>OZ010792.1:422449572-423767429 GCA_963932465.1 Maratus speciosus | reverse complement strand
ATTAATCATCAACTTACATAAGTACTGTTTTTTAAAAGTACTTTGATATTTCGAAATATTCGCAGTACATCAAATGTACAATAAAATGGTTTGAAAGACTTAAATGAACTCTCTTTATAGTGCTCTCATGATATCATTTCCGGTCTTATTTTCTGTTTTACTAACTGTTATATAACTTAAATTGTAAATGAAATAAAATTTATCACAATTATGAGTCATCTTTTTTTCAAATTTATTAAAAAGTAATTACTCAGATAATTACTAATGCAAATCCTTTATGCATTACCCAGCAAAACTGCTTTACATAAGTTTTATTTCTGAAAAGTAGTTTATGAACAATATTTTCCAAATTTTCACAGAAAAATAAATATAAAATGAAATTATATGAAAGACTTAACTGTTTCTATAGCTATTTGGCGAAATCTCTAAAGCATTATTTTACAACCTTTTTTAAAACACATCAGTTTTACAGTTGAATGTTCATTTGACCTTTGAGAAACAAGATTTAATCTTTCGAAGGAAATACTGCAGTGAGGTTAATTTACTCTCTACTCCTGAGTGAATTTGAAAGAAGAAAAAAGTTGTCGCGGGTAGAATTTTCTCTAAAACTCGTTACTTAAGACGAACATTGTAGTACTCATTCTTTAAGAATTTAAAAGAAGTATTTCTGTACAAATTGAAGTTTAATAGAGAGTGTGTAATTGAAAAATACTTTCGATTATTCAAACCAATACATATAGGTTTCGGTACTTGAGATTATATTTCAAATTACTGAATGGTAATAGAATTCGATCTTAATTCAATATTTTCTTTAAAAAACGTTTCTTAAGACGAACATTGTATTACTCATTTTTTAAGAATTTAAAAAAGTATCTTAGTACAAATTGAAGTTTATTAAAGAGTATGTAGTTGTCAAAAAAGAAAAATAATTTCTGTTATTCAAACCAATGCTTTTAGTTTTGGGTACTTGAAATTATATTTTCAATTACTCAATGGTAATAGACCTCAATCTTAGTTTAATCTTTTTTCTAAAAAACGTTAGTTAAGACAAATATCATATTACTTAATCTTTAAGAATTTCAAAGAAGTATCTCATTACAAATTGAAGTTTAATAAAGAATGTGGAATTGTCAAAAAAGTAAAATGCTTTCTGTTATTCAAACGAATGCACTTAGATTTGGTTAGTTAAAATTATATTTCCAATTACTGAATGGTAATAGAACTCAATCTTAATTCAATATTTTCTGTAAAATATGTTACTTAAGACAAACATTGTATTACTCTATCTTTAAGAATTTAAAAGAAGTATTTTATTACAGATTGAAGTTTAATCGAGAGTGTGTAATTGTCAAAAAAGAAAAATACTTTCGGTTATTCAAACCAATGCACTTCGGTTTCGTTAGTTCAAATTATATTTCCAATTACTCAATGGTAATAGAGCTCTCAATCTTAATTCAATATTTTCGTTCTAAAAAAACGTTACTAAAGACAAGCATCGTATTATATATGAATTTAAAAGAATTATTTTAGTACAAGTTGAAGTGTAATAGAGAGTGTGTAATTATCAAAAAAGGAAAATATTTTCGGATATTCAAATAAATGCAGTTAGCTTTAGTTAGTTGAAATTATATCTCTAATTACTGAATGGTAATAGAACTCAATCTTAATTCAATATTTTCTCTAAAAAACTTTACTTAAGACAAACATTATATTACTCAATGTTTGAGAATTTAAAAGAAGTATCTCGGTACAAATTTAAGTTCAATAGAGAGTGTGTAATTGTCAAGAAAGAAACATATTGTCGTTTATTCAAACCAATGCACTTCGGTTTAGTTATGTGAAATTATACATCCAACTACTGAATGGTAATAGAAGTCAATCGTAATTCACTATTTTCTTTAAAACACGTTACTTAAGACAAACATCACATTACATAAGAATTTAAAGGAAGCATTTCAGTACAAATTGAAGTTTAATAGAGAATGTGTAATTGTAAAAAAAAAAAAAAAAAAAAAAATACTTTCGGATCTTCAAACAAATGCAGTTAGATTTGGTTGGTTGAAATTATGTTTCCAATTACTAAATGTCAATAGAACTCAATCTTAATTCAATATTTTCATTAAAAAACTTTACTTAAGACAAACATTGTATTACTCAATTTTTAAGAACTTAAACGAAATATGACAATACAAACTGAAGTTTAATAGAGAGTGTGTAATTGTCAAAAAAGAAAAATACTTTTGGTTATTCAAACCAATGCACTCAGGTTTGGTTAGTTGAAATTATATTTCCAATTACTGAATGGTAATTTAACTCAATCTTAATTCAACATTTTCTCTAAAAAACGTTACTTAAAACAAACATAGTATTACTCAATCTTTAAGAATTTAAAAGAAGTATTTTAGTACAAATTCAAGTTTAATAGAGATTGTGTAATTGTCAAAAGATAAGAAGGCTTTCATTAATTCACCTAGGTTCATATAGTCGATTCACTTCAAATAACTGAATTGTAATGAAATTCATTGTTTTAACTCTCAAAAATTATCTACAAAAGTAAAAAAAAAAAAAAAAAAAAAAAAAAAAAAAAAAATAGTGAATCCAAATTTTAATATTCATTTTTAAGCAATGCAATAATTTAAAATATTGTCTTTAATGCATATGCATTTTATAATTTTCAATATTCAATTAGCCAATTCAATCACGATCTTTGTGTTTTATTAAGCAAGCTTTGGGAATTAAATTGGAGACTTTAATTTAAGTATTCTAAGTATATAAAGGAAAAATAAGATGTGCGTATTTAATATTTAAAATAGGAAAAGAGCAAGGGATGGCAGAAAAAGAAACTATGTTCTTTTTAAAACAATACTCTCACGAAGTTTAGATGCCGAGTTTCTTCATTTTCGAGTGCTATTATTTCCTACTAAAAATTTTACTTTTATACTGTGTATCCACTCTCAATGGCGTCCAAAGGCTAATTTCTAAACAGTTAGGTATAGACACATAGTTTCAATTACAAAAATGTTTTAAATAAGGTAAAATTGTATTTTAAAGGCGATTTGGGTTAACAAAACAATTCTTAAAAAATTATGTAATTTGAATTTTTATACGGTCCCTCGGTCCTATCAGTTATATTTAGAAAAAATATCCTATTATACTAACAGGTAAGACCAAAAACGTTCCATTCTTCTGTATTTAAAACTGACCTAATTATATCTATTGAAAGATAAAGCATCTTTTTTGATGCGAAATAGGAGTCATTCAAAAATATCCCAGAAGTATAGTCAGACGCAAAATAATAATAAGAAGAATAATAATAAAAATAATAATTGAGAATAAAATTGACTTGTCAGTATAAATTTGAAATCTATTTATATTCTAACATATTAAAGAAAAATATAAAACATGTACTAAACATATAAGTTAAAAAACAACAGAAATTTTGTTAAATGAAATGAAAAGCAACAGTCGTAATTCTTTACAAAATGATACTTATTTAAATTTCTATTAGATTATATCTAATCTAAAATTTAATTAATAGCTTATATACAACTTAATAATATAACTTAATTAACATTAAAGTTATCTTAAAACTTGCTCGAAGTGACTCTCTTCGGCTGCAATGCAGAAATGTACACGCGAAATAAATCCGTCTAATACTTTAAGGATTTCGTGTAGGTTCAATCTAAGCATGGCCCAACTTATCTGTGTTCAGATGCCGAAAATTGGCGTAAGTCATGCCATTAAAAGATTCATATTTCGGTCAATTTTAGTGTTATATAATGTCTTTTTTTTTTTTGTCTTACTTGTTATTGTAAACCAAATTTTACTAGTTGTCAGTTATGGAACCGGAGGGCAGTATGAAAATTTAAATTTCGTAAGTTTTAAAGAAATATTTTTATAGACCAAAACGACTTTTAAAATAATTTTTTTATCTCATTTAAGACGTTTTTCTAATTGAAACTATATGTCTATGACTAACGATTTAGAAATTAGCCATTGGACACCGTTAAGAGTAGACACCCTGTATAGTCCCAGAATTATGTGATTTCATAAAGCAGTTACTTGGAAATTTCAATGTTGCAACTATGCATTAAATAAATTAAAATTTTATTTTGATTAACTGAATTCTGATGTAATACAATAGTTTAAACTTTAAAAAAAAATAGCTTAAAAATGTAAAAGAAAAATAGCTTAAAAAAACAATTCATTCTTCATACAATAAAATAAATTAAAGTAATGCTGTTATTGAACATAAACTTTTCAGTTTACTCATTCTTAGCGAATTTAATCAAGATACTTGTATTTTATTACTCAACATTTAAGAATAAAATTGAAGACGTTAAACTAAGTATTCTAGTACAAATTATTAAAATTAAATAAAGTGTATTTAATTTCCAAAAGTGGAAAAAAGCAAGTAAGGAGAATAGAAATTTTGTGCTTTTCAATCACTGGCCTCACATTAGCATAGTTGTCAAGTTTGTTCATTTTTGAGCACCACTTTTCCTTAATATAAATATTAACATTACATAACAACAAAATTAAGTAATTTTATACAGTGGTAATAGTCGTACTCAGAAATCGGAAGACATACCAACTATATAGATACGTTAAAATCTTATTTCTATTAACTAAGTTGTAATGTAATTCTGCATTAAAACTCTGAAACTTTAGGCATAGATGAAACAAAAGTAATTTCTATTTTTTTTTTTCAATAACAAAAATTCAAAATATTATTCCACACGATCTGTTATAACTTCTAATTACTACTTCCATTGTTACTTTGGTCATGATCAACTTAATGTTTGCTAAATTTCAAATAATGTTTATCTAGTTTATATTCCTTATATATTTGAAAGTTTTTGCATTATACGAATTCAAAACTGCATTAAACACATTAAGTGATATGAAGATCAATGGGTTTTAAGCTTTCTGTATCATTCTTGCTGCAAATCAATATCGTACAAAATGCTCATATTAATTTTCTCATAATGTATTTTAACTTCAAAATCCTAAGATGAAAAAGCATACTTTGCATTTCATAACATACACTAAATCTCCCTCTCAGCCACTGGTGAAGCAATAAAATTTGGAATTCAATTCTTTGAAGATTAGTTTTCAAAGTTAGAAAAAATTATTTTAGTTAGTTAATATTAATAATACAACCAGTACTGAAATTCAACAATTTTGAAAAAATATAGTAGAATCATTATATTTTAAACAGCATTTTCAATTACGAACATATTTTTATTCAAAACAACTTTCACAATTTTTTAGTAGTAATTTTTACTTTAAAAGAAGAGTGTTTCAGAGGTTTCATTACATATATCAATCTTTTCCTTTATGCGTAAAGCCATAAAATTATATATAAAAAATTACTTATTCAACCAGGATTGAATTTCGACAACTTTGAAGGATATACTAAAATCATTGTATTTTACACAGCATTTTTAATCACGAACGTCTTTTATTCAAAACTACTTCCACAAATTTTTAATAGTAATTTTTACTTTAAAAGAAGGGTGTTTCAGAGGTTTAATTATGTATATCACTCTTTTCCTTTCTGACTAAAGTCATAATGGTCACACACATAAAAGTCACACACATAAAAAATTAATAATATATGCAATATTGAAATTCGGTTATTTTGAAAGATATACTAGAATCATTACATTTTGAATAGCATTTTGAAATAAAAACATTTGCTATTCAAAACAACCTCCACAATTTTTTAATAGTTTTTACTTTATCATAATGCAACATGGTAGGCTTCTCAATGAATTACCTAGTTCCAGGGCAACTTTACATCCTGTGTTATAGGTAAGCATCTGAGACATTAACACCTTGATGGGCGATGGGATATATTATATCCAACCTAATTTTAATGAAGATTAGCACCAAAAACTTTTAATAATTTTTTTACTTTTATGACTTTGATTTAAAAAAAAAAGCAAAAAATTGCTTTTCCTTATTTTGAAATAAAATTCTTCCAAATTTCCAGTAAGAAAAATCCATTATTTCCTAGCAAGACGAAAAAGCTACCGAGGCAAAAGGAGCCCAAGACTACCCTTTAAAAAAAGACACTTTTCAGAGGTAATACATTGAGTTTAAGTTTAAGGGAAAATGTTACTAAAGTAACATATATGTTTTAAAGATATACAAAACGAAAGACAAACAAAAAAGACAGTTTAACATGTGATAGAAGCAATTCAGGTTTCTTCCTCAACCAAAAAGAAAATCTAGGGCGTTTTCTATTGATGGGGTTGGCAGTTCTGTAACCATTTCATTTGGGATATTGCTGAAATTTGTATCATTTTTTTAGTAAGTTGTTGCATTCGGTTTTAAGTGAAACAGTGCAAAGGTAATAATTTAATGATAGAATGTTTGTCATTAAATAAAGTAAATATTACTATTGGAAAATTCTGGTATTAAATTTTGAATAAAAAATAAGTGCCGAATTAGAAAATCTTTTTAAGAAACAGATTTTCGGAAACGGCAGTTAGAAGGAAACGAATATACACCATCGAAGTAAATATCCTTACTTCAATTCATTTTTAAGTACATTGGGATACTGGAATCAAGTAAACCCTACAGCATGATCGTGAGACAGTCTAATGAACATTAAACAAACTATGTGTTCTGTATAAATTTTAATATCGAAAAAATGCAGCGGATCGCATTTTTACAGGAATACCCAGTAAAAAGTATATGCTCCATAAAATTGGTGACAGCGTTGCTGCCTCCATTTTATATAGTAATTTAACCCTAATAGCTGGTATAACGTTACAGTAATGTGTAATATTGCACCAGTTATATCAGTTCAAATTAACCCATTATAAAATTAAATTACTCAACGAAATTGACGACAGCCTTGCTGCCACCATTTTTATAGAGTAATTTAACACATATAGCCGGAATAAAGTAACACTAATGTGTAATATTACACCACTTATATCAGTTCAAATTAAACCAATATATAAGTTAAATGACCCCATGAAATTGGAGGCAGGATGTTGCCAGCAATTTTATGGATAAGCGTTACATAATTTTTTTATAGTTGAGAGAGGGTAGTAATGGGGATAAATTACCTTACAAGAACTTTGTACATTTATATGTGTGCATTTTGGGCGAAAATATGCATAAACAATGCAAAATTTTAACAGCTTCACTCATTATCCCGTCTTATCACGGGCTCATATATATTACAATTAATTATTATCCTGAGAAAACTCGGGCGTAGTATAATTATTGTCACTAGTATTTGGTTTATCCCTTTTTGACTCGGTCTGAAGTTCAAAAAAAAATATTCTTATATAATGTAATAAATGATATATAATATTTCATTGGCAGTCTTCCAAGTTTTGTGACATGAAATGCAAATGATTATTTTTTGCAGTTTTCTTTTTTTTTTTTCAAAAAAATTGGTAGGGAAAGCGGTTAATCGACAAAAAATTTTAATTAGGAAAATATTAATGCGATTCATGCGTCGTGATTGCCTGTCTGTAACTGACTTTGATATGAGTCATATCGTAAAATTTTGCTTAAATTTCTGTTTCTAATTGTTTTAAATCTTTACATAAGTTTAAAAACAAACGGAACCTGTAATTAGTATATACAATATTGTAATTTTTTAGTTTTGTTTAAAATAATAGAGTTTTTCACAAATATAAAAAAAATAAGATTTGAATATGAATTAATATTTAGAAAAGCAGAAAAATATTCAAATGTAACAAAAAACCTAAACTTAAATCTAAATGTTTTCAAATATGTTGTTAAACTTTTATGTAAATTACTTTGCTTCTTCAGTATCAATTTTTATATTATTTTGCAGTTTAATATTACATTGAAAAAAATATTCTTTTAAATACAATTATACCGTTTTAAAATATAGCTAAATAGCCAAAAAAACTTTTACATACTGCAAGCACTTATAAAATGCATGTAAATTTTAACTATTATAATTTAGGAAATATTATTATTAAATATCCATATTTATCACAAAATGAAACGAATACTTTCGCAATTTTCAATTTCTCTAAAGCACTTAAATTGCAGAATTTAAGCTCATTAAACATAATGAGGAAAATAAATATGAGAGAAAGCCTTTTTCAAAAAATTCCTCTCTATGTTAATTTTAGAACATCATTATATTTTGGAAATATTCAAACAGTAATTGCAAACATGAAGCAATTAACTAAAGATATGATTTCAAACAAAAGGGGGATTTTCTAGGATTAGCGTAAATATCTTTAAGATCTAAAAGCAAATAAAACATTATTTGAATGAAGAAACAGATAATTAACAATTTACTTAATTTGTAGAAAGCGAATTGTTGAGAAATATTTTAAAAGTTTTCAGTGTATTTTTCCTTGTGAAAATATTTTTACCTTATAAACTTTCAGAGCCATTGAAATTATAGAAAGAAATGATGTCAGCAATCGATTAAAAATTTTTGGGAGAGAAATAGTACGCCATAGACTTTTGATAATATTAAAAGCAATTTATATCAGTTCATTTGTTTATTATTTTAAGGTGCCTGACTACGTACGGAGCAATTTTTTCCAAAAAAGCTATTTAATTAGTTTTTAAACTTATTTTTACTAATATTAGGACTAGAAAATGTGAAAAAAAGTAAAAAATATTTCATTTATTGATAAAAGTTTGGTAAATGGAGGAATTTATAGTAAAATTTTGTGAAATTTGGCCCGAAACGCAAAATACTCTAAAGGAAATTCTACTGCATGTATCTTAATTTGCTTTTTACACTTCATATTTATGACATTGGTGAAGGCAATGAACTAAAATCTAAGAGATTCTTTAAGTATTTCAAAACTTATAGCATATCGCACCTGTTTACATGTTAATTTTCATAAAATTCATCGATGTCATTCCACAAAAACATCCATAAAACCAAAAATATTTATTCTAAATTTAAATCTTTAGTTCATTGCCTTCACAATAGTGTAAATAACATATATTTTAAATTTCATAGTGATATTCCAATAACTTTTTGAGAAATCATGTTTTGCGTATGGAATTTTCACCGAAAATTACATTTTCCAAAAAATGCATTTAAAGTTTAGATTTATGTTTTACTACAAGAATTTACAGTAATATACATCTAAATTTCATGGAGCATATTATATACATTTCTTATTATTAAACAAATGCATCCAAAATCGCGAAATTTCTCCAAACATACGACCCTTTAAAAGCAATTTAAAAATTTGAAAATTTTAAATTTTAAAGCCCTTTAAACAGTACCTTCTTTTTGAGTGACAGCTGTTGAGTAGTTTTAAAACCGCTATAACTCCGGATCTATTTCACGTACAATAAAAACAAATACAGTTTTGGAAAGGTAAAGAATTGGTCTTTAATAAAATAAAATAAAATCTATTTGACAATTTTGGTCGAAAATTGCATTTTCAACGTAGTCAGATACCTTAATTGACAATTAATATTAAAAAAATTTTCGGCTTAATGTTTAGATAAGACACGCAAAAGTATTTTGTGGTATTTTCTGAGTTCATTTGAGCAAAGAAAAAGTATAGGTTAAAGTGCCCAAATTTCGTCCCCTTTCCTAATTTCGTCACCCGCTACTTCTCCGGTTCTGCGAAAGTGGCGCCACTTATCACTCAAGGCACAAGAAACGGAAGGTAGTGAAACCTTAATTCGCCAAGACGGATACATATATTAAAGACGGCAGATTTACTATTTTTAGAAGACCTGAGTTCTTATTACGTCCTTTGTAGAACGCTATTTACTGTACTGTAAGTATTTATTTCTTATTCATTGCATGTATCTTACGTAGGTAAGTACCTGACAGTAGCATACAATGAGTTTAGAACGCCCAGTTCATCTTACGGGAACTTGAAGCTCCGCCATATTGGGAAGTAGCGTGGTCCCAATTTTGTCCCCCTTGCAGTTTTTATTTTCGTCAGGTGGACGAAATTAGGAATGCTTTTTCATACCATTTTTTTTAAAAAAATTCCTCTTGTTTGGATGGCTAATGTTTCTTTATGTTATTTTTTCACTGATAATTAGTATATTTCTGTGTGTCTTGATTTTATGTAAATTAAATTACTTACTCATTTAGAAATAAATTTTGATTTAGTTATAAGTTAAGCTTCGGTGTATTGGATTTTTTGAGGGAGACGAAATTGGGATAATTTTTTTTTCTTTTGCCATACATAGATACTTAAAAAAAAAAAACAATTTTTCGCATTGTTAACATTTTTTTTTGTACGATATTTGCCTATGTTTCTATGTGCGTGGGTACTTAGTCTACGTAAAATCCAAATTTGGTAGATTTTCACTAAAAATTACAACATTTAGGGCCTAAAAGTGATTGGGCGTACGAAAATAAGGCACCTGACCTTAATAAAAAAAATAAAAAAAAAAATAAAGTTGTTGATATGAATAAGATACGTAAAATATGTTAAATTGTAAAAATAGTCAATATTTTATTAATCTAGAAAAATGTATTGTATAAAAAATGTAACCACGGATGAATATGTAGTATAACTTCCATCGAGTTATTCTCGATTCTGAAAAGCGTTCTTAAGGTTAAAAAAAAGGAAGAAACCAATATATTTTTGAGATTCAAAGAATAGTCCAGAGGAAATATACCAAAAAAAGGGGGTTACCTTGCAAAAGGTCAGGTAAAAGATTCTTTTCCTGAATTGTTTATTATGATGCCAACATGGAAAAACCAAGTTTTCTAACAAAATTTCTTAAGGCTAAATTTTCTGTGGCCAAAAAACAAGAAAATTTTGGAGCCTTTTTTTGTTTTTTTTAAATATCTCGAGACTCGTTGCCGTAGCATGATATTTGTCAATTACAATATTAAAGAAGATGAAATTCTCTACAACTTTCATATTTACAACTTTTTTATACACTCAATAGCAAGTGCAGTACACGCCATTTCAAAAATAAGAGAATTTTTTTCAATTTTCTTAAAAGCCGTGAAAAACGCAGTTCTGCCCCGATTATTCAAATGTTTCCCACGGATTTAATCGTGTATGTCAACTTCTATATATTAGTAGAAGTAAATTATGTGTTTCAGGGCTAAAACTAGGCTTTTTTGCACCCGTGCCAAACATGAATTTTGGCGCCCCCTCCACCCCCCTCTTTTTTAAAAAAATTTACCACGGGAATTTTAATAAATCTCTAATAGCCGGATTTTGAAATTTTTAAGTGTGTAAGCATTAAATACGTAATGCTGAACTATGTAATCAGCTTAGCCAAATATTGACTCATTAAAACCTTGAAAACCGTACCGAGAGGAACCGAAATATATTCCGCTTTAAACAGGTTTCCATCTTAGCAGGTATAATTGTTCATATTCTTTCTCTTGAAAAAATATATACTTTTTGGAATATATCATTTATATATCATTTTTGGAAAACTGTTCGGAACCCGTTCTGAAATTTAAAGTATCCTGTTTGAGCTTTAAAGCAATTAATAGACAATCTTAAAGTTTTACATATTTTTACATGCTAAAATGATATAATCTCTTGTTATATTTATTGATATAAGTGGAAAAAAAGTGACAATACATTTTAAAACTAATATTTTAAATATTTTTTTTTATAAAACTAGTGATCTCAAATATTTTATTAACAGAATTTATAGGTTTTACAAGATATAAATGCATAACATTAGTTAGTGAAATAATCTGTTGTCATTTTTATTGCAGCTGTTTTATAAGGTAAAAGTATTTCTTTCATAAAAGATATTTATCTTTTGAGTCCCCTCCCCCCTTTTTATATGGAACTACAATTCAATGTTTGCTATCTTTAAAACAGTAAAACATTAAAACATATGTTAACAATAATTGGTAAATAAAATATACCATTGTAGTGCGGAATAAAATATGTTTTCGCAAATTTTCATGCCTGGGTGATTTTCAAAAAAGTCTCATGTTTTACTGTCCTTTCACATTTGCACAGAAAAAAAGTTAAATATCATAATTTTAATTATTGCATTTTAACTATCATGTTTATTAGTGATAATTTACAGCTATATTATTATTTATAAAAAATTTAAAAATAAGAAATATATTCTTTTGTAGTTAAAATATCATTACCGTAGGTTGTCCCAACAAGCAATTTATTAGGTAAAGATTTGACAAAGTTCTATTTAAAACAGGTGAATATAATTTTTTATACATTTTTCTTTGTTAAGATGCTACTAATTAAAAAAATATTTATTTTCATTAATTAAACTTATCTATAATTCTTAATAATTTTTTTAAAACCGTGTCCCAAGAAAGAGTGTCATTGCCATGCTTCTGACAAATCGTTCCTCCGGAATTTTTTAGAGGACAGCACATTCCTTTTTATCAAGGCAAAAGTACTCCTTGAAACTCAACCAATTCAATTATCAGGTTTAGATGAATAGAGTATATAGTTTTATAGTTTCAATAAAACAAGCAAAGACTTTTAATGTTGGTGAGTATTCTTTTGTAAGTCATTGCCGTACCCAATTCGAATTGATAATTAAATAAACTGTTATTTCTTAATATGCTTTCATTATATGAGAAATAGAGAATCCTTGTATGGGCCAGAAGATATAATGGCTGCCTTTTATGACTGGGGAAAAATAAAAAATATTTTGCTTAATTTGTCATTACCGTGCTCACTTATGTCATTATACCAAGTGCATTAAAATTTAAAAATTAGTTTTAAAATGTTAAATTAGTAATTTGGTCTCTGCTGATGCTTGTATATTAATCTTTATGAGGTAAGGTAATTATTTACAAACAATTAAAACTTACTGATTATTTGTAAAAATTTGATTTTGTTATCCCAAAACATGGACAGATTTTGAAAATGACCCACCTATTCCATTGATACCTGGAAAAATATGTATGGATTATAAAAATTATTAAAATTATAAAATTTATTAAAATTAAACAAGAAATATTTTTTAATTGAAACTATCGTGCCAATAAGTTACTATAGATTGAAAAATTCTTTTAAAAAATGCTTTGAAGTTAACATTGTATACACTTAAAGTTACTGTCTAAATATGAAAATTGTCTCATTCATCTACACTCTGCCCTACTTTTAAAATTATATAAATTTATTGCGTATAAAATATCTGTTGAGATGAAAATAAAGAAGTGAGTGTGCAAATAATAGATAATTTACTACTACGAATTTTTAGAAGTTGACATACACAATTAAATCTGTGGGGAACATTTGAATAATCGCGGCAAAACTACGTTTTTCATGGTTTTTAAGAAAATTGAAAAATTTGTCTTTTTAAAATAGCGTACTGCGCTTGCTATTGAGTGTATAAAAAATTTGTAAGTATGGAAGTTGTAGAGAATTTTATCCTCTTTAATAATGTATTTGACAAATAATATGATACGGCAACGAGTCTCGAGATATTTCCAAAAAATCAAAAAATGTCCCAAAATTTTGTTGTTTATCGGCCACAAAAAATTCTGCCTTAAGAAATTTTGTTAGAAAACTTGGTTTTTCCATGTTAGAATCATTATAAACAATTTAGAAGAAAAAAAATCTTTTACCCGACCTTTTGCAAGGTAAAATGTACATTTCCCCTGGGCTAGAAGCATTTTTGAAAAAAAAGTTTCTTTTACTGCTACTGATTTTCGAAAACGTTTCCGAGTACATCTTATAGTTTATCAGTTTTATTGTAGAAAGTATACAATAACCTCCTTCGAGTTATTTTCGATTCCCGAATGAGTTCTTATTCTTTAAATACCCTAGAAATCAATATATTTTTGAGATTCAAAGAAGCATTTTTGAAAATAAAGTTTGTTTTGCTGCTACTGATTATTTTACTGCTACGAGTTATTTTCGATTCCGAAATGAGTTCTTATTCTTTAAATACCTCCAGAAATCAATATATTTTTGAGATTCAAAGAAGCATTTTTGAAAATAAAGTTTGTTTTGCTACTACTGATTTTAGAAAACTTTTCGAGTATTTCTTATAGTTTTCAGTTTTATAGTAGAAAATATACAATAACCTCCTTCGAGTTATTCTCGATTCCGAAATGAGTTCTTATAGTTTGAAAACACCAGAACCCGATATATTTTCCAGATTCGAAGAAGCGTTTTTGAAAATAAAATTTATTTTTCTGCTACTGATTTTCGAAAACGTTTCCGAGTACTTCTTACAGCTATAAATTTTATAGTAGAAAATATACAATAACCTACTTCGAATTATCCTTGATTCCGAAATCAGTTCTTATTCTTTAAAAACCCCAGAAACGAATATATTTTTGAGATTCAAAGAAGCATTTTTGAAAATAAAGTTTGTTTTGCTGCTACTGATCTTCGAAAACGTTTCGAGTATTTCTTATAGTTATCAGTTTTATAGTAGAAAATATACAATAACCTCCTTCGAGTTATTCTCGATTCTGAAATGAGTTCTTATTTTTTAAAAACCCCAGAACTTAATATATTTTCCAGATTCAAAGAAGCGTTTTTGAAAATAAAGTTTCTTTTGCTGCTACAGATTTTTGAAAACTTTCCCGAGGACTTCTAATAGTTTATTAGTCGGTTTTTCAACCAAGAATGCCGTGTTTTTGGATTCTATCTATTCTCAAGTGAAATTTTGATGTTCAACAAACTTGTTTTATAGACAAACATGATGAATTAGCAGCATTAACAGTAACATTTTAATTAACATTAATTTACATTAACATTTAATAATTTGCTAACTCTTTATTTGAGAATTGATAGCATCTTAAAAAAATGACATTCGGCTTCCTGAAAACTTATAATGCATTATGAAGACTACTCGGAAATGTTTTCAGCAAGATTTTTTTTTTCTTTTTGTGCTCTTTAACTCTCGCGCTTTCATGCTTCTTTAACTCCCGAAAATATATTGGTTTCTGATATTTCTAAAGATAAAGGACAGTTTTTCGGTTCTTAGGTGACTCGGAAGCGGTTATTGTATATTTTTGTTCATTGTTATATGTTTTCGTAAACGAAGAAACATTTGCCATTTTCTATAGCATACAATTAACAGGGCTGCCACAGGCGACTATTTTTTAATTCTAACTGGCACCATTTTCTCAAAACATATATCCTTAACGGACACTGAGACTTCTGACAGTTTTTCGAGGATCCTGGGGCCAATTGCTCCACATCCCCGACAGTAATACTATGGAAGTACTAACAGGAACTGAATCATGACAGTAGCACACTTTGACAACATTTACAACAAAAATATACGTACTTTAAAAGTTATAGTCAAAAAATGCTGGTGCGGGCAGAATATAAAAATAGTCACCCGTGGCAGCCCTGAATTAAAGATGTTACATAGCGCAGACAGCGGAATCACGCGACCATAAAACACAACATTCAACCGTGGAAGAAACTATGGTGAAGTTTAATAGTTTCTAGTATTGGATGTAAAAAAAATATTTTGCTCGTGCACTGAATTCAGGCTGCGAGGAAGTAAATAAAAATTTTATTTGAGTGTTTTTCATGTGCTAATGAAACTCATCAGGTCTACATGGATGAAAAAATCACTTCCCTGTAACAGAATAAACCGGAAATTGAATCTGATCCTGAAAAAAAAAGAACAAAATTTTATGCTTCCAGCATCGATTATGAAACACTTTCCAACACATTTAGAATACTGTAACAAATCTTTACCTTTTATGAAAGTAAACTGTGTCTAAATAAACAATTTCAAAAATACATTTAAAAACCCAATTTCTGCAATTACCATTAATAGTCGAAAAAATGTTCGAATTTTTTGTGAAGCCCTGTATATGATCTATACATTTGTATGTATACACTGTAAAAAAATCAGAAAAGTTACTAAAGTTTACTATGAAAGTGGGATTCCTAGAACTGTTTTAGGTAACGGCAACAACAAAAATTCATGTCACAGATACAATTTGTAACAAATGCACCATAAATCAAAAAAAAAAAAAATCTAAGGTTACTAAGAATTTTTTAGGAAACTGGCATGCCTAGAGCTTTTTATGCAACTGCAACCCGGGTTACTGATAAAATTTTAGTAGGATTACTGTAATTTTAGCAGATTCTTTTGTAAAGCTACATATTTCTGTAGCTTTACTAAACTTAATTTTGTAGAATTACATCTTTTTTTGTACAGTGAACAGATAAAATTTTAGTAAGTCTGTAACTTTACATTTGTAGAACTACAGATTTTTTTTTTTTACAGTGTACTACGTCAAACTCTAAAAGTTATTTCAAGTAAACGTATAACACAATTGAAAATTTACATTTATCAATTACCGTCAATAAAAGGAAATGTACTTGAGATCTTTTGTGTCGCCCTGTAGACGATCTATAGAATGTATGCATCCCAAGTAATATGTAAAAAAATAGATAAATTTTGAAAACGCACATCCAACAATTATTATTCATAAGTAGTGTTGTATCCAAATACTTTTCTGTTTCCCTGAAGATTTATTAGAACAAAATATTTTAACTTGTGTATAGGTGGATGCGTTCGCAAGGGCTGGATGATATTTCAACAGCCATCTATATGAACAAACCGCTGCTAGAACACTTTGAGTATTAATTCTTTATCTACACTGTAAAAAAAAAAATCTGTGAAGTTACTAAAGTTTTTCTAGGAAACTGGGATTCCTAGAACTTTTCATGTAACGGCAACAACAAAATTTCATGTAACAGACACACTTTTGCGCCGAAAATCAAAAAATCTGTAAGGTTACTAAGAGTTTTTTTGGAAACTGGGATTCCGAGAACTTTTCATGTAACTGCAGCCAGGGTTACAAATAAAAGTTTAGTAAGATTACTGAAATTTTAGCAGATTCATTTGTAAAGTTAGAGATTTTTGTAGCTTTACAAAAACTAGTTTTGTAGATTTGCAGCGTTTTTCGTACAGTTACAGGTGAAAGTTTAGTAAGCATGTAACATTACATCTGTAGAACTACAGATTTTTTTTTACAGTGTACTGACGGTACTTGTACGTACCATTAAAATAACTTGTTATAACTTTTAATACATCGATTAGTAGTAATACAGTTTAGAATGAGTTATAGATGCATTACTTTATCTTGTTCCAAAAGCATTATTGGTTACACAAAACAAAAATGTTTTTAAAGGGATGATTTCTTTTACCTTACCATCTTTTCAGCATTCGTGGCCTTGGGGGAGGGGGATTTTTCAATTCAAAGATATTTCTATTGCAAGAACATTACATTTGTACATTTCCTAATTCTTCAAAATACTAAGAAAAATATTTAAAATAAAGGACTTGAGTGGAGTTATAAATATTTCATAAAATCTCTATAGATTCCAATTTAATTAGTCCTTCTAAATCCTGCAATACTTCTAAAATCCTTTTAAAATTTATTAAATGATTATGTAAATCTTCTAATGTTGTTTGAAAAATTCACAAAAATGCTTTAGAAGATAAAATTTTCATGAATACATAATTCAGCACATAAAGGGTTAAAATAGCAGAATTTACACTCTCAATGAGAGCTAATTAGCTCAGAACAGAATCATTTAAAAAGGTACCTGCAACTATCCCTACAACTACAGTGGTCTTATCAGAGATGACCTTTAACGTCTTCGTAGTTTTAGTAATGGTGGAATTTTAGTTAGTATATTTAAAGATTCTTTAAAAAGGTATGTGTACTAAATTACGTCTTTAATGTTTTAAATATTTTTAAGGGGGCAGTTTACCTCAAAATTAGCCAAAAATGGATAGTTTCTTAAAGTATTAAATGAAAGCCTGTTTAATTGTGAACATTTTGAAACCTAATTTTTTACCCAAGCGCCAATTATATCGCGAGGTATTGTAAATTTTGTTAATGCACCCATTTCAGTTACCCACACAAAATAAAACCTTAAATGGCTTTTTCTCCATGTTCATATTTTATTCAATTTCACGTTTTAAAAATGCTGAGGCTTTTTCTTTTTTGTATTTGCGATAGAGATTTAAGCTTTTTTTTTTTTTTTTTTGCATGTTCTTTATTATATAACCGATAAATCCGCGCATAGAATTAACCTTCAGGTTTTTTGTTACTTTTTTAAAATAAAAATATATGAAGATGCGTAAGATTTCATCTTTTTACACTATATATACCAGTAAAAAAATTAAATTAAATGTGATATTAAACGGATAGAGAAATTCATGCTCCGTTTTCTGCAATACACATTTGAAAATCTTAAAAAAAAAAAAAAAAAAAAAAAAAAAAAAAGGGCAAAAACATCAATATTTGAAACAGTAGTAAGGATTTTAAAAATGTCAATATATATTTTTTAAATTTTAATTAAATGTGTAGTTATTTCTGTTTCAAAATGTAATTTTAGTTGAAATGCAGTGAGACCATTTGAACAATATTTTTTAAAATTAACGAAATTGTTGAAATGGTAAATTGTCCCACTTAAATAGACAGTTTGAGAAATTCATCCCTGTAATCTATTTACTATCAATATATATTCTGAACATAAAGTGTTTTTTTTTTTATATATATAATAATGATCAAATGTGAATTTATTCACAATTTCCTTTTCTTGGTTCAATTTTCATATTAATTTTAATTAAAAAAATTTAAAAACTAGTAATATTTGATTTACAATTTAAAAATTTCGCTTCAAGTGCAGATTTTGAGAAATAATTTGATGTTATTGCAACAATTTAGTGCATTAAAAATGCATTTATCAAGATGCTCCAATTTTTCAAAAATAGTGAATATTTTTGAGGCAATGGAGTAACTATTTATTAAGTAATTTTTCAAATTGTGTTTCTCATTTTAATTATCAAATGTTTTTACAGTAAAAATTGATATTTAAATCCTGCATTCCATATTCAGTCAAAAATGAGTGTAATTAAAGTAATTTAACATTGACAATTTGATTCTAAGCTTCTAATAGAGTATTAGTAAAAAGAAAAATCTTTTTCAGTTTATGATGTTAACTTTTATATTTTATTTATATCAAAAAGTGATCAAAAGCACGCAATAGGTATATCTATATTTTAAATGGATTTCTAAGACTCATAAGATTTTTTTTTTTTTTAATGTATTACTTATATTTTCCTTAAGTATGCTCTCAAATCCAACCGAGCTATTTTCTGACACATTTCGGAAAACATTTTTATTCAGAAACGAATGAATTGGCAGGTGCACTTAAGAACATACATTAGTCACACGAAGAAACGAGAACACTAATGTTAATCCTATGGGAGAAGCCTTTACATATTTTTCGCTTGTGTTTTAATACTTTGAAATGACTTTTTTACATAGGCTATCCGATGTCTATATCCAGTGTTATGTGGCTGTAGATCTTTTTTTCATTAAAGTTTTTTTTTTCTTTTTTTCTTTTTTGTATGTGGACATTTTCACTTTTGGAACCGGTTCTGAAAGTGAAACTATCCTTATTAAAAAAAAAGACTGTAATCAAAATAAAAAAGGAGAAACGCACAACATTATATATCGACCTCAGGTATCCTGTGCAAAAAATCATTTGAAAATGTAAAAATACATCTGAGAATTCTGTAAAGATTTTTCTCATAAGTTTAACATTAGTGTTTTCTTTTCTTTGCGTGACTAGTGTAGCCTCTCATTCAGAAAATATGTAATTGAATGTTTCCATATTTTGGTAAAGGCAAAAGTTCTTTCAGAAAATACTATCAAAGTTGTCGTTTCAACAGAATTTTCGAACGCAACAGCGCCGGAAAGGAGAAAACTTATCATCACATGACGGAAATAGTTTTTAACTTGATGAAATATTGGATGTAAAAAAAAAAATCTTTTGCTCGTGCAATGAATTCAGGCTGCGAGGAAGCAAATAAAAATTTTATTTGAGTGTTTTTCATGTGCTAATGAAACTCATCAGGTCTACATGGATGAAAAAATCACTTCGCTGTAACAGAATAAACCGGAAATTGACTCTGATCCTGAAAAAAAAAAAGAACAAAATTTTATGCGTCCAGCATCGATTATGAAACACTTTCCAACACATTTAGAATACTGTAACAAATCTTTACCTTTTATGAAAGTAAACTGTGTCTAAATAAACAATTTCAAAAATGCATTTAAAACCCAATTTCTGCAATTACCATTAATAGTCGAAAAAATGTTCGAATTTTTTGTGAAGCTCTGTATATGATCTATACATTTGTATGTATACACTGTAAAAAAAATCTGAAAAGTTACTAAAGTTTACTATGAAAGTGGGATTCCTAGAACTTTTTTAGGTAACGGCAACAACAACTAGTTGGATGTGCCAATCCCAAAACTTTCTTCTATCTTATACATCTTAATATTTCAAAACCTAGTTACACATGTTAATACTTCAATATAATTAGTTCAATACTATACCAACTTTGATTTTCATCTTAAATTTCTGCTCAAGTCAATTAAACGGACAAAAACGAGTTAATCTATATCATGATATTTGTTAAAATTATTAATTTTTCCTTATTTTGTTGTTATTAGCTGTTTGCGAATAGCCGGCTTAGCAGGAAGCGAGTTCCCGCCGCTGCATGAGCCGCCGATGCACAATAGAACTACGAAAAATCAAGAAAAGTATACAAAAATCGCTAGCACAGAGCCCCTTTACCGCGCAATATTTCCAAATTCTAGGAGGACCTGTTGGCCAAACCCAAAAATAAGCAAAAAAATTTTGGTTCAATTGTATGCATAATTTTATACGTTGTTCGATGGTACAATAATGAAAATGGCACAGAGATCGGAATTATAGCGCCCCCTTCTGGCGGAATTTTTTCAAGTTCAGGGAGGACTTGTTTGCCATAGCCAGAAACATGCACACAAAATTTGGTTCGATTATATGGATAACTTCATGCACTTTTCGATGGTACAATAATGAAAATGGTACAGACATCGCAATTATAATGCCCCCTACCGGCAGAATTTTTACAAATTCAGGGAGGACCGTCGTGACATGACCAAAAACAAACACATAAAATTTGGTTCAATTCTATGCATAACTTCATATACTTTTCAACGGTACAATATTCAAAATGGCACAAAAATTGCACAAAAATCGCTATTACAGCGCCCTCTACGGGCGATTTTTTTATAAATTAAGGAAGGACCTCCTTTCCATAGCCAAGAACATAAAAAAATTTTTTTCGTTCAATACTATGCATAACTTCATACACTTTTGGACGGTACAATATTCAAAATCGCACAAAAATCGCTATTACAGCGCCCCCTACCGGCAATTTTTTTCCAAATTCAGGGAGGACCTGCTTGCCATAGACAAAAACTTAAACTAAAAATTTGGTTCAATTCTATGCATAACTTCATACACTTTTCGATGGTACAATATTCAAAATCGCACAAAAATTGTTATATCAGCGCCCACTACCGGCGAATTTTTTCCAAATTCCGGGAGGACCTGCTTGTCATATCCAAAAACTTAAACTACAAATTTGGTTCAATTCTATGCATAACTCCATACACTTTTGTATGGTACAATATTCAAAATCGCACAAAAATTGTTATATCAGCGCCCCCTACCGGCTAATTTTTTCCAAATTCCGGGAGGACCTGCTTGCCATAGCCAAAAACTTATAATAAAATTTTGGTTTAATTCTATACATAACTTCATACACTTTTTGATGGTACAATGGCGACAGACAGACGGACAGACGGACAGACAGTCATTTTCTATAAACATGTTTTTTGGAATCTCTGACCCCTAAAACATGTAAATCCGTCGAAAACCGGAAGTCGAAAAAAATTTCGATTACAATACTTTCTTCTATTGAAGATAGAAGAAAGTAAAAATTCGTGTAACAGATACAATTTGTAACAAATGCACCATAAATCAAAAAAAATCTAAGATTACTAAGAATTTTTTAGGAAACTGGCATGCCTAAAGCTTTTTATGCAACTGCAACCCGGGTTACTGATAAAATTTTAGTAGGATTACTGTAATTTTAGCAGATTCTTTTATAAAGCTACATATTTCTGTAGCTTTACTAAACTTAATTTTGTAGAATTACATCTTTTTTTGTACAGTGAACAGATAAAATTTTAGTAAGTCTGCAACTTTACATCTGTAGAACTACAGCTTTTTTTTTTACAGTGTACTACGTCAAACTCTAAAAGTTATTTCAAGTAAACGTATAACACAATTGAAAATTTACATTTATCAATTACCGTCAATAAAAGGAAATGTACTTTAGATCTTTTGTGTCGCCCTATAGACGATCTATAGAATGTATGCATCCCAAGTAATATGTAAAAAAAATAGATAAATTTTGAAAACGCCTTACCACGACTGAAAACGCACATCCAACAATTATTATTCATACGTAGTGTTGTGTCCAAATACTTTTCTGTTTCCCTGAAGATTTATTAGAACAAAATATTTTAACTTGTGTATAGGTGGATGCGTTCGCAAGGGCTGGATGATATTTGAACAGCCATCTATATGAACAAACCGCCGCTAGAACACTTTGAGTATTAATTCTTTATCTACTGACGGTACTTGTACGTACCATTAAAATAACTTGTTATAACTTTTAATACATCGATTAGTAGTGATACAGTTTAGAATGAGTTATAGATGCATTACTTTATCTTGTTCAAAAAGCATTATTGGTTACACAAAACAAAAATGTTTTTAAAGGGATGATTTCTTTTACCTTTGCATCTTTTCAGCATTCGTGACCTTGGGGGAGGGGGATTTTTCAATTCAAAGATATTTCTATTGCAAGAACATTACATTTGTACATTTCCTAATTCTTCAAAATACTAAGAAAAATATTTAAAATAAAGGATTTGAGTGGAGTTATAAATATTTCATAAAATCTCTATAGATTCCAATTTAATTAGTCCTTCTAAATCCTGCAATACTTCTAAAATCCTTTTAAAATTTATTAAATGATTATGTAAATCTTCTAATGTTGTTTGAAAAATTCACAAAAATGCTTTAGAAGATAAAATTTTCATGAATTCATAATTCAGCACATAAAGGGTTAAAATAGTAGAATTTACGCTCTCAATGAGAGCTAATTAGCTCAGAACAGAATCATTTAAAAAGGCACCTGCAACTATCCCTACAACTACAGTGGTCTTATCAGAGATGGCCTTTAATGTCTTCGTAGTTTTAGTAATGGTGGAATTTTAGTTAGTATATTTAAAGATTCTTTAAAAAGGTATGTGTACTAAATTACGTCTTTAATGTTTTAAATATTTTTAAGGGGGCAGTTTACCTCAAAATTGGCCAAAAATGGATAGTTTCTTAAAGTATTAAATGAAAGCCTGTTTAATTGTGAACATTTTGAAACCTAATTTTTTACCCAAGCGCCAATTATATCGCGAGGTATTGTAAATTTTGTTAATGCACCCATTTCAGTTACCCACACAAAATAAAACCTTAAATGGCTTTTTCTCCATGTTCATATTTTATTCAATTTCATGTTTTAAAAATGCTGTGGCTTTTCTTTTTTGTATTTGCGATAGAGATTTAAGCTTTTTTTTTTTGCATGTTCTTTATTATATAACCGATAAATCCGCGCATAGAATTAGCCTTCAGGTTTCTTGTTACTTTTTTAAAATAAAAATATATGAAGATGCGTAAGATTTCATCTTTTTACACTATATATACCAGTAAAAAAATTAAATTAAATGTAATATTAAACGGATAGAGAAATCTATGCTCCATCTTCTGCAATACACATTTGGAAATCTTAAAAAAAAGGCAAAAACATCAATATTTGAAGCAGTAGTAAGGATTTTAAAAATTTCAATATATATTTTTTAAATTTTAATTAAATATGTAGTTATTTTTGTTTCAAAATGTAATTTTAGTTGAACATTGAAATGCAGTGAGTTCACCATTTGAACAATATTTTTTAAAATTAACGATATTGTTGAAATGGTAAATTGTCCGACTTAAATAGACAGTTTGAGAAATTCATCCCTGTAATCTATTTACTATCAATATATATTCTGAACATAACGTGTTTTTTTTTTAATATATATATATAATAATGATCAAAACTGAATTTATTCACAATTTCCTTTTCTTGGTTCAATTTTCATATTAATTTTAATAAAAAAAAATTTATAAACCATTAATATTTGATTTACAATTTGAAAATTTCGCTTCAAGTGCAGATTTTGAGAAATAATTTGATGTTATTGAAACAATTTAGTGCATTAAAAATGCATTTATCAAGATGCTCCAATTTTTCAAAAATAGTGAATATTTTTGAGGCAATGGAGTAACTATTTATTAAGTAATTTTTCAAATTGTGTTTCTCATTTTAATTAGCAAATGTTTTTATAGTAAAAATTGATATTTAAATCCTGCATTCCATATTCAGTCAAAAATGGGTGTAATTAAAGTAATTTAACATTGACAATTTGATTCTAAGCTTCTAATAGACTATTAGTAAAAAGAAAAATCTTTTTGAGTTTATGATGTTAACTTTTATATTTTATTTATGTCAAAAAGTGATCAAAAGCACGCAATAGGTATATCTATATTTTAAATGGATTTCTAAGACTCATATGATTTTTTTTTTTAATATATTACTTATATTTTCCTTAAGTATGCTCTCAAATCCAACCGAGCTATTTTCTGACACATTTCGGAAAACATTTTTATTCAGAAACGAATGAATTGGCAGGTGCACTTAAGAACATACATTAGTCACATGAAGAAACGAGAACACTAGTGTTAATCCTATGGGAGAAGCCTTTACATATTTTTCGCTTGTGTTTTAATACTTTGAAATGACTTTTTTTACATAGGCTATCCGATGTCTATATCCAGTGTTGTGCGGCTGTAGATCTTTTTTTCATTAAAGTTTTTTTTTTTTTTTTTTTTTTTTTTTTTTTGTATGTGGACATTTTTACTTTTGGAACCGGTTCTGAAAGTGAAACTATCCTTATAAAAAAAAAGACTGTAATCAAAATAAAAAAGGAGAAACGCACAACATTATATATCGACCTCAGGTATCCTGTGCAAAAAATCATTTGAAAATGTAAAAATACATGTGAGAATTCTGTAAAGATTTTTCTCATAAGTTTAACATTATTGTTTTCTTTTCTTTGCGTGACTAGTGTAGCCTCTCATTCAGAAAATATGTAATTGAATGTTTCCATATTTTGGTAAAGGCAAAAGTTCTTTCAGAAAATACTATCAAAGTTGTCGTTTCAACAGAATTTTCGAACGCAACAGCGCCGGAAAGGAGAAAACTTATCACCACATGACGGAAATAGTTTTTAACTTGATGAAATATTCAATAGAAATGGAAAACACTGTTTAATTCCAAACCCCTTCACTAATCAGGCCATGTTTTTGTGTTTAAGAAATGTGTATAAATGTGTCAGAAAGTTCCACGTTACTGAGAGGGGAAAATATTTTCTTGAAAATCACCTTAATTATATAATTCAGTCCCATCTGAATACTATTGAGAAATATAGCAAATTTTGCATTTCAAAACTTCAATACTTAACAGCAAAATAGCACAGTTTTAATTATTGCCAACATTTTAGGCGGTTAAATAATACAAATAAAACTTTTCGGACCGACGCGTGTAAACTCTGGTCACCAACCTGTTTCAAAATCATCCCACTTGTTAGAAACGTGCAGATAAAAAAATAATGATTGAATTTTCGAGTGGGATTTGGGTATAACCTGGTCACCCGATTCGATACAGAGTCGTCACAAAAGTAACAAACCTACAATAAAAAAATGTTGATCTGATCTTTCCGGGTTAGGTTCGGGTAAAATCTGGTCATCCCACCAGATGCATAGTCGTGACATATGTCACAAACTTGGGGGGGGGGGGATATTAGTCCGAACTATGCGGATCGGATTTGGCTAAAACCTGGTCACCCGACTATATGCAGAATCGTCACAAATGTTGTATTTTCCACACTGAAGTCACACCGTGATTTCACAACGTAGGTACATTGTGAGGTCGCAGAAAAGCTTGAAATTGGTCGTAACGACTTCACATTTGGGTTACTGTCATTTCACATCCATGTCACATGACGTCATATCGACGGCCATATTTCAAAATGTAACGTCACAGTTACGTTGCCGTGAAATCCCGATGCTTTGCGGATCACGATTTCTATGATGGGTATATCTCATTACCTAATCGACAGAGTTTTGTAAACATCATATTTTGTTAGATCTTGAGATAATTAGTGCTGAGTAAAATTTTGTGCGTATCGCAAAACAGGTGGCTTTATTATGTTGTATTTTTCACGATCACCGTGATAGGTATATCTGAAGAGTTAATACAAGAATTTCATTAAACTTTACATTCAATTTTAGGCCTTATCATACTGTAACATACTGTACATATTAATACTGTAACATTTTGGTGCCTATCGCTTTAAAGGCGATGCTTCTAAGCAGTGTATTTCAGGATTTCAGTGATATCCAAATTTTGGCATCTATTGGATAAAATTGCACAAAATGTTTCATACAAGATAATCTTTCTAAAAATCGATGTTATTTCAAATGCGCTGTGATCACGCTGCTATCCTATTCGTGGTGAAATATATTTATCCGTGTCCATAATCAAAGGATTCAGTTTCGTGAGCGTGATTTAGCGTCATAACTCCATTCTTGTAAATTTTGTACACGTTTAAACACATTGTTCCCACAGTCGCAAAGTTTTTTAAGCGAATTTTAATTGTGGGACAGATTATGGAATTTCAGATTTACTTTTTCTGCGGTGAACATCATAATTGTATCTTATTTTCTATTGTGTAGAAATACAAACTAATTTACATTTGACGTTATTGATTAAAAATGTATATGTTGCTTTAATTTTTAATTATAAATCCAGACATTGAGAGTTGAAGTTCTCTATACTATGTTGTACTATGCTTTATATTCATAATTATTGATACTATTCTAATTCATAATAAAATTTTATGATGGCCAGAGTACACTAATTTTACTTTTGGGTCAGCACGCCAGTTTTCTATTTCAATGCAGTATCAAATGTCTTTCTATAGCTAACAAACTATCTCACTTTTCTCTAGGAAATTTACGATATTCAAAGGTTTTATTTAACAATTTTTGTACGAAAAAATAATAAACATACTCAATTATCCGAAAAAAATTAAAACACATTTCTATTCCTTCTAACTTAGAACTAATAAGGTCTACATTATTTAGTATTGCTTATGATTAGTCAGTACCGTTCTAGTGTGTATATTTCATATTATTGTTTCAAATATTCTCTACATTGATAATTTTGCAAAATATGGCTTTCAATGATCAATTTTCAGTTCCTAAACTTAAGCCGAACTCCAAACATCCAACCAATTCAATTTGTTTTGTCTATAATATCTTATGCAATAATTTGTTCCCTTCGATATTGATTTTTATTTTCAATCATGTCAACATGTTCAAGACTTTCTACGGGTTTTATAATATAAGTAGAGAGAAGTATTTGATCTCTTTTCTATAAATAATCCAATAAAAAGTCTCAATCGTTCTTACATCTGTCAAACTAATTGGAAATCTAAGAGACAGCATTATATAAATATAAAAAAGTTTGTGATTTGTTTTGTCAAATGAAACTTATACTTGTAATTGATAGGTTTTCTTTCGGAAAGTCTTTTTGAAATGTTACTGAAATTGTGTAATAGTTAATTGAATGGGATATTTATAGATATTTTCTAAAATCAATTAAATCATGCTTTTAATTGGTTATGAAAATGTGATTTATTAAAAGAAACTTTCACAAAAATAAGTAGCTTTTCATGATGCATTTTCATAATAAAAATAATTGCGATAGCTTTAATGGGAAAACAATGTTTATAATATATATTTTTTAAGAAATTTGTTTATGATAAAAGATATTTTAGCTTCTATTTTCAGTAAAATGTATTTATGGAATGAAATATTTGATTCTCATTTGTAAAATGATATAGACGTACAAACTATTTTTTAAAAATTCATATGCAATAAAAGAAAAAAAATGAAAAAAAATAAAATTAAATCAAAGAAAATATCTCGTATTCCAAGAGTTATTATTTGAGCTAATATGTTCCAAAAGAATTTGTTTTTCTGGGGTTAGTCAATTTCTTATTTCATTACTTTTATATACAAGAAAAACTCCGTGTTTACAAATTGGACTAAGAAAATAATTATTTAAAAATATTCAATATTTCCCTCTCGCGAAACAATTTTTAGTTTCATAAGCTAATCTAAACTCCAAAACTTCCAAATCCCCCCCCCCCTTTCAATTTATTAGTCTATAATAGAAAAACAATTAGTTATGCAGTAATTTGTTCTCTTCTATATCGATTTTTATTTTCATGCTGGTCAACATGTTCAAGACTTTACATGGGTTTTACAATATAAGTAGAGATCATTTGATCTCTTTTCTATAAATAATCCAATAAAAAGGATCAATCGTTCTTACATCTGTCAAACTAATTGGAAATCTAATAGGCAGTATTATATAAATATAAGAAAGTTTGTCATTCGTTTTGTCAAATGAAACTTATACTTTTAATTGATGTGTTTAGTTTAGGAAAGTAATTTTTAAATGTTTCTGAAGTTGTGTAATAGTTACATAAATGGGATATTTAAAGATATTTTTCTAAAATCAATCAAATGATGCTTTTCCTGAATTATTAAAATGGTGTTTATTAAATGAAACTTTTACAAAATTAAGTGGATTTTCATGATCCATTTTCATAAAAAAAATATGATAGCTTTAATATGCAAACAATTTTTACAATATTTGATTAGTCCCTGGTTCGAAGACTGGCCCGGACATTTTTCACACATTTGGAAATTTATAACTGAAGTGTTTATATTATATTTCTTAAAGAAATTTATTTAGGATAAAAAATACTTTAGCTTCTATTTTCTTCAGAAGGAAATAAATTTGATTTTCATTTTTAAAATAAAAAAAGACATACAAATGAATTAAAAAATATATCATCTTCAATAAAGGATAAAAAAAAAAGAAGGATAGAAAAAAAAGAAAAAACAACTCTTGTACTCCAAAAGTTATTATATGAGCTAAATTGTTCCTAAATAATTTCTCTTTCTAGATTTACTCAGTTTTTTATTTCGGTATTTTTATATAGAGGAAACACCGAGTGTTTAAAAATTTCACTAAGAAATTAATTAAATATTCAATATTTACTTCACGCCTGCCGAAGAGGGTGAAAAATATATCACGTTGCTGAATAAGATAAATGTGACTTGATAATCTTTTTTTTAATTTTTTTAAAATAAATATTGAAAAGAACTCTTTTCATAAGCGATTTTTCTACTTATTTTTTATTTTTTAAATACTGAACGGAATGTTTTTAAAGTTGTTTTATGACATGACGCTTTAAACATTTTTTTTAAAATAGAAGTGGATAACCAGATAAATCTATTTATTAAAAAGTTGATTGGAATAAAATCTAATCATTTTTATATGTTTTATTGATTGCCAGTAGGTTAAAATATATTTAGTTTTCTTTTTTTCTATACGTTCCATAACTGAATGTTAGTAATAATTAGAATTCTGAGTTTTAGTAAATTATTCATTTACGTTTTTATAAAGTTTTTTAACGACTTTTACTTTTTTACAGTAGTAAACTGCTTTGATTAAAATTATTTAAAGTATATGTGGAAATATTTAAACTTTATTTTACATAACCAGACTTTAATAAAACAATTCATTCATATGTTATATCCCATAATTCTCTCGCATTATGCATTTTACAGGGATGTTTTCTATATGCTCAAATTCTAACAACTCATAAAATGGAAATTCTTTAACCCTGTACGCTCCGGAGGTACTTTAAAATACCATTAAAATAACTTGTTATAAAATTCATTTAATACATAGATTAGCAGTAATACAGTTAAGAATGAGTTATAGATACTTTACTTTATGTTGTTCCAAAAGCATTAGTGGTTGCACACACAAAAAAATTTTAAAGGATGATTTCTTTTGCCTTTGCGTCTTTTCAGCTTTCTTGACGTTCAAAGATTGAAGGGGATAAGTTTCAATTTGGTAATATTTCTATATTTCTATTGTAAGAACATTATTTTTGTACATTTTCTAATTCTACAAAATACTAAGAAAAATATTTAGAATAAAATATTTGAGTGGGGTTATAAATATTGCACAAAATGCCTATCATTTCCAAGTTAATTAATTTTAATTGACAAAATCCTTCTAAAATGTATTAAATGATTGTGTAAATCTTCTAATGTAGTCTCAAAAATTCACGAAAAATGCTTTAGAATATGACGTTTTCTAAAATTCATAATTTGGGACATAAAGGGTGAACTTTGGTTTACATACCAAATATTTAATAAAATATTTCCTTCATATATTGTACCCTGCAGTTCTCTTTCCTTGCGTATTTTATAGCTGTTTTCTATATGCTCAAATATTAATAATTCTTCAATTATAGCAAGTACCTTTTTTAAAGAATAATGTTATTTGAAATATTTCTTTCGATATTCCAATCATTGAAATACACTTATCCCTTAAATGCCGGGTGTTGCTTTTCAGCAACGTACTCAATTAAGGCTCTTAAATACAATTACAATAATATTGAAGCTATAATGCCTAATGTTGCCAATAAAATACATTCTGAAAATATTATTAAATTGATTTCCAACATGTAGATGGCAACACTTGTGCTGTTTAAGAATAAAGATAGATTTATTTTTTCATTTGTTGCTACTTGTTCTTTTTTTTCGTTTGGAAGCTTGCGAAATACCCTATTTTGTTCTGCAGTGAACAAGTAAAATTTATTTCTTATTATAGTTCCTAAAATTCCTGTGTGTTTAATGTTATATGATTTTATCAATGAAGATTATTTTTTCAGATAAAGAGCAGTATTACCGATTAGTAACAAACTGTTTTTTAGCCATAAACCATACTTAAAACAAAATATGATTTTTTTTAAGTATTTTTCCCATGATTTATTTAAAAAATGAAAGCCGAAAAACATTATTACAATGATTTTTGAAAAATCAGGCATTTAAGGGTTAAGTCTGAAATAGACACAAATTCCTCTCGTAAAGGTAAAACAGAATAAAAATAAGACCGAATTTGTAAGCTGATATTCAACATTGCTTTTTTTTATAATTTAGAAAATAAAAGATAAACAAAATGAAATTACAGCTCTAAACAAATTAAATAACAACTGAAAAGCCATTGATTATTTAGAAAGTAAAATCTCATATTTTACTATTTCAATTCGACTGTCTTTCATAGTGAGATATTGCGTTTAAAATTGCCTTCTATAGCACGTTTATTATTTCCAGGTTATTTGAGTTTCATTTTTGAATTATAGGTTTTGCAAGTATTTGACACTTTTTATCTGAAAAGCGATACACTTCATTTAAGTAAAGTAAGAAATAGTAATCTATCACATAGTTTCTCTTGTTTCGAACGTGAAGCGAATTAGAGAAGAAATTTATATGAAAAGTATACCTCATTGGACACGATAACATTAGAAACGTTTGTATAATAATGCTTCAACTCAAGTCTATATAATAATAATAATAATAATAATAATAATAATAATAATAATAATAATAATATTACCCAGCAAAGAAAGAAACAGTGGGCCATCAGCTGGAAAAAAAGATGGCAGCCAGCACTGTCATCAGCGGTAAAGTGCAATGGTGCCATTACTTAAACCTGTACAAAAGTGTCCGTGCGGAATGCAGCTGGCCCATCAGTGATGGCCAACAGCAGGCCAGCATTGGTATGTCATCATATTACTTCAATCCGGCACTTTTCCTGCAGTGCTAGCACCAATTCCACTGCTATTCCTTTGCTGGTCCAGCACTTTCCCTTACAAAAATTTCTCATAGAATTCTATAAAAAATAGTATTATAGAACTTTTTTCAATAGGCTAGTTTCACCAAGCGCTATAGAAATGTCTATAGAAATATTTGAACTTGCAGCGGTTTCCATGTGGTCACCCTCCAAAGTACTGACCGCGCTCGATGCTGTTTGATTTTCGTGATCGGTCATGAAGAAGTACTTTTAGCGTATGCTATGACCGCTGGTAGCTTTCAAGCTCTCATTACACTATTTCAAGTTTGTTCTTTTGTGATTTACATTCCCAATCATTAAACTGGTATAGAAATTATTGTATTGTATAGAAAACCTATATATTTTATACGCTTTTTTTTTTACTATTGACTCTGAACTGTGTAAATTATGAAAACCGAAATCCTTTGTAAGTAAAACCAGATTTAAGGAGAAAAAAATAAGTGCATTGAAATAAAGAATTTATTTATTAATTCATTTACTTATTTATTTTTTTGGTGGCAATGCTGTTATATTATTTACATTTTCAGAAAAAATTAGCTTCACAGCTTAAATTGTATTAAGATATTTATATCAGATTTGTGTTCAAATACTCAGTGTCTTCGATATTCGCAACGCCACCTAGCGTAAGGGTTCACAGCTATAATACTGGAAAAGTTCGTGCACTTTCATGTAGTGGTGGGCCAGCGCATGAGATAAAACGGAAGCCCACCAGAATTTTATCTGATGATTTCCAACAACAAAGTTAACTGAAGCTGTCCACCAGTGGTCATGCAGTGGTAGACCATTAGCCAGCACTTCTCCATCATTTCCAGCACCTATCTTGCTGCTGGCCAGCAATTTCCTCTTTGCTGGGTAATATATTAATATTACCCAGCAAAGAGGAAATTGCATATTAATAATAATAATAAAAATTTTAATAATAATAATAAGAAGAAGAAGAAAAAGAAGATATTTGAACAAGTGAACTAATTAGTTAACTAGATATAAATTATTGAAAGGGGCTGGACATATATAAAGTTATCACTTTAGGGGTAAGGAGGGGGGGTATGACACTTGATATCGTAAGATATCTCTAAGGAGAGGTGTGGATTTGTCTTTTGATATCGTTATCTTTTTTATCCAACCAAAATTTTAACATCAAAATAGTCTATGAACTGTTTTCTTAGTCTGTTACCGATTTTTATGAAAATACAACGGCATTATTAAAACCATTAAGTAATTATAAAATCATTTTATTCCAAAATATGGATTATCTCAACGTTCGACATTCCTATTCTTTTGCGATATCCGGATATAAAGCGTTATCAGAGAAATAAGGTTCGAAGTCATACTTGTTATGTTTACTAGTATAAAAAGAGAAATAATGTTGGTAACCTCTTTTGTTGATAAAAAGTTCTGCTTATACCCTCCCCGTCAATGCGGCAAGTGCAAGAAGACAATATTATTGTTGAATGCATTGTGTAACAAAAAGCTATATTTTTTAAATAGCAATCGTTTCCTTAAAGTATTATTTGCTATAAAGTATGTATAATAGTATTTATGTATAATAGTATTTTATGCATAATAGTACCGTAATTTGCGATGTATAGAATGCGGATCAAATAATCGTGTTTCGCCCCAGAAAAATTTTAATCTAAAATGTAACTTTTTAGATCACGGTAAATATTGGTCTTCAAATAGTGAATAAAATTTCTGGGTCTTGTTTGATCTGCGGGCTATACACCGGAAATTACGGTATTATTTTATCCACTTCTCTTTATTTAAATCAATAAAATATGGGAATAATAAATGTATAGAATTGTAACCATATTAAAAGACAAATATTAGAAAGAATTGTCAAAATAAAAAGAATTTTTAGATATTGATAACGATATCATTATGGCGGGGGTGGGGATCGAGGAATGATAACGTATGATATCTTAAGGGAGGTGTCTGAAATTTCTAAAAATTTGATAACGTTATATATTCATAGCCACCAAAAAGACCAAATAAATGAAGAGCTTAGATGATAAAGGTGAAACCGACAAAATAACAAAAATGGAGTTAATCATATGATTGGAGATAATCAATGCTCCTCTACCATCTGTTAAATCACTAATTAAAGAAAACTTAATACTAACAGCTATTTTCATTAAAAAAGGATGTATTTGTCAATAAACACACACAGATATTTGGAACTTAGCTCATTTTCTTAAAATGATGACCGTCTCGCTTACCACCTTTGTCATCTCAGCTCTTTAAATGTTAAAGAGAGCCGCTCATTATTTCGACATAACACGTTGAAAGACCAAGCATGACGTACATGGATTCTTAAATGTAACTTATTAATTAATTTTTTTCATTATTGAAATTTCTCAAGCAGAAATATTGTTGTTTTCATATACATAAACTCTACATCATCTGAAACAACCCATAACCTTTTCGTTCATTTCTGAATTAAAGTTGTCAGGTTTTTCCACAGATATTTGAAATCAGCATCTTTAAGCCCTTGAAAGGCGGTGGGATGAAATATATCCCACCTAATTTAAACAAGATTCTCACCAGAAATTTTTTACTAAATTTTATATCTTTAACTTTGGAGGAAAATCGTTGAAAAATTGCTTTTCCTTATTTAAAAATAAAATGTTTTGGTTATTCCGCGGAGAATTCAATATTTATAATCACTTTTGCTTGACCTTCAAGGGGTTAAAGTTCAAAGTTTAAAATTTTTTTTCTGCGATTTCATATATGCTAAATACAGCACGTCAACGAAATATTTTGGAATTTTCTAATGATTATACTGACTCTTTTTGACAAATTATTGTTATATCCTGATTTTAATATGATTAGCTACAATATAACGTAAGCTTTCAGATCTTAAATTATCAGCAGATATAAAAAATTGGCAGCATTAACAGGCCACAATTTGTGGCAGCATGCTTAGCTAATTTTTAATAAAAAATACTCTAAACGGATGAGTGAGTTTAGCTTGTGGTCACATAGATATGCATTACTAAAATTGTGGATAAATGAAAAAGCTGTTCTGTCCTGTCTTTATTTAACCTTCATATATGGTAACTACAGAGTGTCCATAATTAAACGACCCTACTTTAAAGGTGCCTACAGACGAAAATATTTGTCAGATAATTGTGAAATTTTGTGACGGACAAAATGAAGGAATTGGAATTTGTTTGAGCGAAAAAAAAAATAGTTCAAAATTTCTCCACCAGGTTGCTTCTTTAATGAATTACGCATTTTTAAAAGTTTTTACTCTTTATTTTTCTTAGATTAAATAGGACAAATATATAGACCGCCCCCTGAAAAAAAATAAAGCGTAAAAACTTTTAAAAATTATTGGTGTTCGAATTGAATGAATCTGTGAAAATAAAAATCCGCTTAAGACAGCCGCCATTTTTTCACAGAAATCAGGCCTAGTATTCAGTGGGCGGTGCCTAAATGTGTAATTTATTAAAAAATGCCCTCTGATGGCAAAATTTTGAACTAAATTTTTTTTTCGCTCAAACAAATTCCCATTTCTTTATTATGTCTGACACAAAATTTCACAACATTTTGACCAATAGTTTCGAATTTAGACAACTTTAAAGTAAGGTCGTTTAATTATAGAAACCCTGTATATGAACGGAACTAATTATCATGACTATTTTGCGAGGATATGTTAATTCGTTACTGTAATTTTGTAGTATATATAATGAGAATTTATCAAATAACTTTGGGACAGATCCTTCCTAATGCTTTCCGGTAGGTTAGACCATCGCCTTACTTCTGGATAACGTGGAGATGTTTCTTGGTGTGGAGTTTTCGACTTTTTGAATACAGCCAGTGGTTGTAAATGTCATCTAATTGTTAAAATTGAAATTTCTATACTTCAAACAAAGATGTATATATATTCACGGGATTCCATTAGAATTTATAGTAATTTTCAAAGTGAATAATAGTGAAATGTAATATAAGTTACTGTTAGGGCTTTGTAAGCCAAATTAAATTTTTTTATAATTCAGCAAGTTTGGGAAAGGATTTTTCGCTCTTAGTACTCTTTTATAAAATATTGTTTAAAACGTACCGAATTAAGTATATCGACTCCACTGCTTATATCCGTGTTATATTGTTTAAATACGCTTATTTGGATTGTTACATTTGGTGTCATGTTCACTTTCCAAATTAACAGACCTAAAGTGGTTGTTACAACAATAGATTAGTTGATAATATTATTCCTGTTATTTCATGCGTGTTACATACAAAGGGTCAACAATATATCCATGAATTCCATGATAAGTAACGCTTTCTCATTAGAAAATAATATTTTATCATTATTTTTATTTTAGCACGAATGCCTGTTAGCCTTTAAATTGTCTTTCGCCGTATTAAGATTGCTCTTGAAAACAAATTAATATAATCATTAATTGTCATTATTAATTGTCCATTCATATTTTGCTTTTTTATCAACACATTTTGTATTGTTGCCGATGGTGGGCACATAGAGCATACATTTCTTTATTTTCTTCCTTAAATGGATTGCTCAATGCTTACCTGTGTTATATGTATTAGTAAATATGCATCTGCCTTATAAATATCAATTTTTTCAAGCAATTATTGTGTATTTAAGCTGGCGATGGAATGTCTGAAAACGTATATCCCAGAACTTCTAATAAGGTTATTTTTACATACAATACATCATCTCATATTAAATCGAAGACCATCTATGCTGTTGTAATTTACTGTTTTCGATATCTCTCATAGTTTTTAAAAAGATTAATAACTTCCAAATTTCGGCACTGTTATTGCAAAAGGCACTCTCATGTGATAGCGTATAGTTGGTACTTTACTGTTGGTAAATACGAAAGCTTTATCAATAGAAAGGTTCTTTGAGTGTTTCCGCACTTTATTTTGTACCCTATATACCTTTTTTAAAGTACTCTTTTTTGTCTTCAATTGGTGGAAAACAGATATCTCAGTTATTGTTTTCGAATCAAAATTCAACACAACTGATTAAATATGAGATTTCTTATTTGAAATTTCATCGTAATCTATAAAAAATGTAACTTATATTAATAAAAATAAATGTAATTGCGTTTTATAAGTATAGCGATGCTCATATATTGTTAATTAATTTATATTTTAATATATTTCTGAATTTTTAAATTAAATTATTACATGCTAAATTATTTTCTTATTTATTTATTCATGTGTTCCAATTTAATCCTTTATTCCAATTTCTTCATCTGATAACTTTGTTAGTTTATCCTCGGTACAACATTACTGATAGCTACATAACACTATAGTAGCAAACTGCTTAGGTTCTGTCGTTTTTAACAGATGCATTTTAATCGCATGAAAGTCTTTCATGCCTTGTTTATAGTTAGTACAAACAGGCACTCCTATCTAATTTTAACATATGCTGTTTCCTAACTTAACAATAAAAATATACCCAATATGACGATATAAAAACCACAAATCATGCATTTTTACAGCTGTATTTACAGGTTTCTTTAGGTTGACTTTTTATTTCATCTATTTTATTAAGTTGCAATGTATAGAAAGCCCTTGGCATGTCTGAAATTCAAAATTTTGATTGCTTTCTCCCTAACCGACGTTTTCTAAATTGATCACCTAGGCTCGGACCGCACTTATCTTGTCAGTGGATTCGATATGAAAATGTAATCAGATCACCTCTGATGCTCTTCTTGAAAGGATCTTAAAATTTGAGTGCCTGATGGGGGACCACCTGCCCAGTATCTCGGCCTACGAAAATAAATAACTTCCAGGGATTGCTGTTTGTTTTTCTTCTGTCGAATCCTAGCATTTCATGGATAAGAGCCTATGGGTTCTTCCAGTGGTTCTCAACCTGTATGCCTCGGCACAGTAGTGCTCCGCCAAAAGATCTCTGGTGTGCTGCGAAACTTTTAAGCAAGTTGATATTTTTTTCTAATCTGAAATGTCAGACATTTAATATTATAAGATTTACTTTGAAAGAAGGTTTAGTGTCACAAATTTGCTTTATCTGTGAGATTTCTTTTCTTCTGTTACCCATTATAAGAGTATACGAGAAAACCTTAAAAATGGTCTCACGTCTCTTGAAATAAATTCTTTAAAAAAAATCATGTCTCCTGAAGCAAAAAGATTATAATTTAAAATGCAGTAGAAAATATCGTTGAAAAATGATTTAAGAGTATGCCTATCCGAAGATTATATCTTGCACAAAAAGTCTTGTAATTTAAAAGAAAAAAAGTCAAACTCAGATATTTCTTTAAATTCTAATGTGTCAAATTACTGTCAAATTAAGATATTTTTCCACATTACCAGTTCCTTTCCCTATACAATTTCCTATAGGCTGATGCATGCAATTTACTGCACTGCTATTGATCAATAAACCTGTACCTCGATTTCGCTTCTCCTACATGTATATGGAAAAATTCCATGATTCTTTGCCCTGATGACGGTATGCTGAATGATACCGAAACTAGTGTTAAAAAGTTCTTAAAACGGTGTTTCAATTGCTTATAAATATTAATCTATATTAACCCATTTTTGGGACGTTTCAAATTTTAATGCATTTGTATAATTTTCTTCTTCTTTATAACATGAAAATTGCATGAAATCATTATTTATAAATGTCTTTATCTATAACCGAGAGATGACAGCACAAGATGGATATTTATTTGCTTAAATTAAGGCTTTTGTCGGTGTTTCTAGATTTTTAATTTTTCAAGAGGGCGAAATGTAAAAAGTAAGTTTATTTGTATTTTTTCTATCATGGACCCAAAATCGCAAGTTATAATCTTAGCTTGTGGACTTTTTTGAAATACATATTTTTTTAAATCGCGAAATTAAATATTCAAGCCTATTTTTTATGCATTTTTGTAATGTAAAAAATATAGGGTTCTAGGAACAAATGGGCACATATTTTTGTTAGATATTTAGGAGAGAGTTATTTATGCAATCTGCTTTCGAAGATATTTATGAAATAAATTGTTATTAAGTCTGCAATACGATTATTCTTATTTTATTATTAATAATTGTTATAACGTTATTAGTCTCTGCAAAGAAATAAATATATTTTGTTTGTAGTTCATTAAAATACTAATTATAGTACATAATATACAATTTAAAAACTTTTTAAATAGAAATATAGGCAAAATATATAATTATGCACATATTATTCTACTAGATAAAAATAATACTCATATTTAGTTCTTTTACATTTTATCAAATAAATACAAAAAAATAAGCTTAATTTTTTTTAGTATTTTTCCAGTTCATTTTGCAACCTTTTAAAGTGATTTTACCAAAAAATTTGAGAAAACAAAAATTCAGGCACAAATGGGTTTTAAAGAGATGTATATATAAAAAAAGTTATAATAATTTTATTTAAAATAATTTTCTTCTCCTGTATTCGGCTCGAATTAACTATTTTGTTTGTGATAATAAATAAATAAATAAATATATGTAATAATTTCTTATGTAATGATAGATATAGCTCCGGGGAAATATATCATATGATAGCGTATAGTGGTTTTACTGTTGGTAAATACGAAAGCTTTATCAATAAAAAGGTTATTTGAGTGTTTCCGCACTTTATTTTGTACCCTATATACCTTTTTTAAATTACTCTTTTCAGTCTTCAATTGGTGGAAAACAGATATCTCACAGTTATTTTTTTCGGAATCAAAATTCAGCACAACCGATTAAATATGAGATTTTTTATTTGAAATTTCGTGAATCATAAGGAATATCTTATGATTCATTTCCTCAACAGAAAAGTGATAAAAAGCTAGTAAACTACATATTAATTTTTTTCTGGTGATTCAAATTTTCTCTAAATAACAGTCATCATTCCAATGCCAATTTACATTCCAAATCTTCGTTCATTTTATTGCAGTTCCAACTTCATCATTATTGAGTTATTTATTTGAAATTTTGGGTGAAACTAAAATTGTTTGTTTAAATCATTGAATAAGTAAATAATGTAACAGATTACAAGTTTTTAATAAATCCACAACGATGTCCATAAAAAAGAATCATAGACCTAAAGTAGTAAATCTGCAGATCAGGAGCCTCAACGTCAGCCCTGCAAGTCATTGTTTTTAGATACACTTTGGTAATATTCAATTTCCTGCAAACCGCAATTTAAAGTTTTCAAATTATGCAATTATTTATAAGAATAAAAAATACGACGTTTTTCAGACAAGACATTAGAAGCATTAAATTAAAAGCGTTGCTATGGAAGGATATTTTGAAATTTTCATGAGCTACTAATTCTGGTATTTTTTTTTAATAATAAAATAGGCTTCTTCCGGGAGCTCCGCCCGCCTGAACCCCCCTGGTCTCATTAATTTACATATGTAACTTTTTATTGCTTAAGCTAATGGTTATTGTAAATCTTAGATTTCTTTTTAAACTTCCGAGCCTTATGTTTCAATACCGGTGGGCAGAAAATGATTTACATTGAGTCAATTATATTAAAAGTTTGGGTTTTATGAAGGTAAATGTAATTTCCTTTTTAAACTAAAATAATTTTCATCCGTATTTTCTGAAATGAGGCGGAATTAAGAAGTAACACTCGTCAAAAAATATTTTTTCAGGCAATCTATTTAATGCTTGGTTTTTAAGAATGAAAGTATTTATTTCCCGATACAATGATGTCATTTTCGACAGCGATAATTTTGCGGTGTTTAATTTTGACATTTACTATATATTTGCTTTTCAAAAGTTTTTTTTTTCTCATTGAAATTTTTGATTAAAAATTGACATTTCTGTTAACTGTGTGCAGACGATAAACCATGATATATTAGTATCATTTTTTTTTATAATAAGAATTAATATCATAACACAAGCCCCTATTATTTCAACCTCAAAGCATATTCGTTTTATTTTTTATATATGAGATCGAATTCACCTTCTTTTCGTATTTTCGTTTTATTTCCAATATGAAGACGTATTCATGTCTATGTTTTATTTCATTTTCCTCTTGCACATGAAAATCATTCAAATCAAAATTAACTATTTAGGATAAATTATTCCGGGATCGGATATTTTCTTAGCAATGGTAAAGAAAAAAAATTGTTAAATTTTATAGCAAAATGCCGATTTATTCCTTATGAAAATAATGAACTTTTTAATTTAAAAGAAAAATATTTGAACAAAATAAACAGAATATAGACTTTCTTTATTTCTGGGGTAAATTCCATCTATATGTAAAGTCACAAAGGTATTAATTTGTCCTTTTTGACTTTGATTTGACTTCAAACAATTATACATACTTTCACATTTACGATATTTTTAGGTGTAGTTCCGTTGCTAGGTAACAGTTAAAAGCAATGAAATATAGGCTTTTAAAAAAAGTAAATTTATATAAAAAAAATATTTTATATTATTGGAACACATATATAAAATCCCTCCATAAGTTATACACCGAATTTAAAAACTCTGACAAATGTATATACAAAGTTTCAAACTAATATGAATAATGTATGGTTCTAATTAGAAAATTTCATCATCCATAATTTACCATTTAAATACTTGAATCATATGAGCCATTTCCTTTCAACAGATAAAAATGGAAAAATCGTCTGAATTGCTATAGGAAAGCAATAAGTCGCAAAATAAAATGTTCTATATATTCCGAACGAATGAACCAAATATAACCAAAAACTATACAGCAAAAAACAAGGGACTTCACCAACATGCATCCTTAATTTTAAGCTAATCGGATGCTTTTACAGCAGTTATCGCGGAACAAACAGACAGACAGACAGACTAACAGACAGACAAACGGAAACCAAAACTTTTCGTATCTCCACAGTAAGCCTTCACTGACGTTTCGGCAATAAATCAGCGAAGCTAAAGCTATATTTATTATATTCAATTAGATCCTATGGATCCTATCTTTATTCTCACCAATTAACTTCCTCTGATATTTTGTGATCATTTATTACCTCAAAATAATTAGTCAGCTATTAAAAGGTAGAAAGTAAACCTAATTTATATTTTCTGCTATTTTTTTCCAAGTGACTTATGAATAAAACATATTTTCTTTCGCTTTCATCTATTGCCCAATTCCTTGTGTAAACATCCCATTTCACACAATTTTGTAACATAATGACTTTTCCATTTAAACAGATGTCAAATAGCATTTTTCATTCCTTTAAATTTGCATATAAAAAAAATAACTTGCTCTAAATATAGTCCTCTGTTACAATATTTTATTAAAACGAAGGTCATAAAAACTGATTTATGCCATTTCGTATAGTTATGTAACAATTTTATTCAAAGCGTTTCAAAACTATTCAGCTATTTATTACATTTTTTGTCAATGAATGTATGTATATAAATGACGAGTTTTGAAAATTGAAGGCTCGATCTAAGGCAGTCAATATCAGTAATTTTCTCGTAAATTCTCTTCGATTTCCATTGAAAGATATGATAAATAAGACAGGGAAGACAGGGAGATTTTTTGTAGAAACAAAAAGTTTCGGAGTTTTCCTCCTTATAATAGGATCATATTTAATAGAAAAAAATATTTTCAACAAGTAATATAAAAATTTTCTTTTTAAAGTCAATTCCTACTTAGGTCATCAAAGAAAAATTTAATATAATCCCTTAAGCTAATATTAGTTTTTGTTGCATTAAAATATCTCAATTTTTTGATTTTCTATAAGCAAGTAGGTTTACAATGGAACTCTATGGGAATTTGGCGAAATATTAGAGATATCGCCAAGTTGGCGTCACTTTTGGCCACTCATTTTGGCCGCCAAATTTGGCGATATATCGGCAAGTTTGCGGCAAACTTGGCGGTATTTGGCGACAGAACAGGGTCCCCGCTATGGTAACCCCTTATTGTACTTACATTGATCTTCAATAACCAATGGCCGCCATTTTGTTTCCCATGCAAAACTAAAATTAATTAATTAAAATTTAATTAATTAATTAATATTTGAAAAAACTGTATTAACATCAATTGTCACCCAGTACAAGTTTTAAAAAATTTATTTCAACTTGATATGATGAATAATGAGTATTCTATTAACGATTGAAAATTTGGCAAGATATATAAATATATATATAAACAAGTAATATAAATTTTTATTTTAAAGTCAGTTTCTACTTAGGCCATCCAAGAAAAATTTAATATAATCCCTTAAGCTAATATTAGTTTTTGTTGCATTAAAATATCTCAATTTGTTGATTTTCTATAAGCAAGTAGGTTTACAATGGAACTCTATGGAAATTTGGCGAAATATTAGAGATATCGCCAAGTTGGCGACAAACTTGGCGGTATTTTTCGACAGAACAGGGTCCCCCCCCTATGGTAACCCCTTATTGAAAATACTTTCATTGAACTTCAATAACCAATGGCCGTCATTTTGTTTCCCATGCAAAACTAAAATTAATTCATTAAAATTTAATTTAATTAATTAATATTTGAAAAAACTGTATTAACATCAATTGTCATCCAGTACAAATTAAAAAAAAAATTTTTCAACTTGATAGGATGAATGATGAGTATTCTATTAACGATTGAAAATTTGAACAAGATATATAAATATATAAATATATACATATATAAATAAATATAGGGAGAGTGTGAACTAATAGTAGGAATTGAAAAAAATATCCGATGTTAGGCTATGACAAAAGAGGATCCAGGCAATTCAGTGGATGCAGGCTGGACTTTAAATCGCACAAAAAGAGGATGGTTTCTCATTTTCTTTGAGATCACCTACAGAATCGTGTAGGTCAGGTCTTAAAGGGATAACATCAATTTGCGGCATTCTTCAACCCTTTCTGACTCAACAACTCCGACTTCAGATATGTCTACTCAGGTGTTAGAATGCATCATTTTAAGCAAGTAAAATATAATGGAAAAATTTAGAACATAAAAATAGAAAAATTTATTGACTAAAAGGTACTTTTTTTTACATCTGCAAAAAACGGAAAATTGCAAATATTGTAAATTTTTTAATACAAAATATTAAAGAAATTATCTCAGCTTTGTAAAAATCTAATTTTGGACGTTTCAAATGATAAATAAAACTTTGTATTGAAGAAATAACTCAGTATCGTCGTGTGTTGATAATTCTACGAACAATTTATATTAAATGATGTGCTAGGAGACAGTTAGGAATAAATAAAATCTTTTCAAGATCACCGTATAAGTAACATTGACCTTTAGGTATGTTGCAGATATGCAACGTAGTGATACAAGGGGTTAAATAGTACTTTCAAGAAAAAACAATTTTTATTCAGTTGGAAAAGTCTCGTTTGATCAGCCTTTGACACTGGTTACAACGGGTACTTTGTCAATCCCATCATGAATTTTAATGCTATTTTTATAGCACGAATAAGCACCCCGAAATGAGCTTATCACTCGTCCAGAGATATACAAAGTAAACAATTCCAACGAGAAAAATCCCAGCATTTTACAATACAAAAATGGCCAAGACAGCCTTTCTACCAGTGTTAATTTCAGACACTTTTCCACGGGAGGGATTTCTGCGGCTCCGGGGGCACATTATAGAGTTCTGGGGAGGAAAATTGCACTTTTTTTACCATTGAAAACACAAAATCTCAACTCATTCGGGGGCGGGACATCTCATTGGTCTGGGAGGGAATGTTCCTTCCGGGCCACCCGCTGAATTCAATACTGGTTTCTACTTTATTATAGCTTCATTTTTGTATGCACCCTCTTTCACAAAAAATTTGGTCTCTTCCATAATGTATCAAAATTTGTCAAAATATTTACAAAAGAAACTGTTTACGAATTCTTTTTAATTCTGAAAATACGGGAAACAATTTTCCCTCCAGCTTTTACGCTACAACTCTACTCAAACTTTAAAAGAAGAACTAGAATTACTCGAATCAATCTATGTTAAAAACGGCAAACTACCATTATGTTCCGAAAATCATTTCATTATACATTTTTTTCATTTTATTTTCAGTAAATTTACTATTATCATTTAAGATTATCATGAGAATTATCACCCGTTATTCGGAAATAGAAAACTAAGTCCATTATAAGCAAATTCACCTATTGTTTTGAGAAGTCAAATTGTAACCAAAGCCTGAAACTCTTCCCACAGTTGCAGCACCATTTAATGTCACCTGTTGGTATACATTAACTTTTTTTCTGAATTTATCTCACCGTTGATAATCAGCACTTGTATTATTTGTCACTTTCCTGATCAGTAGCTTTTTAAACACTTTAAAATTTTCGTCATAATATCTTGTTCATCAAGAAATTCTTTGACATATTTTTCATTTACCTCTTATAGTTATATATTATCCATACACGGTGTGCGTATGAGCCCATTGTGTTGTTATTTGGATTATCGTATGTAATATGGTATCATTATAGACAGAAAGTGCCATAGCAGCATCGTCAATACATCGAACACTGGAAACAACTTTTTTTTATTCTGCAACAGTTTAACCATAATTATCTCATAATATCTTAGCATGTTCATCAAGAAATTCTTTGACATATTTTTCATTTACCTCTTATAGTTATATATTTTCCATACACGGTGGAATTTTGATTTCATTGGTCTTCATTTTTAGCAGCATTACGAGTTCTATCTTGTACATCCCCTCATGTCATCGGAATGTTTTAAATAGCGTGAAAGATCCAAAATAAAATAAAAAGTAATAAAAGTGATAAAAAATACACTTAGAAGGCATTTAAATACCTTTATTCTGATCGACATATGTTTCACCGCTCAAACGGCGACATTCTCAAGATCTTTGAATACAATATTTTCCTGGTTTCTCCGAAAGATTGAAATATTAACGCAATAAATTCAATATCTCCCTTATTGCAGAACCTTCCGTAAAGTTAAAAGATAACAGTCTGTAAGAAAATAGATCCAATTGAACCAAACCAATTATCAGGTGTATATGAAATACTTTTCACCAAAGAAAATGGAACAATGCAAATTTATATAGGTATGCCAAGCAGAAAACTTAAAATTAGAATCAAAGAACATATAGCAGACATCAAATACAACAAGAGAACTACAGATTTTGCCAGACTGTGTTGCAGAAAACCTTTGCAGATTAATTAAAAAAATAGTAGTATAATTTATTCATCAAGATTTTATTTACCGTCCCTTATTCCTAAATCATTAGAGATATGTTTACGCAGTCAGAATATTTGCAGTGATTCAGCCTCCATTGAGTTGCCTAAAATTTGGAAAACTCTGCAGAATAAGAAACACTAGTAGAAGTTAATTCGCGTTCACAAATATCCATTTTTATTTTATTTGCACTTGTTTTTCATTACACATGTGGTCTCGTGATTTTATTCTTGTTTTTAAAAATTATTGCGAAAATATTTGTGTCAACAAAGATTTTGAGAATGTTGCCATTTGAATGATAAAACATATAACGATCTGAATATGACTTTTAAGTATATTTTTTTATCACTTTTAGCAATTTTTTGCTTAATTTGGATGATTTTAAGTGATTTTCGTTCATAATGTTATAGCATGTAAGATGTTAACCCTATGAGTGCCTGGGGATTTTCTGTATTTTCATAAAAGAGATTGTATATCCCAGGATATATATAAACACTAGGGTGTAGCGAAAAAAATTATTTTTTTTAATCAAAAAAGGGTAGGTGCCAAAAGTTGCTTTTATACTAGTAAATCAACTGTGTGCAATTTTACCGGTGAAAAAAATGTCTTGAGTCTGCGCTTTTGGTTCAAAAGTCCAAATTTTGGGTAAAATTTGACATTTTTTCAAAAACAAAATCCTATAGAGATGATTATTAGTTAAAAGTGTTATTTAAACCTTTATTATTAATTACTTATCATATTTAAACGAAAAAACGATATCTTTATTCTGTAAACTGGAACAAAACTGACAACATTTGGTAAAAAATGGCGTTGCCACTCTGTTGTGTCATAAAACTAATAGTTGTTTAGAATACAGCTCTTACCTAGTTGCTTTCAAAACTACCCAGCAGATACCACGTGGAGGTGGCTGCATTTTATGTCACAACCGTGTATACCTGAAACCATTTGAGCACAATGTTTTTTTTTTATATATTGAATTGTGATTTTTTTATCAAAGTCTGGCTTAAGTTTTCTATGTGTCAACATAGTCCATACCTTCTTTGTATCCACAGACTTGGATGATGCTGCTGTGGCACTCCTTCACGTATATTTATATTGCTTTTGTTTGATAAGGCAAGCAGAGTAATGCAGTGAAATTAATGGAATCTATTCAGCCGTCTATTATCTTCACCACAATCCAGTTAATGCATAGTAATTTGGAGTTCTGTTACTACAACATTACACAATGTTTAGGTCAGGGATGGCAAACCTTTTTGAGTATGCGTGCAAAAAATTTCAAAATTACTATGTACCAACATTCTAACGTGCCAGAAACATTTTAACTTAGATAAAATCCAAAAAGTAATTTTTATAGAATTTTTACTTAAATACGTTTAAACTTATATTAAATTCGATTCCTAACTTATTTATCATACTGTATTTACTCAATAATATATAGCCATGTCGCATCGAATTCCGTACTAATATTCTATAAGCGATTTTTTTTGTTATTGCATACTTCCGAATCAGATCATTTTTCGTTTTTCAGGTAGAAGCAGGTTCAATAGATACATACTTATTTACACTAACATATAAAATTCAATTTTCAAAATCAAAACCTAAATATAATAAAACCTAACATTACTCAAAACCGTAAACCTAAATCAAATAAAACCTAATCTGAAGTAGAAGTGTGTCAATTAGGTATATTACTATGCAAACTATATCTAAAAATTCAATTTTGATAAACCTTTGAAATTTCATAAAGAAGCAAAATGATGTGGAAAACACTGTATGTTGAATGGTTCGGCGAGAAAATGACGCTACAAGGCATTTTTATTGAAATTTATAACACCTTAATTTATTCAAAATTTGCGGATTATTTTAAAGTGAATTATATACCTGTTACACAAAACTATACTTTTTGTTTAAAAAAATCAACAACAACATAAAATGGATTGTTTTCCATAAATTGAATATAATGTATAAGTTTTTTCGCGTGCCAGAAAAGTTTTCTTACGTGCCAAGTTTGGCACGCGTGCCATAGATTCGCCATCCCTGGTTTAGGTATTTCATCTTTGAGTATGCCATCATTTACTATACTTCTTCATTTTTTAAATGCTGAGAAGCTTGCTGTTTAATGTGATGGCGATCGTCAGACAGCATAAGAATTTTCTCTGTATGTGCAAAGCAACCATTGTTCTAAAAATTTTTTTTTTAGTATTTGTTTTATGCCGTTTTCTGTGATGTTTAGTAGCCGAGTTATTTCCCATAAGTTTTTAGATCCATTTTTTAGATGTGGATTATATTTGGTGTAAATCATCCTGAGATATAAACTTTGGTTACATACTTTGTGAGTGAGCCTACAGACTCTGATGGTCAATCAGTTCTTGTATAAAGGCGAAAAACTTTATTCGTCTTTGTGAGCCATCTTGGGTAGTACAAGTTTCTTGGGTTCCTATTCGCTAGTTATTCTGAGCAATATCTTGATGAAATAACTTTGCAAATATCTAGCAGGTATTTCTGGTCTGTGCTGAGAACCCTTTTCTTGGTTTCAGGAAATGTTTCAAAATTACTTTCTATGGCTTCAAAAATTGAAATAAGAAGGGAAAGGCACGTGGACTAAGATATTCCTATTAGTCCGGTGAATCCCTGTGTGTTAGAATCTTTTACCATCTTTTGCCAACGATCTTGTCTAATAAATGATGCAGAGGACATTCACTGGACTTACACGTGGCATATGATCCATTGTAATAGTTCATTTTAAACATGTCCCACGCAGAATAGATGGCAACGAGAAACAGATTTCTCCGCCTTTAAATGAGCACCCACTTCCCATCAGAGTCTCTACGTTCACTCAAAAAGTACTATGCAATCCAAGTTTGGCGCCAGGATGGTTTACCATCAAATGTAATCCACATCTGAAGAAGGGATCTAAAAACTCATGGGAAATTACTCAGCAACTGAACAATACACAAAACGGAATAAAAAAAAATCTAAAAAAAAGTTATTTAGGATAATGGTTGCTTTGCAAAGGCAGAGAAAATTCTGATTTCAATGCTCTCTGACGATCGCCATCACATTAAACAGCTAGCTGCTCAGCACATAATAGTTGAAAGTTAAGAGTAAATGATGGCATACGCAAATCTGAGAAATCGAAAATCCACTTTGAAGGTGATAATTATATAAATCTAATTGATTGGAAAATTGTTGTGGTAACAAAACCCCTAATCAATATGCATTTATCGGGGGCAATGTTGGTGACAATAATAGAAGGCTGAATAGATTACATTTATATCAACCCAACTGCATTACATTGTTTGCCTTCTTTCACACAAGCAGTAGAAAAATATGTGAAGGGGATCACAGCAGCAGCATCCAAAGTCTGTAAGTAGAAAGAAGAGATGGACTATAGAAAACTTATGCCAGTTTTTGATAAAAAATCACAAATCAATGTATAAATAAAACTTTGTACTCAGATGGTAGGGTGGTCGAGCTATGCAATGCTGTAACATGAAATGCAGCCATCTCCACGTGGTACCTCCTGGATAGTTTTGAAAGCAACTAGGTAAGAGTTGTATTCTAAACGACAATTAGTTGTATGACACAACAGAGTGGCAACCCCTTTTTTTTAACCAAAAGTTGTCAGTTATGCTCCAGCTATAAAGAATAGAGATATCGTTTTATAGTTTAAATATGTTAAGTCATTAATAATAAAGGTTTCAATAACACTTTTAAGTGATAGCCATCTCTATAGGAATTTTTTAATTTTTTTGAGAGAAGGTCAAATTTTACCCGAAATTTCGACTTTTGTACCAAAAGCGCAGACTCTAGCCATTTTTTTTCAGCGGTAAAATTGCACGCAATTGATGTACTAGCATAAAGGCAATTTTTGGCACCTACCATTTTTTTGATTTAAAAAATAATTTTTTTTTTCGCTCCACCCGATTATATATATATATATTTAATCCCGGTTTTATGCTACAGTAACTTGCGTTTGCCTGTTAGAGGGTCATTAATATGATCATTAAATAATGTCCACTGGGACATACTGTCAGTAGGCGTTGCATGAAAACACATTTGGAAGGGTGAAATATGTTACAAAAATGCTATGCAGTTGCAGTACGGCTGCATTAAGTAATTTTGTTAATAGAAACTTACATTTCGATATACTTAGTTTCCAAGCCAAACATGTTTTAAACCGTAAAGTGTATTCAAGTAAATGTGTCATATTCCTATATGGTAGTTAATAGATTTTATTATAATATTTTCCTTTAAATAACTTTTCTAGTTAGAAATATGTTTATAATTAAATCAGACTCCCGAAGAATATGGAAATATTGCCTAATGTACGAAGTCTGCTCAGTAACGAATAATACTAATTTTTGTATGTCAACACATCCTCAATCGTGGTCTAAGTTTTAATAGTGCTGTTCAAAGTAGTTCATATTTAATGCAATGCCCTTGTCCCACAACTTTCCACACTTGAAAGGCATGCTAGAACCCACTTTTTTTAAATAGGTTCCCCAAAATCACCTTCGACGTCTGCATCCATACCTATAATGATGAAAAATACTTTCCGCGAAGGTGTTTCTTCACATTAGGGAATTAATCTCGTCTTTTTGCAACATCATCTTCAATTTGAACAAACATCCACGCGGACATCCTGTTGTTCAGGTATGAGAAGTCTCGAAACTCACCGAACAAAAACACGTCTCATGTTCACTTTTCTGTTATGAACGTGTGGGTGGCACGCAATTATGACTGCAATATCTGCTAATGATCTTCGGTGACAATAATAGCGACGGTATCGATGTTGACTTAGGTAAGCGCAGTTACAGGAATTCCGGGTCTACCTTCCTTTGAAGATGACTGTTTTTCTCTTCCTTAACCCTTTACTGCCCGATTTTTTCTATTTTTATGAAAAAAAATATTTGAAATCTATACATCGGTCTAATAATGGGAAAAATAGTAAAAAAAATTAAATTTCAAATTTTCAGCTAAAATTTGAAATTTTATGGCGTGTACCGTATGTACACAATTATGTTTTTAAAATATTGTATTGCTACATTTTACAACTAAATGAGCTTAAATTAATTAATTTTATCTGCTTAACACTCCGCAACTTTTTTTATATTAATATTTTTAAGTATTCGGTAAAAATAAGGAAAGTAAATTTTACCTTAATAACTTGCTCGAATTTTTTTTGTTTCCGAAGAACAAATTCTAATTTTTTGTCAAATGCAGCCATCTGACATGGGCAAAATAAGTGTTATTCCATTCTTTGGAATGGTCTTGATCAGGCATAGAGATCATATTGGCAAAATTCATGGCACATAATAAGAATTACAGTGTTTTTAGGTATGTGCCTGATGTGGCACGCGGTGCAGTGAAAGGTTAAGTATTTTCTCTAATTGTGATACAGAAAGAACAGACTTTCCATAAGTTTCTTATACTATGCGCTTCGACTGATGATTTCTTCAAGCGAAAACAAAATTTATGGCTGGCAAAAGCATACTGCACATTGCTTGCTGCTTCTATCGTTTCCGTAGGTGATACTGAAAGTATTTGAACTTTCATGGTTATCGCTGACGTACTACTGGTTATAAATGAAACAAATTACTATATATTCATTACACCTTAAGCTAACGATGGAGGATAAAAGTAAATTTGTGTGTAATAAAGTATGCTAATAAAAAATATGATCGCTCCTTTATTGAACAGCCCTCGTACACTGTAAAAAAATAATGCCAGTTTTCCGGTAGGAATTGGAAAAATAGTTGCCCTTATCGAACCGGAATAATTTCCAACTCAGATCGGATTAAAATCTGTAAAATGGGAATAAATCCGTAAAATACCGTTTTACTGACTATTTCCTTATTTTTATGGATTTTATTCCGAGCTGAGTCTGAAATTATTCCGGTACGATAAGGGCAACTATTTTTCCGATTCCTACCGGAAAACTGGCAGTATTTTTTTTTTTTTTTTTTTTTTTTTTTTTTTTTTTTTTTTTTTTACAGTGTATAAAATAAAACATTCTTTGGCTGAATCCATATTCGCTCTCAGAGGTAAAAAATCCCGCAAAAATGTCGTGAACCGAGGTATTATTTAACTGATTTTTCCCTGTACTATATTCTGTAACCCTCCAGACGCGGGAGGGTTATTCATTTTCTTGGATAAAACCGCGGCCTATTTTTAAGTCTGGCCATTGGTTTACTTTTTTAAAAAATCAGATTGTTTCATTCCCACCACTTTTTTGAAGTAGAAATAGTCACTTTATTTAATTACAGATTAAATAATGCGAAAATAAGTCGAATTACACGCTTTTAAAAAAGTTGTTGGAATCAAGAAATCTGAATTTTAAAAAAGTAACCCATTGGCAACACAGGAACGCGAAAATAGGGTGTTTCGCGGAATTGTATAGAATATGTAAAACGCGATATGAGCGTTTCCCGCGGCAGGATGGTTAATGTAATTTTTTTCACATTTTTTCATTTTCTTTCGTAATTTTCACTTTAGATTAACTTATCACTATTAGGAAAATACTATAAATAGAAAAAAATAGAGATTGTATTTAGCTATAATATAATATAACATTATATTTATCTTTACTTTATAAATATCACTTCATTTCCCTCTTTTAACTATTTTCTTTCAGAAAAATTCACGGTTATCCACTGGGATTACTTCTAGTCTTTATTGTAATGCCCGACATTCAGAAGAATAAAGTAAAGCAATAATGTAAGAAATCGCCTCTCTAACATCTGTTAAATATAAATGAGTTACAGACAAAAGAAATGATTCTGATAATGACCGATGTGTTTCTAATAAAAAGTAGAAGAAGAAGAGCTGCATTATGTATTTAAAAAGTATTTTTTTTTCTGATTTGTTAGGCTATTATGTTCTAGATATAGTTTAAACATGTGTAAAAGCTGATTGTAACTTTTAAATCCAGTTTAGAATTTTTTTAAACAGTCCAAGTAAAATTTCCAATGGACTTGTTCAAACTATGGCAGTTGCAATTTTTTTTTTAATAAAATGTCTTTTAACGAAATTAATTCAGATGTATGTTGTCATTAGCTACATGTACGAGTATATAATTTCTGATTATTTAACGATATAAAAGCGCATTGTAACACATTATAGCATGTATGACGCCTCGTAGAAATTAAAAAATATATTTTTCATACATTTGAGACCGTGGAATACTAGTAAGACACTCTATCAAAGAGACAATAGGCTTTGAAACGAGAAAAAAAAATGACCCAGTTTTAAAGTTTTGTTTCTGTAGTAAAAATTTAAAAAATATCACTATATTGCCATTTAAAGTATGTTTTTACAAGTGTGAAATGTATATTTCGAAAATAGAATACCATAATGCATTGAAATGCAATTTTCTCAAAAAACGCTTCACAGTCTATACATATTATATGCATTTTAGTTTTAGTTTAAAGTTCTCACTATGTCTATGGAAATATCTCTATATGTACAACACCAAATCTAAGCCGCCGTTTTGGAACCTTGGTTTATTAATCTTCTCAAATTAGAAATAAATCTATTCACACATGTATTTTTAATGAAAGTTCAGTTTGGGATCTGTTTTATATTACTCTTTTTTGTCTGTCATATTAAAAAAAAATATGTAAGATAACTTATCATTATTAGCAAATAATATACAGTGTAACCTCTGAATAACGATTACCCTTGGGACCTGTGAAAAATGAACGCTCTTCAGAGGTGGGTGTTATTCAAAGTTTTCATTTGAAAAAATCACAATTACATAAATTTAAATAAATACACACAGTCATTTTAATTAATCGTCAATATTTAAGAATTATTATAATAATTAAATTATATATATAATAATAATATGATATAATAAGAAAATCAGTGATTTGCAGTTGCTTTTTTTGGTGTAAATGTTTTTCTGCGAAGAAAAAAATATGGCTTGATTTGCTATACAACTCATCGTCATTAAGATTTAATGAGAAATGGATTTCACGAAGGTTCTGCAAATCTTCAGTATATGTGTTAATACTGGAAATTTTGGGTGACTCTATTATCTATTTCCTCTTCTTCTCTTCTACCTTCCACCATTTGCTGTATCGAATCAAATGTGGCAGTAGCTGCCAAATTTTTTACCAAAGATACAAGCAAACTGGCCTTTATGTTAGTTATGCCTGCCGTTCTAAGAATATTATGTAAAATTTCCCCATTATTATTTATGTCTTCATTTTATTTTTGTTCACATATCAAGTTAATTTTGTTTGATCTGCTTCGTATTTTGGCTTGCAAATAAATATGAAATTATACCTGGAGCTATAAAAAATTTTCTCGCGACTTTTGAGTGGCCGTTGTTCAGAATTCCTTATTTAGAGGTTCGTACTAATGTTAATGCTATAGAACGTGTTTGGTTCCGTCAACATGTGGCCGGTGTTCGGAGGTTTTCGATGTTTAGAGGTGACCGTTCAAGGAGGTTTCACTGTATATTGAAAAAATACAGATTTTATTTAACTATAATATAACATAATATAATATTTATCATTACTTTCTAAAGATCATTTCATTTCACCGTTTTATCTGTTTTCTTTCAGAAAAATTCACGGTTATCCACTGGGATTACTTCTAGTCTTTATTGTAATGCCTGACATTCAGAATAATAAAAAAAAAAGCAATAAAGTAAGAAATCGCCTCTCCCACATCTTATAAATATAAATGAGTTACAGACAAAAGGAATGATGTTGTTAACGAGTGTTTCTAATACAAAGTCGAAGAAGAAGAAGACCTATATGTTGTATTTTAAAAGTATTTTTTCGCTGATTTGTGAACGCTTTATGGTCTAGATCTAGTTAAAATATGTTTTAAAGCTCTTTTTAACTTTTTAAAGTTTTAAATGCAGTTTGGAATTTTTTTAACGAGTTCGACTAAAATTACAAATAGATTTATAGAAACTATGAGAGTTCAGATTTCTTTTTAATAAAAGGTATTTTAAGGACTTTTTTCATATGTATGTAGTTTAGTTGCATGTATATAATTTTTAATTAATTAGCAACTTAAAAGTGTATTATGAGACATTATAGTATGTATAGTATGTATCTCCATTTATTTTTCATTTCATACTTAAGTGATTGTCCAACACTATCAAAGGGGTGAAAGTCTTTAAAATGAGAAAACAAATCACAAAAATATGAAATTCTGTTTTAGTAGTTAAAATTTTAAAAATATCAATATATCGCCTTTTAAAGTAGGTTTTTACAAGTCTGAAATATATATTTCGAAAATAGAATATCATAATGTATTGAAATGTATTTTTCTCAAAAGTTATGTTTAAAAGTCTGTACATTTATATGCATTTTGATTTTAGCTTAAAGTTCTCACTATGTCTACGGAACCATTTCTATAAGCACAACACCAAATCTAAGCGGCCGTTTTGGAACCTTGGTTTATGAATATTCTCAGATTAGAAATAAAGCAATTAACATATGTATTTTTAATGAAAGTTCATTTTGGGTTAGGTTTTATGTTAATCTTTTTTGTCTGTCATATAATAAAAATTATGCACGATTATTATTTATCATTATTAAAAAATAATATATATGGAAAACTAATACAGATATTATTTAACTACAATATTATATAACATAATGTTTATCAATACTTTCCCAACATTATTTCATTTCTCTCTTTTAACTATTTTCTTTCAGAAAATTTCACAGTTATCCACTGGGATTACTTCTAGTCTTTATTGTAATGCCTGACATTCAAAAGAATAAAGTAAAGCAATAATGTAAGAAATCGCCACTCGAACATCTGATAAATATAAATGAGATACAGACAAAAGGAATGATTCTGATAATGATCGTTGTGTTTCTAATAAAAAGTATTAGAAGAAAAGATGTATTATGCATTTTAAAAGTATTTTTTCTCTTTTTTGTTGGGATTTTATGTTCTAGATATAGTTTAAACATGTGTAAAAGCTGACTGTAACTTTTAAATCCAGTTTAGAATTTTTTAAAGCAGTTCAAGCAAAATTTCCAATGAACTTGTTAAAACTATGACAGTTACAATTTTTTTAATAAAATGTATTTTAACGAAATTAATTCATATGTATGGTGTCATTAGCTACATGTGTGTAATTTCTGTTTATTTAACGACATAAAAGCGTATCGTAATACGTTATAGCATGTATAACGCCTTTAAGAATTAAAAAAAAATAATTTTCATACTTAAGGGACCGTGACATACTAATAAGACAAACCAGATAATAAATCAAACGAGATAATAGGATTTAAAACTAGAATAATTGACAGAATTAAAAAAAAATTTCTGTAGTAAAAATTTTAAAAATATCAGTATGTTGTCTTTTAAAGTTGATTTTTACAAGTCTGAAATGTATATTTCGGAAATAGAATGTCATAATGTATTGAAATATATTTTTTTCAAAATTTATCTTTCACAGTCTGTAAATTTATATGAATTTTAATTTTAGTTTAAAGTTCTCCCTATGTCTATGAAACAATCTCTATATGTACAACACAAAATCTAAGCAGTCGTTTTGGGACCTTGGTTTATCAATATTCTCAAACCACAAATAAGGCAATTCACATACGTATTTCTAGTTTGGTTTAGTTATTTTTATTCAGTTTGGGAGCGGTTTTATATCACTCTTTTTTGTCTGTCATGTGAAAAAAATATGCAAGATAACTGATCATTCTTAACAAATAATATATACGGAGAAATAATACAGATTTTATTTAACTATAATATGATATAACATAATGTTTATCAATACTTTCTCATTTCATTTCACTCTTTTAACTATTTTCTTTCAGAAAAATTCACGGTTATCCACTGGGATTACTTCTAGTCTTTATTGTAATGCTTGATATTCAGAAGAATAAAGTATACCAATAATGTAAGAAATCGCCTCTCTAACATCTGATAAATATAAATGAGATACAGACAAAAGGAATGGATCTGATAATGACCGTAGTGTTTCTAATAAAAAAGTAGAAGAAGAAGAGCTGTATGCTGTCTTTTAAAAGTATTTTTTCTCTGATTTGTGAACATTTTATGTTCTAGATCTAGTTAAACCATGTTTTATTATTTTTTTTCTTTTAAAAGTCTTGAATACAGTTTTGGAATTTTTCAAACGAGTTCAAGTAAAATTACAAATGAATTTATTGAAATTATGAGAGTTGAGATTCCTTTTTAATAAAATGTATTTTAAGAATATTTTTTCATATGTATGCAGTCATTAGTTTGATGTGTATAATTTCTGATTAATTAACAACCTAAAAGTTTAATTAAAGTCCTTGTAGCATTCATAAGGTCTCCATTTTTAACACTTTCCAACAAAGTTGAAAACTCTTTATGAATTCAATTTGTCGGGCCCTCTGTCTGTCCACGCTCTAATTGGTGTAAATATACTCAGATTTTCATGCAATTGATATATGTTAACTGTGCTTACCGTTCAATTTCGGTATTCAATATGAAGTGTGTTCTATTAATATTTCATTTACAGGGTCACTCAAAAGAATTCCTTTACATTATGGTCAATGGGAAAAACTCGTTTGCGGATAATTTTAATTACGTCACTCTATTTCAAATGTATTGAAATTAATGTAAATCATTGAATTTCACTTAAACATGATTACTATAGAATAGGGCATTCGTAGCATTTTTCGTTCATTTACAAGGACACACAAAAGACATCGGTTATAATACTGTCTTTGAACAATGGTTGTTGGAAGTGCGTTTTCAATTTCGGTATGCGATTGTTTGTAAATTGAACTACTTTTTTTAATGTTAATCGTTTTGCATAAATTCTACACCTCGTATACAGGTTGCACAAAAGAATCCACGTACCACTCTCCTTTTTAGCGGAAGTTGGTGAAGGGGAATTTTCAACTGAGGTATGTATTTCCTAACTGAACTAAGTTTTTGCATGCACTGCGGCGCTACGTGCACTAACTTATGAAGTCCAGGCAATAGGGAATTTTACCTGGAAAAATTAATGCTAGTTCTGGATTTCGACTCACTTTATGTTTTTGGGGCCGCTGAATCCGAATTTGTAACTTCCCACGAAAATTTCACCCGGCAAACCCCCCAAAAATTGATTTTTTTTTTTAATTTGGTTTTTGAGAAAAGCGCGCGGGGAATGTTCCGAGGCAGCCCCCTCTCTCCACGTTTATCCTACGTCATACTATCATATATCCTATTTGTTGCAAATTTTGTCTAGTTTCTGAATTTCGTAATGCTTTTCCCCTTAAACAATAATAAATTTAAGTTAATAACAACTATTTTGGGGGTTTTCGGGGGGGGGATTTTGGGGGTAAGTTAAAAATTCGGATTCAGCGACCCAAAAAACTTAAAGTAAACCTTATAAGGAAAGTTCGGGGGGGGGGATATGGGAGGGCGAATGTAAACGTGGGAGTGGTTAAGTGGAATTGCGCAACTTAGTCCACGCAGAACCACGCGCATGTTCCGAGACAGATCCCGCCTTCCCCTGTATCCTAAGTCATAATGTCATATATCTAATTTGTTGCAAATTTTGTCTACTTTCTGAACTTCCAGATGCTATTCCCCTAAAACAATAAAAAAAAATTGATTTTTTTAATAAAAACCTTTTTGGGGGGCTTTTTACCAAAATTGGGGGGGGGGGTTCCAGGGGGAAATTTTGGTGGGAAGTTACAAATTCGGATTCAGCGACCCAAAAAACATAAAGTAAGCCGATTTCCAGAACTACCATTAATTTTGCTGGGTAAAATTCCCTATTGTCTGGACTAAGACCTTAATTTTTAAAAAGACTCTTGGAACAGAAGAGTCCACTACGACAGAAGATCAAGTATTTAGGCTTCTACCGAGATCTAAAACGGGATTTCGACATTCCAGCAACACAACTGATTTGCCCGTTTAAGGGCTAAGTAGTTAAGGAGCATTTTGACGGTTTTTTTTAGACATTATTTTTTCGAGAAAGGTGAAGTATTTATGAAATCTCATTAACAGTAAATTGTTATACATATTTCTTTAGACTATTCTAATTTCTTCAGATATAATTTTAAAGTACCGTATATTCCGGCATGTAACACGCATTTTTTAAAAAAGAAATTTGATCAAATCTTATAGATGTACGTTATGCGGTGTGTATATAAATGAAAGCTTAAAAATTAAGTATAGGAATATTTTTAGAACCTAATTATAAATTAATAAATTAATTTTAAGGTATTTTAATGCTACCTGCACACAGTTGAAAAATCGCCAAATATTGTTTTTTGTTGTTGTTGTTGTTGTTGTTGAATCTGTTTACGAGTCACAAAAACAATGGAGTTAATTACGCGCTAAACTACTTTCACAAAGAATTGCCAAATAGTTATGAAATTGCAAGAAAGCTTCCAAAAAATACATTGACACACACAAGCATAGTACACGAGAACTGCTAATTTAGCTATTAACGAGGCTTCATCTCTACCAATAGAAAATTCAATTTTGTTTTAATTATAATTTTTTGGCAAATTGATGTAATGTTTTTCTACTTGTTGAACTTTAAAACCTAGTATGACTTTTACGTTAGGAATTAGCTGATGAGGGATTCAGAATGAATCCGGAACGTCCTTTTAAATTGTTTTTAGTGTTTTTATCTTTTAATGTAGTGTAATGTAATGTCTGTTATTTTGAAAAGTTTTTATAAATGAGAAGAGTGCTTGTTATTCATTTTTAAATTCGAAAACTTAATTATTTCTTTTTTGATTAAATTAGAAATCTTAACGTATGGAATTTTTGGTTTTTCATTTTTTGCAATAAATAGGGATTTTAGTATTAATAGAGCGCATGCGTGCTAGGAATGAACGGAATTTCTTCGTCTTTTTCAGACTTTTGGGAATTAAATTCACGGATATAATATGTTTTATAGGAGTACAGATATTATTTGTTAAAAAATTAGGAATAATTTAGTGTAAATTGTCGAGATTTTCTGACAGTGTGGATAAAAATAAATGAAGAGCTGAGTGGATGAACAAGTTATGCCACATTTTCTAATTTTTTTTCTCTTTCGGATGAAAGCGTTATGAGGTATCCTATCACATGGTGAAGCTAAAATACTAAGATTCTATTTAGTCTTGAAGATTTAAGACATTATTCCTTAATATTTAATATTTTAATATTTAATAATGTCAATAATAGTAATAATTTTTAATATTTGAAAATTAAATGTGAACAAGTTTTTCTGAGAGAGTTTAGTACCATACCTGTTAATATTTTAAGCACATGGTATCAAATAGAAAATAAATCATTAAAATTTACAGTAAAAACTTTCACTTCAAATTTCTTGAAATGTAATATTTGTTGCTTAACATGTTCTTCCACTTAGCTCTTCAAACATTACATAGTTATTCTATAAATCTTTAAATTTGTCTCATAAATTGGTATTTTTTTTTTATCAATTATGGTTTTTTTTAACCAACAAATAAAAAAAGCATTTAAATATTCTTCTTTATAAACTGGCCAAAAAAAAGAGTAATTTAGTAACGGTCTTCTAATATGTTTCGATTATTCGTCTAATGCGATTAACCGCAACACCGACGGTCCCATGACTAACGGATATTTGGTAGTTTACAGTACTCTTTTATCAATTAATCGTTTAATATTAATTAAGTTATGAATACTGATACACTCTGAGAAAACAATTCAGAAATTCCGAACTATAAATGATGCTATTTTAGGTGCGTTCGTAATTATACACTGTAAAAAAAAAAAAAAAAAAATCTTTAACACACGGAAATTGTACTGGCAATCAAGACGCCAATACTATTTCCGTATTTTAACGGATTTTTCTTCCATAACTTCCAGAAAAAATTCCATTTTTTCACAAAATTTAAGCAAAAAATTGCGTTAAAATACGAAAATGTTACTGGCGTATCGATTGCCAGTACAATTTCCGTATTTTAACGGATTTTTTCTTTTTTTTACACTGTATAAATACGTAGCACATATAGTCGTCGCCTTGTCCAACCGTCTGTCTCTCTTCCGTCTGTCCGTATATAATAGCGCAAAAACTACCCAGAATGGTTTGAAATTTAACATTTATAATCGTTGCAGAATTTGGTCAAGTCATTTAAAATTTTATAAAAATCGAATCAAATCTTAAAAAGTAAAATAAAAGTTTTCTTAATTCTATTAAATCTTACCATACGTAATTATTTCTATGATATCTCATGATTAATGATTCTAGGTTTCCATGCACTGTAAAAAAATCCGAGCAGTATTCCTGTAGGAATCGGATAAATAGTTGCCCTTATCGTACCGGAAAAATTTCCAATCCAGCTCGGAATAAAATCCGCAAAAAAAGGAAACATTCATTAAAACGGTACTTTACGGATTTTATTCCAATTTTACGGATTTTATTTCGATTTTATTGATTTTATTCCGAGCTGGGTTGGAAATTTTTCCAGTACGATAAGGGCAACTATTTTTCCGATTCCTACAGGAAATCTGGTCCTATTTTTTTTTTTACAGTGTGGTGATTACTTCCTATTTAAGTTGGGGTCATATTATTTGCGTATTACTAAATTTAATATATATAATCGTAATAAATTTTGTATTCATGCATTTTTGCATAAGAGTGCAACAGCTATTGCATCAAGATCTGAATATTTATCAGAGTAGCTGTAGTAAGGACGCACCTCATTCGACGTACAATTTCCGACTTGTTTTCTTTCCTGTTGCCATACCTTAAAACAGAAACACAGAAAATATTTTTTCAATACATTCATTACTTTGCGCTTTCTACAAAGAGTAAATTAAAGCAGTGAATTTTGAATAATCGGGATCCACGCCAACTTAACGTAATGAAATGAAAGTTTTTTAGAGCTACATAATTACACTCAAGCAATTTGATGCGATTTTTAAAATAAACATTGAATGAATATAAATAAAGGGTTTTTATAAAAACAATTTTTTCTTTTTTTTTTTATTTAAAGTACTAACAAACATGTTCTGGAAAATTACAAAAATAGCTGAGAATTTTCAGATGTATTATGTCATAAAAATAGGACAGAAATGTTTGGTCTGTTTTCTATAAAAAATCCAATGAAAAGATTTAATCTTTCTTACATATGTCATACTAAATGGAAACCTAATAGGCAATATGTTATACATGCATTACAACTCACAAGTTTTCAATTCCTTTTATCAAATGAAACTGATACCGGTAATCGATATGTTTGGTATCGGAAAGTCATTTTGAAATATGAATGAAATTGAGCGGTAGCTGGATAGACTAGATATATTTTCAGAAATCTATTAAATAAGGTCTTTTGCGATGTTTACTTTTAACATAAGCATCCAAATCGATTTTTTACACTACTTTAATTTAATAAATTTTATTTATTTCCCTTTATAAAGGATTTAATGCCATTTCGCACAATTGGCCCTTAAAACATATTCGTTTTCGCATACATTTCTATAAATAAGGTTGGAACCTTATATAGCCCAAAATAAAATTTATTAAAAACTAATGGATAAATTAGCAATGTCTATGCAGTTACAGTCTACAAATATGCGAAAGAATGTATCTAGTACAGGCATGTACACATAATGGTGACATAAACGTTATAGAATGTTTCCTGAAGAGAATAAGAAATACAACTAAAAGAAATAACTGGGAAAATAAGATTTTGCTATCGTTAACTTGAATTATTTTGCATAATTTTTGTGTTTGAGAATAAACTACTTTTTTCCAGAATGAATTAATTTTTAAATAATGTATGTTTATTACATGTATAATAATCTATATAAGATAATGTAACATTTCAGCGTGTATAATGTAATATCAGGCCAAACAAAAATATTGCATTAACATAACAATATATGTGAGGTAACACCAAACACGATTTCATGTAAGATCAGGATTTCAGATGGTAATGATTTTTGATGATTTTAAATATTTAAGATAAAGTGAAATTATATGTGCTTTAGGGCCTACATATCTATAACGTCTATGCAAGCGTATCATGCGCATTACGTATCACAAAATACAAACTGAACATTTAATAATCCGTATCCTCGCCCTTTACATTTAAAATTAAAATTTAGCATATTCTGCTGCTTAAACCACACCGCACGTGTCAGATTTGCATCGTTTCTGTTCTCCAGTTTCTAGAGAATTTTAGGCTAAGAACTACTGTTCGTGATCGGAGAATTACTGCACTTTTTTGAGTTCATGATAACGAGGATGAAATTATGCTCTTCTACACGCGATACCACATATCTTGACTGTCACATGATCAACATAGGTCGGTTTCACCATTTTTCAAATTGACCTATGATCAAGGTAAGCTGAAATGAAGCTGAGATTATTGGTGTGCCGCTACCTGTATCTTTCTTTGGCTGCTAAGACTACCATCGCTAAGTGATGTTTTGACTTTGCAGTCTATACACCGCGTATTGCTGGATACAATATGGATCTACTAGGTGTCTCAGCCCCCTGCTCGCTAACGCTCGACAACCCCCGTGAATTGAACCAACGCCGAGAGCTCTAGAATGACTACGAGAGTTGCAATGCTCCCGTTTATTTCCAATCGAACATGATCAATCGAATTGTCCTTGATGCGTAGATGTTAGACAAAAGATGGAATTTGCGCACAAATTCCAGAGCTCATAACCAATTATAAGTTTATAAAAAAAATGCATTATACAATTGTACAATGAACAGATTTATTTATGAAAATAAACACTGTTTTCTTAACTTATTATTGAAATAGAATTCTAATCACAATATGATTTTTCAGTTGTTGCAAAATATTGCAAAGATTCGTATTTTTTATAGCTATAATTGAATATTTACCTTAAACAACAAGTAAAATAATTTCAGTTTTTCAGACATTAGTTACAACACTTTCGCAAAAAGACAAGGCAAAAAAAAAAAAAACATTTAAACCCAAATAGATCTTTAGTATAAAATTAGGGAAAGACGATTCACTAAAAATTTTAGTACCACTGATGGTTTAATTATTTAAAAAAATCTAGCGGTTTATTTTTATTTTCCTATATCTTTTAAAAATAGATACCATGAGGAAATTTTAAAACTGTTCTCACTAAACACTTACATTGAAAAAGTTTTGTTCAAATAGGCTGCTTTAATTCAGCTTAAGAAAAATAAAATTAGAAATAAAAGATTGTAACTGTCCATCATCCAGCACAATTTCTGTTGCTTAGTAACCTAATAAATTTTTGGGTTCTTTTTAGAAGACGTGAACGAAATATGGAAGAAAAAAAATCTATATGGTGTAAATTTTGGACTTTATGTTTCCCTTTAAAAAAAAATGCAAATAAATTATATATAGAGAGAGACAGAAGGTTGATTCCATAATTAAAACATCAAAAATAATATAATAAAGGGCACAGTTATTGTTAGGATTTTTGATCAAAGAATAAAAGTACTTCTTGATTTGTATTAATCACTTCGACCAACCCTGGTCGAAGCAAGCAGAGCATAAGATAGAAAAGAAAAAGGCCTCCAGAGCGATACATCTATATATATAAAAGGAAGTCTGAATTTTGTATTAATCAACGCGCAGCCCAAACTACTGACCCTAAAGTCTTGAAATTTGGAGTAAAAATTCTTCTTATGACATAGAGTGCCGCTAAGAAAGGATTTTCTAAAATTCCACCCCTAAGGGGGGGGGGTAAAAAATCGAACGAACTTTTAAAAAATTCCTTAAAAATCTGATTTTATAGCTATTTTTCAACTGATAACATATTTTGGTGTATTTTTGTATACTGAATCGAATAGTACTAACTAAATTCTTTTAAGCCCAATAGTTCGCGAGATATTTCATATATTTCTAATTTGGCGATGTCTTTGGCGCCAAAACCTCGAAATACCTAACATTATAAGTGATAATCCATTCATCTTCGTTACTGTAGCAACGGAAGAAATTCAAATTAAATCTTTTTGTTAAATCTTTTGGTTAAAGAATTGAACCGGCTATATGAGTTTGAAAAAAATAAATAAATACAAACGCCTTGAAAAAAAGAAAAATATATATTGAATTTATTTAAAATACAGGGAAGCGATCCACTTAGAAATTAACATTATAAAACGAAAATATTTAAAAAATGAAAGCAATGTTTATACGATTTTAAAAAGTTTTGTGGTACTTACATCTGGACCATGTCAGATACAACTGCGCCAAGCATGGCAATTACATTAATTATAGCAACCCTTATTTTTTGTCCATTTGATAGTTTATTTAGTATAGTTTTAAATTAATTTTATTATTATAATTTTTATTTATTACAGTTTATAGTATGCAGTTTTATGTTATATATTTTATTTATTTTTTACTTAAAACAATTTGCCATTTTTAACAAGGTTATGTATTTAAGAATGTAAAATTACTTTTTTGAACGTAATTGGCAAACGATAAACAAGATTGGCAATTGTCAACCATTTTTGGCGATCTATCTCATGGTTCGAATAATGCGTATTACTTTTTTTAATGGAAGAAATTGGAATTGAAATAATACATCGCGATTTATCACTTGCTCCTGGATAAGAAGAAAAAATGGGTAGTTTTATATCAGCCCTATCCGTATGTAAATATCGCCATAGCATTTTAAAAATTGCCAATAGCAGTAGTTACATTTCGCGTATGTAAATTGAAAACAATTCTTTGTTTTATGTTATGGCATTATTTCCTATTGTTTTACTTTTCATCTTTTTCAATGACATTAATGTAAAGCATGTATTATAAATGAAATGAGTGAAATGTTCTTATTTTGAATGAAAATAATAAAATAAGAATAAGATATGGAAACAATCTTTGTTGATTTATTACTTGCGCCCGGCTAACATAATAGTATCACAAAAGCCATATATTCACCTTTCTTTGGGTAGTTGTTCATGGAATTTTTGGTTAACCTTCCGTAATCGGATGCTTCTTCAATCGGTGTATTAATTACAATGTTGAAAGCATCGTTTATGTATGAAGCGAAAACTTCATGATGAATTCTATTACGGAAAATCATATCATCATCATCTACTACATATTTAAAACGGAAATTTGCATTTTATTCCTATTCTTTATAATATTTTGATAGGATATGCCACTATTAGTTAGAATGTGTTTGGAACGGTTTTTATGTATACACACAGTGTTCTACGTTGCTTAGTTTTAGTTATAGAGCTATTGGAAAAGCTATACAGAAAGGTGAACGCAATTATGAAAGATACATCTACTGTAATTATATAAAATGCAAATTTGCTTTTCCTTCCACCCGTTTATAATTTGAGTTTTGCTGGATGTATTTTGATGGGACTTACACTGTTAGTTAGATTATTTTTTGTGGATGGTTGGTACTTCTTGCATGGATGGTACTTCTCTGTAGCGAAGTTTTCTTCTGGGTTATTATTTTTCTGAAGCACAAACTTGGCAACAAATCAGTTTGCAGAAAATTAGATTACAAGAGAAAGTTCCAAAACTAGGTGAACCCGAATGTGAAAGATTACCTTTTATTTAAAGTTCTACTGAACGTATTTTGATTGGAGTTGCACAGTTAGGTAATATTAGGTATTGTTGCAATATTTGTAATGTCATTCTACATTTTTAGTTATGAAACTATGAGGAAAGTTCTCAGTGGTGTAGTTGAAAAAAAAGTAGGATAAAATCTACAGGCATGGTATATATTAGAGAATATATATGTTATAGCTATGGAGTGCAGAGTTTCTAAAAAACACCAAAAGGTCTACGGCGTATTATAGTCTATGCTACATTTCTAAAAATTCTACAATCACGTTAACTTGATTATGAAAGATATATTTAACTATCAACTTCAAATATAAAATAAAAAGGGCAATTTCGGTCCGACCGCTTATAACTTGAGTACTTTTCAATGGATTTTGAGAAGATTTGCATTGTTAGATAAATTTTCAAGAAAGTGTTTCATATATAACACATATTATTCTACGTTGCTCAGTTATAGAATTATGTGCGAAAGTTCTTTAATCAGTAAACCTTATTTTGAAATATTAGCCTTTTTAAAAGGTTCTACTGAGTTAATTAGCACTGTTATTAGATATTTTTTCAGGAAAGATTTTAGTATAAAACACATATTGTTCTACATTGCTTTGCTATAGAATTATATCTGAATGTTGTATTATCTGGTTAACCCGATTATGAAAAATTAGTCTTATTAGAAGGCGGATTTTGATGAACTGATTTTGATGAGATTTGCATTTTTTAATTTTCAGGGATCATTTTAATATGTTACATATCGTTCTTCCGTTCTTTTTTATATTGAATTATAAATAACCAACTAAAAGATCATACACTTCATAACAGTCCAAATTTTGTCTGAAACATTAGAAGATATAAAACCATAATGGCGTTCATATTGTTTTCAGCAATGCGTATGATCATTAGGGATAAATGTATTTATTGCTATGAAACACATGATCAAATACACCGATATATTTCGTTTAATTAAAGTTTCGCTTGGAGAAACCGACTTCTACTACTATATGTAAAGCGTAAATTCTATTTCATTCCGATTGATTATAACTCAGATTCTACTGAACATAATTTTGCAGAACTTACACTATTAGATAGTAAATTTGGTTTATAAATAGTTTAATCTAAAAACCATCATTCCAAGTTGGTTAGTAATAGTTACGGGAGTTCTAAAATTAGGTGAACTCGATTAGGAAAGATTTCAAGTTTTACTGAATGGATTTTAATGACAGTTGACCAGTTAGTTAGACAATATTTCAGGGATTTTTTCAACATTTATCATATCTTTCAAAACTGGTTAGTTACGAAGCTATGCAGAAAAAGTTCTCTGTGGTATAGTAAAGAAAATTGGAGGATAATACGCTACAGACAAAGGATGTGTACTAGAATGCTATAGTTATGGACGTTGCGCAGAGTTTCTTTAAAAATCCAGAAATGATGCGATGTATTCCTACCACTACATCCCTGAGAGTTCTATATAATCAGGTTAACGCGATTATGATAGCTATATTTAATTATCTCATTGTATGTAAAATGCAAAGAGGAATTTCATTCCGACCGCTTTTAAATTTACTTCTACTGAATTGATTTTGATGGGGCTTACATTGCTAGTTAGATAATTTACAGAAAATATGTTAGTATAAAATATAATGTTCTACGTTGCTTAATTAAATAATTATGGGTAAAGATCTAAATCAGATGAACCGATTTCGAACGATTGGCTTTTTTTTAAGGTTCCGCTGAATGAATTTTCACGGGATTTAAACTGCTAATTAGATTATTTTTATGAAATGTTTCGGTACATTTTCCAGTTTAAAAGATCATGCTAAGTGGAGTTCGGTGGAACTTGTCCGGTTAGTTAATTTTTCAGTGAATGTTTTAGTATAAAGCACATATCATTCACTTGGTGTTGCTTGGTCATCAGGTTGCTTGATTATAGAATTAAGGCTGAATGTTTTAGAAGCAGGCGAACCAAATTATGAACTATTAGCCTTTTCAGTATGTCCAATTGTGATAAGATTGTGATAAGATTTGCATTGATAATTTTTCATGAACCCTTTTAAGTATAATACATATTGTTCTATCGTTCTTCACCGAATACTACACTAAATGATCAACGAAAGAAGTTGACCCTTAACAGCCTAAATTTTGTATGGCTCAAAAGATATAATAGCGTAATAACGTTCATATTGTTTTCACCAATTAGAATGGGCATTCGTGGTAAATGTCCATATTGCTTTAAAACGCATGATCAAATTCACAGATATATTTAGTTTGATTCAAGGTTTCTTTAGAAAAACTGACCAGCGTAGCGGGCGTTAGGCTGCTAGTTTTTTTATATAATAAAGCAAAATAATTTAGAAAAAATAAAATTGAACAATTAAAAAAACATCAAAAATTAAAGATTTGCTGCAAAAATATCAAATTTAGAGAAAAATCCGGCAAGGATTTGACGGCTAACTTCAGCAGGTACCGAGGCTGCAGAGTGCGACAAAAATTACCGATGAAAATTGAGCAGAGAGAAAGGATTGAAATGACGGGAAAGCGGATGTCAGGAAATGGGAAAGCGGAAAAAGTAATCGAAAACTTCGTTGCAAATGCAAATTAAAATGTATTTTGTCGCCTATAACATTGCAAATCACGACTTAAATCCACGGCTTAAAACTCTTTGAAAAACACCAAGAAGATGTTCATGCTAACAAAATGTAAACAAAACGTTTTCTGCTGTGTACCGGAAACATACCGTTTGTGAGACGGTTGCGTCTACATATCTACCCTTTACACAAAAATGAACGCGTCCACAATCTTATCACGCAATCTAATCCTTAGGCTATTGGTCCTCTGCTTCCAACACCCATTTGCAACACCTGCACATCTTTAGTTATTGAAAGAATAATTATTTATTTTTTACTCCAGTCTGTGAGACATTTATCTCCGTTACACATATCCGTTTATGTAATTTTTTTGCTCTGGGATATTGATAGGGAGGGGCCGTCAAACCGGGTACGCTATAGTGATAAAGACTTTGAAGAAACTGTTTTGCGATGGTTTGATGAAGTAAGTAAGTGACATAAATGATGTTGAAAGTATTTCAGATAATGTATATATAAATTCTGATCACGAAAGTGACTCAAGATTGTCAGAAAATGCATAAAAAATGCACATATTTAGAACATGCTAAAATATTCGCTATTAAATATTTTGTTAATTTTACTGCTTAATATTCTTTTCTAATTCATATTGTACCGATATATATAAAAAATATTATCATTTATTTAATTATTATGTCAAAAATGTAATATTTTCAATAATAATGTGCAATTTTAAAATATTTTCTCTCTCCGACATCCAAAACTTATTTTTATGCTGTTATATTAAAAAATTGGTCCTGTTAATGTATTACTATTAAAGATCAATTGTTTAAGTTCATAATTTGGTAAATTATTAAGAGTGATTTTCTTTTTAAAAATTTTTAGCAATTTTTTTTTTTATTTAGCAGTCTCACAGACGGCACGTTTCCGTTTGTGCACGGGATTTTCATGTTTCCGGTTAAGGGTTAAAAGAAAATTTTGTCGGAAAGCTGATTCGCTGAATTTACACTTCCTCGTGAAATGGACCAATGGCATTGCTATCCATTCATCGATCAAACGATCTGTCTTTAAAAAGAGATTCTCTCTGAATTTTGATTAGCTGGATAGGTCGGGTAATGTGATTGTAAATTAACCACTTAGAATCGTTCGCTGTAGTTGTTGCCAAATGGCATGCGATAAATTCAGCTTTTTTTTAGAGCCACATAAGAGAAATATGTATATAGGTCTTTGGCAATGTCAGTTTCCAAATTCAAGCAGTTAAGGTGGTTAAAGTTTTGCTCTTTTTGTTAGTACCTGCTCACTCGCAATAGTTCTTTTGAAATCACTCTTTTATTTTCCCTTTTTAATTATTTCGCATAAAGAAATTATTTAGTTAGTTAAATATCAATTATATTTCAAATTCACATTTTTAAGTATGATATTCAAGTCTTAAATATGACATTCAGAATTTAATGCAAATCAAGGAGTACTTTTATTCTTTAATAAAAATCCTAACAATAACTGTGCTCTTTATTATATTATTTTTGATGTTTTAATTATGGAATCAATATTCTGTTTCTCTCTATATGTAATTTATTTTGCGTATGCATTTTTTTAAAGGGAAACATAAAACCCAAAATTTACACCATATAGATTTTTTTTTTTTTTTTACTACAATATTTCGTTCAGGTCTTCTAAAAAGAACCCAAAAATTTATTAAGTTACTAAGCAACAGAAACTGTGCTGGATAATAGTCAGCTACAATCTCTTATTTGTAATTTTATTTTTCTTAAGCTGAATTAAGGTAGCGTATTTCAACAAAACTTTTTCAATGTAAATGTTTAGTGAGAACATTTTTAAAATTTCTTCATGGTATCTATTTTTAAAAGATACAGGAAAATAAAAATCAACCGCTAGATTTTTTAAAATAATTAAACCATCAATGGTACCACAATTTTTAGTGAATCATCTTTCCCTAATTTCATACCAATATATTAAAGATCTATTTTGGTTTAAGTGGTTTTTTTTTCTTTTCTTTTTGTTTTTTTCCTTGTCTTTTTGCGAACGTTTTGTAACTAATGACTGAACAACTGAAATTATTTTACTTGTTGCTTAAACTAGATAGTCAATTATAGCTATAAAAAATACGAATCTTTGAAATATTTTACAACAACTAAAAAATACATAGGGAAGATGGGGGCACATGTGAAGTTGGGGCAGATGTGAACATCGCAGTTTTGCAATAGTTATTATAAGTTTTTTTTTTTTTTTTTTTTTGAAAAAAATTACTAAAGATGACAGCCCCTGTAGACATATGGTAAAATTATTTTGAAGCTTTTTGACATTTTGTTTGTCCTCTGTAACCAAAACACTGTTTTTAGATCTCAAAAGTAAAATCTTTGTTCCAAGTTGATAAGCGTATAACTTTATTTATTTATTCATTTATTTGAATTTGACTGTTTTAACATCTACTATGAATACTAATAAATATTTTTGATAAAGTTCTTTTTCTTCTAAAATTGAATGTTAATGATTTATCAATTTAACAGAAGCAGCAATGTGGGGCACTTGTGAACAGACAAGTTGGGGCAGATATGAACAGTACATAAGGGCCCCAATAATCATTCTGCGGTTGTGTTCTTTCAAGTTAATTTAATGATAAATAATGTCAATTCCATTATCTATAATTTTCCTGAAATAGAAGATATTTTCCTCACACAAAGTTGATTTTGCATTGAAACTTCATCAAACACATATTTCAGCAAATACATAAAGAGCAATAAGCTCGTTTACATTCAATTGTACTTTAAATAAATTTAATGTTTTCTAAAATGCAATAAGTGTTATATATTATTTTAATAAACAGTATACAATAATATTTTTTATGCATTGTTAATACAAAAGTATTACCTGGAACAACTTTGCAAATTTTTCTATTACATCTGTTCTAAACTTGCAATGATGGCTTACTTCCATATCTAAAACAGTTATGCACATGATGCTTTGAATGGAGATAGATATGTGTAATATTTTAAGAAAGTAAAATTTTTAAACTAATAACTATTGTAAAATCCCCATTGTAACCCCCTCCCTCTTTCAAAAGCAAAAGAAGTTAGGGGAGGTGGGGGAGAGGGGGGGGGTATAATCGAGATTTTTCTTTAAATCATTATAAGACCCTTCTTTATCTATAATTTACAAGTAAAAAACGCAAATACAGCAGTGGGAATCTTTCGTATTTCAGCTAATTTGAAATAAATAGTATGTTAACGCCCCCTCCCTAAAATTTTCCCCAAACAAAAACCCCTAAGCAAAATTTAAAAGTTTTAATTTCTTTTTTAAAATTGCTTCTTTATTTTTTTAATTTTATTTCAGCAATACTTAATGAATCATCTAATCCACCACCCCCAAAATCTACTTATTTTCATTTTATAATTTTTTGATTAAACATATCGCCCAGAAACTAGAGAAATATATATATATATATATATATATATTTCTTTATGGCGAATTTCACAGGTAATTAACTAATGATTACGATAACAAATGAATAACAGAATAAAAAGCATGTCAAAGGATATTTTTTCCTTGTGTTCACATGTGCCCCACGTGTGTTCACAACTACTCCGCTGATGAGGCACATATGAACAATTTTTCGAATATATAAAACTATAAAAAATGTAAGAAGAACTATACAGGTTAATTTTTAAAAAATACCATGTATAAAATAAAGTTATATGTACTATACTGAGTAGGTTTTGTTTATAAAAATTAATCCAGTCATGAGAAAAAGCTATATTTATGCGAACTGTTCACATGTGCCCCCATCTCCCCTATAGTGATTAGAATTCTATTTCAATAATAAGCTAAGAAAATTAGTGTTTATTTCCATAAATAAATCTTCTCATTGTACAATCGTATAATGCAATTTTTTATAAACTTATAATTGGTTAAAATCGAACATTAAATTTATAGTTTAGTTTTTACTTAATCTGTAAATTTATACATATACTTCCTTCTTTAAGAACCTTATGTAAGATGAAAGAAAAAAATGGAAATATTTTATTCATTTAAGTATTTAAATAAAGTCACTTGCTTTATGTTTTAGAATTGAACCCGAAAAACCCATATTACAAACATCGGCACCATATTTCATAAAAATAGAAACAAATAAAATAAAAATAAAGGTATAATTAAATCTAAATATTTCTTATTATTTGCCTCTTTTTTGAAGAATGTAAAAATGTTTTAATGATTTAGGAGGCAAATTTAATAAATTTGTTATTTAATTCAAGTATTATGGTATTTGGATTATTTTATTTTGAAATTAGTATTATTTGATAACAGATACATAAAAAAGTCTTAAGGTATCATTCGTAACGTGATGGAATTTAAATTAAGATAAAATCACGATAAACGTATTTAATTTTAAATATACCTTTTCTACTCTTTTTTCAGAAAAGAGAATTATTTGAAAGCTAGTTTAGTATTTTATTTTAAATTTAAGTAATAATCTTTATGTTATGGAAATTATTTTTCTAAGTTTAAAAAAAAAATACAGATATATTAAATAAATGGTCGGCGGTATTTTTAGAAGGCAAAAGCAGATACATTTAAGATAATATCGAGGTATTTTTTTTTATTTAGTCATAAATATCGTTGTTTCAACAATGTAAAAAAGTTTTAACAAATTATGACATTTACGCTTAATTTTTGAATCACAGGTTTAGTGACCTTCGACGCATTTTATTTGAAAAGCACTTTCCAATTTATCCCCGTTAATCCAAGTAAAATAAGCAGCAGTTATATAATTTATTATTCAAAACTGATGTCAATTTATATGTTTACGTATATATATAATTTCATTTTTAATGGAGAATATGCAATAAAGTTTCGAGCAACTCAGAAAACTTTAAAAAAAATTAATTCCTTAAAAAACATATAAATAATAATATTTAAAAAATCTATTGCTTTCTTTTAAAGCTTACAGGTTATTACTATACTTCTTCTTTCCTTCATGGTGAGATATTACTTTAGCAGTTAAAAATAGAAACGCATATATCATTTCTATTTCATTTAAGTTTCATTTTTGAATTATAGGTTCTCTAAACTTAGGCGCATTTTATTTGAAATGCGATAGACTTCATCCAAGTAAAATAAGAAGTAGCAATCTATCATATATTTTTCATTGTTAACGTACGTGAAGAACATCATAAACGAATTTTCTATGAATTATACTCGCCATCACTCATACAGACATGAGGTAAATCTATATAACTCTGCTTCAGTAACTAATGTTTCTTTTCAATTTCAATATATTCAAGTTCAAATTTCTAAACACATATCAATAAAAATATTTAAAAAATCTATTTCTTTCTTTTAAAACTTACAGGTTATTACTATAATTCTTCTTTCCTTCATGGTGAGATATTACTTAAGTTGTTAAAAATAGAAACGAATATATCATTTCCATTCCATTTAAGTTTCATTATTGAATTATAGGTTCTCAAAACTTTGGCGCATTTTATTTGAAATACTATAGACTTCATCCAAGTAAAATAAGAAGTAGCAATCTATCATTTATTTTTCATTGTTAACGTACGTAAAGAACATCATAAACGAATTTTCTATGAATTATACTCGCCATCACTCATACAGGCATGAGGTAAATCTATATAACTCTGCTTCAGTAACTAAATAATGTTTTTTTTTTTCAATTTCAATATATTCAAGTTCAAATTTTTAAACACGCATGAATAATATAAATACTAGGGGATTGGACCCGGGCTACCCGGGTTCGCAGAATATAGGTGAAACCTTTTTTTTCCTAATTGAAAAGTCTAGTAGATTTATTATATTTCGTACGTATATTGCCCGTATTTTTATATTGCCTGAATAACAACACCCAAAGCATACAATTATGTATGAAAATAAAGTTTTGGAATTTATTAAAAGCGATATTTTTGTGGAATATAAGCCGGAAACAAATGCTGACCTATTTATATTAAGTGCAAACTATTTTGGTGCTTTTTGTAGAATTTACTATTTTTAACCTTATCTTTAAAAAACTACAAACAAATTTTTAGCCATATAAATTTTTGATTAACTCCTCAAATTTTATAATCTTCTCTATCTCTATCATATAAATGACTGATCATAGTAATCTCTATACTTGACTTACATGATTACTCATCGGTTTTACATTTTAAATGCTTTGATTTTTCAATGAATCTTAATTTTGTATATAAAACTTTACAAAGTTTGGATTATATTTAATTTCTTATACTTATTCTCCCATACCTCTCAAACTTTATCTAATGCGAAAACTATAAAATATAAAATTGTATAATTATAGTGCAAACATTTTTTGTGGTCAATAGTCTGTTTTGGTAAAAAAAAAAAAAAAAAAAAAAAAAAAAAAAAAAAAAAGAGAGAGAGAGAGAGAGAGAGAGAGAATGTTTATTATTAATAAAAACTTTCAAATGGTGAATTTGTCTTGAATAAAAGAAAATAATGCTAACAAATTAGATCCAATTAAATCAAGGATAAGTTAACAGTTTGCCTAATAATAATGAATAACTTTTTAACATTGAAAATAACTTATCACTTTATTATGTTGTTAAATTACGTTGTTAAAAATTTATTGTTCATAAAAAAGGTTTCTTAATCTCAAAAGTTTATTTTCATATATTTAATTTTATCTATTCAATGTATTTTAAGTTAAATCTGCATGTCTTGTTAGCGATGGAATGATTATTTACATTTATTGAAAAAGCATTGATACCGAAATAATAAGGGATTCTCCATTTGAAATACATATTTACAAAATTTTATTTAAATTGATATTTAGGTGCATTTCTTTTACAAGTATAGCTACTATAGATTTTTCTTATAGCATAGGTCTCAGTTTAAATGTAATTATCTATTAAATTAAAAATTTACCTTTTTTTTCTTCAAAAAGCATTTACTTACTATTTTTACTATTTTTGAAAATGGGATTCATTATCAAAACATGAAATGCTTTCTATGGAAGATTCTTTGATTTGAGTCTATATGTTTGAGTGTATAATAAAGTTTTTTACGAATCAATGAATTCAATAAATTCGGTGGTCAAAATAGTATATTAGAAGTAATGAGAAATTTTAGTAGGTCCTAGTTTTGATAGTGTTTGTTGTGTGATATGCTATTCTTTGAAACATATAATTTAGCGAGTAATGTAATCTAAAAAAATAAACTAGTTTGTTGGGAGCATCAGTGTTATTTTTGACGTTACGTCAGTGGAGATGAGCGTCTGGTGGATCAGCTGGTACCCGGATAGATCTTCAAATTTTAGTGCTTTTAAAAAATCACACGTGTGTAGTTTTATTATATAATAAGTAACTACCATTAGTAATCTTCTGCAAGCAACTGAATTTGTCTGGTGCCCTTGGACGGTATGCAACATTTGCAAGAATTATGGATTCAGCATCGAAGATTTCAAAAAAGAAGATTTAAAAAAATCTGTGAATATGGTAAGAATCCCATTGTTATGTCAAAAGATGAGATAATAAAGTAAGTTTATTAAAGTAACCTCAATAATAATACTGGCGCTCCTTGTAAACTAGTTTTTTTAATAACATTACTCGCTAAATTAAATTTTCCGAAATTAGTATGTTACGTTACAAACTATGAGAACTCAATATTACACAATAAGAAAAGTAAGTACAAAAATTATTTATCTGAAAATATTTTTAAATGCTCATGTAATAATAAAGTAAAATTGTAAATATAATGTGAAATACACATTTATATATTTCAGTTTGGGGCATAAATAAAATCTGCCGCTAAGTAAAAAAAAAAATAGTGTGAGCCAACCTTACGTATACTCCCACCTTGTTTGTTACCAGAACAATTACACTATTTGGTTTGATTTTAAAAGATAAAAAAAGGGACGGGAGGAGATATAATGTTTTTATGTAATAAAAGTTTTTAGTCTTTTGTTTAAGATGCAAAGAGGGTTTGTTGTTTATATTCATGTGAGACTAAGTGTTTTTGAAAGTAAAATAATAAAAATAAAAACATTTTTAAAAAATAAAGCGTTTATGTTGTTTTTAGATAATAAAGAGTATTTTTTTCTTTATATTTTCTTATGTTAATTATATTTATTGTCATCAGAGCAGTTACAAGATACAGTTGGTATGATTTAAAATACAGTTATTACAGTTTAGCTAATATTGCTAATAATTTGTGCCTTTTACCAGTAATTTTGATATTTTAAAATCGTAAACATTTTATGTATAATATTTTTTTGCAATTTAAAAAAAACAAGATGGCAGAAGAGTCTGGGTATACGCATACTGTTCCATATTACATATATATATGTACACATTACATAGATATGATGTACATAAATGTACATATTACATAGATATGATGTATATATATGTACATATTACATAGATATGTGTAGTATATATATGTACATATTACATAGATATGTGTAGTATATATATGTACATATTACATAGGTATGATGTATATATACATACATATTATGTCTAGGACATGATCTGTATGGACATAGACATCCGTTTTACATAGATATATGTCGTATCTGGATGTCCAACAAACGCTACGTGGATGTATTCGGAGAGACATCTGATGGTAATATCTACGTAGATACTACGTAATATGGAATTCCTTGGATGAATTATGGACATGGTATATGGATGTACTTTACATATATGGATGTCATATTTACCAATTTGTGCTGTGTGGGATATGTGTATACTTCGTAAAGAAATAGAGACAAGGTAAAGTAGGAGAACACAGTATTATGTGTTTCTCTTCACTTCTTCTTTCAGTAATGAGAGAATCTGTGAATAATAAAGAAATCTGTAGAAAAAAGATATGTAGTTAAAAAAAATCACAATTTTTAGAAAAAATACATTGTCCTTTTGAATACATAAAAACATTTCATTTTCATTCATCATTAATTTCTTACAAAAAAATATGCTGTGTTTAAAATTTAATCCTGAAGCATATATATATCTATGCTAATTAAATTTAAAATTTGAATTACTTGGTATTGCTTAATTTGATGCCTTTTATTTAAAAATCGAAGTAAAATAAAAGTGGAAATTATTTTTATAAAACAATTTAAGCGGTGGCAGTATAGTTTTCATTGCTTTGTACATGAAGAAAATCATGAAGAAAACTTCTATAAATTGTATTCAAGCTTATTCAGACTGGCATAGGAAAACTCTATATAATGCAGAATCAAAAAGCAAACAATATGTGGATTTTTTTCACTTCAATGTATCTGGATATATCTTCAAACGGACGAACTGTCTTTTAAAACTTATAGGTTATCATTATACTTCTTCTTTCTTCCATGGTGAGATACTATATTAACAGTTAAAAATCGAAACGCATTTATCATTTCTATTTCATTTAAGTTTCATTTTTGAATTATAGGTTCTTTGAACTTTGACGGATTTTATTTGAAATGCGATGCACTTCATCCAAGTAAAATAAGAAGCAGCGATCTATCATATATAGTTTTCATTGTTCATTACGTGAAGAGCATCAGATACTAAATTTCTATGAATTATACTCGCCATCACTCATACAGCCATGAGGTAAATCTATATAACTCTGCTTCAGTAACTTAATAATGTTTCTTTTCAATTTCAATATATTCAAGTTCAAATTTTTAAAAACATATCAATAAAAATATTTAAAAAAATTTATTGCTTTCTTTTAAAACTTACAGGTTATTACTATACTTCTTCTTTCCTTCATGATGAGATATTACTTTAGCAGTTAAAAATAGAAACGCATATATCATTTCTATTTTATTTAAGTTTCATTTTTGAATTATAGGTTCTCTAAACTTTGCGCATTTTATTTGAAATGCGATAGACTTCATCCAAGTAAAATAAGAAGTAGCAATCTATCATATATTTTTTAATTGTTAACGTAGGTGAAGAACATCATAAACGAATTTTCTATGAATTATACTCGCCATCACTCATGCAGGCATGAGATAAATCTATATAACTCTGCTTCAGTAACTTAATAATGTTTCTTTTCAATTTCAATACATTCAAGTTCAAATTTTTAAAAACATATCAATAAAAATATTTAAAAAAATTTATTGCTTTCTTTTAAAACTTACAGGTTATTACTATACTTCTTCTTTCCTTCATCATGAGATATTACTTTAGCAGTTAAAAATAGAAACGCATGTATCATTTCTATTTTATTTAAGTTTCATTTTTGAATTATAGGTTCTCTAAACTTTGGCGCGTTTTATTTGAAATGCGATAGACTTCATCCAAGTAAAATAAGTAGCAATCTATCATATATTTTTCATTTGTTAACGTACGTGAAGAACATCATAAACGAATTTTCTATGAATTATACTCGCCATCACTCATACAGTCATGAGGTAAATCTATATAACTGCTTCAGTAACTTAATAATGTTTCTTTTCAATTTCAATACATTCAAGTTTAAATTTTTAAAAACATATCAATAACAATATTTTAAAAATTTATTGCTTTCATTTAAAACTTACAGGTTATTACTATACTTCTTCTTTCCTTCATGATGAGATATTACTTTAGCAGTTAAAAATAGAAACGCATATATCATTTCTATTTTATTTAAGTTTCATTTTTGAATTATAGGTTCTCTAAACTTTGGCGCGTTTTATTTGAAATGCGATAGACTTCATCCAAGTAAAATAAGAAGTAGCAATCTATCATATATTTTTCATTTGTTAACGTACGTGAAGAACATCATAAACGAATTTTCTATGAATTATACTCGCCATCACTCATACAGGCATGAGATAAATCTATATAACTCTGCTTCAGTAACTAAATAATGTTTCTTTTCAATTTCGATATATTCAAGTTCAATTTTTTAAACACGCATGAATAATATAAATACTATATTGGACCCGGTCTTCCCGGTTTTGCAGAATATGTGTGAAACCTTTTTTTCTTAATTGAAAAGTCTAGTTGATTTATTATATTTCGTACGTATTTTTTAGATTGCCCGAATAGCAACACCCAAAACATACAATTATGTATGAAAATTAAGTTTTGGAATTTATTAAAAGCAATATTTTTGTGCAATATAAGCCGGAAACAAATGCTGACCTATTTATATTAAGTGCAAACGGATTTAATTTTTATAATTGTCTGCAGTAGATAGAGATATATTTTTAAAAATATATGTTATACTTGAAAGTTATTTTAAAAACCATAAAAAATGAGTAAATTGCGATACAGTTTACAAACAAATTGCAATACAGTTTTTAACCATTTAAAGCCTAGCGGTACCACATGGTACCAGAAAAGTTTTAACTATTTTTTATTCTTTTAATATCGGTATTTTTGAACGGAAACATTATCTTTATTTGATGGCTTAAGCTTCGTGATAAAATCAAACAAAAATTGCTATTAAAAAAAACTGTTGTGAAATGCATGTTTTGCATTTTAAAGAGTAAAATAATTCCGGCTTTTATGGGTTAACCATTCACCCTCTCGCTGCGCAACCCGAGATAAACTCGGGCTTGCATTTTTCTGTCTAATTAATATTATTTGGTTGTTCCCACCAGTTATTTTGTAGAGAAAACTTTGTCTGATTTAATCAGGACATTTTCCCCGATTACGATAGTTAAAAATTTCTGCTTTAAAAACCAGTGTTAAAAGATTAAAAATTCTGTAAAAGACGCTCATCGCGAAGAATTACTTACGCAGCGAGCGGGTTAAAATCAAGTGGTTCCATATGGTACCAGAAAAGTTTAAACCACTTTTTTGTTTGAATACTAGTATTTTTGAACGGAAACATTAATGTTTATTTGATGGCTTATGCTTCGTGATAAAATCAAACGAAAATTGCTATTTAAAAAAAAAAAGCTGATCTGAAATGCAAGTTTTGCATTTTAAAGAGTAAAATAATTCCGGTTTTCTATGGGTTAAACAAATTGTGTTTTTCTATTTAGTAAATTTATTCCGTATAATTATTTATTAAATTTTATTCCGTATTCGACGAAAGGAAAAAATAAATTGTGTGATGTTAAGAACTTTAAAATATGGCATTAAAAGCGACATTTTATCGTCTGCAGTTGACAATTGTAAAATGACGTCAGCGTTACGCAGAGACACGTTTGTCCTTTAAAATATAGATAGATACTGTATATTTCGTAAAGAAATAGAGACAAGGTAAAGTAGGAGAACACAGTATTATGTGTTTCTTTTGCCTTCTTCCTTCAGTAATGAGAAAATCTGTGAGTAATAAAGAAATCTGTAGAATAAAGATACGTAGTTCTAAAAAATTGGCAATTTTTAGAAAAAATACATTGTCTTTTTTAATACATAAAAACATTTCATTCTCATACATCACTAATATCTTACAAAGCAACATGCTATGTTTAAAATTGAATCCTGAAGCATATGTATATCTTTGCTATTTAAATTTAATATTTGAATTACTTGGTATTGCATAATTTGATGCCTTTTATTTTAAAAATCGAAGTAAAATAAAAGTGGTAATTATTTTTTTTAAAGAATTTAAGTGGTGGCAGTATAGTTTTCATTGCTTTGTACATGAAAAAAATCATGAATAAAATTTCTATCAATTGTATTCAAGCTTATTCAGACTGCCGCAGGAAAAATCTATATAACGCAGAATCAATAAGCAAATAATATGTGGTTTTTTTCCGCTTCAATGTATCTGGATATATCTTCAAACGGACGAACTGTCTTTTAAAACTTATAGGTTTTCACTATACTTCTTTTTTCTTCCATGGTGAGATACTATAATAACAGTTAAAAATAGAAACGCATTTATCATTTCTATTTCATTTAAGTTTCATTTTTGAATTATAGGTTCTCTGAATTTTTACGGATTTTATTTGAAATGCGATGCACTTTACCGAAGTAAAATAAGAAGCAGCGGTCTATCATATATAGTTTTCATTGTTAAAGTACGTGAAGAACATCATAAACGAAATTTCTATGAATTATACTCACCATCATTCATACAGGAATGAGGCTATATAACTCTGCTTCAATAAGAAAATTACGTTTCTTTTCAATTTCAAATTTTGATACACGCATGAATATTACAAATGCTAGCGGATCAAACCGAATTTCCCGGGTTACAGAATAAAAGTGAAACCCTACTTTTTATTGAAAAGTGTAAGAGATTTATTATATTTAATATGTAATTTTTAGATTGCCCCAAAAACAATAGTAGAAACATACAATTTTATACGCAAATAAAGTTTTGAAATTTATTAAAAGCAATATTTTCGTTAAATGTAAGCCGAAAAAAAATGCTGATTTACTTATATTAAGTGCAAACGGATTTATTTTTATAATCGTCTATAGGGGATAGAGATAGGTTTTTAAAATGTATCATGCTGGAAAATTGTTTTAAAAACCATAAAAAATGAGTAAATTGTGATGAAGATGTCAAACAAATTGCAATACAGTTTTTAAGTAAATTGTGTATGAGAGTAAATTTTATTCCGCATTCAAGGATATGAAAAGTTAAATTGTGCGATGTTAAAAATTTTAAAATATGGCATTAAAAGCGAAATTTTATCCTCTACTGTTGCCAATTTTAAATTGACGCCAGCGTTACGCAGAGGCTCGTTTGTCCTTTGTAATATAGATTAGATACTGTATATTTCGTAAAGAAATAGAAACAAGGTAAAGTAGGAGAATACGTGATTGAGTGTTTCTTTTGCCTTCTTCTTTTAGTAATGATAGAATCTATGAGTAATAAATAAATCTGTAGAAAAGAGATTTGTTGTTCTTAAAAAAAATCAAAATTTTTAGAAGAAATAAATTGTCTCTCTTAATACATAAAATCATTTCATTCCACTTCATCATTAATTTCTTACAAAGCAATATACTGTGTTTAGAATTGAATTCTGAAACATATGTATAATTTCTTTGTTATTTAAATCTAATATTTGAATCAGTGGTGTTGCATAATTTGATGCCTTTTATGAAAAAAGTGATAGACAACGTAGCAGTAAAATAAATGTGGTAATTATTTTATAAAAAATATATAAGTGGCGGTACTACAGTTATCATTCCTTTGTACACGAAAGAAATCATGAATAAAATTTGTATGAATTGTATTCAAGCTCATTCAGACTTCCAAAGGAAAAATATAATGCAGAATCAATAAGCAAATAATATGTTGTTTCTTTTTCACTTCAATGTATCTGGAAATATCTTCAAATGAACGAACTGTCTTTTAAAACTTATAGGTTATCACTATACTTCTTCTTTCTTCCATGGAGAAATACTACTTTAACAGTTAAAAATAGAAACGCATTTATCATTTCTATTTCAATAAGTTTCATTTTTGAATTACAGGTTCTCTGAATTTTTATGCATTTTATTTGAAATGCGATGCACTTCACCCAAGTAAAATAAGAAGCAGAGATCTATCATATATAATTTTCATTGTTATTGTACATGAGGAACATCATAAACGAAATTTCAATGACTTATATTCGCCATCATTCATACAGGCATTAGGCTATATAACTCTGCTTCAATAAGAATATAATGTTTCTTTTCAATTTCAATATATTCAATTTCAAATTTTTAAACACGCGTAAATATTATAAATACTAGGGGATCGAACCCGGGCTTTCCGTGTTACAGAATATAGGTGAATTTCTTTTTTCATAATAGAAAAGTCTAATAGATTTATTATATTTCATATGTATTTTTTAGATTGCCCGAATAACAACACCCCAAACATACAATTATATATGTAAATAAAGTTTTGAAATTTATTAAAAGCGATATTTTCGTGGAATATAAGCCAGAAATAAATGCTGAAATATTTATATTAAATGCAAACGGATTTAAGTTTTATAATCGTCTGCAGGAGATAGAGATATATATTTTTTAAAATATATATATTTTTTAAAAATATATCATGCTTAAAAATTATTTTAAAAACCATAAAAAATGAGTAAATTGTGATGCAGTTTTCAAACAAATTGCAATACAGTATTTAAACAAATAGCGTTCGAAAGTAAATTATATTCTGTATTCGAGAATGGGAAAAGTTAAATTGTGCGATGTTAAAAAGTTTAAAATATGGCATTAAAAGCGAAATTTTATCCTCTGCTGTTGCCAATTTTAAATTGACGCCAGCGTTACGCAGAGGCTCGCTTGTCCATTGTAATATAGATTAGATACTGTATATTTCGTAAATAAATAGAAACAAGGTAAAGTAGGAGAATACATGATTGAGTGTTTCTTTTGCCTTCTTCTTTTAGTAATGATAGAATCTATGAGTAATAAATAAATCTGTAGAAAAGCGATTTGTAGTTCTTAAAAAATTCAAAATTTTTAGAAGAAATAAATTGTCTCTCTTAATACATAAAAACATTTCATTCCACTTCATCATTAACTTCTTACAAAGCCATATACTGTGTTTAGAATTCAATTCTGAAACATATGTATAATTTCTTTGTTATTTAAATCTAATATTTGAATCAGTGGTGTTGCATAATTTCATGCCTTTTATAAAAAAAGTGATAGACATCGTCGCAGTAAAATAAAAGTGGTAATTATTTTATAAAAAATATATAAGTGGCTGTACTAGAGTTATCATTCCTTTGTACATGAAGAAAATCATGAATAAAATTTCTAAGAATTGTATTCAAGCTCATTCAGACTTCCAAAGGAAAAATATAATGCAGAATCAATGCGCAAATAATATGTTGTTTCTTTTTCACTTCAATGTATCTGGAAATATCTTCAAATGAACGAATTGTCTTTTAAAACTTATAGCTTATCACTATACTTCTTATTTTATCCATGGAGAAATACTACTTTAACAGTTAAAAATAGAAACGCATTTATCATTTCTATTTCAATAAGTTTCATTTTTGAATTATAGGCTCACTGAATTTTTACGCATTTTATTTGAAATGCGATGCACTTCACCCAAGTAAAATAAGAAGCAGAGATCTATCATATATAATTTTCATTGTTATTGTACATAAAGAACATATTGCACATAAACGAAATTTCAATGATTATATATTCGCCATATATATTATACTCGCCATCATTCATACAGGCATTAGGCTATATAACTCTGCTTCAATAAGAATATAATGTTTCTTTTCAATTTCAATATATTCAATTTCAAATTTTTAAACACGCGTAAATATTATAAATACTAGGGGATCGAACCCGGGCTTTCCGTGTTACAGAATATAGGTGAATTTCTTTTTTCTTAATAGAAAAGTCTAATAGATTTATTATATTTCCATATGTATTTTTTAGATTGCCCAAATAACAACACCCCAAACATACAATTATATATGCAAATAAAGTTTTGAAATTTATTAAAAGCGAAATTTTCGTGGAATATAAGCCAGAAATAAATGCTGAGCTATTTATATTAAGTGCAAACGGATTTAAGTTTTATAATCGTCTTCAGGAGATAGAGATATATTTTTTAAAAAAATATATCATGCTTGAAAATTATTTTAAAAACCATAAAAAATGAGTAAATTGTGATGCAGTTTTCAAACAAATTGCAATACAGTTTTTAAACAAATTGCGTTCGAAAGTGAATTTTATTCCGTATTCCAGAATGGGAAAAGTTAAATTGTGCGATGTTAAAAAGTTTAAAATATGACATTAAAAGCGAAATTTTATCGTCTGCTGTTGCCAATTTTAAAATGACGTCAGCGTCACGCAGAGGCACGTTTGTCCTTTGTAATATAGATAGATACTGTATATTTTGTAAAGAAATAGAAACATCCTAAAGTCGAAGAACACATGATTGAGTGTTTCTTTTGCCTTCTTCTTTTAGTAATGAGAAATTCTATGAGTAATAAATAAATCTGTAGAAAAAAGATGTGTAGTTCTTAAAAAATTCACATTTTTTAGAAAAAATAAATTATCTTTTTTAATACATAAAAACATTCCATTTTCCTTCATCATTAATTTTTACAAAGCCATATACTGTGTTTAAAATTGAATCCTGAAACATATGTATAATTTCTTTGTTATTTAAATTTAATATTTGAATTAGTGGTGTTGCATAATTTGATGCCTTTTATTTAAAAAGTGATAGACGTGGCCGAAGTAAAATTAAAGTGGTAATTATTTTATAAAAAATATATAAGTGGCGGCACTATAGTTTTCATTCCTTTGTACATGAAGAAATTCATGAATAAAATTTCTACGAATTGTATTCAAACTCATTCAGACTGCCATAGGAAAAATCTATATAATGCAGAATCGATAAGCAAATAATATGTGGTTTTTTTCCACTTCAATGTATCTGGATATATCTTCAAACGGACGAACTGTCTTTTAAAACTTATAGGTTATCACTATAATTCTTCTTTATTCGATGGAGAGATACTACTTTAACAGTTAAAAATAGAAACGCATTTATCATTTCTATTTCAATAAATTTCATTTTTTAATTATAGGCTCTCTGAACTTTGACGCATTTTATTTGAAATGCGAGACTTTACCCAAGCAAAATAAGAAGCAGCTATCTATCATATATAGTTTTCATTGTTATTGTACGTGAAGATAATCATAAACGAAATTTCTAACAATTATACTCGCCATCATTCATACAGGCATGAGGCAATATAATTCTGCTTCAGTAAGAATATAACGTTTCTTTTCAATTTCTATATATTCAATTTCAAATTTTTAAACACGCGTAAATATTATAAATAGTAGAGGATCGAACTCCGGCTTTCCGGGTTACAGAATATAGGTGAACCTCTTTTTTCTTAATATAGAAATCTAACAGATTTATTATATTTATGTATTTTTTAGATCCCCCGAATAGCAACCACCAAACATACAATTATATATGCAAATAAAGTTTTGAAATTTATTAAAAGCGATATTTTCGTGGAATATAAGCAAGAAACAACTGCTGAACTATTTATATTAAGTGCAAACGGATTTAAGTTTTATGATCGTCTGCAGGAGATAGAGATAGATTTCTTTTAAATATATCATGCTTGAAAATTATTTTAAAAGCCATGAAAAATGAGTAAATTGCGATGCGGTTTTCAAACAAATTGCAATACAGTTTTTAAATAAATTGCGTTTTAAAGTAAATTTTAGTCCGTATTCGAGAATGGGAAAAGTTAAATTGTGCGATGTTAAAAAGTTTAAAATATGACATTAAAAGCGAAATTTTATCATCTGCTGTTGCCAATTTTAAAATGACCTCAGCATTACGCACAGACACGTTTGACCTTTATAATAGAGATAGATACTGTATATTTCGTAAAGAAATAGAGTCAAGGTGAAGTAGGAGAACACAGTATTGTTCTTTTTCTTCTTCTTTCAGTAATGAGAAAATCTGTGAGTGATAAAGAAATCTGTAGAAAAATGATATGCAGTTCTGACTTATTTTTAAAATCACAAAAAAAAGTAAATTGCGATGCAGTTTTCAAACAAATTGCGATACAATTTATTAGCAAATTGCGCTTGAAAGTAATTTTTTTCCATACTCGACGATGTAAAAATTAAAAATGAGCGGTGTTAAGAAGTTTAACCCTTTAATGCGCATGTTTAAATATATGCAAACAGCAGTGTCTCGAATTTAGTAGAGTTTTTTATTTATGATATTCAAATTCATACCAGAAAATTAAAATTATTTGCTTTATTTAATAACAGATATTCCGTATTTAATTACAGCAAATTTTATCATTGAAATTTTCTGGTGTAAACTCTGACTATCTGAACAACGTAATTTTTAGAACGTACTCTACCATGGGAATTAAAGTGTTAAAATATGCTATTAAAAGATAATGTTTTTCGTCCGTTGTTGCCACTTTCAAAATGACATGTGCGTTACGCACAGACTCGTTTTTCCCTTATACAACAGATATATATATACTGTATATTTCGTAAAAAAAAAATAGAGACAAGGTAAAATAGGAGAACAGTTTGCAATCCAGTATTGTTTCTTTTGCCTTGTTCTTTCAGTAATGAGAAGGTCTGTGAATAACAATGAAAGCTAGGAAAAAGATATAAATTTCTAAAAAATTCACAATTTTTAAAAAGAATACATCGTATTTTTTAATTGATAAAAATATTTCATTCTCGTTCAGTAGTACTGTCTTACAAAGTAACATACAGGGTATTTATAAAGTCCCGGACCCATTTTGATGTTTAATAACTCATAAAATAATAAAGATAGATTAAAATTAATAGCATAAATGGTTAGATAGACTCAAAAAGTTTCATGACCCTTGTCAATGAACTTCCACATGTGCCCTCTTCGCCGCACGTAGAATATCAAGTCGATAGTCAATTTCACGCCAGGTAGCGGCAAGCATGTCGGCATCAACAGAGGCTATTGCAGTTGTAATTCTGGCTTTTAAGTCATCAATGTTGGGCGAGGAGGTCCAATTCCTTGGCCACCCAGATCACCTGATATAACGCCGCTGGACTTTTCCCTTTGGGGATTTGTAAAGGACAATGTTTACAGGAGGAGAGTGTCGAACATTGATGACTTAAAAGCCAGAATTGCAACCGCAATAGCCTCTGTGGATGCCGACATGCTTGCCGCTACCTGGCGTGAAATTGACTATCGACTTGATATTCTCCGTGCGACGAAGGGGGGACATCTGGAAGTTCATTGACAAGGGTCATGAAATTTTTTTGAGTCTATCTAACCATTTATGTTATTAATTTTAATCTATCTTTATTATTTTATGAGTTATTAAACATCAAAATGGGTCCGGGACTTTATAAACACACTGTATTGTGTTTAAAATTGAATCCTGAAGCATATTCAATTTCTTTGTTATTTAAATTTCATATTTGAACTACCGGTGCTGTATAATTTGATGTATTTTATTTAAAAAGCGATAAATTTCATCGAAGTAAAATACAAGTTTTAATCAAAAGTTTTTATAAAAAATGAAATAACTGGCAGTATAGTTTTCAATGTTTTATACGTGAAGAACATCATGAATGAAATTTCTATGAGTTATATACAAGCTCATTCATTCTCACATAGGAAAAATCTATATAATTCAGAATCAATAAGCAAATAATGCGTTGTTTATTTTTCACTTCAATGTATCCGGATACGTATTCAAACTTACGTATTATCACAAGGGGAAAAGATACAATATTAAACCCAGACAAATGTTATAATTTCATATTAAGTGTTCCTTTTGTCTTCTGCTTTCAGCAATTCAAAAATCTTTGAGTAAATTAGAAAGTCTAAAGAAAGGGTAAAAAATTTTAATTCAATACATATACAGTGAAACTTCCATTTAACGAAGTCTCGTCGTTACACCTAAATACTTCGTTATGAAGAAAATTAATTAAATAGAAATCAGCTCAAATTCATGAAATTTTTATAATAAATACACATGCACAAGAGAAAAAATACACCTAAAATTGAAATATTTGAAAAATGTATTTTAATTCGGGTAGTAACGTTTTTTAATGTATTGTCGACAGATGAAAAAAATGTAATTAGAATAATGTCTTTAAAAACACATAATATAGAGAGGTAAACAAAAACTGAAGCTTAGCGTAACTTTTTCTCTTTTTTATCCCAGTATTACAAATCCTTAACTCTAAAAAAAGCTGTAGTATTACTTTCTACACTGTAAAAAAACCACTGTAGATTTGCCTGAACAAACTCGATCACAGTGAATGTGCTGTATCTTTCCTTGGTTTCCTGACTATATTAACATGGAAAATACAGTAGTTGCGTAAAATTAACAGCACAAACTGCTGGCGTCCAAATTGCCAGCACATTGTGCTGTTAATTTTACGCAACTACTGTATTTTCCATGTTAATATAGTCAGGAAACCAAAGAAAGATACAGTACATTCACTATGATCGAGTTTCTGCGCGAGATGAACAGTACTTTGTACTATAAAAATGTCTTTTTTTTACAGTGTACAGGTTTGTTATAAAAAAAAAACTGTTCATAAAATTTTTTGCACTTTTGTAAGTATCCGATCAATTCATCTGTAACATTTTCGTGAAACTGGAATCCCCTTCTTATTGTATCGAAGGCTTTTAGCATTTCTTCTTTTGAATGGGAATGGTTAAATAAATAAATAATCTCATTTCCATATAACCCGCTAAAACAAATTCATACATCCATCGGACCAGAAACCTCTCCGTTTGAATATTGTACTCGCACGAAAGTGGAATATACTTCGTTATATAGAATATATTTTTCGTAATCAGGAGATTAATTTACATCTGAATGGTGCTCAGAGTTAAGGTATAGAAGAAAATTTCGTTAAGTAGAAAACTTCGTTAAAGGGAAGTTAGACTGTATATATTGATTGAATAATAGTTTAAATTTCAGAACAGGTGTATATAGCTGTGAAACTATATGAAAAAAAAAATATTTGAAAAATTAACATAAAAATAACATATCAAAGTCACAAAGATTCACAAGACCTTTACTCATCAGCATGCGGAAAAACGTTATAAACTCCACCCCTTATTTTAAATTCGGTTATAAAGTTCTATTTGGCAGGTTTCGTATTATGAGACATCATTACATTAAACACAAAATACACAAAATAAATACAAATAAATTTTTTTTGGTTAACAATAGTTAAATGACCAGAAACATTAAAAATCCAAATAAAATAAAGTGAAATATAGCAAACCAGATAAGTGTTTAGATATATTAATGAATTTAGAGATAAAATGCAAGACAAGTCTCACCTCCCCCTGCACTCACCTATTATCTAAATATTCATTTAGTTTGCTATATATTTCATTTTATTTTATTTTGATTTATAATAGTTTTTGGTTATTTAATTATTGTTAACAATTTTTTTTTAAATTTATATTTATTTTGTATTTAATGTAAGGATGTTTCGTAATACGAAACCTGCCAATAGTACTCTATAATTGAATTTAAAATAAGGGCTGGAGTTTATAACGCCTTTTCGCCTGATGAAGAGTCAAAGCATATAGTTTAGCTTGTGACTTTGATATGCTGCTTTTATATTAATTTTTCAAATGATTTTCATATAGTTTTACAACTATACACATCTACTCTTAAATTTAGGCTATTTTTATGCATTATTTGAATATAATATATTGCATCTTTTGAGAGCTGCTTTAGCGCCTACATTTGCAATCACTAATTGCAATAAGTATTCATGTACAATGTGGCTGTAATTAAACTGACAGTACTGTGTGAGTGTTCTGTAGCGCAATCTAATTGAGGGAATGGCACCAATTTTTGTAGGAAGATAAAACAAGATGGTGGATGAGGGATTCAGCGAAAAAAAATTTCCAAAAGTCCCCGCTACTGGAATATGTGGCACTGTGTAATAGAAAAGAGAGTTTAGAAAATGCAGAATCAATACTGAAATAAAATTACCTTTCATTTACACATTCAAACCAGGTTCAATGTGGCCGCGGTTTTTGTGGACCACATAATCCGTGTTATGTTATCCTTCAACATAGCCAGGCCCTGGACAACTGCGTGATAGACCTTGAATTTTATGTAACCTGATATCCAGAAGTCGCATGGAGTAAGATCAGGGGACCAAGATGACCATGCATTTGGAAAGTAACGGCTATTGACTATTTTTGTTGTGAATTTCTGTCGTAACAGCAGCTGTACACGCAAAGCGATGTGTGGAGGAGCTCCATTTTTCAAGAAAATGTTTTTATCCCTGTATTATCTTTGCTGAAGTGCCGGAACGACAAAGTTGTTGAACATTTGACGATATTTCTCTCTGGCAACATAACAGGTTACTGGTCCTGAAAAGTTCTCTTAGAAGAAAGGACCTGTGATCATTTTCGATAAGAAACCACACCAAAAAGTTACCTTTGGTGAATGTAAGTGTGTTTCTTTGAATACATTTGATGATTTGTTATACCAAATTCGACAGTTCAGGGTAATTACAGTTCCATTCAGGTCTAAGTGGTCCTCGTTTCTCATAAGATTGTCCACTTCCAAGCATCATCCACATCTATTCTGGCAAAAAATGTGAGAGCAAAAATCAATCGCTTATCATGTCGGTGTGACATAAGTCTTGTACACGGCTGATCTTGTACGGATAAAAGTGGAAAATCTTTCGTAACACTTTCCGAACCGTACTATAAGGGATATCCAGATTCCGAGCTACCCCACGAGCGCTTGAAGTGGCCGAAATATTGTCTTGTGCTGTGTCCACTATCGTCTTTGCAACATCTTCGATTTTATCCTGTTGTATGGGTTTTCGTCCTCTGTCAGACTGAACTTTCGGAGATCCTGTTTTCTCAAATTTCGCAACCGTTGCTTTTAAACCCTTAACTGACAAAGAACCGTTAGCTTTACACATTTTTTTTGTGTTCTAAAAGCACGAAGAGCGACTGACGCGTTGCACTGGTTAGGGGGTCTCAGGACTCTTAAAGCTTTAAAATTTTCGAAATTTAAATTTTTTTAGATATTAAACTACTATCTTTTCTGAACATTTTGGTATAAATGTGTCCTTTAAATTCCTATTAGAACAAAAGCTATGGCTTTTAGAATTATACACGCTCAATAGCTGAAGCGGCGTTTCAGAAACTTTGAAGTCAATTTTCTTCAAATGACGTTTTTGGGTACAACGCGCACGATATCTCAAAAACTTCTGAATTTTTTTTCCTGAAATTTTCAAAACATATGTTTCATGTTAGTCTGTCTAAACTGAACCTAAATTTTCCTTCTTATTGTTCAGAAATATATTCTTTATAGGTGATTATACTGTTGAAAATTTCTAAATTTTGAATTAACTAAATACAACTTTGTATTAAAAATAGAAAAATGCTTTAGATACAAATTTATTTAGGTTCAGAGTAATTATTACAATGTGAAGCATAAGTAGGACTCAAAATTTTCTTTCTACTTGCAAAATTTATTTTGTAATCGTGCGCATAATCTGTTATGCCGATTTTCCGCTCGTCAAATGTCTGACATTTTGGAGCCCACTGTAAATTCTAATTCTGCATCTTGTAATTTTTCAAATACATGAAATGAAAGAACATACTTATATCTTTCATTCCAATATAAAATTTTGTCTTAAAATCAATTACATTTTGAGATATTATATGTTGAAAATGGTCTTTTTTTTTTCGATTTTTCCAATTTTAAGAGTCCTGAGACCCCTTAGGGTAAAATAATTTGACACGTAACGCACTTTCGACTAAAGAAGGATACATTATTGCACATAACTTTCTATCGAATGGTTTCTAAAAGTAATACATTACCTTTAAAAGCTCAACAAGATGGCACTGTACCAAAGGATGTAAGGTGAAATTTGAATAAAATTTTTTTTCTTCTGATGCTGTTTTCATTAGGATTAAGATAGTGAAATTGCAGATAAAGAGCCTTTATCAGTATTTATATAAAGTTTTAGCTTTTTTTAAAAGTGTTGCCATATTGAGCTTGAATTAAATCGTTTAATGTGCTAAATAAAAGGTAATTTTATTTCAGAAAAGATTCTGCTTTTTTTCAAACACTCTTTTCTATTACACAGTGACATATATACCCCTAGCGTTGACTTTTGGAATTAATTTTTTCGCGGAATCGTTCGTCCTCATCTTGTTTAATCTTCCCACAAAATTTGGCGCCCTTCTCTCATATAGATCGCGCTACAGAACATTCTGAGCACTGTCTGTTTAATTATGGCCACCTTGTATATGCGTATATTAAATGTTTTTAGGCAACATATGCAAATCATTTCTTATGCGTTTTCTTCTATATCATTTAAGCCATGCTCGGATCTTCAATTGGTAATATGCTTGTTTTAATAATCCATTTTAATCCATTTTACTTTTTATGTAATGTTATTTCTGACTTTTTTTCTGGATTTATTGTGTGCAGTAACCCTTATTTTCCATTGTTTAGCTTGTTATGGCTAATGCAAAAATGAAACCGTACATGTTATTTGTGAAAATCAAGGTAATTTGTGCCTGACGATTCGGCATTAGTTCAACAAATATCTCCATTTCCCCAATGTTTACTGTTTTTTTTTAATTAATTGTCGCGCTTGTTACAAGGATCTTTTTCAGAGAATTTTATAATAGTTTATACATCCTTTTTAATTTGAATAAATTCGTTTATAATTTATGTATTCACATTTGTTGATGACAATTTGAATTGGTTTATAATGGTTTTATACATATACAGGGTGATTCATAAAAGATGGGCAGAACTTTAAGGGGTTATAGTACACTTAAAGACAAATAATATTAAATAGGAGACTAAGGGTCCCAGACGTATTCCCAAGGAGATAGGGGGCATTAAAGTTTAGGGTCCGAAATTTCAAATGATTATAAAACATGGAAAAATTGGTCGATTCGTTTGCGGTTTTTACAAAAAATTTTCTTTATGCCAGTATTTTCTTGAAATAAAATTTTAAAGTTCAATTTCAAAAAATGCCGATAGGGGGCGCTTTAGACTTTGGAGTAACAAACAACTATTTTTTAACGTTATTTTTTGTATTTCTTTAAATGATTTCGAAAGCTTAGACTTAAACTTAAATTTTGATCTAAAAATCTGAGTCCTAACGAGTAGTTAAGTAGCGTAAACTGAAATTTGAAATTTGAAACCCTTCTCCCCCCAGAACAAAAATCAGTTATTCCCGATCTTTGTGTCGTAGATTAGGCTCTAACTACTGCCACGTTTTGCTAAAATTATTCTTTATGTCAGTATTTTCTTGAAAATAAATTTTAAAGAAAATTTTCAAAAAATTCCGATAGAGGGCGCTTTAGACTTTGGAGTAACGAACAACTATTTTATACCGTTATTTTTGTGTCTCATTAAATGCTTTCTAAAGCTTAGACTTAAACTTAAATTTTCAGCTCAAAATCTGAATCGCTGAGCGTGGTTCAGTAGCGAGGGGAGGGGGTTCAAATTTCAACTTCTGAACATAGTTCAGTTTGCACTACTTAACCATGCCCAACGATTCTGTGCTGTGATACGAGGCAAAAATACAACTTTCGTCAAGGACTGCATAGTCGGAATTCACTCATAAAGGCACTGGCACAGTTGGAAACGTCGCTCATGCAAACGTTAAAGCTCCATTCCTGACGCTAGTCACCGGGTGAAGAAGGAAACAGAAAGTATGCAAATGTCAAATGGGGAAGAAGAAGAACACGTATGCAAAATTTCGACACGATTCAGGCATAAAAACCACTGAACGGTGAGTCAAGTGTAAGTCGCTGTAGTAATGAATCGGAAGATGGTGCCCTTCACGAATAAGGAAAAGGCTGAGATGCATTTAATTTACGGAGCGGCAGATGGAAATGGTGCAGAGGCACAACGAATGTACGGAGAGCGATTTCCCAACAGGCGGTTGCCTAACCGCAAAACTTTCGAACGCTTGCACAGACAGTTGTGTGAGACGGGATCATTTCTCGCTTCCCGGTCGAATGCAGGTCGTGCAAAAAAGGACGAATCAGTAGTTGTTGCAGAAGCCATTCTGGATGTAGTAGCGGCGCAGCCAAGTACAAGTACACGAACAGTGGCTAGGCAGGTGGATACCTCACAGTCCATGACTTGGAGGATACTGAAGGATGAACATTTGCTCCCGTTTCATGTGCAACGAGTCCAGAAACTGTCTCCAGGGATTATCCAAATCGTATTGAATTCGCCCGCTGGTTTCTGCAGCAGAACGCGCTAAATCCACATTTTGGACGAACTGTGCTTTTCACCGATGAATGTACCTTCACACGTGAAGGTACATTTAACACACACAATGCACATGTATGGGCGGATGTCAATCCACATGCTACGTATCCACATGCTCATCAGAGACGCTTTTCCATCAATGTTTGGGCAGGAATCCTCGGAGACCACCTAATCGGACCGTACCTTCTTCCTGAACGCCTCAACGGTAAAACATACCTCACATTTCTGCAACATGTGCTGCCAGACCTGTTAAACGTTGTTCCTCCACGCATCCGGCGGGTCATGTGGTTCCAGCACGATGGAGCGCCAGCCCATTACGTACGAGACGTCCGCAACTATCTGGACATCACATTTCCGAACAGATGGATTGGTCGAGGTGGTCCTGTTGCTTGGCCTGCTCGCTCGCCAGATCTTTCACCCCTCGATTTCTTTTTTTGGGGACGATTGAAGGCTCTTATGTATGAGACACCCATTGAATCCCCCGAGGAACTAGTCGCCAGACTTTCCGCCGCTGTAGGGGAAGTGCTCGAAAAGCCTGATGTTTTCGCGAATGTTCGCCGTTCCATTCTTCGCCGTTGTTCTGCGTGCATAACCTCTGGTGGTCGCAATTTTGAACATTTATTGTAATTACATGTTAATAAATATGCTTTGGTAACATAATCCTAATTTGTGTCTTTTTACCTCGTATCACAGCACACAATGTGTGGACATGGTAAACTGAACTGTGCTCAGGAGTAGAAATTTCAAACCCCTCTCCCCAGAAACTTAACCACGTCTAACGATTCAGATTTTGGGCTGAAAATTTAAGTCTAAGCTTTAGAAAGCATTTAATGAGACACAAAAAATAACGGTATAAAATAGTTGTTCGTTACTCCAAAGTCTAAAGCGCCCTCTATCGGAATTTTTTGAAAATTTTCTTTAAAATTTATTTTCAAGAAAATACTGACATAAAGAATAATTTTAGCAAAACGCGGCAGTAGTTAGAGCCTAATCTACGACACAAAGATCGGGAATAACTGATTTTTGTTCTGGGGGGAGAAGAGTTTCAAATTTCAAATTTCAGTTTACGCTACTTAACTACTCGTTAGGACTCAGATTTTTAGATCAAAATTTAAGTTTAAGTCTAAGCTTTCGAAATCATTTAAAGAAATACAAAAAATAACGTTAAAAAATAGTTGTTTGTTACTCCAAAGTCTAAAGCGCCCCCTATCGGCATTTTTTGAAATTGAACTTTAAAATTTTATTTCAAGAAAATACTGGCATAAAGAAAATTTTTTGCAAAAACCGCAAACGAATCGACCAATTTTTCCATGTTTTATAATCATTTGAAATTTCGGACCCTAAACTTTAATGCCCCCTATCTCCTTGGGAATACGTCTGGGACCCTTAGTCTCCTATTTAATATTATTTGTCTTTAAGTGTACTATAACCCCTTAAAGTTCTGCCCATCTTTTATGAATCACCCTGTATATGATATATATCTTTAAAATAAAAAAATAACTTACAAGTTCGTTTAAAAAAAATGCACGAATCTCTATTTAAAGATGGCATGTTATAATATTTTACATTAATTACTGCAGTAATATACTTATATATCTATATGTTATATAAAATTTTTACTTCGTGATATTCATCTAAATTATTCTACTTATCCAGCATGTTCATTATATCCAAATTTCTTAATAATATAATTATTTATTCGTAGCAAATTCCTTATAAACTTAAAGCGCGTATATTAATAATTATCTTATTCAAAATCTTAATCTAAAACTTTTAATCCCTTCATAAATTTTTATCGCCTACCGAAAGTATAATATTCTGAGAGAAGCTACTTTTTATTCTCGAATGTTATTAAAAGCCATTTTACTATTTCTATTTCTAACTTTATTCCACAAATCAACTTCCTGCGCATTTTCCGGCGTTGGACTTTTTACACCGAAATGTTTCCGTGATCAGACATGGAACTCCTTCCCCAATACGCTCACCACTCTCACGCCATTAGCTGAGTAATCGTATGTCTTTCACAGAGTGGTCTGAACGTTACATTCCAATCTGTATTTCTACGCAATGCAAACAAAACCAGCCGGCATTAGTTCGGAGCGTAGATTTGTCTTGTTTTTCGAGTGCTTCAGAAAAGTTACCGGGTGTTCAGCGTGTCCTGTAGCGTTCAATTTCACTTTAAGTTCTTACCAGGATGTAGCTATTCACTCTCCATTCTGAGGCCTTAACAAAATCTCTCACTATGAGGAGACTGTTTTTCATTTCCATTTTTTTTTTTTGTGAATAAAAGTCCTTCGAATGTCAACTGGCTATGCCTTTCCTGGGAAAATCATCGGAATAATCATCATTTGCCTTGAGATATTTACCCCAAATCATCAAATTAATGATGCGACTGCAAAAGAATAATCATTTTGTTTTCATTAGTGTTATCAGTTCATTGTGTTATATTAGATCTCAGTCACGACCAATAATTTCATTGTAAGTTGACTGAATTTGTCGACTTAAAATAACTACAGCCCTACACTAACTGGCAGTAAATTATGAATTCATTACATAGATCTACAGACTTTGTCTATTTTGACAAAATAATTATTGAACTATTGCAGATAGCCAACTAGAATTTAACACAAAGCAGAGCCTCGATTAACCGAGGTTTCTGTTAACCGAGCCAATAACAAAGTCTGATTTTTTTTAACCATTTAGAAAAATGGTTATTGTTCTCGTCAGGGTAGGTAATCAAAAGCATATCTGAAGGTTTTTATTGGTTTAATCATCATTTTATTCGTTTTCTGATTGGTCTATACAGTAATCTGTATTTCCCTTTACTTTCAACAGAGATGGACAACAGTGTGTTGACACTATGACGAAAAAGTAATAAAAACTACAAAAAAAAAAATAACTCAGAAACAAATTGAGATACAGCTTTCAAACAAATTGCATTTAAAAGTACATTTTTTTTCTCTATACGACGATATAAAAAGTAATATTGTGGGATGTTTAGAAGTTTAAGAAATAAATTTCATTTAAAATTGGCCGTCAGATTTCTTGGAAATCTGACGATGGAAAAGCCTTTTCCCGAACAGCCAATGAAATGCTTGGATAATACGTAAGTTTCAGGTGGATAATACGCACGAGTCTCAGGCGATTTCTGTCACTTGCAATTTTTACGAGTAATAACACTATTAATGTTTAATCCATGGCGTACGTAATGTATGATCAACCACGTGCGATTTTTTATGTCTTAAATTTTAGTCTTTGAAAAAATCATTTTCCAATTGGTCGTTGTAATTTGTTAAATTGCATTTTTTTTATTTTTTTTTTAACGAGCTTTCAAAACGACTACACTGTTTAGTTTACTGTCCGTGCTATACAGTCTCTTTTGTCCCCAAAAGCACTCAACTTCTAAGAAACATTGGACCCTGAGAAGTCAATAGCGAAGAATGCTTTATTTCCAGTGGCCATGTGAACTTTCGTAAGTTTTTCAAACTGCTTTTTAAAATTTACTACCAGTAGTTGATTTCCTTTTCAAATTTGTTAAGCTATGAAACATAACTTTACATATATTTATTTTTTATTTTTTAAAAAACGTTCTATTGTTTTTTTTTTTATTTTAAGAAATATTAAATTGCACTTATATGTATATTTTTAGAAAATTCGTTTCTTTTTTAAAATCATAAAACTTTCTATATTACCACTAGGGTTTTTCTTTCTTTGAAAGTAAGATACTGGTTTTAAAATTGAAGCCTGAAGCACATTTATCATTTCGTTGTTACCGAAGTTTCATTTATGAATTATATGTTCTGTATTCTTTGACGCCTTTTATTTGAAAAGAAATAGACTTCATCCAAGTAAATTGGGAAACGGTTATCTATCAAATAACTGTCATTATTTAGTATGGGGAGAACATGATCAAAATTTCTGTGAATTATATTCGACATCACTCATACTGGCGTGGTCTAAAGCTATATAAAACTGCTATAATAAGCAAATAATAAGTTGTTTCTCTTTCATTTCACTGGTATCTGGATCAGAATTTTGAGGCACATAAAAGAATTACAAATATACTCTATGTTTCGTAAGGGAATATAGATAAGATAAAATCCAGGTCAAATTTATAATTTAGTGTTAAGTAATTCTTCTGCTTTCTTTATTTAGAAAATGTATACAAAGGAAAACATTTTAATTAAAAAAAGTGTATATAAATAAATTTTCTTACAAGATACCGTTTTTTTCTTTAACTTATAAAAAATACTAGATTACCATTGTGCTTATTTTCCCGTTTGGTATTACAATACGTTTTATCTTACTCTAATATTAGTGCGTATGTAAATTCTTTGCTCCGTGTGCCATAATCCGGTTATCCAAGAAAATCTCCCACCTGTGAAAATGACATACGCACTAAATTTTCGTGAAGTATGTACTTTTTGTGCTTTTTTATCTATTTTAAATATAATTTTCAAACGGCTTGAAAAGATTTTTGTGGTAATAGGAGAGTTGTTGCAACTCTTGTAGGTATCTGCAATTAAAATTAGAACGAAATCAGTCAAATGTTTATTGATTTATGCTTGACCAAAGGATTTAATATCTACAGTAACTATATATGATCCAAAGTAATACTGTACTGTGTATGAATCTTCGCAATGCTCGGATAATTACAAAATTTTAACGGGGAAAAAAGTATTGCTATATGACTGGAAATTATGTCTTTCAATTTATGTTAACAAATAAGCGTAAAGAATCGTCTTCATATTGAAATTGTAAAAATTTCTAAAATTTTAAATACGAACGTATTGAAGAACTTTAGATATCAATTTTTTTTTTTGGTAAAGTTTACCTTAGCTCAGGAAGTTGTTCGGTGTAATAATTTATGAATTGTTAATCGTTAAAAAACAGACTGCAAAACGAATAGAAGGAAATCTGTTTTTCGCCTTGCAATCAGTTTTATTTTAAGCACAATTTAAAAGCTACTTAAAGCAACAAGTTGACAATGTGGGTTTGTATATTTGAAACTTTTAGAATGAGATTCATAGTTTACGATTGATATTCATTTTTTAATTAATTAAAAAATGTTTGCATATCTAAAATATATTTTCGTACAAATATGAATTGGTATAATTTAAGGATAATTTTTTTAACAGAAATCGATTTCTAAAAACTTAAAGTATTCGAATCTAAAATTATAGCTCATTCTGCCAAGTTCTTTTTTAATTAAGCTAATATATATACATATATATATGTATGTATGTATGTATGTATATATATATATATATATATATATATATATATATATATATATATATGTGTGTGTGTGTGTGTGTGTGTGTGTAATTAAAATGAAATCACAAATGTATAAACAAGTTGGTAAAATTCTAAAGATGAACAAAACATGAACATTGGAAACCAAAAATGTATAATAGGAAACAATGAATAACCTACGGAATCGTCGGGGGAACTTGTAGGTTTAATTCATAATAAAGATGTGTTATTTAATCCAACTTAGTCGACATTAGACCTAAAATGATAAAATGTAGCTCCTTATAACATAAGAAGAATTCCCAAAATAAATGAAAAAAATCTAAAAGATAAAAAAAAAATGAAATACTACACATAAGATATTAAAATATAAGTAAGAATAGAACTTAAACCTTCAATGATAGATAAAAATCTAAAATACAAATAATTCGACTTACCAATGTTGATTATGCAAAGATGGAAGAAAATTTAAGATTTTGAAAACATGTGGCAAGTATCTAATTTCTAAACAAGTAGATAGTTATTAAAAATAAAAATACTGCGGCACTCTGGTGTGGAAGATTAAAACGATATTATAACAAAATTAAAAAAGTTTTTAGGGGGGGGGGGACCAGACAGACATATATATATATTTAATAAACTAAATGATTAATGCTACAGTAGATACATTTGGATTTCAAGTGAATAAGATAGCAATAATGGTACTTAATCGACAAGATGAAAACAAATTGAAGATTAAATGGAAATAATACATGAAAAATGCTCTAGTTCAGCTATGAATACATGTACGAGGGTAAGTCAAAAATTATCCGCAATGTAGTTATAAATTTTATTGCAATACAAATGGGAAACTAGCGTTAGCATCATTTTTCAACACAGTCCTCTAGCTTTTCAACACACTTGGTCCATCGCTGCACAAACTTCCTGATACCCTCAGAAAAGAAGGTCGTCTGCTGAGCAGCGAGCAACGCATGCACCGACTTTATGAAACCCAAGTCTGGTGTGGATGATTTCGTAGGCAGAACCATAACTAATTTGCAGACGATGTGCCACTTCATCAATAGTCACTCGTCTGTTTAACAGAACAATGTCACGTGCATGCTCAATGTTGTCATCATTTGTGGTCGTACACAGTCATCCGTCTCTTTCCTCATGCGTAACACTTGTATGACCATTTTTTTAATTTTTCAATACATTCGTAGACACTCCGTTGTGGCAAGTCTCTGTTCCCGTATTGTGAAGAAAGTCTTCGATGGATTGAGACCCCCGTTACACATTCCGATCACAAAAACCGGATCACAGCTCGCTGCTCCTCTTTGGTGCAAACGTCTAATGGAGCGCCCATGATCTATGTGCAACAAAGGGAAGACAAATGGAGGAATTACGATCAAACTTTCAAAGCCCGGCCACAACAACATAACAATAAAATAAACGAGGACAGAGGTCAGTATGAACAACGTAAGAAGAGTTCTGTCAAAATTGCGGATAGTTTTTAACTTACTCTCGTATTAAAAAAAATTAAAATGAATAAATGAAATGGAACAGCTAAAACTAAGCTATAGTAATTACCAAGCTAATGTTAACATTTTTCTTGATAAAGAGAGTACCATTAAAAATGCCAGAATATAAAGGTTATAAAACTAAACTAAAAATAACATACTTAAGAGGATGCGCATGTGCAGCAATCATATTAAAATGCTGAAATAATTAAATTAAAATTACAAATGTATAAACAAGTGGGTAAAATTCTAAAGATGAATAAAATATGAACATTGGAAAGCAGAAATGTATAACAAGAAACTATGAATAACCTACAGAATTGTCAAAGGAGCTTGCAGGTTTAATTCATAGTAAAGATATGTTATTTCATCCAATTTTGTCGGCATTAGGCCTAAAAGAACAAAATTTGGCTCCTATATAAAGCGCACTGCGAACTGTTTTGAAATGATTACAATTGAATTTAACATTTGAAGATACGCACTTTATACCTTTATAACTCTTAAACTATTTGATTTTCCTTTTGATATCATTAGGTAAAGTGTATTTGAAAAAGACAAATATTAAATCAAAGTTTGGTGTCTGTATTGAAAACTTCAAAGTTGATAACCGTTGAGTATGAAAAACCTCCTAAAGCTAGAATGACCCCTCAAATTTAAACTGTTGCATAAATTGAAATAATAGAAAATTTCCAGTCGAAAACCTATTTTCAGTTTTAAAATGTATGGGGGGGGGGGGGTATCTTTTTTTTAACAATTTCCAAAAAAGTTCAAAAGTGTTTATGCATTAAGTTTGTCTGTCCGTCAGTCTGTCTAGCCGTCTGTGCACACTCTAACTCCCGTAAATATACTCGGATTTTCATGCAATTGATAAAGGTTATTTAGGGTCACCAAAGCATGTTTGGCATTGTATATGAAGCATGTAGGATTAATAGTTCATTTACAGGGGCATTCAAAAGTATTCCATTACATTACGGTATATGGGGAAAAATCGTTTGCAGAGTATTTTAATGACATTACACTATTTCAAATGTATTGAAACTGATATAAATAACTGAATTTCACTGCGATCACGTTAGAACAGGGCATTCATGGCATCTTTTATTCATTTCCAAGGACATACAAAATAAATCGTTTATTATTAATCGCCTTTGAGCGATAATTGCTGGAGTATACGGTTTAAAATTCTGTATGCGCTTTTAAATTTAATTAATATTTTGCATGTTACTCGTTATATATAAAATATATACCTCATATACAGAGATGCACAAAAATATTCACGTGCCATTCTTAGAGGAAATTGCTGAAGGGGAATTTTCAACTGAAGTATATGTATTTCTTAGGTGAACTAAATTTAGTTAACATGTACAGTACATGTAGTTACATGTAGTTAATAGATACAAATCTATATATTCTATACAGGGTAAAGAATTCGGATGATTTTTTGATTGTAGATGGGAACAGCTGAAATTGGGTTTTGAAATGTTTTATACTCTTCCACATGGCTCAATTAGAGGTAATATTTTAATTTTTTAAACGGTGCGTTTTTGTTACATTATTCTGAATGTGTTGGATAGGGTTTCATAATCTATGCTTGACGCATGTTTTTTTCTTTCTTGTTTCTTAGTGACTGTACTTTTGCTTTAGCAAATATGAAATGCATTATTTTCGTATGAATGGGTTAACATTTTGAATCTGATGAGAAGCAGAAGATTTTCTTGAACGAGGGTAGTAAATTTCGGTCCGCCAACGTTCCACAAGTGGAACATAAACTACGTGATGCTGTATCTTTTTAAGTACTTGTTAAATCCGTTTGAAATTTTAAATATATCTTTTTAAAGATATGTTTTAATGAATTATAAAATATTATTTAATAATTTTTTGTGGTTCCCATCTTGGTGCTTGTTGAAATGTAACAAAAAACGTAAATGTAGTAGGCTATCCTTTTTCCTGTATCTATAACTTTAGAATTCAAATGTGAGTGTTGTGATGATTATTATTGTATTGTTTACTGTTGTTTATGAAGTTTCATGCATAAATGAATGTTTTATTTTACTTTATTTTTGTTTTATAATCATTTGAAGTCCAATGTTCCACATGTGGAACGTTGGCGGTTCAGAGTACAAAATGATCTTTTTCTTACTTTTATTAGGATTTTGATCATTTTTTACTGGGCTCCCTCAGGCAAATATTTTTTTATTATTTTCTTACCAGTATTATTAAAGAATACATTTAATTTTATCGTATATGTCTCTTGCAATTGTCGCCAAAGTGTCTGTGAAATATGTTTGAGCCAATAAATGCCAATAAAATCCACAAAAGAATCTCTGTAACACGAAGGAGGAAATCTTGATTATTATAGTGATGGCAAAGTTGTTTGTGTACGATAGAGTAACAACAGTGTCGTTACTGTTATATCAAATTGGGAAGGAGCATTGCTAACTCAAAGTGTAACATGGTATTCTTGAAATTTGAAGCGAGAAGTTTCAATCAAACAATATCGATTGATTAGATTGTATAATTAGAATATGCGTGATCCAGATGTTTTGAATCATTTGCTTGGGACGTATCGTCCAGGATTCGATGATAAAAATGAGGTTGAAATCAGTTTCTAAAATGAACTAAATATGGCTGTTGTTGTTGCTTAGAGACTACATTGTCATGCAGTAGGTTCAAAAGAAGTCCTAAGCCATTTGGAGTTTCGTCGTGAAATTGCAACTGTTGCCATAAAAGTTGAATTTGATGTTTTGAGAAAGGGAATGGGAGGGCCTACTGCTATAGTAGATATGTACATTATCACTTCATCCAGTAGTTATTGCTTTTCATCTACTACTGAAGGAAGAGGCTCAAATTGTCAGAAAAACATGAAGAAATGGTGTGAACATTATGGAAAGCGTATGGGTGAAAAATGTTTTCAGGCCTTTCGTAAAAATTTTGCTGTTAGTGACTAGTTACCATGTTCCTAAAATAAAAAACATTTTTTACATTACTTTGTTTTCTTATGTGTATAGTGATGGTATGATTTGGAAAGAAAAATTCGCCAAAATGGACAAATGTTATTCGTACCGCCAACGTTCCACAAGTGGAACATACCTGTAACTCCACTTCTATTTTACATAACATCCCAAAATTCGGTATCCAACCTTAGAGTTAATCTAAATCGTCTCAAATATAAATTCAAATTAATTTGAAAAGATGTTCATGGTGCGGCGGGTAAAAGGTTAATAACCCGTACACATAAATGCAAAATGCACTCTGTAGAATTGATGTTTTTTTTTTCTACTTTACCTTCTAATAATAATACCTTTTAAAATTAATAATCAAATAATATTAACTGAATTATTGATTTTTTGCATATTTTAATAAAATAAATAATAAATAAAAATTCGACTACTTTATTTATTAACCGATTTCCTTACCAATAAAAGAAAACTGCAAAAACTCATCACATTTTATGCAATCACATCATTGCATTTCATCATTTGCTTTTCATATCACAAAATTTGGAAAACTGCAAATATATATATAATTATAATTTAATTATATATAATTTATTATGTTATATGACAATATTTTCTTTCTTTTTAAGCTTCAGGCCGAGTAAAAATGTGATAAAAAAAATCGTAGAAACAAATTATGCCACGCCCGAGTTTTCTCGGGATAATAATCAATTATAATATATACGAACCTGAGATAACTCGGGATAATCTGCGAAGCGGTTAAATAAAAAATTTTATATTAATTTCTTGAATAAATGATTAATTATTTAACACATTGAAGACGGATAACGTGAATTCACGTTTTTTATTTGTCAACCGTTGGAGACGGATCACGGGAATTGACGTTTTTGTGGATTGGAGGAAGAAAATGTTACTGGTACCGGATATTTTGTAAGGATAAAAGATGAAGGCGTAATCCAAGCATACTTACTTCTGATTGGCAGGGAGCTCTTTTTTAATGCAATTACAGCTAATTAAAAAATACTAGAAGTAGCATTCTATATGGTCAAAATATGCGGGAATTCAGGCTATATGTTTTTCATCACATATCGTCTTCGATGGGTTAATATATGGGGCATTCTCACAATCTTTTGACTTTCGTGAATAAAAATCTGGTGAAATTAAACTTGCTAAAATAACATTTTAATCTGATAGACGAATGCCTTAATGATTCAAAATAAAGAAAAAAGGGTCAGCAGCGAAAATTTTTTTATTTAACTGTGGTTTAAGTTAAACTTGCGAGTTTAATTTTTCTTCCCATTTTACCGCAATAACTTTTTATTTTCTTCTAAATTTTTACTTCTGATGAATTTGCATAGTACTCACAGGACATTCAAATAAGAAATAACTAGAATGTAGTACTTTTAACACGGAATTTTTGTATAACATTGTCTTAAAGGGGTGTTAAAGAAGGGACGGTAAGGCTGAAACGATAAAGAAAATTAACATATATTTTTAGGAAAATCATGTTAAGACTAAGTGATAGCCACAATGTTCATTGATTTTTAGAAACAGTTGTTAACATTGGATTAAATTTTAAAAAAATTTAATTTACGTCGAAAAGTGCAGGAATAAACCTCAGGGACGGTAAGACTACCAATAAACCCACGATCTTGAAATTGATATTTAAATGCTGATTTAAATTCTGCAGTAAATTTCCTGTCAAAAAATTTTAGACATTCTTTCGCTAGCATACTTCTGTATGAGAAAAAACTTAAAAAAAATTCTATGGCTGCATCTGATGTGATTTTCTGTATAAGTTTAGCAAGAGGGACGGTAAGGATGAAAAACCCAGGGACAGAGTTAAAAGAATAATATCAACCGTAAAAATGTGTGCAGGTTAATTTTTTGCTCCATATTTATATAAAACTATTGTCCCTGTTTCGGAAAAAAATTACATTGAATTGCTTTTATTGAAACAATTTTATACAGATAGCTCCAAACTTAAAAATCAGCATCAGGGACACGGGACGGTATAGGAGTTTTCCTGGTATTTGGACCCACAACATCGTCTAAAACTTATTTATCTCGTTAATATTGTTATGAAATCATCAAATGGGATGTTCCTTAGTATATGAAATAAAAAAACACAAAAATTGTATTAAAATAAAAATTATTATTCAGTGACATAAAAGTTAAAAGAGTGTGAGAATGCCCCATATATATATATATATTAATAAAAAAAACTTTTAATCGCTTTATGTATTAAATTAAATAAATAATATAAATTTCTAGAAAGCCACAATCGTTAAAAAGGGCAAACAAAGGTGATTCTGCAAGTTTATGAGATAAAATAGGATTCTCTTCAGTGGAGATTTATAATTAAGCTTATATATTGTACATTTTTAAAGGAGAGGTGTAACGTATTCTTACTCTTTTATAGTTTTTGAAACCTTCCAAGAAAAAATAGCTAAATCTTAACAGATCTGTTGTTCAGGTCTGTAAATGAAACTAAAGATAGTGGGAAAACATGAATGTTGTTTATTTTCTGACCGATAATCATTTTACATGAAAATGTGAAAAAAACTATATTCATTTTCTGAAAATAATATAAAAGTAAAACAATCTTCAAATACGCTTACATCGCACTGCCATGATTTTTTTTTAAAGTTGTATAAGCAAATATAAAAAAAAATTCTTTATAGTGCAATGGTTAAGAATCCTGATCTCAGGACCACCGCGAAGATTTTTTATTGGTGGGGGAGGGGATCTTAAGAGGGGGGTGTTTGCCAATTAGTTTTATAACTTTGCCAAGTCACCACAATTAGAAAATGTAATATAGTTCTTATTTGTAAAAAGTTTCATAATATTCCCAATTACATTTGTAATTTTTGCCAAGTCTACAGAAATAGGAAGTGTATTATAGTTTTTATTAAAGTTTTAAACAAATATGCCAACTAAGATTGTAAATTTGCCAAGTGTAACAGCATTCGTGAATGTTTGGGGGGAGGCTCCCCCTGCCCCCCCCCCCCGCCCTTAGCGAGGCCCCTGCCTGACCTTTGAAGTAAAATGGCGGATTTTCAAAATCTCCCGGAGCGCCTATGCTCAATTTTTATGAGTAAATTTGCTCTTAACCCATTTGTGCCTGAATTTTTGTTTTTTCAAATTTGTTGGCAAGATCGCTTTTAAATGGTGCAAAATGAACTGGAAGAATACTAAAAAAATTACGCTAAAATATTTTTGTAATTATTTGATAAAATGTAAAAGTACTGAATATGCATAATATTTGTAATAATATAATACGCATAATTATACTTTTGTCTAAATTTATATAAAATAAGCTTTTAAATTGTATATTATGTACTATAATTAGTATTTTTATGAATTACTACAGAAATATATTTATTTCTTTGCACAGACTAATAACACTATAAGTATTAATAATAATGAACTAAGAATAATCGTATTTGAGGCTTAAAACAATTTGTTTCACAATCATCTTGAAAAGGACTTTACATAAATAACAGTCACCTAAATGGCTAATAAAAATATGTACCCATTTGTACCTAGAGCTCTATATTTTGCACGTTTAAAAAATGCATAAAAAATAGGTTTGAACATATAATTTCACAATTTAAAAAAATACTTATTTTAAAGAATTCGACAAGCTAAGATATTGACTTACTTATTTGGATCATTGTTAAAAAAAAAAGAAAAATACAAATAATCTTATTTTTTAAATTTAGCCATCTTGAAAATTGAAAAATCTATAAACTCCGAAAAAAGCATTTTTTAATGCAAATTAATATCCACTTTATGGTATAATCTTCCAGTAACATATAAAGACATTTATAGATATTTATTTCCTACAATTTTCATGTTATAAAAGAAGAACAAAAATATACAATTATATTAAAATTTGAAGCATGCCAAAAATTTGACGCTAGGCATAAATGGGCTATTTTCTATGTACAGCCGTGAAAAAAAAACAAATAAACATCCCTAATAATTCTGCAACAAATTCTTGTAGAGGTAAGTTACTGGTGCGAAACGATTGGAAATAAAGTCTACATTTAAATGATGTACATAAAATTTGATTAGGGGCCGTCTAAAGAACAAACCCAAACTTTATTTTTTTCAATAACAATACCCATGTTTGACACCATTAATATATTCTACACCCTTCAATTAGCCTAAATCCAAATTTGAATGAAATTCGCATGATTAGTTTCCGAGAAATTAATTATTTCAACATGAGCCTATTTTAGGGGCTGCATCCAAATTGAAGTTCGGCACTCGATTGCTGAAATGCTACAGAATGACTATGTCACTGCTATTAATATACTATTTTTTTGCAAATATGAACGTTTCACTCACTTAATATGTTTCCACTATTGCCAGCCGATATGTTTCAATAAAAAGAGCAAAATATATATATATATTTTTTTTCAAATTATGCTCTTCTGTGCATGATATACGACCCTTTAACCATCATTTTGACGTTTTTTACTCATAATTCGAAAACTACTTGGGAAAAAAATTGAAATTGAGAAATCACATCAAGCAGGACATAATAAGCATACATCTATCAAAAAACTGTAGGTTGCAATTCATATTTTTTTCGAATATTAATTTCATAATTCATAATATATGTTTTTTAATTACAAATTCAATGTATTTATGTTTGGATTTTTTACTATTATGACCAAACAAAAAAATTAACACATTAAGATTAAAATTTCAGGCGATATTAATAAAAATATGAAAATGAAATTTAACTTTGGACACAAAAATAATTAAAAAGATTTACTGAAAGACATATACTACATATAAACACCCTTAAAATATTAAATAAAAGTTTAAAAGTTTAAAACCAACAAGTTTCAGCCACCCTGATGAACTATTTAAGAAATATGATCCTGATGAAGTCACAGGATGGCTGAAACTTGTTGGTTCGAAACTTTTAAACTTTTATTAATACATGGGAATTATTCCAGAGAGATATTCCATCTTGTGCTGTGTTTGTTTCAATTCAAACATATAATAGTGATAAATTTTCCAGGCTGGGTATCGTTCCATGTGGTTTAGTCGGTAAAACGTCAGTGCGCTATACTGATGGCCCGGGTACGAGTCCCGGCATGGAATCTTTTTCACTATGTTGGCCTTTGCGCCTCTTAAGCAATTACTTTGAAATGTGATTTTCATTTGAAATATTTTAAACTTTTATTTAGTATTTTAAAAGTGTTTACATGTAGTATACGTCTTTTAGTCAATCTTTAACCCTTTGTAAATCAACAACTCCGATTTGAAAAATTCTTATACAGATATTAAAATGCATCATTTAAAGCATGGAAAAAATAACTTAAAAAATCCAGAACAGAAAAATAAAATTTATTTGGAAAAATGGCTTTATTACATGCCTGCAACATCTTGCCAAATGGCATAAAAACTGAACATATTTAAAATTTTAATTAACCTGGAAAATTTTGAAACAATTTTTAGTTGTGTTGTAGCAAAGTCCCACATCACATTTCGCACAAACAGTTTGAGTAAAGCCTTTACAATCAGGGTATTTACAACATATTCTTTTTTTTTCCAATATGGCCAGTGCCCAATTTCGTCTAGGTGCATTTCTTTTGGTGCAATATATTGAGCAGCGCTCTATGCTTTTTCTGTTTAATTTTTTTTTCTACAAGACCTTTCCCTTGTTTGTTAGCTTTGGTCTTGGTATTAATTTTACAGAGAGAGAGAGAGAGAGAGGGGGGGTGGGAGATCCCTTACTTACCCTATAGCAATTAAATAATATAAAAACAGTTTCCCCTTTTCAATAATTTTGCTCTTCTGAAAGAAATGCAACTTAAATAACCATTAGAAGAAATTTTCGATGCTCTTTCGATATTTTAAAAAAAAATCATTACAAGGGAAGACATAGCGCGTTGTTGCATATCTGCAACAAACAAACATTTACGTTTATCTTATTCATATTGTAAATTTCCTAGCTCGAAAATGGCCTTTAAATAAAGAATTTAAGCTTACCTTTGTAAACAATACACTTGTAGACGTCTGCAGACTTTTTTAACAGCACTATTTCAAAGCAAAATCCACGTGTAAAGCGATAAATCAAACTTTGGCACGAAAAAATAAATCAGTATCGCCATCTGTTGCGAATTTAATGAAATAAATATGTTAATAGCAGTATAATAGAATAATAACAATCAGCAAAATCGTCTTTTGCCATTTACTGTTGAAATAATAATGAAGTTTTGGGTATGTTGCAGATCTGGAACACGGGGATACAAAGGGTTAATTATTTTTGTGCTTTTAGTTTCAAGACCTAATTATCCTTCAATTTATTTATTTAACTTTAGACGCTCTAAGTTTTGAAGGTTTATAATTCAAAAACTTATCATCCAAACGACTTGAAATTTCGTTTCTTGGCATAGTTTGAACCAAATATTTGAAACGTATTATCAAAATTGGGTGTTGCTATTGAAAAAAAAACACAGTTTGGTCTGGTTTAGATTATGCCCCCCCCCCTAGCAAATTTTAAATATATCATTTTAAAGTAGACTTTATTTCTTGTACCGGTTTACACCGGTAAATTTCCTGTATTATAATTACTTGTAGAGTTAGTAGGGGTGTTTAATAAATATATATATTTTTTTCCCGACCATACATCAAGTTTTGAAATAGCTCGGTAAAACTAGTGCCACAATGTTGACTATGAACAATTAATTTTCCAGGTTCATAAATTGGAGTTAATATATGCAAATCAATGGTTGTTAATACGAAAATATGTAACCTTTCAAGAAAAAAAAAAAAAAAGAAAAGAAAGAAAGAAAGATTAAGGCTGAATAAGAAATTTACAGTTAAGACAAAAATAAAGATACAAATATATTATCGTCAATTAAACATTATAACATCGCTTTACACACAAAAATATATGCTAATTGTTTGACAATTTTCGTTGAAATTCTTTAAAATACAAATAAATTAAAATTTTGTTTCATATCATTTGATCCTTATCTGCGAAATTTACATTAAAAAACATATTGTCTTGCATATTAATATTTATAAAGCTTTATGAAGCTTAGTAGAACACCTTTATCTAATATTTTACAATAAAATGGATTGTGAATTGCTGGTGTTGTACATCGCGGGGTTTCATTTAAGTTTCGCTGTAAGGTCAGTACCCTAGCAACCGAACTATCTCTATGAATGCTATGAATCACATTTATTGACGTAGAGAATATTATCCTATACAATCGCATATTTCGGAGGCTTGACTATATGGGCATTATATGTATGTTAAATGGAGTTAGTGGTAACGCATGCCTTTATATTGAGATGATATATAGTCGAGCATCATTTATGCTTTATGTTGCGATGGAAAAATACATAATAAAACCGGAAGTTACAAGAATGTATAAATATGAGTGCTTATTTATGTAGCTATTTGTTTTAAAATGCAGAGAAAATATTTTTTAATAACTAATTTTCCAGATTCTGAAATATAGTTCCATAATATATATGCATCAATGGTTGTTTATTATAAAAAAAACAATCTTTCAAAATTAAGAAAATAAATATTAAAGATTAACTGATAAATTTATAAACAGGGAACATATCAATATACAAAAAATCCCTACCGGCTCGGCCTACAGGCCCAGGTAGATTTCGAGTTTAAGAACTAATTTCAACAACAAAAACTAAATCATGATTGGAGATAACTCCACTTTAACAATTTAAGAGCTGGTTTTATCAGAGTCGTGTTAAGGCGGTATTAAAAAAAAAAAAAAAATACTTTTCTATGTTCAACAACTCGAAATTTTTTGGCATGTTTTCAGATTCATTAAAAAAAAAAAAAAAAAAAAAAAAAATATATATATATGAAACTTGTTGACGTGATATTTGAAGAGATTTATAAGCGACATGTGTTTCAATTTTTCGTTCAATTAAAACTTGATTTATAAACAATTATTTTCTCAGTAGGACCATATTTTTCGTTTCCAACACAATTGCTCGGGAAATTCAGTTCAAAATGCCAACTTTGACATCATTTTTTTTAAATACTATGGGGCTCGTCCCCCTACGAGCTACGCTCGCCAACACCCGTCCAGAAACCGCAGACTCTAAATGCGCGCTAATTTGATCGGCTTTAAAAAGATTTCGAAAGATTGAATTATAATTTAAAAAACAGTGGCGATCTCCCTATAAACGGATTTCTATTCATTTCTCTTTGATTGGGGAATTTTAACGCCAAATCCGCTGCGGTACTACTTGATTATCCAGTCGACCAATTTCGCCAAATTATATAAATCGCCAAATTATACAAATTGACATAATTTTTACTTTAAATAACGAAAGAACAAATAAATTAGTACAACATTAATAAAAATACAAATAAAACGTCGAAATAAAAATAACTTGATGACGTAGACACGTGTAACAACATTTCAAAATTAGCTAATATAATAGGAATTAAGGAAACAGAGTCTTTGTCTCCTGGTATTTTTTAACAAAGCGAAAAGAAAGTTCTTTTAACTGAGACATTTTAAATTAATCGTTTTTAATCTGACGTAATTTTGACCAAGCTATTATTTCTCTTTTAAATATTCACGTGAAAATACATTTGTTAAAAATGAATATTATTTGCGCTTTCCTAACAAAAATAGTTGAAAAAATCCTCTCAAAATATCAGATAAATGTCTAGCGCAATTTCTAAATTTAAACTGTTTTGTAATATTATTTTGTGCTCATTTTATGTAATAACTGTAATGTGACGTAAGTATGACATAATTTCTCCTATTTAAGACTTCTAACGCATGTTAATGAATTTATTATTTTACAATATCCTTTCTCTTTTAAAATTCACGTGTATACTTTTTATGACGTAATTTTTAATAAGTTCTTGCTTTTTGTACATAATTATTTAATTCTAATTCCAAATGATTTTTTCTGTTTATAATAGTCACGTGTAAATAATTTTTTTAATTTGAAGCAAACATTATTGTTTCCGTTGTTTATACAGTTGGCAACAGGTTAAATTAGTACAATTTTCTAAAATAAGTAAAAAATTTCTCTCGAAATGCTGAAAATTTCAATTTAAAATAGAAATGAAACCTCGAAAAATGAGTCGAATTAAAAAATTAAATGAATTCTGCACACCGGGAAATTATAACGTATAAAATGATCTAAAAATTATTAAATTCTGATGTATAGTTTTTGCTTCTATAAAACTTTTTTAGTGGAACGATTTTGTCCAACTTTAGCATTAAATATCTCTTAAAATAATTCTTCGATTTGAAAACTGTCTGCATCAGCGTGTTTATCAAACATTTCTGTATAATACTACCGATTTTCATATTTTTGTATGCATTATTTTTCTTAATATTAACGAAGAAAGACCCCCGGTCACAAAAAATTCAAAACCGGCGGCGGCGGTGACAGCGGTAGTTACTTTTTTTTAGAATAGAGAGATAGAAGGATTTACAGCGATTTCCGGCATAAAAAACGGTAAAAAATCTAAATATCAAGTATCGTAATTCAGTAAGTTTTTGTCATAAAAGAATTTTTCCCCCCTTATTAAAGCATGAAGAACATTTTTTTAAATATAATATACAGGATCCAGGCACTTTGTAAAATATCAATATTTAGTAACTTTTCCAAAAAGAATTATTTTGACGTAAATGGAATATGATGGAGTTGAAACATATTTTTAATTCAATATACAATAGCTCTACAATAAGGGTTTCGGTATTTGCTTTTGGGTAGCAACAAAAACGGACACCGTGTATATTGCAGCATAGTTACCTACTGGTTTGTAAAATTTAAAACGAAACTTTTTAATTTGAACGTTTCTCGTCTCTTTAAGGGGACAGTGGACTTTCAAAATCACGAAATTCGACGAAGAAATCGATTTTTTCATTTGAAGAACTTGGGGGCGCTGCCCGCTACGAGCTACGCTCGTCAACCCCCGTTCAGACACCGCAGACTCTAAAAGCACGCTAATTTGATTGGCTTAAAAAATATTTCGGAATTTGAATTATAAGTTTAAAAACAGTGGCGATCTCCCTATAAACGGGTTTCTATTCATTTCTCTTTGATTGGGGAATTTTAAAGCCAAATCAGCGGCTGTTAAACAATACAATGGCTGTTTCCGTCTTTGATTAAATAAAATCAGTTGACATTTCAAAACAAGCTAATGTAAAATGAATTAAATAAACAGAGTCTTTGCCTCACCGATATTTTTTGGCAAAGCGAAAAGAAAGTTTTTTTTTTAATGACACTTTAAATATATCGTTTTTAATCTGACGTAATTTTCACTAATCTTTTATTTCTCCTTTTACTATTCACGTGAAAATAATTTTGTTAGAAATGAAATATTATTTGCGCTATCCTAATAAAAATAGTTGAAAATATCATCTTAAAATATTACATAAATGTCTCGCGCAATTTTTAAATTTAAACTGTTTTGCAATATTATTTTTTGTTCATTTTACGTAATGTGTAATGTGACTTAAATGTGACGTAATTTCTCCTATTTAAGACTTCTAACGCATGTTAATGAATTGATTATTTTACAACATTCTGTCACTTTTAAAATTCACGTGTAATATGGTTTTTATGATAATTTTCAATGAGTTCTAACTATATTTTCTTGATTATAATAGTCACGTGTAAAATAAATTTTTTATTTGAAGCAAACATTATTGTTTGCGCTTTTTATACAGTTGGCAACAGGTTAAATTAGTACAATTTTCTAAAATAAGTAAAAAATATCTCTCGAAATGCTGAAAATTTGAATTTAAAATGCAAATAAAACCTCAAAAAATGAGTCAAATTAATAAACTGAGTGCAGTCTGCACACCGGGAAATTCTGACGCATAAAATGATCTAAAAATAATTAAATTCCGATGTACAATTTTTGCTCCTATAAAACTTTTTTAATGGAACGATTTTGTCCAACTTTAGCATTAAATATCTCTTTAAATATTTTTTCGATTTGAAAACTGTTTGCATCAGCGTGTTTATCAAACATTTCTCTATAATTCCAACGATTTGCATATTTTTGTATGCAATATTTTGCTTAATATTAACAAAAAAGACTTCCGGTCGCAAAAACTTCAAAACCGGCGGCGGCGGCGACAGCGGTAGTTACTTTTTTTAGAATAGAGAGATATTCTGCCTCTATAAAAAAAAAAAAAAAAAAAAAAAAAAAAAAACCGAACATTACGGTATATTATATAGTTTCTTAATAAGAAAACCTACCAATTGGATGAGTTTAAGAGCAAAAATGAATTTAAAAATGAGTCAGAAAATAAGCAGCTTGGATTTGAATACAAATGTAATACGATGATTTTTTTCTTCAACCGCTATGTATTTTTAATTTGCTTTTGCTGTAAGAATCGGTTCTATCAAAAACTTGTCAATATAAATATTGTAGATAATATTAAGAAGATATATAATAAATTCATGCGGATTTTATATCCTGTGAAATGACGAAGTTATGGATTTCTTCTCCCTCAACCCCCCCCCCCTTTTTTTTTGTTTTCGTTTTTTATTTTTCTTGCGGCACGAAATGCTCCTATCAAAAACTTGTCAATGTAAGAGTTGTAGATAATATTAAGAACATATATAATAAATTTAATTGGATTTGATATCTTGAGAATTGACGAAGTTATGAAGTTTTTTCTCCCTAAAACCCTGTTTTTTACGCCCCTTGAGCCCATTTTTAATTTTATCAAAAATCTGTGATGCATAAAATTTTTGCCGTACTTTTTGAAGTAATTTAAACTGATTTGGTACGTACAAAAATTAAGAATTTATGGGGTTTTTTCGGTTTTCACAAAACCTCTCCCTATTTCCATCCGCTTGGTCCGATTTTGCCCATTAACGAACTTAACCGAGATTTTATGCCCCTTGATTTTATGTATCAGTTTGAAAGAGATTTGTGCAGAATTACGGAAGTTATCTTGTCCACAAAAAGTGATATATATATATAGTATATATATATATATATATATATATATACATATATAGATAGATAGATAGATAGATAGATAGATAGATAGATAGATAAATAGATAAAAATTTTTATTGAGGGTAGTTTTGAGTTCTAGGGGTCATGATCGGTGCAGATCTTGAAAAAATTTTCAGAAATTCCAACATAGGAGCGATCGCAATAGGTAGTATTTCATACGAAATCTACCTAACATAATGTTTTCATTAGAAGACCGTTTTAAACAGAAGAATTGAGACCTGTCCGTCTGGGCTGTCAAGTTGAAAAGAGGTCACGACACACATTTAACAAAAGCATAACAATTTATTTATAAGTTTAAACTGGGAAACTAGCAGTGGAACGGGGATATTTAATGCAGACGATCAGAAAAAGACTTATTTTAAGAAAGACTGAGAGGGGGAATTCCCTTCCCAAAAGTTATTAAATATAACTCACTTAATTTCGCTTCAAACGAGCCACTGTTCGTCCTGCCAGAATGTAAGAAATTTAGTTTAGAAGATATTTTCACTATAAATGAAATCCTGTGGATTTCGATGTACTTTTTATTAGAAATAGAAAGCTAAACTTCTTACCAAATCGGCGACAAATCACAGCCGATGAGTTTCAAAACTACTATTACGGAAACTCCACTTGCAATTAACAGGTGGCTCGAACTTCACGACAGAAATAATTACCCGAAGGCGAAATGCGTTCCAAATGTACTGAATCCTTCTACTTCTTCACTATATATATAGCTACTACACAACCAAAATGACATAATTAAAGTATCTTTGCAAAAATAACAATGACAACCAAATAATCTCTGAAATATATACGTGTATTCTGGAAAAATTAGAAAAATGACAGAATAAGGTCTCATTCACGCACAGCATAAATGTTAGGATTCGGGACACCCTGATTGCGCGAAATCTAAAAACTCACTCTCCCATTAGAATACCTTCATAAAAGAGTTGATAAGCATTCTGCCACTCATTATTTAGTTATTGTTTGATATATTAGCATTCAAAAATTATGAAACACAGACATATTTTATTTCCGTTTTATATCCTTCAATTAAATTATAGGGAGTCTGTGAAATATGCATCCAAAAGTCAAATAGCTTGTATATTATTCTTTATACAGCTGTATATAAATTAATTATCTAATATTTTATTATATAACAGACTGTGAAATTCTGTTGTCAGGCGCGCTGAAGCCCCGCTGCGAAGTAATAATCCCAGCTATTGAGCTATCTCTATGAACACTATAAATCATAATTATTGGCGTAGAGAATATTATCCAATACAACAACACATTTTGGAGGCCTAATTGTATGCGCATTATATCCATGTTAAGTGCAGTTCGTGATAGCGTATTCCCCGAAATCGATATGATATAGCGGGTGATTCAAAATAGATTTTTATGGCGATTTTCACTAAAACTGCTCATGATAGAAACATACTTTAAGTTACAAATAAATTTAGAAATCAAGAATAGCTTTTAAATATTGCGTTTGTTTTAAAAAGTAAATACATATGCATAGATGTATATATATGCAGATAGGTATACGTATTCAAATACGAAATTTAATATTTTATACAGCCTCATTTACTATAACACAGATTAAAAAAAAGTAAAAAATAGTTAAAAGAAAAGAAACTATCTTTTATAAACACTTAATGTTTATCACAAAAATCCAGCTTATTTCCATTATTGCAATTCATAGAGTCATAGAAAATTTCCTTTTCAATAGATTAATTTGGCATGTGCTCCGATAATCGAAAATCCATAATTTACGAAAACGCGAACTGATGAATTTATTAAAAAATATATAATTTTTTGCTATGTTTATTTGCCATTTAAGATAGTTTAGTTTTAAATTGATATATGGTAACAGAAAATGAAAAAAAAAAACGACTTTATTTAAATGGATAGTTTAATTTTTAAACTATCCATTTAGGATTTCTAAATTGTTTCTTAACGTACAACCATAATTTAAGTATTATTAAAGTATCAGTTTTTAAATGAATATATATACACACACACACACATATATATATATATATATATACTATTATTTATTTTTTAGTGTTTAAAATATATCGTTGTTGATAAATATGAATGCAGGATGACTATTAATTTTCAAATCTATTGCTATACAACTTTTAGAAAAGCTAATACTAGCCATTGCTTTTGATTTGTTGCATAATTTTATATGCATATTTACTCTGTTTTTATCAGAGATTAAACTTTGGATGCACGTTGACTCAATTCATCTGTTTTTTTTTTCTCGTTTTTTACTCATAAAAATAGGATAACACATTTTCCGATAAACTTAAACTACTAGTAAAAAAATAAGTTTAATAGGTTATTTGCTGTAAAATTTTAAAAAATAGTATTTATATTTATAGGAATAAAAATCGAAAATATTATTTCCAGTTACAATATGCAGTTAAAATTGTAGTGGGTGTTACGGCCGATTATTTGCATAAGGGATGATATTAGACAAAGAAGAGGGAATTGCTTTCTGTAAGGAGTCTCTCCTAAGGTAACCTCACCATCGTTTACACATGGTTTGAAGAAACCTGCGGAAAACTGCGGACAGAATGCGAAGCGCAGCTTTGTAATGAAGTCCAACAGCTATTGTCTACCAGATTTGGGGGCAGAACCTCTCAATTAATGATGGAGAACAATGAAAACGGATATTATATCGTAACTAAATTTAATCTTCAGATAGAACAGATAACATCATTTTAAACAAAAAGAAATATTACATACTTCCTTATTTTAGCACAGAATTCAAGAAACTCGTTTTTCTTCTTTTTTACGCAAATCACATAGTTTACTAAACCTGAAAGAGTGCAATGTCTACAAAGAAGTAGCTATCACATCATTTTTAGATTAGTAAACTATGGGATTTGCGTATAGTTAAGGTTAAAGTGCGGTTAAAGGTGTGATTTGCGTTAGGCCAAAATTCCCAATTTTATTTATTTGGCATTATCGCGCCCTTTAACTGTTTAGATTGCAGCCCCATATAGCGGTTTTGTGATACTAGAATTCCTTACAATATCTTTTGCTCCTTGAAAGCAACGCCAATTTTTGAATGCAACGCAAAACTTTAGACATATTTTTCTCAAAACCACGTTTTTATAACAAGGCGATCATTCGAGAACTATATTCTACCTTTGTCCTTCATTTTTTATTTAAAAGAAAGATAATCATAGAAACTCGACCGAGTTTCTCGCCAAGCAAAAGAAACAACAGTGCAATGAACCGTAAATGAAAGGCATTTTCGCCAATTAATGCCAAACTATATTTCAAAAATTTTTTAGTACTCTGTCTAGTTTATATTTTCCGGACTGACCAAAGCGGGATTTTGACACTTCTATATCTGTGGTTCTATTTATGATAGAAACAAAATTCTTGTTTCTATGGAATGGGCTGTGTCACAGGACTCAGAAAACAAAAATAAAGTAGAATACGGCCAATAGGTTTTTAGTAAATGCGATTTTAAAAGTGCTGTTTTTTGCACTTTTGAAATTCTTGTTCAGGCAAAAATCTGCTGATAGGGCTACAGCAATGTGTAATTATCGGACTTTTACGCGGTTTGCCGCATTAGACTTGTTTTATAAATAGTTCAAACCTTTAAAAGTTTCGTGTAAAAATATTAATTAGTTTTTGATTTATACCAGTTTAAAGTAAATGATTCCCATATCGCAGCATGGCTTCGTAATATGTATATCTCTACTTATATTTGCATTTGAGCTAAAAGAATTATCGTAATACCCGCTATCTTCTTAGTATTGCAGCGAGGCGTACGTAATATGTACATTACAGTAAACATTTAAAACTGGTTAGAACTCGCGCGATTACGGGTTAAACATAAGAAAAGGCAAACATTCGCCAAAAACATAAAATAAAAAAAAAATCTATTCAAAATTTTCGAATTTTTGGTCCCAATCGTTCATGAGCACCCTACAAGCAACCTGTGTGCCAAATTTCGTAGCCCTGCGCCCTGTGATTTCCGAGTTCGTGAGGTTGCATAGACAGATATGCGCACGAATTTTAATAGGGAAGATGTTATAGTTCCAGAGCCGACATCACAAAAACCTATATTATCAAGCACAAGAGAAAAACTTTTATTTTATGGGAGAGTAGAAGTAGAAGAATGTAACGATCCATTTCTGCTGGAAGTGAAGTGATGCAATAGCCAAAATTAATACCACCAGTGGTTGACACGTAGGTTTATCACTGTGTTTGTCCTACAACTATCCTCCATGTTTTCATACCTTTGTTTGTAGGACAAACATAATGATAAACCTGAGAGTCAACCACTGGTGGTATTAATTTTTGACTTATGCACTAGTTCACTTCCGGCAGTAGTTCTTCATACTTCCGGCAGTAGTATGCACTAGTTCACTTCCTTCTTTGATTCTAGTTTTAAGTTTTCTAGTTGTCATACCTATATAAAACTGCTTGGTTCCATCTTCTTTGGTGAGTCAATTGAGTCAAACCAGTTATCGGGAGTATACGAAATACCTTTCACTAAAGAAGATGGAACCAAGCAAAGGTATTTCGTATACTCCCGATAACTGGTTTGACTCACCAAAGAAGATGGAACCAATCAGTTTTATATAGGTATGACAACTAGAAAACTTAAAACTAGAATCAAAGAACATTTAGCAGACATCAAATACAACAGAAGAACCACAGCTTTGGCCAGATTATACAGCGAAGATCCTTTACATATCGATTTTAAAAATAGCAAGTTAATTTATACATCAAGATTTTATTTACCATCCATAATCCGAGAATCAATAGAGATATTTTTACGCAACAAGAATATTTGCAATGATTTGGTGTCCATAGAATTACCTAAAATTTGGAAAGAGATGCTATGTAATTTTAGTAACAATAGTAAAAATTAATCCACGCTCGCAAATAGCCAAGATAATTTTATTTTTATTTTATATTTTGCAATGCTTTTCATTATGCATGTTGTCTCGTGACATTGTTTACCATGTTATTGTTTTTAAAATTAATCCACGCTCACCAATAGCTAATCTAATATTTTAAATTAATTTTATGTTTACAATATTTTTCTTTTTGCATCATGTCGCGTGACATTTTTTACTATGTTTATTGTTTTTAAATTATGTGAAAATATTTTCTATCGTTGAATGATTTTGAAAATGTCGCCATCTGTGCAACGAAACGATCGTGAATCTTAATAAAGATTTTCTATCACTTTTTATAGCATTTTTTAACTTTATCCATTTATAAGTGATTATTATACATGTGTTTATAAAATGGAAATTTATTAGATTTCTGGATAAACAGGATTTTTTAGGTTATTTTAATTTTACCTTTCGTACATTAGCTTTAATAAAATGCTCAAAAGAATTAGATAACTTTATTAGACAAATCTGCTTTAAATTACAACAATAAAACTACCATTAAATTCCCAAAATCGTTATATAGTATACTCCATTCCGGATTTCTTTTCAGAGAATTTGCCATTATTCAATGGGATTTCTTCCAGTCGTTGTTGTAATGTTTCATCATCAGAAGAATGAAGTAATGCAATGAGATAAAATTACATCTACACGTACGATAAATATAAATGAGTATCTGGCGGGAAGAATAGAAATTGTCAATGATCAGATCTATTTTATTTTTACGAAATGAAATTTTTTTGAAACATATAAAGAGGGATATAACAAATCATTTCGTAATTTTTTTTTCTTTTTTAAAAAGTGCAAATTTTCAGTTTCTGAACATTTACCAGTCCCATGACAGTCTATTATAACCGGTGCCTACTGTATTAATCATTCTAACCTGTAATTAAAATTTGCTAATAATCAGTTTTTTCTCATGCTTTTTTGCGCAAGATCATACTGATCAGCAATATTACTATGAATCCCAAACCGTGCTACAATATTGTTAATAGTCGTAAAATTATGAGTTTATTATCTACAAAAAAGACATCATTAAATGTAAATTTCATTCAAAAGTTATTTAGATTTATTTTGTTACACAGACAATTCAAACAATGTAATGTCTTCCAAATAACAGAGAACAAATCGTAAATTTTAATCACTAACACTGTCGCAGAAAAGAAAACCAAAGTTACCATTAAATTTAAATTTAGGTCTTTTTTCAATAAATTCTCCAAAAAAGGCTTAAAGGAGAGTCTTCATAGAGAAATTGCACCAAATTCTGAAACTTTTAATACGAACGACCAATTTAAATATCATATTTCAATTATTCTGAAAGTTTTACAATAGGTACCCAAACGGGAAGTCGGTGAAGTAGTTTATGAATTATAAAGATTTAAAGTTTTGAACTCCCAATGTTAAAATATTCTTTAATTGTTCTAAAACAAACTGCAGTGCATGTAATGAGAGTAATGAAATTAGATAATATTATCGCTACACATATGATAAATATAAATAAGTATCTGGCGGGAAGAGTAGAAACTGTCAATGATCAGAACTATTTTATTTTCACAAAATGAAATTTTTTTGAACCATAAAAAAAAGAGATATAACAAATCATTTCGTAATTTTTTTTCGTTTTTAAAAAGTGCAAATTTTCAGTTTCTGAACGTTTACCAGTCCCATGACAGTCTATTATAACCGGTGCCTACAGTATTAATCATTCTGACCTGTAATTAAAATTTGCTAGTAGTCAGTGTTTTCTCATGCTTTTTTGCGCAAGATCATACTGTTCAGCAATATTACTATGAATCCTAAACCGTGCTACAATATTTTTAATAGTCATAAAATTATGCGTTTATTATCTACAAAAAAAAAAGACATCATCAAAAGTAAATTTCATTCAAAAGATATTTAAATTTATTTTGTAAACACAGACATTTCAAACAATGTAAAGGCTGCTAAATAACAGAGAACAACTATATAATTTTTAATTAATTTTTCAATTAATTTTCAGCAATGAAATTACGCTCGAAATTATTGAAAAGTTTTAATACGTGATTTATCGCATTGCTAACTAAGCGTATAACCAACAGAGTGAAAAATGCCCACACCGGAAATAGAACCCTGAATAGCGCTCCAAGTGCTCTACCATTTAAGCTACATGACAATACCCAGCTTGGCACGTATCACTCGCATGTGTTGGTAAGACAGCAACTGCAGCGCAAGATGGAATAGTCTTCATGAGCACACAAACTTGCAGCGAAACATGAGACACAAACATACCCAGCGACGGTGAACACATATATAATTTTTAATTAATTTTTCAATTAATTTTCATCAGTGAAATTACTCTCGAAATTATTGAATACTTTTAATACGCCATTTATCACATTGCTAACTAAGCGTAGAACCAACAGAGTGAATTAAATTTAAGAAATCAAAAATCCCGACTGCGTTAAAAGCAAACTATTTAATTATTTCTCATTAATGTGAAACTATTTTTTATATTACTCACGTATTTTTGTTATTTACTTGTATATTCCAGACTTTTAAGTTGTGTTTAATTGTTAGTTCCTATCTACAAACACAGTTTTGATGAGGCCTATAGATGTCTATGAAGGTTAAAGTTGCAGTAAAGCTAGAGATCTTACCTACACAACTTCCAGGTTGTGTAATATTTAAACGGAGCTTCTGATTGTAAAATAGTCAATGAAACATCGTCTTCATTTTGAAAGATCTATACAAGGATATGTCACACAATATGATGCGTAATTTTTTTTTTTCGTCTCTACCGCTATTTTGGATTTTACGGCCGCCATTTTCAATTTAGTAAAACAAAACCTAGCGGACGGTTAAGACGAATCTATAGAGACCTCATTCATTAAAATCCATCCAGCCGTTGGGATGTTTCGAGGGTATAAAGAAATCCACCTACCCAGATACGCGTGAAACACATAAATCTTCTTGGCAGTCGGGTAAAAATGTCAATGCCATGTCATGTTTACCGCAGGATTGTGCGCTCATGAAGACTATTCCATCTTGTGCTACAGTTGCAGCCTTACCAACTTATGTGAGTGAGAGATGCTAAGCTGGGTATCGTCCTGGTAGCTTAAATGGTTGATCACTTGGAGCGCTATTCAAAGAGTCCCGGGTTCGGTTCCCGGCTTGGACATTTTTCAATCTGTCGGTTCTACGCTTAGTTGGCAATATGATAAATCACGTATTAAAAATATTCTATGGAGAACAAATCGTACATTTTAATCACTAAAACTATAGCAGAAAAGACAACGAAAATAACCAAATTTAAATTTATATCTTTTTTTCAATAAATGCTCCAAAAAAGGCTTAAAGGACAGTCTTCATAGATAAATTACACCAAACTCTGAAATTTTTAACACCAACGTCCAGTTTGAATATCATATTTGATATATTCTGGAAGTTTTACAATAGGTACCCAAACGGGAAATCGGTGAAGTAGTTTATGAATTATGAAGATTTAAAGTTTTGAACTCCCAATGTTAAAATATTTTTTAATTGTTCTAAAACAACTCCCGTGCATGTTGCTTTTTAAGCATAATTCAAAACCTATTAGGTAGAATGAGCTGTAATTTTGTATTTACATATTTGAAGCTTCTAGAATTTGATTTCTGTTAAAAAATATAAAAGTTGCAATGCATAATTCTTTCGAATGTTTATTTAAATAAACATAAAAACAGAAATAAATATTAGAAAAAATATGCATTCTAACATATAAAAATTTTAACAGAGATCGATATTTAGAAGCTTCAAATTTGTGGATCCAAAAAGCCGAACATTTGCCCAGGTAGTCTTTGTTTTATGGTTTAAAAGCTTCAACAATTGCAGTTTGTCTTACAACGATTAAACAAGTCGGAGATTGTACGTCAAATGTGGCAAATGAGGTGCGTTCGTACTATAAATAGTTTTATAAATATTCAGATCTTGGTACAATAGCTGTTGTACTATTATGCAAAAATGCAAGAATACAAAATTTATTGCGATTATACATATTAAATTCAGTAATACGGAAATAATAAGACTCCATCTCAAATAGGACGTAACCACCATGGCAACATAGAATCATTATCTATATCATGGGATTATCATTGAATGAATTGCGTATGATAGGAATCTATATGAAGAAGAAAATTTTTGTTAATATCTTTTTTAAATTTTGATTCAGTTTTTCATAAAATATTAAATTATTCGACAAAATTCTGCAACGATTGTATATAAGGTAGGGGAGTACACAGTGAGACGTGGTACACAGTGAGACAGCAGGACGGCAGCCATTTTGACATATAGTTGTAACTTTTTCTTCAAGCTGGCACACACACATAACGACCTCATCTGATGCAACACGTGGACGTAGTTTCTGCACTTCAGTTACTCGTCCATAAAATAGTAAACAATTCCTTATTTTATAGTCTTTAAAGTTACGTAGATGTCTATATTAGAGCTTATTTCCTTCAATATCACATATACTTACTTAACCAGACCTAGCTATATTTAATAATAGTCTATTTCGACAAAACGACATAAACTTTTTAAGGCGATGAAATTGATATAACAGATGTGGCATCCATTTTGTTACAGCTTAACGAAAGTACACAGTGAGACACACAGTTGTGGTACACAGTGAGACGTGTCTTATTGTGTACCTACTATGTAGTTTTAATGCTAATAAAGTTATTTATTAATAAAAGAAGGTTTTTTTCTGTCTCCCTCTTTCTCTCTGTGTGTGTGTGCGTGCGATGGCTAGGAAAATTACTAAACGTAAGAGGCTGAAAATTTGCACGAAGGTAGCCCAAGGTCTGCCATTGTCCATCCGAGACTCATATATTTAATATTTTAAAAATCTAGAAATATTAATTAGAAATCATAAACTACAGAAAATTATTGATAGAGTATAAAAATGTATGATTTATGAAAATATATGGGAACGTCCACGGCAGAAAAAAAAATTTTGCTGAAAATTTTTTTAAAACGGAAATATAAGTGTGATACACCAATTTAAAGCTAAAGAGTTGAATTATATGAATTTGTAAGTTTTAATTTCATAAGAGCAAGTGTTTACTGAAAATGAGCTGGATATTAACAGTATAAAACTACATTTACATTTGAGCTTAAAATACAACTTATTGATATGTATGATTTTTTTTACTTTTTAGAATTCGATAAAATTACTATGCATTCAAATCAACAAACTATTATCATATCTTTAAGATCTACATAGATGAAAACTTTTAGATAATGTCTTTAATATATTTTCGGCTGTATTTAAACGTTAATGCTTAAATGTCACAAGAGTAACGGAAAACATACAAAAGTTTTAATTAAAAAAAAAACTAATTAGAATTTTTACTTAAAACTTCTAATCCTCTGATTTTGAGGTATAAGACATAATTTACATTAAATATTTTTTTATGCTATGCACGGAATAGTCTCTGGGAAGTTGTCACAAGAGTAACAAACGTCTGTGTCACAAGAGTAACATATAGTACTTTTGTCGATAGTTTGATATAAAACTGCGTTGCAACCAAAACAAACAGAATACTTAAAGTTTTGTTGTTTTTCTCTGTTATTAGAGCAGTTCTTGAAATAGTTTTAGCAATAATTAAGGTTATTTTGTAAATTTTAAGGAAGATAAATTATCTTTATTAGTGATTTTTTAATGAGTGTATTTATTTTATGCATTTTTGGTATTACTTAAGATTACTAAAATAATCATGGCAAGTAATTAAAGATATAATAAAAGAACTCAACTCGTGTCATTTTTGTGTGCTTTCTTTTGGTTTGAAGCCCATGGTCTTTGATTAGATATTTTATAGGCTTTGTAAAGCTTCGTTTACTAAATTCTGGTGTATAACATGCAGAGGTTCTTATAGTAACTCTTATTGAAAGGATTCTGATAGTATATTTTAAAGAAAGGATTTTAATATTGTATCTTATACACGACATTGTTTTAAAGAGCAGGAAAAATTCTGCTAAGGGCCAAAAATTTTAGAGAAAAAATAAGAATGAAATTGAATATGTTATTGTGAGAAAGAAACAAAACAAAATATATTACGATAAGGTTAAAGAAAAGTCTTAGAACCAGCAAAAGCTGAAGCAAGAAAATGGAAACATTAAGAGAGGGAAAAAGTACAAAACTAGCTAATCTCAGATACTGTAACGGAAAATAATCTAACTCCACAGCTTTAGAGAATTTTATGTCGATGAAGATTTAAGAAGAGATCATTCTTCAGCTAAATCTAGGTTAGTTAAGCGTGAAAAAGGTCACATAATTTCGTCAATTCTATGGGACATTTAATAAGAAAATACGTTTTTTGTTTAAAAAAGCTTTCCTAAATTGAAAAATTGGAGATTCCTTTGCAGCTTTAAAGCCTAGTTTCATAAAACAATAGAAAATTACTCATCAGAATACCTCCAGTTGTTGCTCTCACGAAAACATTCAAGCAATTCATAATGTAGTAACTGGTGTATTTTCTGCATTGAACATTCCTGTGATGGATTTAATGACTTTGTCTGCCGAGATACATGATAATTAGAATTTAGGAATTCAGAATGTCTAATTTGTGGAGATAACATCGAAGAATTATTTGAAACGGAAGTCCATAATACAGAACTTCTTATAAGTTATTGTAAATAGCAAAACTTTCATAGACGGTTTGCTATTGACAAAACGTTTATTAACATCTTATCAAAACTGTTACTTCTTCAAAACGTTCATAAACATTTTGAAAAAGTAACAGTTAAAGAAACCATTTCTGATTGTTTAAAAATTTTCGAAAGCAACTAAATTTATTTCTGTGGCACACATTCATTGAAACTTGTACAAGGGATCATTTTCGTAATGCCAAAAAAAAAAAAATAATAACCATTTCTCAAAGAATAGTTATACCAGTGGATTTTCTGGAAACTGTTTTATTTTCATGCCGAGATGAAATTTTGATATGAAATACTACATTACTCGTCAAATCCACAAGCGACTGTATTTTCAGCTTTTTATTTAGTATGATCCCAATAAAGTAAAATCTTATGCTATTATTTTAGACAATGTAACTCATAATCAATTTTTTGTAAATGCTTTCGTATGTAAAATTTCAACATTGCATCTTTAAGGGAATTTGTATTTTCCTAAAATGTACCTGTTTTACTTTTTTATATGATGGTTGTGCTTTTCAATTTAAAAAAAAATATAACTATGCAAATATGCCTGCAATGAGTCAGACTCCTTTCTCAATTAACTTAATTTGGCATTTTTTTTTTTTTTCAAATACTCCTGGTATAGATGCTGTAGATTTATTTTGTGTTGTTGTGTAATGATATATATGGAATGAAGTGCGTGCTAAAAATGCAATTCTAAGATATACTGCTTATTTTGTCAAAAGAAATAAAACAATAAAGTTTCATTACTTTGCGAGAAAATGCCAACAGCGAAGGGCATTCAGCAAATACAATTTATTAAAACCATGAAAAATGACACTATTTACTACAAACCTTACACTAACATGATTCGTACAAAGAATTTGTGTTTCATTAAGTAAATCATTATACAGGAGAAGTTGCAACTGATATTATTGATAATGAAGACAATGGCTTATACTGTTAAGTAGCAGAATTTGTGAGGTTGCTATGTGGTTATAGTGTTTGTTACGATGCGCTTAGAGTTTTTCTCTCTTGCTGATCGTAACGCTGCAGGGGACCTGAAAGTTTTCTTTTCCCTGATGCTTGGTCATACGCCCATCATTTATTTCTACTCTCCTTCGTGTCTTTCAAAGCCGTGGCTACGCGTATGCTCATTAGGTATTTTGGATTTCTCCCTATCTCAGCGTTCGTGATCAGGTCCGAGACATGACGTATTTTGCGTAGAAAATTGGAACATTTTAGTTTCGTTTTCATAATTTCGATTTGTTTCTCAAATTACCGTTGGCATTTAAATTTAATCAATTGCTTTAAATCTCTCGTTTAATTACTTTTATTGCCCCGTAGTGATGTTTAAATACTATTCCTCTTAATTTTTTTAGTCAGTTTAATTCTGACGGCCCGTCGAAATGAGGTTGTGATATTTTTTTACGATGTTTGCCGTTACGCATTTTAATGAAATCTGTTTCTTCAAAAAATTGCAACGATTTCTCAAAAATATTGATTTATATGTCTATATTTTTAAAAGAACATTTATAGTGGTTAAATGGAAAAGTTTATTTACCTTTCATCGTGATAATTTTAAATAAAGAACATTTCAAGAACGTCTTGTTCCCATCTCCGTCTCAACATGCTTTTACTAAAGTAAGATCTTTAAATTTTTCTCCATCTTAGTGACCTCAAAAAATAAAGTTAAATATTTATTTAACAGGTTGTTGCCACCATTTATGCAAGAATTAGGATTTACATACTGGCAAATAGAATTTTACGATCACGCTAAATTCTGAATGTAAATATTCACGTCACAGCACCTAAAAAGGACTATGACATTAGGAGTTCGAAACTTTAAACCCATATAACTTGTTCATATACCTATTGAAATCATCATGAAGCATGTACCAAATCATGTGACTTGTTCATATACCTATGCTAGCCCCTTTACTCTGCCTAGGAAAGCAAAGTGTCCATTTTGTAGATTTCTTTTATAGTAAAGTCTACGATTTAAAATATTTTTCTTAAATATAAAATAATAAGTTAATTGAAACCAAAGTTATTATAGTTACTATTGGTATTTATTTCTAGAACTTTATTGATCAAAAAGGTATAAAAATTCAGCAAACCTTAGAGTGGCTACTTTATCCTTCCTTCCCCTACTTTGCTACTGAAATGGTTAACATGTCTCTGAGTGGAAGCACGTGCATTTCTCTGATTAATAAAATTGATACTTTTAAAACACCTTACATTTTATTAGTACTTTTATGATGTGTTGAAAAAATTCATTTCATTGTAAGGCACCTGAGCCTAATATGGCCCGGTTTAGAATATAGCCCAGGTCGTATATTTCACTTACTTTCTTTTTAATTCAATAGATGGCAGTGTGCATTCGAGCAACAGGACGACAGAAGTGGAAAAAAAATCGTATCACGTGGTGACGCTACTGGCAGAGGAAGTGACATTTTCGGCCAAAAAAATCTTGTTATTATTTCTTAAAGCTAAGGAGTATTTCTTATTATTAATATTTGTTAGCATTTAATGCAAAGTAAAAGGGAATATAATAACACTGTTAATCTACTTTAAGATACTATCAATAGTTTTATCAGTACTTATAAGTATATCCGTTTTGGGGAGACAAAATAAAAAAAATGGCGGAGGTTCACTTTTCTGTCATATTTTTTTTTTTTTTTTTTTTTTTTTTTTTTTTTCTAATTTAGTTGCCTTTTTTTATTATTAACCATAATTTTGTTTCACTTCTGATCTTTAATTAAAACATTTCTTAGCAAAAATAAATATATTTTTTAAATTATTTATTTATTTTAATTTAATTTAATTTTTTGTGATTTTCCTGGCTTTCAAAAAATTTCAATTATTATATTTGTGTGATTGTAAATATTCTCAACAGTGCAACTTGACTAACTCAAGGATTTATTTAATGAATATGCAATAAAAAGTACAACACGAAGAGCGTGGAAAATTCTTTTATTTGTTAGTTTTTTTAGTGTGCTCTAGTCTAAAATTTTGATTTATAAAATGTGATTCGTGATGGGTACTTTATGTAGTCATGCCCTGTAATTTTTTCCCACCCTTACCTCCCTCACGGCGTCATTGATGTGTCCAATATTTGCGTTTATATCCATCCAATCTTTATGTGTGTGGATTTGTATGCTACACGTGCGCTTATAAATAAATACTCATTTGTGTGCCCATAAAGATATTTAAATAAAGTACATCCAAGCATGAAAAAGGTTCGCAACCTCTGTAATACCTATTGCACCTTAAAATAAAAAATTCGTGCAATCAGACACAATTAAATCTTTTCTAATTAATTTGCAAAACTCAAATACTAATATATACAGAATTGTGGAAGGTTAATTATTTCAATTATTAAAATTACAAACTGTCTAATATTTAATGTAATGCATAGAATAAATATTATTCTGACGAAAAAGTTTATTTACTCTTACAAATAAATAATTCATTTCATGAAAAGCTACAGAACTCAAAAGATAGTTTTCGGTGAATAGCATGCTACATTATCTTCCATTTGGATATATAATGCTTTGAATTACTTTTGTTTCGAAAATTATGCATTTCGGATATAGTTTCGCTATTGTATGTCAACAGTCTACTAAATATTCAAGAGAAAGTACATTCGAAAACATGAATATTTTATGAGACTGTAAAACAATACTCTGTTGAGAGATGAGCAAACATAACACAGATATGTAAATGAGGTGACTCGAATCATTTATGTCATATATTTTATGGAAACGGCATCATGCAAAATTTTCGCAAATACTTTGACTTAGTTTTATGGTAATGCATTTAAAATTAAATTCGATCGCTATTAATCGCTAATACGAAAAATTCTCGGTAATGTTTGTTACTGAAACATAAGAAAAGAACGAATTTTTCAAAATGGTTGATTTTTTAAGCACTCGAACAATTACTGATATGTCACAATAGAACATACAGCGTGGTTATTTTATCAGGCGTTATTCAGAGCCATCTGTAGGTCGCTTTAATAACCTGGGTGACATTAAACTTGGTAACGGGACTAATGACGCCGTGGGAAAAAAGATTCCGAGAAAGAAAGTAAATAGTTAATAAATTTTCCAATAGGAAGATATATGTGGCTGTTGTAGGCTACCTAGCCGAGAATGAGCATAACACACGGGTAACAAATGAAAATACAAATTTATGGCTACGTATTCAACAACAGCGCCGTTAATTTGAGCTTTACATTCGCTTCTGTGAATCTCATATTCTACCTGAACTGAAAATGTTTCTCGGAGCTTTTCGAGTGCGTATACAGCCTAAATTATTGGCGCTTGTTGTCTTATACGTAAGTATTAATTTTGCATCTTAATTTGTTAACCCGTGTTTATGCTCATTTGCGGCTGCGTAGCCTAATACAGTGCCATATTTCGCCTTGTCGGCGGTGTTTTGAACTGTTTTTTTTTGTTTTTTTTGCAGAATTTTTTTTCCGTGGCATCATTAGTCCTCTTACGAAGTTTAGTGCTGTTCCGGTTATTACGCTAAAAGTGGCTCTGAACATCGCCAATTTGAAAGAAAAACCTATATATTTTTTAAGTAGCAGACTTATAACATCAACAAGATTTTTTTTTTTTTTGGATATGATATGCGCCTTTAGTCACCTTGGTACCTGAGGGTGTTGTAACGTCTCCTCGAGTCATGGCTAGCGACAAAGGCAAGATTCAATACACTATTAGCCGATTCTAGTTTGTCGGTCTGACGATATCGTTGTTCAGTGACAGATACCTTGCTCTGGTGTCGCCTTGACTGGAAACGTCGTGGGCTGGTTTCGGCTTTTCCGTACGTGCTGTAGCGTCGCCCCTTGTACAGGCGATTTCTAGAGTATCGAAATACTCTACATACAATATTTGTATATATTGGCTCATCTATATTTATGGAATTGTAACAAACACACGACACACATACAAGTAGGATTTTCTGTTCCCACAAAATTCCTTGAAAAGTTCAAATACACCCATGGAATGAAAAATTATGACGATCTCCACATCGTCTATTGCAAATTTATAATAAAAGTTTCGTTATTCATAACAACATAAACATAAATATTTTTAATGTTTTGGAAGGTTAATTATTCCATTTATTACAATTAGAAACGGTGCATCCGGAATATATCTAATATTTAATGTCATCCAAATAACAAATGTTATAAGGAAGAAAATGTTTATTTTCTCTCGCAAATGAATAATTTATCTAAAGAAAAGCTATAAATAGCAAGAGTTAGATAGTTTTTCGTGCATAGTTAAACTACATTATCTTCCATTTGGATTTATAATGTTTAGAATAACTTTTGCCTTAGAAATAATGCGTTTCGGATATGATACAGCTCTTGCACGTCAACAGTTTCCGAAAGAATTCGGGAGAAAGAGCATTTCAAAACATGAATATTTTATAAGTCTGTAAAACAATACTTTGTTAACAAATGAGAAAAAAAGGCGTAGATACGTAAATTAGCTAACATAAACCACTACTGTTACATATTTCACGGAAACATTCTTATACACAATTTGGTAAATACTTTGAGTGAATTTGAATGAAATGCATTTCAAATAAAATTTGATAGCTCTTAATCTCTAACAACAACAACAAAAAAAAAATAAGTACTGACTATTAACCCTTAAATGCATAGTTTAACTCAGCAGCTACATTTTTTTTTTTTTTTGTCATTTGACGCTTTATATTGATACTTTGGTGAATTATTATGTTTTACTTACGTGTGATCCAGTTAAGTTCGCGATGTGTGTTTTTGTTCTGATTTGTTATTACGGGGAAGTTATAACCTTTTTTTATATACAGCTTGCAATGGGTTCGATGGGCGTTTTTTCTCTATCTTTATAAGGTAATCAATCATTATTAATTCTGCTATTAATAGCATTCTAAAAATTATTGTATCCTTGAATAGCTATTGTGCAGTGTAAACACTTTAACCCATATTGGACCATACCGATTAAATTCTTTTGAAAATTTTTAAAACTTCAGTTATATCATTAATATGGTATAATTAAGTAGATAATAGCAAAATTTTGAAAAAAAAGTTTTTAATTTTTTAAGTAACAGGTTGTCCTACAAACAGGACATATTATTAGGACTCATAGTAAGGACATATAAAATGCATACATAAACTAATTTTATGAGCAAATATTTATTTTACTTTAAAAATACTTTTTATGTTGTACAAAAAATACTCTATGATTTTCCCAATAAAAATATAATAATAACGGTAAAAGTCTAGATTATAAGATCACAATTCTGAAAGAATTTTTTAAATAGATTTTTTTCAATTAAATTTTTTTTGGTTACTTATTTTTTTGTTTATATGTTATAATTTTGTGTATTTTAAAGACGTCATAAAAAATGCATCCAAAAAATCCTTACCAATTTTATTTTTAAGAATGTTTTATTAGCTGTCCTATTTATAGAACAGCGGTCCAATATGGGTTAAAGTAAGTACAGGGTGGTCATAAAAAAAACTTTCCCGATATACGAACCCCTACAGGCCTAACTGCTCAATCAATCGAAAAGAAGTTTTAGTTATACTTATTTGAAGGTATGCGCTCGAGATCGTTATGATTTAAAACTATAGAGCCCTCACGGTTACGGTTACAGTGAAAAAATTTCGAAATTTTCGAATGGCAACACCCAATTTTTTTGCGCGCAAATTCTTCCGCACATTGAAAACCCATAAAGAACGTTGGAATGGTACACGTATGATGAAATTTGCCGGCGTAAAACATTTGCAAACAAGTAAGAAAAATCATGCGTTTAGCATAGATTATGAAACACTTTCCAGCCCTTCCTGAATGCTTTAACAAAACTTCGTTATTTAGAGAAATGAGGTACATAAGAGAACTAAGTAAACATTTTAGAAAACGCATGAAACATTTGAAAAACTGATTTCTGCAATTACCGTATATTCCCAAATATGTATTCCAATTCTTTTGAACAGCCTTGCATTTGATCTGTAGATTGATATATATACTATATAATGGGAGAAAATTTAGTTTAGCAAGAAAACTCATTACAGGTACAAATTTCTCTTTCAGCAATTTATACTAATAGATCAAAACATACATTTGTACAGCCGTGTAATTAACCTAGTACCTTTATTACACGCCACTATTTAACTAAAGTTTAATTCAAAGTAAAACACCCTTAAAACTACTAAAATCACATTTCCAGAAATTATCATTTATAGACGGCAATGTATCCAATTCTTTGCGTGACCCTGTATATCCTTTTATGTATGTTCTACAAACATTTCTTAGCAAACCAAATGGAGTCCGAAAAAATGCATAACTCACTCAATAACCACCTTTAAGCAATTTGCAATCATACAAAGTAAACATTACGAAATATTTTGTGTAGCCCTGTATATGAATTATAACATTTATAGACACCATATACTATGCATAAATATGATGAAACATGAAAGCGCATAACATATATAAAAATGTATTTCCAGCAATCATCGCTGCTGTACAGTACTTCGGACACAATATAGTATCTGAAATCTTATTTGTGTGTCCCTGTAAATGCTATGCACTTCGTATTATACGTGAAATAAGTTATAGTAAACCTCAGCGACGTAAGTAAATTTCATTATACATTAAATAATTTAACATAATTAAAATACGCCGCAAACAATTCCCTCCATCCCTATATCGTTCTGTAACGGAATTATTTTGTGTGGCCCTGTAAATGAATAATAACTATTCTTTGCATCGTATATTCTACAGAATGCATATTTTAGTGCACTTGATAAATGCATATGAATTTTATTATGTTTGAAAGCATGTAACATCATTAAAAACCATTTTAAACGATTTTCCCCATAGGCCATAATGTAACGGAAAAATTTTGACTGTCCCTGTAAATGAACTAAACATGCTAGAAACTTTATTTGAAATAAGGATCGTGCTATGGTAGAGGTTACTAATATGCAAAAATTTCAGAACGATCCGACTATATTTACGAGAGTTAGAGCGCGGACAGTCGGACAGACGGACAGACGGACAGACAAGCCGAAGTCATAAACACATTTCAACTTTGTTGGAAAGTGTTAAAAAGACCATTGCGAGGAACGAAGGAGTGGCTACAAGACATGTTTTTCAGTAGCTGATTATTTTCACTTGTGAACTGAGTTATGTTCTAAGATTTGTTTTAAAATGCGTTTTTGAGTTGTGTTTGTGTACTCGTAGTGAAAATAAAAATGTAATCATTTGTTTTAGTGTGCTGAATATTACGTTACATAAGAACTGATAAGGTTTGAGTGCCACGATATTACATCGGTAATTTTAGTCATACGTATATCGTTCCAACGCCATTTATGTTTTTTCAATACGCTGATGAATTTGCACAAGGAAAATGTGTTGCCATTCGAACATTTCGAAAGTTTTTTCACTGTAACCGTAACCGTGAATGCTCTATTGTTTTAAATCATCACGATCTCGAGCGCATATCTTTAAATAACTAAATCTGAAATTTCCTTTCGATTCGTTGAGTGGTTAGGTTAGTAGGGGTACATATATCGGGGAAGTTTTTTGTTATGACTACCCTGTATATAATTTAAAATGATCAATTTTTAAGGAATTTCTGTTATGTAACTCAGGAGTGACATTATGATATCATGTTCAACACAAACATAAATAAATTTATTCACTATGTTTTTAGTGAATTACTAAGAAAAATAGACTAGAATATAAAGTTTTCAGAAAAAATAAAAAAAAATCTTGCATTAGTGGGTAAAGTAAACATGAGAAATTCGGTTATTTGCAAGTGAAATGTAATAGATTGAAAACACAACGAAATTTAAGTTGGTCTCGGTTAAAAAGTGGCAGTATTATTGATTTCTCGTAGTTTAACACATATTAAAATGTTATTATTTATGAATTTCTTTCTTAAATTAAAAATAAATATGTATGATATTGCTTGCCTTGACGTTGGGTGAAACGCGCCATCTTGATACATCCTAATGTAATTTTGGTTTTACCGTTTGGCGACAGTCAGTAGCGTTCATTTTTTTGTTACTATAGCATACAGAATTTTGAGTGGAATAGCCCACCTAAACTTAGCCATTTTGTTAGCCAGTATGACAAAGAGTTCAATACTTTTTAGTAATAATGGTTATATTTTTACCACTGTCAAGAAGCATAATATCGATTATGCTTAACCGTAACTGTCCGTATATTTATTTGACTGCATTGCCAGTGATTGACTATAGTGTCTAAACACATTTTGTTAGTGATTCTTATTGTTTGACTTGTATAATAGTATACAATTCATATTCAAAATAATAAAATAATTACTTTTTTTTTTAAATTGAAGATATCATTTCGTAATTTAATGTCTTTTAATACAAATATGCAAACGATATATTTATTAAGAACTTATCGTTATTTATTATCTTAAAATTAATATCATTTTTGAAAAGACTAATTGGAAAAAAATTATTTTAAAAAGTCAAAATAGTAGAATATTATCACCAATTCATAACTGGTGGCATCATTGATTAAATTCAGACGATTTTATTTAAAATCAGTATTCTTTTTGAGGTTTGTTTGCTTTTTCGTCTTAAAATGGATCGCGTGAGTGATATTCCTGAATCTATTAAACTTCGTATGGTTGATTGGTATCGGCACAGTAAAAATCAATATTATGTAGCGAATTATTTACATTGTTCGCAATCAAGCATTAGTAAAATACTAACTAACACAATATTCAAAAAATGGAAAATTTCAAAATAATTGCCAAAATGGCGGCCGAAAACTAAAAACATCTGCTAGAGATGACAGGAAACTGAAGCGTATAGTTAAGAAAAAGCGTTTTAAAAGTGTGCGATTCTTGCTCCGAAAATGGAAAGGAGAAGGAGTTGAAGTTTCTTCATCGGCAACACTAAGACGTCTCCACAAATTTAATTTTTAATCTCATGTACCGAAAACAAAACCTCTCATGACTGCAAAACAAAAGCGTATAAGATTGAATTGGGGTAAATCAAGACGTTTATGGAGCGAAGAAGATTGGAAAAATATATTATTTAGTGCTGAAAGTATGTTTTGCGTTTCATATGGCAATCAAGGTATTCGAGTTTGGAGAATGAAGCAAGAAGTATTTGATAAAGAATGCGTTAAACGTTCCGTAAAATTTGCTTCTAGTGTCATGATTTGGGGTTGCAAGAGTGCAAAATAAGGACCTGGAAAGTTAAGCATCGTCTACGAAAAGGTTAACTCTCAGATATATCAAAAAATGTTAGAATATCACATGATTCCATCATAAGAAAATTTATTTGGAGATAATTTCATCTTTCAACAAGATTTAGCATCACCGCATACCTCGATGTCAACTAAGAGTTGGTTCCGCCAACGCAACATTAAAGTAACTTCCTTGGGCACCAAACTCACCAGACCTTAATCCCATCGAAAACTTATGGTGTATAATGAAGAAAAAGCTCCAAGAAAATCCTCCTTCAAGTAAAACTGAGTTAGTGGCACGTATAATGTCTATTTGGGCTAATATTTATAGAAATGTTTTTTAACACCTTGTATATAGTATGCATAATCGCTTGTACGCTGTTATGAAAGCTAAAGGGGATACTACAATATATTAACTACCATTTACTTCATACTCATAAGGTAATGTTGTTGCGTAAAATAAAATATTCTAATATTTTGAACCAATCTAAATTTTAGTCTGATATTTTGATGTGCTTCAGAAAGCTGTATACCTAATTCATTGTACTGTATTTTATATTTTGTAAATGTTAAAATCTTATCTAGACATTCCAGATTTAATTTATAAGAAATTTAATTGCATTTACTTAGTATCAAAAATAAATAAATGAAAAATATTTTTTTCATGTTACTTTTTCTCAATTATGCTAATGTTTTGAATGTGAGCTGCATAACTTTACTGGTAATAAATTATTCAATAATACACCACAATTCAAAAAAAAATTTTCTTATTACTTTTTCTCAATTATTCTAATATTTTGAATATGAGCTGTATTATAGTAGTTATTCAGAACTTATTACAGATAGCACTGAAAATGCCATATAGAATACTCTTCTTATGTGCTTACACTCATCTTAAATGATCTTATACGATGTTTTCTCAAATACCTAGACAATATTGCTTGGGAATACATTACAAATAAAATTCAATTGCTTTGAATTATGTACATTTAAAATTTTAAATAATGTTATTTAAGGAAACACAAGAAAATCTACTTAAATTTGAAACACGTAAAGTTTTTATTTTCGTTTTTTTTTACATACAAAGATCAACATAGGCACACTCTACACTTGATATGTTCTTTAGGACTATGCAACGTAGAAATGTGGTCCTTTTATCAAATTAATGTATTCTAAGCTAGAATTCTCTCTGTGCAGAGTTTGTACGGTCTTCGCAGAATAGACCAAATACAGGGTAATCATAAAAACATGAACTGGTTCATGATCCCTTAGTAACCGTAAAGTTAAATGAATCGGGAGGCTATTTGGGTCACAGTGTTGATATTTCGAAAATTTCAAAGGGAAAAACACAATATTTTGCATAGCAAAATGAACTTATCCGTTCAATAGCATGGATGGTATTAACAAATATATATATATATATGTATGTATATATATATATATATATATATATATGTGTGTGTGTGTGTGTGTGTGTGTGTGTGTGTGTGTGTGTGTACTTCATCAATAAATGAAAATGCAATTACAAAATAAATGTATAAAGAAGGTGTATATCAAAAATATTTATAACAATTAACTATGAAAACTAAAAACTACCAAATTTAAACCACACAAACAAAAGACTGCCTGTTTCTAATAAGTGGGTGGACAAACAGTGCTATCTTTACCACCCCCAACACACACACATTTATTGATGAAATACATTTTGTTGCATTTCATATGAGCTGCTTTTGAGCCTGTTACGCAATGATTTTCATTAATTGTATTTAGAATATCCAGTTTGATTCAGAACTATAAGTCAAAAATGTAAAGGCAGGTAGGAGGGACTTAAGTAAGCAGATTTCGTATAGGAATGTGGGTTCAGAAATGTAGCGTTGAGGCATTAGAGGGTGCTGTTGAGTTATGCGGTGGAAAGTGCTTCGTGAACTTGAATCGCCTTTTCCGCATATATTTCGAGTCGATATGCATTTCATGTATGGGGCTGCGCAAGGAAATGGCTCACACCCAACGCACTTCAAACAGCTCACGAGCTTGCCGAGTGACTATCCTCTACTGTGTGTAATACTGCGTCTTCCACTGCATGAATTCTGCGATATCTTTTAGTGCCCGTAACCTCGAACCGTAAAACAATTTATTCGCGCACAACTTCCGCTGAACACGTTCAAATGTTTCGACATCCAGCAGTTTCCTACCCTGGAATCGTTCCGTGTACAACCTTTGAACAACCGCTCCATTTCCTTGTGCCGCCCCATACATGAAATTCATGTCGGCAAGCTCCGCATTGGTGTAACGACGCATGTTGCTCAAAATCCGAGCGAAGAAGTTCGTGAAGCGCTTTCATCCGTCTAACTCAACACCATCCTCTACTGCCTCAACGCTTCATTTCCGCACCCACATTCCTATACGAAATCTCCTTATTTAGGTCTACTCTACCTGCCTTTTACATTTTTGACATATAGTTCTGAACCCTCCCGTACAATATGTATAGATAATATATATATATATATATATTATTGAATCAATATTCTACACCATTTGTGCAATTATTTCGAGTAAATTTCATGAAAGTGTATTTCATATAAAATTCGATTGATATTAATCACTATCAAGGATATCAAATTTAGGATATCAAATTTTGATTGAAGTCCATACTTGCCAATGCTAACTTCTTCCGCTTTCTGAGAGCATTATGTTAGAATGGTAATGCTCATGCTATTTTTTCAGGTCTGCTGCCATTAAATACTAATTCTTTAATTCAAATATTTCTATTTCGAAATAATATTTTTTTTAAAAAGAAGCCTGGAACGGGTTTTGCTATCAGTATCTATTAAGTTAAAAGGTGAAATTGACTTGTCTTTAAATTTACTTACAATTTAATAAAAACATTAATATTTAAATTATAATATTCTAATAAGACAAATTTTTAATATTTTAGGTATTTTTGAAGTATGATATTATTTTGAATATTTTTGGACTATTTAAACCTTTTTAGCCAAAAGAAAGCCGACTCCTTAAGAAGTATTATGAGGCATATCTTACAATGATAGCATAATTTGCTATCTTTTTATTAACTTTTAAAATTTTAATGAACTTTCGATATGTACATATTGAATACCATAAAATATATCATCGCTGTCCGGGTCACATTTTCTTAAAAATAACATTTCTTGGTTTAGTTCTTATTAATGTTTCATGAGATATAACGGTTTATTAATTTCAGACATACGGTTTAAATAACTTATTTCAATATTCGGGATCAACTATTTCAATATTTAAATATTTGATTAATGTTAATTTTTATGAGAAATATATTGAAAAATTCAAAATAATATTAAAATATTTTAATTTTTTAAATACATTAACAATTAGACTGGAAGATATTTATTTATCGTCCCAGTCAGTTCATCCAGTTAAATTCAGTTTCTCCGACTCTATATCCTCTTTTTCACATAAAATAAACTAGTTCAGAAAATTAAAATTCATCTCAATAATACAATATAAAATTACACAAATGATGAGATTCACTACCTAAAAGATGATTAAAACTGTTTAAAAAATGTTTAAAAAAAAAAAAACTTTCAGTTATGTATCTAGCCTACATCAGGATTCAAGATTTAAACTGGTATTAAGAACATCACGTGTCCATATCTAAATTTTGTGAGAGGTTAACGAGGCTTTTAGGAGTGATATATGAACAGGTGACGTTCGTAACACCAGTTTAAATTCTGAATCACATTGAAGGCTCGGTTACATACACGAAAGTAGTTGATTTTTTAAATATCTTTCAAACTCTTTTAATCATCTTTTAGGTTGTGAATCACATCACTGGTGTAATTTTATGCCGTATCACTTTTTTTATTTGTCAAATGACATAAAATTATGAATAGCTTTACTTTCGTTATTCGTATTTGCCGAAGAAAATGTATTATATAAATTTTTTTAAATTGAAACTCAATAACTTTCTACATGATTTTTAACGTAACATAAAGGCTTTTTAGGCACTAAATCATAAAATTAAATTTAGTTTCACAAATGTATTAACAGAGTAACTGTAAATACAAACTAAATAACTCTTTACATCATTTATTGAAATATATAAAAATTTTTCAGAGACTAAATCCTAAAACTAATGCGATTTTCACAAATATATTACATTTCAAATAGTGCAGAAAATACAAAAGAGAATTTATCACTTTTGTTAAAATCAAGCACGTTGAATAGGATTTTATTCTACAGTGCGAAAATTAATTACTTGTCATTAAAACAATACTATCAATTTCAAAGCAAAGATTGAATGAGTTTCTTTTCCAAATACATATTCATGGAAATAATTAATTTAAATTTTTTTTATCTAGTTATTGTTTCATTTTAGTGACAGTTTTATTGCTAGTATTTTCTGGGAAATACAGGATTTACATAAATGAATTAATGTTTCTATTTTATTATTATTTTATTTTAGACATTGGTGCACCTATTAATCATCTGTGGTATGTATGTGAAACTCGTGTTATTTAAATAATACGGTCAATTTCAAAGCAAAGATAGAATGAATTTCTTTTCCTAATACATATTGATGGAAATAAATAATTATAATTTTTTTAAATCTAATTATTGTTTTATGTTACTGACAGTTTTATTGCTAGTATTTTCTAGGAAATACAAAGTTAAAAAAGGACATAAATGAAATAATCTTTTCATTTTATTATTATATTATTTCACTATTAGTGCACCTAATGAACAGCTGTAGTATGTACTTGAAACTCGTGTCATTAAAATAATACGCTCAATTTCAAAGCAAAGATAGAATGAATTTCTTTTCTTAATACATATTGATGGAAATAAATAATTATAATTTTTTTAATCTAATTATTGTTTTATGTTACCAACAGATTTATTGCTAGTAATTTCTAGGAAATACAAAGTTAAAAAGGGACATAAATGAAATAATCTTTCCATTTTATTATTATTTTATTTCACTATTAGTGCACCTACTGAACATCTGTAGTATGTACTTGAAACTTGTGTCATTAAAATAATATGTTCAATTTCGGAGCAAAGATAGAATGAGTTTCTTTTCCTAATATATATTGATGGAAATAAATAATTATAATTTTTTAAATCTAATTATTGTTTTATGTTACTGAGAGTTTTATAGCTAGTATTTTCTAGGAAATACAAGGTTAAAAAGGGACATAAATGAAATAATGTTTCCATTTTATTATTATATTATTTCATTATTGGTGCACCTACTGAACATCTGTAGTATGTACTTGAAACTCGTGTCATTAAAATAATACATTCAATTTCAAAGCAAAGATAGAATGAGTTTCTTTTCCCAATACATATTGATGGAAATAAATAATTATAATTTTTTTAAATCTAATTATTGTTTTATGTTACTGACAGTTTTATTGCTAGTATTTTCTAGGAAATACAAGGTTAGAAAGAGTGAAAACAAGAATGAGAAACAAAGAATGAACAATACAATATTATTCCAATTTAATATCCAAATTTCATATCCAATAGATTGTCAAATACACTAATTGCAGCCATAATATCTAAATAACATAATATATTGCTGTCATATGCAATAATATCCAAATGATTCATGTAAATGTACTTGTGATTACTTATCACTGTCTGAACACTGCCCTTCACATACACAAAGTTTCGTGCATTTTATTCCCATTTTAACACATTTACAAGATGTGCATCGCTTGCGGCAAGTACAGGAGGTAAGTTCTTCACAGCGTTTTCACATTTCTGTAATTCTTGTCCACAAAGGTTGGTATGATCCTCCTGAATGTATTGACCATCCCCACTTAATTGGTGAAGGTATTGTGTAATGTGCAGTGAGGCTGTTGTTCAAATCCTTGCTTGGAAAGTAGCTCGTTTGATGTGTTGTGTCAAAGCATCTGCTGTAGGAGGTATGTTTTCGATGGCTCGATTCTTTCTTGTAAATAACACTTGTCTGCAATCATTGATGCTTTGAAGATCTGATCATTGATCATAAAGTAGTATAATAAATCGCTGTTACAGATCATGACATTCATCGTCAATATCAGATGTGCCTGTACAGAGCTGATGCAATTACACAATCAATTTCACGAAATGACATCCAGACCTTCCAAGCTGTCTTCTTGCCAATGCCACAAAATGGGGAAACTGTGTCGCAACCAGTTACAGAATGAAAGGCCAACAAATTTCTGAAAATTTCCGGTGAAAGTTTAGCACAGATCACATCAATTGGAATGAATTTCCTGTATTTTCTACAACCATACTCAATCAATAGTTCATCAATATCTTGTATTTGTGGGGACAGTGATATTGAAATAACCACTAAATCTGAGTCCACAGTTCGTATTAAGATGCGAGTATGTCCACTTTCTACTGCATGCTTAACATGGAGAAGTAGACGGCTGCTTACCATCTGCTTCTTCGTGTGAGACGGGAGAAATGCTTGATACATCCATAGATGTTGATGCGAGGACTCGGTCATTATAAGTACAGACAACATGTTTTCCTGGATACTCGTCCCCCACCATTTTCTTAGCTAGTAACTGGAACAATTGGGTCTTGTTTTCGTTGACACATAGAAATTGCAGAAATTTTTTTGGAATTGCTGTTGAGTCTGAGACTTTAATACTTATGCCACTTCCTCTTGTTTCTCGGGTATGTGCGTTCAAACTGTAATTAATATATCTGTCGAATATAATATCTAGTCGTGAACTGTTCTTCAGTTGATTAATGAAATATGGTTTGAAAACATGTTCGTAGTATCCGGAAAATATTGTCGCAATACCAGGATTAAACATGAGTATTACGGCTGCTCCATCGAATATTTCAGCTGTTACGTTCGGTTGGCCGTAATTAAAGATAATACCATATTTTGTTTGAATGCAGTCAATAATATCAGACTTGTTGGTTGGTTTTCGGAGTTTTCCATCATCTGAAATAGAAGGTGGGTACTTTTGGTTTTCATGCGAAAAGAAATCATCTATGTTGCAATCCCGTGCTTCAGATGCAACACACAATCTACAGAATAAGTTGGAGTCTTTTCGTAAGTAAGAAATCTTGGACATTGCATTATCTTTTTTTCTTGTTATAGTCTTGAGGATGTCAATATTGGTTCGAGGAATAACTTCATGAATTGAATTTTGAACTTGAACGAGACGGGATACGACATAATCATCATACTGTTTTAGTCCTATAGTAAATGCTTCCGTAAGACACTTGACAGCTTCGAAACTTGGAATTATTTTGGATCTCCCTATTGACATTAAATCAGTTTCTTCAAATTGATTTCCTTGTTCGGATAAGACGTTAATCATTTCTTTGACATGGGCCAGGAACCTTTTCTCATGAGCATTGTTATCTTCATGATGCTTTGCGCCCACGTTTTTATCATCTTTTAAATTTGATTTACCTTCAAATTCCTCAATTAAAGAATTGATCCTAGGGCCTGCTACCATCCACTTAAGCAGAGCATTTTCACTATCAAGGATTCCAATACCACGACCTTCACCCTTTATAACTTTGTTATTGTGTTCATGATGTTGATCGTCAGATATTGCAGAAAACGGTGTAGCAGTTTTGCTGTTCGTAAATTTGCCACGAAAAAATTCAGCATGTATATCTGGATGTTTTTCTGGAATGTCCTGTAGAGTCCGCACGAATACTGGTAACCAACGAGAATAGCGGACTGCTTCCAACGCAAATGTCCACGGACATAACAGAGCCAAAGTATCGACGTACATTTTAAAGTTAGATGTACGAATACCCAATACAAGTTGTACTAGAAAAGACTCCAGTTTGATGACTGTGTTACAATATTGAAACTGAGGACATTCAGATGTTTTCGATAAAATCCACAACTCAATGCCTTCGGCTAACCGAAAAGTACCATTATATCTTTTTTGTTGCCATTTATCCATAAAAACCGAAAAAAAATTAATTAAAATACGTGCTATTTTGAAAAATATAAAGGAAGGATTTCTGATAAAACACGGAGCTATTAGAAACTAAATTTAATTTTAAATATCTATATTAATAATACCAAAAAATGAAGGCCTGTGAATCTTTAGATAGTCATTTTTTTGTCGAGTTTTTTGAGTGACGAAATCTCTTTTTTTTTTGGATTTGTGTACTATTCAGCGATAGTGATGTCCTAAACGTACTTTACTGTAAATGTTATTTAACACTGGATCGCAAATGATGAATTCTGCAACGGATGTGAATGGCATCACTTTATGTAAAATAAAATCGCGTGATATAAGTTTTTAAACTGAATTACAGTAGAGTCCCAACTACCAGAGTTTCCTGCTTTCACCGAGTTATTTTCTTCTGGTGGACCGATTGCTTCCATTATTATGAAACAGTCATTATAAATGAAATGTTAGGTGAAGATGAAAGAGCAGTCGTAAAAATTTAGAACTCTGATTTTCTGATCAGAATGGGGAAAAAATGGCCATAATTTTTTTTTGGAAGAAAAGGATCCATTCCAAAGGTATAAGCTCAATTAACTCGGATAATCGGGACTCTAATGTATCTATATTTATATTTATATATATATATATATATATATATATATATATATATTGTCATAGGGGTCGGCACTAAATTCTGAAAAAGCAAAATTCTTGTTTTTTTTTTTAAATTAAGTTATAAATATTTGTTGTATTATGAACCTAAACAATGATGTCAAATATACCGTTGGAAAGGTCGTTTTCTGCGGATTAATAATCACTAAAAATATAGGTTAATATCAAAATATTAATTCGAGTTATATACAGAAATGTAGAAGCGCGTCGCAAAATTTTGGAGGCCATATTGATTACGTCATCAGCGCCGCTAGAGGGCCAAGAAAATTTGTGTCTCTATCCATGTACTATCCGAGTCAAAAGTGGCGCATTGGTTGCCAGATGTGAAATATTTTGGTATAATTTTGAGCTAACTCACCCCACTATAATACATATTGATGGAAATAAATAATTATAATTTTTTTAATCTAATTATTGTTTTATGTTACCAACAGATTTATTGCTAGTATTTTCAAGGAAATACAAAGTTAAAAAGGGTCATAAATGAAATAATCTTTCCATTTTATTACTAGGACTTCCCTCAGAGGGATTAGTCTGAGCGATATTACTGAGAACATAGATTTAATAATAACATGTGGAAGCAAAGAAAATGAGATGTTATCTTTAATTGTCCATATACTGCGAAAAATTGAAATGATGAAAATAAACGAATTGTAGAATTACAAAATCTTATATATAAATTCGTATACACTGTTTAAAAAAATGGGAAATCAAACCATTCAAGACAGCCATGCATGGATATAAAATTAAAAGTACGCAATATATTAAAAGTAAAATAGAAAATGAAACACTAATTTACTTATATCGGAATTTTAACTGTATAAAATGATGTCAAGAGCATAATCAGACGCTCCGCACCAATTTGAGTAACTTTAAATGACAAATATATGATGTTTAAAAAGAATGGACTATACTTTATATGGTGTGTGCTCCCCCGGAATAGTTAATATTGTACAATATCTGTTTTCCACGGATGCAATGAGGTTGTCGATAACATTTAAGGAATTCTCTTCTCAAAATCTAATATAGTATCAAAGTACCGAATACATCAAAAGTGGCATGCAATGCTTCGTTAAAGTGTGTTTTAGATATGCTCGTTCGGATTTAAATGATGAGTATATGCTGGCCACTACATACGCTGTATTGTTTTGTTTTCAAACATATTCTGTACAAGATGAGCTGTATTTAGCATGTATTAAATAAAAGAAATCGGCAATGGTTACAACATAAAGTATGACAGAAGATCTGAATATATCGTCTGCATAACTTTTGACCTGTCAAAGTGTCATTTGAAGTAATTTACAAATCCATACATATTTATTCAGCAAATCATGCAAGCTAACATACGCCAATATGAACCCGATTACAAAATTTCACCAGAATAAGTTAATATATAAAAAATCTACTAATGATAATTGAGAATATGACCTTATGATAAAATGTCTAGAAAAATGAATCGGATAAAACATTCATATCACATTTAAAACGGCACTTCCCTCTGTTAGTGGCCTTGGCGAGAGAGAGAAAAGCCTAGATAAGGAAAACTTTAACAAGTACTTTCGGGCAACCTACTCACTGTTTCATACAGGTCTTTATTCAATATTTACACAATTTATTTAATGATAGGTAGGTATCTATCAGTTTTGTTGCATTTGAATCGCATGTTTTGCGGAAGAAATGCAGCATTATGAAATATTTAAAGTTGCTGTACCTAATAATTCCAAATTAATGGTAATTGAGATCGCTTTCCGTTAATTTCATCTTTTTAAATTTTACATTTTTTAGAAACCATTCATAGAGACAATTGTATATTTTAAAACTAACCCGAAGCAAAATTTCAAGATTTTGGGCTCAGCAGTAACAGAGAAATAGAAAATTTTTGAAAGTTTTTTGTTTCTGCACTGTTTTATATAGCGACATTTTTAGAAATTGTTCTATTGCGAGAATTTACGTCATGATAAATACAGCCATGTCAATTTTCATTTTTATATTCCTAACAGTTCCATGTTCTTCGTTACTTAGATCATCTTTAGATCTTTTTCCGCTTTGTTTAGCTCTCTATTTTTTAGAATTCGTTCTACAACGAGCATTTACATCTTATTAATTACTACCATGCCAAAGTTCTACTTTCTAACCCCAACAGTATCCCAAAATTTCAGTATTCCAAATAAATCATAGTTTAGAACCTTTCTAGAAATTTTTACGTTTATCCGTCAAATTGAACCTTTTAGAGAGCGTTCATTACGAGTATTCACATCTTAAAAGTAACTACCGCACCAAATTTAAAGTTTCTAACCCAATCAATATCGCAGAAATCACAATTTTAGAACATTTTTGCTCCTGCAGCGATGTAGGTTCTTGCACTGACATAAAATAGTCTTTTTTTCGGAGCTGAGATGGCCACCAAAATTTTTTTTAAGTTGGCTATGTAGTATCAGAGATAACACCCCACAAACGTACAAGCATTAATAATATTATATACTTTATAATATTATAACGCTTTATAATATTAGCATTAGATGTACAGATACAAAAGCCATTTATCTGTTGCAAACTAAAGTGCCGGCGCTGCCCAGAATTTGAAAGATGTTTGTTCTGAAAAATCAATTTCAAAATTTAACATACAACACAAAACAAACATTAAAAAAAAGAAAAATGCCCAGGTAAACTGATGGCATTGAGCTCACAGGCTATTCACACTAATTGTATATCATACTCTTATTTTAAAGAATAATGCCCCTCAAAAAAATAAGTGAAGGGGAATTAGCCCCCGTTTCACCCTTTATACTTAACAAGTGAACCTCCAAATCTAATCAGGGAAGCTCCTTATCATAATAAACCGGTATACCAAATTTGGAGCAAATCGAATATTCCTGCAAAAAAAAACCATTTATCTAAATTAAGAGGGTGGACTACCCCCCCCCCTTTATCCTTAACCAATGAATCCCCAAAACGAATCAGGGAAGCTCCTTAACATAATAAACAGGTACACCAAATTTGGAGCAAAGCGAATAATTCTGCATGAAAAAACCGTTTATATAAATTAAGGGGGGGGGGACTAGCCACCCTTCCCCCTTTATCCTTAACCAATGAACCCACAAAACTAATCAGGGAAGTTCCTTAACATAATAAACCGGTATACCAACTTCGGAGCAAATCGAATCATTCTGCATGAAAAACCCATTTATCTAATTTAAGAGGGGCCGGCTAACCTCCCTTTTCCCCCCTTTATCCTTAACCAATGAACCCCCAAAACTAATCAGGGAAGTTCCTTAACCTAATAAACCAGTATACCAAATTCGGACAAATCGAATCATTCTGCATGAAAAACCCATTTATCTGAATTAAGGGTGTGGACTAGCCCCCCTTTTCCCCTTTATTCTTAACCAATGAACCCCCAAAACTAATCAGGGAAGTTCCTTAACCTAATTAACCGGTATACCAAATTCGGAGCAAATCGAATCATTCTGCATGAAAAACCCATTTACCTGAATAAAAAGGGGTGGACTAACCCCCCTTTTCCCCCATTATCCTTAAGCAATGAACCCCCAAAACTAATCAGGGAAGTTCCTTAACATAATAAACCGGTGTACCAAATTCGGAGCAAATCGAATGATTCTGCATGAAAAACCCATTTATCTGAATTAAGGGGGGTGGACTAACCCCGTTTTTCCCCTTTTATCCTTAACCAATGAACTCCCAAAACTAATCAGGGAAGTTCCTTAAAATAATAAACCGGTATATCAAATTCGGGGCAAATCGAATGATTCTGCATGAAAAATCGAATTAACTGAATTAAGGGGGTGGACTAACCCCCCTTTTCCCCCTTTATCCTTAACCAGTGAACCTCCAAAACTAATCAGGGAAGTTCCTTAACATAATAAACCAGTATACCAAATTCGGAGAAAATCGAATCATTCTGCATGAAAAACCCATTTATCTGAATTAAGGGGTTGGACTAACTCCGTTTTCCCCCCTTTATCCTTAACCAATGAACTCCCAAAACTAATCAGGGAAGTGCCTTAACCTAATAAACTGGTATACCAAATTCGGAGCAAATCGAATCATTCTGCATGAAAAACCCATTTATCTGAATAAAAAGGGGTGGACTAACCCCCCTTTTCCCCCTTTATCCTTAACCAATGGACTCCCAAAACTAATCAGGGAAGTTCCTTAACATAATAAACCGGTATACCAAATACGGAGCAAATCGAATGATTCTGCATGAAAAACCCATTTATCTGAATTAAGGGGGGGGGGTGGACTAACCCTGTTTTTCCCCCTTTATCCTTAACCAATGAACTCCCAAAACTAATCAGGGAAGTTCCTTAACATAATAAACCGGTATACCAAATTCGGGGCAAATCGAATGATTCTGCGTGAAAAACCCAATTATCTGAATTAAGGGGGTGGACTAACCCCCCTTTTCCCCCTTTTTCCTTAACCAATGAACCTCCAAAACTAATCAGGGAAGTTCCTTAACATAATAAACCGGTATACCAAATTCGGAGAAAATCGAATCATTCTGCATGAAAAACCCATTTATCTGAATTAAGGGGTTGGACTAACCCCGTTTTTCCCCCTTTATCCTTAACCAATGAACTCCCAAAATTAATCAGGGAAGCGCCTTATCACAATGAACCTAGGAAAAAATTTTGAAGCAAATCGGATGTTTCTATCAAGAGTTATCGCGTTACGTACATACATACGTACGTACGTACATACATACATACATACATACAGAGCGGGCGGGCACATTAGCTCTCAGGCTTTGATAGCCTGTGAGCTAATAAAAAAGCAGTCGAAATTTTGTTGAATGAATCATATGAAAACTCTATATAAAAATATATAAATGTATATAACAGACGCAAAAGAATACAGATATAAATGAACTTATTTCAATTTATAATTGGAGCAATAACGTTAAAATACGCCAATATTTCCCTAATTTGGTTTTTATCATGCTTCAATACATTTTTCACACTCATATGACTCTATATCCACCATGCCCTTTATATTTCCAATATGACGTAATATTTTCCTCTTTCACGTGGAAACCTTGAAATAGAAAAGTTATGAAGTTATATTCACTTTCATTTAAATTCGTCAAACCATTTATTTCATTTTCATATTTCTCGTGAATATCTTGCAATAGAAAAGTTATGACGTAATATTCACCTTTTTTTTTTTTTAATTCGGCAAACTATTTATTTCATTTTCATTTTTCACGTGGAAATCTTACAGTAGAAAATTAACTGTTGTAGTAATAATTTTATTGTGTTTTTTAATTGTTGGCAACTGCTTTAACGAAAAATGTTTAAATTTGATAAGAAATTGCTGTTAAATCGGTCGTTTTTTATTAATTAAAAATTAACTATAAGTTATTTCGATTCCGGATTACTTTAGTTGTCTCGGCCATGTTTTAATACACATGTACGTATCTCTTCACAATTTTGGCTTCCAAATTGTGGATTTTTTATAGAATTACAAACAGACAGATAGACAAGTTTTCATTTTTATATATCTTTCTATTCTATAAAAAGTAACTAACGCTGTCACCGCCGCCGCCGGTTTTGAATTTTTTGTGACTGGAGGTCTTTCTTCGTTAATATTAAGAAAACTATTGCATAATAATATATGAAAATCGGTGGTATTACAGCGAAATGTTTGATCAACACACTAATGCATACAGTTTTCAAATCGAAGAATTATTTTAAGAGACATTTAATGCTAAAGTTGGACAAAATCGTTCCATTAAAAAAAAATTATAAGAGCAAAATCTATACATGGGAATTTAATCATTTTTAGATCATTTTATTCAATAGAGGATCCCGGTCTGCAGATTTCATTAATTTTTTTAAATTTGACTCATTGTTGAGGTTTTATTTCTATTTTAAATTCAAATATTCAGCATTTTGACAGATATTTGTTACATATTTTAGAAAATGGTATTAATTTAAACGGTTGCCAACTGTATAAACAGCGCAAACAATAATGTTTGCTTCAAATAAAAAAAATTATTTACACGTTACTATTATAAACAGAAAATACCTCAAATTGGAATTAAATAATTAGGTATAAAAAGCAGGCACTTATTGGAAATTACGACATAAAAACTATATTTACATGTGAATTTTAAAAGAGAAAGGATATTGTAAAATAAATTCATTAACATGCGTTAGAAATCTGAAATAGAACAAATTACGTCACATTACACTTATTATGCAAAATGAACAAAAAATAGTATTGCAAAACAGTTTAAATTTAAAAATTGCGCGAGACAAAATATTAGAGGTTAAATATTAGATTTTTTCAAAATTTTATTATTTGTCGTTTGATGTGAGGTGTTCAGCTATAAGTATGCAAACTTTCAAGTCTCCAACTTAGTTAGGGGATGAGTTAGAAAAATTGCTTAAAATACATGGGTTAGAGCCCAGAGGGTTAAATATCAGACGTTTTACAAAATTTTATTATTTGTCGTTTGTTGTGAGGATTTCAGCTATAAGTATGCGAAATTTCATGTCTCCAACTTAATTAGGGGCTGAGTTAGAAAAATTGTTTAAAATACATAATTTAGAGCCCAGAGGGTTAAATATTAGACTTTTTCAAAATTTTATTATTTGTCGTTTGATGTGAGGTGTTCAGCTATAAGTATGCAAAATGGCAAAATGTCATGTCTCTAACTTAATTAGGGGCTGAGTTAGAAAAATTGCTTAAAATACAGAAGTTAGAGACCGGAGGGTTAAATATGACTTTTTCAAAATTTTATGATTTATCGTATTATCGCAAGTATTCAGCTATAAATGTGCAAACTTTCATGTCTCCATCTTAATTAGGGGCTGAGATAGAAAAATTGCTTTAAATATACAAGTTAGAGACCAAAGGGTTAAATATTAAGCCTTTTTCAAAATTTTATTATTTGTCGTTTGATGTGATGTTCAGCTATAAGTATGCAAAATTTCATGTCTCCAACTTAATTAAATTAGGGGCTGAGTTAGAAAAATTGCTTAAAATACACAAGTTAGAGACCGGAGGGTTAAACATGACTTTTTCAAAATTTTATGATTTGTGGTGTTATCGCAAGTGTTCAGCTATAAGTATGCAAAATTTCAAGTCTCTAACTTAATTAGGGGCTGAGTTAGAAAAATTGCTTAAAATACACAAGTTAGAGCCCAGAGGGTTAAATATTAGACTTTTTCAAAATTTTATTATTTGCCGTTTGACGTGTGGTGTTCAGCTATAAATATGCGAATTTTCAAGTCTCCGACATATATAGTTTCTGAGAACGGGCTCTGTGACAGACGGACAAACAGACAGAGAAAGGAGTGAGACAGGTACGGATTCGTTAGATGAACGAAACTCTAAAAACATGCTGCGGATGACTGTAACAACATCCTAAAATTACATTACCATCAGCGATCTAACAATCCCGAATTTAGTTTATATTCGTTTCATATATTCTTATTCTTTTGTGCGGCCCTGTAAAATAATTATCAATATTATATACAGTAAAACCTCTGCATAGTGGACACCCCGAGAATGCAGAATTTGTCCTCTATTTAGAGGTGACCGCTACTGAGAGTAAAACATGTACAGTTATTTAAGAGTTGGTAATCGAAAAAATGTCCGCTAAATAGAGGTATCCGCTAATCGGGTGTGTCCGATATGGAGGTTTTACCAGTAAAACTTCTGAATAGCGAACACCTCGGGAGGGCAGAATTTGTCCTCTATTTGGAGGTGTCCGCTACTGAGAGTAAAAAATGTACAGTTATTTAAGTAAGTTGGTAATCGAAAAAATACCCGCTAAATAGAGGTGTCCACTAATCGGGTGTGTTTGTTATGGAGGTTTTACTGCATAATAATATCCTCCTTTACAAGAAAATTGCAGGCTGTATTATAGACAGACAGACATCCAGAGAAAGATAACGTCCCGGATCAATAAACACTCATGTCTTTTGTTTTAATCATCCGCAATTGTATGTCCTACAACATGCCAGATTTTATACAACAGGCTAAAAACGGTCACCGTGGTACGGAATACTGTATTATTATTTGTTTGCCCACCAAAACTGGTTGCCACGGGTTGTTGCAAGGTTTGTGATCACGTGGTTGAAACTGATCTATTCAATATTACTGCGTGCGTATTTTTTTTTTTATTTGCTCCATGTGTTCAAACCAGTTGTCTACGAAAACATCAACCGGTGAAAGTGACGCACACCAAATTTCTGTGACGTATGCAGATAAACTGTGCTTTTTTTAAGAGTTTTTTCTATATAATTTTTAAACGGTTTGGAACTTATTTTTCATAGTAGGTGCATTCAGTAGACGACCCTCATAGGTACCTTCTGGTGCAACCAGAAACGAAATCCGACAAATATTTTTTGAGTTATGCTTGACAAAAAGTTTTTATAGGCTTTTTTTTTAGTACACAGTAAAAAAAACGGTAAAAATTACAGCTGATTTGGCTGTGAATCGCTAAAATACAGCGTTTTATTAACTTCCGTATCGATTTACAGTAAACTGCTGTTATTTCAACAATGGCAAAACCGCCTGGACTGCATTCCAGATGAGATACCTACCCTACAGGCACACTGTCAAGCCAAAGCAGGTTATTATTAGCGTTAAGTAGTGTCGTACAAATGTTAGCGTCGGTGTGAATATGTGCCTATTATGAATTCAAAATGGCGATTTTGGATACTTATATACAATTCTGGATTACATATTTAAAAAAAAAATCAGAGTAAGTTTTATTTTTATGTTTATTCGTATCATTGATTTAATAACTGTATCAAATAGGCAGTTCTCTTATATAATGTAAGATACAAATTTTGTATTTGCGTACATATATATAAACGTTGACTGACAGTAGCTTTGAATCATTTGTATAAGGGTTAAATATTTTGTCTTAAATTATAACAAAAGAGAATATTTCCAATTTACATTTGAAAAAATTATTATTTTTCTTTTCTTTTTTCCATCATAGGACTTGGTTATTATTTACTTATGTGTCAAAGTACCAGATTAAAAAAAAAAATCAATATTTTTGAGATATGTTTTGCTTTGCTATTATATATTTTTCGCAATTTCATTTTTTCCGTTATTTGTATTTTAACATACCTTACTAATCTAAATTATACAATATTTTTTAATTGTCTAAAAGATTTAAGTGCGCTTTTTGTACTAATTTAAATGTTTTTATTTATTTAATGTATTATTATAGTTTATTAAAATTTCAAAAACAATTTTACGACTTATGGTCCGATTTACCGTCGGAGTTATTCACATTTCATAGATGCTAGTTTTTTACGCGCATTTCTTTACATTTTTTATATGTAATTTTTAAATCATTTATTGTGTGTAAGCTGGATACACTTCTTTATTGATCCATAAAATATTCCAAGAGTTTGCTTACTATTGTCGCAGCCTTCAAAAGCAGCAGATCGCATTTTGCTTTTGATAATTATCGAACAATAAGAAGTAATTAGCACTAGATGCTGAAATTAGATATTTTGAATGTTCTCAATGTATGTTATATTACGCAGTACATTTGAAATTCAGATAAGGAAAATTCTTTACAATGAGTTACAATAGTTTAAAATTTACGATTTATTGCTTTTTTCGGTGTATTTTCCTATTTTATTTATTATTTTGCTTTATGGTGCTAAATTTGTATCTTACACATGTATAACAGAATTTATTATATAATAATGTTATTAAAACAATGATATAAGTAGACATAAAGATAACACTTATAGAGCTCTTAGTTTTTAAAAGATGTATCATAGTATACAAAAAAAAATTTTCAAAGTAAACAAACATTGCAGGGCGGGGGGGGGGGGGGGGAGGAAGATGCAAACGTATATCTACAAATAATAATAATAATAATAAATAAAATAAAATAAATACAAAATGTATATATATGAAAACAAAAACATATACCGTTAGAATGTCGCATTCACCTTGAAAACTATATCGAAATAAAATTAAAACTTGCTAAAAAGGTGCATTTAATGTCATAAATATAAAAAGATATTAATAAGATGTTATTACATAATAAAATAGTTTTTATAAACTTCCAATATTTGATGCCTAGCGCTTTCGATCACCTACTGATCGAATAGCGATAGTAATCGAAAGCGCTCGGCACGAAATCTTGGAGATTTTTAAGTTTTTAAAAACTGTTTTATTATGTAACAACATCTTATTAACATCTTTTTATATTTGTGACATTAAATGCACCTTTTAAGCAATTTTTTATTTTATTTCGATATAAAATAAATAATAATAAAGGCTAAAAAATTACTGTTATCTTGTTAAAAGTGCTGTAAAATTAACAGCAAAATATGCTGAAAAAATACAATTTTTTGTAAAATCTAAAAAACAAAATTACTGTAAAATTAAATGTAAAAGTGCTGTAAATTTACAAGTTTGCTGTTTACCCGTGGAAAACAAAATTGCTGTAAATTGACAGCAAAATTTGCTGGCACCCATATTGCCAGCATTTTTTGCTGTAAAGATACAGTGATTTTTTTTACAGTGTAGGACATGGCGTTAATATCCATCGTAGTAGCAAAGTGTCTGGACAGTAATATTTCGCTGAGTATTAGCCTTCGATTCGCTCAGACAATTATTTTATTTCACTATTAGTGCACCTACTGAATATCTGTAGTTTGTATTTGAAACTCGTGTCATTAAAATAATACGCTCAATTTCAAAGCAAAGGTAGAATGAATTTCTTTTCCTAATACATATTGATGGAAATAAATAATTATAATTTTTTCAATCTAATTATTGTTTTATGTTACCAACAGTTTTATTGCTAGTATTTTCTAGGAAATACAAGGTTAAAAAGGGACATAAATGAAACAATGTTTCCATTTTATTATTATTTTTTTTCACTATTGGTGCACCTACTGAACATTTGTAGTATGTACTTGAAACTCGTGTCATTAAAATAATACGTTCAATTTCAAAGCAAAGATAGAATGAGTTTCTTTTCCTAATACATATTGATGGAAATAAATAATTATAATTTTTTTAATCTAATTGTTGTTTTATGTTACCAACAGTTTTATTGCTAGTATTTTATAGAAAATACAAAGTTAAAAAGGGACATAAATGAAATAATGTTTCCATTTTATTACTATTTTCTTTCACTATTGGTGCACCTACTGAACATCTGTAGTATGTACTTGAAACTTGTGTCATTAAAATAATACGTTCAATTTCGGAGCAAAGATAGAATGAGTTTCTTTTCCTAATACATATCCATGGAAATAACTAATTACAATTTTTTTCTAGCTATTTTTTTGTGTTATTAACAGTTCCATTGCCAGTATTTTGTAAGAAATACAGGGTTTACATAAAAGAATTAATGTTTCTATTTTATTACTGTTTTATTTTAGCCATTGGTGCGCCTACTGAACATCTGTAGTATGCACTTGAAAGTTGTGTCATTAAAATAATACATTCAATTTCAAAGCAAAGATAGAACGAGTTTCTTTTCTAATATATATTCATGGAAATAACTAATCACAATTTTTACTTTCTTCCATCTTTATAAGAAGAAAGTATTGTATTCGGGGAGTTTTTCGAATTCCGGTTTTTGACGGATTTATACGTTTTACGGGTCAGAAATCACGAGAAACATGTTTTTACGAAATGTCTGTCTGTCAGTCTGTGAGTCTGTCTGTCTGTCTGTGTGTGACACAAATTTTGTGCCCGCTCTATTTCAAGAACTAATGAACGGATTTTAATAAAACTTTAGATTCAGTTAGTCCATGATATAAATTGAAGCTGATTTCTTTTTAGTGTAGATCGTCCTGCAGGTGGCGCTGCTATGCTGCATTATTCCTAATAATTAATAATGGCGGTAGAGACGGAAATTTTCTTTTACGGACCCTATTGAGTGGCATATCATTGGATAGGTCTTTCAAAATGAAGACGATGTTTCATTGACTATTTTACAATCAGAAGATCCGTTTAAATATTACATAACCGGGAAGTTGTGTAGGTAGGATCCCTAGCTTTACTGCAACTCTAAACTTCATAGACATCTATAGACCTCATCAAAACAGTGTTTATAGATAGGAACTAACAATTAAACAGAACTTAAAAGTCATCAATACAAGTAAATAAAAGAAATAGGTAAGTAATATGAAAAATAGTATCATATTGATGAGAAATAATTAATTAGTTCTCTTTTTACGCATCCAGGTTTTTTGATTTTTTTAATTTAATTGTTTATTCACTCTGCTGCCTCCTGCTAAACCTCTGTGCTACTCCATAGATTAATATACAAGATCGGACAATTCCATAGAACGTAATGGTAATGCGATTGTGATCATAGCATCGTTGGTGACAATGGGGAAGAAACTCCTCATTCTTGTAATATTTTTATTATTGAATATCTTCCTTATTGTGATCTTTCTTTTTTTAATGTTGAATGTTTACTTTTCAATAGAATCTTACACGGATAGATGCACATAGAATAGATATTCTATTTTATATATCTAATATCTATGCTATGTTCATGCACGGATATATGCTTTTTTATAAATTTATTATTATATGATGAGTGAACGATTTAAGTGCAATGAAAAACAATGTAAATATTTCGTCTCGATTGCTATATATCAAATAAATATGATATAATTGGATTTAAAGCTGCATAAAGCAATGATGTAATACAAAATTATACGAAATATTGCATTCTACAAGTCCCAGAAAATTTCATAAATATTCAAATTTGGTAGGAAAAATTTTATAGCCGATGTTTTATTAATTTATGAAGCTTAACGTGTTAAACAATCGTTACAATAACCTTTTAAAATTTACTCATTTTCACTTCCTTACAGATAAAATAAAAATATTGTTTTCAATGTAAATAACGTACAATCAATTCCATAATATTTATAATATTAACATAATAGAAATTATTTTAAAATTACAGATGGAGAAAAATTCCTTTTGAAAATTTTTTAGAATTATATAAATCTAAAAGTTAAAAATAAATAGAGGTACTGAAATTACACTAATTAAAATTTTATTCGATATGAATAAATTAACACAATACGTGAAATTGATTTTTTACAATTCAGTCTCATAAACTTACATATTTACGTTCTTAACAGAATTTTATGGGGTTTTTCTTTTATATTATTACTTTAATTATCATTTTATAAGTTAAAGGTGAACGATACAAGCACGATAAAAAAGCAGCTAAGTAAATAAAGCATAAATACAATATCATCTACCTCTAGTTCATTTTAGGAAAGAATATATATTCAAAACATACAGCCTAAACATATTTCTTCAACATAGGTAAATTTTTGAGGATTGTTAAAACTCCCTCCTTGTTGGTAGTGATGGTAGTACTGTTGCCATTATAGATTTTGCCATAAATGCCCCATCTTGTATGTTAATCTATGTGCTACTCCAGCCTTGAATATGGTTTATCTCCCCCAAAATTAAAAGATCTGTTAAATACTAAAACTTACCCTGTCCAAGCAATCATTGGATCCGGAGTATACATTTTACCTTTCCAAAAAGATAGTAAATATTGTATTTATGTTGGTATGACGATGAGAAAATTTCGTGATAGAATTAAACAACATGAAGCGCATCTCAGATTAAATAGACTCCATATACTGCATTGTCAAGATTAGCTCAAACTCAATCTATAAAAGTAGATTTTAATAAATCATAAATAATCTTTCGTAAAAATAATTACCAGGAAACCATTATAAGAGAACCAATTGAAGTAATTGCTAATAAAGATACAACTTGTAACGATGCACTACCATACGATATCCATGGAGTATGGAGATATTTGCTGCATAACAGATGAAAGCTCGTTTTGATGAAAATTTGAATAACTCTATCTGGCATCTCATCTGACGTACGGCATTTAAATTTAATTTACACTGTTAAATTTTGCAGCATTCTGTCCAGTCATTCGACCATTTTTTGAAAAAACTGTTTTATAACCGTAATTTAACTATATTCTGACCATAAAATGGCCAATAATATGGTAAGAATAATGTTAAATTACGGTTGTGTAACCGTTTTCGATAAAAACGGTCGAATGACTGGACAGAATGCTGCAAATTTTTAACAGTGTACAATGTTTTTCTCCTCGTGAATTCTCGAATAAGCACAAAGAAAATAATAACAGCATTTAAATCCTATTGATGACGTTCTTGTAATGGTTGAAAACGTTCTAGGATTTTAAATATCTTTCTATTTTACACTGTTAAAAATTTGGAGCATTCTGGCAAGTCATTTGACCGTTTTTTTTTTTCGAAAGCGGTTACACAACCGTAATTTAACACTATTCTGACCCTATTATTGGCCATTTTATGGTCAGACTATAGTTAAATTATGGTTATGAAACCGTTTTTTCAAAAAACGGTCGAATGACCTGCCAGAATGCTGCAAAATTTTTAACAGTGCATTCTGTCCAGTCATTTGACCATTTTTAACGAAAACAGTAATACAACAGTAATTTAACACTATTCTGACACTATTATTGGAGATTTTATGGTCAGAATATAGTTAAATTACGGTTACGAAACCGTTTTTTCAAAAAACGGTCGAAAGACTGGACAAAATACTGCAAATTTTTAACAGTGTATTTATCCACCTGAAAGTAATTTTTGTACAATTGTTTGTGCTTTATATGTATTTTAATTATTTAACCCGAGGTGAATATAGGACAAGAATTTAAATTTTCATTTATGGATTATCGCGTTGAAAAGAAAATTCCTTCTGTTCAGATATGTAACATTCTTTTAAGATACAGGCTTTACTGAATATCAACAATATTTTTTAAATATATAATATTTTTGTCTTTTTTAACACTTTTCGACTTAGTTGAAAGCTCTAAGCTCTAACTTTCGTAAATGGAGCTCTCTCATAATCTTTTGACTTTCGGGCATAAAAATCTGGTGAAATTAAACTTGCTAAAAGAACATTTCAATCAGATAGACGCATGCCTTAATGATTCAAAATAAAGAAAAAATGGTCAGCAGCGAAAATTTTTTTTATTTAACTGAGGTTTAAGTTAAACTAGCGAGTTTAATTTTCCTTATAATTTTACCACTATAACTTTCTATTTTCTTCTAAATTTTTGTTTATAATGAATTTGCATAGTACCCACAGGACATTCAAATAAGAAACAATAACAATGTAGTATTTTTAGTACAAAATTTTGGTATAACATTGTCTTAAAGGCGTGTTGAAGTAGGGACGGTAAGGTAAAAAAAGGGAACGGTATAGGAAAAAAAAAAAGACACGAAATGGGTAAAAAGGGATGGTAAGGATGGAACAGTAAGGAAAATTACCACCTATTTTAGGCAAATCATGTTAAGACTAAGTGGTAGCCACAATGTTCATTGAATTTTAGAAACAGTTATTTACATTGGATTAAATTAAAAAAAAATAATTTACCTTGAAAAGTGCAGGAATACACCTTGGGGATGGTAAGACTACCAATAAAGCCACGATGCTTCAAATTGATACTTAAATGCTGATTTAAATTCTGCAGTAAATTTCCTGTCAAAGAATTTTAGACATTCTTTCTCTAGCATACTTTTGCATGCGAAAAAACTTGAAAAAAATTCTGTGGCTGCATCTGAAGTGTTTTTCTGTATAATTTTAGAAGAGGGATGGTAAGGAATCTAAAACCCAGGGACAGAGTTTAAAAAATAATAATAACCGTAAAAATCTGTGCAGATTAATTTTTTGCTACATATTTATATAAAACAATAGTTCCAGTTTCGGATAAAAATTACATCGAATTATTTTTACTGAAACAATTTCAGACAGATAGTTCCAAACATAAAAATCAGCATCAGGAACATGGGACGGTATAGGAATTTTCCTGGTATTTGGACACTCAACATTGTCACAAACTTATTTATCTCGTTAATATTGTTATGCAATCATGCAATGGGATGTTCTCCAGTATATGAAATAAGAAAACTAGTATGTTGTGGCCATCACAAAACTTTCTTCTATATAAATCACGTCAATTAAATCATTTAAATAGTACAAGAAATTACATCTATTTAGTACCCATTCATATCAATGTATATCTGAGTTTGAAGTTTGATAAAAATTCGTGCATTAGTGCTTGAGATAGAGCTACAGCGGAAATTCTGAAAAATATAGCATAGCAGTGCTAACTGTTGAGCGATTTACACCAAAACATAAACAACATTCAAGATATACCTGAATATGAAGTTCGTTGAAAATCCAAGCATTAGTTCTTGAGATAGAGCTAGTGCGGAAATCGCAAAAAAAAGCATAGCAGCGCCACCTTGTGAAAGATTTACACATAAATCTATAAAATGTCAATTCATGTCAAGGACTAACTGATTCTGAAGTTTCATAAAAATTCCTTCATTAGTTATTGAGATACAGCTATAGTGGAAAATCAGAAAAATGTAGCATAGCAGCGCCACCTATTGAGCGATTTGTACCAAAACAAAAACAGCACTAATTCATATCAAGGTATACCTGAATCTGAAGTTTGTTGAAAATCCAAACATTAGTTCTTGAGATAGAGCTATTGTGGAAATAGCAAATAATGCAGTATAAAGGCGCCTCCTATTGAGCGATTTACACCAAAATGTATAAAACTTCAATTGATGTCAAGGAATAACTGAATTTGAAGTTTAATGAAAATCCTTGCATTAGTTCGGGAGATTGAGCTATTGCGGAAATCATAAAAAATTCTGCATAACAGCGCCACCTGTTGAGCGATTTACACCAAAACCTAATCAGGTCTAGTTTATATTAAGGTCTAACTTAATCTGAAGTTATGTGAAATTCCGTGCATTAGTTCTTGAGATAGAACGCCCACAAAATTTTTGTCACATACAGACTCACAGAGTGACAGAGTGACAGACTCACAGACAGACATTTTCTAAAAACCATCAAATCGTGTTCAGGACATTCCAAAATGTATAAATCTGTCGAAAACCGGAAGTCGAAAATTTTCACGAATTCAATACTTTCTTCTTGTAAAGATAGAAGAAAGAAAAGAACACAAGACTATGTTCTAAAATAAAAATTATTATTCAGGGACATAAAAGTCAAAAAAATGTGAGAATGCCCCAAATATACTCGGATTTCCCTGTAATTCATATAAGTTGTTCAGGTTTTCTATAGCATGTTCGGTATTGAAAATAAAGTTTGTACCATTCATAGTTTATTTACAGAAGCACTCAAAATAGTTCCGTTTCTTTATGGCCTATGGGGAAAAATCATTTGTGGTGTATAGTGTTACACAATGGTAATGTTATACAATTTTAAACAAAATGAAATTTCTATGCATTATAGAGTGCACTAGTACATGTTTACCACAGAACATGTTATCAGCAGCGCTTACAATACGCGTACAGGAAAACTCAAAAGTATTCCGTTGTATTATGGTCCATGAAGAAAAAACTTTTGCGGCGTACTTTAATGATGTTGCTCTGTAAAGCCGCTATCAGATTCACCGACTTTTCGAGCAACCAACTTTACAGCCGATTTTAACCCTAACTTTTTCCAGTTGAAAGGGAGAAAAAGGTTACAATTGTCTTTGCTAAAGTTGGAGGAAAACCCGGGAAAACCAGTACTACTAGTACCAGCCGTCAATATTTATCGCATTTTCGTATCAATCGCTTATCTCTGATTCACTGAAATGTTGAAAGGTGGGAGGAAAAGTTGCGGCTAGGACAGACTTTTTTGAGATGCGGATAACAAGTTGGGGATATTACTGTTTGCTATCACACTGGGTGTCGGGACAACATTTCGCGAAAAGTTGGAGGATATCAAGAGTTGGCTCAAAAATTGCTCGAAAAGTTGGTGAATCTGATAGCGGCTTTTACAAGCATAATAAAATTGGTATGATTTTCGGAGTTGCACTAAGATATAAGATATGATTTCTGTAGAATATGGAATGCAAAGCATTTATTGTTAATTTATAGGATTGCACGCAGGAATTCGATTGTATAATGGTCTACAGGAAAAAACTGTTATTAGTGTGTTTTAATTATGTCGCACTATTTTAAACACGATTAGATTGAATTACTCGTTTGCAGCACTATCACTTTGAAAAATTCGGCTCAAAATTCGCACTTTGACAGCATTTTTTGAAATATGTTCTGCCTTTATCAAAAAATCGACCAATACAGCACATAGTTTCTGAATAAGAGGACGTGCCAATTGGATGCGTTTGAAAGCAAAAATGAATTTAAAAATGAGTCAGAAAATAAGCCATTTGAATTTGAGTACACTCTTAATACAATAATCTTTTCGTCAACCCCTATTTCTGTTTAATTTGTTTTTGCTGTAAGAGTTGGTCCTATTAAAAACTTGTCAAAATGAAAGAGGTAGATAATATTTAGACAAAATATAATGCATTTATGAGGATTGGATATCTTGCGAATTGACGAAGTTATGATTTTTTTCTTCTTCGCCCCCAGCCCCTAATTTTTTTTCCCTTTTAATTTTTTTTTTTTTTTTTAATCTAGCTAAAATTTCTCAATATAAAAGTTGTAGATATTATTATGAAGATTTATAATAAATATAAATGGATTTGATATCTTAAGAATTGACGAAGTTACGAATTTTTTTTCCCCCTAAAACTCTATTTGTTTCGCCCCTTGACCCCATTTTTAATTTTATCAAAAATCTGTGATGCATAAATTCTTTATGATGTTTACTACAAGATGATTGCAGTTGAATATGATTTGCACCGCATTTATCGTTCATTTACAGGGACATATAAAATATTTCGGAATCAGTTTATTGTATCAAAAGTATCGTCTTTTAGGGATGATTGCTAAAAATGCGTTTTCTTGATATGTGTTTTAAGGTTAACCAAACTTTTGCATGCTACGTGATGTGTATAAATTATGTAGATCATTTACATGGCTACACAAAAGAGTTCGAAAGTCTTACTGAGATTGAACGTGAATTGCTTCAAGGTGTGTTTTAATTTGAGTTATGCATTTTCAAGCCCAGCTTCTTTTAGTATACCAAGATATGTTTTTAGCATTTAAATAAAATCATGTTGCTAAAAGTAATATCAAACAGTGTTATGCTTTTTCTAACTAGACTAATTTTTAACATATTATGTAGAATATACAAACATACAGATCATATGGGTAAATATCTGAAAACAGGACAATTTTATTCCAAATTTTTTATTTTTTTTAAAGTTAATCTACCAAATACTACACACAATTATATACTATAATACATGTTTTGTCATTTAAATGCTGTAGTGTATTGAGATCAACGATGCATATTTTATGCGTAGGATAAACTCTCATGGAAGAAAGTGTCTGTTAACATCAGAACCAGTGTCTAATAACTGGGACTGAGATGATGGGGACTGAGGTGATGTTTTTGTCTTAACAGCAGCGCGGCCATTTTGTTGAATCCTTTTTCACACATGTAAATTATTAAATATGCCATGTGACATCTGTATGTTACATAAATAAAGTTGAAATAAGCTTTTTTTATAAATAAAACGTTAAATATGGGTACATGAATGATGCTATAAAAAAATACTCATTCCTATTTAGAACAAAAACTAAATACTTCTAAATATGAAACAAAGGGAAGAACAACTTGCTTTCATCCATGGTGAGTTTGTTGAAATTTAGTTGCTGTTTCAATGGAAGTAATTCTGCTAGCACCAATTAGTATCTGTTAACCTAAATATGTGTTTAGAGGGACTGAAATGATGGTCAACCTGAGAGACAAATATATTTACTACAATATTTTGCTAAACAATCTGTACTAATAAACGAGAACTATATTTCCACATACTGTATACATATATAGTTATAAATATATAATAGCAAAAGTTAATAATATTTATAGAAGATTTTACAGCATACATTTATTATCGGATATTTGTACCTGGGAACAGGAAATAAAATGATGATTTCATTTCCTTAAAGCATAAATTTAATTATTTATACATCATTATATTTCCATTAATCATTCGTAATTGTTATAACAAATGTTACAATATATTACATTTTTCAGTTTTCGGTTTCAGTATAATTAACGAAATATTATTGGCAGTTGACGCAAAAATGTCCAATTTTCAGATATTGACACATATACACAGCTGCACAAAGCAATTGGAGTAACTTTACGGTTACGTGAAGTAATTGTTCAAATCTAGCTTTAAAATGTGATATGTGTTTTATAAATTGTTTACTTGGGAATCTTATTTCCCCTATCAGACCGCGAAGTTTTGTTTACGTATTCAAGAAGTGTTGAAAAATGTTTCATAATCTATGCTTGACGCATGAATTTTTCTTTCCTGTTATGATACAGGTTTTATAAGATGCAGGTATTATTGTGTATAAAAAATGAAATTGAAAAATTTGTTTGGCCCATTTACATCTACAAAATTTTCCTTTTGTTTAAGAATGAATATTAACTAATCTCTAATAATTATACAGACTTAAAATTATGCATAATTAATGACAATTTATTTTGCATCATTTTAAAATCTTCATTCACACTTTTCTCTTCAGTCGGTAAAAATCGTCCATTTCCTGCTTTAATTTCGTTAGCAACATAATGTAAAATGTGATCTAAAATGATTTTAGTATCTCCAACACATTACAGAATCGACCCAAAAAGAAATTCATTTTTCTTCGCATATCAGCCTAATGTTAGTCATCCGGCGCAAAGTCATTACACCGCCTTTGTGAAATGTTAGAGGAATGATGACTTCACTACCAGTAATTACCGGAAAAATGATATTAGGCTCAAAATGTAGAAAAGTCAATTCAGGAAGTTTAAGAAACAAAAGCACGGTTTGTAAAGAGCTGCAAAATAAAATTTAATGAGAATACAACAAATTTTTTTCTCTAATCTTTAATGTAAAATATTAAAGGTCCCTTCCCTTAATGTAAATATTAAATCCTAAAAAAAAAAAAAAAAAAAAAATAGGATTTTTCAATCATATTATGTTTTAAAGGAAGATAAAATATAAACAGCTTATCCCATAGGGGTCATTCCACACAAAATGAGCAAATCAGCTGTGGCTGACATGTCACGGTTATATATGACAATCATCATATAAGTAGATCATATTCCTTTATGAGTAAATGCAAAATAATTGATTTCAGGATTGTTTATTTCAGTTTCAAAATTTACATTAAAATTTGATACAACATCGAGGTTTTGTGTACATGCTTGATATTAGCCTTAGGCATAAAAATTAAAAATTATTTGCATTAAAAATTATTTACAATTAAGGATGAATAATAAGTAACCGATTCGAGTAATTTAGTAATTATCCTTTTATTCCGTAATGAAAAAAAAAATAAATAAGGAAACAATTTATGTAAAAATTTTAATATTTCTGTTTCTCGTTTGAACAAAAAGGAATTCTCTTAAAATTTTAAATTTTTTAGAGGTTACAGATAAAAATATATATTTTGAATTTAGAAACTCTCATTCTTGCCTTTTTATTTCTTAATGAAAAAAAAAGAAAAATTTTGTGGAAAATTCCAATATTTCTACATTAGTCCTTAATAGTGATAAAATATCGTTATTAAGATTGACGATCGTTTCGTCGCACAAACGGCGACATTTTCAAAATCATTGAAAATCATCAGTGAATTTGAAAATGTCGCCGTTTGTGCAACGAAACGATCGTCAATCTTAATAAAGATATTTTATCACTTTTTATAGCATTACTTAACTTAATCTGTTTATAAGTGATTATTATACATGTTTTTTATAAAAGTGTATATTTTAAACATAGAAACTTTTATTCTTGCTTTCCGTTTTTCTTTAGTCTCAAGAATATTTTAAATTAGAATTGAAAAAATGATGCAGTTGAAAAAATAATTACATATTAATCCTAAATCTAGATAGAAAAAACAGATGGCAGCACTTGTTCTTTTTTCTTGCGAATTCAAAAAGGCATAGCCCATGGAATGTAAGAAATATTACCCTTAAAACCAAATTAAACAAAAATAGGGGTTGACGAAAAAAAATATCGTATTGGGTGTACTCAAATCCAAACGGCTTATTTCCTGACACATTTTTAAATTCATTTTTGTTATCAAAAGCATCCAATTGGCAGGTTGTCTTATTCAGAAACTATATAATGTGCCGTAAAGGACGATTTTTTGATGGATGCAGAATATATTTAAAAAATACTGTCAAAGTGGGCATTTTGAACCGAATTTCTCGAAGCGATAGCGCTGGAAATGAAAAATATGGTCGTACTGAGAAAACAATTTCAAATCAAGTACTAATTAATTGAACGAAAAATAAAAACACAGGTCGCTTATAAATCTCTTCATCACAACAGCAGGTTTCATGTTTTTACTTTTAAAAATGAGTTTGAATTTGTGTCAGAAATTTTCGAGTTGTTGAGCGTGGAAAATTATTTTCTTTAATACCGCCTTAATATGATTCTGATAAAACCAGATCTTACAAAAAAATCAAATTAAAAATTCGCCAAAAGCGGCCAGATAAAATTGTTAAAATGCGTTTATCTCTAATCTTGATTTAGTTTTTGTTGGTGATATTAGTACTTTTCTTCGAAATCTATCTCCGCCTGTAGACCGAGCTGGAAGGAATTTTTTAATTGAGGTCTATATGTTTTTTCGCTCCGACGGCGTTATTCTCAAGATTTATACTGATACAAGTTATCAGGGGCATATGAAATATCTTTCAACAAAGAAGATGGAACTTCCAATTTTATAAAGGAATGACAAACAGAAAGCTTAAAACTAAAATAAAAAAATATATGGGGCATTCTCACAAACTTTTGACTTTCGGGAATAAAAATCTGTTGAAATCAAACTTGCTAAAATATCATTTTAATCTGATAGACGAATGCCTTAATGATTCAAAAAAAAAAAAAAAAAGAAATGGTCAGCAGCGAAATTTTTTTTATTTAACTGAGGTTTAAGTTAAACTTGCGAGTTTAATTTTCATTACCATATTACCACTAAAACTGTTTATTTTCTTCTAAATTTTTACTTATAATGGATTGGCATAGTAGTCACAGGCCATTAAAATAAGAAATAATAACAATGTAATATTTTTAGTACAAAATTTTGGTATAACATTGTCTTAAAGGGGTGTTAAAGAAGGGACGGTAAGGTAAAAAAAGGGGACGGTATAGGAAAAAAGTTACGAAATGTGGGAAAAAGGGACGGTAAGGATGGAACGGTAAGGAAAATTACCACTATTTTTAGGCAAATCATATTAAGACTCAGTGATATCCACAATGTTCATTGATTTTTAGAAACAGTTATTTACATTGGATTAAATAAAAAAAAAAATTAATTTACCTCGAAAAGTGCAAGAATAAACCTTGGGGGCGGTAATACTACCAATAAAGCGACGATGCTTGAAATTGATATTTGAATGCTGATTTAAATTCTTCAGTAAATTTCCTGTCAAAAAATTTTAGACATTTTTTCTCTAGCATACTTCTGCAGGAGAAAAAACTCGAAAAAAATTCTGTGGCTGCATCTGAAGTGATTTTCTGTATAATTTTAGAAGAGGGACGGTGAGGAATCGAAAACCCGGGGACAGAGTTAAAAAAATAATAACAACCCAAAAAAACGTGTGCAGGTTAATTTTTTGCTACGTATTTATATTAAACAATAGTTTCAGTTTCGGAAAAAAATTACTTCGAATTATTTTTATTGAAACAATTTTACAGAGCTTATCCAAATAGATAGATTATAGAGCTTAGTTTTATAGAGCTTATATAGAGCAATATCCAAACTTAAAAATCAGCATGAGGGACACGGGACGGTATAGGAGTTTTCCTGGTATTTGGAACCCCAACATCGTCCAAAACTTATTTTTTTCGTTAATATTGTTATGCAATCATTCAATGGGATGTCCCCCAGTATATGAAAAAAAAAAACCCACAAAAACATTTACTACAATAAAAATTATTATTCAGGGACATAAAAGTCAAAAGATTGTGAGAATGCCCCATTTATCAGATATCAAATACAATAAGAAAACTAAATCTTTAGCCAGACTATTTAACAAAGAACCTGTACAGATTAATTTAAAAAGTTGTTGGATAGTTTATCCATCAATCTTTTGTTTGCCATTATCCGATAACCAGTAAAGAAATTTTTACGCAGTGATAATATATGCAATGGGTCAGCCTCCATCGAGCTTCCTAAAATTTCGAAAGACATGCTCAGCAGAATGATGAAACAGTAGTATAAAATAATTCACGTTCACAAATATCCATTTTTAGCACTTTCCAACAAACTTGAAAAGTGTTTATGACTTCGGTTTGTCTGGCGCCTGTTCGTCTGTCCGCGCTCTAACCACGTAAATATACTCGGATTACACAGACATTTTCGGATATGATTGATGTTTACCGTAGCACGTTCCCTATTTCAAATAAAGTTTCTAGTATGTTTAGTTCATTTACAGACATAGTCAAAATTTTTCCGTTACTATGGGTAAAAATCGTTTGAAATGATTTTTAATGATGTTACATGCTTTCAAACATAATAAAATTGATATGCATTTATCGAGTGCACAAAAATATGTATTCTTTAGGATATGCGGTGCAAAGAATAGTTATTAATCATTTACAGGGCCACACAAAAGAATTCCGTTACATATGATATAGGGGTGGAGGGACTTGTTTGCGGCGTATTTTAATTATGTCAAATTTTTTCATGTATAAGGAAATTGATATACGTCCTAAGGTTTACTATAACGTATTTCATGCATGGCATTTACAGGGACACACAAAATATTTCAAATACTATATTGCATCTGAAATACTGTACTGTAACAATGATTTTGGGAAATGCATTTTTTAATTATGTTGATCGCTTTTATGTTTCACTATATTTATGCATAGTATATGGTGTGTATAAATGCTATAATTCATATACAGGGCTACACAAAAGAATTCGTAATGGTTACTGGGTATGAATGCAAATTGCTTAAAGGTGGTTTTTGAATGAGTTATGCATTTTTACGCTGTACTGCATTTAGTTTACTAAGAAATGTTTGTAGAACATAGATAAAATGATATGTAGGTTCAAGCAAAAAATTGGATACATGGCCGTCTAAAAATGATAATTTCTGGAAATGTTATTTCAGTAGTTATAAGAGCGTTTCAGTTTGAATTAAATTTTAGCTAAATAGTGGCGTGTAATAAAGGTTCTAGGTAAACTACATGGTTTTATAAAAGTATTCAAGTATGTTTCCATCTATTAGTATAAATTGCTGAAAGAGAAACTTCAACATGTTATGTGTTTTCTTGCTAAACTACATTTTCCCATTATATAGTATATATATCAACCTACAGTTCAAATACAGGGCTGTTGAACAGAATTGAAATACATATTTGCTATGGACGGTAACTACTGAAATAAGTTTTTCAAATGTTTTATGCGCTTTCTAAAATGTTTACACAGTTATCTTATATACCTTATTTCCCTAAATAACGAAGTTTTGTTAAAGCATTCAGGACGTGTTGGAAAGTGTTTCATAATGTATGCTTAACGCATACTTTTTCTTTCTTATTAATAGTACAGTTAATTTCATTGTGCATGAGATTGCATGATTTTTTGCGAAAATATTTCTATCAATGTAAATCTTGAGTATTTCACAATTTTGTTTCTTTTTTTCTCTTTTTTTAGGGGGTGGGGGTTGTTTAATTATTTTTATCATAATCTCTTTTTTAATATATTTTAGCAAAGTAAAACTCAGAGCGTGACAATGTTTATTTTTTTATTAATCGTTTTAAAACATCCGCACCCTTAAGTAAAAAATATTAAGCTGTGGTTTCTTTACTCTGTAATTTTTTCAATATGATAAATGTAAGTTCATGCTACAGCAATATTAAAAAATAATAATTTTGTGAATAAAAAGATACAGAATGAATATATGAGTCTTTCTTTAGGAAATTATAACAACTAAACTAAAATCAATGGCGTTACCTCAAACCATTAAGTATCATGGATTCCAACCCCGCTTTCTTCATCACCTACTTTGATATGCTGTACATGGTGTCTGAAAAAGAATGAAATGCCCTTTATTTTAAACTATCGGAGATACGTATGAAATGTAAATTACAAAAGTGTTCAAAATAATGTAGAAATTTGGATTATGTTGATGAATTAGTCGTGCCACTAATTTCCAAAATGTTGCACTTTTTAAATTTTTATATAGTCTTTTATAAGTTATATTTAGAATTTTTTTTTATTATAATTAGAAAATTTGCACCGAATTATGATGCTTTAATTTTTATGAATTTTCGGAGCTTTCCAAAACTAAAAAATCTCCTGACTGCGATTAGTTCCAGAAAGTTCCTAAATTTTTATAAAATTCGATTTTTAATCTATATAAAATTCCATTCCGTGCTTTCTGATACATGCAAAAAATAACTTACCCAGGAAAAAGCATTCCATGAATATACGGAATTTGTACTGGCAAAATACTGATTCATTTTTATAGTTCAGATCCGTTTAAAATTTTATCTGCGAAAAAACTCTCCAAGGAATTAAAAATACCAAAATATTAGGCAACTCCTGGCGTAAAAAATCACTTACCTGACATTTCTTCTTCATTCGCAAGTTCTTCAAATAATAATATTTTAACACGTTGAGTGCCACGATGACTGATACTGAAATGCTGAAAATTTACAATGCTTAAAATAATTTTTAAGAAAGTATAATCCTGTAATAAATAAAAGGTAGGTAAATTTTAAATATTTGTTCAGTAATTATTTAAAAGAATGCGTATTTTTTCAGTTTTGTATGATATTTTAGATGTCAGCCATCAGTGAATGAAGCGTTTTAAACGGAATGTTCGCTGTAAGCCACCGGTGGCTGACGTGGCTCTTAACGTGTTAACCCACATCTACATTAATAGAAGAAAAATGTTTGTGCGCCTATCTGTCTGCGATGCCTAGAAAAATCTACTTCTCGTATAGGAATGAAAATTTGTATGAGGACGTTCAAGATGCACCCGACGCTCATTTTTTCAATTTTTGTTATTTAACTGAGATATTAATAAAAACCATACTGAGCTCCCAGCGAGGCGGTCGGAAATCCATTCAGGAGAATCTGAAGCAGGGAAAAATCCAAGAGTGAGAAAGTAGCTTTTGTTTCATTTTTTTCTAAACGCACAGTAGCCGAACCACTCATAACTATATATATATTCTTAAAATTTCATACTTTTTACTTTCTAACGTCACAATCCGCATAATAAATACGAATTTTAGCCCTTAAAATATTTTTTTTTTTTCGATTTCGCTGTTTTTTGTTTCCCTCCTTACTGGCAATCTAGAAGCCAGTAGTATTTTCGTATTTTAACAGAAATTTTTCCCGGTAAATTACAGAAAATTTTCCGTTTTTTCGGAATTTAACGGAAATTTTTCTCTAACTTACTGGGAAAAACTTCCGTTAAAATACGGAAATAGTACTGGCGTCTAGATTGCCAGTAGTATTTACGTATTTTAGTCCGTTTTTTTTACAGTGTACGAGGGTGATTCTCAATTTAAAAAAAAAACGAATATTAGCCTATTTATAAAATTTCTCGACTCTCTGACAACCTCTTTTTTCTACGCTAAAGGTAATTTAATGCTGGTATTCTTTGTACACTCGGTTTCTATCACATATTAAAATCCCGAAACATTCCGACGATTAGAAACATTAAAAAAAATCTTGAAACATCTACTCGCAATGTGAATATGAGGACGGTTTTTGATCAAGTTTTTACAGGTAAATAACCATATTTTAGCAAGAAAGGCATTCGCAGGATTCTGAAACTTTATATTTATAACTAATAATATAATTATTATAATAACAGAATTTTAAAGCATTGAGAGGAAAATAATTATTTTGTTTTTAATATTAAACGATCCGACGAAAAAAAAAAAAAAAAAAAAAAAAAAGAAAACACAGTCTTCTTAAAACTCAATATCTATATTTTTCCCTAATTGTTTACACAAGCTTCAATGCCATTATATTTAAAACTGATAACAATTTCAAAGAATCTGGATGATACGAACTATTTTTTAAACTATTACATGACCCGATTTGGAAATTAAAGTATTACAAGCGCATTTATCACTAATTATAAACAGTTTTTCACGAAATTTTTAAACATGCTCTGAAACCATTATTTGTGACTCATAAAAATTTCAAAGAGTTCGGGAAATAAGAACTTTTTTTTTTTTTTTAATATGAAGTGACCAGATGCAATAAATAAATAAATAAGTAAATAAATAAATAAAAATCTGCTCATTTTTAAATTTTTCAGCCCACTATTTTTGTCACAATAAGGAAAAGCGTACGACACCCGCTTAAAGAAAGTGCATTTTACCTTAAAACGAAACACACGGTTTTACAAAAATATAAAGTCATACAAATTTGAGGTTTATTTAATGTTATTATACCAGGCAAAGCCGGGCGAGTCAGCAAGTAGTCAATAAAGAAAAGGCAATAGCGTGTCCGAGAAAGATCTTTATTATTCTAATCATTAATATAAAAAATACTAACAGGTGAACTGAAATGCAGTTTGCTGCAAAAGAAAGAAGAAATCTAAGAGATATTTTACGGTACCTTCAATGTTTACAGTATCTTCAATGCTGTACGTGAGCTCCGTTAGAACACGAAAAATATCGATCCTGTACTCGATTTCCCTCCAAGTGTTTTTTAACATTTGTGGTGTAATAGTGAGGATTACTAATTGCATCCTTTACTTTACAACGGATATATTAGTAAAAAGTGTTCGGTAATGGAAAAAAGTCTTAGATTTCTTCATTTTTTTTTTCAGAAAACTGCATTCCATTTCACCTGTTAGTATTTTTGTTATTAATGTTTAAAATGTTAACTCTTTATCTACTGGCAGTACTTATAAGTAGTGCTCGCGATTATACGCATAAAACGTATTATACCGATTCGGATTTTGGATAGGAATAATATGGTAAAAGCGGTTTTCTACGAATACGTTTTATACATATTATATGTATAATCGCGAGCACTACTTATATGTACCATTAAAAAAACTTGTTATGAAATTCATTTAATACATCGATTAGTAGTAATAAAGTTTTGAATGCGTTATAGATGTATTATTTTATCTTGTTCCAAAAGCATTATTGGTTGCACAAAACAAAATTTTTTTTAAAGGATGATTTCTTTAGCCTTTGCACCTTTTCAACTTTCTTGGAGTTGAGGTGGGGGGGGGTGGAATTTTTCAATTAGGAAATATTTCTATATTTCCATTGTAAGAACATTTTATTTGTAGATTTCCTAATTCTTGAAAATAAAGAAAAATATTTGAGTTTTTAAGTTATGAAGTTTTTAAGATCTGCAAAGGGATGCACAAGAATAGACCGGCTTACTAATTATTCCATACGCTCAGACTTAAAAATATACAACATCAACCATAAAATAGTAGATTATCAGAATAAATGGACGAATCACGTAGAGCGAATGAGTAATGACCGATTGCCAAAAAAGCTTCTGAATTACAGACTCAGGGGTTACCGTGACCGAGGTAGAGCTACGCTCCGATGGATTAATCAATGGAGCCGGAACAGGCTGATTTAGCCTAACTCATGCTGAAGATGATGATGATGATGATATTTGAGTAGAGTTATAAATATTGCACAAAATCCCTACAAAGTCAAATTTAATTAATCCTTCTAAATCCTTCAATCCTTCTAAAATTTATTAAATGGTTATGTAAATCTTCTAATGTAGTTTCAAAAATTCATAAAAAAAGCTTTAGCAGGTAAAATTTTCATGAATTCATAATTCAGTACATAAAGGGTTAAAGAACACGCTGGGACACGCTGTATATCTGAATTTGTGCATGTTCTTAAACTCTTGTTCATTATTCTTACAAAAAATGGTTGTTTTTGTAAATAAAGTAGAAATAAGATATATTTCTAGATGAAACATTTAAACTTCAAACATTTATACAAGAGACAATTATTTTTAAATTGTTATGTGTTGTATGGCTGTGTATCAAAGGTTTTGATATTCCTTTATACTCAACATATTAATCTTTGTAAACGCTCTACAGCGACAACTTAATGTTCTAAAATGTGCAAGAAACATGCTTCTCTATAATTAATAATTCACATAATTAACTCTCACGAACTTCTGTTTCATACATCAGTGAAATTTTCAAACGGATATTTTCACCGGTAATTTTGCATCCGGACAATGAAAATGAAATATACAGTACAGAAATATTGGGCATTTCATTTACCTCCTCCGGATGCAAAATTACAGTTAGTGTTGTGAATCATCCCGCTTTGAATAAATGCTTTAATAAAACAAATTACACCAAGAGACACTTTTCCACTAAATATATCCTAAAGGAATTTAAAATATGATCATTAGTAGTTTCCTCTTAAAATTGAAAAATCGATTTCTTCCGTATTAATATTTATACACATTCCAAGTAACTGCCATATTTATTTATATCTTAACACTTTTTTCGATAATGTGGTTTCTATTTAAGTGAAAACAACAAAGGTTTATTTTCATTTAAATTAATGTTAGTATCTCATGAATAAATTTCTCTTCTTTTATTAATCGTTCACATTCATTTCGTTATCATTAAATACAAGGTAATGAAATTTTTATTTCGGTTTGTATTTTATTTAAATACATTCTATTTCGAATATAGCAGAAAATAATTACGTCCCGGGTTTATTTATCAAAATGTTTTAAATTATTAATTTAATGGAGTAATAGTTTTATGGAAATGCTATATATAAAATCATAAATTCTATACAGGTTGTCTCAAAATGTTTGAAATGCGCTTTAATGTACTTCTTTTAATTGCTAAAAAGTGTAAGATGGAAACTTTTAAAAGTTTCCAAGAGTCAAATTAATTTTTGTGGCCCGTTTCCGTATTTCGGCTCTTTGGCTCTATCCGAGATATTTTTCAAACAAATAAATAATAATACAATCTGAATTCGAAAATCCGACATCTTCAAATCTCCTGCATCAAAGTCATCTTCTGCCCCCCTTTTTTGACACCTCCAACTTACGAAGGAAATAAAAATAGCAATTGTTCAAGAATTAAATGCTTCGAGATCGAAATTGATGGATTAGCAGACAGCGAGATCCCTGATGCTGTGCTAAATAGAACAGCCGATAAAGATAGCAGCAGCTCCGAGGAACGATTATAAACAGCCGCGACGGAAGAACAGGTGTCACTGGAAGAATAAGAATAAATTTGACCGGATAATTTATACGTGCTTTAGAAAAACAAGACTGCATTCCTCAAATTGATATTCTTCTTTTGTATAATATCCAAAGAAAACTTGTTAAAGATAGGCCGAAAAAACGGAAGCAAAAAAATTGGCATCCATGCTTCCGAAATTACACCAGAAGAAATAACTTCACTGTTCATCAATTTCTTTTTGTAACATGGAAAATAGCAATTAAAGTAAGTATTTTCTAAATCTTTGATTTTCTCTTTTTCTCACAGAAATATCATTTGGCCCAGGATTAAATTGCGAATAAAAGCACCATTAAGAATATCCGAAGTACTTCTGATAACCTTTCAAAAATCTGACTTGCTCTTTGACCCGACGATGCAGGATTTTCGATGTTATACTGTATTCTAAAATTGCACGATCTATGAGCTTGTTCACGGACGCAGATCGGAGCTCCCGGGTGCAGGGAGATATTCCTCATGGAGTAGGTCTTAAAGAAGCAAGCAATTTCGAAATAATTTAATTATTTCGTAATTTTATGGTTCAAAACAGGTGAAACAAATGACTAAACCTTCTTACCTTTCCAAACAATGTCTCTTGTAGTAGGAATACATGTCTATATGCACTCAGACAAAATCCAAAACATTCAAGAAAGGTATCACGTGATCTCATATAAATCCGATCAGCAGCAAATTTTACGCCCGGTCTTCGCTCACTTGAACCACAAAAAATCTAAGGTCGTTATGATCACGTGCTAGGGCTTTATTTGTTTGCGTTTTCACTTGTTTTGGTAGGTTGATTGATTCGCTTGAACAACTTGACAAAAAAAAAAAAAATAAATAAATAAATAAATAAAATACACCATTAAAACAACAGCGGTGGGATGACTAATGACTTTTTCTCAAGTGTAAACAAGTTTCACGAAAAATAATGTGTCACAGACACATTAAAAAAATAATTTACAACGTTATAAAATAATGATTAAAAAAGTTTTATCTTTAAATACACCGGGAAAAAATGTGTGCTTTAACATGCATTTTACTGCCAAAAGGACATAATTTATTTAGCAAATATTCAACAATTACAAAAAAATCATCAAAATTTCTATCAGAAAATGCATCAAAATGAAAGTTATAATTATAAAAAAAAAACACTATTTTTCACGTGAAGGAAAAGAATAGGCTATCACCAAGCTGTAATAGGCTGCCATAGATTGGACAAAAACTTTGGAACTGTGACATTCGTTCTGTGCATATGTAACTATTCTCTTTAAAAAACATTCTGCGGAACACCGCCTTATTTATCTAAAAAAAAGGGTCGGGTAATACCACAGACTTCTCATATAATCTTTACTCTGGGGGTAATACAAAGCTACTGAGTAGTTAGCTCCCAAGTTCACTGTAACTGTATGTTTAAAATAAACCTCACTCCGTAAGCCTTAGTCTCCTTCGTGCCCGGGCGACGTGATCGTCGTTAACAAGTTCTAAGATGTAATGATCAGAAACGCTCCTATAGTGAAATTTTAGAATATTCTTTTTTAATTGTTTTAAGAATGGCTCGGATAAAGTCGAAACATGTAACCAGTCCAATAAAACTAATTTTACTGTTTTTAAAGTTTTCACATTACATCTTTTAACAATTAAAAGAAGTATATTATTACAGTCATTCAAGGTAACTTTGAACCATGGGGTGTAACTTTGCGCCACTTCCTAATTTTCAATATTTTTGACTATAAAAGACTAAATAAACTCCAGAACTGTGCTCTGTTGGCAAGGTTCTAAACCGGGATTTCTACTCTTTATTTTAGAAAATAAATTAGAAACATTATGCGCAATTAATTTCATCATATAACTATTTTTGTGAAGTACCAATTTCAAGTTAATTTTGAATGCTGTTTTGAAGTTGTTGTAAATCAATTAAATTTTCATAGTAAGTAACAATATACTCATTTATCAGACATATTATTATCTAAATCTTGTAAATGTGTTAATATTTTGTGATTATTTATTTATTAATAGTTAATAAAATGTAATTTAAGAAGGCACTAACATTTTACCACATTTTCAGGGTAACTTTGAGCCATCTCAATGTTATACTGATGTTTATAATTTACTGATTATAGGTGCTACTGCCAAAAATTTCCCATATTTGCACGTATATTTTATATAAATGCCGAAAGTGTGCATTAGATATAACATGTAAATATTTTCACAAATATGTGTAAAATGTATAATTTTCATTTAAAGGCGTTATTAGGGGCGAAGCTACTCAAATTTGATATTTCATACATTCGACATTTTTTATTCTTGTTTGAATAATACGAGTACAGTATGTATTACTGTAACTATGAACGTATTATTGAGTTAAAACATTCAGAAATGTTTTTCACAGTTTTTTTATGTTTCATATGAACAATAAACAGTTTTTTTTTATTTCTAAATATTTATGGTTATCTTCTTCCATTTTTCTTGTGCCTAATATTTGTTATAATATCATAAATTATACAAATCTTGTGATGTTGGGAAATGTAAATTCGGAGTCTACATACCTGAAAACATTTTTGGGGTTCAAAGTTGTCCTAACTATAATACTTTTTTTATAATGAATTATTCTAGATAATATTTATCATATGGTGCAAAGTTACCCAAAATGGCTGGGTAACTTTGAACCGGGTTAAAAATTCATTTTTATTGCTTTTATCATTATTATTCCTTAATTTTTGATAGTCATACAATAGTTTAGGATCATTTCTTCTTTTTTATGCCCCTAGTTGCAACAATATTCTTAAAATAAGAGTGTGGCACATGAAAATAGAGAAAATGCGGATCAAAGTTATCCTGAATGACTGTACAAGGTGTTAATTTGTTATGTATACGCTTTAATGTTTTACATATTGAAGATAAATTGGCAATGTACAGTCGTGGGGGAAAAAAAGTAAACAACCCCTACGAAATCTGAAAGAAATTATTGTAGAAGAAAGTTACTGGTACCAAACTTTTGGAAATAAAGTCTACTTTTAAATGATGCATATAAAATTTGCTTATGGGTCCACCCACATATCAAAGCCAGAACAAACTTTTTTTTTTTTTACTAGCCTAAGCAGGATGCACTCTTAGGATTTGACAGCACGACATCTGAATTTTATTTTTTCTTATTTTCACGTTTATTGAGCAAACATTCTTTGTTGAAAGTCATTTAATTGTGTATTGGATTTTAATTTTTAATGTAACTAATAACTGCACTTTTCAATGACATGCCATTTTCTTTTCAACTTTTATGTATATTTTTTCTAAATGTAAAATTAAATTAGAATATTTTATCCTACAAAATCGAAAGATTTCATTGCAACGGTGACGCATAGTGTCGTCCCGTAGCTAGTAAAAATAAAAAAAGAGAAAAAAAGATCTATTCCCATTCTCGATAACTGGTAAAAAAAAGGTCAAGAAGCCACAGTTTAATTTTGAAAGATATAAATAAAAATCCGCTTTTCTGCTGAACGAAAAACGTCTTCGACATCTAAAATCAGCAGCGTAAGCTAAGAAAATGGAATCGTAACAGAACGGCATTTAGAATAAATCTGTTTGTTGAGATCATTTATCAGTTTTATAGCCTATGATATTCTGAGAATCCAGAAAAATTACAATGATAGAAGGTTTAAATCTACTATGAGAAAAGGAAAAATTGAGTGTATAAGAGCTTTCAAACGACAGGCTAAAGCATTTTTTATAAATATATGGTAATGTTCTCGATAGACATATTCAAGATAATATAATTTTGAATACTTAGAGTAGAAATGTTTGAATAAGTTTCATATGCAAAAACATAAGATAAAATAATAATATTTTCCGATAAATGGTAATAAACAATTAGATAAAAATTGTTTATTTCATTCAACGAGCACGCATCTTACATATTATACGTAAAAATAAGTTTTAAAGCGGTTTGTGCTTTCAAAAATCATTGTAATAATGTTTATCGGCTTTCATTTTTTAAATAAATCATGGGAAAGATACTTTAAAAAAATCATATTTTGTTTTAAGTATGGTTTACGGCTAAAAAACAGTTTGTTACTAATCGGCAATACTGCTCTTTAATTCAAAAAATAATTTTCCTTGATAAAATTCTATAATATTAAACGCACAATAATTTTAGGAGCTATAATAAGAAATAAATTTTACTTGCTTACTGCGGAACAAAATAGAGTATTTCGCAAGCTTCCAAATAAAACAAAAAGAACAAGTAGTAACAATTGAAAAAATAAATCTATCTTTATTCTTAAACAGCACAAGTGTTGCCATCTACGTGTTAAAAATCGATTTAATAATATTTTCAGAATGTATTTTATTGGCGACATTAGGCATTATAGCTTCAATATTATTCTAATAGTATTTTAGAAGCCTAAATTGGGTATGTTGCCGAAAAGCAACACCCGGCATTTGAGGGTTAAAAGTATCTATTCAAATGATTAAAAATACTTTGCTATAAACATCACTTGCAGAAAGTAAGATTTTGTTATATTAAGGTCAAAACAAACTCAGTTCGTGCGGCTTATTCAAGCTACATTTTTATATTTTATCATTTACATATACTCTTTTACGAAGCATATTATAACGGCATTATTATTTATTTATATTATATAACAAATATTTTTGTACTTTTGACAGAAGGAACCATACTAGAGCCCTGCATACCCGAACCCGCAAATTCCATTTTAAATCAACCCGAGATCCGACCCGAAACAGACAAAAAAATTCCTCGACCCGCAACCCGACCAAAACCCTCAAAAATAATTTTTGCCAACCCGCAACCCACAAAGACAGAAAAGTAAATCATGTTTTAATACCATTATGAAAAAAATTCTACAATTATATCTGTAATACCATTTTTATATTTTTCATAGAAGAATTATCAAATCTATATTCTTTCATATTCAAATATAGTTAAACCTCTGAATAGTGAACACCTCGGGATCGTTGTATAGACTCAAACATCGGGTAGGGTTATCCCGAATTTTCTTTTAAATGAATCTAATGAATCTAATTTTCTTTCTGCAGGTCGGGTTCACACTAGAAAAATTCCAGCGGGTCATATCTATGTTTTTTGCCACTCCGATTTTTGAGATTTTCACAGAAAGTTTTAGCATAAGTATGTTTTAATTAAAAGAAATACGTATGTGAATTGGAGACTTGCTCGGGTCGGGTTGTACACGATCCGTCCCCGTATACAACTCAATTAAATGAATATCACAGGTATGATAAATTATACCCAAACATTGATACAATGAAAACAAAGAAAGTAGAACACAATTAGCATTCTGGCTTATCGTACTTTAAAAATACAATACGCAGTAAAACGCTAAATGATTCTTCCTGTCTTCCTGTCTAATCACCCAGTAGTTTTTGTCATAATAACGGTAGAAGTGTGAAGACTAGAATATTAGAATTGTAACTATTCAGCAAAAATGCTTTAGAAATGCAGATGGTATTCGTTATAATCCTTATCGTACCATTAGTTGAAAAAGTATGTTTATATTAACTTCCAGAATCTAAGTCTAGACGCATTTTGTTCTCATGAAACTTTGATCAGTGGGTTAATAGACTTTTAACGTGAAAAAATATTTTGGTCATTCTTTTAAAAAATCGGGTCAACCCGAAATCCACCCGAACCCTAAACAATAAAAGGCAACCCGACCAGAATCTCACGCACAACAAAAAGAGTTGAAGTCAACCCGACCCGCAACCGGAAATTATAGCGCCAACCCGACTCGACCCGAACAATGGGTCTGGTTGGGTTCGGGTAAAAGCGGGTAACCCGACTCGATGCAGGACTCTAAAACATACACTACAGCACACACAACATCAACTATTAACTGATACCTTTGAATGTGTAGGGATGTTTTTAAAAAATATAATCAATTTATTCAATACAAACAAAAGATACAGAATTCAAATCAATCAATAGCATAACAACAAAAATAATATAGAAATACTTACGACTTCCACGAAAACATTATACATATTTAAAAATTAATCTGCACAACTGTAAAATAATATGAGTATTATTATTCATAAATATACTTCAGTCATGTATATACACCTTTATACCGATTTTCATCAGGCATTACTGTACCAAAAAATGAGGTATTCATGCAAGTATCTGTTTTCAATACTTGTTAAAAATTACAATATAGTTATCTAAATCTCTTTTATACTATTCTTAAAAATGCATTTATTATTGCTTTATCGAAAAACATATCATTTTCATTTTACAAGTAAACCAGTACTAACGTGTTGTCTAATAAAACTCAATATACCTCTAAAACACAACTCTCAAATACATCTGTGCTAAAAAATTCACACGGATACCATTTTTTAGAATATATTCGAATTCATTTTAAAATATTGTCTGTGTCCTTAAAACTTACTAAAAATTCACAGAAATCATATTCTACCTTGGCCATTAACATATTAACATATCAGACTGCATTTCCGCTCACAATTTTTCAGGAAAAACGTTTTCACCTCTCTCTGAGGCATCTTCAGTTCCAAATGATTTTCGTTTTTCTGGCCGTGATTTTAACCTTTTGTATTATTTTCTTTTTTCCCTACTTGTTCTTTCAAGATCTGGTGCCATCTATTGTCGATTGTCGCATGTTTCATATCATTGCATGATCCTCTTTCCATTTCATGCTTTAATATATTAATTTCAATGGTTTCTCTAATTAACGCATCGAGAAAGTTATTATAGTTAGCAATTTTTTCATCAATATTGTATTGATTTTTATTGGGGTTCCTGTATTAACTCTTCCGAGGGGTATTGTTTGGTTGTTATTTTTTAAATGACGGATGTTTTCTTTTAATCTTTCTTCAGTTTTAAGCTTTGTTACTCCTATGTAAGATATCTCTTTTTCTGTTATCTTTGCAAGTAATTTTATAAATTCCAGCCGTTTTTAAATTCCCGAACCACCCAGACATTCATGAATATCCCATTTTTGGTAAAGTAATGCTTCATGAATATTGGTAGAAGGTGTAAATACATAAATGTAATACAAGCAAATGCAAAACAGCTTTTGTTTATTATTTATCTTTAATATAATTTTTCGACATTTTTCATGCATTGGGCAAACCCATCTACAAAACTACATCATCCGAGATTACTTTAATTTCTCTAATAATAATAACATTGGGTTCCTTAATGTAAAAATTTGACGAGAATCGTAATGGGTTGATATTGGTGACATTAATAAAATGATTTTGATAATATGACTCACAGTTTCGATTAATTTTCCTAAATTTTCAAATCCTTTATCTAAGTTGGGTTTTAAAAATTTAACTAACCAGTCAGTGCTAGCTCAAAGTATGACAGATTCATGTCGTCATACGAACTTGTTGTCCGCAATGTTTCTAAATTTACTTTAAGATAAATGTCAAGTAATTTTAACTCGCGTGTGCTCAAGAAATGATGATACCGGGTGTCCCAAAAAGGACTGACTGATTTTAAAATTCAATAACTTGCAAACGGCGACAGATATTTAAAAAATTCTTGCAGGAGGGTTATGCATAAGGTCAAAAGTTTTATTACAGTGATTTTCGATTTTAGTTCGAATTACAAACAGCAGATGGCGCTGTAAGCAATAGTCGCTAAATACAGGCTCGATTTCTGGTCCTTTCTCTTGTTTCATGCTGAAAAAGGAGATGGAAATGTATTATCCGGGCCACGAAGTACCAAAAATCGAGCCTGAATTAAGAGTCTATTGATCGCAGCGCCATCTATTGTTTGTAATTCGAACTAAAATCGAAAATCACTGTAAAAAAACTTTTGACCTTATGCATAACCCTCCTGCAAGAATTTTTTAAATATCTGTCACCGTTTGCAAGTTATTGAATTTTAAAATCAGTCAGTCCTTTTTGGGACACCCGGTAGTATTGTGAGGTATATGTGTTGCGAAGTCTTGTAGTTGAGCTACGAAATCTCCTATTTTATTTACGAATGACAGTTTCATCAATAGTGTTTTCTGATAAAGATTGTGGATATTAGTAGAGTTATTTAATCGGTACTTTGATGAATAAAGAGTATACAATCTGCTCTGATATATAAGTTTAATTTACTTCGATATATCTGTATCTTGTTGTTATGTCGCCTATTCTAACGTACAGTCGTGGAAAAAAAAAGAAAACACCCCTACTAACTCTAGCACAAAGAATTGTAGAAGAAAGTTACTTGTACCAAACGATTCGAAATAAAGTCTACTTTTAACTGTTGTATATAAAATTTGCTTAGGGGGCCATCTACATATCAAAACAAACCCAAACTTTGTTTTTTTCCATAGCAATACCCAAGCTTGACACAATAAATAAATTATACAATTAGCCAAATTTACAATTAGGCTTCAATTAGCCAAAATACAATTATCCATGAAATTCGTACGTTTATTTTCAGCGAAATTAATTATTTTAAAAACTCGTTTCTTGAAAAATGCTACAGAATGACTAAGCCAATAAGACCATAACTCTCGCTTAATATGTTTCGACTACAGTCAGCCCAAACGTTTCAATAAAATGAGTAATTTTTTTTTAATTATGCTTTTCTACACATCATATTCATCATTTTGATGTTTTTTAGCATTCCTTACTTAAAAAGTAAAATAATCCCTTCGGCTCGGCCTACAAGCGCAAGTAGATTTCGAAGTTAAGTGTTAATTTCAACAACAAAACTAAATCATGATTAGAGATAAACCCACTTTAACTATTTTATCTGGACGCTTTTGACGAGCTTTTATTTCACTTTTATATAAGGGCTGGTTTAGTCAGAATCATGTTAAGGCGTTATTAAAAAAAAAATACTTTTCCATGCTCAACAACTCGAAATGTTCTGGCAGATTTTCAGATTCATTTTTTAAAAGAAGAATATGAAACTTGCTGACGTGATTTTTGCAGAGATTTATAAGCAACCTGTGTTTTTATTTTTTTGTTCAATTAATTAAAACTTGATTTATAAACAATTATTTTCTCAGTAGGACAATATTCTTCGTTTCCAATACAATCGCTTAGGGAAATTCGGTTCAAAATACCCACTTTGACATTATCTTTTGAAATATATTTTGCCGCTATCAAAAAATCGACCATTACGGCAAATTACACAGTTTTTGAATAAGAGAATCTACCAATTGGATGCGGTTGAGAGAAAAAATGAATTTAAAAATGAGTCAGAAAATAAGCATTTTGGTTTTGAATACACCCTTAATACGATGATTTTTTTTTCTTCAATCACTGTGTATTTTTAATTTGTTTTGCTGTAAGAACTGGTCACTATAAATGTTGAAGATAATATTAAGAAGATATATAGTAAATTCATGCGGATTTAATAACTTGTGATTTGACGTAGTTATGGATTCTTTTCTTCTTCAAACCCCTTTTTGTTTTCGTTTTTAATTTTATTTTGCGGTACGAATTGGTCCTATCAAAAACTTGCCAGATAAAAGTTGTAGATAATATTAAGAAGATTTATAATAAATTTAATTGGATTTGATATCTTGGGAATTGACGAAGTTATGAATTTATTTCTCTCCAAAACCCTATTTTTTGCACCCCTTGAGCCCATTTTTAATTTTATCAAAAATCTGTGATTTTAGAATCTGACAATCTTATATAAACATCCATTTTTTATTTATTTATTTTACAATTTATTTTTTTTTCCTTTCCTGTTCATTTTTTTTATATGTAATGGTAAATATTAAGACTTTTATATATTTTTATAATATATAATTTATTTTATTTTATGGCATACAGCTACATTCTATATATTATCAAGTTTAATTTTTTTCTTTAATTTCTCAGTGTAGATTTAATGGTATGGTAATAGAATATATTGTAAGCATTTTATAAACATTTAATTTATTAAAAAATATTTTTGAATAATGATATACAGCATGGTATTGTTTATATTAGGATGTGTGTAGGAATGCAGTTGATACATTTTAATTTCATTAGCATGTATTAGGTTCTTCTTATTGTGACATTTGTATAATAATAATAGTTTTAAAATAAAATAATAGATGGCAGCACAATATATTTTGTATTTTTAAAGCCTCTATTAAAGTCATAATTTTAATCTTTTACACTAGGTGGTAATTAACGCAGAATATTGGCAATGTTGTAAAATTGTTATTAAACAATTTAAAATTGTTTTTAGGTATTATAAATAATGTAATTATTTTTTATTTATATTATATTAATTATATTTATTACAGTATTTCAACATGAATTAACTGACTCCATAGGTTTTAATTTCTGTGTTAACTTAACTGTTTTATTCACCTTAATCTTATCATGCTTTTTGGATTCCATGTGCTGGAATATATTTTGAAATTCTACTGGGAATTATTTCGGTATGTTTCGCAAGATTTCTATTGCTATAAATTAAATATTTAATGGGTTGTAGTTTTTTTTTAGTCTTTTTTTCCCCATTTTATGCCATTTGATAATGTTCTGTTTGCTTCTTGAAACTATTCTTTTGGTTATATTGGTTGTTTGAGTGCAGGGGAAATTTTTTTTCAGTTTATAGCTTTTTTCTAACAGAAAACAACCGATTTGCTTATATCATTGAATTCTGTACTCTTAAAAACGTAATTCATTATATAAGTTTTTCAATTTTTTCAGAATCCATATTCTTTTTTTTTCTTCCATGTTAATTCTTGTAATTAGGTATAAGGTACTTTAATTTATACATACAGTTCTATATTGTTGGTTTGTGGCGTCCATTTTTGTAGTCAATCATTCACAATATTGCGGTTTTTGATGATGTTCGGTAATGTTTAATTAATGGTTATATATATATATATATATATAACGTTTTTTACTGAGGGTAGTTTTGGGTTCTAGGGGTCATGATCGGTGTAGATCTGCAAAAATTTTTCAGATATTCCAACATAGGGGAGGATGTAATAGGTAGTACTTCATACGAAATCTATCTAAAACGGAACCATTATAAGATCACTCCTGTGTCTGTCTGTCACAGCCATTTTTCTCATAAACTATGGAACGTGGAAAGTTCAAATTAGGGAAAGTAATAAAGACCACATATTTACAGATTATTAAACATTCACAAATATATTTAGGAAAAATGGTACAGAGGCGAACTAAGATACTTGAAAAAAAACTTTCTTTGTATATATCGTGTGAGGTATCGTATGAAAGCTTTTGTATCGCTGAACTCGAAAATACATATCTTTTAATTTTAGGTATTATATTTTCAGATATATCATCGAAAATGTAGTGCAAAAATATGTCCACCCCCCTTGTATTTCCGAATCTACTGAAACTAAAATTATGAAAAAAATAGAGGTAGTAGGCGTTAAATTAAACCTTGCAGGGAAATTATAGCGATTACCTAGGTCACATAGTTTTTTAGAAAAGCGCATTTTTCCGTTACACACAAGTTTCGATTTGCGGTCATTCAGTGAATGTGTTGCGAAGCGCTGGAGGTACCTATCGTAGCAGAAGGATAAAAGCATTGTCAATTTTTGAAAAAAAAATCGCCGGTAATTAGCCGAGTTATTAACCCTTAAAGACACAGACGGATTGGGCATACATAATGACAAGGGCGGCGTACTCTATGTACCATCAGTTTTTAAGGCCTAGATAATAACTTTCAATGATATATTGTGTAATGCAATACCGAGTAGCAGCATAAAAGCAATAAACGTCAAATTGTTAAAGACTAACTAATTTAATTAGAATTAATCACATAAATACTATGGGATTCGCAAGTTGTTTGCATTTAGTGGATCTCTCAGTACGCCTCCCGTGTCTTTAAAAGTAAATAAAAAACCCATCTGGCAAAACGCGGTACGGCCAAGGCGGTGTTGCATTTTGCGACCTCCTTTCGTAGCGCGCTTAGCACAAAGCCAAGTTTAAACTTTGAAAAAGTGTTTTGTTTTAGATACTCTGTTAAAGAAAAATACACTGAATTAAATTTTATGAAATGGCAAAAGAAGATTAAATATGCACTACTTTTATTGTCTGTACCGAATTATGTTCATGATAAACTGATTAGGATAAGATTAAAAATAGCGTTATACAGAATAGAAATATTTTATATTATTTAATCTTCATATCTCTTTGAACTTTTATGGTATGCCGTTTCGTACTTTTCTAGTATATATAGTTATAACCAACCCTACTTTGTATAGTTTTTTGTTCTTTTTAAGCCTTTTTATTCTTTTAGCTACAATTTTCGAAATAACACAGTTAATAATTCATATATTTATTGTACGGAACCCTATGAGCACGAGTAATACTCGTACTTGACCATTTTATTTTAAATCACAATTGGAAAACTACATGGAAGAAAAATTTGAAATTGAGAATTCGCATAAGCAAGACATAATAAATATAAATCTATCAAAAAAATTGTATGTTACAATTCATATTTTTTTTCGAATATTAATTTCGTAATTCCTAATTCATATTATAAATTTTTTTAATTATAATTTCAATGTATTTATGTTTAAGTTTTTTAGTATTATAACCACACACAAAAAATGATCACATTAGGTTTGTAATTTAGGAGACATTAATAAACATATGAAAAAGGCATTTAACGTTAGAAGCTCCAAATTTTGAATGTTTATAATTCAAAGACATATCATTCAAATGACTTGAAATTTCGTTTATGAGCATAGTTTGAACCGAAGATTTAAAATATATTATCAAAATCTAGTGTTTCTATTTAAAAAAAAAAAAAAATGTTCGGCCTTGTTTTCATTTGTAGATGGCCCCCGAAGCAAATTTTATATACATCATTTAAAAGCAGACTTTATTTGCAATCGTTTGTTACCAGTAATTTTGTTCTATTATAATTAGTTGCAGAGTTATTAGTAGGGGCTGTTTACTTTTTTCCCCACGAATGAACAGTCGTGGAAAAAAAAGTAAACACCCCCTACTAACTCCTCAACAAATTATCGTAGACAAAAGTTACCGGTACCGAACGATTGGAAATAAAGTCTACTTTTAAAGGATGTATATAAAATTTGCTTAGGGGGCCATCTTCATATTAAAACGAAACCAAACTTCATTTTTTTTCAATAGCAATACCGCATTTTAACAAGATATTTCAAATCTTCGCTTCAAACTATGCCTAGACACCAAATTTCAAGTCATTTGAATGATAGGTTTTTGAATTATAAAAATTCAAAATTAGTGCTTCTAATGTTAAATTATATTTTCATATTTTTATTTATATCTCCTGATATTATTCTCCTAATGTGCTATTTTTTTTTGTAGCAATAATATTAATATACCCAAACATAAATACGCTAAATTTGAAATTTTTACATTTTTTTTATATGAATTATGATGGATTTAGATTTATTAAGTCCTGCTTTATGGAAATCCAAAATTTCACATTTTTCTATCAACTAGTTTACAAATTATGCTTAAAAAACGGCAATATGTTGGTTTAAGGGGCCGTCTATGACAGAACAGAGTAGATATTTTGAAATTTATTCTGCTGTCCTGTAATCTAACAGACTTCATTGACTCCTTGAGTGGCGCGTAACCCGGGAGAACTCGCTGCATGTGATTTTCTCTAACCGTCGTACTTTTTTAAAGACTCTTATTTAAACCATTTTTCATTTTAATTAAAATCTTAAAATGTTATTTCAATTATTTTACCTTTTTGTCAATAAAAGTACTAAACCAAGCAAAAAAAAAATGTTACTAAGCGAATGTAAAGTAAAAGAAAAGCAATTGGGCACCGTGAGAGAAATTCTCGCTAGCGAGTTCTCTCGGGTTAAAGTGCCTTGATCAAGAAGGGAGCTCTCTCGAGTACGAAACTTCAATTTGGATACAGCCCTTTTAAAATACGCTCGTTTTAAAATAATTAATTTCTCGGAAACTTATGGTACGAATTGCAAAAAAATTTGTGGCTAATTGAAGGGTGTAGAGTTCATTTATGCTGTCAGAATTCTGTACTGATATTGAAGAAAACAAAGTCAAGTTTCGTTTTAATATGTAGATGACCCCCTAAGCAAATTTTATATACATCATTTAAAAGTAGACTTTATTTCCAATCGTTCGGTACCAGTAACTTTCTTCTACGATAATTTGTTGTGGAGTTAGTAGGGGGTGTTTACTTTTTTTTCCACGACTGTACATAGGAAGCTTACAAAATATTTGTTAAGAAATGTAAAGTCAAGATAATTTTCAATAATGGACTCAAGAAGACGGTTAATTCCCTGGTCTAAAATTCTATTGAAAATATTATATTAAAATATATACATACTAGATTGTACATTCGAAATACAATAAATCAGAGTAGGGGAGGGTAGTACACAGTGAGACGAAAATTATTATTACTTAACGAATGGCAACGATTTTTACTCTTTTGAAAACATTTTTGCTACATCTTTAAGCTACACAAATACAGTACACATTAATGTATAAATGGTTTTAAAAAAATTATTTATAAAAGCACAGAAGCAGAATAACGGAGTTTCAAATATTGTCTCACTGTGTACCACAATTGTTACACAGTGAGACAATGTATATATTTTAATAAATCATACATTTTTACACTCTATCAATAATTTTCTGCAATTTGTGACTTCTAATTAATATTTCTATATTTAAAAAAATTAAAATATGAGCCTCCGGTGAACAATGGCAGACATTGTGCTACCTTTATGCAAATTTTCAGCCTCTTACGTTTAGTAGATTTCACTAGCCATCGCACGTCCCCCCCCACACACACAGATAGAGAGAGAGAGAGAGAGAGAAACCTTCTTTTATTAATAAATAACTTTTTTTTTTTTACATCAGAACAATACAGTAGATGCACAGTGAGACACGTCTCACTGTGTACCACAACTATGTGTCTCATTGTGTACTTTCGTTACGTTGTAACAAAATGGATGCCATTTCTGTTTCATCATCAATTTCACAGCTTTGAATGATTGTGTAGTTTTGTCGACATAGTCTATCATTAGATATAACTAGGTTTGGTTAAGTAAATATACGCTATAATGAAAGAAATAAACTCTAAAATGGACGTTTATGTAACTTTAACCCCTGTAAAATAAATAATTACTTACCATTTTGTTGAACGAGTAACCGGAGTGCCGAAACTACATCCACGTGTTGCATAAGATGAGGTGGTTCAGTGTGTGTTCCAGCTAAGAGAAAAAATAATATATATAAACGGCTGCTGTCTCACTGTGTACCATGTCTCACTGTGTACTCCCCTACCCTATATAATGCATTCCCTGTCTGGATAATCTGCGAATAATGAGGTAATTTGATTACAAATTGAATTTTATTTTTATAAAACCTAACGCTATGTTTCTTTATGTAAAGGATTTCCGATAATCAAAATTGCTTTCTGTAATAGGGAAAATTTTCTTTTAAATTTTACATATTTCTACCATTCTCTGTGCAGAAGTATGAACTTCAGAAGCACATTGATACAAAACCATCTGATCTACAGTTTTCTACTTCAGTATATTTACATTCCGTCTGTTTACAATAACTTGATTTAGAGATATATTCTTATATGCCAGTGCTTAGTAATTTTTAAATGGAAGGTCACTTGGGTATACGGTATAATACTAAAACTAAACCTTTAAACCTATCTAGTTTTCTTTACACATGCCTCGCGTGTATGTAATCAAAGGGCTCAAAAAATATTACAGAAACGATCTCGAAATGGATGTAGAACATATCAAGGAGGTCTATCAGTGCAGTTGCAGCAATCAATACAAGATGTTTAATCTTAAATTAATGTCTAATGAATTTTCATTAATAATGCGCCAAACATATTTCTTTATTTATTAACATGCCCATACCTAAATTTACCTATAGAGTAATAAGTTATGTATAGTTAAAATATAAATCATATGTCTTTGTTAATTCGAGGTAATTTGAGTATAGTCATTTTTTTATATATTTTAAAGTAAGCACAAAATTAACGCTTACAGAATTTCATTCTTTTATAAAGCATTGTTTAAATAATCAAATTGACAAAAAAAAAACTGCTTATTGTAGTATCTGTAACAGTTTAAAGTTAGGAACGTACATTTCGTTAAGCCCAAATTAACCAGACAGGAGAATTATAGCTTAAATACAAAATCATATTAATTTCAGAAAGCCTTTTTGTTCTATATTCTCACAAAACAAGTAAAATATTATAAATAAAGACACACAACCTTGCTTAATGATACACAAAACACGAACTTTAATAAGATACAAGATAACTTCTACGTTTCGAGCTGTTTCTACAGCCGCCTTCAGAATGTATGATGGTTAAATGACTAAAAACTCAGAGATGAAGGTTACCTGTGCGAGAGACAATTTGTCGAACATTGACTAAAGATATGAAAACAAAAATGTAGTGGTTACATCTCGTGAAAATAAATATTGATGAAATGAGTCCAAATAAATCAAAAGTTCGATTGAAGAAACCACAAGTGTCGCCACCTACGCATGAGGGCCAGAACCACATTCAGCTAAGTTTTCATTCAAGTTTTTGGCAACATGATTCAAGTTTAAATTGAAGTATTGCAATTAGATACAGAATTATGAATTTATGATATTATGCCAGGTTTTTGGAATACTATAGGATAAATTATCGTTACAAGTTATTTGTTATTAGTTACAAGTTGTTATTTGTAAAAAAAAAGCAACCCTGTTTCAAAACATTTCTTTCTGTAGTATCAATAAAAAATTTTGTGACATACATTTGTATTTAGTATGAAATTTATCAAACACATAATTGATATTTTAGTAATATGTTTTTTTTTCATTAATACACAAAAGTTTTCAACATTCTTCATTAAAACAGACATTCATTTTCAGAAATGAGGTATTCACAATACCTCTTTTCTTTATCTACTTATTGTAATTAGGAATGAAAGTACATTTCAAATTCCAGATTCAATGTGCTTGTTCTAGGCATTCCTTTGTTTAGTACAAACAATTCGGGAAGCTTCTTTGTTCTGTATGTAGATGAAAGTTCTTAATCAGAAGTTTCGAATAGTTTGTCTTTACGATTAATTATATTGCGCAGCAGACTTAAATAAATAAAAGGTGAATACTTAGTATTATTTTCATCAAAGGTATAGTAATATAGAAAGCATTGGAATAATGAATAATTTTCTTTTATGATTTATAATTAGATCTTTAGGTTTTCTGATAAGCTTACGAAACGACTCCATAAAAAAAAGCTTAACAAAGAGCATCGCATGTTAAAGTGCCCGCCTACCTTTAAAATTCAATTTTCGGTCAAAAATCCTATTTTCCATATTTGGTTTATTATTAAAGCCTGACACTTTAGCTTTCTAAATCCGTTTGAATTTTGCTTCTATCTTGCTTAGAACTTGAGTTACAGACATTTTAATATTAGTCAGTAACAAGTTTTCAGTCGGTTTTAAATTATATTTTCAACTTTTTCTTAAAATGACACTTATATCATTTTGCTTTATCGCAAAACATCATAACTCGAAAAATTACAATTGTAACGTTATGAAACTTTGCAGAAATACTTTAAAAGCGTTTATGTAGGCAATGTGCCTCGACTATGATTATAGTTTTTTTTTTTCATATTTTAGTTGATACAAGTCATGAATTGTCATATATTTTCTTGACTTTTTCTATATGTCAAAACGTTAACTTCCATAATTTTTTATAGGCTATAGTTAGGTTTATAGTTATGAAAATGCTTCAGTACCTCAAGAAAGTTTCATTAATCAAAATACATTTTACAGAATAAAGATATCTTCATTTAAATTTGAATTTTTATGTTTTGCAAAAGTGTCATTTTATAGCAATTTTTATGCATGCCTAATATGTTTTGAATATGTTTACGAATATGTTAAATCAAAACATTTAAAGATATACATAGTTGTACATGTTATTCACAATTTTTAGCTTTATTCTATAATATAATGAACATAACTAGGCAATTTTTCAAATATTTAAAAAATCCCTTCCGAAGGTAGGCAGGCACCTTAAATTCAGAAACAGAAATAACATGTGTAATGTTGCCAGGTGCAGTGTCGCAAAAATGGGAGAGGAGGGGGAAAAATAGGGACTGTGGTTTTTTTAATCGGGAGAAAAAAAAACTGAGTAAACACTATTAAAACAAAACCTGTTTATTACGGGATCGTGCTTAAAATGTTAGCGTTTCACTTCCTTACAGTAGGAACTCTCTACAATTATGCCTGCTTGCGTGAAATCCTGTTTAAAAAGGAATATTTCTCCTGCCCGTTTCGATTCCGCCTTACCAAGTTTTTTTTTTTAATACTAAATAAATACAATAATGTTGCAGTAAAATTTATGAAAGCATATCGCTAGGAACTGAAACACAATTCCAATTTAGCAGATAAAATTGGTTAGTATTGCTGTAGTACGAGGGTGGTTCAATAAATATTTTCCCGAGTGTGTGTAAAATATTTGTACTGCGATGGTTGATGTGGAATATTGAACCCTGACGTCTTAGATGCCTATATCCTCAATTTCAGTACCATATCTGCTATATTAAGATATTTTTTCGTTTTAGGTGTGAGGGGTGGCACCAAGCTTCAAATAGGGGGTGTTGGTGGGGAAAGGCTGGTTTGGAGCTTATGGGGCCAGACCTGAAGAAGTTCTGGGATAGAGGATCACGAGTCCAAACGACAGTAGCCACGTCTCATCCACTGTTACAAATCTATCACAAAACTGCTTCAGATCTGGCCCCATAAGCTCCAAACCAGCTTTTCCCCACCAACATTCCCTATTTGAAGCTTGGTGCCACCTCTCACACTAAAACGAAAAAATATGTTAATATAGCAGATATGGTTCTGAAATTGAGGATATAGGCATCTAAGACGTCAGGCTTCAATATTTCACATCAACCATCGCAGTACAAATATTTTATCCACACTCGGGGCAATAATGAACCTCCTTCGTAGAATTAATGCATTTTTAATTTTAAAACACAATTACGTTATAAACAGTTTACATTTATACGGGTTTTACTGAACAAAGTAAGGAAAAATTGTCAAAACAGAAATGCTAAGAGTCGAAAAAAATTCAATTTTAGACAGTTTTAGGGTTACGCAGGTTCTTTTTACAAGTATTTCTTTGGACGGAACAATAAAAGAATTCAGTTATAGATAGATTTTGCCTCGACAGGTTTTTTTCGGTTTTAATTTTCGCTCGATAAAGATTAACAAATACTATGGTACTAAAAGAAATTTAGATGAATTTGTGCGTCATGAAAAATTGGGACTTATGGAGTCCCACGCAGTAGGTACAGTCGTGGAAAAAAAAAAAAAAGTAAACACCCCCTTCTAACTCCTCAACAAATTATCGTAGAAGAAAATTACCGGTACCAAACGATTGGAAATAAAGTCTACTTTTAAATGATGTATATAAATTTTGCTTAGGGGGCCATCTACATGTTAAAACAAACCATAAATTCATTTTTTTCACTAGCAATACCCAATTCTGACAGCATAAATGAACACTACACCTTTCAATTAGCCTAAAAACCAATTTTTATGCAATTCGTACCATAAGTTTCCGAGAAATTAGTTATTATAAAACGTGCGTATTTTAAGGGCTGTATCCAAATTCAAGTTCTGTAGTCGATTGTTAACCGAGAGAGCCTCCTTCTTGATCAAGACACCTGAAGCAGTCAATGAAGCCTGTTAGACAACGGGACAGCAGAAGAAATTTCAAAATATCTACTCACTTCTATCATAGACGGCCCCTTAAACCATCATTTTGCCGCTTTTAAAGTATAATTTGAAAACTACTTGGAAGAAAAATATGAAATTTCGGATTTTCATAAAGCAGGACTTAATAAATCTAAATCCATCAAAAAAATTGTAGGTTGCAATTCATAATTTTTTCGAATATTAATTTCATAATTTATAATTCATATCATAAAATTATAAAAATTGCAAATTCAGCGTATTTATGTTTGGTCACATTAGTATTATTGCTACACAAAAAATTAGCACATTAGGAGCATAATTTCAGGAGATATAAATAAATATATGAAAATGTAATTTAACATTAGAAGCACTAAATTTTGAATGTTTATAATTCAAAAACTTATCATTAAAATGGCTTGAAATTTGGTGTCTGGGCATAGTTTGAACCGAAAATTTGAAATATCTCGTTAAAATTGAGTATTGCCATTGAAAAAAAATGAGGTTTGGGTTTGTTTTAATATGTAGATGGCCTCCTAAGCAAATTTTATATACATAATTTAAAAGTAGACTTTATTTCCAATCATTCGGTACCAGTAACTTCCGTCTACGATAATTTGTCGAAGAGTTAGTAAGGGGTGTTTACTTTTTTTTTCCACGACTGTACGTGGTACAGATTATTTGAGAACATAAAAATCGGGACATCCCACAAATATCGGAACATCTGGCAACTCTAATTACGTGGCGTTATTGCTAAATGCATTTCTGCTCAAAAGGACGCACATTTCATTTTCATACACTGTAAAAAATTGCTGCAGTAATTTTACTGCAGCAGAGATTCCAGGGAAAGGTACATAAAAAAACGGTCATTGCCTTTAGATAAACGGGTTACGTCTGTAAAACATGAAATTTACGGAATTTGAGCGTTTATTTGCAAAAAGTAGCATTTTCCGTAAATTTAAAGGAAGCAATTTACGGGAAAATACACGTAAATTTACAATTTTTTTTTTTTTTTTTTTTTTTTTTTTTTTTTTTTTTTTTTTTTTTTTTTTTGACAGTGTAACTATACAGGGTGATTAAAAAAAAGTTTACAAAATAACATTGCAAATCAGGCATATAAATCGGGACTTATCGAGTTCGAAGCGGTAGTTACGTGGGACAGATCACAGAGCTCATGAAAATCGGGACATTTGGCAACTTTAATTACGCGGCGTTTTTCCTAAATTCATTTCTTCTTCAATTTCATTTCAAAGAACGCACATTTTATTTTCATAACTATACAAGGTGGTTAAAAAAAATGTTGAAAAAAATGACACGGCAAATCAGGCATAGAAGAAGGACGAAAAATCACATAGGAACATAGGTTCGAAAACCACTTAATTACTCACAAATACAGGGTGTTTCAACGTAACTCAATTTAGGTTTACGGTAATAAATTGTAGAAAACTGAAGTATATTATAATAAAACCTTTAACAAACATTCTCCCCTTTTATTGTAAATATGATAACACCAAACAAAAGTGGTAGAAGTTTGCAATATACGCACCAGCAGTATTATCATGACGCTGCACATTTTGGATTGTGATTATCAAATGAAGAGCTAAGTGGAAGAACATATTAAGTAACAAAAATTACATTTGAAGAAATTTGATGTAAAAGCTTTTGTTGTCAAATTTAATGTTTTATTTTCTATTTGATAAAATGTGTTTAAAATATTAACAGGTGTGGTACTAAACTCTATAAAAAAACTTATTCATATTTAATTTTTAAATATTAAAATATATTAATATTATTTGCATTATTAAATATTAAAATATTCAATATTAATGAATAATGTCTTAAATCTTCAAGGCTAAATAGAACTTTGGTATTTCAGCTTTACCATGTGATAGAATACCTGATAACACCTTCGTTCAAAAGATAAAATAATTTTTAAGAAAATGTAGCATATTCTTCCACTCAGCTCTTCAATTCATACGGTATCATCGATAGCATGAGCAACAGTTTTTCCATGTCTTTTCGTGGTGTTATCACATTTCACACAAAATAATGCATATATCGTTGCATTTTCAATACAATGTCTTTATTTTTCTCGAAATTATTACCGACAACCAGGGTTCATTTTGAGTGAAACAACCTGTAGTATTTGTGACTAAATAATTGGTTGCGACCCTATGTTCCAATGTGATTTTTTAGCCTTGTTGTTTGCCTGATTTGCCATGTCATTTTGTAAACTTTTTTTGAATCACCCTATATATATTATAATGAAGGATATGTGTATCCGGCGTAACGCTGACGTCATTTTGACGGTGGCAACAGCAGACGATTAAATTTCGCTTTTACTGCAAATTCTTAAACATCAAAATGTCGCACATTTTCAATTTTTACGCCGTCGAATGGGAGGAAAAAATGTATTTTCAAATATATTTTATTTCAAAACTAAGTCGCATTTTTTAAAAACTGTATCATTATTTACTCAATTTTTATTGTTTTTAAAATAAATTTCAGCCATGATTTTTTTTTTAAATGCATCTCGTCGCTTGTAAACGATTACAAAAAATAAATCATTTTGCACTTAAAATAATATAAATAATTCAGAATTTGTTTTCAGTTTATTTTCCAAACGAAATGAAAACATTCATCAATCAATAAATATAAGTAAAACACAAACATAAGACATGTTATCGAACTATGCGCTTAAACTACTGAAATGAACAGAATCGAAAAGTATCGAATCGGATTTCCTCTGGCAATATATGATATTTCTTTAACATCATTGCTTTATATAACAAACTAGCAGCCTTCACAAGCTATGCTGGACGGTTTCTCTAAAAGAATCTTAAATCAAACGAAATATACCTGGCAAACATGAATAATAATCCTTCTATACATAAAAAAAAGTTTTGATTTGGAAATGAACCAATGAAAATCTGCGTAGAGATTCCGGGTAGAACTCATCAAATTTAAATGCTTAAGCCAAGGCCTCCTTATCGAAATAACAGGCCTCGCAATCGCTAAGTTTCCTTTGTCCGCTGTACACGTGGTTAGAAACCACATGGTTTCCCGTGACTAGCGCCATCTAACGTGAGAAACAGAAATATTTTTTAATTTGTTTTCCATTTGACTTTTACCATTTTCTTTACGATGTGCTTTGTAGTTTGCAAATGATAGTTGTTAATCTTAAAATTTTCATATGTTCTAGACATTTTATTTAAAAAATGAACTTATTTTACTGTTAAACAAAAAATGTTTACTGCTGTATTCTGTTATGTAAATAAATGATGATAATAATAATAATAATCAGGAAAGAAAATTATTTTACCATGAATTTCTCAGTGATATTAGTTATTGAAATAAATGGATAGCATCTAGATCCGGAAAATGTAAAATATTTCATTTTCTCTTTTATATTTTCAAATATGTGATTTATTTTATTTCTGCTATTTATTTTCTTTTCACAATTAATTTCACCTTACAGTATTAAATTAACATCGCTCCTTCAATTTGTTTCAATGCACAGTCTCATTTATTTATTTATTGGCCTATCATTTGTTTTATTTTTGAAGGTATGGGGGGTCATTTCAATTTAACATACTTTAGATGAAAGCTTCACTGTTTTTTCATATAAAGTTTGTATGTATTAATCTATGGAAAGTTTCATAAGAATTGGCTCCACAGCCAATTGGCATATCTTGGCAGGCATAGTTTGGTGCGTAATTAATTTCCTTGTTTTAACTCACATATGTTGTGTAAGTTTTACTAAAATGTATCAAAGTATTTTAGGAAAGTTAAAACACACATAGATACACAAAAAAACAGACTGAAGTCATAAACACTTAAAAAATTGGAAAAATAAAGTTTAATAATCACTTAAATTTATACATGTCCCTCAACTTTCCGCAAATACCGTATTCTTGTCATGCTACGATTTTGGTGTTTGTAAATCTTAATTTGAGTATTCTTTCTTAATCAGACCTAGAGCCAATTGGCGTAAGTGTAGTTTGGCGCAAAATTAATTTAATTTTTAAACCGTATACTTGATACCACATTATTCCAGCATCGCGTTTTTGCAGTCAACTTTGACTGTAGAACAGATTAGAGAACATTAGCTAATACTACATTATATAATAATAAATCGGTATTTTTCAAGTATAGGGGCCTTGGCGAGAGAAGAAAATTTTGCAACGTAATTTCTGGAAGCATATTCATTGTTTCACATAAAGAAGCAATATTTTCCAATATTTGTACAATTTATTTAATATAAAAAAGGCATTTATCTATTTTATATACAAATATAAACAAATCGTATATAAAAAACAATAATAATATCTAGAAACTAAATTTATACATGTAAATTCGGCACAGATATCATATTGGCGCGATTTTTTTCTGGCGCCAGTGTCATATACGCACCGGATACTTAACTGGCACCAAAGTGTCGTTATTTTGCTTGGTATGGTTATCCGGATATAGATGATATGGTAACGAGGTTTTCGAAAAATTGGCGTAAGATAAAAATCACGCCAATATGACATCTGTGCCGTATATGACATCTGTGCCGTAAATTCTTATAAAACAAGCTGACAGTTCATAAGTTTTGTTTTAATAACTGTTTATATCAATCGGCAACAAATCGCTCTTTTCGAAGCCCAAATTGTGCCCAGATTTAAAAAAAAAATAACCCGCAAAGTCCTATATACTGAAAATGGTACTTGTTAGTTATCCCGTCGACCAAATTACTGTCGCCAAATTGTAAGATTAAATGCCAATAATGGTTTGCCATAAAGTAATTAATTTTAAGATTAAATGTCAATAATGGCCAATAAAACCAATATTTCGACGTTTTATTTGTATTTTTATTAATGTTATACTAATTTATTTGTTTTTTCGTTATTTAAAATAAAAAATTGTGTCAATTTGTAGAACTTGGCGAGTAGTTTGGCGATTTATATAATTTGGCGAAATTGGTTGACGGGATAACTGACAAGTACCCTGAAAAAATATCAATAAATCTTATATTTAAATCTTCATTTTTGATATGTTTCATTTTTTAAAGCCAGAACATAATTGTGCGAAATATTTTTTTTTTTTACGCCTTTATTTTACTGGAATTCGAAAAATATTTTAATACAATTTTGCCAATAACACAACATTTTCAATTTTTTACTATGCATTTGTTTATGGAGTATTACCAGGAGTATACACCAGGTGGCGTAACTTTCGGGACAAAGTCAGCTAATAAGTTGGCAATTATCGGGGACATTTTCACCCATAGACTTTCTCCGGATTGTCAAGTCTGTTTTATGATAAGGCAGTCTTGGCCTAAGCATGGCCATAGCCTACTATGATATATAACGGTCCGCGCATTTCGCCGAAAAAGTAAAGTCGGATCCAACTTCAAACCCTGAACCAAAACTTCACAACGTGCTCTTTGTTTACATTTATACCCTGCCCAGATAGAAGCTTGTTTCTCATCGTCGAGGTTTCAGAATCATTGATCGTATTTTCATGTAATAAATTAAATATTTATATTCTTCAATTTCCTTCGATTTAAAAGGCTTTTTTACACAAATTGTAGCATTTTAGTGTTACACATTACTTTTAAGATTAGCTAAATTATTTATTGTTTACCGTGATCGTTTGGTTAATTCATGACAAATGCCGGTTCTGTTTTTAATGTCCCGTATTTATATAAAAATATCTTGGTTTCATGTACACGTTTTTAAATTAAAATTTGATTTTTATCAAACTACAGTTCTCATAACTGACTTGAAGCAGCTATTTTTGATTATGATTAATTTACTGTTACCGGTAAAATATTTGTTTTTAATATCGCCCGAACCAAGAAGAAGAAGAAAAAAAAAGCCGATCTTCCTTAAACATTAAATATTCTTATTTTTAATCAGAGAAAGAAATGGTAACCACGGATTTAAATATCTTTGCAATATTCTATGTTATCCAAGAAATTTTGATTAAATCATGAAAGGGTATTTGTTACTTAGTAAATTACATTTATTAATTATTACAAGGAATTTTATGAGTATTTTAATATATTTAAAAAAAATTTCCATCAGTTTTATTGTTTCAGCAGTGAAAATAGTAAATAAATGGTACTTAGTTATCCCGTCGACCAAAAATCTAAGGCCAAACTATAAGATTAAATGCCAATAATGCTTGATCGTAAATGTCACATTCACTTGACTGTAATCAAGTTACACGTGTTTATGTCATCAAGTGGTTTTTATTTCGGCGTTTTATTTGTATATTTATTAATGTTATACTAATTTATTTGTTCTTTCGTTATTTAAAATGAAAATTATGTCAATTTGTATAATTTGTCGAGTGTTTTAGCGATTTATATAATTTGGCGAAATTGGTCGACGGGATAACTAAGTGGTACCAAATAAATTTGTGACAATGTATTTTTTTGATTTATATATTTTTATGTGTGTCGGTTTAACAGTTTTAAAGAGAAACACATTATATTAGTCACTTAAATAAATAGAACTTTATATTTACATTGATATGGACAGTTTATAATAACCCTTAACAGCTGTATTCGAATTAGCTGTCATTTCTAAGCTTGATTGGAATGTCAGCAGAATTGTAAACGTAACCATGGCGACATGACGTAATTTTGATGTTTGTTTACATACCTACCCTTCCCAGGTTGTTTCAGTTACGGTCAGAGTCAAATTTCAATTTTGGGCAGGGTATCAGAGTCCTCTGGCGAGCGACTTCATACATTAAACGCAAATCAGTCTGCCTGTAATGCCTTGAGCATGGCCTTTCTTCGTTAATATTAAAAAACTGTCGTATACAAAAATATGGAAATCGGTGGTATTATAAAGAAATATTTGATAAACACGCTGATGCAGACAGTTTTCAAATCGAGGAATTAGTTTCAGAGATATTTAATGCTAAATTTGGACAAAATCGTTCCATTAAAAAAGTTTTATTGGAGCAAAAACTATACATGAGAATTTAATCATTTTTAGATCATTTTATAGGTTATAAGTCCCCGGTGTGCAGATTGCATTTTTTTTTGACTATTTTTTGAGGTTTTATTTCTATTTTAAATTCAAATTTTCAGTATTTCGAGAGATATTTTTTTCAAACTAGGGGACTCTGCCCCCTACGAGCTACGCTCGTCAACCCCCGTTCAGACACCGCAGACTCTAACAGCACGCTAATTTGATCGCCTTTAAAAAGATTTCGGAAGATTGAATTATAATTTGAATCTGACACAATTTTCACCAAACTTTTCTTTCTCTTTTTAATATTCACGTCAAAATACTTTTGTTAGAAATGAAATATTATGATCATCTTAAAATGTCAAGTAAATGTCTCGCGCAATTTTTAAACTAAAACTGTTTTGCAATATTATTTTTTGTTCATTTTACGTAATAAGTGTAATATGACGTAAATTCTCCTATTTAGGACTTCTAACGCATGTTACTGAATTTATTATTTTACAATATTCTTTCTCATTTAAAATTCACGTGTAACTATAGTTTTTATGACGTAATTTTCAATGAGTTCCTGCTTTTTATATGTTTTGTTTATAATAGTCACGTGTAAAATAAATTTTTAATTTGAAGCAAACATTATTGTTTGCGCTGTTTATACAGTTGGCATCAGTTTAAATTAACACAATTTTCTAAAATTTGTAAAAAATATCTCTCGAAATGCTGAAAATTTGAATTTAAAATAGAAATAAAACCTCGAAATATTATTCAAATTAAAAAACTAACTGAAATCTGCACACCGGGAAATTCTGACTTATAAAATGATCTAAAAATGATTAAATTCCTATGTACAGTTTTTGCTCCTATAAAACTTTTTTAATGGAACGATTTTGTCCAATTTCGGCATTAAATATCTCTTAAAATAATTCTTCGATTTGAAAACTGCCTGCATCAGAGTGTTTATCAAACATTTTTCTATAATACTACCGATTTTCATATTTTTGTATGCAACAGTTTTTTTAATATTAACGAAGAAAGACCTCCGGTCACAAAAAATTAAAAACCGGCGGCGGTGACAGCTGTAGTTACTTTTTTTTAGAATAGAGAGATTCAAAAAATGTTATTAATTTAAACTGTTGCCAACTTTATAAACAGCGCAAACAATAATGTTTACTTCAAATTCAAAATTTATTTACACGGTACTATTGTAAACAGAATTTTTTTTAAAATTAGAATTAAATGATTACATGTTAAAAGCAGGAAAATTGCGTCATAAGAACCATATTTACACTGGAATTTTAAAAGAGAAACAAAATGTTAAAACAAGTGGGTAAGTGTGATCACAGATCGCGCCGAGGGTTTCGTTTAATATTCCTTTCAAAACACTTTATCCTTTTGAGAAATCTGTTAGTTCCACATTTCGCAACCAGGGGCACACTCTATTCTAAACAAACCACTATCCGAACGAAACTCCGTTTTACATACTATCCGTAGATATATTAGTCGAGGGGATTGGTCCCATAGCACCCGAGATAAGTAGGCGTCCCTGGCGGTAAAAAGTGGAACTAAAATATGTAAGACTATGATGGATAATATGAAAAAATGGTCAAAGGAGTGTCGGCAAAAGTTAGAAAAGTGCTCCCGAGGTGAAAAGGGTGGAGGTTAGAAAAATTGCTTAAAATACACAAGTTAGAGCCTGGAGGAGTAAATAATGTAACACTTTTTGAAAATTTTATGACTTGTCGTGTGGTCTGAGGTATTCAGCTATACATATGCAAAAATTCATGTCTACAACTTAATTAGGGGCTCTCTTAAAAAGAATTGCTTAAAATACATATGTGGTAGCTCAAAGGGTTAAAAGTAAGACTTGAAAGTAACTTACTTAAAAGTAAGATTTTATGATTTATAGCCTGGCCTCAGGTGTTCTGCTATAAATGCAAATTTCAAATCTCCAATTTAATAAGGGGCTCAGTTAGAAAGAGTTTCTTAAAATATGCATGTGGGAACCCAAAACGTTAAATGTACGACTTTTTCAAAATTTTATGATTTGTCGCAGGATGGTGTTCAGCTATAAGTATGCAAAATTTCACGCCTCCAACCTAAATAGGGTCTCACTTAGAAAGAATTGTTTAAAATACACATGTAGGAGCCCAAAAGGTTAAATGTACGACTTTTTCAAAATTTTATGATTTTTCGTTTAATGTGAGGTGCTCAACTACAAGTATGCAAAATTTCACGCCTCCAACCTAATTAGGGGCTCACTTAGAGAGAATTGTTTAAAATACACATGTGGGAGCTCAAAGGGTTAAATATACAACTTTTTCAAAATTTTATGGTTTGTCATGTGATATGAGGTGTTCAGCTATATGTATGCAAAATTTCTCGCCTCCAACCTAAATAGGGACTCACTTAGAAAGAATTGTTTAAAATACACATGTGGGAGCCCAAAGGGTTAAATGTACGACTTTTTGAAAATTTTATGATTTGTCGTTTGATATGAGGTGTTCAGCTCTAAGTATGCAAAATTTCACGCCTTCAACCTAATTAGGGGCTCACTTTGAAAGAATTGTTTAAACTAGAAATGGGGGAGCTTAAAGGGTTAAATGTACGACTTTTTCAAAATTTTATGATTTGTCGTTTGATGTGAGGGGCCCAGCTATAAGTACGCAAAATTTCACGCCTTCAACCTAATTAGGGGCTCACTTAGAAAGAATTGTTTAAAATACACATGTGGGAGCGCAAAGTGTTAAAGGTGCGACTTTTTCAATATTTTATGATTTGCCGTATGATGTGTTGTGTTCAGCTGTAAGTATGCAAAATTTCAAGTCTCCAACATGCATAGTTTCTGGGAACGGGCTCTGTGACGGACAGAGGAGCGAGACGAATAGGGTTTCGTCAAATGAACGAAACCCTAATAAAAAAATCATTACTATGCGTTAAAACCTGTAAATGGAGGAAATTACGTCATATTTAAAATGATAAAAAAATATGGCAAAACAATTTAAATTAAAAAATATATCTGCGCGAGACATTTACTTGATATTTTGAGGTAATATTTTCAACTATTATCGTGAATTCGAAGACAGCGCAAATAATATTTCCTTCTAACAACAAAAGTATTTTCACGTGAATATTAATAAGAGAAATAAAACTTTGGTGTAAATTACGTCAGATTTAAAACGATACATTTAAAATGAATTATTTTAAAGAACTATCTTATAGCGCTGTTAAAAAATACCGGGAGACAATGACACTGTTTACTTAATTCATTTTACATTAGCTTATTTTCGAATGTTTAACTATTTTTTTAATTAAATACGAAAACAGTCATTGTATCTTTTAACAGCAGCAGATATGGTCTTAAAAATCCCCAATCCAAGAAAAACGAATGGAAACCCGTTTACAGAGAGATCGCTACTGTTTTTTTTTTTTTTTTTAATTTTAATTCAATATTTTTAAAGCCGATCAAATTAGCGTGCTTTTTGGATTTTGGTGTCCCTGAACGGGGGTTGGCGAGCGTAGCTCGTAGGGGGCAGAGCCCCCTAGTAAAATAAAAAAGAAAAGTGCCCAGTTACACTGATGGCATTGAGCTCACAGGCTATTCACACAAATTGTATATTATACACTTATTTCAAAGATAATGGCCCTCAAAAAATAAATGAAGGGGGATTAACACCGTTCACCCCTTTATACTTAACCAATGAACCTCCATATCTAATCAGGAAAGCTCCTTAACACAATAAATACCAAACAAATATAGAATAAATACACAAATGTATACCAAATTTGAAGCAAATCAGATAATTCTGCATGAAAAAAACCAATCGCTAAATTTAGGGGGTTCTAACCCCCTTTCCCCCTGTTATACTTAACTAATGAACCTCCAAATCTAATCAGGAAAGTTCCTTATCAGAATGAACATAAAAAAATTAAAGTAAATTGGATAATTCTGCATAAAAATCCATTTATCTAAATTAAGGGGAGAGGGCTAGTCCCTCTTTATCCCTTTTACACTTAACCAATGAACCTACAAATGTAATGAAGGAAGCGTCATATCGGAATAAACCATATTTTCAAATTTGAAGCAAATCGAATAATTCTGCATGAAAAACACATTTATCTAACTTAAAGGGAAGGACCAGCCTCCCCCCCCCCCCTTTATACTTAACCAATAAAACAAATTTAATCCAGGAAGGTCCTTAACATAATAAACCGGTATACAAATCTGGTGCAAATAGAATAATTCTGCATGGAAAACCCATTTATGTAAATTAAGGGGAGGTGACTTGCTCCCCTTTCCCTCTTTTATACATAACGAATGAACCTCCAAATATAACGAAGGAAGCGCCATATCCGAATAAACCGATATATCAAATTTGAAACAAATCGAAAAATTCTGCATGAAAAACCCATTTATCTAAATTAAGGGGGGGGGGGGACCAGCCCCGCTCCTTTTATACTTAACCAATAAACATCCAAATTTAAACAAGGCAGCTCTTTAACATAATAAACCGGTATACCAAATTTGGAACAAATGGAATAACTCAGCATGAAAAGCCCATTTATCTAAATTAAGGGCGGGGGGGGGGTCTAGGCCCTCTTTTCCCGTTTTATAATTAATTAATGAATTTCCAAATCTAATAAAGGCAGCTTCTTAACATAATAAACCAGTATACCAAATTTGGAGCAAATCGAATAATTCTGCATGAAAAACCCATTTCTCTAAATTAAGGGGAGGGGCAGCACCCCTTTTCCCCTTTATACTTAACTAATGAAACTCCAAATTTAATCATGGAAGCTCCTTAACATAATAAACCGGTATACCAAATTGGAGCATATCGAATAATTAAGCATGAAAAATCCATTTATTTAAATTAAGATGGTGGAGGGAAGTAGCTGATTTTATGCTTAACCAATGAACCCCCAAAACTAATCAGGGAAGCGCCTTATCAGAATGAACCTAGAAAAAAAAATTGAAGCCCATGGGATGTTTCTATCAAGAGTTATATCGCCTTACGTACATACATACATACAGAACCAGCGGCCACATTAGCTCTCAGGCTTTGATAGCCTGTAAGGTAAAAAAGACAGTTTCTTAAAATCTAATCAAATAACCGTACCTGTTGTCTTGTTCGTATAAGCTTAGATTATCCAGTTCAAAGTCGATGTTGGCGACATAATTGACAAGTTAGCTCTAAAATCACTGAAGTACCGTATTTAACTATTTCTTTAGTATTGTTATCTTTAATTTCTCGCTTCTACCTAAAACTTCAGCTGAGATATGGCGAAATGTACTAATTAATGATAATGTGATAATTATTCACCAACCCTTTAAACCCCTTGGGGGTCTTAAAAATCGCCGACAAGAGTGTTTATTTATTTATTTATTTTTTTTGTAGATTTATTTCCCGGAATTTCATGCTCCTACATAAAACTGCTGCTGAGATATGCCAAATGTTCTAAAATTTTCGACCTCTGTCGCCTTTAATTCCCATAGGGGCGATTTCTAATACCGCTGAAATAAGTGTTTAATTAATTTTTAGTAGATGTATTTTCTGGAAATGGACGTTCCTACCTCAAACGGCTCCTGAGATATACCAAATGTTCTAAAATTTTCGATTCCCCCTTTAACCCCCTAAGGGGGGGGGGTGTATTTCTAAAAATTGCTAAAATATGTGTTTAATTTTTTTTTTTTTTTTTTTTTTGTAGATTTATGATCTGGAATTTCATGCCCCTACCTAAAACGGCTGCTGAGATGTACCAAGTGTTCTAAAATTGTTTACCCCCCCCCCTTTAACTCCTTTAGGCGGGGGTCTTCTACAATTGCTGAAATACATGTTTAATAACTTCTTTAGTATATTTAATTTCAGGAATTTCACGCACCTACCTAAAACGGCAGCTGCGATATGGCCAAATGTTCTAAAATTTTCGATCCCCACTTTAACACCATTAGGGAGGGATTTTTTTTAATCGCTGAAATACGTGTTTAATTATTTAACATACATTAAAAATCTGTTTGATGGCATGCCGTATACCAGCACTTATTGCAGCGCGTGGAGGATACAGCAAATACCGATTTCGGACATTTAATACGTTAAGCGCCACGTCAGTCACCGGTGACTGACACTGAACTCTCTGTTTAGAAAGCGTCATTCACCGATTACTGACGGTCTAAAATATGATATAAACTAAACTTATATAGATTGTTTTAAGTAATTACTGAAAATTTACTTAAAATTTACTTACCTTTTATTTATTACAGGATTATACTTTCTTAAAAATTACTTAAAACATTGTAAATTTTTCAGCTTCAGTGTCAGTCACCGTGACACTCAAAGTGTTAATATTGTTTTTTTTTTTTTTTTTTTTTTTTTTGAAAATGTCAGTCTTTTTTTTTCACCAATGCCAGTCATTTATATGTATTAAATTTAATTTAATTCTGATGATTCATTCATGGTGTTTCACAAGCGTGAGTGTATATATAGATTAACGCCTTGTAATAATATACTAATTTTAGTTGTTAAATGTGTACATTAAAACTTTAAGGAGTCCGGGGCACATTTTAAAATAATTTTTATTTATTGAGTTAAAATTCTGAATTTTTTTGTGATGGTTAACCTTATCATTTGTAAACAAAATCACGTGATAAAACTTCTCATATATATATTTTTTTTTTAATTTAAAATTTATTAAAAAAGTGGGGTAATTTAAAATCGTTATAACTCGAAATATTACTTATAGACTTTCAATTTTTTTTCATTTAAATAAACAGAAATATATAAGTTTTAACTTTGATTCACCATTTTTTTTAAATATTAATTTATAAAAAAATTAAAAATATTTAAGGAAAATTTTTTTTTTAAATAGTGCAACTTTAAAAAAAAAATCATATTTTCAAAAGTAAATATTTTTTTCAAATATGCTGAATCAGAATTAAAGTAAAACAATTGAAAAAGATATGTTCCAAGTTTGAACCCCTTATCTTTAACGGTTCTCGAGTTTTAAGAAGTTAAATACGAGAAATGGTGATAAAACCTATCGTGAAGAAAAACGCATTTTTACAAGAAGTCGTTTCCATGACAGCCATTGCTTGAAAGCTAGATTTTGAAAACAAACCAAAACGAAAAAATTAATATTTTTTATTCTAATTCAGATAGAAACACGATTTAAATTTCATTTTAAGCAGGAAACTAGTCGGATGTACCAATCCAAAAACTTTCTTCTATCTCATACATGTTTATACTTTAAAATTCGCTATCACACTGCAAAATTAAATGGCAATCTATGCATCTCACGAGGATTCTAACGATATGAAATTCCGTGCATTAGTTCTTGAGATATGACTATCACTGAAATCGTCTAAATTCAGCAAAATGCTGCTTAGCAGCGCCACCTATTGGGTGATTTATACCAAATCCTAATCAGCAACAATTTATGTCAACGTCTGACTGAATCTGAAGTTTGGAGAAAATCCGTACATTAGTTTTTGAGGTAGAGCAATAGCGAAAATCGTGAAAATTTCTGCATAGCAGCGCCACCTATTGGGTGATTAACACCAAAACCTAATTAACAACAACTTGTGTCAACATACAACTAAATCTGAAGTTAGATGAAAATTGGTCCATTAGTTCTATTGATAGAGCTATTGAGGCAATCGTGGAAAAGGCAGCAGAGCAGCGCCACCTGTTGGGCGATTTACACCAACACCTAATCAGTAGCAACTCACATCAAGGACTAACTTAATCTGAAGTTTGATGAAAATCCGTGCGTTAGTTCTTAAGATAGAGCTATTGGGGAAATCGTGTAAATCCTGCAAAATTCATCATAACAGCGCCACCTGTTGGGCGATTTACACCAAAACGTAATCATCATCAATTCATATCAAGGACTAACTAAATCTGAAGTTTGATCAAAATACGTGCATTAGTTCTTGAGATAGAGCTATTGCAAAAATCGTGAAAAATGCAGCACTTCAGCGCCACCTGTTGAGCGATTTACACCAAAAACTAATCAGCATCAATTTGTATTAGGCACTAACTGAATATCAATTTTTATTAAATTCCGTGCATTAGTTCTTGAGATAGAGCGCCCACAAAATTTGTGTCACATACACACAGACAGACAGACAGACTCACAGAGTCACAGACAGACATTTTGTAAAAACGTGTTTTTTGGAATCTCTGACCCCTAAAACGTGTAAATCCGTCGAAAACCGGAATTCGAAAATTTTCATGAATCCAATACTTTCTTCTTGTAAAGATAGAAGAAAGTAAAAATAGGGAAAATTTTTAATGAAATAAAATGTTTTTGCAAAATTTGAAGATTTTTGCGTCCCGGACCCCATTAAAAACAGTAAAAATATGTTATTCGACTGTTTACATCTTTCGAATCTACCCGAGTTATTTTCACAGCAAATAAAGAAAAATATTCTAAATTGCATGGTCTATGAAACTCTATCATTCAATTTTCCATATTATGCACGTTATTGTTTTATTTCACTTGGATGTTTATTTTTTATTTTCCTAACCATATAGCTTACGCAAACTTACCAACTTGATAACCAAAATTATGGCTCGAGTTACCGCAAAAATTCAATGTGTAACTATTCCGCATCATTTAACTTATAAAACTATATATTAAAAATACAATCTGTATTTATTAGTTTTAATTTTATGTTTATTTATTATGTTACGATATTTATTCAATATGTTTATATAGAAATGACAAACAGAAAGGTTAAAACTAGGATCAGATAATATATAGCAGACATTAAATACAACAAAGATAACCACAGTTTTAGCCAGGCTATACAACAAAGAACCTTTACAGATTAATTCTAAAAATAGTAGAACAATTTATCCATCAAGATTTTATTTCCCATCCATTATCCGATAATCAATGGAGATTTTTTACGCAGTGAAAATATGTGCAATGAGTCAGTCTCCATAGAGCTTCCTAAAATTTGTAAAGAGAATCCATGCAGGATGAGGAAATAATAATATAAAACAATTCACGTTCACTGATATCGATTTTTAATACTGCAGTTTATTTTATTATGCATGAGATCGTGTGATTTTTGTTTACCAGTTTTCTTTTTTTTTTTTTTTTTTTTTTTTTTTTTTTTTTTTTTTTGCGAAAATATCTTTATAATTATCGATCTTGAAAATGCTACCATCAGATCAATGAAACATGTCGACTGGAATAAACAAAAATATTTATTTGCCTTTTAAGTGTATTTTTATCACTTTTATAGCAAACCTTAAGTTAGTTTGATCATTTAACTTACCAAAATTATGGCTCGAGCGACTGAACCGCAAAAATTCAATTTGTAACGATGCAGCATCATTTAAGTTACCAAAATTATGGTGCGAACTACTCAATGGTTACAAAAATAAAAATAAACATCCAAGTAAAATGAAAAAAAAATAACGTGCATAATATGAAAAATTGAATTATGGCATTTCATAGATCGTGCAAATTCAGAATATTTTTCTTTATTTGGTTTGAAAATGACTCGGGTTTAGTCGAAATATGTAAACAGTCGAACAAATATATGGTGCAAATAATATGGTGCAAATATGAACAAATAATATCGTATTTGGTTCAATCCATTTCAAGTGGTCCAGCACTGGTTGCTCGACCATTTTTAAAAAATCTGAAATTTTTTGTACAACAACCCTAACATGATGGAAATTCAAAATGACTATTATTTTAATTTTATTAATTTTTGTTTGTGCATAGCGGCCATCTTTGTTTCATCGTCTGCAGCAATTTTCTCACAAGAAGGGTTTATGAAATTGTAAATAATTCATCGTTTATTTATCCAATTCAAGTGTGGATTAAAGCAATTTGTACAGAATACATTGGGCTAAAAATCTGGTAATGGAGTAGTTTCCGAAACTAACTGCTTTTTGGTAAAATTTAAGCATAAAGTTTCAGTTTTTTTCCAAAATTTGTCCGTTTACAAGAGGAAATTTTTCTATTAAGGAAAACTGTCAACATGACATAATTTTTTTTACAAATAGGCCGAAAGTACTTGTATTCACACGCTGAGTTCCAGATATGGGACTTGCTTTCTCTTCGCTAAAAAAAAATACCAAATTTTTCAAAAATGACAAAAAACGCAATTTTCAGGCTTTGATATCTCTGGTGGGGCACGAGATAAAAATCTGAAATTTTTTTCATAAGAGTATTGTATGGTAGAGTTATGCACAAGAAATTTCAGGATGGAGATTTGACTACAAGCTGAGATATGGCAAGCGCAACATGTCAAAACAATACTGCCAAACTATTGTTTTGTTATAGTCACAGCTAAGTATTTATCTTAGAGTATCATTTAAATTTATTTTTTAGATTATCTTTAAATAATAGTAACAGAAAATAAAGCCTTTTGCAATTAATTAAAAAAATAATTATGCCTAAGGCCTACATTTTGTATGGTTTCAGTAATTTTTGTTGTAATTTTAGTAACTAAAAGAAACCTCAGCACTTATATATATATATATAATATATATATATATATATATATACAAGACCTGAGACAAAAACAGACTAGGGAAAGAGAAAAGCTGTTAATGTTGTCATACTTGTTGAGACATGATCAAATGTGTCAGAACACATCCCTGCTTGTCGGTTTAAAAACCACAATTTTAATGCTGCTTGCCAGTCCCTGAAACTTGTTCCTACCTTAAGCCATGCTCCTGTAAATGAAACATTATGCGATGTTACCATGCATCAGCCTCAAGTAATTTTCAGAAAGTAAATATACCCAAAGCCTTTTCAAAATTTATATTGGAGAAAAATTACATTTTTGCATAAGAAGTAATGTAGGAATTATTAATGAACTGAGACTTGCACATAGTGATTTCAAAGTATATTTCTATGAGCCAGCAGGGCCAAGATCTTCAATCAAGTTATCAAGAGATGACAAGACTTGGTTCCTAGAAATGAAATTTTGAGAAAGATCAAAATTGTGGTTTTTGAACCAACAAGCAAGAATGTGTTTTGACACGTTTGATCATGTCTCAACAAGTATGACAACATTAACATCTTTTCTTTTTCCCTATGTTGTTTTTGTCTCAGGTCTTGTATAAAAAAAAATTCTTTATGTAAAAGTGCTGAGGTTTCTTTTAGTTACTAAAATTACTTACAACAAAAATTACTGAAACCATACAAAATGTATGGCTTTAGGCATGATTATTTTTTTAATTAATTGCTAAGCTTTGCAAAGGGCTTTATTTTTTGTTACTATTGTTTAAAGATAATCAAAAACATAAATTTAAATGACACTCTGAGATAAATACTTAGCTGTGACTACAACAAAACAATAGTTTAGCAGTATTGTTTTGACATGTTGCCCTTGCCATATCTCAGCTTGTAGTCAAATCTCCATCCTGAAATTTCTTTTGCATAACGCTACCATACAGTACTCTTATAAAAAAAAAATCAGATTTTTATCTCGTGCCCCACCAGAGATATCAAAGCCTGAAAAGTGCGATTTTTTATATTTTTGAAAAATTTGGGATTTTTTTTAGCGAAGAGAAAGCAAGACCCAGATCTGGAACTCGGCGTGTTAGTACAAGTGCTTTTGGCCTATTTGTAAAAAAAATTATGTCATGTTGACAGTATTTCTTGCTAGAAAAATCTCCTCTTGTAAACGGACAAATTTTGGAAAAAAACTGAAACTTTATTCTTAAATTTTACCAATAAGCAGTTAGTTTCGGAAACTACTCCATTACCAGATATTTAGCCAAATGTATTCTGTACAAATTGCTTTAATCCGCAGTTGAATTGGATAAATAAACGATGAATTATTTTCAATTCCGTAAACCCTTCTTGTGAGAAAACTGCTGCAGACGATGAAATAAAGATAGCCGCCATGCTCAAACAAATATTAATCAAATAAAAATAATAGTCATTTTGAACTTCCATCATGTTAGGGTTGCTGTACAAAAAATTTCAAATTTTTTAAAAATGGTCAAGCAACGAATTGATGATTTTCTGGACCACTTGAAATGGATTGACCCATATTTATACTGTTTTTAGGTAGATTTCTTATGAAAAACTATCTATTACATTCTCCCCTATGATGGAATTACTGAAAATTTTTTTGCAGATCTACACCGATTATGACCCCTAGAACCCAAAACCATCCTTAGTAAAAAACTTTATCTATCTATCTATCTATATATGAGGACGTGAGTTTCAAAACTCGCCTCATCCAAAAAATCAAATTTTGGGAAATCGGGAAAAACCTGTAACTGCGACCCCGTGCATAGAATACCACCAATTTTTTGTATACTTATAGCTAGTTGCTCTGTGATATCATTGTGTTAAGTTGGAAAATCTACTTTAATTCATTTAATTAATTAATTGAAAAAAGTTTTGGATAAGAAGAGTTTTGTTGCCAACCTATGGATAAGAAGAGTTTTGTTGCCAATCTCTATCATACTTGCTGAAAGAAATTAATAGTTTCTATTTTTGGTCATCGGATGATAATATTTTGGTTTAAAAAATAAACCTTACGGGAGCAATAAGTTTGATTAAAATTTAGTAATACGTTTTATTATACAAAAGCAAACTTATCAATAATCAAATAAAACTTATCATAAATAGCTTATAATTTAAATAACTTTTTTATAAAAATAATTTAATATAATATAATCTATATAACATATAATATTATATATATACACCATCTCCTTCTGTTCTGGTTCCTTAGAAATAATATTTTTATAGAAAGTAAGCACTTCCATTTCTGACCAGTTTTCATCAAAATGTTTTTTTAACAATCTGTGGACATCCTTAAGTTTCTCTTGCTTCATGGGGACTCCCTCTCCCTTCTTTTTAAGAAGAAAGTTTAGTTTTAGATGCCTCTAGCAAAACTTTTACACTCTGAATTTTGATATTCCAAGAATCTTCCGAAATACACTTCCACCAATTTGAAGATAACCATGGTTCTTAGTCTTTATATAGTACCTTATCGTAATACCTTTGAAAGGCCTGGAAATGCCTTAGGCTTATGCCTGAGAATAAAAATTAAATCTTTTAACATCTTCTGACAGTAAGAAATATAGAAAGCGATTCCCCATTTTTAACTTACATTTTAATCTTCTTTTGCGTGTATTCTTTACTAGCCCATGTGTTCGTATTTCTTTTTCTATTCTTCACCCTTCCACTACAAAATGCAAGAGTTTATTCACTGCCCATTACACATAATACATGCTGTAAAACTTATTTAATTAGTTTGTATGAATAGAACAGATAAAATCTTTAAACGAAAATAGCAACAGGTCACAGAGAAATGAAGGAAAATTAGTGTGATAGTAGCGGATAAGCTAGCCGTTCGTTGGTCTTACGCACGCCCAAGGATAAAGCTAGTTTTGTTGCCAACTTCCTAGTGGATAAGGCGAGTTTTGAAACCAAACCAATATTTTAAGAACCCAAAAATAAAGGATAAACATATTTTTTTTACAGATTATAGTGTTTTTTCTGTGCAGGTTTACCAATAGAATAGATTGGTAGAGAAAACTCGATTTTTTAAATTTTGGATAAGGCGAGTTTTGAAATTCACGTTCTCATATATATATATATATATATATATATGTGTGTGTGTGTGTGTCTGTGTATATATATATATATATATATATATATATCATTTCCTTCTGGACACGATAACTTACACAATTCTGCACAAATCTCTTCCAAACTGATACATAAAATCAAGGGACCTAAAATCTCAGATAAATTCGTTAATTGTCAAAATCGGACCAAGGGGATGGAAATAAGGAGGGGTTTTGTGAAACCGAAAAATCCCCATAACTTCTTAATTTTTGTATATATCAAATCAGTTTAAAGTTTTTATTACTTCTAAAAATGGGGCCAAAAATTTATGTATCACATATTTTTGATAAAATTAAAAATGGGCTCAAAAGGTGCAAAAAATAGATTTTTTTTTTGGAGACCAAAAATCATAACTTCGTCAATTTTCAAGATATCGAATCCAATTAATTTTATTGTAAATCTCCTTAATATTATCTACAATTGTTATAATCACAAGCTTTTAATAGAACCAATTCGATCCGAAAAAAAAAATAAATAAAAACGAAAACAAAAGGAGGGGGAGGGGGTGAAGAAAAAAAAATCCATAACTGCATCAATTCACAAGATATAAAATTCCCATGAATTTATCATATGTCTTCTAAATATTGTCTACAACATTTATATAGACAAGTTTTTGATAGGATCAATTCTTACAACAAAAACAAATTAAACGTAAATAGCGATTGAAGGAAAAAAAATTATCTTATTAAGGATTCAAATCCAAACTGCTCATTTTCTGACTCATTTTTAAATTCATTTTTGCTCTCAAACGCATCCAATTGGTAGATTCTCTTATTCAGAAACTATATAATGTACCGTAATGATCGATTTTTTGATAGAGACAGAATGTATTTCAAAAAATGATGTGCGAAGCGATTGTGTTAGAAACGAACAATATTGTCCTACTGAGAAAATAATTGTTTATAAATCAAGTTTTAATTAATTGAACGAAATATAAAAACACGGGTAGCTAGAAAATCCCTTCAAAAATCACGTCAGCAAGTTTCATATTTGTTCTATTAAAAATGAACCTGAAACTTTGCCAGAACATTTCGAGTAGTTGAGTATGGAAAAGTATTTTTTTTAATACCGCCTTAACACGATTCTGACAAAACCAGCAATTATATAAAAATGAAATAAAAACTCGTGAAAAGCTGGCAGATAAAATTGTTAAAGTGGGTTTATCTCTAATCATGAGTTAGTTTTTGTTGGTTAAATTAGTATACTTAACTTCGAAATCTAAACCGCCCGTAGGCCGGGACGGCAGGGATTTTTCAAGTTTTAATTTACACCTTCTAGCGATCAAATTAATATATCATTGCGTTAATCAAATTTTAAATAATTCCGTTTTTAAAGTATTTTGGGCATAAACTATTAATTATTTTTCTGATTATTTTTTATTTTTTACGTTTTACTTAACGAATGTTGCCTGTTTAATCATTAAAAATGTATTTATTATTTAATCAATATAAATGCTATTATGAAATTTAAGAAGAAAAAAAACGGTTTCTTGCTCATCAACATTTTGTTGTCAGCGAAAATTCTTTTAAAAACTTTATAATCTCTTTATATCCAACGTTTCATGTTCTGCTTAGTTTACAAGAAAAAAAAAAAATTTATTAACATATGAGGCAGTTCCTTTATAGAAAACTTAAATATCTAAAAGATTAAAATTACATATAAGATAACATTTTAAGACTTTTATTTAAAAGATGCATTTGAGGAGGATATTACATTTTAAAGTAAGCTAGTTTAGAAATATTTTAACGATAATCATAATTTAAATATTGAAAATCGTGAGAATAAAGCTGTTTGCGTCAAAATTTCTTGTTTGGATTTTTTTTTTCCATTTTAGTAAAATTTTATAGAGGAACCATATACGATTATAATTTTTAATATATTGATTTTGATATATCGACATACTAAGTTTTCGAAATATTCAATGTGAACCGTTATATTTATTTTATACAATTTGCCATGCCATTGTTTTCTTCTGTCTGGAAAAACATACCAAATATTATTAAAATATGTTTTTTGTAACTCAAAAAGCATCTTTCCGTTTTTAAGGGTAGAAAATACCGAATATTCATAAAATTAAAAAAAATCATAACTTGACAACTTTTGATCGTAAAAGAATGAGATTCTTTTAAAGCCCTTCTTCGATACAGTTTTAAATGATTAGGATTCCATAAATTTAAATTTCGTATTAAAATGTCTATACAACTCCTTGTAAAATGATACATTACCTAAAAACTGGTATATTTGATTTGCATAGTTTATATAACTGCAAGTATGTTTCCATAATTAGCGATGTAAGAGATGATATCCATAACCTTTACCTTTAATCATATAGTGCATAGTATGAATGAGTATATATAATCATTTTTCTGCATAAAAAAATAAAAATAAAACGATAGCAGACCTCTTTTTCATATTTACATTATCATATAGCATTAACTTCCTTTCAGTTGGTTTTGATGCAAGTTCCAGTTTGAGAATGACTGTTTTGGACTGGTTTTGGATTGACTAAAATTATTTTATCCAGTTAGGAGTGAGTTATGATCAATGAAACTTTGTATTTTTTATTTTCGAGACCCTGTTTATGACCCGATCACTGCACTGCTCTAGTCCTAGATTAATTAATTTAACACCGGAAAAAATATTCACGCATGATAGACCTATGGGAACTTTTTTTTCCCCTTAAAATTTGTCTTGTTTTGAAAATGTTGTAGGTATTGTTTAACTGATACATCACTAAGCGAATATTAATAAAATTTACCGCGAATTTTCCTGTAAACTGTATTCATGATTTTTCTCCCACAAAAATTGTTGGTTCCTTTCCAATAGATGACTCAATTTTAAGTTTAAATTTTAATTGTTCTAAGCATTGCTATCCTAACCTCCATTGCTACGTGCACTAAATTCAAAAAATAAAATAAAAATTATAAAATTGCTGTTTCATGGATTACAAGTTCCACTGCCCAGTCCTGATATCCATATTTACGTGAATAAAGCTCCGGGTACCATTTTATCTATATATATCTACATATGTTGCTTCCCCACACTTTATAAAATTTTGTTTTAAGGATTCTTTTAATCTGTCTTTGAATTTCCTTCATGTCATCCGATATAAACCTTTTCTTCTAGTGCTTCAGTTAACATTGGAATAATGTAAATACCTGCGATTTCATCATTAGGAACAGAGTCAATCTTGCTATGTTACAAATGACGTCCAACTCTTCTTCACTAAGTTAACACCAAATATACAAGAAATTTCCAACGATAAAGAAACACATCTGTCACGTTAAAAATTCTGGATTGACTCAAATTGATTTTTTAAACACTGGTGTACATGTCAAGAATAAAAGGGGGATATAAAGTATTTTTTTATACATTTCTGATATAATGGAATTGGTGGAATTCGAATTCTGGACCTCCAATTTTGAAACATGGACGTAATCTCTGCGCTACTAATTCTTCTTTATATTACACGGTATTTTTCATATACTCTGTCGCCTTTCATTGGGAAAATATTTAAAAATGGATTAAATACCTAATCTATCGGTCGATCTTTACGGAAATCTGTACAGATTTTGCGAAAGTGGCCTTTAAAATATTTTCGACGCTGAAACTTAATTTGAAGTAACGTGTCTAAGTTACCATGTTCATTCTTAAGCATATAAATCATGAATACAATACTTTCCATATACTATACATACGGAAGGCAACAAATTCCTACATAAAGTGTACATTAAATTTAGAATAAATAATATGTTTATTTGCATCCATTTATTGTATTAATCTATTTATGAAACGTGTTACTGATCGTAATTAAAATCTCCCGTACGAGGGCGCTGTGTCAGCGCCGTAATTTTATTTATTATTCCAATCGTCTGCGTGTTGACGATAGATTGTATATTAGTTACTAGTGAGTGAAAACACTGAATTTTTGTTGTTGTTGTTATTGAGATAATGGAATGTTTGATTTGGAAACGGCCAGAGAGACTGTTTCACTCTTAACAATTATTGTTTTAAAATAAAGAAATATACAGTTCACTGCGAAGAGTTCCTTAAAAATGGTGTCATTGAGTAACTTATTGATTTATTCTTAACATAAATTGGTCCTTCGAGGCCAAAGTAAACGGATTTATCGTTTGCTTTTAGAGTCAAGAATCAGCGACGAGACTTGGTTTCTTCGAATAAGGTAGGACTTTTTCTTTAACATGGCTAATGAATTAAAAAATATTTTGACAAAAAAAAGAGTTTTAAAATGTAAAATTACTAAATTTGTGAGTGAAATTAAATTAAGTGACTCTGATGAATGCTCTTTAGAACTTGTAAATACGAAATGTGATCAATTCAATACAGAATTGAAAGAAATGTTTGATAAAATTTATTCATTGTGCGATGAAGAGGAAATTGATAGATATATCGATGAACAATCATTGATTGAAAAAGAGTTAGATGAAACTTGGTTAAAAATTAAAAGAGCGAAACAAAAACAAATAAATGTTCTTAAGGAATCAAAGCCGAAACAAGAGAATAGTGTAACGGAAGTTCGACTTCCAACGATTAATCTACCTTCTTTTAGTGGAAACGTACAGGATTGGATATATTTTAGTGATCTTTTTAAATCTAGCGTTCACAATAATAGCGTACTTTCGGGTGCTCAAAAGTTATCATATTTGAAATCTTCGCTTCATTCTGAAGCTGCAAAAGTTGTACAAAGTATAACGATTTCAGATGATAATTATCAAACAGCGTGGTCCTTATTAGAGGAAAGATATTCCAATAAAAGACAACAAGTGTTTGCTCACATTAAAAAATTAATGTCCATTAATTCAATACAAAGTGAAACACCTAGTGCTATTCTTAATTTAGCAGATACCGCCAGTGAATGTATCAGATCTCTAGAAATTCTCGATCAAAAAATTGAAGGGTTTGCGGATACAATAATAACTTATATATTGTGGCAGAAATTAGATGGGTCCACAAAATTATGGTTTGAACGTGAACAAAAAAAAGACGAGCTACCAAAATTAAAAGAATTAATCGAGTTTTTAAAAAGACAAGCGAGAACACTGCAAGTTTCCAAACCTCTTATAAATAATGTAACTCCTAAACGCAATGCTCAACAACGAATCACTAGTATGGTATCTACATCTAATGGTAAAAACTCAAAAACATTTAAATGTGTTAAGTGTCAGAGTAATGAATTCCACGGTTTGCACAAATGTCCAGAATTCTTAAATCTTTCAGTGGCTTCTAGATATGAATTCGTAAAGAAAAATAATATTTGTTTTAACTGTTTAAAATTCCACTCGGTTAGAAATTGTAAATCTACTTATTCTTGTCAGAAATGTATGAAAAAACATTCGAGTTTACTGCATTTCGAGAATGAAAATGAAAAGCAAATTCAAAACAGCGATAGAAAAAATGAATTTATTTCAAAACCCGAGGTCAGTGATTGCAATACCCAAAACCAGAATCAAATCGTAGCGCATTCAAATCTAGACCCGAATGCTGCAACATTTCACATTTCTAACGAAAGAGCATTTTCACGTACATCTGTTTGTGAGATGAATTATTTAAGTTCTGGCATCTTATCAACTGTCATTGTTTATATTAAAAATAAATTTGGTGAATTTAAGCCGTTAAGAGGTTTGATTGATGCTGGATCAATGAGTAATTTCATTACGATTCAGTGTGCTGATTATTTAGGAATTAAGAAAGAAAAAATAAAAGTTGGGGTTTCAGGATTAAATGGCATCTCCGTGAATATTAACTCCAAGGTAAAAGCATTAATTTCGAACAATTCAAATTTTAAGGCGGAAATAGAACTTCTTTGTGTACCAAAAATATCGGATACTATTCCAGTAAATCGGATTAACGTTCCAACAGAACAATACCTTAATAACATTAAATTAGCGGATCCAGAATTTTACAAACCTGGAAAAATTCATGTTCTTTTGGGAGCTCAAATATTTTATGATCTTTTAGAAGTCGGTCGAATTAAAGTCCCCAATTCTAATTTAAAATTCCAAAACTCGGTATTTGGATTCATTGCCTGTGGAAGCGTATTAAATCCTGACAATCAAATCACGCAAAATACTCATTGTGGGCTTGTTTGTAACTATGAAGATTTGACAAAAGAAGTTCAAAGATTCTTTCAGTTAGAAACATTAGGGATAAAAGACGATTTCACATGTACTGACGAAGATAGAGCATTAGAAATATTCGAAAAATCTGTATCTTATAAAAATAAACGTTACGAAGTTACCTTACCATGGAAAAAAGATTGGCGAGAAATGAACGACAATCTCAAAATAGCCAATAATAGACTAAACTGTCTTAAAGTGAAAATGAAGCGAAAATTAGAGCTTCGTGCTCAATATTGTGAGACTTTGAAAGATTATGAAAATAAAGAAATCATAGAAAAAATAACGGAAACGCACAAGCCAGTGGAGAAACCACCTTTTTATCTTCCACATCAACCTGTCTTTAGACAAAGCCTGACAACAAAAAGGAGAGTAGTCTTCGATGCCAGCTCACACGATGTTGGCGAATTATCGTTAAATGATTGTCTTTGGCCAGGTCCAAATCTAAATCCAAACATATTCGATCTACTTATCAATTTTAGATTAAACAAAATAGCATTGATAGGTGATATAGAAAAAGCCTTTCTGCAGATATCCCTAGCGGAGAAAGACAGAGATGCAGTGAGGTTTTTATGAATTGGAGATAGAGGTATAGAAATATATCGCTTCAACCGAGTTCTTTTTGGTATGAATGCTTCCCCGTTTCTTCTTGCTGCTACTCTAAGAAAACATATCAAGAAATTTCAAGTTAGATATCCTACAACAACAAAGTTATTAGATAGGTGCCTCTACGTTGATGATTTCATCGCTGGTGCTGACAACTTGCAAGATGCGTTAGAAATCTCTCGAAATGCTGTTTATATTATGAGCGAGGCAAGTATGAAACTCAGAAAATGGTCAACTAATGATAACGATTTGATGGAGCAATGGAAACAAGAAGGGTTTGATACTCAGCCTCTACACAACCCAATTGAATTAGGATTTGACTCAACAAAGGTTCTAGGAATGTCTTGGCATACGAGTGAAGATTGCTTTATCGTAGATGTAAAAGGCTTATTAGAAATGTTATCAAAAAATGAAAACACTAAGCGCTTCATCCTGCGTGCTATTGGAAAAATATTCGACCCTCTTGTCTTGCTCACTCCTTATACTATTCGCATGAAATGCCTATTTCAAGATCTGTGGTTGAGGAAAATTGCTTGGGATGAAGATCTACCAATAGATGTTAAAGAAAAGTGGCTTCAATGGTGTTCTGAGATCCCACGCCTCTCCGACCTAAAAATTCCAAGAATTGTGCTAAATTCAACGAAAGAAAAAAATTCAGATGTGGTAGAGATTCACTGTTTTTGCGATGCTAGTAAGAAAGCCTTCGGCACTGTCATATTCCTCAGAATTGTAAAAGAAAATGCTATTGAAGTTAACCTTGTGACTTCAAAAAGTAGAGTTACACCTCTTAAAAAAATCACTTTACCAAGATTAGAGCTATTGGGAGCTTTACTTGCTGCCCGACTAGGTAATGCAGTCAAGAAAATAGTAGATCATAAGAAGCCATCAGATGTGTTCTTCTGGACAGACTCGAAAATCACCTTGTACTGGATTAGAGGTTCTAGTAAAAGATGGAAATCATTCATAGCGAATCGTGTCAACGAGATTCAATCTTTGACTGACTCCAATTCGTGGTTTCATTGTCCGGGAAAGTCTAATCCAGCCGACCTCCTTACCAGAGGCGTCAGTGTTGATATGCTCTTAGAAAAGGATTTGTGGTTTAAAGGTCCCCCCTTTTTGAGAGAAACTGTTCTCCCAACTAATGACTGCAACATCCAAAATTCGCCAGATGACTATTCTGATGAACTAAAGAAAACAGTTAAATGTGAAAATGATAACTCTTTAGTTACTCTAGCTATTTATGATCAAAATTATTTATTAGATTATATTATTAGTGTTAGTAATAATTATATAACTATCATTCGTATTTTATGTTATGTGCTTAGATTTATTCATAACCTTCGAAATGTTAATAGAGTGAAAGATCATCTTACTTCTAAAGAATTGAATGCTGCAGAATTATCACTGATAAAGATGGTTCAACAAAGTGAGTATCAGGAAGAAATAAAATGTCTTCAGAAAGGTAATTCGGTACCAAATAAAAGTAAACTAAATTCTTTAAATTGTTTCTTAGATGAAGGTAATATTTTAAGAGTTGGGGGTAGATTGGGTAACTCATATTTGACAACAAATGAAAAACATCCTATGGTTCTGCCAAGTAAGCATCCCCTTACTTTAATTATTGTAAGATATTTTCATTTAAAGTATTTACATGTAGGATCACAAACATTGTTGTACCATATTCGTCGTAAATTTTGGATAACTAATGGTAGAAACATCTGTCGCAAAATAACATATGAATGTGTCACTTGTTTTAAAAACAAGCCTGTATTAGCGAGTCAAGTTATGGGTGACTTGCCCAAAGAGCGTGTTACACCTTCATTTCCATTTTCCATTATTGGAACTGATTATTGCGGCCCTTTTTACATTAAATTCAAAAATCAAAGGAAAGGTACATATAATAAAGTGTATGTATGTATATTCGTTTGTCTCTGCACCAAAGCTATTCATCTAGATTTCGTTTCAGATCTCACTTCTGCAGCCTTCATTGCTTGTTTTAAGCGCTTTGTTAGCAGAAGGGGAAAGTGTTCAAAAATATTTTCTGACAATGCAAAAAACTTTGTAGGGGCAAACTTAGAATTGAAAAGGCTTCACAATTTGGTTAGACACCCAGATGAAGCATTAGCTGATTATTTTGCAAGGGAAAATATCGAATGGAATTTTATTCCTCCGAAAGCGCCGAACTTCGGTGGTCTTTGGGAGGCAGGGGTTAAATCATTCAAATTCCATCTAAAACGTGTAATTGGTAACGCGCACCTCACTTTAGAGGAATTTCTGACAGTAATTCTAGAAATTGAAAGTGTTTTGAACTCAAGACCTCTGTCCCCATTGTCATCAGATTTCGACGATTTCGAGACTCTGTCACCGGGTCATTTTCTTATAGGTAGGCCCTTAACGTCTATTATTGAACCCCAGCTCACTGAAATTTCGGAAAACAAACTTAGCAACTGGCAAAAAATAACAAAATATAGCCAGCAAATATGGAAATTATGGAAGCGGGACTATCTGAACACCTTGCAGCAACGTAATAAATGGCAAATAAATAAAAACAATATAAATGTTGGTTCTCTCGTATTGATCAAAGATGAAAATATGCTCAGCACAAAATGGGCAACAGGTAGGATTTCCGAGATATTTCTCGGTAAGGACAAAAAAGTTCGAGTAGTGAACATTCGTCTGCCTAACGGTACAATAATAAAGAGAGATGTGAGAAGTATTTGTCCCCTTCCAATTAATGGAAACTAATTTCTTTAATGTATATATTTGGTATATTTTGAATATATTTTGTTGTTTAATTTCTATAGTATGTTTTATTGTATTCAAATGTAAAGTAATTTAGTCATTTTTCCTTTGTTATTAATTATATCTTTGCATTGTTATATGTAGCATTATGTAATTTTATATTATATATTAGAGTAGTTTTGAAACCTGCAGGTTTCAACGGTCGGGAGTATGTTACTGATCGGAATTAAAATCTCCCGTACGAGGGCGCTGTGTCAGCGCCGTAATTTTATTTATTATTCCAATCGTCTGCGTGTTGACGATAGATTGTATATTAGTTACTAGTGAGTGAAAACACTGAATTTTTGTTGTTGTTGTTATTGAGATAATGGAATGTTTGATTTGGAAACGGCCAGAGAGACTGTTTCACTCTTAACAATTATTGTTTTAAAATAAAGAAATATACAGTTCACTGCGAAGAGTTCCTTAAAAATGGTGTCATTGAGTAACTTATTGATTTATTCTTAACAAAACGTACAAATAAAAAATTAGGATTTTCACGAGATACGTGCAGTTTCTTAAGGCTGTTCTCAAATCCATGAGTGCAACTTTTTGACACATTTTCTGTAAATTTCGTATGAAATACTATCTATTAAATTCCCCCCCCCCCTATGTTGGAATTTCGGAAAATTTTTTGCGGATCATAACCCCTCATCCGATCATAACCCCTAGAACCCAAAACCACCCCCGGTAAAAAAATATAAATATATATACATATATATATATACATATGTGTATATATATATATATATATATATATATATATATATATATATATATATATATATAATTACTGAAAAATTATTGCATAACTGGCGCCAAAAGCTACTCATATCAAATGCAACAAAATGTATTCCATCAATAATTAAAAATGCAAAAACACCATAACTCTGCAAAGAAGGTGTATATCAGCAATATTTAACTATAAAAATCCCCAAAACTTTAAAAAATACAGGTAAGAAACAAAATACAGGCAAAAAACTGTCTGTTCTTCATCAGTGAGAGGACAGACAGACCAAACTCCACACCCACTGTTAAAAGCTTGCAGGTCTCTGAACACACGTTCATCCTGCACTCAATACAGAAAAAAAACTATTGTCATTTTAGAAACAAAATTCAAAAGGCTAAATAAACCAAATTTAAACAAAAAAATGATGTAAACAAAGCATAATTAAATTACAAAACAAAACAAAAAATTTTTTAAATAAAATATGTTTTAGAAAATTACTTTAAAAATAAACAAATAAAATTAACTTAACATGTATGAATGCAGAACAACGTGCACCCTCCCAAACCTACAAGAAAAACACAAAAACATGAAATAGTAGTGCCTGTGCAATGTCCTTCACCTGTAAATAATAGCAAACTGTTAATTTTCCTTCCGAGTCAATTATCAAAAATCTTCAAATCCAAATCCGCAAATCTCCATCAATTCAAAACATCCATGTCAACTCAACTCGCTCTTTATACAAGACTTTAGAATTGACACTTCATATGGAATGTTCAGGAAGGATGCTGCAATATGTTGCTCATCCCGCCAATCCACAATATTGCCAGTCATTTTTTAAAACAATCTTTAAATAATATTTCAAAAAATTTATGGGATAGTTATTATTGTAAAAAAGATTAGCCAAAAACTTAAAATTCTGTTTATAAAAATTACTATCACTGCCCCAAATTTCGTTAAAAAGAATTAATTGATTAATTACAATAGTTATGTAATTTTTTTTATCAAAGATTAAAAACCAATGCGGCATACTTCTTGTAAAAAATTGAAAACTGCTTCTTTTATCATACAAATCCAAAGTTAATTTATTATAAAAAATATTAAAAGAAATATCCAAAAATTCTACATTATAATCATCACAGTTTGCCCTATTCAACTTTAAACAATTTGGATATATAATGTCATATTCATTAGTAAAATCAAAATTGAAAATCAAAATATCATCAATATACCTAAAAACTTTTAAAGATTTAATAAATTTCATTGTATACTTAAATTCATAATAAAACAAAAATAAATTAGCTGCTGTACTAGAAAAATTAGTCCCCATCCCAATTCCACTGATCTGATTAAAAGTATTATTGTTGAAAGTTTTAAAGTAATTTTCTAAAAGATATTTTATTAAAAAAATTTCTTTGTTTTGTTTTGTAATTTAATTATGCTTTGTTTACATTACTTTTTTGTTTAAATTTGGTTTATTTAGCCTTTTGAATTTTGTTTCTAAAATGACAATAGTTTTTTTTTTTCTGTATTGAGTGCAGGATGAACGTGTGTTCAGAAACCTGCAAGCTTTTAACAGTGATGGTGGAGTTAGGTCTGTCTGTCTTCAGACAGTTTTTTGACTGTGTTTTGTTTTTTGTCTGTATTTTTGAAAGTTTTGGGGATTTTTATAGTTAAATATTTGCTGATATACACCTTCTTTCCAGAGTTATGGTGTTTTTGCATTTTTAATTATTGATGAAATACATTTTGTTGCATTTGATATCAGCTGCTTTTGGCGCCAGTTATGTAATAATTTTTCATTAATTATATATAAAATATTGCTGTATGTGACTATGGTGAGCTGCATTTTTGTACTTCTGGCATATATATTTATACATTTTCATTACGGCTTTGAAAGTTGGTGTATATCTTGTTTTATACTGTTTGTTGTTTTTTGGTTTATTGGCATATTAAGCCAAAGTGCTTACAAAAATTCATGCAGAAAAAAGTTACGATATATATCTAGATAAAAATAATGAGATATTATAAATGTAATAATGTAAAGATAAAAGATGTAAGACGTGTGTTGTTGATCATGCCGACAGTCCACCACAATTTATCAAATATATTCCTTTTTGTAAATTTAATAACGTAATATATAAAATTAATTGTTTAACTTGACAACAAAGTTGTGTAGTGCAGACAGAAGGCGAATTACATGTAAGAATTATTCAGCATCGTTCGGATGTTTGTAATGATAATAAGAAATGCCCAAATTTTGAGATTTTACATTTTAGAATTCATACTATTAACATTCAGTAATATTAACATTCAAATTTTAGATCATGTTGAAGTAAAAAGTTATAGATTAGATAAAGAAAATGATTATATGTTTAAGTTTAAAACAATATATCCTTACGGATTAAATACATCGGTTAACAAAGTTAATTTAAGGAAGGTTCATAATGTACATGATTTATTTTATATTTTTAATGAAAAAATTGTTACAAAAAGTGGAAAAAGGGGGTATCGTAAATTGCTAAAAATATTAATCTCGTAATTCCTAATATATGGATAAAGGATTTGGAATTTAATTTTAATAAAAATTATAGTGTTAAAAATGTTAAAATTGAGGTTTTTAAATTGAAGATTAATATACTTAAGAAAATTTAAAAATGTCTACAAGCTTTCAAATTTAAGAATTTACAGTTTAAGAATTTATTATATGATTTAATTAATTTTAAGTTATTAAATAGAGAGAATATTAACAAAGATATCATTTATTTTTTAATATGAAATTTCAACAGAAATCGTTTGATAATTTGCATTTAAATAAAACCTGCAAAGATATTTACGACCTTCTTCCTCTTAAAGATTGTATTATTTCAGTTGCACATAACCATCCTAAACCATTAACCCTTTCAGGGGCAAGGCATTTCTGCTCAAAAAAAATGTTGAAATAATTAATTTTCACCGCAATTACCAAAGAAATTTTTGATAAAATAAACAAAAGCCTTTTTTCACGTTTATTATGAGATTGAAATTGTACCAAAAAATTACTGGCGCCATTTGGATATTTAGGCATTAAATTTAACCGTTTGCAGACTGCAAACGGCGCCCCTCAAGTGGTTAAGTAAAAATATTTTTAATTATAGACAAATAGCTTTTCAGATGTGAATACGTCTTTAATTTGTTCTTGTAATAATGTGGAATATAAAGATTTTATTGACAACTATCATGATCATATAATTACAGGTAATCTTGGTATAATCAAGAATAAAAATGTGAAATATTTAATGAATTTTGGTACAAATTTAGAATTCACAGTAAAATTAGTAACAGTAAAGCACTAAAGATTTTTAAGGATAATGTCAGTAATGTTATAAAGAAACAAATTTATAAGTTTAGTATGCCTTTGGAAGCATTTTTCGAATGGAGATCTCAACTTTTGGGGTATTTCAGTAATTTTTTGAAAGATTATGTAAATTCAGATATGTATGAATATAAAATTTTTAATGATGAAGATGTAGAATTTATAAAAAAAAATTACATAATAGTTTTTTTATGGTCCCTGTGGACAAAGCCGCTAACAATTATGCAATAACATGTAGGAAATTTTACAATTAAAAAATAGAAGGTGAATTGGGTAATACAGATTTTTATGCAAGGGTTAATATTGATAAGAATACTTTTGTTCAAACATTTTTAGCATATAAAAAGAAAGTTAAAAGTATGCCTTTTTACAATTTTGAAGTTTCTAATCATCACTGTTTGCCATTTATTTTTTTAACACCTAAGTTTCATAAAAATCCGATTAAATTTAGGTTTATTTGCAGTATTTCAAAAAGTGTCAATAGAAATTTTAATATTCGTTTACAAAATTTATTAAAAAGGATATATGGTTTTTTTTAATGTAAATTTAAAAAGTATAGTCATTTTTGGTCGATTGATAAAAGTATCGAAATTTTGGACAAACTGCCATTGACTCCTCTGAAAATGGAGGTTTTCGACTTTGAGAATCTGTTCACCAATATACCTATTGGTTGTCTTTATAATGTTTTAATGAATATTTTTGATTTATTTTGTTTAAATGAAGAATTAAATATTAATAGAGATTTATTTTTAAGTTATGTCATTTTTGTTTTATAATAATTATGTAACTTTCAACAATAGTAATTTTAATCAGATCTGTGGAATTGGGATGGTAACTATTTATTCCAGTACAGCAGCTAATTTATTTTTGTTTTATTATGAATTTAAGTATAGAAGGAAATATAATGAAATAAAGGAAATATAATTTAGGTATATTGATGATATTTTGATTTTCAATTTTGATTTTACTAATGAATATGACATCATATATCCAAATTGTTTAAAGTTGAATACGGCAAACTGAAGGAGGGTGCACATTGTTCTGCATTCATACATGTTAAGTTACTTTTATTTGTTTATTTTTAAAGTAATTTTCTAAAAGATATTTTTTAAAAATTTAATTATGTTTTGTTTGCATTACTTTTTCGTTTAAATTTTGGTTTATTTAGCCTTTTGAATTTTGTTTCTAAAATAACAATAGTTTTATTCTGTATTGAGTGCAGGATGAACGTGTGTTCAGAAACCTGTAAGCTTTTAACAGTGGGGGTGGAGTTAGGTCTGTCTGTCCTCCCATTGATGAAGAATCGACAGTTTATTGCCTGTCTTTTGTTTTTTTACCTGCATTTTTTAATGCTTTTGGGATTTTTATAGTTAAATATTGCTGACGTACGCCTTCTTTCCAGAGTTATGGTGATTTTGCATTTTTAATTATTGATGAAATATATATATATCATTTTTTTATGGACACGATAACTTCTATTATTCTGCACAAATCTTTTCCAAACTCATACAAAAATTCAAGGGGCATAAAATATCGGTCAAGATCGTTAACGCACAAAACCGGACCAAGGGAATGAAAATAGGGAGGGTTTTTGTGAAAAACTAAAAAAAAACCCATAACGTTTTAATTATGACAGATATCGACTCAGTTTAAAGTTTATATTACTTCTAAAAAAAGGGCCAAAATTTATGTATGACAGATTTTTGATAAAATTAAAAATGGGCTCAAGAGGAAAAAAAATAGGGTTTTGGCGAGAAAAACATTCATAACTTCGTCAATTCTCAAGATATCAAATCCAATTAAATTTATTATAAATTATCTTAATATTATCTACAACTTTTACATTAACAAGTTTTTAATAGGACCCATTCTTGCCACAAAAAAAATTAAAAGGGAAAACAGAAAAGTGGGGGGGGGGGGAGGTTAAGAAGAAAAAAATCCACAACTTCGTCAATTCACAAGATATCCAATCTGATTAAATTTATTATACATCTTCTGTATATTATCTACAACTTTTATATTGACAAGTTTTCGATAGGACTACTAATTCTTACAGCAAAAAAGAATTAAAAATACATAAAGGTTCAATAAAAAAATATCGTATTACGGAAATCCATACTGCTTATTTTCTTACTCATTTTTAAATTCATTTTTTTCTTTCAAGCGCATCTAATTGGCAGGGTCTCTTATTTAGAAACTATATAATGTGTCGTAATGGTCAATTTTTTTTATAAAGGCAGAATATATTTCAAAAAATGATATCAAAGTCGCCATTTTTAACCGAATTTCTCGAAACGATTGTGTTGGAAACGAAAAATATTGTCCTATTGAGAAAATAATTGTTTATAAATTGTTTATAAATTTCTAATTAATTGAACGAAAAATAAAAACATACGACGCTTATAAATCTCTTTAAAAATCACGTCAGCAAGTTTCATGTTTTTCCTTTTAAAAATTGATCTAAAAATGTGTCAGAGTTTTCGAGTTGTTGAGCATGGAAAAATGTTTTTTTTAATACTGCCTTAACATGGTTCTGATAAAACCAGCTCTTATATTAAAATGAAATTAAAAACTCATCAAAAATCGGCCAGATAAAATTGTTAAAGTGGGTTCATCTCTAATCATGATTTAGTTTTTGTTCGAGAAATTAATACTTAACTTCGAAATCTACCAGCGCCTGTAGGCCGAGCCGGCTGGGATTTTTTTTAAATTCATCTTTGTTCGGAAACGCGTGAAGTTGGCAGGTGTCCTTAATTCAGAAACTATGTGATCGAAATATGCTCTCCATTTTTAAGTGAAGTTAGAAGAACTTTTAGAAAATACACTGTTAAAAATATCGTGAAAAATTACCTCTGTTTTTAAAGACTATCTATTTTCTGACCAATGAGAACGCTTTATATTCGTTTATGCAGCGTTCTCATTTGTCAGAAAATAGTCTTTAAAGACAGAGGTAATTTTTTAAGATATTTTTAACAGTGTACTGTCAAAGTTGGCATTTTAAACCAAATTTCTCCGACGAGACAAAGCGAGAAAAGAGAAAAACCGGTCGTCACGTGGATAAAATCGCTTATAAATCAATAACTAATTTATTTATCAAAAAAAAAAAATGGAAAACCTGCTTCGATTCTAAGTTGCTTCAATAGTCACCTCGGCCAATTTTATGCCTTTTAGTTTAAATATGAGTTAGAAAATGTGTCACAAAGTTTTGTGTTGCTGAGCTGGGATATTGGGAACCACCTAAAAGATTACCAGAAACAAAAATGCTTGCGAATCATTGATCTGGAAATGAAATACTGTCCTGGAACTTCATAAACCTCCCCTACCGGAGCTGTAGAAGTAATTCCGAGACAAAAATGTATGGATTTAACACACATACTAAATAGCACCCGTCAAGATTTGACAGTAAATAACTTGAACGTTTCATTAGAAAAATTATTGAATTTTTAATTAATTGCTTATTAATTAATTATTGGAATCGTGACAAATTTCTATATTGCAGAAGTGATTCCTATTTCTTTAAGACGATAGATGGTGATGTCAGAGTCTAACCTATTCAATGAAGGGAAAAATTTTAAGTTTATAATTTACAACCAATTATGGTTGCTTTTTATTAAAAATTTACCTCAAAATATGGGGTTGAACATTTCTTTTTATTTTACTACGGTCTTTTTCTTTCTTTCTTTTTTTTCATTTTTTTTTAAATACACGACCATTAAAACCTGCTATGAATTTTATTTTTATAGGTCCCATTCTTTAACAGTCTAAATTTGAAACTTGATGCAGCTAACTATTTATATATTTTATTAATAGAATTTTATTTTACATTTTCTTTATACATTTTCTAACTATTAAACCATGGATACCAAAGAAATTTTTTTATAGTTCTTATATGAATATTTTCTTTTTTTCCGTCTTATTTATTTTTTTTATTTTGTACGGAAAAGAATGGCAAACTTTTCTTTCTGACACTCACACAGATATATTCTTGATAATGGTAAGAAAGTATAATAAAAATTGTAGATCAGCTCAATTTATTTAATTGATAATTACATGCAAAATATTTTAGCTTAAATATTTTAAATATAAAATTATTTTTTAAAAATATTGTTAAGTGTTAAATTTTATTTAATTATAAAACATTCAAATAATAATTAAAAATCATATAGCTTCTGCTAATAAAATATGTCATTATTGAAGTGAATTATATTTAAAAATATTACAAAAATCATTTTGCCGAGCGTAGTGTTCGAACTCGTATTCTCTACATAAACTCAGAGGCTTAAACAGCTGCTTGAGGCCGCTTCACTAGCAGGAACTCCTTCTAGTTTTCTCTAAATTGAAGAGGTTCGAAAACGAGTTGACGCATGAGCAAATGTATTGATTTCGGCCTACCTAAATTTTTACCCGACTGAAAAGAAGGATTAAGTGTTTCACGCGTAACTAAGTATGTGGATTTTTTTATTCCCTCGAAACATCCCAACGGCTGGGAGGATTTTAATGAATGAGGTCTCTATCAATTCGTCTTAATCGTCCGATGGTTATAGGCTAGGTTCTATTTTTATAAATTCAAAATGGCGGCCGTAAAATACAAAATGCGGTAAAGACGAAAAAAAATTTTTACGCACCATATTGAGTGGCATATCATTGGATAGGTCTTTCAAAATGAAGACGATGTTTCACTGACTATTTTACAGTCAGAAGCTCCGTTTAATTATTACGCAACCTGTTAGTTGTGTAGAAGTATCTCTAGCTTTGCTGCAACTCTATCTATCATAGACATCTATAGGCCTCATCAAAACAGCGTTTATAGATAGGAACTATCAATTAAACGCAACTTAAAAGTCATCAATAGAAGTAAAAAAAAAAAAAAAAAAAAAAGATATGTAATATAAAAAAATAGTTTCACATTGATGAGAAATAATTAATTCGGATTTTTTGATTTTTTAAATTTAATTTTTATTACATTTGCGTTTTAATATATATGATATGCAGTCACACATGAACACATTTATTTATATCATAGTATTTATGTCTATATTTATAGACATTTATGTTTTATCATTAAGAGTGATTGGAGTGACACATGAACAGTGATAAATGTAATTTATTTTCAAGCCTTTATCACATCGAGCAGCAACGAAAATTTTCTTAAATCTCATCATTTTAACGCAACTTACATTATAAAATGAAATTTTATTTTCACGATATCAGTGATATAAGAGTTTTTCTCGTGCGATGATGCACTTCTGAAAATGATTTCATCAGATATATTTTTGAAAGCAGTGTGAAGAGCTTTTTTATAGTTGGATGCAACTAAATCTTCAGAAAATAAAATTCTATTACATTATATACTTTCAAAATCAATTTTCATATCAAAGAAAACGGAGTCTGAAAAAGAATTTTTATTTCAAACAGTTCAAAACGATAACTTTTAAAGCTTTTAAGAATATTCTACGGTTGAGAACATTTTAAACTGAAAGGCTATCAATTTCTGAAAGAAAATCTAAATAAAATGCTGACAGTTTTTATGTATTTTAAATACCTCTCTTGCTTTCGAAAAAAAAGAGAAGAAAATTCAGTCTACTTCAACCAAAATCGCCTTTACATTATTAAAAATGCTAAATGCTAATTAAAATATTAACTTTGAAAATTTTTCGTCATTTTTTTAATGAAGGATTTTATTGAATAACAGCAAAATTATTTAAATTTATTTATGATTTCTTTAAATTAATAACAGCGTAAACAAATGCAATTTAAAATTAAAAATTATATTTTTGAAGTAAAAAAAATTGAAGCAGATGTTGTATAGCAATTACTAATGAGTAAAAATTTAGATGTAACGGAGGTTATACATAAATTTTCAACACTCAGGGTTGTATACATAAAATAAGTTTATTTTTTACATAAAGCTTATTATTCTATTTATTTTCCTATTTTTATAAAATGTAACTATATATATGTTGCATGTTGCTGTCGACTTTTGTGACATTCAATGATATACTCGTATATATCGAAGTAAATGTAGTATAGTAATCAATGGCAACCCTCCGTTATTATGAGACAACCGGCGTGCAGTCGTAGTGGCGAATTAGAAGACAGACTCCATAAAAAATGAAATAATTTCCCATGGAATAATTAATAGAGAGGCATCGCAATTTAAACGTTTTTATTTGGTAGACACATATCGAAACATTTCCAGTAGCTTATCCATCAACTCTCGAATAATCGCTGATCCACTTCATAATAAACTTAAGATGTTAAAAGTATTAGAATCTACACATTAATAGTCATTCACCCAAGTGGCGTGGATTTATTAAACAACCGAAAAAGCGTAAAATCTCTCGCTCCTCGTCGATGCAGCAGTATAAATTCTCAAAGAAAAAGAAAGCGGGCGGGTTCATTACAAGTGAAAGAACAAATCCCGTAAAAGTAGCCGGAATGACGCGACGAGATGCAGAATACGGTAGGATTTAGCACCGGGGGAATGGGGAAAAGCACGCGTGATGACAATGCGAGTTCTTTAGCTTCGGCGTCAGAATCATTACGCAAACAAATTTTGACGGGAGGCTGTCCATGGAATTATGGGAAATAGAATATCAGAGAACAAATGCTATTAAACTCATTCTAAACAAAAAGAATTTAGTTTTAGAATAAAATGAAAAAAGTAATTTAATGGGTTTTATAAGATTCGAAGAATAAATTAAGGTTTTTAGAATAATAAAAAAATACGCATTTAAAGCATGGAAAAAAGAAAAAAGAAATTTAAGATATTATTAAAGCTAAGTAAAAAAGGGGTAAATATTAAGAATTTGGAATAGTTTTATTAAGATAAAAGGGCGAAAATTTTTATTATTACATATATATGATTTATTTTACCTTTGCATCTTTTCAGCTTACTTGACGTTGAAAGTTTCATTTCGGAAATATTTCTATTGTAAGAAAATTATATTTGTACATTTTCTAATTCTACAAAATTCTAAAAAATATTTTAAATAAAAGATTTGATTGAAGTTATAAATATTGTACAAAATCCCTATAAATTCAAATTTAATTAATTAATTATTCGGCAAAATCCTTCTAAAATGTATTAAATGATTGTGTAAATCTTCTGCTGTAGTTTAAATAAATTACGAACAATGCTTTAGAAGATGAAATTTTCATGAATTCATAATTTGAGACAGAAAGGGTTAAAAGCATTGTTTCGCAATATCAATCAATAATTCTTACAGTTAAAATTTATTATATGAAATGGAAATACAGGAACAGATGTTAAATTTTTCTAGGGCTAATTTTCGAATAACCGCAACGAATTAGAGATTAAATGTTTTAATTTATCAAAACATATTTTTAAACGATTACTGTATTAATTAAATTAAAAATAAAATTATATAACTTATGATGTGTAGAAATATCATCCATTTACAGTTGCAACTAGAAATTTGAAAATTTTAATTTGATAGATAAACAAGAGGTAATTAATGCAAATATGATAAAAAAATTAGATATATATATATATTTTTAGATGAATAATTAATTTTCTAGGCAATGTACTTAAAAGAAATGTTACTGCCACATAAAAGAAGTGTAAAGTTGCGTCATAAAAAACTCATGTAAAATTGGTTTTACACTATTCGAAATTTTGTGGTGGGTAATGAATTTTTGGTGCTGTAATAGCCGAAACCAAAGGATGATGGAACTTCCGTTCAACTTACTTCAGGACTGAATCTTGTTCCGACATTTGGTGTTTACATTCAATCGAAACACCGTATGCTGGAACAAGATTTCACCATTTAATGGTTGCAGCTACTGCAACACGAAAATCTGTTTCGATGTACCGCAATATTGTTAACAGTTGAAAATTAGAAAAAAGTAATCATTTTTCAACATTTTCTCTACTTGTGATTGCTCAGAGTATTTAAATCCCAATTACTTATTTAAAAATATGATTTATGATTTTTATTATACACAATATCCCCCAAAAATTGAAACACGCTTTACATTTTTCGTCCTTGGAGGTAAGTAGCCAACATAACTTTCAGAAGTATTAAAAATGAAACATGTAAGAAATTTTTTGCAGTGAAATAGTCCTAACATTAATTTTCTAATAGTTACATTTTTGCCTTTTTATGAGGTCAACCTAGGGAAAATTAGTGAATTAGATTTTTTTTCTCTTACTGTAATAACATCATTACAAAAAACTGTATAGATGTTAATAACTGTGACCACACAAGCCGACGATTCGCTGAATATTTTTTAATCTTCTGTATTTTGCCATATTTAGGAAAAATCTCATTTGAGTAGTTATTACTTTTTAAATATGTAGTTTTATGATACACTAACACTTCCAAAAAAATTCCTATGTTTTTATAATTTTAGCTTCTACTGATAGTAATTGGATAATGTGATTTGTGCTCATAATTTAATATGCCAAAATAATTTTGTTTATTCTGTTGCATGATTTATGGCTCGCACAATTTTTCACGTACTTTTACTGTAATGCTAAAAGTACAAAGAAGCTGTAAGTGTTTTACATCAATCAGTATAAAGATGGTGATTTGGGTTATGATTCTGTACATTCATTGCACCTAACAATGGCAACCCACAATACAACTATTGTGTTCTGAGTTGAAGTGATTATAACATAGTACTTCAGTGTTGGAAGATTGGGGGCTTTTTTGTCCCCAGATTGTTGATTGCCACCACTTTTTTGAAATAGAAATATTCGGCCTATTTAAAAATGAGTTAAAAATTCTGAAAAATAAGGCGAATTATACTATTTTAAAAAAGTGGTGACAGTCAAATAATCTGAATTTAAAAGTCCACAATCTGGCAACACTGTAGTACTTACAAGGAAGGTCTCCATACAGGGCATACTCAGAATATGTTGAAAAAAATACTAGTGAAACTACTCATGTATGTAATAAGGGATCAGTCAAATTTAACGGCGGAATTTCAGTAGAAAGTCTGTAAAAAAATAATATACTTTCGAATATTTGGCGCGAAAATACGAAAGTGACACGCGATTTGGCGAGCAGGATTTTTCCTCGCCAAAAGCAAACGATTTTAATGCATCTGAAAAGTGTTTATTAATTGTTTTTTAGAATGCATGGTTTTTAATGAATCTAAACTTAATCAATGTAAGAGGTTATTATATATATTTTTTTATTATATATATATGTTGCTTGTTGCTATAGTTATTTAATTTTATAAGTGTAAAAATATTTTCTATGCTTTGTGAGTTGCAAATATCTATTTTAAGTTATAGTCAGCTGACATTTGATTGCCATAATACATTTCCATATCAAAGACGAAGTCGTTTCCATAGCAACAAAATAAATCGACAGTGTTCTATCTGCCTAATTTTTGAGCTTGAAACAATTTAAATCAATTTAAATTTTGCTTTAAATCGTAAAATATGATATTTAAATTTTATTATAAATTCATATAAATATATATGAGAAACTGTAGTTAAAACAAACTAAAAATGGCAAAACTGTAGTTAAAACAAATTAAAAATGACAAAACTAAAGTTATTTAAATTAAAATTATATAAACAAATTCAACATAAAAAGTTTTTTCCTACATAAAAGCGTTTTTTTTTTTCATCGCCAACCGGTGATAAATCGCCAAATAAACGAAAGTTTCGTTATTTTTTTACGGACGCTGTATCGGGGTTCAGCCAAAAAATTTTTTATAAACATATATATCCATATGAGAAGAACATTCTGTAATTTTTTCAGATTTTCTGAGTATGCCCGTATGGAGACCTTCCTTGTTAGAGGTGCTTATATTTGGTTACTACAGATTTATAACAATAATCTCTATTGTACATTTAAAATTCCTATCTCACTTAGTGTTTTTGGAATGGAATTCATTTAAATACACATTGCCCTCGTGCAGGTAAGAAAATTGAAACTAGTTGGAAATTGTACGTCAAACATGTTAAATGGGGTGCATTCGTACTATAATTTGTTTTATAAATATTCAGATCTTGATGCAATAGCTGTTGCACTGTTATGCAAAAATGCCTGAATACAATTTCTTTTACGATAATATATATTAAATTCCGTAATACGGAAATAAATTGGCTCCATTTTAAATATGACGTAATCACGATGGCAAGCTAGAAGTATTACATATCATGGAATATTATTGAATTAAGTATGTATGATAGGATTTAATAGAATGAAGAAAATTTTTGCTAATATCTTTTTATATTTTACTTCGATTTTCATAAAATTTGAAATGGCTCGACAAAATTCCGCAACGATTATATATATTAAATTAAAAACCCTTCGGTTGGGTAGTTTTTGCGCTGTTATATGCAGATAGCAGGACAAACAGGTAGACTCAGATGATTTTGAATATCTTTTAATCGTATCAGAATCTGTTTTCCAATATTTATCTTATTTGTTACTATTTCTTATAAACTTTGTCAATTTTTTATATGATGTGGATCGAAAATTTTAATTGTATCATTTTCCCCCCTCTTGTAAGTCTTATTTAGCAGAAATTAATAGTTGTATACAAATCTATATAATCGTATACAAGACGTCACTTTTTTCCATTATTTTAAAAATACAAAAAGAAAAAGAGGACAAACATGCTGCATGCAAATGATTTGCTATTTTTTTTTTTTTTTTTATTTGCTGAATTTTCATTGCCAACGTATCTCGCTTTTTTAATATTTTCAAATCAGTATATACTTTTCGCACACAATAATGTGCACAGGCATATTTCCCTGCTATTATTAACACACCAACTATTACTTTAAAATATTTTAAGAAATTTGATATGAATTTTTAAATTTACATATAAAGCACTTTTTTAAATCCAAATTCAGATTTTTTAATAATAAAAAAATTAAAATTGTATATTAGCATTATTTTATAAAACTTCTGTTTTGTACTAAATGCTTTTCGGTTTTAAATATGGATATTAAAATGCGAAATATTGAAAATTTTTCAAAGTATTCAGAAATACTCAATCTCGTATGTTTTATTCCTACTTATTAAATCTTTAGAAAATAAACATTTTCTTCCGTATTCTACACTTCATGCATTGTAATAATGGTTTTTAAATGAACATCGCAAAAAAGTGAGATTTGCGCGCTTATTTGAAACCGAAGCCATCAAAATATGTTTTTAGCACTCGAAAGCTGTCAGTGATTTTCAAAACAAGTCATGCAGCAAGAAAATATTCTTTATGGAAGATTTTCGATGTTTCCTTTGGAAAAGTGTTGCAAATAATTTTTTATATTAAGGTGTCTCAAATAAAAATAAAATGTCTTAAAATTGGAAAAAAAATGACTATTTTGAACATTTAATATCCTAAAATGTATATGATTTTAAGACAAATTTTTTAGGTAGATGAAAGATATAAGTATGTTCGTTCAATTCATGTATTTAAAAAATTACCAGATGCAGAATTAGCATTTATAGGGGGATCCAAACTGTCAAACGTTTGACGAGCAGAAAATTGATATAACAACTTGCGCGCAGGATTACAAAATAAATTACAATAGAAATTTTGGTGCCTACTTATACTTCAGATTGTAATAATTACCCTGAACCTAAATAAATTTGTATTTAGAGCATTTTTATGTTTTTAATACAAAGTTGTATTTAGCTAATGCAAAAATTCTGAAAATTTCATCAGTATAATCACCTAAAAAATTATTTTGAACAACAAAAAGGAAATTTTAGGTTTAGATCATGCAGTCTAACATGAAACATATGTTTTGGAAATTTCATGAAAAAATAGTTAAAAGCTTTTGAGATATCGTGCGCGTTATGCCCAAAAACGTCATTTGGCGAAAAATGACTTCAAAGTTTAGGAAACGCCGCATCAACAATTGAGTGAATGTAATGATAAAAGCCATAATTTTGTTTCTAATGGAAATTTCAAGGAAACAATTATATCAAAATGTTCAGGAAAATAGTAGTTTAACATCTAAAAAAATTAAAATTTCGAAAATTTTGAAGCTTTAAGAGTCCTGTCCCCTTAACATTAAAAAAACTAAAATATCCGTCAAAGCTTTAAGGAAAAGAATTCATAAGTTGTCTGAATAAACTTGTTTTTTATTCGCTTAGTGTTTCTAAAAAAGGTGTTGATAAATACATCAAGAATTGATTTAAGAAGCATTGTCGGTACTTATACTTTAGTTTGAATATGAGAAATTATTCACTTTTTAAAGATATATTTTAAACAAATTATTCATAATTTATATTAATTTATTAAACAAAGCATATATGTGATAGTCATTTATGTCCTTGCTCATTGTAATCGTTAACTCCGACGAATAAATCGCATTTTTAATACAAGAAACCGATCACAATTCATAGGCACGCATTATACACTATATAGCCATTAATCGCCGGCAACTTTCAATTTTAGACATTTTATCGAATATTTAAAAATATACTTGTCAGATTCTTCTGGAATTTTAGGATTAAAAAAAAAACAGGTTTGACTTCATATGTATCAACGTCTATTTGATAAGGAGACCAATTAGGGGCCAACAAAAAATTAAAGAAAAAAAAATACTTGATATCACCCTGTAAAATAAAATGTACGCAATGATCTATCGCTACAGAATATACATAGACAGATATTGTACAATATATGTAGTCATTTGTGTAAGAATAGCATGTATATTAACAGAGATATAGCGATTTTATTAAAAAATTAAAAAAATTCGTGCATGTTTTTAGCTTATAACATACAGGGTTTTTAAACTAATTTAACGCCAGTTTCAGAAAAATTGACAAAATATAGTAGAAACAATATAGTGCAATTGGAATAGAAATATATTAAATATTTAAGGAAATATGGACAGTTGTATAAAATAATTATTATTTGCGCATGCGCGAATGATAACAAGGAACTTTTTGCATAATTTAATAGTCAACTCTAGGGAGCAAGTTATTAAGAAAAATCAATCAAATATCTTAAAAATTCATAGAGATATCGGCGTTAGAGTGAGTTGTTTTTTAGTTTCTCACTAAAACTTGCTGAATGATAAGGGATTGTCCACAAACTGATAGCGTGCGACATCTGACGATAGATCTGTGCGATAGATCTGACAGCGTTCGAAGCAAGTTTTTTGAAAAAGCTATTTAATTATTACGGTTATGTTTATGAAGATTTTGACTCTAAACTACGATGAAAAGGAAAATATATTCCATACATTGATTACATTTAGGTAAATTGAGGAGTTTATTGAAAAAAATTGTGAAATTTAGCCCAATACGCAAAACACTCTACAGTAAATTCTATCGCATATATATATGTATTTTCTGTATAAACGTAATTTGTATGACAGTGGTGAAGACAATAAACTAAAATCTAAGCTATGTTACATATTTTTCATGAGTTATAAGTCAATAACTTTAAATTTGACTTTTATAGTGATATTTCAATAGCTTTTTGAGAAATAACGTTTTGCGTATGGAATTTTCACAGAAAAGTGCATTTTCCATAAAATCATCTATTTAACTGAAACAGTTACTTAACTATTTTAAACTTTATTTAACATTTACTTAACAGTTATGTAAATTGAAAATTTACTGTACTTATAGATAAAGGTCTTTTTATGTGCTCTTTTATATCTAAAAGACAGTTTTGGCAGTTTTTGTACGGAGGAAAAAAATTAACGCTGAAACTGTCTTTCAGATATAAACGGCACACACACAAAAAAAGACACTGATCGATAAATACAGTAAATTTCCAATTCACATAACTGTTAAGTAAATGTTAAGTAAAGTTTAAAATAGTTAAGTAAATGTTTCAGTTAAATAAATGTATTTTATGGAAAACTGTTCAGTGAAAATTACATACGCAAAACGGGATTTCTCAAAAAGCTATTGAAATATCACTATAAAAGTCAAATTGCAAGTTATCGACTTATAACTCATGAAAAATGTGTAATATAGCTTAGATTTTAGTTTATTGTCTTCACCACTTTTATACAAATTACGTGTATACAGAAAATAAGTATATATGCGATAGAGTTTACTATATAGTGTTTTGCGTATTGGGCTAAATTTCACTAAATTTTAGCATAAACTCCTAAATTTACCTAAATGCAATCAATGTATGGAATATATTTTCCTTTTCATCGTAGTTTAGAGTCAAAAGTTCCTAAATATAACCGTAAACTATAATTAAATAACTTTTTTCAAAAAACTTTCTCCGAAAGCTGTTAGATAACTTAAAAATAACAATTTGTAGACAATCCCTTATCATTCAGCGAGTTTTAGAGAGAAACTATAAAACAGCGCATTCTAACGCGGATATCTCTCTGAATTTTTACGATATTTGACTGATTCTTTTTAATAAGTTGCTCCATAGAGTTCACTATTAAATTGTGTAAAAAGTTTCGTGTTATCGTTTTGCGCATCCGCAGATGCAAATTATTTTATACAACTACCCATATTTCCTTAAATATTTAATATATTTCTATTCCAATTGGACTATATTGTTTCTACCACATTTTGTCAATTTTTCTGAAACTGGCGTTAAATGTGTTGAAAAACCCTGTATGTTGTAAGTAAAAAACATGCAAGAATTTTTTTATTTTTTTTAAAAAATCGCTATATCTCTATTAATATACATGCTATTATTACACAAATGAATACACATATTGTACAATGTCTGCCTATGTAAATTCTGTAGCGATAGATCATTTCGTACATTTTATTTTACAGGGTGATTCCAAGTATTATTATTTTCTTTAATTTTTTGTTGGTCCCCTAATTGCCCTCCTTATCAAATCGACGTTGATAAATATGAAATAAAACCTGTTCTTTTTAATCCTAAAATTCCAGAAGAATCTGACAAGTATACTTTTAAATATTCGAAAAATGTCTAAAATTGAAAGTTGCCAGTCATTAATGGCCATATAGTGTATATGCCGGCTATAAAAAATAAAGATTAAAATTATGGAAAATAGGATAGGCATAAGAAACAGGATTTTTATCTTTATAAATCAAGATCAGAAATTAATATTATAAAGATTGTTCTGGTGTGCAAATGAGGAAATAAGAAATAGGACGTTTCATATAGTTAAAATAGGAACAATGTTGAACACCTTGACGCAATAATTGAATATTTATTATTTTATTTGTTTTGTGTGTTTACCACTATGATTTTCAAACAGCTAACTTTAACAGATAATAGAATGAATTAGTAAAGGATCTCAGCATATAAAACCATTTCCAAAATTATTTGAAATTAAGGAACATATCGCTCACTAGCAAGAAAAGTGACATATTTCGCAAAAATTCATTTTACGTTTTATTCCACTAAAAGTTGTTTCATAGATGTTTCTTGCTACAAAAGACGTTTCATAAGTGTAGTTATACCGAAAATCGATTTATTACGCTGTATGTTCATTCGTGACCAAAGAAGGGAGGTGGATTGTGTGGGGACGTAAAATTGCTCAGCCCTCCAAAACACATCTACGTCTTCACTCTTAAGGGTGCTACGCTTTTATGCCAGTTTTTACTTCTGCATGCAGAGCTAAGTGCTATAATTTCATGTTACCGTAAAATCATGCAAATTTACTTTTGCCTCTCCTGTGAAATTTACTTTTGTCGAGATGTGTCACTTTTCTTGCGGGTGAGCGATATGTATAGGTCCGATGAGAGAGTTTGGTGATATTTTCGGAAAATACGCCGAGGTTTTTGTAAATTATTGCCAGTCAGAAACTAGGAGATAATCAAACCAAGATGGCGGTTATTTTAAAAACTAGAGTGATTTTATCGGCATTCTAAAAAAAGAAAATTAAAACAATATTAAAAATTACGAAAATAAACTCTGATATTAATACATTTACCATCCAATTATAAAAAATAAGGTCATATATTTCAATTAATAACAATGGCGATTTTTCAACTTTTGTTAGTTAAAAAAGTATCTTAAGTTTCCATAAATCTGAATTGCCACAAAAAAAACGGTTCATCGACGACTAGTTTGCCTTTTTTTTCGAATAATTAAATATACTGATCTCTAATACATCTTTTCACAAATTTACTTCTACTCAAATTGATCTTTTTCCAATGTCATTTGTTTACCCAGTAATGTGTAGACGTGCAATTTCAAACTATTTTCATTACATAATTTTAATTTAAAGTAAGAATAAGACAGAAATGAAAAAGGAAGGAATTTCGGAACATTTGTAATCTTTTCCTAAAACAAATTCATGTCATATCTAGAACAGAAAGATTCAAAGAAAACATAATTCTTGCCTGATATTTAAGGCAAGTTAAATCTACAGTTCTAACACATCCTTTCCCAAATTTATTTCCAGTCTAATTGATCTTTACCTCATGTGATTTGTTTACCGAATAATATGTAGATGTGAAACTTCAAACTGTTTTCATTACATAATATTAATTTAAAATAAGAATGAGAGAGAATTGAAAATGGATTGAATTTCGGAACATTTGTAATCATTTCCTAAAAAAATTCATGTGATATCTATAACAGAGCGATTCAAAGAAAAAAAATGTTGTATGATATTTAAGCCAAGTTATATCTACTGACTTCTAACACATCCTTTTCCAAATTTATTTCCAGTCTAATTGATCTTTACCTGATGTCATTTGTTTACCCAATAATGTGTAGCCGCGAAATTTCAAACTGTTTCCTTTACATAATTTTAATTTAAAATAAGAATTAGAGAGAAATGAAAAATTATGGAATTTCGGAACATTTGTAATCCTTTCCCAAAACAAATTCATGTGATACTATAACAGAAAGATTCAAAGGAAAAATAATTCTTGTCTCATATTAAAGGCAAGGTAAAACTACAGACCTCCAACACACCCTTTCCCAAATTTATTTGCAGTCTAATTGATCTTTTTCCGATGTCATTCTTTTGCCCAGTAATGTGCAGACGTGAAACTTCAAACTGTTTTCATTACATAATTTAATTTAAAATAAGAATTAGACAAAAATGAAAATTGATTGAATTTTCGAACATTTGTAATCCTTTCCTGAAACAAATTCATATGATACTATAACAGAAAGATTCAAAGAAAAAATAATTCCCGTCTGATATTTAAGCCAAGTTAAATTTACTGACATCTAACACATCCTTTCGCAAATTTATTTCCAGTCTAATTGATCTTTACCTCATGTCATTTATTTACCCAATAATGTGTAGACGTGAAATTTCAAACAGTTTTCATTACATAATTTTAATTTTGAATAAGAAAGAGAGAAATAAAAATGTATTAAATTTCGGAATATTTGTAATCCTTTCTTTAAACAAATTCATGTGATATCTATAACAGAAAGATTCAAAGAAAAAATAATTCTTGTCTGATAATTAATCTAAGTTAAATCTACAGACCACTAACATATCCTTTCCTAAATTTATTTCCTGTTTAATTGATCTTTACCTAATGTCATTTGTTTACCGAATAATGTCTAGATGTGAAACTTCAAACTGTTTTCATTACATAATTTTAATTTTAAAAAGTCCTTCCGGCCAGTGCCGGGAGGAAGAGGTAGCTTTCATAATCCTTATTTAAAAAAAGCCAACTTATATCATGCAAACACACGAAGCTCAATTTAGTGGAAACCGAATATAGGAGATTCAATACTAATTTTTATCAATATAATGAATGAGAATTTCGCGAAATTAGTCAGCTTTATCCAAGCTGCTTTTCTTTAAAGTAACTTATATTTGGCTGCCAAATTCGGCAATTTCTTAAAGTGCCTCTGTCATTTTAAGACAACATGGTGAATGAGGCTAAGCAGTGAACTTGGTCGAGACCTTAGTAATTGCTGTGCACATGCTCACTCACATCGGAATCGGTTAATATATAGGAGTGCTGTCGCATGCAAAAAATCAGATTTTTCAAAATGTCACCCACAATAGAAATTGAAACTGCTATATCTGAGCCATTTTTTAAGGTAAAGACAAACAAAAAATGCTCCTGAATCCTTATATCAAGATCAAATACTTAAGAAAGAAACCTTTTTCAATTTCTAATTTTTTTGCACCTCACTTTAAATATATATACTTTTTTTTTTTTAATTTAATGGCCGCCATTTTGAAACAAGATGGCTGATGAATCTGGCCAGCGAACTTGGTCGAGGTGTTGATGTATACTATCCACATGCCTTCTTACATCGAAATAGGCGAATACGTGTGTTATCGCGTGACAAATACAAGATCGTTTCAAAATGTTAGCCATGCTAGAAATTCAAAGTGCTATAAATCAACCATTTTTTAAGATATCAACAAAAGAACAAAGTTTCAGAAACAAAAACTGCTCCGGAATCTTTGTATCAAGGCCAAACACATAAAAAAAATCTTTTTCATTTTCCAATTTTTAATACCTCATTTTGAATTTTAAATTTAATTTTTTTTAAATGGCAACCCTTTTGAAACAAGATGGCGAATGAAGCTGGCCAACGAACTCGGTTGAGACATTGGTATGTACTATGTACAGACCAAGTTACATCCAAATAGGTTCATAAATACGCCTGTTATCGCGTGACAAAAATCAGGTCGTTTTAAAATGTCAGCCACAAGAGAAATTCAAAATGCTATTACTCAGCCATTTTTTTTAGATATAGATGAAAGAAAAACTGTTCCGGAATCTTTGTATTAAGGTCAAACACATACAAAAAAAATCTTTTTCATTTTCCAATTTTTTGGTATCTCATTTAAATTTTTTTATTTTTTTATTTTTTTAAATGGCCGCCATTTTGAAACAAGATGGCGGATGAAGCTGGCCAATGAACTCGGTCGAGATATTTGTATGTACTATGTACACACCAAGGTACATCCAAGTCGGTTCATAAATACGCCTGTTATCGCGTGACAAAATTCAGGACGTTTCAAAATGTCAGCCACGCTAGAAATTCAAAATGCTATAACTCAGTCATTTTTTAAGATATAGACGAAACAAAAACTGCTCCCGAATCTTTTTATCAAGGTCAAACACATAAGAAGAAAATATTTTTTCAATTTTCAATTTTTGGTACCACATTTCAAATTTAATTTTTTCTTAAAAATTTAAATGGCCGCCATTTTTAAACAAGATGGCGGGTGAAGCTGGCCAACGAACCCGGTCGAGACATTGGTATGTACTATGTATAAACGGAGTTACATCCAAATCGGTTCATAAATACGCCTTTTATCGCGTGACAATTTCAGGACGTTTCAAAATGTCAGCCACGCTAGAAATTCAAAATGCTATAACTCAGCCATTTTTTAAGATATAGACGAAACAAAAACTGCTCCGAAATCTTTGTATAAAGGTCAAATACATAAGAAAAAAATATTTTTCCATTTTCAATTTTTTGGTACCACATTTCAAATTTTAAATTTTTAAAAGAATTTTAAATGGCCGCCATTTTGAAACAAAATGGCGGATGAAGCTGGCCAACGAACTCGGTCGAGAGATTGGTATGTACTATGTACACACCGAATTACATCTAAATCGGTTCATAAATACGCCTTTTATCGCTTGACAAAATTCAAGACGTTTCAAAATGTCAGCCACTCTAGAAATTCAAAATGCTATAACTCAGCCATTTTTAAAGATATAGACGAAACAAAAACTGCTCCGGAATCTTTGTATAAAGGTCAAATACATAAGAAAAAAATATTTTTCTATTTTTAATTTTTTGGTAGCACATTTCAAGTTTTAAATTTTTTTAAAAATTTTAAATGGCCGCCATTTTGAAACAAAACGGCGGATGAAGCTGGCCAACGAACTCGGTCGAGACATTGGTATGTACTATGTACACACCGAATTACATCGAAATCGGTTCATAATTACGGGAGTTACAGTGTGACATAGGTCAGATATATATATATATATATATATAGATATAGATATATATATATATATATATATATATATATATATATATATATCAATTTTGAACGGAGGGTGGTTTCGGGGTCTGGGGGTCATGATCGATGAAAATATACCAAAATTTTTTGAAATCGCTTTCCTCCGAACGGCTGCAATAGGTAGCTTTTTTGTAAAGAAAGCTACCTAATAAGAATGAGAGAGAATTGAAAACGGATTGAATTTCGGAACATTTGTAATCCTTTCCTAAACAAATTCATGTGATATCTATAACAGAAAGATGAAAAAAAAAAATAATTCTTGTTCGATACTTAAGGCAAGGTATATCTACAGATTTCTAACACACCCTTTCCCAAATTTATCTCCAGTTTAATTGATCTTTACCTGATGTCTTATGTTTACCCAATAATGTGTAGATGTGCAATTTCAAACTGTTTTCATTACATGATTTTAATTTAACATAAGAATGAGAGAGAAATGAAAATGGATTGAATTTCGGAACATTTGGAATCCTTTCCTAAAACATGTGATATATATAACAGAAAGATTCATAGAAAAAATAATTGTTGTATGATATTTAAGTCAAGTTAAATCTACAGACTTCTAACACATCCTTTTCCAAATTTATTTCCAGTCTAATTGATCTTTACCTAATGTCATTTGTTTACCCAATAATGTGTAGCCGTGATATTTCAAACTGTTTCCATTACATAATTTTAATTTAAAATAAGAATTAGAGAGAATTGAAAAAGTATGGAATTTCGGGACATTTGTAATCCTTTCCTAAAATAAATTCATGTGATACTATAACAGAAAGATTGAAAGAAAAAATAATTCTTGTCTCATATTAAAGACAACGTAAAACTAAAAACCTCCAACACATCCTTTCCCAAATTTATTTGCAGTCTAATTGATCTTTTTCCGATGTCATTGTTTTGCCCAGTAATGTGCAGACGTGAAATTTTCAAACTGTTTTCATTGCATAAATTTAATTTAAAATAAGAATTGGAGAAAAATGAAAATGGATTGAATTTTGGAACATTTGTAATCCTTTCCTAAAACAAATTCATGTGATACTATAACAGAAATATTCAAAGAAAAAATAATTCTTCTCTGATATTTAAGCCAAGTTAAATCTGCAGACATCTAATACATCATTTCGCAAATTTATTTCCAGTCTAATTGATCTTTACTTCATGTCATTTATTTACATAATAATGTGTAGACGTGAAATTCAAACAGTTTTCCTTACATAATTTTAATTTTAAATAAAAATGAGAGAGAAATAAAAATGGATTCAATTTCAGAACATTTGTAATCCTTTCCTAAAACAAATCCATGTGATATCTATAACATAAATATTCAAAGAAAAAATAATTCTTGTCTGATATTTATTCTAAGTTAAATCTACAGACCTCTAATGCATTCTTTCCCAAATTTATTTCTAGTCTAATTGATCTTTACCTGATGTCATTTGTTTACCCAATAATGTGTAAGCGTGAAATTGCAAACTGTTTCCATTACATAATTTTAATTTAAAATAAGAATGAAAGAGAAGTGAAAATGGATTGAATTTCGGAACATTTGTAATCCTTTCCTAAAACAAATTCATGTGATATCTATAACAGAAAGATTCAAAGAAAAAATAATTCTTGTCTGATATTTATTCTAAGTTAAATCTACAGACCTCTAATGCATCCTTTCCCAAATTTATTTCTAGTATAATTGATCTTTACCTGATGTCATTTGTTTACTCAATAATGTGTAGGAGTGAAATTGCAAACTGTTTCCATTACATAATTTTAATTTAAAATAAGATTGAAAGAGAAATGAAAATGGATTGAATTTCGGAACATTTGTAATCCTTTCCTAAAAGAAATTTTTGTGATATCTATAACAGTAAGATTCAAAGAAAAAAATAATTCTTGTCTGATATTTAAGGCAAGGTAAATCTACAGACTTCTAACACATCCTTTCCCAAATTTATCTCCATTCTAATTGATCTTTGCGTGATGTCATTTGTTTACCCAATAATGTGTAGACATGAAATTTCAAACTGTTTTCATTACATCATTTTAATTTGAAATAAGAATGAGAGAGAAATGAAAATGGATTGAATCTCGGAACATTTGGAATCCTTTCCTAAAACATGTGATATCTATAACAGAACGATTCAAAGAAAAAAAAATTGTTGTATGATATTTAAGCTAAGTTAAATCTACAGACCTCTAACATATCCTTTCCCAAATTTATTTCCAGTCTAATTGATCTTTACCTCATGTGGTTTGTTTACCGAATAATGTGTAGATGTGAAACTTCAAACTGTTTTCATTACATAATTTTAATTTAAAATAAGAATGAGAGAGATTTGAAAATTGATTGAATTACGGAACATTTGCAATCCTTTTCTAAAAAACTTCATGTGATATCTAGAACAGAAAGATTCAAATAAAAAATAATTTTTGTCTGATATTTAAAGCAACGTAAATCTACAGACTTCTAACACATCCTTTCCCAAATTTATCTCCAGTCTAATTGATCTTTACCTAATGTCATTTGTTTACCCAATAATGTGTAGGCGTGAAATTTCAAACTGCTTTCATTACATAATTTTAATTTGAAATAAGAATGAAAGAGAAATAAAAATGGATTGAATTTCGAACATTTTTAATCCTTTCCTAAAAAAAATTCATGTGATATGTATAACAGAAAGATTCATGGAAAAAATAATCCTTGTCTGATGTTTAAGTGTATTGATGTTCATTATATTCAATTTGTCGTGTATTCTTACATAAATGAAATTTGGGGGTCTCAGGACTCTTAAAGCTTCAAAATTTTCCGAAATTTTAATTTTTTTAGATATTAATCCCCTATCTTTTCTGGACATTTTGATGTACTTTTTTCCTTTAAATTCTCATTAGAACAGAAGTTATGGATTTTAGAATTCTACCTGCTGAATAGCTCAAGCGGTGTTTTCGAAACTTTCAAGTCATTTTTCACCAAATGACGTTTTGTGGCATTACGCACAATATATCTCCAAAACTTCTGAATATTTTTTCATAGAATTTTCAAAACATATGTTTCGTTTTATTCTGTATTAACTGAACCTAATCTTTCATTATTATTGTTCAAAAAAAATTTTTTTAGGTGACTATACTGTTGAAATTTTTTCAAAATTTTGCATTAACTAATTACAACTTTTACTAAAATTACAAATATGCTTTACATAAAAATTTATTTAGATTCTGGGTAATTATTACAATCTGAAGTATAATTTGGCGCAAAAAATTTCATACTTGTTGCAACAGTTTTTTTTTTTTTTTTTTGTAATTCTGTGCGTAAGCTGTTATAGCAATTTTCTGATCGACATATGTCTGTCTGCACAGGCGATACTAGCCTTTTTTGCACCCGTGGAAAACATGGATTTTACCGCAACCCCCCCCCCCCACACACACACACACACCCTCTTCCGCAAAGTATATTTACAAAGAGAATTACACTAATTTTATAGTAGCCGACTAATTTTAAAATTTAAAATATGTCATACTGAACTACGTAATATACAATGTCGGATACAAGGGGGAGGTCACGGGGGTCATGACCGTCCTCTGAACACCAACAAAAATATTTCTAAAGATCATTTTTAAAATGAAACATAGAGTAGAGTCCCGGTTATCCCAGTCCCTCTTAACCGAGTTATTTTCTTCTGATGGACTGATGGCTCCCATTATTATAAAACAGCCATTATAAATGAAATGTTAGGTGAAGATGAAAGAGCAGTCGTAAAAAGTTAGAAATCTGATTTTCTGGTCAGAATGGGAAGAAAAAAAAATTTCCATAATTTTTTTTTCAAAAAACATTATGGCCATTTTTTTTCCCATTCTGACCCGAAAACCAGATTTCTAAATTTTTACGACTGCTCTTTCATCTTCATCTTCACCTATCACTTCAATTATAATAGCTCTTTCATAATAATGGACGCCATCAGTTCATCAGAAGAAAATGATTCATTCCAAATTCCTTCATTTGGCCGCCCTTCGTTCTGGCGCCCGGGGCACATCCCCCCCATAGTTTCGGCCCCGTCTATCAGTTTGGAGCCCCCTATAAATACTAATTCTGCATCTTGAAATTTTTAAATACATGAAATAAAAGAACATACTTATATCTTTCATCCCAATAAAAATTGTGTTTTTAAAGCATATATATTTTAAAATATTATATCTTGAAAATGGTCATTTTTTTTTCTTTTTTAAGAGTCCTGAGACCCCTTAATGTTCTTTCATAATCGATCACATGGAATATCAAAGCAAACTCAACAATATATGCTTTGTTAAAATAAGTTAACCATATTAAATACGTGAATTATCACATGACTAACTAAGCGTAAAACCAATAGAGTGAAAAATGTCAAAGCCGGGAATCGAACCCGGATCCTTGGTATATCGCTCCAATGCTCTACCAAATGAGCTACGAAGACGATACCCAACCTGGCATCGCCCGTGTATCACATCACTCACATATGCTGTTAAGGTTGCAACCGCAACACAAGATACAAAAGGTGTTTATGAACACACAATCAAGCGGCGAATCATGAGACGCAGACAAAGCCCCAGCACAGGTGAACACATATTATGTATATTTTTAATTAATTTTTCAAAAAATTTTCAGCATTGTTATTACGCCCGAAATGATTGAATATTAAAATTCGTGAAATATCTCATTGCTCTCTAAGCCTAAAACCGATGTGTTCCCGTTAAGAGCCTACTTCAGTCAAATGAAAAGACGCGTTCGCTGATGCTAATCCTATGGAAGAAATTTATAAAGATATCTCGTTCGCATTTCAATATTTTTAAATATATTTTTTTTTTTTTTTTTTTTTTTTTTTTTTGTATTGGATAAGGAAGATTTGTATTGGGTCGATCTGTATGCAGGCCGTTTTTTACTTTTTCGATTTTGATTGCAGATTTTTTTTTAAAAGGATGACTTTACTTTTAAAACCGGTTCCGAAAATGGAAGTGTCCTCATTAAAAATACCTGTAAAGAAAATCGAAAAAGTAAACAACGGTCTTTGTACAGATTGATCTCAACTATTCAATGCAAATAAATCATTTACAAATATTTAAATTCAAACGAGAAATCTTTATAAATGTCTTCCATAGGATAAGCATTAGCGAACGCGTCTTTTCATTTGACTGAAGTGGGCTCTTAAAATTTTTTCCATATTGTGCTGCGGTTGCAGCCGTACCAGCATTTGTGAGTGAGAGATGCTAGACTGGGTATCGTCCTCTTAGCGCAAATCTTGGAGCATTGGAGCGTTAGTCCAATGATCCGCGATCGATTCCCGGTTTGAACATTTTCACTCTGTTGGTTTTACGCTTACTTAGCAATGTGAGAATACACGTATTTAAGATACATTAATTTTTGGCTTGATTTCACAGCTGAAAATTAATTAAAATTATACTTAGAAGTTAACGATATTTACGATAAAGGGAGAAAATTATTACCACAAGCACAGTCGTGGAAAAAAAAAAAGTAAACACCCCTACTAACTCCTCAAGAAATCATCGTAGACGAAAGGTTACTGGTACCGAACGATTGGAAATAAAATCTACTTTTAAATGATGTATATAAAAATTTCTTAGGGGTCAACTACATATTAAAACGAATCAAAACTTCTTTTTTTTTCCCAATGGCAATACCCAATTTTAACGAGATATTTCAAATCTTCGGTTCAAACTATGCCTAGACACCAAATTTAAAGTCATTTAAATGATAAGTTTTTGAATTATAAAGAGTCAAAATTTAGTGCTAATGTTAAATTACATTTTCATATTTTTATTTATATCTCCTGAATTTATGCTCCAAATGTGCTAATTTTTTTTTAGCAATAATACTAATAAACTCAAACATAGATACGCTGAATTTGCAATTTTTATAATTTTCTGATATGAATTATGAAATTAATATTCGAAAAAATTATGAATTGCAACATACAATTTTTTTGATGGATTTAGATTTATTAAGTACTGCTTTATGGAAAACCAAAATTTCACATTTTTCTTCCAAGTAGTTTTCAAATTAGGCTTAAAAAACGGCAAAATTATGGTTTAAGGTTCCGTCTATGATGGAAGTGAGTAGACATTTTGAAATTTATTCTGCTGTACTGTAATCTAACAGGCTTCACTGACTCCTTGAGGGGCGCTTAAGGTGCCTTGATCAAGAAAGGGGCTCTCTCGGTTAACAATCGAGTACGAAACTTCAATTTGGATACAGCCCTTAAAATACGCTCGTTTTAAAATAATTATTTTCTCGGAAACTTATGGTACGAATTGTATAAAAATTCGTTTTTAGGCTAATTGAAGGGTGTAGAGTTCATTTATGGTGTCAGAATTGTGTACTACTCTTGAAAAAAACAAAGTTTGGGTTCGTTTTAATATGTAAATGGCCCTCTAAGCAAATTTTATATACATCACTTAAAAGTAGACTTTATTTCCAATCGTTCGGTATCAGTAACTTTCTTCTACGATAATTTGTTGAAGAGTTAAAGGGGTGTTTACTTTTTTTTTCCACGAATATACTGATTCGTTGAAATGTTACTCTCTACCCAGTTTCTCTCGTTATTAAATGAAAACTAATAAAATAAAACTTCAAAATTGCCAGTGAAATGTCTGTATTTTTAAGACCGTAAAAATCATTTTAATTATTTATACGAAATTAATGCAAGATGACATTTATGTAAATGGCATATTTTGGACTTTGATCTTAAATTAAATTAGACACCTGAATAGTCTTATTGTGCAAATTAATTCTTAATTAACACATTAATTAATAAGTGCTTTAATTCAGAATACATAATGCAGTACAGCGAAACGGCACCGAAAACTGGCCATATGAAAATATTAAAACAATAAAGCAATATAATTAAAATAATAATAATAAATTTATTATTTTAATAAATTTAGTATTAAAATAATAATAAATTTATTATTTTAATAAATTTAGTATTAAAATAATAATAAATTTATTATTTTAATAGATAATACAGTAGCCGACCATCTTTATACCGTATCTACCGAGAGTCATAAAAAAGCGAGATGATTCCGAATGCACCATATAATTTAGAGCATTGGAAAATTAAGAAAAATGATAACAAAGAAGAAAATATTTCATGTCTGACCCCAAAATATTAGTTTATATACGGGTTTCAATTTCCTTATTAAAAAATATTAAAAATTACACTTTCGCTAATCTGATTTTATATAAATAATTTTAAAAGTTTGATTAAAATAGAAGTTATTATTTTTGAGGGGAAAAGTTACAAAGAGCGATATAATCGTATTAGCGAGGTAACAAAACGCGATATAACGAAGGTCAAGTGTATATTAAAACAACTACTGCTTTTTAACGAACCTTTCGGACATTTCAAAAGATTATTTTTTGCGTATAAGTTTCAGGTTAATTGATAAATACGAGGGGGTATCAATAAGTTTTTGCCCTCACATAGAAATAATTGAATGAAATTTATGAAATGCTATATTGTATTAGTCCTTTTCTATACAGTCACCGTGCACGGTAACACATTTCTGCAAACTCTATTTCAAAGAGAGGGGGGGATGATGTATTCCAGGCGGCGCGATAGTAGACACAAAGGGAGTCATTTTTTCTAACTTTTGCGACCCCCATATGTGACATATTGTTGGAAAAGCCTGTGACCACTTATTCATGCTATGCACCTCCCGAGTCCCTCCCCTCAAATTTGCCCCGCGGCAGGGATGTAGTGGAGGATATACGGAGGTATACGCCGTATAGGGTAAAGTGCCCATATTTCGTCCCCTTTAACTTCTATGCTGCTGCGAAAGTGGCGCCACATATGACGCAAGGCACAGCGGACGAAAGGTGAAAGGGGTCAGGATTGAAAGTTTCGTTCGTCAAGACGCATAGATAAATTAAAGCCGGCGAATTTCCTATATTTGGAAGATCTGAGTTCTTATTATGTTGTTTGTAGAACGTTATTTACTGTACTGTAAGTATTTATTTCTTATTCATTTCATGTATTTTACGTTGGTAAGATGCTGACAGGAGCATACAGTGAGTTTTATAGGACGCTCAGTTCATCTTCCGGGAACTGAAGCTCCGTCCGTCATATTGGGAAGTAGCGTTTTCCCAATTTCGTCCCGGGGAAGAAATTAGGAATGCTTTTTCATGACATTTTTTTCAGTTTTTTTCCTCATTTTTGGATGGCTAATGTTTCGTTATGTTATTATTTCACTGATAATTAGTACATTTCTTTGTGCCTTACTTTAATGTAAATTAAATTGCTTAGTCATTTAGAAATAAATTTTGATTTAGTTATAAGTTAAGCCTCAGCGTATTGGATTTTTTGGGGGGACGAAATTGGACAGTTTTTTTTCCTTTGCATTTTTTAGATACTTTTGAAAAAAAACAATTTTTCGCATTGCTAAAATTTTTTTGTACGATATTTGCCTGTGTTTCTATGTGCGTGTGTAGTTAGTCTATCTAAAATCCAAATTTGGTAGATTTTCATTTAAAATTACAACTTCCAAGGGTCTAAAAGTGACTGGAAGACGATAATAAGGCACCTTACCCTAACTTCTGGATTTTTTAAAGGAACACCGTATACCCTCTGTTTCTCAAGAAAGCTATAGTATATATACACTAGGGTATACCATCTGCCTTGAGCGTATACTCTCTGCTTAGATCGTATACTCTCTGTTTTTTACGACTACACCACTGCCCCGCGGGCACTTTGCTAAATTTTGCGAACATCATTCATGCCCTCCTGGGGGCGAGTTTCGGTGGAGAGGCTCGGGAAGTGCATAGCTTGAATAAGTGGCCACAGGCCATTCCAACAATATGTCACATGTGGGAGTCGCTAAAAGTTAGAAAAATGCCTCCCTTTGGGTCTACTACGCGCCTCCTGGAATACAACCTTTCGTCTCTCTTTGAAATACCGGTTGACAAATGTGTTACTGTGCATGCTGACTATAGAGAAGAGGACTTATAAAATGTAGCAATTCCACAAATTTCACTCATTTATTTTTATGTGGGGGCAAAAACTTATTGATACACTCTCGTACGATGTTTTACTTTTAAAGAGAAAAATAAACAGATATTTTTGTTTCATATAAATATGTACATAAAAAATACGTTTACACTAACGTACGTGCCACATAAATCGCTATTATTTGTTATTGTTTAATGGCAACGCCCGAGAAACGCATCTGATTGGTTATTGTGTAAGAGTCCTTGGCAGGATTTAGGGCGATCGAGTTTGTTTACGTTTCGCTTTTTCGGTGCAATACTTTTCGCTGCAATTATGTAGCTTCAAAATATCATTTGAAATGCCCGTAAATAATCTCGGTGAATGCTTGAAAGTGAAGAAGTAGCCGAATTCGAGTCAAATCGAAATAGATTCGAAATCCAAATAGAATTGATCAAGAACGCCGTTAAGCGATTGACAAAATAGGCTTAATAACTATAGCATGCACGCGTTGCTTCTGAAATCCAAATTACTGATTTAAACGTTCCAGAGCATGCATAACTGTGGGTGAAACGTGCAATTTCTGCAAAGCACTGTATTGGAAATGCGAATTAAACAGCAGCAAGTAGTTTACAAAATGTTGTCATGACGTAAAAAGTAATTTTGTACGGACAGGTAGTTTTGACTGTACGGACCTGCGATACGAATTTCAGGTTCACTTAAGAATATTATTACGCCCCCCCCCCCCATAAGTAAGATACAATAAAACCTGCTTAGACGGAAACGAAAACGACCAGGTATAATTCCGTTTTATGCAGGTTATTTAAATTGAACAAAGCATAATAGTATTTTTTTTTTTTGGGGGGGGGGGGGGGAGAGTTGGAACTTTTTTTTGTTTATTGCAGGATTCCGTTATAAACAGGCTTTACTGTATTAGAAAATAAATTTGCTGGATGGTACTTTAAAAAAAATCTATATAGTAATATTTGCTTGCAATTTTATTAATTCTTTTTCAGTAATGCACTTTATGTTGTATTTGTAATTGCTTTTTCATATAATGATTTTAAATAAAAAATTAAATTATTGAAAATATAATTACATTTTAATTAAATTCATCAGTTAATTTGGATTAAAAAAGTGTAAAGTATGAGACATATAAAAATTAAAAAACTTAACCTTTGTCTTTACACAACTTTGGAACTGAACAAGAGTCGGGCCCTGGTAATTTGCACTGTCTCTACCCGCCCCCCCCTCCCCTGTACGGACCTGCCATAAAAATTTCAGATTCATTTAAGAATATTATTACGGGCCCGGACCACGCCGGGCGGGTCAGCTAGTATATATATATTTTATTCTTATTGATGATAAAGTAAATACACTAATTTCTGGAGCTATTTGATTTCAGTTAAAAGGATAAATTTGCGAAAGTAATAACGATAAACGATATTAATTTGTATTTTCTAAATTATTAATACACTTTTTAAAAATTAAAATACCAAATTTTCCGTTCATTGCGAAGCACATTCATAAAGCATAATTTTTTAATGGTATGCTTTAATATGGATTTAAGTAGGAAATGCTTAAAATGTTACACATTATTTTAAATAGAAAGCCATCCTTTTTCGATATGCAGCTGAAATCGTTCTAATAAAACACATCACATAATCCAGTTTCAATTTTGTGTCGAAAGTATTTTGGACATGAAATTCCACGTTTGAGATAACGCGATTTAATTATGATAGGAAAATCGAGAAATAATTAGCAGACAGATCGACAGAAATCCCTTCAAGAGCCAATGGTATCTCCATTTCTCAAGCACGTGGTTAAGTGGAACTAATGAAATTATTTCCATAATATTGATTAATTTCTGAAAACCCAATCTAAATCGGAAATTATTCATTACGCGAAAGTTAATTATTGATATTATGTTAAAATATTACATGCCCATAACAAGATGCATATGAAAAATATCTGGATTTTAAACTTTACATAAATTTGCTACATCGTAACTTGCCGTATATCCCGGCGTATAACACGCATTGGCGCATAACACGCATTGTCGTATAAGACGCATCACTAATTTGAGAGTAGGGTAAGGTGCCCTATTATTAAGGTGCCCCAGTCACTTTTAGGCCCTTGAAAGTTGTAATTTTCAGTGAAAATCTACCACATTTGGATTTTACATAGACTAACTACCCACGCACACAGAAACATAGGCAACTATCGTACAAAAAATTTTAACAATGCGAATAATTGTTTTTTCTAAAGTATCTAAAAAATGTAAAAGAAAAAAAAATTGTCCCAATTTCGTCCCCCCCAAAAATCCAATACGCCGAGGTTTAACTTATAACTAAATCAAAATTTATTTCTAAATGAGTAAGTTATTTAATTTACATTAAAGTAAGGCACAAAGAAATGTACTAATTATCAGTGGAAGAATAACATAACGAAACATTAGCATAGTTTCCAACCTCCCGATTTTTTTCATACCAGTATAGTTATGCAGAAATACTTGGTTTATACAATCACAGTTTTAACGAAATTAAATATTAAAAAAAACATTTTTGTAAGATTTTACAGGTATCCAAACAACCAGGAGATTGCCAACTATGCATTAGGCTTCCAATTATGAGGAAAAAATTAAGAAAAATGTTATGAAAAAGCATTCCTAATTTCGTCCCCGGGACGAAAATAAGCACTGCAAGAGGGACAAAATTGGGACTACGTTACTTCCCAATATTACGGATCTTCAGTTCCCGTAAGATGAACTGAGCGTCTTAAAACTCACTTTATGCTACTGTCAGCAGCTTACCAACGCAAAATACATGCCATGAATAAGAAATAAATACTTACAGTACAGTAAATAACGTTCTACAAACGACGTAATAAGAACTCACGACTTCTAAAAATAGGAAATTCTCCGTCTTTAATTTATGTATGCGTCTTGGCGAACGAAACATTCAACACTGACCCCTTTTACCTCCAGTCCCCTGCGCCTTGCGTCATAAATGGCGTCACTTTCGCAGAAGCGGAGAAGTTAAGGGGGACGAAATTAGGAGAGGGGACGAAATATGAGCACTTTACCCTATATATTTTCAATTCAAGCATATACTGATGTATAAGACACATCAAGTTTTCTCCAACAAACAGACAACTTCTCAAACAAACCAGAAAATACCAGCTTGGAATGACGAAAATGGGTTTAAATTATGGATAAAATATATTTGGGAAAAGCGTCCAGGAGCTTTAAGAAAACAAGAATATCTTTTAGTTTGGGATATGTTTAGATACCGTAGAACACACGCAATTAAAAAAGGAAAATCCAATCTAATACAGATTTGGCAGTAATTCCAAGTGGACTGACTTCATTAGTTCAATCATAAGATGTTTCCATAAACAAACCTTTCAAAGAAAGTTTAAAGCGGCAGTGAAAGACATGGAATGTAAAAATAAAAAAATATTTAAGAAAGAGGAAATACGAGACGTACTTCATTAATGTAAATGTGTCAAAAGGATTATAATATCATGGAATGAAATAAAACCGGAAGTAATAGTAAAATCATTTTAAAAATGTAGACTATCAAATGAACTTGGCGGTGCCGAGGTTGACTATTGATGTCTAGATGAATGCGACAGCGGGGATAAAATACATGAAAGCGACAGCGGGGATAAAATACATGAAAGCGACAGCGGGGATAAAATACATGAAAGTGACAGTGGGGAAGAAGATGACGTTCCCGAAAATGCTAATCTGGACGAGTACAACGAACGTTTCATATTATCTTATAAGGAAGATTAAGTTTGTTATATAATATATATTGTAAGTTTTTTTTTTGTTTATATTGATATATAAATGCATTTTAATATACACTTAAAAATTTGGAAAGTTTTCTTCTTATGATTTTACACCAAGCATTTTATATTCGGTATATTACATGCTCACGGAAAAATAAAGTGATTTTTTAGATTTTAAAGGGCGTGTTATACGCCGAGATATACGGTACTTATAATTTTTTCTTCTTTTATAGCTTGTTTTGTACTTTTTGTTAGTATTTTTATAACATTATAATTTTACTTGTATTCCAATGCTATATTAACTGTAAAGAAAAGTTTTAATTTACGTTCTTTAATAGTAACGGATAAAATATATACAGTGAAACCTCCCTGTGCGACCACCTACCTGAACGACCATTTTTTCATGGAAAGGAATTTATTCTCATAGGCTCAATACTGATTTTACATCCATTTAGAGACCATCCTAGTTGAACTCCCTCCATGAGCAACCAATTCCTTTGAAGGAAATGAAAAAAAATTCCATTTTTTTTTCAGGTCTGTTGTAGAATATTTAACAATATCCTTATTTTGACAATTTCTGGTGTTATTAAAATCCCCCCTCTTTATATATATATATAACATTGTATGCTTTCATCTTAAAATTATTAATTTTCTTTAATTATATCCCCCCTTTTTCAAAGAAAAATGTCAGACAAAATTTGCATAGTTTAAGCACATTACTTAATGCCAGAGAATTCCTTTTTCTCAGTTTCAGATCTAGAAAAACACGTATTATTTCAGTGGAAAGAAATGCTAGGATACGTGTAATCTTTTATCTGAGAACGTAAACACAGGCAAGATGTCCCGTCCCTTTTTTTTTCCAAGAAAAATGCGAAACTCCTCATTTAGCTTTGGATTTAGGCAGCTGTTGAATACGGTCAAGTATTTCCCCCATTATAGAGCGGTGTTACCATAGCAACGCCAGCTCGTAAAATCAAAACACCCTCAGTCTGCCTTTGTAATATCACATAGGATGCAGTAAAAACGTGTTTTCCATGTGAATTTCATACACCTCGTTCGTTATCACAGCCTAAAAGCCTGCTTGGGAGGCCAGCTATATATATAAAATTTTATGAGCCTTTTAAGTAAAATGCTTGGTGCAGTTTTATTACCCCCCTTTTAAAAGTTATTGTCAAACAGACAATTTGGGAGATTTTATGGGCAACTGCCGTGGGAAATAGATAGTTTGCCTGGCATTTAAAGATGGGTGGCCCATTAGAAAAATGTGTAGGGTGGAAAGTGGACAACACACCCTTTTAGTTAAACGGTTGAACCCTACCAGGTTAGCGAATAGGAGCGTCTGACGTCAGCAAGTAAGAGTGCACGTGTGATTTTTTATTACACGCTACGGGGAAAAGTGAGTCAAGGCAAGGGCAGCAAAGAGTGAAGACGCTGATTCTTGGCTCCCTTTTTTTGAATATGTGGGGGCAGGGGGAATTTAGGGTTTTCTTTTTAGCCCTCCCCCTGACCTATGGAGTCTTCTGGAGTGACAAAAAATAAAAATAGTTTAGAAGAAGAAGAATAGCTACTGACTAAGGAGGTCGTCTGTTTCTCTTGTGTATCAAGCACGGGCACTCTCCTGAAAGCCGAGGGTATGCCGGGCAGTTTAGCATCGATGGAGCAGTTTATACCTAATAAGAATCATGACACAGAGAATCCAATCCAGCTGGTGGAAAGTGACGACTTGTGAAACAGAAATACTCGTCGATACTTTTTAGTAAAATTTCGTTCAAGTAATCCTGTTTTCTATCTGAAAGACTGGACGAGTCTGTGTCTAGTGCAGAGGACCAGTCGATGAGGTTCTAAACACGCAGCTATACATCCCGTAAAAAAAAAAAAAAAAAAAAAAAAAAAAAGTATTCGCATAATCGTCAACACACTCAAAATCTGAAGAGAAGAAAAATGTGAATAAATCACCAGACACTTTTCGGAATTTTATATAGTGGTTTATCTCCTCCAAAGATTCTGATGTTCATGAGTTAATTAACTGCACAGCTAACAGTACTATTTTATAGTGTATCTCCAACTTCCAAATTTTAATATATGTGCCCTCGAGAGGACTGCCAAAAAAAAAAAAAAAAAAAAAAAAAAAGGATATAATAGAGTGTAAAACCATGGGTTCAGCATTTACCCTGCTCAATGATGTACAATGTAAGTAACTTTTGCATTATTGTTTTGATATGTTGAAAATATATGTTTAAAAAAAAAAAAAAAAGGGAAAGGGAATAAGTCATGTTAAATTAAGTAGTTTTAAGTATCTGTTTGTAATGTTTATTGAATTCAAGACTCTTTGCAAGATAGTAGTAATTTCTCGAAGTTTTGAAAATTATTTTGAAATGAATTCAGCTATGTAAATATAAATTTGATATCTCTATACTTAAATTTCTTTGCAACAAATTGTTTTAAAATAATAGAAAATTCTTAAAAAAATAAGACTTAAAACTTAATAAAATGATATTAAATGTATTGCATTATTCTGTTTCTTTTTTATTTAACCAATTTAATCTTTAAAATGAAGGAAGCTTAATATCATTGATAAATAAAATTAGTATATATAAAAAATATATATATATATATATATATATATATACATATCTTAAAGTTTTATAACCAGGAGTAATTATTTCTATCAGATTTTAAGTGAGGAATGTTGTGTGAGATGAATTGAGGGTTTTGTTACCTTTTATGATTGATTTAAAAATTAATTTTAATGGTTGTCACCTCTCTTATTACCTTTCGTTTCTGGTTGTATTTGTTTGAAATCTTAAATCCTTTGAATTTGATTACTAAGTATTATGGTAACAGAATCTATGCTAGGTGGAAATTCATAAACACATATATTCCTTGAAAGATTTGAATCAAAATAAATTTAATAAATAAATAACTTCTGAAAAGAGTATGTATTGTTCATTGAATTTAAAAAAAAAAAAACTGAAATTGATATAATTGCTAGAATGTTCAGGGCAACTCCTAAAATATAAAAAAAAAAAGGAAAAGAATTCAAGAAGTTAGTTTGTTTGCAGTGTTAAACATCAGCTAGATTTAATGATTTTCAATGCTAATGATCTACTATACGATTATGTGGCCCCTGGATTTGAGAGTATAAGTGCAGTCACAATCTTGATATTAAATCCTTCTAAATTATCAAAACATATTATTTGATATAATGCGGACTCAAGAGTTTGCCTTTCGGTTGTGAGGTTCTGTGGTAATCAATTTAGCTTTTCTTATTTTGTTGTGAATGCATTGTATTCTCAAATTCAGAAGTGTTGGTAGTTTTCTCTTCATAAGTTGTGAATGGTTGAGGATGTTGTTACTGTTAAATAATTAAGGTTTAATTTCACATTTCTAATAGTAATTTTTTGATTTACTTTAAGTTAGTTTATGCATTTCCTCGTTGTTTTGTTTTTTTTTATTAGTAATTATTCTAAGAGTTTTTTTTAAAATCAAATTAGTATCTTGCTAAGCAAATTGCTTATTTTTCTTTTTCCTCTTTTTGTAACAACATCCAGGTGTTGGTGAACTGTTCACACCTTGTTTAAAAATTTAAGGTCAGACTAATATCATCAGTGACAGTTAATTGAGTAAATTAAAAGTGGAGTGTAATTAGAAGAAGAGAAAACAACCCAACAAGAATGGTACCGTGACAATAAGAATGGTACCGTGACATTTAGTCCTGGTTTGTTGTTTTTAAAATTGTGTTGCATTTTTATATAAACATGTGAAAGGTAAGTGTGTGGTTCTGTACTACTGATTAAGGATTGCTGTGGATATTTTTTTTTCCATACTGGTGTAATTTTAGAATTTTCTTGGTATTTATTTTTATGAATTTACTTTTCTGTGGATAGTTACACCCCTCTTGAAATTTTCTTGTACTAATTATGGCTACTGACGAGCACATCAAAGATTTTGCACTGGTCCAAAAGAAGAATGCACTTATGGAAAATATTTCCTCCATTCCACCTTTTAGCGGTGAGGCAAATTCAGTGCCCTTCAATGAATTTTTTGAAAAATTTGATAGTTTGGCTAATTTTTTCAAATGGGAAGAGGAAGAAAAAAAGTTTGCTTTGTTTAGTAGAGTAAATGGGGGAGCAGCTAGATTATATAAGCTTAATAAGGGAAAAACAGTAGATGATATTATAAAAATTTTTAAGGAAAGATATACCCACCATATCACTCCGGATGTAGTACTCTCGAATTTTTTCAGTTTCAAGCAAACACCCCATATGTCTGTGCAGGATTTCTATGATAGGGCATATGATATGTCGCTTAAAGCGTTGGATATTGATGGGCTGCAGGGTGATGTAGTAGAAAAAAATAGGAATGCTATTTTGCACTCGATGCTCCTTGGTAACATTTCCCCTGAAATTAGGAGGGGGGTTATCACAAAAAATCCACAGACACCCGAAGAAATCCCCAGAGTTGCGCTTTTAGAAGAAAAAGCATGTAGGAGTGTTAGTGTAAACCCTTTCTACAATCTGCAAAATGACGTTAGTACCCCTTTTACACCTCAGTGTGTACAACAAAGTGTGGCGTGTGCCGCTGTGCACCCAAAAAGCGAATCGAAACAGTCACAGCAGGAAATAAATAAACTAAGGGAACAAGTAGAATTACTCACAGCGAAAATCGAAAGTTTGGTGCAAAGTAATGATAAACGGAGCGAGGTGCAGAGCCAGGAAAGAACAAATATGCGTAATTTTTCGTGTTACATCTGTTCTGAGATAGGCCACTTTGCACGAGATTGCCCGCAAGCTAGGTATCAAAACAATTATGGTAGGGGCAGGTTTAGTAACTATAGGGGCCGTGGGGGCTATGGCAACAATTATCGAGGGTATCCTGGCCAGCCTGATAATACTTATTTTAGGGAAAATAGAGACAGAAATGATTATAATTATAATGGTAGAGATAGACAGGACTTTAACTATAGGGGAACTAGGGGTAGAAGTGGTAATAACAATAGGGGCAGAAATGATTATAGTGGTAGGGATAGGAATGATTATAGCAATAGGGATACTGATAATCAAGGGAATAGTAATAGGGATCAAACGAATAATGTAAATGTAAATCAACCTAGTAGTGACAGCAATACACAGGGTGCTCCTAAAGTACCTTTAAACTAAATAAGGCTGGATCTGAAATGGTCGGACTGATCCCCCAGAAGCCGAACGACTCCACCCCAGTTTATAGTGTTTTTGCCCCACAAGTGTACAGTCTCCCAGTGACGAGTATGATTGTAAGTAATAAAACTATCACTGCATTATGCGATTCTGGATCTGCGATAAATCTTTTGAGTAGTGCTATGCTAAATTTTTTTTTGGAGAGTAACGTAGAGGAATGTTGCACACCCATTGTGACTGTAACTGGTGAGAAAATGAATCTAAATCAATGTGTGGTAGCAACGTTTAAAATTAATGATATTCTGTGCAGTGCTAAATTTTTTGTTGTCCCAGGGAAACTGGCGGATGAATTTTCTGCCATTTTAGGAATGCCTTTTTTAAAAAAGTACAGAGTTACCATTGATTGTTCAAATAATACTGTCAGTCTTAAAAGCTCTGAACAAGCACAAGGTAAACAAACAACTGAAGACCAGGATCATTCCAAAGTTGAGGGAAATTCAGGTTGCCATAGTATTAGCACAGTAACCGAGGATGTAGAAAAGTGTCAGAATAGTACCAAATTGTGTCAAAACTTTGTAAATAATGCTGTAAATAATTCAAGTAAATGTAATTGTAAATGTAAATGTAATATAGCAAAAATGTGTACAAATTGTGGGAAATTTACTTGTGAGAACTACCAGTGCAAAAGTGTAAACAAAGCTAATAGTGAACAAAAAGTAGCCTGTAGTAGTGGTATAGAGCCAGTTCAGGGTACCATAAGTAATGAGAAGGAAGAATTAGGTAATAGAGGGCAAAAGAAGTTACTAAATGAAAGTAATAGTGACTTGCAAAGGGAGAAAATCACCGAGGAAGTTGAGAGTACCATAGATAACCACAATATACCACAAACTACTCATGTTCACCAAGTAAACCTTATTTCGCAAGACACAGGTAGGATACAGCAAGGAGTAGATAAAGAGAAACCTGATGCGGTGCAAATTGCTGATATTGAGGAGGATTTAAGTGGTGACAATGAGAATAGTGAAAGTGAAAATAAAGTTAATGAAAATGAGAGTAATGACAAAACCATCATAGGTATAGCCGCATTATGTGATAAAATAACAATCCCTCCCCAAACTAAAATTTTGACAAATGTTAAGTGTAGTAAAGAATTAAATGTAAGCGTAAATGATCCTATTATGTTAGAACCCCTTGCTAGGAGTTTGCATCAAGGCCTCCTTATTTCCAGAACCATTTGCACACAAGAGCATGGTTTATTTTTATCTTTTGCTAATTTTTCAGACAATATGATTCACTTAAATAAAGGAACGTTTGTAGCTAAAATTCTTAAATGTACAGATAACTTAAATTTAACTCATGATGAATGTAATTTAACTTCAAGTAAATGTGATTCAACTCCAAATAAATGTAACTTAACCTGTAATGTAAATTTTGACACCCCAATAGCAGATTTTGATCACGCTGATTTAAAGTGGAGTTCAGAAATTAATTTGGATCACTTAACACCTCCTTTAAAAACTCAAATGCAAGAATTCCTTGATAAAAATAAAGATGTGTTTGCAGCCTCTGTACTCGATTTACCTGGATGTAACACAATTCCCCATACTATAAACTTAACTTCTGACAAACCGGTTCGCTGCAAAGCTTATAGAGTTCCCTACAAACTGCGCCAGGAAATGGAGGATCAATTGAATATTTTGCTAGAAGCTAATATTTTGTCACCTTCAATGTCAGAATTTGCCTCTCCTGTCATCTTAGTGGAAAAAACAGATGGTAGTTATCGCCTAGCTGTCGATTTTCGAAAGCTTAACAAGAATTTGGTAAAAGATGCGTACCCTATTCCTAATATCACAGACTCTGTAGATTCTTTGTCAGGTGCTAAATATTTTTCAACTCTTGATCTCACGAGTGGATTTTTTCAACAAGTTATTAGACCTGAGGACAAGCATAAGACAGCCATTATAACACATAAAGGATTATTTGAGTGGTCCCGCAACTGCTTCGGTTTGGCGAATTCTGGTAATTCGTTCCAAAGACTTATGAATGCCATTTTTGGGGACCTAGGAAACTTGGGTATTTTGGTCTACATTGATGATATAGTGGTCTCGTCGAAAGACATTGAGTCTCACATCAAGAAACTCAATCTTGTATTTGAAAGGCTTCGCCAACACAAACTGAAACTTAAACCTAGCAAATGTAAATTTTTAACAGATAAAATTCAATATCTTGGTTTTGAAATTCATAGTGGCAAAGTGTCTCCCATTAATAAAAATATTGAAATTATTGAAAAATTGCAACCTCCTACTACTCGTAAAGGTGTCAGATCTTTTATCGGCACACTTTCTTTTTACAGGCGTTTTATCCCAGATTTTACTAAAAGAGCAATTAATTTAATAGATTTAACTAAAGAAACTGGGCCTTTTGTCTGGAATGAGGCAGCCCAAAAGGAATTTGAGGATCTTAAGCAAGCGCTTATCTCAAAACCATGTCTCACCTTACCAAATTTTAACAAAGAATTCATTATATATACAGATGCAAGTAGTGAATCTCTAGGGGCAGTCCTTTCACAACTTTACGAGAACAAGATGATACACCCTGTTGCCTTTGCTAGCAGGAGACTCAAAGATGCTGAGGTAAGATATTCGGCCACTGAGAGGGAGCTTCTCGCTCTTGTCTGGGCCACTGCCCATTTTAAATGCTACCTTGCCAACACTCATTTCACCATTTATACAGATCATGCACCACTAACTTTCATGTTAAAGATTCAAGACCCGACGTCACGAATGGCAAAATGGATTTGTACTCTATCAGACTATAACTTTACTATAAGTTATGTCCGTGGTAAATGTAATAGTGTGGCAGACTTTTTATCCCGTTTTGTTAGGGTAGACGAGCCTACATGTGCAGTCAGCTGCAATTTCAATATTCAAGTTGCTAAAGAGACATCCTTTGAACCATACTCCAACCTTATAGAAAAAATTAGTGAATGCCAAAAAGCGGACAAGAAGTGTTGTGAGATTGTAAAGAAATTAGAGCAAGGTTTGGAAATTTCACCTAAATACATGAAGTTTTTTTTTAGAGATGATATCCTAGTATGTGAAGATACGAGAGATTCTTTAATTGTAAATAATCCTATCAAATTAGTTGTTCCTAAAGCATTAATTGTACAAGTATTCACTCTAACACATGACTCTCTAGCGGCCTGTCATCAGGGGTTCCAAAAAACGATTGACCGCATCCGTGAGCATTTTTACTGGCCGGGGATGTCGTCAGATGTCAAGCACCTAGTGGAATCATGTATTAGCTGCCAAGAAAAAAGAGCCCATACGGCAAACCATCTTGCACCACTGCAACGTCTTCCCACCCCCCAATTCCCTCTCAATAAAGTACACTTAGATATAATTGGAGTCTTGCCACTGACCTTTTCTGGAAATAAGTATATAATTACCTACATTGACTCGTTTACAAAGTGGCCAGAAGCATATGCTGTCAGTTCGGTCACATCTGATGTGATAGCAGACACTTTGGCTGATTTCATATCGCGATATGGAGCACCGTGTTATATTACAACAGATAATGGTAAAAACTTAATATCAGAAGCAATTGAACATGTGTACAATATGTTTGGCATAAAGCATATCAGAACAACTTCCTATCATGCTTCTAGCAATGGCCAGATCGAACGCCAAAATCGTACATTAAAAAATGCACTCTCTCATATTGTGAATGAAAATCAATCTGACTGGGATACTAAGCTCAAATTTGCCCTTCTTGCAATGCGTACTGCTGTACACTCTTCAACAAAACTGACTCCGGCAGCCGTAATGTATGGAAGAAACCTAAACCTTCCCTATAGTCTATTTTCACAACCACCTAGAATCAATTACAACGATGCACCGTCTTTTTGTGAACTCATAATCCCCGCCCTTCAAAAAGTGTATGCTGAAGTTCACAACAATCTTATTTCAGTAGCTGAGAAGCAAGAAAAGTACAGAGAGAAAACAGCAGTTTGTAAAAATCTAAAAGTGGGTGATCTTGTGTGGCTTTACACACCTAAAATTGAGCCAGGTCATACAAAAAAATTAAGTAAGTTAAATAATGGTCCTTTCACTATAATAGAGCAGTTAAATGATGTTAATTTTAAAATCGCGCCAGTTGCTAACCCGAAAAATACTCAAGTTGTGCATATTGACAGGCTCACTTTATTCAAAAACAGAACGATTGCAGACCAAAATAATCCACAACAACAACAAACGACTAATGGGGATTCGATTCACAGTCCGACCATCGATGAAACAGAACCGATTCAGAGTAGCGAGCGAGCAACCCACCCCCGCACTAGTAGACGTAGGAGATGCTATGCATGGGTACCGCCCCCTGTAATACAACGTAATGTAAGTGAAAGCACCAGGGAAATCGAAACTAATCAAAATAGAGGCAGTACTCCCGATGACGCACGTAGGGATCCAACGGAAATTGTTACTCTTTCCCCGCAAACTCAGGAAGCTCCGAGAGGAATAGAATCGCAACCAGAGATTGCACCGGGAGGGGAATGTTTGGGTTGCTCACCAGATGCATCTAGCGTTGCTGAAAGGGTCAGGGACGAAATTGATCATCCAGATAGCAACAATGCAGGGACGTCGGGTGATTCGATACGAACTGTCGCGACATCGAAACGCGTCAGTCGATCCAGGTCGACTACACGAACCGAATATTCGTTTCGGGATAGAAGTGTGCGACCAGATTATAGGGAGTAACGATTTTATTTATTGTTTTTTTTAATGTTTTCTGTACATATATTTTAATTAATTTGTATTTATATGTGTTTTAATCTGTTTTTAGGTAAATGTATTTAATTTAAAAATCAATATCGAAAATGTTGAAGCTTCAAAATGGGTTTGTTTTGATTTGTCGTCCGTAAATATTAGTAGCAGTTTTTGGAGCTTTATATGTCCTATTTGGAAAAATTCTCATGTTTTGTGTTATATTATGGCCTGCATACCGTTCCGCACCAGTTTTCTAAAAAGTTTTTAGCCAATTTTAGCCAAAATTTAAGCTAATTTTGGGGAGTTTGAAATTTTTAGGTGTATTTCGAAAATTAGGTGCTGCAACTGAAGCGATATGTTTAAATGTCTACTTACGTTTAGTTAAGTGTATTTTGTATTGTGTATCCAATATCTTTGACATAGATATCCTTTTTTTTTCTCTCTGAAATAAATAAATTTTGGGGTATTTTGCAAAATTTTCGGAATGGTATTATGTTTATACTTCTCTGTGTTTTTGATGTGAGTTATCTACTGCCATACTAGCACACGCTCATGTTCTTTATGCTTTACATGTTTTATTTTCTTTAGCTGTAAATATGAGTAAATGTATAAATTCTCCTTATTTATTTTATTATTATTATTATTCTTTCCTGTTAATTTTTTTTCTTCTTTGATTAAATTTGGTAGGCATGTTTATTGGATGATTGTAGACAATACATCACCATCCTTGCATTGTTTGTGTAGTTTATTTTTGCCTTTTTCTAAATTTTTCTAAGCTATGGGTAGTGTATTCCTAGTAGTACAGAACTGCAGACATACACTGTTTGCACAAATGGTCTGTAAGTGCATTTGTAAATTTCAAGTTAAAACCCCACCCTTTGGACAATGAACTTTTTCACGATAGGGGTTACAAAATTTTTTTTTCACAGTACAAATTTTACACACCCTGTAATGTTATTGATGCTTTTCTATTTAAACATATGTATGTATATAATATCATGTTAATGCTGTAAGTTAGTTTCAATGATCTTTTTTTTAAGTTATGAATCAGATACTGTTATGTGTTTTGCAAAAGATTTGATTTTTTTTTTATGTGTATGCATCTGCATCTCCAGCCTGTGTCTAATTGATGTTTATGCATATGTGTAAATACCGGTTGGCAGTCCTTCATATATTTATTCCTCCACATTAATTTAAATTTCTCTATTTTAGAATTTTTTTAGGCTCAATTGCAGATGTAATGGGCATGTATGGGCAGGTGTGGTGTTCATTCAGTAAGAATACTAGTAGTACTAAAATGAGAGTTCACTGTCTACATGTTTAGGTCAAAAGTATAAATAGGTAAAATTATAGATAAATATTATGTTGTGCAGATAACTTTGTGCTAGTGTGACGGCTGGGATTGGGATTCAGCTGGGTGTGGATTACTTTTATGGCTTAATATTTAACTTTTTTTTGGTTTATTCAACTTAAAGTTCCTGTCTGTTAAGGAAGTATTCAGGTAATCGATTCGTTGTAAGCAGCTCATATTGCACATTCCGGACTGTGCAGAGTGGGGTGTCAGATACGTAGTTCTTCGAGACTCTTCGAGTCGCTGTTTGATTTGTTCGAGTATCAAGTGCTCATGTCGATGATACCCCAGCATTGCAATGGACATACTAATATTTTCGCTTCTCCCAATTTTTTAATTTAATATCCTTAGTTAACTTACTTTGAGTGGAAAAATTGAGTTCTCCGCTGGGAGTTTAGTTTTCGTTTACCTTTCCAAAAAAAAAAAAAATTGTGTTTTAGAAATTTTTTTTTGTTTTTTTCTTCAAGATAGGGGAACCATGTTGTAGAATATTTAACAATATCCTTATTTTGACAATTTCTGGTGTTATTAAAATCCCCCCTCTTTATATATATATATAACATTGTATGCTTTCATCTTAAAATTATTAATTTTCTTTAATTATATCCCCCCTTTTTCAAAGAAAAATGTCAGACAAAATTTGCATAGTTTAAGCATATTACTTAATGCCAGAGAATTCCTTTTTCTCAGTTTCAGATCTAGAAAAACACGTATTATTTCAGTGGAAAGAAATACTAGGATACGTGTAATCTTTTATCTGAGAACGTAAACACAGGCAAGATGTCCCGTCCCTTTTTTTTCCAAGAAAAATGCGAAACTCCTCATTTAGCTTTGGATTTAGGCAGCTGTTGAATACGGTCAAGTATTTCCCCCATTATAGAGCGGTGTTACCATAGCAACGCCAGCTCGTAAAATCAAAACACCCTCAGTCTGCCTTTGTAATATCACATAGGATGCAGTAAAAACGTGTTTTCCATGTGAATTTCATACACCTCGTTCGTTATCACAGCCTAAAAGCCTGCTTGGGAGGCCAGCTATATATATAAAATTTTATGAGCCTTTTAAGTAAAATGCTTGGTGCAGTTTTATTACCCCCCTTTTAAAAGTTATTGTCAAACAGACAATTTGGGAGATTTTATGGGCAACTGCCGTGGGAAATAGATAGTTTGCCTGGCATTTAAAGATGGGTGGCCCATTAGAAAAATGTGTAGGGTGGAAAGTGGACAACACACCCTTTTAGTTAAACGGTTGAACCCTACCAGGTTAGCGAATAGGAGCGTCTGACGTCAGCAAGTAAGAGTGCACGTGTGATTTTTTATTACACGCTACGGGGAAAAGGGAGTCAAGGCAAGGGCAGCAAAGAGTGAAGACGTTGATTCTTGGCTCTCTTTTTTTGAATATGTGGGGGCAGGGGGAATTTAGGGTTTTCTTTTTAGCCCTCCCCCTGACCTATGGAGTCTTCTGGAATGACAAAAAATAAAAATAGTTTAGAAGAAGAAGAATAGCTACTGACTAAGGAGGTCGTCTGTTTCTCTTGTGTATCAAGCACGGGCACTCTCCTGAGAGCCGAGGGTATGCCGGGCAGTTTAGCATCGATGGAGCAGTTTATACCTAATAAGAATCATGACACAGAGAATCCAATCCAGCTGGTGGAAAGTGACGACTTGTGAAACAGAAATACTCGTCGATACTTTTTAGTAAAATTTCGTTCAAGTAATCCTGTTTTCTATCTGAAAGACTGGACGAGTCTGTGTCTAGTGCAGAGGACCAGCCGATGAGGTTCTAAACACGCAGCTATACATCCCGTAAAAAAAAAAAAAAAAAAAGTATTCGCATAATCGTCAACACACTCAAAATCTGAAGAGAAGAAAAATGTGAATAAATCACCAGACACTTTTCGGAATTTTATATAGTGGTTTATCTCCTCCAAAGATTCTGATGTTCATGAGTTAATTAACTGCACAGCTAACAGTACTATTTTATAGTGTATCTCCAACTTCCAAATTTTAATATATGTGCCCTCGAGAGGACTGCCAAAAAAAAAAAAAAAAAAAAAAAAAAAAAAGGATATAATAGAGTGTAAAACCATGGGTTCAGCATTTACCCTGCTCAATGATGTACAATGTAAGTAACTTTTGCATTATTGTTTTGATATGTTGAAAATATATGTTTAAAAAAAAAAAAGGAAAGGGAATAAGTCATGTTAAATTAAGTAGTTTTAAGTATCTGTTTGTAATGTTTATTGAATTCAAGACTCTTTGCAAGATAGTAGTAATTTCTCGAAGTTTTGAAAATTATTTTGAAATGAATTCAGCTATGTAAATATAAATTTGATATCTCTATACTTAAATTTCTTTGCAACAAATTGTTTTAAAATAATAGAAAATTCTTAAAAAAATAAGACTTAAAACTTAATAAAATGATATTAAATGTATTGCATTATTCTGTTTCTTTTTTATTTAACCAATTTAATCTTTAAAATGAAGGAAGCTTAATATCATTGATAAATAAAATTAGTATATAAAAAAATATATATATACATATCTTAAAGTTTTATAACCAGGAGTAATTATTTCTATCAGATTTTAAGTGAGGAATGTTGTGTGAGATGAATTGAGGGTTTTGTTACCTTTTATGATTGATTTAAAAATTAATTTTAATGGTTGTCACCTCTCTTATTACCTTTCGTTTCTGGTTGTATTTGTTTCAAATCTTAAATCCTTTGAATTTGATTACTAAGTATTATGGTAACAGAATCTATGCTAGGTGGAAATTCATAAACACATATATTCCTTGAAAGATTTGAATCAAAATAAATTTAATAAATAAATAACTTCTGAAAAGAGTATGTATTGTTCATTGAATTAAAAAAAAAAAAAACTGAAATTGATATAATTGCTAGAATGTTCAGGGCAACTCCTAAAATATAAAAAAAAAAAAGGAAAAGAATTCAAGAAGTTAGTTTGTTTGCAGTGTTAAACATCAGCTAGATTTAATGATTTTCAATGCTAATGATCTACTATACGATTATGTGGCCCCTGGATTTGAGAGTATAAGTGCAGTCACAATCTTGATATTAAATCCTTCTAAATTATCAAAACATATTATTTGATATAATGCGGACTCAAGAGTTTGCCTTTCGGTTGTGAGGTTCTGTGGTAATCAATTTAGCTTTTCTTATTTTGTTGTGAATGCATTGTATTCTCAAATTCAGAAGTGTTGGTAGTTTTCTCTTCATAAGTTGTGAATGGTTGAGGATGTTGTTACTGTTAAATAATTAAGGTTTAATTTCACATTTCTAATAGTAATTTTTTGATTTACTTTAAGTTAGTTTATGCATTTCCTCGTTGTTTTGTTTTTTTTATTAGTAATTATTCTAAGAGTTTTTTTTAAATCAAATTAGTATCTTTCTAAGCAAATTGCTTATTTTTCTTTTTCCTCTTTTTGTAACAACATCCAGGTGTTGGTGAACTGTTCACACCTTGTTTAAAAATTTAAGGTCAGACTAATATCATCAGTGACAGTTAATTGAGTAAATTAAAAGTGGAGTGTAATTAGAAGAAGAGAAAACAACCCAATAGGTCGCTTAAAGAAGGTTTCGTTAGAAAAATAATTCCGGAGAGCGCATTATTCATCAAACTTCTAAACTAAGTTTAGATTTCTTTTTTTATATTTTATTCCGGTAACTTTTAAGTGTTTAAACCCCTTTGTGCCTTTTTAGGCAATGAATTTAACTCTGATGACAAATTAAGAATGACGGTCAATAAACTCCCCTGCCCTATTCTGTCGGGATACTCTCAAAGAAGTAGATAAATTAATGAAATCATCATCATTTCTTCCCGTCCAAAAAAAATTGCATTTACTTACTGAACTTCGAAAGGATTTGGACATCAAAGTTATAAAAGATAAAACCGTAAAATCAAAGCAAACGTCAATGTATTCATTTTTTAAAGTCTCCAGTGACTAACTTATGTAATTAACTTTTGTTTTAATACTTAAATTTTCACATTTTTCCCTAATGTGAAAAATAAATTTTAGTAACATTAATTGTTACCTTTTTTCAACAATTAAAATCTAGATTTAAACATAACATCCATTAAGAAACCACCTCTCGGAGCGACCAATTTTTATTGGAACGGAACGTGGTCGCTTTAGGGAGGTTTTACTGTATTCCAAAAACTTCAAAATATAGACGAAAAACACTTTAATTATTTAAAAAGACGTCAAATATCAATAAAAACATTAAAATATTGAAAGATTTGGCATTGATTCCCTCAATCATCATCAGGACACATAAAAAAACACAAATACAATATACATAAAACACTGGAAAGCAAGTTCTTATTCATTCAATTCCTACTATTAGCTCACACTCTCCCTATATTTATTTATATATTTATATATTTATCTTGTACAAATTTTCAATCGTTAATAAAATACTCATTATTCATCCTGTCAGGTTGAAATAAATTTTTTTAAACTTGTACTGGATGACAATTGATGTTAATAAAGTTTTTTCAAATATTAATTAATTAATTAAATTTTAATTAATTAATTTTAGTTTTGCATGGGAAACAAAATGGCCGGCATTGGTTATTGAATTTCAATGAAAGTATTTTCAATAAGGGTTACCGTAGGGGGGACCTGTTCTGTCGCCAAATACCGCCAAGTTTGTCGCCAACTTGGCGATATATTGCCAAATTTGGCGGCCAAAATGAGTCGCCAAAAGTGACGCCAACTTGGCTATATCTGTAATATTTCGCCAAATTCCCATAGAGTTCCATTGTAAACCTACTTGCTTATAGAAAATCAACAAATTGAGATATTTTAATGCAACAAAAACTCATATTAGCTTGATTATATTAAATTTTTCTTTGATGGCCTAAGTAGGAATTGACTTGAAAAACAAACTTTTTATATTACTTGTTATAAAGTGAAGATACAGTGCCCTCTATACTTTCAACACTGCCCTTTGCTCCATCTATAGCACGCTTCCTAAAGTTGTTCAACCATTCTACACAAATATTTGGCATATGAAATAGGGTCATTCCACACAAAATGAGCAAAAATTTAAAAAAAAAGTCGTGCCTGCATAGTAACCGATTTTAATAAAATTTGATACACAGATTCAATTCATATTCAGATAGAGCATTGCAAAATATTTCGATATATAAAAAAAAAAAAAAAAAAAAAAAATGGAAGTTCTGGACATTTAAAAAACTTGAAAACTATTTAACATAAATTAAATCTTTTTATAATATTGTAATCTCTGGAAAATTATCTTCATACTTATTTAATAATAATAATTTGGTAACGTCATGACTAATCTTAAATTTGTTGTAAAAATTGAAAATTTGTCAATTTTGAGAAAATTAAAAACGCTATAAAAATTAAAGATATTCAAAAACATCTGTGAAATTGATGCCTGATGTAGTGTTACATATTAAGATCGAATTGCCAAAGTTTTTAAGTTGCCATGTATTTCCTTCACCTTAAAAAAAAAATTAGAAACTTTAAAAATATTACAGAACTGTAATTTTTCCTCTTATTGATAGGCAAAAAAATATTGAAGGAAAGGTCAGACATTATAGTTATTGCACAGACATAAAGATCAATAAATCCATGATATGCTAAAAAAAAAAAAAAAAAAAAAAAAAAAAAAAGGTCAAGATTGCCTTTTGATTCCTAAAGTCACAAAATTTGGTTTAAAAAGTAATATTTGTTGCATTCCAAGAGATTTACTTTTTGAATAAGCGCGCGTTTTTTTACAATATTGCAGGATTTCAAAGGGGAAAAAGATGCAGTGCTGTCATCTATGGATTTAGAGGATAAATATATATATTTTTTTGTTCAAAGTAATATATATATATATATATTTACTGCAGTTTAAAATAAATATATTAATAGACAAAAATAAACTGAAAGCAAAAATTAAAGTTTCTATATTTAAAATATATACTTTTATCTATAATATGAAATAATTTAAAAGTTTAATATAGCTTTTTTCACTTAAAAAGAAGTGATAGAAATATTGCATTTTACCTTCAACATTTTTTACTGTTTATTTTTTCCTCATTAAGGAATAAAAAAGCAAGAATGGAACTTTCGATATTTAAAATATATAATTTAGCTATCACGCAAAAAAAAGTAAAATTGTCAAAGCTGTCCTTCATGCTTAAATGATCAGTACAAATATTGCATTTTACTTCAAAATTTTTGAAAAAATAATTTTTTTTTTCTCATTACGGAATAAAAATACAATTACTAACTTACGTTAATCTGTTACTTATTACACACTCAGAAATGAAAACTCAGATTTCACGAAATTTTTTTGGTTTTTGACGAAACGGTTTCCTGGAATATGCTCCGAGCGAATATTTCGTCACATTGATGAAATTACTTTCTTCACTTGTTTGACGATATAAATTTCCTCAAAAGTTTCGTCAAAAGGGCTGGTGGCGCCATCTATTGAACAGTTTGGAAGCTCCTCTACCAAGGGAAGAAAAAATGCACTTCCCGTTTTCCTCAGCGTGATTTGAACCAGCGAGCTTTGGGGTGGGAGACACTTGCTCTACCGACCAGGCTATTGGGGACTTGTATGAATGTGCTTTTAGACTGATGTAATGAAAGCTGCCGCGTGATTATATTTTTATAAGATAGATTGTAATTTTATCGGTGCTGAAAGTTTTAAAGAAGGCTAATTTATTATTATGTTTTTCTCATGGTCAATGAATAATTATAATATGGCTTGATTAAATCATTTTTTAGTGAAATTTTCTTTGCTCAATGAATGGTTAGAATATGGTCTGGTTAATTTGTTGCACACAAATAACGAATTGTGAAGTGCATATTGCGTGAGATTTTATCACTTTGAATAGGTGGATAAGATTTTAACACTTTACTGTTTATAAAAGGAAAGCGATTTATTTTTAATCTGATTGAAAACAGAATATACTTCTTAAATAAATTTTAAAAAATGATATCCCGGATCTTTGAAATTTTATTGATTAAATTTTCTTTTTGGCTGTTTTTGAACACAGGAAATATATTCTTTTCGAATTAAAACATAACGAACAACAACATAAGTAATAATAATAATAATAATAAGCATTCCTAAAAATTTTAACAGCTAAAAAAATAACTTATGAAGAAACAATAATTACCTATATTTCAGTATTTTCTGAAAAGCACTGAAAAGTGCTGTTTTAAAAATAAATTATTACGGGACTAATACAAACAAGCAAATATCTGCTTGCTAAAATCGCAGCATTTGAGGAGGTACAGCAACGGTTTCCTTAAAATGCATTGAGTCTGACCGTGACTGAGGAAAAACTTTCGTCAAATATCTGAGAGTTTACCTTTCCTTAAAAATCACGTGATGGGGATAGGAAATGATCGTCAAAAACGACGAAATACAGCTTGAGGATTGCTAAATCGTCAAAAGTGAGAATTCTATTTCTGAGAGTGTAATCATTCCTAATTATAAATAATTTTTAATATAGTTTTTCCATTCCTAAGGCTAATAATCTGAATTGAAATTTTAAGCATGTAGACAATACCTCGATTTTGTATTCACTTTTAATGTATATTTTAATATTTAAATAAACAATCCTGAAATCTATTATTTTACATTTACTCATAAATAGATGTGATCTACATATAGACTGATTTTCATTAAAATCTGTGACATGTCTGCCACAGCTGATTTGCTCATTTTGCATGGAATGACCCAATATGGAATGTAATGATACGTTGTCATTTCAGATTCTAAATATTTGGGTAGAATGTTTAAAGAACTTTGGGAAGCAGACTATGGATGGAGCAACGAGCACTGTTGAAAATATAGAGGCATTGCATCTTCACTAATAGGGACTGAGCTCATATTCCAGTATATTATGTACATTGTTATTTGTGTTTCTTATTGGTTCTGACGATAATTGAATGAATCAATCGAAACATGCCAATATTTTAATGTTTTCTATTAATATTTGACGTGTTTTAAGCAATTAAAGTGTTTTTATTATAGAGTAATTCCGGAATTTATGCCGCACATTTCTTTGAATTAGTGTATAAAGTCCCATGGTGGACATAAAATAAAAAAATCATGCTGTGCTATTTAAAGTTGAATAAACAACGTGTGTACTGCAACAAAAAAATTCAAAACAAATAATTAATATTTTTTAACATTTTTTTTCTAAAACACTACATTGCAACGCGTCACCCGTACATTCGGGTTGAGACGCCGCGCTTGTGCTGCAATTATGCCGCGCTTGTAATGAGAACAGAATGAAATTATGAACTAGAAAACAGGAATTCTGCTTTTCAGAATTTAGCGTTGCCCCGGTGAAAAAAGTATATGTATATATATATATATATATATATATATATAGCGTAAAATATATTTCAATTTTAAGACTTAAAAAAGCACACACTTTTATTTTATGTAAAATGACGTCATTCGCATCCGCTTAAGAATTCCACATTTACGATCCACTCTTAAACATCTACAGTAAAGCATGCAGTGGATATCACTATCGCAAAATAATACACAAATGCAGCAAAAACATGCCACCAATTAAGAAACTCGACAAAAAAGGCTATCTAATGATTCATAGGCATTCATTTGTTTGTAACATTAATATAGACGATTTCAGTCGTGACGTCAGTCATGACGTTTTGGTTGGAAACTGACACAAAACAAACGGTTGCTATGTTGTATTTGCTATTTTGTTTCTATGTTGCAGCTATATCTTATATCTATATCGCACAGTGTGTCTTATATCTATATCTAAGTGTTTTAATACTTGATATGTACTGGTAACATTTTCCATGATTTATATTTAAAAAGAAATGACGCATAGTAATCGTTTGTTTGGAGTCAGTTTTCAAACAAAATGTCATGACTGACGTCGCACTGAAAGCGAAAGCCTCTATAGATACTTAAAATTAAATATAGCTTATAATAGCTCCATGTTTTGACAGAAGTTTTTCGTTTATATTTTTTTCAAAATAGCACGTATTTTAATTACATTTTCTTTCGGTTGTTGTGAGAAAATGGCAACAAAAAGATATAATTGTTATTTTTTAATTTTTTCCCTTTACTTGCTACATAAATGAAGTACTTGAGTTGCCAAAATTAGACAAATGGTGCTGAAAACTACAAAAAAATTAATATTTGAAAAACAAATGGAGATACAGTTTTCAAACAAATTGCATTTAAAAGTACTTTTTTTTCCCAATACGACGGTATAAAAATTCAAAATGTGCGATGCTTATAAGTTTAAAAAATTGCTATTGAGTATTTAATCGTACTGCTTTGTTTTAAGGCTGGCGTCTGTAAGGTGAAACGTTATTTTTTGAAGACGGCACAAAATAAGCTGGGGCAAAGAAATAGAATACCGTACCGTGGGCTAATAAAATATTCAAAACAATATTCATATCTGGACTATAATTAACGATATAATAACAAAATGAAACTAAATGAGTACAATGAAACGTAATAGTAGATTCAAATTAATAATTCTTTGCCTTTTTCCACTATTAAAATTATCGACTTATTTTTTTACGTTAAATATTAATATTTATTTCAGCAACAACGTAACATCAATGTGTTAGAGAGGAAAAAGAAGAAAAGTGAAATTGTGTTTACATAATTTATTTGTTAACCCTTTCGGGACCGGTGGCTTTTACACAAATTTTATACGGTTGACACTACTTTTGAATTACACTTTTGAATTGTTTTTTGAATTTTTTTACTTGAGAAAGACGCATTTACACATCTCTTTTACTTCTGTTTTTTCGGAAGTTTCCTTTATTTACTTTACATTTTCTCTATCTTTTCTTTTATCATTTCCCTCATAGTTTTTCTTCTCTCTGATGCAGTCAAAACCTCTACTGCTTGATTCTTACGCCCAGACGGTTAAGTTTTTCTGACCTAAGGAACAGGACTGATTGCTTCTAGACAAAAAATCCTTTTTTCTGTGCTGATGGAGGCAACTGCAGGTGACAATCGACTGCCATTACATGTTCTATTGGAAGCAACTGCTGGTATAGGTCCACATGATCTGTTGGTGGAATCACCTGCTGGTGTAGACCTACTGTCCCATGCGCCGCTTGTGGGAGCAGCAGCTCTATCATTTATGGAACCCTCAGAGATATCAATCACATGTTCTGGGATTGCTTGTGGGTTATAGGGATAAATCCTAGCAACTGAAAATCCAGAAGTGCCATTTCCCACTGTGGCTGCCTTGCTCCAAGCTGTATTCAGAAGAGATCAGAACTAAAGTTTTGAGAGTTTATGATGTGACTTGCTGTGGATACAGGCGCTCAGGGCTTGTCGCCAATATGTTTTTAGTGGTTTGAAAAATGAGTGGTCAAGTGTCTGTAAGTACTGGGTAATGTGATTTAGAAGACAGAAAAGAATTAATTAATTTTTGTCTTCATTTTAGCTTATTTCTGAACCCTGTTGCGTCTTCCCCCAAGTAAAGGTGGAAGATGCCACACACACTTATTTCCGTATTGTTGCAAGATTATGACCGCTTCTGCTTGCCTTGTGTGTGTAACAGAATGTGGAACTCCCTTATATTGCTAATATCTCATTTAAAATAAAACATCCGTTTATAAACTTTAAATATGAGCAACAGAATATTATAATGGCTTTACTCACCCGGTTAAATATTCCCAAGATCCAAAAATAATGGCAATTAAAGTCGACAAATTAAGGTAAATTCACGAACCACGTGCACACTGGGACAAGATTCGTCACACAAGCTGGTCATTATTTGCATCTGTTCATACATAAAAATACTAGGAACAAGCTTATGCCTTTCCAAGAATTACCTTATATATATTAGAATAACCTTGTTTTAATTGTTTTACAAAGAGAACTAAAACATCAATATGTAATGACTATAAAAAACATAAAATAAAAATTTTCAATTTTTTGAAAATCTCTTATCATTTAGCTACTTTTAGAAAGGAGCTGAAGTTCAGCTTGTATCTCTGATATCTTTCTGAAATTTCAAGATTTCAACTGTCTTTTTATATGAGTTGAATAACGTAGTTGACAACCGAGTTATGCAAATAATTGTTTTTTTATCGTTCGTGCATTCGTAGTTAAAAAATATTTGATAGAATTTATCAATTTTTCTCATTTTTATTCTAATTGATTTATTTGTACTGTAGTTTGTTAGACTAGCTGATCCGCCCGGCGTTGCCCGGGCCCTTGATAATATTCTTAAATGAATCTGAAATTTTTATCGCAGGTCTGTACAGAGGGGGTGGGGAGGCGGTGCAAATTACCAGGGCCCGACTCTTGTTCAGTTCCAAAGTTGTGTAAAGTCACATGTTAAGCTTTTTAATTTTTATATGTCTCATTCTTTAAACTTTTTTATTCCAAATTAATTGATGAATTCAATTAAAATTTTATGATATTTTCAATAATGTAATGTTTTATTTAAAATCTTTAGATGAAAAAGCAGTTACAAATACAACATAAACTGCAATACTGAAAAAGAAATAATAAAATTGTAAGCAAATATTACCATACAGATTTTTTTTAAAGTACCTTCCAGCAAATTTATTTTCTAATAGAGTAAAGCCTGTTTATAACGGAATCCTGCAATAAACGAAAAAAAAATTCCATGCCTATCCTCCCCCCAAAAATGCTATTATGCTTTGTTCCATTTAAATAACCTGCATAAAACGGAATTTATCACTGGTCGTTTTCGTTTCCGTCTAAGCAGCTTTTATTGCATCTTACTTCTGGTGGGCCCGTAATAATATTCTTAAATGAACCTGAAATTTATATCGCAAGTACGTACAGAGGGGGGGGGGGGGTAGAGACACAGGAACGTTTAAATCAGTAATTTGGATTTCTGACGCAACGCGTGCATGCTACGGTTATTAAGCCTATTTCGGCGATCGCTTATGCTCTGTGTTCACGATCGAATCTATTTCGATTTTCTCTTCTTAATTAGGCTCCTCCTTAACTTTCAAGATAATCAAATAATATTTTGGAAGCTCCATAATTGCATAAATAAACCCGAATCAATAAACTCGATCGCCCTAAATCCTGTCAAAGGACTTTTACACAATGACCAATGAGATGCGTTTCCGTTCCAATGAGATGCGCCGTTGCCATTAAACAATATAAAATAATCTCGATTTCCGTGCCACGTAAGTTAGCGTAATATATATATATATATAGATTTCTGTATTTTTCGTTTCCGAAATGTAGCGTTAAATACTGTTGGAAATCCTTCTTTGTATAAACAAAAAACATGGGGAAATTTCTTGAATTTTTTAATGAAGATTTTATATCATAATGAATATGCGTGATGAATATCTCACAAATGTTGTATAGAGCCCACATATTTAGGTGCTACGGCTACAGATCATTTCGAGCGTTCTGCTTTACAGCGTTTTCACAAACATTATTTTTAAAAATTATATTGTAAATAAATAAATTAAAATCATGAGACGAAATACAATATTCCACCTTGATTCAATCCCAAACATACACAATATGGACTTTAAAAAGTTCTCTGTTTACTTAAAATGTGTAATACAGATGTTATAAGCTTAAAATATACATGTCATTTAAATTTCTTAGTACTTTCGGTCTGCAATCCCGCAGTTATCGTCAGGGAATATTTTCATTAATTGTCGTTCTATTCATTCAAATATGTCACTTCAATTGAAATGGAGATGCAATAGTAGTCTGGATTGTACTAGTGTAGAGAGGATATTTTTTGCAACGCATATTATACTGAATGTATATTTTAGTGCACATCACAAGTACATATAAATTACATTGTCTTCGAAAGGCTGTAACATCATTACAATGCACTTGAAATAATTTTTTCCCATTGGGCGTAATTTAACGGAAAATTTTTGACTGTACCTATAATTAAACTATACATCCGATTTTCATAAAATTTGAAATGACACAACAAAATTTTGCAACAATTATATATTTAAAATTTCAGGCCATTCGGTTGGGTACTTTTTGCTCTGTTATATGTGAACGGACAGACAGACGAACCGAACGACAACTATAGGTGCTAATGTATTTATATAATTACGAACGCAAGTAAAAAAGACAAAAGTTTCATAATAAACAGAAATATAATATAACCACGTCCGAAAACGAATACAATAACTCATGATTCCGGAAAGCGTTCTTTATCTTAGGAACCTCAGAAACTAATATATTTTCGAAGTTAAAGAAGCATTTATAAAAAAAAAAAAAAGTTTCTTTTGATGCCACTGATTTTATGAAACGTGTTCGAGTAGTTTCTAAAACGTATTAATCAGTTTTCGCAAATAGGAATATCTTTTTTTAGCATACTGTCAATTCTTAATTAAATATTTTCAGATGAATAACTGAATTTATACATGCAAGAGTAATAACATGATATTAATTTTAACGTAAATGTTAATGTTAATGCTGTTAATTTATCATGTTTGTTTGTAAAATGTATTTTCTACCATGAAAATGTTTTCTTGAGAATTGATAGCATTTGAAAAACTACATTAAAGAATGGGGAAACTGATTATAATACTATAAAAAAACTATTCGGAAACGTTTCCGAAAATCAATGGCCGAAATTTAACTGCCGATCCATTCATTTTAATACGTCACTTTGTTCACATACGGTTTTTTTACTACGGTCAATCTACGCATTTAAAACGAAAGTGACGTATGTGAATAAAGTGACGTATTGAATATACTTTTTTTTAAATTGTCCAAGGATTTGCAAGCATAAACTATTTGCTAGTTAATTCGATATAAACGTGTGTTACTATGTGAAATATTCATATCACATACATTATATTTGATTTCAAAATCCCTGTTTCCATGGACGTACAAAACGAACAACCATGAAAGATGTATCATTTGAAATATTTTTATATTGTCTTCTGACATAATACACTCACTGTTTGTTAAACCTTGTTGTTTGATTTAAAATTGCACTTAATAAAACATTAATGAAAATGTATCAACATTATTCATACAAATGAAATGAAAGGCTACTCTCAAATCAATGTCGTCATTAAAGTAAAATACCGTAACATATCACGCTCAAAAGTGACTATAAAAAAAGTATAAAAGTGAAAGTATGACGTCTCCGCACAGATTTTTTCATATATATTTATCACTAAAAAGCAAAATTGAAATGTTTAGAAGAAAAATATACCATCGATCGTTCAAAGCAGTGGTATTTTAAGTGTAGTTTAAAATGTAAGTTTGACTACAGAAAATTAATTATCAAATTTTGTTCTATTTGTCTCGTGTTATACCAGAAGCGGATGACATCAGAAACTAACAGATTTAAAATATGGTAGTTATTTTTTGTCGCACGTGCCTTTTGCTATCTTTGATCGCTTTTGACTGTCACTAATGCAAATCAATAACATGCTATTCAGGCTTGACTAACTGCGTTTTGAGATAAATTTATTCGTAAATTTTATTTAATAACTTTAACTTCATCTAAAAAATATTAAATTGCATTACGAGCACGTCCCAGTGGTAGTTTTAATGAGCTATTTGATGTATCTGAAATAATGTAGATGGAACTGTCACCAAAAACATTTTAAACAATGAGATATTTTGAAATTTAAAGTGCCTTCTAGCACATTCTTTCTAGAAAATTTAAATTTAGTTAACCGAACTGTTTCTTATTTGTTCTGAAAACAACTAAGGTCATCTGCTCAGATTTCTGCAGAGTGTTTGCTTTTCTAGGTTTGTCTGATTTAGATTCACAGAGAGTTAGTTTATAAAAGCTTAGAAAGTAAAATTAACTAAAGTTGAAAGAAGAAATGCAATAAAATAAACCACCTTATTTAACCTTTTAATGTAGCTTAATACACCATTGTAACATTAGTTGATTTATATAAAAATATCGACAAAATCTCCTAAAAGATTAAGTAAAAAAAATCATTTTTGCTTAATTACTTGTCTAATCTAATTTTTTTAATTGCAAATATGAAATCTCTAATAGATTTTGCAGACTAAATGTGTATTCTTTTTAAAAATATGGGTTGCAATTTACATTATTTCGAAAATTTATTTCAAATAATATATATTTTGAAAATAAATTTTGAGAAAAATTTAAATTGTAAGCTATAAATTTTGTTACAGTTACAATTTCTAGAAAATTATAAAAATACAAAATCATAGCCCATTCAGCGTGCAGTTTTTGAGTTATGCTTAACGGGTTTCAGGACTCTTAAAGCTTCAAAATTTTTGAATTTAATTTTTTTTAGATATTAAACTACTAACTCTTCTGAACATTTTGATATAAATGTTTCATTGAAATTCCCATTAGAACAGAAGTTATGGCTTTTAGAATTATGCCCCTCAATGGCTGAAGCTGCGTTTTCAAAACTTTGAAGTCATTTTTCTCAAAACGATGTTTCTGGGCATAACGCGCATGATATCTCAAATATTTCTGAATATTTTTTCACGAAATTTTCAAAACATATTTTTGATGTTAGTTTGTATAAACTGAACCTAAAATTTCCTTTTTATTGTTCAAAAAAATATTTTTTGGGGATAATTATTCTGTTGAAAATTTCAAAATGTTGCATTAGATAAATACGACTTTGTATTAAAAATATAAAATTGCTTTAAATAAAAATTTATTTAGATTCAGCGTCATTATTGCAATCTGAAGTATAAGTAAGCACCAAAAATTTTATTCCAGTTATAAAATCTATTTTGTAATCCTGCGCGTAAGCTGTTAAACGAATTTTCTGCTCATCAAATGTCTTACAGTTTGGAGTGCTCTGTAAATGCTAATTCTGCATTTTGCAATTTTTTAAATACATGGAATGAAATAACTTACTTATATCTTCTAGCCCCCAAGAAATTTTGTTTTAAAATCATATGCATTTTAAGATAACAAATGTTAAAAATGGTCTTTTTTTTAATTTTTTTTCCAATTTTAAGAGTAATGAGACCCTCTAAAGGTGGCATTCTGGTCTAGAATTCTAAAAAGATCATTTTTTTCATATTCTTAACGTTTAGACCTTTAAGAATATCTCATCGAGAGAAAATTTTAAAATTCCAATAATTTACGGAGCTGTAGCCTTTGTAGTGACGCAGCAACTAATCCCGTCACGTCGGAGAAAATCGGACAAGAGACAATGGACAATGCCTCATCACCCGACTATATTTGGTATTTTAACGATTTGACCTGTCACCAATGAAACCATACGTAAATCATACGCCGCTAAATATTAACATACGTTTTTAACCCTTTATGTACTGAATTATGGATTAATGAAAATATCATCATCTAAAGCATTTTTCGTGAATTGTTTAAACTACATTACAAGAATTACATAAGCATTTAAGAATTTTAAGAAGGATTTTAGAAGGATTGAAGGATTTAGAAGGATTACTTAAATTTGAATTTAGAGGGATTTTGTACAATATTTATAACCCCTACTCAAATCTTTTATTTTAAATATTTTTCTTTGTATTTTGTAGAATTAGGAAATGTACAAATATAATGTTCTTGCAATAGAAATATAAAAATATTTCCGAATTCAAAAATCCCCCCCCCCCACTTCCAAACGCCAAGAATGTTGAAAAGATGCAAAATGTAAAAGAAATCATCCTTTTAAAAATATTTTTGTTTTGTGTAACCAATAATGCTTTTGGCACAAGATAAAGTAATGTATCTATAACTCATTCTAATCTGTTTTACAACTAATCGATGTATTAAATGAACAAGTTATTTTAATGGTACTTATAAGTAGTATTAGTCAGTAGATAAAGGGTTAAAATAACCTTAATTAGAAAGGAAAACAAGATACCTGATTTTGTGAAATGATTTGGAAAAGTTTTCTCTAAAAACATCAATTTTTCTCATTGAAGTTTCTTATTTAATTCCACGTTCATTCTCGAAAGTTTAAATTTACTTAACCGAAAAGTTTGTACGTCTCTTGAAAGTGACTAAATCCATCTGCTCAGATTTTTATCGAGTATTTGCTTTTTTGCTAGATTGTCTGATTAGGATTCAGAAATAGTAAGTAGCTAAAATGTCTAAAACACTCTTCACTAAATATTACAAAAAAGACAGAGATGCAATTGAAGAAAGGACCCTATTTTTTATAGAATTATACACAAATACAAAAGGCGAAGTTTGGTCTGCGATATTCACTTAGTCAAACATATTTCTCCGTATACATTTTTTTAAATGTTGGTAGTTTAAGAGTACACTCCACCACATTATTTCTAGAAAGTTTAAATTTATTGAAAGGAAAATTGTATATGTGTTCAGAAAATAAATGGGACCATCTGCTCAATTTGTTATAGAATATTTGCTTTTCCTTATTTGACTGATTAGGATTCAGTAAGAGTGGGTTTGTAAAAGCTTAAAAATAGCATTAATGAAAGGTTAAAAAAAAAAAAAAAAAAAAGATGCGATGTAAGAAAATACCCCGTAAGCTTTTTAAATAGTTTGTATAACGTTTCAAACGTTACATAACATGCCAGAATTACGCAAAGTTGCATATTACATGAATGCGTGGTTGTTTTATTTCGACATTAATTGGTTAAAGAAAAAGAAATATATGCACAGACATGAAAATTATGTTGAAGAAATATTGAAGGAATGTGGGAGGAATATTGAAGGAATTTTCAAGGAATATGGAAGTATATTGAACGAATGCCAGGTTGGTTTATTAATAAAAAACGACGACATTAACTAGTACATGAAAATGTAAGATATGCACGGATGTGAAAAGAAAATTATATTGTAGAAATATTGAAAGAATGTGGGAGGAATTGAAGGAAAATCGAAATATATTGAACGAATGCCAGGTTGGTTTATATACAGAACAACCACTCAATTGGTAAAAGAAAAAAGTATTATATGAACAAACGTGAAAAGAAAAGTATATTGAAGAAATATTGAAGGAATGTGGGAGGAATATTGAAGAAATATAATAAGGAATATGGAAGTATATTGAACGAATGCCAGGTTGGTTTATTAATAAGAAACGACGACATTAACTGGTAAATGAAAATGTAAGATATGGTCTGACGTGAAAAGAAAATTATATTGAAGAAATATTGAAAGAATGTGGGAGGAATATTAAAGGAAAATGGAAGTTTATTGGACGAATGCCAGGTTGGTTTGTTAGTAAAAAAGGACGACATTAACTAGTAAAAGAAAGTAGAAGATATGCACAGACGTGAAAAGAAAAGTAAATTGAAGGAATGTGGGAGGAATATTGAAGGATAATTGAGATAATATGGAAGTACATTAAACGGATGCCAGGTTGGCTTATTGATAAGAAACAACGACTGAACTGATACAAGAAAACAGTATGGAATGCAAAGTCGTGAAAAGAAAAGTATATTGAAGGAATTTGAGAGGAATACTGAAGAAATGTGGAACGAATGCCAGGTTGGTTTTTTAATAACAAACGACTACATTAATTGGCAAAAGAAAAAGCAAAACTTGCACAGACGTGAAAAGAAAAGTATATTGAAGAAGTATATTGAAGGAATATTAAAAGGAATGTCTGAGGAATATTGAAATATATTGAAGAAATATAGAAGTATATTCAACGAATTCCAGGTTGGTTTATTAATAAGATACGACGGGATTAACTGGTAAAAAAAAAGTAAGATGAGCACAGATCTGAAAAGAAAATAGTATTAATGGAATATTTAAAAAAAAAAGTGGGAGGAACATTGAAGTAATATGGACGTATATTGAACGAATGCAAGGTTGGTTTATTAAAAAGACACGGCGAAATAAACTGGTAAAAGGAAACGTAAGATATGCACAGACGTGAAAAGAAAAGCATTTTGAAGGAATGTTGAAGGAATGTGAGAGAAATATTGAAGGAATATGGAAATATATTGAACGAATGCCAGGTTGGTTTTTTAATAACTAAACGACGAAGTTAACTGGTAACAGAAAAAACAAGATATGCACAGACATGAAAAGAAAAGTATTTTCAAGATATATATTGAAGGAACAGGGCAATTCCACAGAAAATTATTTTTTTTTCTTTGGGTGGGGGTGGGGGGGGGAATAAAATTTATAATATGTTTCATTTAAGGGTATGATTGGAAAACTTGATATTTTTAAATTATATGAAAAATCCTAATAAAAAGGCACTTTAAATTACTGTTTAAAAACTAAATTAAGTACCATTATTGTCTTTGTAAAGTCATAATGGTATGTCAGTTACACGTGTAAATGTCATTTTTTTCTTTTTTTATTATTCAGAAATTAATTAAATAAATTGCTGTTATAATTTGGCATTACTTAGTGTTGTTGAGAACATTAAATCACTTTTTTAACGGGATAAGTTTGATAATTTTTACACTTTAATGAAGGCAGAAAAAATGTTTGTATATTTTATGTTACGTCAGTTACAGAATTTTGAATTGCAATTTTGGGGACTAAAAGAGAGATTGAAATATAATTAATTATCCCCAAAAATAATCACAAGTTGAATCTCGAAGATACATCACCATTATCTTAATACACAAATTTCAAGGAACACACCTCGACAAAGGAAAAAAAATAAAATGTTTGCTCGAGTAACAATTTAGAACGTGGATTCTAACTACGGATTTGCGTGCTTAGAAACTTGTGTAAAATATAGAAAGATGGCCACCAAGCCCTTCATGCATTTTTTTTTTAAGAAATTGGAATTTTCACAAACACATTGTGATGTATTTAGAAAAGGAAAAAAAGGCTTTCTATCAACGTATACGTAGACACTACATTTACATATGTTAAATTTTTAGTGGAAAATGTTAAATAAGTACAATATTAAGCTTGGAAATTTGATATCACACCATTTTTAGGCACAACATTAATCTTTTTTTTTTTTTTTTTTTAGCTTGGCTTTTTTTTTTTTTTTTTTACTTTTGAAAAGTTGTTTTTTAGTGGATACAAAATTACAGCTCCTTCAGTCAATAGTTTTGAATTATGCTGAAAAACCTACCGTTGCAATCTGTTTTACAATGATTGTCCATATTTTAAACTTGCGTAATTCCTAAAATATTCGATCAAATGATTTATTATTTACCATCCGAAAGTAAAATTTACAAAAGAATATAAATATAATATCAATTTTAATTAGCAGTACTAAAATATTTAAATTTGGTACAATTTTTATATGTAGACGTCCCTAAACAAAATTTAAGAATAGAATTAATTAGTAGATATCATTAGTAATCGATGGGTACCTGTCACATTTAAAAAACATATTACTGGCTAATTTAGTATGAGTGTACACTTATTCTGTACCACGACTGAACTTAGCGATATAAATGTGTATTCACAATTTGAATTATTTAAATTAATCTTTAGAAAGGCATATTTGGTTTGCGATATTTGTTTTATAGAAATACAATGGAAGAAACTTTCGCTAAATAATTATGAACATTAAGAACCCCTCCCCCCCCCCCAAAAAAAAAAAAGGTTTAATTTTTTGATTTTATATTAAATTCAAAGATTTGTCTGGGACTTTTAACACACCCTGTATTAGCGTACAAATACTTCTATTGTAAAAATATACATCTTAACAATACGAGTGTACCACAGAAATCTTGGGTGTGTTTAAACTCTTTATAATTTTATTTTTTTGTTTTTTTTACTGATTGTTTACATCATAAAAGTCTTTAATAATTGAAACATTGCTTTTTAGTTCTCTCTACACCAATCCTCGAAGCAAAACAATATAAAAAGCAGGGGTCGTACGCTTCAAGGAATTTTCAGGGCAAATATCAGTATTTTTTTTATAGAAAAGTAAATTTAAATTAAACGTGCGAAATTTCACCCTATTTAAGAAGAGATTTTCTATAAGAAAATACTGGTACCGAAGAATTTCCTGATCTTGAAATTTCAGGACAAGTACGACACATGAAAGAGGGGGAACAATCGCCAGTTAGCAACTTTCTCGCCAAACAGATAGCGCCACGTCACTTGATGAAAATCATTGAAAATGAAACATTTTAAAGGTGTTTATTTATAAATGTTCTGTTTTTGTTTTGTTTTTTGTTGAATTTTTAAAAAAAGTACTTAACCATTTTAATGAAATTTAAATGGGACCCATTCGAGAGTATACTTCTTTAAACTAAAAAAAAAAATAACACGAATCGTCCGGGTAGTTTCGAAGCAATCAGTGAACATACGAGGGTGTATCAATAAGTTTTTGCCCTCATATAGAAATAATTGAGTAAAATTTATGAAATTGCTACATTTCATTAGTCCTTTTCTATATAGTCACCGTGCACAGTAACACATTTCTGCAAACGGTATTTCAAAAAGAGGGGGGAGATGTATTCCAGGACGCGCGATAGTAGACCCAAAGGGGGCATTTTTCTAACTTTTGCCGACCCCCACATGTGACATATTGTTGGAAAGACCTGTGACCACTTATTCATGTTATGCACTCCCTCCCCCCTCCCCCAAATTTCCCCTCCAGGGAGCATGAATAATGTTCGTAAAATTTAGAAATGTGCCCCCTCCGGACGGCAAATTGGAGGGAGGGGCTCAGTATGTGCATGACATGAATAAGTAGTCACAGACCTTTCCAACAATATATCACATGTGGGGGTCAGCAAAAGTTAGAAAAACGACCCCCTTTGGGTCTATTTTCGCGCCTCCTGGAATACATCTTCTCTCCACTTTTAAAAATACCGTTTGCAGAAATGTGTTACTGTGCACGGTGACTATATAGAAAAGGACCAATACAATGTAGCATTTTCATAAATTTTACTCAATTATTTCTATGTGAGGGCAAAAACTTATTAATACCCCCTTGTACATAAAAAAATACATACGCGTTGAATTGAGAACATCCTTCTTATTTCGAAATCGGTTAGAAAGTTTTATGTAGTGAGACACTTTCTGAATAAAAGCCGCTCTGGCACATTATTTCCTACAAAGTTTAAACTTACTTAACCGAAGAGTTTCTATATGTTCCGAAAATAACCTAGTCCCTCTTCTCAGATTTTTATCGAGTGTTTGTTTTTTCTGTTTTGCCTGTTCAGTATTCAGAAAGGGTAAGTAGATAAAACCTTAGAAATAGATTTCACTAAAGATTCGAAAAGAAAAACACTATCAATAAAAGAAACCACATAGTAAAAGCTTTTAGTATAGCATAATACGGAAATGCAACGTTAGTTAATTTACTAGAAACGTCCGTTCTGCAAAAAAGTAAGAACTATGCTTTTTTCCGAATATAAGAATTATCTAATATTTATGACGATATACACATATGCTACACAATGTTAAATATTCATGCTTCAAAAAGGTGCGATTGGAGTGTGATATTTGATTGATCAAATAATGTGAGAGAAACTTTCTTCAACACCATTTCAGACGATTGTTCAAGTTTTAAAACATACTCTCATTCTTTCTAGATAGTTTAAATTTACATAACAGAAGGGTTTCAATTCGTTTAGAATTGCTGGTCCTTCTCCTGAGATTTTTTTTATTGAGTATTTGCTTTCCTTGGTTTACCTGATTAGTATTCAGAAAGAGTAGGGTTGGTAAAAGCTTAGAAATAATATTCACTAAAGATAAAATAGAAATGCTATAAAAGAAACTTCCAACTAAAACGTTTTAGTATAGCATAATACGCAAATACAACGTTCATCAATTTCATTTTTATAAGAAACGTCGTCGAAAAGTCGTAAAAAGAAGAAAATAATATACTATATATTTTTTTTTCTTCGCTGAGTTTCTTTTGTAATTTAAAATATTTTATTTACTTTTTCATTTTCAGGTCTAAGACAGAAAACACGGGCGACTACATAGCGGTTTTTTTTCTTATTTTTATGGTCCAGGCAATAGAGACCGTATAGGGGCTCAACCTAGCAAAATTCATGGTAGTTCTGGAAAAAGGCTTACTATATGTTTTTTGGGTCGCTGAATCCGAATTTTTAACTTTCCACCAAAATTTCCCCCGGCAACCCCCCAAATTTTAGTAAAATGCCCCCCCAAAAAGGTTTTTATTAAAAAAATTAATCTTTTTTTTTTTGTTTTAGGGAAAAAGTATCTAGAAATTCAGAAAGTAAACAAAATTTGCAACAAATTAGATATATGACATTATGACTTAGGATGAAGGGGAAGGAGGGATCTGCCTCGGAACATGCGCGCTGTGCTGCGTGAACTAAGTTGCGCAATTCCACTTAACCACTCACACGTTTACATTCGCCCTCCCATCTCCCCTCCAACTTTCTCTATAAGGTTTACTTTAAGTTATTGGGGTCACTGAATCCGAATTTTTAACTTCCCCCCAAAATCCCCCCCCCCCAATAGTTGTTTTTAACTTAAATTTCTTATTTTTTTAGGGGAAAAGCATTACGAAATTCAGAAACTAGATAAAATTTGCAACAAATAGGATAGATGACATTATGACGTAGGATGAACGGGGAGGGGGAGGGCTGCCTCTGGACATGCACTGCGGCGCTACGTGCACTAAGTTATGAAGTCCAGGCAATAGGGGATTTTACCTGGAAAAATTAATACTAGTTCTGGATTTCGACTCACTTTATGTTTTTGGGGTCGCTGAATCCGAATTTGTAACTTCCCATTAAAATTTCACCCGGCAACCCCCCAAAAAATTTATTTTTTGAAAAAATTTGGTTTTTGAGAAAAGCGCGCGGAGAATGTTCCGAGGCAGCACACTCTCTCCCCGTTTATCCTACGTCATAATGTCATATATCCTATTTGTTGTAAATTTTGTGCAGTTTCTGAATTTTGTAATGCTTTTCCCCTAAAACAACAAGAAATTTAAGTTAATAAAAACTATTTTGGAGGGGTTTCAGGGGGGGGGGGGATTTTGGGGAGAAGTTAAAAATTCTGATTCAGCGACACAAAAAACTTAAAGTAAATCTTATAAGGAAAGTTCGGAGGGGAGATGGGAGGACGAATGTAAACGTGTGAGTGGTAAAGTGGAATTGCGCAACTTAGTCCACGCAGCACCGCGTGCATGTTCCGAGGCAGATCCCCCCCTTCCTTTTCATCCTAAGTCATAATGTCATATATCTAATTTGTTGCAAATTTTGTCTACTTTCTGAATTTCCAGATACTTTTTCCCTAAAACAATAAAGAAATTGATTTTTTAATAAAAACCTTTTTGGGGGCTTTTTACCAAAATTTTGGGGGTTGCCGGGGGAAATTTTGGAGGAAAGTTACAAATTCGGATTCAGCGACCCAAAAAACATAAAGTAAGCCGATTTCCAGAACTACCATTAATTTTGCTAGGTAAAATTTCCTATTGCCTGGACTATTAAAGAAACTCAAGTTTGCTGATCCATCGAATTTTCTGATGCTGGGTACAGTTCTATTACTTGTAATGAGCTATATTTTCATAGAATTCTAATTTCAAATGTACACATTCAAAATCCATTAGCCATCAAACACATTATTGGTGGTGTTTGCCGATAGATTTTTATTTATCTGAACTTCCAAATGTATTTCTCGTTAATACTCAATTATTTAAAAAAAAAAAAAAAAAGAACACATACTTTATTGCTGTCATTGTATCTGTGACACCACATACCGTAGTTTCCATATTCATACGCTTTATATGCGATATTTTGAGAAAAGGTATTGATTTGTTTGAAGTGTTTGTTCATTTGCTTTTAATCACAAAACCCCACAAAATATACCAAATTAGCGTCTCCAACGACGTTTTTGCATCCAGAAAAAAAAAGCAATATCTTGTACCAAACATAGTTTAAGCACCACTTTCCATCACTTCCATAATACTTTATAACAAAAACAGAATACTTTTAACCCTTATTACTCATATTAATGAAAAAAATTGTAATAAGAAAATCATTATATTTTCGATAACCCGGCAACCGAAAGTCACAGGACCGTCTCTGCGATGACGGAAGAATAGACGAGAGTTGTGATTGCGTAGCAGTAACTGACTACTCCATAGAAATGTAGTCTGGTTATATAGGCAAGCTTTTTTGTCCGTCACTAACACGTGTGCGAGAAAGATATCTGTCGGTGATTTTTCTTTAATCTTCTCAAGTGAGATTGTGTCTCCCTACTCTGCGGTTCGCGGTTTTCGCTGTAGTTTTATGTTAATTAGGGTATGCCGGTCAATGTACGGCGAGATATTCGGGGTATAAAAGTGGGATTGAGAGTTTGATAGAGCGGATTTTCTGTCACATCCTGCGCCATCGGTGAAAACAAGACTATAGCTCTGCCTTTTTGAGACTTGAAGCTCGCTGACAAAGAGAGCTGATAAAGAGTTGACAAATAAAGGACCCGAGGTTCAAGTCACCGAATGTGATGAACGTTTGCGTATAAATAGAGTATAGTTAGTATATAAATACATGACAGCCATAAAGCATAACCCCCCAGGGTGTCTTAAGAAAATAAGTCGCAAATTTTATCCTACAGTCCCATCGGATTATAATGGGATAAATTTCCTTCTTTGTCACGCGTCTCAGTAGAAATGCATGCTGGGTTTGAGATTTTTCTTTGTGAGATCGAATCTTGCTCGGACTTATTTTTCGGAACGAAAATTTTCATCAATTATTTTCGAACTGTAATTGAAAAAATATGTATAATAATTAAAATTACGAAAAATATAAATTAAAAGTAGGGTCAATCCATTTCAAGTGGTCCAGCACTGGTTGCTCGACCATTTTTAAAAAATCTGAATTTTTTTGTACAACAACCCTAACATGATAGAAGTTAAAAATGACTATTATTTTAATTTTATTAATTTTTTTTTTTTTTGTGTGCATGGCGGCCATCTTTGTTTCATCGTCTGCAGCAATTTTCTCACATGAAGGGTTTACGGAATTGTAAATAATTCATCGTTTATTTCTTCCATTCAAGTGCGGATTAAAGCAATTTGTACAGAATACATTGGGCTAAAAATTTGGTAATAGAGTAGTTTCCGAAACTAACTGCTTATTGGTGAAATTTAAGCATAAAGTTTCAGTTTTTTCCAAAATTTGTCCGTTTACAAGAGGAAATTTTCTATCAAGGAAAACTGTCAACATGACATAATTTTTTTTTTTACAAATAGTCCGAAAGTACTTGTACTCACACGCCGAGCTCCAGATCGTCAAAAAACCAACCAACCAACCAACCCTTCCCCTATTCTGTTTTTGTCTCAGGTCTTGCATAAAAATATTTTTTTTTCTTTATATAAAACTGCTAAGGTTTCTTTTAGTTACTGAAATTACTTACAACAAAAATTACTGAAACCATACAAAATGTAGGCTTTAGGCATAATTATTTTTTTAATTAATTCCTAAGCTTTGCAAAAGGCTTTATATTCTGTTACTATTATTTAAAGATAATCCAAAAAATAAATTTAAATGACACTCTGAGATAAATACTTAGCTGTGACTACAACAAAGCAATAGTTTGGCAGCATTGTTTTGACATGTTCCCCTTGCCATTTCTCAGCTTGTAGTCAAATTTCCATCCTCAAATTTCTTTACATTACACTACCATACAATACTCTCAGAAACCAGAACGAACTTCAGATTTTTATCTCGTGCCCCACCAGAGATATCAAAACCTCAAAAGTGCGATTTTCGACATTTTTGAAAAATTTGGGATTTTTTTAGCGAAGAGAAAGCAAGTCCCAGATCTGGAACTCGGCGCGTGAGTACAAGCACTTTTGGCCTATTTGTAAAAAAAATTATGTCATGTTGACAGTTTTCCTTAATAGAAAAATTTCCTCTTGTAAACGGATAAATTTTCGAAAAACACTGAAATTTTATAGTTAAATTTCACCAATAAGCAGTTAGTTTCGGAAACTACTCTATTACCAAATTTTTAGCCCAATGTATTCTGCACAAATTGCTTTAATTCGCACTTGAATTGGAGAAATAAGCGATGAATTATTTACAATTTCGTAAACCCTTCTTGTGAGGAAATTGCTGCAGACGATGAAACAAAGATCCCCGCCAGGGACAAACAAAAATTAATAAAATTAAAATAATAGTCATTTTGAACTTTTATCATGTTAGGGTTGTTGTACAAAAAAATTCAGATTTTTTAAAAATGGTCGAGCAACGAATAAATGATTTTCTGGACCACTTGAAATGGATTGACCCAGTATGTATTTTAGCATATAAGTGCATTTCCAACTACGAAATTTTGCATGTTTAAATATATAATTAAAAGTTTTTTTAAAAAGTAGGCATATTTATATATCTATAGAACAGAATTTTTTCGTTGTTATTTAAAATTATTTACAGTTATTATTATGATCAGCTACTATTTTTAACAGAGAAATAAATTAAAATACGGGAACAAATATGCTACTTTTATTTTGTTTCCTCATGCAAATATTTCAAATATTTCATGTTATATTAAAAAATACTTTTTTTATTTTTAATAGGATTTTTTAAAGTCTAGGATTCTTGATTTTTAATTAGAATAATTGTCTACGTAGTAATTTTTTTCGGAATTCAATTTTTTCTTGTTTAATATGTTTATATAATGCAGTTTAATTATATAAATATAATTTTAACTGTGAATCTTTGCATGTTTATATATTTAATGAAATGGAAAGCTAAAATCAATAAATAATAATAATAATAAACTAAAAAAAAATCAATTGGAATTTTTACTGTCATTAAAATAATATAATTTTAAAATTTATTTTCTGTTATTTACATAAATAAGCTACTATTTTTCACAGTGAAATAAATTAAAATACGTTACATAAAATTATAACGTACTGCTTTATTTTTTAAATTGTAATTTTTCGACTAACGTAATAATGTATAAATGTATCGCTTTTTAACAACTAACATTTTAACTTTTGAATTTTTTAAATTTTGTATTCTGATGCTTATAGTTGGAATAACTGTCTATGTGCTAAAAAATAAATTCTAAAAAGATACTGAATTGCCAAATGTAGTTATTACGTAGGCAGTAATTACAAAGCCAAAAATTCGAAAATGATAAAGTCATATTAATTTTAAAAAAGAAATAAAAAAAAATCATCAAATATGCGAAATATTTTCATAATGAAACAAATTAAAATAATATAATCATTCACGCATTTATATCACGTGTTTAAATTATTTTTCAATGAAAAATGGTAGCTAATCATAGAAATTACTGTAAATAATTTTAAATAACAACAAAAGAGTTTTGGTCCATAGACATATAAATATGCCTACTTTTTTTTTTTTTTTTTTTACCTTTAATTATATATTTAAACTTGCAAAATTTCGCAATTAAAAATGCACTTATATGCTACAAAACATACATTTAATTTATATTTTTCGTAAATTTAAATTATTATTCAAATTTTTTTAATTGCGGTTCGAAAATAATTGATGAAAATTTTCGTTCCGAAAAATAAGTTGGATCGGGATTCGATCTCACAAAGAAAAATCTCAAATCCAGCACGTGGCCGACCATGCGGCTGAGCCGCTTGCCAAAAAAGGAAATGTATCCGATTATAAACTGTAGCATAAACTTTGCGACTTATTTCCTCAAGACCCCCTGGGGGTTGCGCTTTATGGTTGTCATATATTTATATATTAACTATACTGTATTGATACACAAATGTTCATAACATTCGGTGATTCCAACCTCGGGCCGTCCCCTTGTGAGAGACATCGCCATTTTCGGCAAGAGGGCTTTCGGGTCCACCGTGGCTCAGTGGATAAGACGCCTCGCCACTAATCGCTTGAGAGCGTATTTGTGGGCGGGTTCGAATCCCGCCGGTTCCGTTGCACACTCCTTGTGGAGCCCCCAGGACATAATTCTCTGTTGTTGTAAATTTCCTTGTGCTATCTCGTCCCTGTATATCGACGATGACTTATAAGTGAGCCCTGGTGTCAAGCACACCAAGTCTGATGTATGTGTTCAATAAAACAAGCAAACAAGAGGGCTTTCCGTCAGAAAGACTTTTCAGCAACAACGGGTTGCTAAGTGACAAATTATGTTAGTTTTGAATTTGTGTGAAAACGATTTGTTTTTACTGACACTATTCGACATCGCAAGCCATATTGGATATACTTTGAGCGGACAGCCTTACATACCTAATTTAGTTTTAGACTTAGTTTTTCCATTTTTTTTTAAGTTTTTATTTAAAGATTGAAGAGAATTCGTTCAGAGCAGTGTAGTTTAAAATTTACTATCTCTATTACAATCATTGCCTAATTTCATCCTTTCAGGGGCAAAGCATTTCTGCTCCAAAAGTATTCAAATAAATAATTCACATCGCAATTTAAGGAGAAATTTATTTAAAAATAATCAATAGAAATTTAGTAAAAATTTACTGGTGCCATTTGGCCTTTTGGGGAGTAAAATTAACCGTTTGCAGACTGCAAACGACGCCCTTGAAAGGGTTAATGCCAATAAACAGTGTTTTACATCTTAAATTTGAATATGTCTCAATTACCTCGTGGCGACCCTAATAGCGTTGCCGCAATTGATGTACCTTTTATTCGGGAACTACAGTGTTGATTTATTTTTTGTTTTGTTTTGGCTGTAGGTAAACTATAAATCGATCGTTGGGAAAAAATAAAATAAAACAAATGCAATAGTTATGCGATTTTGAAAAAAAAAATAACATCTAAGATTAAAGTACGGTTTTCTACAGAATTACGGAAGTAACTTATTTATTTTCTTTCAATTTTTGACTGTATCACATTTATATATAATCGCACGGCAAGAAATAAGCGTAAAAATAAAATATTTACGCAACTGCGCAAAAAAAATCTAGTTTTTTATTAAAAAAAAAAACTATTGCGTTTCGTACCTTTATTTTTCTCCCAGTGATCAATTTATGGGTTACCTACTGTGAAAACTGTAAGAAATATTGAAATAGCTTCTGTATTTGCTGCAAAAAAGTTTTAAATCAATCTCTATTGCTTTACATATATGATTTTGAAACTTTTACCGCATTTTAAGCACGGTATTTCATATCGTGTAGATACAAATCAAGAAAACAGAAAATCTGAGATTTTAAAAAGATTTTTCTATAATGAGTAATCCTTTATTTCGCTACAATTTCTCGCCCTACTGCAGTTATATGTTCTATGTAAATCCTAAAACCATATACAAGTTTTCGAACGATGAGTCTAAGGCCTCGACTAGTTTGTCACATTTTTAAACATGATCTTTTATTTAAAGGCGTTTATTTCTTTCTTTTATAATTTTTTTGTGATTCTCTGTGATTTTTTGTGATTTCTAGTGATTAACGGTTAATAGAACCACCTATCGTTTAATAGAGTAACAAATGAGTAACAAATAATACAATTTTACTGTACATCTAAGAATTATCGTAGTCCAATTAAAAAATATATATACATTGAAGTATTTATATAAATTAAATCGAAATTGTTTGTCACGAACAATGCATCAACTGGATGTTTTTGAAGTACAAAAATTTCATAATGGTTCTTTGTTCTCAAGCATTTTTTTCTCTCAAAATATTTTTTCCGCATTAAGTTCAAATTATATTCAAATATGTTATTACATATTATTTCCCAGTTCACTGAAATCACGGTATTATTTACATGTGTTAGTATTTCTGGTAATTAAATAAGGGAAATGGGCATTTAAAATGACGTATAATAGAAATTTTACTGTACATCTAAGAATTAATGCAGTCTAATTTATAATATCTGAAAGAATTCCAATAACCTACGGCGAAACTGTTTATATCAGTAACATCCATTAGATGTTTTAAAATTTTGAAATTGATGAAGATTGATTCTTTGTCCTGAAATATTTTTGTCCCAAAATTTATCCTTAAATATATTGTTCATATACGCAAATTCATACACATTATTACACATTATTTCCCTGTTCTCTGAAATCACAGTATTGATAAAACATTATACCAATTATAGGAATCCACTGATAAAGGAAACTGACATTTAAAATGGTGCATAATAGAATTTTACTGGATATTTAAGAATTTATAAATTCTAATTTATATAATCTAAAAGCACTGGCATAAAGTAAATCGAAATTATAAAAACAACCAATTTATTTTTTTGCATAATGTTATTCAAGACAAAAATATAACTTATCAAATGTGTTACAGTACTCTGTTACAGTATTTTTCATTTTCGTAGAATAATTTAAATTTTAAAAGGCTATTTTAATTTTTAAGTTAATTTTTTTACGCTCTTATAGAATTTACAGACATAATAATAGAGATTATTTGGAGACTGGGGAACAACAAAACAAAAGAGGCATTTAAAATCAGTTTTGGACCTACTGTGGTAAGACGTTATCCACCAATATACTACAGGTAATAGGATTAACTAGTATAACAGAATATTCAGAGCTGTGAAGGGTTTTTTTTTAGTTCAAAGTAAGCCCAAGTTAAGGTGTATTTAAATATTGCAGTGATTTAGTAAAATATGCATCTTAAAACCCGACAAAAATACTTCAAACAGCTCATGTAAAAATGTTTTACTCTCTATGCACATTTTCAAATATATAATTGCATTTTATTTGTAGACTTCAAAATATTTCAACATAAAACAATAATAATAAGAAAATTTTCCAATATCACTGCCAAAAAGGGAGAATGAATTATAGAATCTCCATCATAGCTTTTCCAAGAAAAAATTCATTCAAATAAGTTTCAGGAAATCGAACATCGTAATTTGTTTGTTACATTCTAAAGTAAAAAAGTCCTTCCGGCCAGTGCCGGGAGGAAGAGGTAGCTTTCATATTCCTTATTTAAAAAAAAAAACCAACTTATATTATTCAAACACACGAAACTCAATTTAGTGGAAACCGAATATGGGAGATTCAGTACTATTTTTTATCAATACTAAATCATAAAGAATGAGAATTTCGCGAAATTAGTCAGCTTTATCCAAGCTGCTTTTATTTAAAGTACCTTATATTTGGCTGCCAAATGCGGCGATTGCTTAAAGTGCCTGCCATTTTAAGACAACATGGTGGATGAGGCTAACCAGTGAACTTGGTTGAGACCTTAGTACACCACATGCTCACTCACACCGGAATCGGTTGATATATACAAGTTCTGTCGCAGGCAAAAAATCAGATTTTTCAAAATGTCACCCACATTAGAAGTTGAAACTGCTATATCTGAGCCATTTTTTAAGATAAAGACAAACAAAAAATGCTCCTGAATCCTTATATAAAGGGCAAATACTTAAGAAAGAAACCTTTTTCAATTTCTAATTTTTTTGCACCTCATTTTAAATATATTTTTTTTAATTTAATGGCCGCCATTTTGAAACAAGATGGCTGATGAAGCTGGCCAGCGAACTTGGTCGAGATATTATTGTATACTATCCACATGCCTTTTTCCTTCGAAATAGGCGAATACGTGTGTTATCGCGTGACAAATACAAGATCATTTCAAAGTGTTAGCCATGCTAGAAATTCAAAGTGCTATAATTCAACCATTTTTTAAGATATAAAAAAAAGAACAAATTTTCAGAAACAAAAACTGCTCCAGAATCTTTGTATCAAGGCCAAACACATAAAAAAAAATCTTTTTCATTTTCCAATTTTTTAATACTTCATTTTAAATTTTAAATTACATTTTTTTAAAATGGCAACCCTTTTGAAACAAGATGGCGAATGAAGCTGGCCAACAAACACGGTCGAGACATTGGTATGTACTATGTACAGACCAAGTTACATCCAAATCGGTTCATAAATACACCTGTTATCGCATGACAAATATCAGGTCGTTTTAAAATGTCAGCCACAATAAAAATTCAAAATGCTATAACTCAGCCCTTTTTTTTTAGATATAGACGAAACAAAACCTGTTCCGGAATCTTAGTATTAAGGTCAAACACATACGAAAAAAATCTTTTTCATTTTCCAATTTTTTGGTATCTCATTTTAAATTTTAAATTTCTTTAAATGGCCGCCATTTTGAAACAAGATGGCGGATGAAGCTGGCCAACGAACTCGGTCGATATATTTGTATGTACTATGTACACACCAAGATACACCCAAATCGGTTCTTAAATACGTCTGTTATCACGTGACAAAAATTAGGACGTTTCAAAATGTCAGCCTCGCTAGAAATTCAAAATGTTATAACTCAGCCATTTTTTAAGATATAGACAAAACAAAAACTGCTTCCGAATCTTTTTATCAAGGTCAAACACATAAATAAAAAATATTTTTTGAATTTTCAATTTTTTGGTACCACATTTCAAATTTAATTTTTTCTTAAAAATTTAAATGACCGCCATTTTTAAACAAGATGGCGGCTGAAGCTGGCCAACGAACTCGGTCCAGACATTCGTATGTACTATGTATAAACGAAGTTACATCCAAATCGGTTCATAAATATGCCTTTTATCGCGTGACAAAATTCAGGACGTTTCAAAATGTCAGCCACGCTAGAAATTCAAAATGCTATAACTCAGCCATTTTTTAAGATATAGACGAAACAAAAACTGCTCCGGAGTCTTTGTGTAAAGATCAAATACATAAGAAAAAAATATTTTTCCATTTTCAATTTTTTGGTACCACATTTCAAATTTTAATTTTTTTTTTAAATTTTAAATGGCCGCCATTTTGAAACAAAATGGCGGATGAAGCTGGCCAACGAACTCGGTCGAGACATTGGTATGTACTATGTACACACCGAATTACATCCAAATCGGTTCATAAATACGAGAGTTACAGTGTGACATAGGTCAGATATATATATATATATATATATATATATATATATATATATCAATTTTGAACGGAGGGTGGTTTCGGGGTCTGGGGGTCATGATCGATGAAAATATACCAAAATTTTTTGAAATCGCTTTCCTCCGAACGGCTGCAATAGGTAGCTTTTTGTAATGAAAGCTACCTAATAAAAGCGAAGGGGAGATATACTAATTCTAAAGAATAATAGCCGTTTAACATGATCAGAAAAAATAGCAATTAATCGCGATTTTGATTTATTTTTTAAGTAACCATGTGAACTGGACTTATATAAGCAAATTATCTGATATCCGTCTCCAGATATCAATACCACTTAATAGATAAAAGTGTGGTATATTATTATTTGTAATAATAATATGTGTGGTATTTATATTATTTCAAAGTTGTGTAAACTACTGTTTTATCGAGTTTATGTGGTAATTATCCTATTTTATTTATTAAATAAAATTTTCTAATTTCATTAAACAAAACAACCTTTTCTATTGAGATAAGAAAAATTTCAGTAAAAAATTACAAACAAAATTGGATACTGCACACTGCAACCTAGTCCGCAAAGGATGGTTAATTTACTAAGCATAGTTAATTAGATAAAACTTTTTAAACTGATGTACTTTAACCAATTTCTAAGTTAAATATCTCTTAAAATATTTTTTTTGATTTAAAAAGCGTCTGCTTCAACGAGTGTATCATAAATGTATATATAAAACGTCTAAATTTCTTAGTTTTATATGCAATAGTATTCTTAATGTAAATCCAGAAAGAGGCCCACTTACAATAAATTCAATTACGGCAGCGACAGCTTTAGTTGCATTTTTAGGTGTGTTCGTAATTATATAAATACGTAGCGCTTATAGCAGTCGGCTAATCCGCCCGTCTGTTCGCATATCACGATGCAAAAACTACCCAAACAAATGTTTTGAAATTTAATATATATAATCCTTGCAGAATATTGTCGAGTCATTTCAAAATTTATGAAAATTGAATCAAAACTTAAAAAAACATTAATAAAAGTTTTCTTCGTTCTATTCAATCCCATCATACGTAATTAATTCAATGATATCATATAATAGGTAATTATTCTAAGTTGCCATGGTGATTACGTCCTATATAAGATGGAGTTATATTATTTCCGTATTGATGAATGTAATATATATAATCGCAATAAACCTTGTAGTCATGCATTTTAACATAAAAGTGCAACAGATGTTACTCCGAGCTCTGAATATTTTTAAAACTAGCTATAGTACAAGGTGGTCATAATTAAATTGACAGTAATCAGAGTATTCTGTAGCGCGCTCTAATTGAGAGCATGAGGCCAAATTTTGAAATAAGATTAAACAAAACGGGGAACGAAGTATTCCGCGAAAAAAAAGTTCAAAAAGGTCAACGCTAGGGGAATATGCAGCGCTGTGTAACATAAAAGTGAGTTTTAAAAAATGTAGAATCAATACTGAAATAAAATTACCTTTTATTTAGCACATTTAACGATTTTAGTATCGATTCTGCATTTTTTAAAACTCTGTTTTATGTTAGACAGCGCCACATATCCCCTAGCGGTGGCTTTTGGAACTAAAAATTTTTTTCGCTGAATCCTTCGTCCTCCGTCTTGTTTAATCTTATTACAAAATTTGGCGCCATTCTCGCTATTAGATCGCGCTACAGAACACTCTGAGTACTGTCAGTTTAACTATGGCCATCTTGTACAGTCGTGGAAAGAAAAAAGTAAACACCCCCTACTAACTCCTCAACAAATTATCCTCGACGAAAGACACTGGTACCGAAAGATTAGAAATAAAGTCTATTTTTAAATGATGTGTATAAAATTTTCTTAGGGGGGCATCTACATATTAAAACGAATCCGAACTTCATTTTTTTCATTCGCAATACCCAATTTTATGGCGAAATTTCAAATCTTTGGATCAAACTATGCCTAGACTTCAAATTTCAAGTCGTTTGAATGATAAGTTTTTGAATTATAAACATTCAAAATTTAGTGCTTCTAATGTTAAATTACATTTTAATATTTTTATTTATATCTCCTGAAATTATGCTCCTAATGTGCGAATTTTTTGTGTAACAATAATTCTAATATACCCAAACATAAATACGTTGAATTTGCAATTTTTTATAATTTTATGATATGAATTAGGAATTATGAAATTAATATTCGAAAAAAATTATGAATTGCAACTTACAATTTTTTTTTGACGGATATAGATTTATTAAGTCCTGCTTTATGGAAATCCAAAATTTCACATTTTCTACCAAGTAGTTTTCAAATTATGCTTAACAAACGACAGAACAATGGTTTAAGGTGCCGTCTATGATAGAAGTGAGTAAATAGTTTGAATTTATTCTGCTGTCCTGTAATATAATAGGCCTCATTGACTCCTTGAGTGGCGCTTAAGATGCCTTGATCAAGAAAGGGGCTCTCCCAGTTAACAAACGAGTACGGAACTTCCATTTGTATACAGCCCTTAAAATAAGCTCAATTTAAAATAATTAATTTCTCGGAAACTTGTGGTACGAACTGCATAAAAATTTGTTTTTAGGCTAATTGAAGGGTGTAGTGTTCATTTACACTGTCAGAATTGTGTACTGCTATTGAAAAAAACAAAGTTATGGTTCGTTTTAATATGTAGATGTCCTCCTAAGCAAATTTTATATGCATCATTTAAAAGTAAACTTTATTCCCAATCGTTCGGTACCAGTAACTTTCTTCTACGATAATTTGTTAGGAGTTAGTAAGGGGTGTTTACTTTTTTTCCCCACGACTGTACATTAATTTGCCGCTTTTGACATACAATGTTTTAGAATAGAGAGATATATTTTTTACATATATAGGGTGACCCTGCCAGCAGTTGATACCCTTCCATTATTTGAAAATTTTTTTAAATATTGCGCTATTTCAGGTGGAAATGAGTCTTAAACGTGACACTAGACATAATATCTTTGTTTGAATGTTGGAGCATCTGTTGTCACATTGTTACCAGCTGCCGGATGTAAGAGAAGCCATTTTATATATATATTTTAAATTAGAAAATGTAAAAACTTATTTTTTGATTAGTTGGAGACAATTACAGTAAGTTAAAATAATGCACTTCCCTCTTGCTTATTTCAAATAACAGTTTTATAAGAATTATTGTTAATCACAGCCCAAGCATGATATTTTAAAGAGTAATTTTTGAATTTTAGACTATTTTCTTCGATTGATCAACTACTGGGAAAATGGAAATTAACGAAACTATATATTTATAATTTTGTTGCTATTTAATTTCAGCAGATTTCATTTTTGCCCATTATAGGACATGAAGTAAGGGTTGTTGCATTCAAGTTAGTTTACTTCTTAAACTTAAAAGGAAAGAAATACAGTGTGTATCTGAAATGCTTCAACAAACTTAGAGGGATGATAGTACTCATGAAGACGAACAAAAAATGCAATGGAACATGGGGTCACAAATGACGTTTAAAGGATTAAAATCGAGAAAATGCGTCTGGAAATGGACAAACTGAGACAAGAAACAAACATTCCAGAGAATTATTTATTGCACAGAATAGATACAACACATCTCGTGATTCCCAAATAAAACAAATAATTTACAACAATTGTTCAAAGTGTCGACCGCGGACATTATTATACAGAGTACATCTACGGAGGAACAACTGGCGGATACGCTCGAAGGCTTCGGGAGTCCTGCTTACGTGGATTCCTGCTCACAGATTTGTTTCACTTTCTTCCAAGTTTTTGTTATCTCTTTCTGACCGGATATGCATCAAGTGAAAGAAAAACTAGCTTCGTGGTACTAGCAAGTTCTGCAGAATAGCTGATTGCAAGATTTCGAGATTTTTATTAGTTTTGCTATTTTCAACCTTGAAACGTCATTTGCAACCGCATTTTTTGTTCATCTTGATGAGTACTATCATCCCCCTAAGTTTGTTGAAGCATTTCAGATACACCCTGTATAATGTAATATGTAGCACTGACTTTCTTTGATCAACTACTGGCTGGGTCACCCAACTTCATATACCTATATTAAAACATCACATATTACTACATTTATTAGTATATAAAAATTTGTATCGGTAATTTAATTTTCAAAATAATAAAACACAAAAAATACTAATAAAAGGTCATTTTAATCTGATCAAATAAAGTTGAAAATGGATCTGAAAATCGACTTTTCAATGTAGTTTTTTTACGGGAAAAAACCCAATCAAGTAAGTTTTTGGAAATCGAACAAAGTAAAAAGAAAAACAATGACAAATGGTATAAAACTGCCTTATTTCTCTTCATTTTCTTTTATCTGGAAACATAACAATGTGTAATATGAGACATTGTAGATCATGAAATGGGATGTCCTGGAAACAGATTGAAATAAAAGATAACATGACAGTCGATAAGGAAGAAAAATGATATTGTGAAACTAAATTACTTTGGCATTTCCTCTTTTGTTCCCTTTAAATAAATAAATAAATATGTATATATATATATATATATATATATATATACAGGGTGTCCATAATTAAACAATCCTACTTTAAGGTTGTTTACAGACAAAACTATTGTTCATAAAGTTGTGAAATTTTATGAAAGACATAATAAAGTGATGGGGATTTGTTTAACCTAAAAAATACATAAATAAAAGTAGTTCAGAATTTCGCCACCAGGGCGATTTTAAATAAATTACACATTTAGCATTACGATAGTTTAGAAATATTATTTATTAACTTAACATTATTCCAGAGACAGCATTCCACGACATGTTCCTAGCATTTCAAAGAACACACTGCGTTCAACTGTGGAACATGCTATCTTACAATTCCAGATGGCATCTGAAAATGATGAAAATCATGCAGAACTTGTTTGATTATAACAAAATTTGTTCAACTATCGTAAATGTGTGCTAAATGTGTAATTCGTTAAAAAACGCCTCCTAATTTGTTTTCGCTCAAACAAATTTCCAGACTTTTATTATGTCTTCCAAAAAATTTCACAATATTCTTTGCAATTGTTTAGTCTGTAGACAACTTTGAAATAGGGTCGTTTAATTATAGACAAACTGTAAATAAAATTTCTAAACTATCGTAATGCTAAATGTATAATTTATTAAAAATCTCCCTCTGGTGGCAAAATTTTGAACTATTTTTATTTATATATTTGTTAGCTTAAACAAATTCCCAATACTTTATTATGTCTTTTGCAAAATTTCGCAACATTATGAACAATAATTTTGTCTGTAGACAACATTAAAGTAGGGTCGTTTAATTATGGACTTGGACACGCTGTATATACAGTAGAACTCCGCTGATTCGAAATTCCGTTTTATCCGAACCGATTTTATTTTTGAAATTTATACCTAACAGATTAACTGAAAATATTGAATTATTGTACTAAAAACAAAAAAGGACTTTTTACACTTTTTACAACAAAATTTTCCGGATTACAGGATGAATGTTGGAAAAAACGTGTTGAAATTTGAATTAAACAAAAAATGGCAGTAAAGCATGTTTTTTATTCTTTAAACAGCTTGAATAGAAAAAAATATTCAATAATGTAAAAGTACTACATACGTACACGAATATAAAATGAAAACAAGCACTGAAAGCCTACACAGTAAAAAAAAAAATGGTAACGTTCCATGTAAAATCCAGGAACGTTTCGCCTTTTCTCAGGTTTTCAGAATAATTTAGCTCTTTCCTGTGAAATTCTGGTTTTCTTATCTGAAACGTTCCTGAACAAAAGTTGGAAACAGCAAAACGCGTCGTCCGCCATTTATTATTTTTTTTTTGCTGTAATCCGTTGCTCGTGCGCGAGTGTCGAAAACGAATTCCTTAAATGAATGTAAAAAAAATTAATATGGAATGCAAATAAATCAATAGACGACATAATCCTTTACGTCTGTATTGTCAAGTCAATTCAGATGAAAATACAATACCTCTGTGACATCGCTAAGAGATTATCTCTCGTACTTGTCTGTGGAATGTTTAACGAGTAGACCGTGTAAAAAAAATACACCTATTATTTGGATTTCCATTAACCAGGGGACCATCAAACATGATTCTCACCGATTTTGATTAATTTAAAGTATGTTTTAGAGTTCTTATCTCTAATTATTCTTGTGAAAGGATTTCTTCAAATGGGCCTTAAATTTTCAGAAATTAGATGCCGAGGTTTAGCATACGTTTCAAATACCCATTAGTTTGCAGCTCTCAACGTGTCTTTCGTGTTGTGGACGCAGAAAGCTCGCATGCCACCCGTACGGCCCGAGTTCGATGCTACCGCTTGGCTTTTTTTTTTCTTTTTTAATTAATTTTATATTTTAACACTTTATTACAATTTGATTTAAATTTGATATATATTTGACACTTTGAATTGCTGCAAATTTGAATTTTTTTGTTTCGGAAAAAATATACAATTACGTTTAGGTTTTTTTTTTTTTTTTCATGAAAATTTATATGCATTTTATCTAACTTGTAAACTAACATAATTACTGACGAAAATCCAAAATATTTTATGTCTAGATTTTTTTTTTCTAATTATTATTTACATTTATATATTTTTATATTTTAAGCAAAATTAGGAAACAATATATCATATATATATTTACTTTACTGAATTTTAACTGAAAATTTATTTTTTCGTGTAAATTATAAATAATAATTTTAATGTCAATTTCAAAATATTTTTTCATTCTAACAAATAATGATAATAAAGCGAAAATTGTCAACTGGAAATGTAAAAATCGTCTGCGGATCCCGCATGCTGTGAAATGTCAGTAATGTTTTGCTGTCAACAGAAATATTCCTGGTATTTCGCAGGAAACTTACTGGCATTTCTGTAGAAAGTTTTTAACATATACAGTAAAGTTCCAGTCATTTTCAAGAAATGTTTCTTGGAAATAATGGGCAACTCAGCTGCCCATTTTTTCCCAGGAACGTTGCGGAATTTTTTTTACAGTGTACTCGTATAAGCCACCTTAAAAACTCTCAAATATCAGTTTGTTTGCCAGTCACTATAAAATTATTTTTTTAAATGCAAAAAAATTACAAAACTTTTTTTTTCTTTTCAACAGCTTGATTTAGCAAATTATCTAAAGAAATATTTTTTTTTCTCCCCCCGCCCGTAGACGTAGTCACTGAGCTATTTATAGATTCGCGGTTTTGTACCGTTTGTAATGAGTTGTAACGCAATTTCTTACTCTGAAGTTACATTAGATTATTTTAAACATAAAGAGTGCTTAAAGCAATACTTTTTTCAAGCAAGCATTCTGGATTATCCAACATGCCGGACCTTAGGATGCCGGTTTAGAGGATGTTTACTGTACTACTCAGTACTTATAATTTACATTTTCTTTTAGCAAAATAACATTTTTCTTTTCTATTTTTATAAGAATTTTGGGTCCGATTTTTTTTTGTAATCCGCACAGGCACCGATCCTAATTACTTCGGATTAGCGGGGGTCTACTCTACATATATATGATTTACGGAAACATGATTTAAAAAAAAAAATTCATTGATAATTTCAATAATTTTTTTACATTTAATTCATTCTTTTCAATAGCGTACTACCAACACCAAAAAGCATTTTATATGAAAAATATCAATTATATATTAAAGTTTAGAAATTTATTAAAAGCGATGATTTTGTATTAGTCGTATAACAAAGCTTAATGGCAGAAAGAAATCGCGAAAGATTTCGCTGATTAAAGCATTTTTTTCATTCGAAAAATTTCAATAGTTAAGCACTGAGTTCGATTACATATCTGTTAAATTTGTACTTATTTATATATTTTATTTATTTATGAAGTTTTAATTTAGTTATGGAATATTAGCCAGAAACAAAAGCTAAACTATTTATATTGTTCTAAGTTCAAAAGGGTTAATCTTTTGTAATCGCATTGCACGTGATAGAACTAGATTTAAAAAATTGGCACTTGGAAAATCTTTTAAAAAACCATAAAAAATTTATTATATTGATATATAATATTCAAATACATTGCATTTGAAAGTACATATTTTTCCTATTCGACGGTATAAAAATTGAAATTGCGCGATGTTTAGATGTAAGAATAAAATGCAGTAATAGCGAAATTTATTGGGCTGTGTTGCGACCGTCAATATGACGTTAGCGCTACTTATGAACATGTGTTTGTTTTACAATATAGATATTCATTAAAGAAACTTTTTTAAAAGTGTAAAAGTGTAGTAGAAAACACAAGATTTTGTAAACGTATACATAAAAAAGATTTTGCTTCGAAAACCTTTTTTGAAAAAAACAAGAAAAAAACTTACACTATTTTGATCAAAACTCTATTTTACAAAGTATCTAACCATTTTTGTACAACTCTTTTCATGATTTTGGGAAATAAACATTTGCAATTTACTTTTCGTACCGATGAAACAGAATTCTACTGGTAAGGTTGTAATTTGCTTTCTTATGGTTAAGAAATTGCAAAACTTTAGTAAATAATTTTAGAGATTTTCTCTAGGAAAAAAAAAAAAGATAATCACTGCCAAAAAATTAAAAATTTTACTTTTAACTACTAACATTACTCATATTGACGGAAAAAATGTGTTCAGAATCATAAATGTTAAAGGAAGCGTTTAAGAATCACACCAAGCATTCCAAAATTTGTCATACTTATTCCAAATCATCCAATAAATAATTATTTCCGACATTCAATAACTTATGTGTCACTAATGTTGTTCGAATTATTTATAGTTACAAAGTAGTACAAGCTATATAATTTGGTTAAGTAAAATAAAAACAGCATTTTAGGCAATAATAACAACAAATAAAAATGTTTTTCAATTTGAAAATTAATGAAAATAAGCGTTAAAAAAATTCTAATAATTTATTTTAAATAATATTAAAATACAAGTAGTGAAAATTTGGAAAACATTTTTGGAAAATTCCTTTCTGTAAAATGCTATACGTTTTAATATAGATTTGGTAACTAAGAGGCATAATTTCAACTCCATTAATTGCCGAGGACTGAAGTTAAAACATTACATCAAAAATTTTCATAGCCTTTGAAGTTGGCCGAGATGCATCTTTAGGAGTTTAGATTTTAGAGTCATAATATATACAGAGTGCTCATAAAAAACTTCTCCGATATATGTACTTCTAACGACCTAACCGCTCAACCAATCGAAAGGAAATTTCAGATTTAGTTATTTGAAGGTATGCGCTCGAGATCGTGATGATTTAAAACAATAGAGCTCTCACGGTTACGGTTACAGTGAAATTTTTTTGAAATTTTCGAATGACAGCACCATTGCTTTCCTGCGCACATTCATCAGCGCATTAAAAAACCATAAATGGAGTTGGAACGATACACGTATGACTAACATTGCCGGTGTATTATCGTGGCACTCAATCCTAATCATTTCCTATGTAACGTAATATTCAGCACTATAAAACAAATGATTGCATTTTTATTTTCACTGTGTGTACACAAACACAACTCAAAAATTTTAAAACAAATCTTACGACATTGCTCAGTTCACAAGTGAAAGAAAAAAGAGCTGGCTACTGAAAAACATGTCTTGCAGCCACTCCTTCGTTCCTCGCAATTGTCTTTTTTGCAAGTACGCGGCAATTTTCATCGTACGTGTATCATTCCATTGCCATTTATGGTTTTTCAATGCACTGATGAATTTGCGCATGAAAAAAAATAGGTGTTGTCATTCGAAAATTTCGAAATTTTTTCACTGTAACCGTAGTTGTGGGAACTCTACTGTTTTAAATCACCACGATCTCGCGCGCATACCTTCAAATAAGTATATTTGAATTCCTTTTCGATTGGTTAAATGGTTAGGCCGCCAGATGTTCATATATCGGTGAATTTTTTTTATGACCACCTTGTATATCTAATATCATTTAAAAATGGTTTATGTCAATTTTATTTTGTGTGTGTGTTTACATATCGGCGGAAAAGTGCCTTTAGCTGCGTTTTTTACCCATACATGCAAAAATATTTATTGAGATATATAAGTAACTGACGGAATACCCTTTAAAATTTCGGCGTTTATAATTTGGCCTTAACATCATCTGTTAGCAACAAATAAAAAATAAATAAATAAGAAAATTAATGAGAAAAAATCTATTTCTCCATGCTAGCACTAAACCAACTCCCCCCTAAATAAATATAGTCTATAATAAGAAACATAAAAATGGAGATTTTGGGTCAAAGGTGGCTGGGACATAAAATTTATTACAATATAATTATTCATACGAAAAGTAACACATTTTCTTGCTGACTACAAAAAACGTTCTAAACAATAACGTTCCAAAAATTATTTTTCTAGGCAGAACATATTAAATGCCTGTTATTTTCCAAAGAAAAATCACTTGTTCCAAATTAGCACTTTCTAAATGTTTCAATATTCTGCATAACATATTTTTATTACTATAATTCTCCTAGTAATCAAATATTGTCGAAATTCGTATGTCTGAGGTTTTTCAAAGTGTAGTATATTTTAATAAGGCCTCTTTGAGGAAGGTCTCTTTTATCAAACAGCATAACTTTATGTCTAAAGAGAGTTTTATTTAAAAGCTATTTCTTGTCTATTTTTCTGAAATGAAATTAAGCATCCAAAGTAAAGCAAACATTGGATAAAATCTGTGCAAATAGATTCAGGCAGAGTACACTAGAATTTTTCTTCACCAGCCTAATCAATAAACAGCATTTAAGCAAAAAGGAAGTAACGCAAACTACGTTTTAAATCTTAAAGTATCACAAATGGTTTGAATGAAAATACGCCTTTATAGGTTTTATCTATGTATAATTTTACCTCACTACATAAAGAAAAATCATTTATTCCACATCATTACATTCTTTAAAAGTTCTAATAGTCCGTAATAGTAATAATAGTAGCATAGCATAACTTGTTTTTTTACTATAATTCTCTTATTATTAAAGTATTGTAAAAAATTGTACATCTGCATTTTTCCTTGGTGATATTTTAATAAAGCCATACACTGTTAAAATTCTGCAGCGAAAAGTCCAGCCATCGGACTTTTTTTTTAAATAACGATTGTTTGACTATATTATAAATCACATTTGAGCATATTATTGACACTATTATGGCCAGAAAAAAGTTAAATTACGGTTATGTGACTGAGTTTTATAAATAAAATTATGTTTAACAAAAACACAATTGAAGCAAATACATTAAACCTGAAGTACCATGAATTGTTTTAATGACAATTACTTATCACCGATATAGATTTTATCTATATATAGTTTACCTCAGTTACTAAAGTAAAATCACTTACTCCACAGGAGTTTCTTTAAAAGTTTGAATAGTCTGAATATCAGCACACTACATAATTTGGTTTTGTTATATAATTAATTATCTTATTAATAAAATATTGCCAACAATTGTACATCTGATTTTTCCCCAGTTCATTGTACTTTAAGATAGCCTCTTTTATCAGACATCATAACTTTAGTACATCTTAAGAGATTTTAATTTAAAAACTACTTCTTGTCTTTTTATCTGAGATGAAATTAAGCATCCAAAGTAAAGAAAACATTGGATAAAATCGGATCAAACATATTCAGGCAGAGCGCACAAGAAATTTTCTTCCCCAGTAAAATAAATAAAACAGTTTTTAAGCAAAAAGCAAGTAAAGCAAAATATGTTTTAAACCAGACAATATCACAAATTGTTTGAGTGAAAATAGACCTATATAAATTTTACCTATATATAGTTTTACCTCAGTACCTAAAGAAAAATTATTTATTACACCCACATTTTTGAAAAGTTTCATTAGTTTGGGTATCAACGCACTACACAACTTATTTTTTTACTATAATTCCCTTATTAATCAAATGTCAAAAATTGTACATCTGACTGAGTATTTTCTCAATGATAACGTTTTTAAATTAGGATGGTTGCCTAATTATATTATGAAGCGTATTGGACCATATTATTGGCCCTATTGTGGTCAGAATAACGTTAAATTCAAGTTATGTGATTGTTTTTACAGCAAATACATTGAAGGAGAGCACGCATGAATTTTTCTTCTCCATTCAAATAAATAAAATAGATTTTAAGCAAATAAGCATTTGAAGCAAAATAGTTTTAAACACAAAAGTACCATGAATGGTTTTAACGACAATAGATATACATTTAGATAAATATACATTTAGACTATAGATTTTATCTAAACATATTTTTACCTCAGTTCCTAAAAAAATCACTTATTTAATGCCACTTTCTTTAGGAGTTTCAATATTCAGCATAAAATATTTTTGTTACTATAATTATCTTACTAATAAAATATTGTCCAAAATTGTACAACTGATTTTTTCCCAGTTCATTATACTTTAAGAAAGGTTCTTTTAAGAAGGTTTTCTTTTATCAGCCAACATAATTTTACATCTAGAGAGATTTTAATTTAAAAACTACTTTTTGCCTATTTTTTCTGAAATTAAACTAAACATCCAGAGTAAAGTAAATATAGTATAAGATCTGAGCAAATAGAGTAACGCAGAGTACACAAGAAATGTTCTTCTCCAGTCAAATAAATAAAATAGTTTTAAGCAAAAAAACTATTGATGCAAAATACGTTTTAAACTTAAGTACCATGAATTGTTTGAATGATAATTAATTTAACGCCGACATAGATTTTACCTATTCATAGACTCCTTGTTATCCCAGTTCCTAAAAAAAATTACTAGTTCCACGTGACCAATTTCTTTAAATGTTTCTCCATATTATTGATCTGCATAGCATGTTTATGTTACTATAAGTCTCTTATTAATAAAATATTGTCAAAAATTGCATATATGAATTTTTTCACAGTGCATTATATTTTTAAAAAAAGCCTTTTTACATTTTTTTTTAATCAAAAACTATAGCGTTATATCTAAAGATATTTCCATTTAAAAACTATTTCTTATCTCTTTTTTTTCTGAAATAGCACTAAGCATCCAAAGTAAAGCAAATAGGGAATAAAATCTTAGCAAATAGATTCAGGCAAACACACAAGAAGTTTTCTTCTCCAGCAAAATAAACTGAACAGTTTTAAGCAAAAAAGGAGTTGATCTAAATACGTTTTAAGGCTGACAAATACTAGAAATGGTTTGAATGAAAACTAATTTAAGACAGATACAGATTACATATCTATACATCTTTGCCTCAGTTTTTTAAGAAAAATCACTTGTTTTAATATCAACACTTCCTTTAAAAGTTCCAATATTCTGCGTATCACTGTAGTGCATAATATATTTTGTTATTATAATTCTCTCGATTTTTCAAAGATAATGAAAAACCGTAAATCTGAATTCCGCCATAATGTATTATATTTTAAGAATGCCTCTTTAAAGCATGTATTTTTTTGTCAGACAAAATTTGTATGTAAAGAGATTTCAATTTAAAAATATCCTCTAGTCTGTTTTTACAAAAGGAAATTCAGCATCTAAGGCAAAGTAAATACCTGATAAAATTTGAGCAAATGGATTAAATGGCCTACATTATAAAGGCCGTTTTGATGAAAATTTTCGAAAATTTCTTATTGTTTTATTTTATAAAGCAATCTTTTACGACTCGAAATCTGTTTCAATTTCATTCCTACGATTATTAGAAGAAGAGTTATGACCCATTTAATAAACACTATTGACTCAAATACCGGAATTGAGAAGAAATGCGAGAATAAATGTAAACAATATTTCTATGCATGATTTTCTTACACTTTTCACATAAAAACACTAATAAACCTAAATTGATACTTCTACATTAATTTGATAGATAATAAATAATACAGATAAGAAATGTTTAAGTGCAATTTCTGGAAAATCAATTTTTTCATTAATTACAAGTACGATCAACTTCATTACATAAAATGTTTTAAGCATATTTTAGTGAAATTTTGTCAAAATGCTTTCCATATTACTCACTGTTCTGAACTAGAATCTAAGCTTTATGTGACGATGTCATTATTTTATAGGTACTCGAAAAAAGGGTAATTTTTTATAAAAAATTGATTTTTTGACGTATTCTGAAATATTCCATTTAATTTTCAAGGTATTGTAAAATTTCTAGCTCACTTCACAGGTAAGTGTAATAGTAGTATTTACTACAAATGAAATTGAAATATATTTCGTTGAATTGAGTGTGCGCTGTCTCGAGTAACCATGAAATTTTACTAAAAAAATGGCAAAAAGTCCCAATTTTTTTAAATGTTATGAAGATATTCCCAGGATTTTATGTTTTTGCACCATTCTGTGTTATTCAATATTGTACATTCTTTTTACTAGTGATCGAAGAGAACACAAGTATTTCTCTTCGCTATCTAAATAAATATCACATTGTAGATATAACATTGTAGATATCACATTGTAGATGTATCACATAAATATCACATTGTATCACACAATAAATATCACACACAGTAGGCGCATCAAATTATGCTCTAAAATCGAAACTACCACAAATAGTTTGAACATAAATTAATTTACCGCCGACATAAAATTATGTGTCTGTGTGATGATGCAATGTCTTCTAAACGGAAGGTTCTACCTCTTTGGGTCAAAATTTTAGATTTTTTCCTATTTTGCATTTTTATAGTACATCCCTCAACAGCGTCGATTATTGCCTGAAAGCGATTTCCTGATATTCCAATACCTTACAAACTTTCCTCCCCCCCCCTCCTTTGAACATGACGTCACGCCTTGCACGTAACGCTGTTTTTAACACTTTCCAACAAAGTTGAAAACCGTTTATACATTCGGTGTGTCTGGTAGTCTGTCCGTCTGTCCACGCTCTTACCCCCGTATATATATTCGGACTTTCATGAAATTGATAAAGATTATTTAGGGTTGCCAAAGCATGTTTGGTGTCGTATATGAAGTACGTAGGATTAATCGTTCATTTGCAGGGGCACTCAAAAGTATTCCATTACATTATGGTATATGGGGAAAAATCGTTTGCAGAGCATTTTAATCACTTGCCATATTTAAAATGTATTGAAACTGATATAAAACACTGAATTTCACTACAATCTCGTTAGAAAAGGGCATTCATAGCATTTTTTATTCATTTACAGGGACGCACGAAAGAAATCGGTTACAGTGAAGTATTGTCTTTGAGTAATATTTGCTGGAGTGTACGGTTTAAAATTCGGCATGCGCTTTTAAATTTAATTAATTTTGGCATCCTACTCGTAACGTATAAGTTCTATACCTGAAAGGTACAGGGCTGTAAAAAGTATTCACGTACCGTTCTACTCATTAGAGGGAATTGTTGAACGTAAAATTTCAACTGAAGTATATATATCGCTTAAGTGAACTAAATTTTGACACGCATGTAGTTATTAGATTCAAATTCATATATCATATACAGGGCTGCTGAAAAAATTCGCATAATTTTCCAATTGTGGATGGGAACAGCTTAAATTGGGTTTTGAAATGCATTATGCATTTCCATATGGTTGAATTAGACGTAATATTTTAATTTTTTAAACGGTGCAGATTTGTTACATTATTCTGAATGTGTTTCATAATCTATGCTTGACGCATGATATTTTCTTGCTTGTTTAAAATTGAAACTTGTTTTTCTCGAAACCATGTTTTTCAAACTGGGCGGCAATTTTCCTCGACAGCTATTCAACGGATTTCAGTTTTTTTTTTTTTTTTTTTTTTTTTGTATATAAAACAAAGATAATTGTATTTCTGGAGCTTATACTACTGTAAAGTATAATTTTGTTGATTAATTACTTTTTCGAACCTACAACAGATAAAAAAAAGGCGAAAAAACGAATTTTTTGTTCAAATGACAGCCATTTTGTCAAAAATAAACTGTACGACTAAATGTTGATATAAGCTCCACACACTTCAATGTCCTGTCATAATTTTGCGTACAAATTTGTTTCAGATATATGTGACAGGAGAAAAATGGTCACCCAGATGGAAGTTCACGGCGTGCACCTGCACTGTAAAAAAAAATCCGATCAGTTTTCCTGTAGGAATCTGAAAAATAGTTGCCCTTATCATACCGGAAAATTTACCGACCCAGCTCAGAATAAAATCCGTAAAAAAAAGAAATAGTCAATAAAACGGTATTTTACGAATTTTATTCCGATTTTACGGATTTTATTCCGTGCTGGGTCGGAAATTTTTCCGGTACGATAAGGGCAACTATTTTTCCAATTCTTACAAGAAAACTGGTCTTTTTTTTTTTTTTTTAAAGCGTGCAGGTACACCCCGTCGCAACCTGAAATTTAGGCCAATGAAGTAGAACATCCAGTTACGAAAAATGACTTGTTATGCATAATTATTTCCACTAAAATTTACCCTATTCTATGAGACATAGTTCTTCAATCCATATCGATTTTTTTTTGTCATTGCAGCTCAACCATTATTCGAAGACTGGTAAGGAATTATTTAATTCTGTCACATACATGATATAAAAGTTCAGAAAGAGTTTTAAAGTATGAAACAAGAATTTTGGATAAAGTTATCTCAATTTAAAGACCACTTCTAGTCTACTATTTATGTATTGAAATCAGAAATCCAATGGAAAACAGACAATTGATGACAGATCTGAGAAAATGGATTCAGCCAGTTTTAAAGCAAAGTACCGCCAACTTTGAGCTACTTTTTCCTCGTTCCACTCACATTTCATTTATTAAAAAAATAATTAAATATGATTTTTCAACGTCGAAATGGAGTTGTAAACAATTAACATAAAACAGTGAAGCAAACTATATGGTTTAAAAGACGAAATTTTTTATTTTTTTATTTTTTAACTGTTTTAAAATTTTGGAACAAAGTAGCTGGGGGCTTCTTTGGACCATTTACTTAGTTTCATATAAAATGAACACATTTCATATGTAAATGGATGCATTTTTATTGAAACACTCTTTACAATAGCATCTTCTAATAAATTAGCACTGCAAACTAAATAGACAACTGTTTTTTTCATAATATTTAAACACAATAAACCAATTGTTAATATTAAAGAAACGAGAAACAGTTTTCGTCATGTTATCCTCAGCAACTGGAACAAAAACAATTAATGTAACATTTTGCTACAGTAACATTAGAGAAAAATGTTACTTAAAATATGTTTTAAGAGATTTGGTTGTACAAAAGTCATATCTAAGTAATTGGGGCTATTTTTGAACTAAAAAAAGCCTGGCACAAAGTAGCGCCGAAATACTATTCGTCATGTTAGCTTTATGAAAACGTTAACATGTCCTGTCAAAATAAAAAGTTAAAGGAAAAACTATGATCACACATGGATTACAGGTTACTAAAGGTAATATTTTGACACTTACGACCTCTGCATATTCGGGTCTTGAAAGGTTTCAACACTTCCAAAGAGCAACCTTCAGGAATAAACTGCTTGTGAATGATGCCATCAACGTCGAAAAAGTGATGACCATTGTCTTGATTCTCGACTTCTGGAGTTCACCGCTTTTGACGTCGGTGATGACGATGCTTTCTTAACCGCACTTTACTGAAAACATCATGCTTCGTCCTTTCGTACTGAAAACATCACGTTTCGACGTCAACAATCGTTGTTCGACATTCCCGAGCTCTGACATGATCCCGTTACACAGTTATAGCAAACTAGATGCACTTAGCATCACACAACATATAGCAACGTGAAATTGTACGGTTTTACAAGACGAAGAGTAGTCGTGCTTACATCACCTGCGAGTACGCAGCGCCATCTGTTGACCGGTAATTTAACTAGTCCGAGAAATTTTGGGACGGACTATGTATAAATATGGGGTGAGACTCTATACATAAATCACAACTCACTTTTAGGACGAACACTGACATTTATTGAGACGAACACACAAACAAAAATACAGATTAAAACACTCTTCTCGTTCTTTAATTAGCTTAAAAGCTATAATTCAGGCTTCATTTATAAACGTCGTAATATTTCCAGCATTTCTACACGTCGTTTAAACCTTCCGTTTTGTAGCGTCGAAAGTATTCTGATTCTTTTACAAAATCAATATCGTCGAACCTTTTCTCATTCTATTACTTCCACTGCGTTTCTACTTCACACAGCTTCGTTGGTTTACGTTCCCTTTTTTAATCTCGAAGCAGAAACACGGAGTTGGAGACATTCGGTCTAATGCAGGTGTTCCTACGAAATTCCCACAAGCGGCCGTCCTGACATCTGGAGCTGCCGCAGCGACATGTGGTGAAATAGAATCTGAAAAAACAAAAAACAAAAACCAGTAACTGTTCTTAGGGGGGGGGGGGAAAGAAAAAAAATTGATCTGCACGTCATAGTTGAAGTAGCGTAACATCATATGGGTTGACTTATAAAATTGTTACAAACACATAAGAAGAGAAGATTAAAAAAATGTTTTTTTTAAGTTTCAGTTTTCGTCAGGCCAAGGTTTCATGTATTCAGCACAGGAGCTAGTATTTATCCGTCCTTCAGTTGATGAGATTTTCGTTACGTTGTAGGTGTCGTTAGACTTCACTTTGATTACTTTATACGGACCTAAGAATTTATGGTCCTTGCTGGGTTCTCTTAATTGCTACAAGGTCACCAAGCTTGTTCTTCCGGGGTTTCTTACGCCGTAAATTATAGTGCTTGCGATTTTCTTGTTGAATTTCCAGAATATTCTTCTTGGCTTCTTTACGGAGCTCTTCTCTGTCTTTCATGAATTGTTCTGCGACTGCACTGTTTAAGAGGTCAATAATTTGTACATCTTCTTTCTGTTTCATTTTTGTACCAAATAATATTTCAAACGGTGTTTTCTTAATGCTTCGTTGGTAAATTGAATTAATGACTTGTTGAACTTTAGGAACATGTTTAAACCATTTGGTCGGTTCGTCTTTGGACATTTTAGAGATTACAGAAATTATGGTGGAATTAAGTCGCTCTACTTGACCATTGGCACGGGGAAGGCCAGTTGTAACTGTCTCGTGCTTTATATTTTCATCTTGACAATAATCAGTAAATTTTTTGCTTGTGAATGCAAGACCTTTATCGCTAATGATGGTGGAAGGATTGCCAAAAGTGTGACTTTGTTGTCGTAGTTTTGATATAACTTCCGTAGCAGAAGTGGTTTTACAGGGATACAACGAGACGAATTTAGTAAATGCATCTATTAAAGACAAAATATGTTTATAATTTTGTTGGTTGTTTCAAGAGGGCCTAAATGATCAATGTGGTAGGTTTGTAGAGAAGTCTCTTCTTTAGGTAAGGAATGTAATTCACCTTCTTGTTTTCCACGTTTGCGATTATACAAAAGGCATGTTACACAATTTGCTATAATTTTATCAATTTTATTTGACATATTAGGGATGATAAATTCTTCGTTTAGGAGTTCTTTACAGTGTTTACGGCCAAAATGCCCTTTGTCATGAACGTGTTTAATGACATTTAGCTGTATTTCATCCGGCACAACTATCAGATCGATACCTTTATGAGTTTTATAGAGAACGTTATTTTTAAGGAAATAGTTGTCATATGGCTTTGTTTTCAAAACTTCTTCGATGGATTGTATATGTTCGTCAGTGTTCTGTGATTGTATGATTTTGGAAGTAAAACTATCTTGAATGATCATACATATTGGATTTCTGCTTAAAGCGTCGACATGGCGCATGCGTGTACCTTGTCTGTGTTCGATTGTATAGTTATAGTCAGCTAACATTAAAGCCCATCGAGCAATCTTGGTGCAAAGATCTTTTTTATTCATAGTAAGGGCGAATGCGTTGCAATCTGTGACTATCTTGAAAGGAATACCTAGAATGTAAACGCGAAATTTTTTAAGGGCTTCTATGACAGCTAAAACTTCTAATTCATAACTCGAATATTTACGTTCGGCATCTGTGGTTTTTTTGCTCATAAAATAGACAGGGTGAAATTGATTGTCAATAGAAGACTTTTGAAGGAGGACTGCTCCGTAACCGTCAATAGATGCATCACAGTGAACTTCTGTTTCGTTACTAGGGTTATAAATGCTTAAAACAGGACCTGAAGAAAGGATGTGTTTCAGCTGATTAAATGCATTTCGTTGCTGGTCACCAAAGTGAAATTTAGTGTCCTTTCTAAGGAGATCTGTTAAAGGCTTAGCTATTAAAGAGTAATCTTGAATGAATTTACGAAAATATGAAGTTAGTCCGACGAATGAATGTTTATCCTTTAAACTTTTGGGTTCTGGGAAATTAAGGACAGCTTTAGTTTTTAAGGGAGATGGATGCAGTTGACCATTTTTAATGTGGTAACCCAAAAAATCAATTTCTCGCTGTAAAAAGTGGCATTTTTTGAGATTCAACTCTAAACCATATTCGGATGCAGTTGTAATGACGCGTTGTAATTTCTGGAGTCCTTCGACTTCGTTTTCAGCTGGTATTATGAAGTCATCCATATAGACGATAAGCACTTTTTCATTAATGAGGTCTCGAAAAACGTTATAAATATATCTTTGAAACACTAAGGGTGCATCGCTAAGGCCATAATTCCTATATAAGAATTCAAAATGACCAGAATGTGTTACGAAAGAAGTATATTTTCTACTATTTTCTTCTACTTCGACATGAAAAAAAGCATTTTTAAGGTCAAGAGTAGTAAATACTTTTGCAGAATGCAACTGATCAATAATGCCATCAATTACTGGGAGAGGAAAACGTTGTTTATGTGTTTTAGAATTTAATTTCCTATAGTCTACACATAATCTATATGAACCATCTTTCTTTTTTACTAGGACAATAGGTGATGAAAAATTACTAGTGCTTTTACGAATAATTCCTTTTTCGAGCCACTCAGAAATTTGTTTTTCGACGAAGTTTTTCTCTATTCGCGCCAAGCGTCTGGGAGGACAAGTGACAGGTTCTTCGTTTTCCAGAGGAATTTATAATTTAACATCAGTTATCTTTATTTTTTAGGAGAATAATTTTCAATAAGTTCTGAAATTTTTGAACGTATTGTTTCATCGGTAATATGAGATAAATCAAGATTAAGATCGTCTAACACATGAGCAACATTAATCAAAAAAGTATTGGACGTATCGTCATTTTCCTCGATTTTTTGCATCGAAATATTACTTCCAGAAATTGTTAAAATACTTTCTTGTATGAAATCTGTACCAATAATAAGATCAAAAGATATGGAATAATCTGGGACTACATAAACATTAGTTGTATAATTAAAATCATCTATCATAATGTCGTAGAGAAAAACCCAGGGGTTTGATTATAGTATTTCCTAATCCAGTTAATGGGATAGTTGAATGTTCAAGGTTCGAGACTGTAGGGAGTTTTCGGTAAATACTTTCCTTTAGCAATCTTCTTTCACTACCTGTGTCTACCAATGATGTAACATTTACAGACGAAATAATGACTTGTTTGGTCATGAAAGTGTTCGACATAACTGTGGAAACATTGGAGGGTTCTGACTTAACTCTAGGCCTCCTTGGTTGATCACATTGAGCCGATTTATGACAAAAATTCGAGCAATTAAAACAACGAGGGCCTTTATCTTTATGCCTGCATTGGCTACTGTTATGATTTGACAAGCCACAATTAAAGCAAAAAAGATCGGATTTTGGTCGAAAGGATTTGTCGTCCACTGGCATTTCAGGTTTGACTTTACGAAATTTACTGTTCTCAAAGTCATGTCGAATTTTGTCATAAATTTTGAACTTTTGCTTGAATTCTACAATGGAGTGGCATCCATATAACATCGATTTTCTGAAAACAGGGTCGGGTATACTGTTTATGATATATTGCATTAATGCGGAATCCTCGATTTTACCACGCGAACATATTTGTTTCATGATAAGAAAATATTCTTCTATTGATTCATTTTCTTGCAATTTCCGTTTATTTAATATATCCTGTAACTCGGTAGAATTATAAGTGGTACTAAATTCTGAAATTAAGAGTTGTTTAAGTTTGACATATGAATTGATATGAAATTCTGTTTGTACTAATAACTGGGCTTTTCCTAGTAAGGATCTTTTACAAAATATGAATTTATGAAAGTCAGATAAATTAAACATATTGGTGACATCGTCAAAATTATTTATCCAAACATTTATATCACTAAAAGAACTACCATCGAAAGGAGGAACTACACTTTCAATATCAGTGAAATTAATAGACGATGGCACAAAACTTTGAACTAAAAATTGCTTCTGTTTGTCAAAATTTGATAATTCAGTATTGTTACTTGAAGCCATATTATTTGAAGGCAATTCGGTTTCCGAGTCAGTGTCACTTTCATTTTGTATAATATTATTTTGTAGTAAGGTCAAGTCTGAAAGGTATGTAACTAATCGGGTTGCGAGATCGTTTAAAGATCCTTCATTATCAATACAAAGTAGATTGCACACTGTAATCAGATCATTTAATGAAAAATCAGTTTGAACTTTAGTTATTTTATTTTTGAATTCGATGCTGTCGGTTTGAAAACCGAAACCAGTAGCATCAAATAGAATTTATGTAGCAATTTAATTTTATTTGTTCGTTAGTTTTTAAATGCAAGTTCCAGTTCGGGTATGTCAACTAACTTCATAATAAAATAATAATAATGAACTCATCGTTAGGACAATCTGGCTTGAATCTGTATGATGAATAATTCTAATTAATAATATTGGTGGGTTAACTGGGACTTCTGACACCACTTTATGGGGTGAAACTCTATACATAAATCACAACTCACTTTTAGGACGATCACTGACATTTATTGAGACGAACACACAAACAAAAATACAGATAAAAACACTCTTCTCGTTCTTTAATTAGCTTAAAAGCTATAATTCAGGCTTCATTTATAAACGTCGTAATATTTCCAGCATTTCTACACGTCGTTTAAACCTTCCGTTTTGTAGCGTCGAAAGTATTCTGAATCTCTTACAAAATCAATATCGTCGAACTTTTTCTCATTCCATTACTTCCACTGCGTTTCTACTTCACATAGCTTCGTTGGTTTACGTTCCCTTTTTTAATCTCGAAGCAGAAACAAGGAGTTGGAGACATTCGGTCTAATGCAGGTGTTCCTACGAAATTCCCACGTAAATATCCCAAGATTTAAGCAAACAGTAGATGAAGCATAATATACTTTCAAATTGAAACTAGCAAAAAATAGTTTGAACATAAATTAATACACCACCGACACCAACTTCTGTACGTATGTAATAATACATTATTTTCGTACGAAAATGACTTGTTTTGGTTGAATATTTCCTTTAAAATTTGTAATATTCTATAATACATTGTGCTGCATGCATGTCGATTTTTTTACCACGGCAATTCTGCCACTATTCGACGATTGTTAAGAAGTTGTACTACTTTTGCATGTATAAAAATATCTATTCAGAAAAGTTTGTACAGAATATTTTTTTTTATAACAAGTTTTTTTTTTTTTTTTTTGATAAAATAATTTCAACTCAAACCTACTTTCACTCTAGTCTTTATGAATTGAAATCAAGCATCCAAACAAATATTGTACAAAATCTGAGCAAGTAAATTGTACCCACATTAGAATCTGAAATGAATTGAAATCTCTTTATATAATTTCTCTTCTTCAAGTGTATATATATATATATAATAGTTTTCATAGTTCCAAAGCAAACAAGAAAGAAATCTAAATGTTTTAATACAAAAGTATAAGAAATGGTTTAAATGAAACATATTATAATACTGATATAAATTTTAACTGTGATAGTTTATTTTCTTAAGTTTCTTCATATCAAGTAGTGATAACATAGTTTCTTAAGAAAAATCGCTTGTTCAACATCAGCATTTTCTGTAAAGGTTTCAATATTCTGCATTGCACTCTGCTCCAATTCTGCTATTATTCAAATGTTGTCAAAAAATTGTGCATCCGAAAATTTCCAGGATTTATTGTGTTATAAGAAATCTACTTGAATAATTTTTTTCATTATACATCATTTTTATATAAAGATATTTTAAATTACAAACAATATTATGTCTATTTTTTGTATATTGAAGTCAACCATCATAGGGAAAGTAAATACTCGATAAAATCTGTGAAATTGGATGTAGTCAGTTTTAAAGTACACATGAAATTATTTTATCTAGTTACAAAATATATACCACAGTGTTTAAGCAAGCAGCAGAAAGAGAAACAATATACTTTAAAACTGAAACTACCACAATTGGCTTTAATGTAAATTAATTTATCATCGGCAAAAATTTCTTTAGATATGTAACCCATACCCTTTCTTTCTATATATACATTCTTTATATATGTAATGCTCTACCTTCATAAGAAAAATCACTTGTTGTACATCAACATGTCCTTTAAACGTTTCAAGGTTCTGTGAAACACTGTGTTGCAATACGCAGCATGTTTTGATTACTATATTTCAATCATTATCTGAAGACTGCAAAACATTTAAAATTTTTGCGTCCAGGTATTATACATTCAAAACGCTTTGAAAAAAAAGATTTCACAAGAAATTTTTTACGAAGGTTCCATAAAGCTTTTCAAATCATATTAAAGAATCTCAAATCATTTTTATCAAAGTGATTTCAATTTAAATGGTACTTCCAGTTCATTCTTTCTGTATAGAATTCGGGCACCCTTGGCAAAGTAAATACTCGATAAAATCTGAGCAAATGGATGCAGCCACTTTTAGAGTACACAAGAATTTCGCCGGCTGAATAAATATCACAGTGTTTAAGTAAAGTGTATATTGAGCAAAATGTTCTTTAAAAAAATTCCGTAAATGATTTGAAAGAAAAAGCCTATCGGAAGGATATCTTATTCTGAGATCTAATACTATTCATTCTACATATTTATACAAGTCAAAAAGACAAAAATTAGAGATCTTGATAGTTCAGGTTTAAAGAACATCTAACACTTAAGAGCTTAATTTTTTGTCTCCTCTGAATTTCCTGCATTATATTCCACTGGAAAATCAGCGGATTTTGAAGCATGATAAAAATTATACACATTTATGAATTTACAAAAATTTTAAAAAATGTTCGCTATAAAAATGTATTTTAAAAGAAAACAGTTAAACAGTAACTTGACATAACTATATTTTAAAAAATGATGTTCACACGGGAGATACTGTTTAAAAGCGAGGTTGTCCCAAGAAGGATGTTTCAAAAATGAAGTTACCATAAGAGGTATTTTTAAGAATTAAAGTTGTCACTCTTAACTGAGCTTCCAAACACAACTCACACCAGATTGCATATTTATGAAAATTGAATGCCAGAACTTCTGGTGTCACCATGTTTGCGCTTGTCTGGTGTTCAGTGTCTGCTTGTATGAACCTGCCTGGTTTCACCGTGTCTGCGGTACGATAATTTAAATGTGAGTTCTAAACGTTTTAATGTATGCAATCCTCCCCGTGGGGCAGGTAGGGGTGTCTCTGATCGCCATCTGTAACATTATGTCCAGTCCTGACACACAAAATTTGAACTTGATGTGACAATTTGATCACGAGTTAAAAGAGTTTAAATTTGTAGGGCTCTTATATTCATCTTTTAAGTTCCATAAATAAAACCTAATGTGTATCCCCTGAAAATCTTTCAAATAAACAATATGGTTAGAACCATACAAGTTAGACGATGTTGTTAATATTGCGTCAAACCACACTCACTGAAATATGCCAACTGTTCAAGAAACAGCAAAAATGAATTAGTTTAAAAACTAAAAAGTAGAAAATAAAATATAAATAAAAAATAATAAGTGTAATAGTCTTAAAGAAATCCGCTTTTATCGGGTCTTCAAAATACTTTTATCACTTTAATACATGGTTCGGCAAAAAAAATAAAAGGCCACCAAAAAAAAAAAAAAAAAATCTTGGATTTTCAGCAAGTTTTTTTAAAAACTCAAAAAACACAATGAAAGGGACTTATAAGACTAATGCACGTTTGCATGCCGATGTATGAAAAATGAGTTTCAGCCAATATCGGAGAGTGTTTCTGGAGCTAGAATTATGCGTGTTAAAAATACAGCTGTAATTTGTATATGTTTTTTTTTTTTTTTTTATAGTACACGAAACAACGCGCCTATAATGCATAAACAAAATGATAAAAGAGAAAGTTTGTTAAATAATTGTTTTAATAGCATAAAATAAAGATAGATACAAAACATAGTGAAAAATTATTATTTTATAAGTAATTTCATGCTACAATTGATAATTACTTGGCCAAATCCGTAAGTAGGTTACAAAAGCCAATAAAAAAGGGGAAACCAAGATACATACTCTGAAAGCATGTTTATCTCTCTATGTAATCGCCATTTACATTGATACACTTGTTCCATCTCTTTGTGAGCTTTCCAATAGATACTGCAGAAAAGTCTTTGGACTGCTCTGTCAGTCATCTATGTACAGTACATCCCATTGAACGTCTGCATCAGTCGCGAAACGCTTATCACCCAGATGCAATTTTGACCAAACAGGCGATATTTTTTTAGAGCAAAGTCTGGAAGTTGCCACTGAAACTCTTTAAGCACATCCTTGAACAGTCATCGAGCACAGTCACGATTTTCAAATACAGCTGCTCAACATACACAACTGTTGCCTCATAAATTCGAAATTAACATCTTATAGTTGTATAGTGCTGCCACCTATTGGCATGTTTGAGAAGAATTTATTACTAATTTCCGACCTATCATATCGGTTTGCAACCTACTTACCTAATTTTCCCTTGTAATATTATAAATAAATAGATTAGAAATTCAGAACATGGAATTTAAAATTATATATAAAACATATAATTTCTAATTTATACTTCATGAAAGGAGATTAAAGTAAAAATTCGAAACATTTATATTCGTATACTTTTATCCTTATGTCACTAATATGAAAATAAAATAGGAACGAAAGAAAATAAAAATGAATGAAAACATAATAAATCAAAATAATAGTTTCAAGTAGTATTTCAAAGCCTTTATTCAAATGTCTTTATTTGGCCTTAAAGACTTTTTTTAGATTTCTTCTTTGTATTTTAAAGTCAATATTGCAATTCATTTTTTTTAAGTAGTTTTACTTATTCAAAAGAATCGATTTCCAATATTTCCTGGAGCTTTCACATAGTGTTTATTTAAAACAAATTTCTTGACACTTTTTTTTTCAAGGGATACTAGCTGTTTAGCTGTAGGGTACAATGAAATCGCTGTAACAAACACAGGAATTTTTTTAATTTTTTTTGAAGATATTATAGCAGTGAAGGATTGGGTTTTTAAACAATGTATGAAAAAGAATTTTATTAAACGACATATTTAAGTTATCTGTAAATATAAAATTTTTATTTGAGGTACATAACGTAATTTAAATAATATAAAGTTTAATTTCTTATAAAAATAGATACAATTTATCACATACATTTTTTTATTAAACTGAAAGTAAATTGCAGCTTTTGGAAACAACAATTTTACAGAAAAATAAACTACAGTTTTAGAATACTATAATTTCTACAGTCTCTAACTTAAAAGACCCTGTTTCATTATAATATATACTACAACTTATGATGATAAAATCAGGTGAAAGTATTTAAAAGTAAAAGATCCTTACATAAATAAATAAAAATCTGTCAAGTGCTAGTTTTACTGCCGCACAACAAAGTTTTGTACAACAGGTTCTGTACAACAAAGACCTAGTACAAAGTGTAAACGTGGCATTCTTCCGAAAGCGTTTCTAAAGGTGGCCCAAAGCTACAATGCCGCCTTGTTCAGTGCCACTGTTTTCTATATAGGTTTTTAATTATTATCTCGGCAATTTTTTCAAAAATCATTATCAACTATCCTTTGATGATTCCACGTCGACATTTGCGCTAACCGCCTATAAAGTCTAGCAAGTTTAAACTTTCGTCGTTCCTTAGTTTTTAATGAAAACGGCTGTGACAGCAAGACAGACAAACAAACATGTGATCTTATAATAATTCCGTTTCTACTTTTATAAAAAGGAACTTTAAAATGATTTAAATGCCTTCAAATCTGTCTTTAGCTATCCTGTTTGGTGCGTCGTTTGGAATACACACTTTTAACCGCTCCGCTGTCTACAGTACATCCTCCGTGCTTTTGTATTTGCCTTTTGTATTTTAACGAATGCACTGTCATTGAGACTGACAATCTCCAAAACTGCTGTCTGCTTTTTCAAATCCATAATTTCATTTATTCTTTTGTCACGAGTTGTCTATTCTTTTCTGAATATGAGGGAAAGTAAGTAAGTAGGTCACAAACCGATATGAGAGGTCGGAAATTACATTGTTTCCAAATGTGTCAATAGGTGGCAGTACTGTTCAACTATAAGATGCCAATTTCGAATTTATGAGACAACAGTTGTGCAAGATGAGCAGGGGCGTTCAGAAAGTTGTTAACGGAAAATGAAGTGGTCGTCCTGTTGAGATTGTGACAGAAAAAAACAGTGCGTAAGGTTGAGGAAATGGTTACAGCTGACAATACACAGCATTTGCACCTGCAACAGGGTGTTCACATGGTTTAGCCTACAGCCAACTGATGCAGACGTTGAATGTGGGGTACACACATGGTTGAGAGTGATGTTCAAAGACTTTTATCCAGCAGGTATTAGGAAACCCATAAAGAAATGGGACAAATGTATTAATGTAAATGACGATTATATGGAGAAATAAAAATGCCTTTTAAGTATGTATCTTGGCTTTACATTTTCATTGGCTTTTGTGACATACTTACTGACTTGCCTTCGTATAACGGCAGGAAGTTCAGTCTTCTCCTTTTAAACGTCCATGGTATGTTTAAAAAAGTGACCATTGTGCAATTCGCCCTTAATATTCGAACTCGTCATATGTTTATATTCATGAACTTGAAATTGATTCAGATATTTATTTGAGAAGAAGGAAAACTAATCTCTTTTATTCCTGAAATGTGTCCTGGATTTAGACTCCACTTTTTCACTTTTGATCATGGGATATCACTTACAACAGGAAGCAGTATCTTGCGACTGATTCCACCATTTTCTGTTCGTTTTAACAGATCACATGTAGGGAATATGAGTAGATATTGACTATATTTTCACATCGGTCAGGGTGCGTTTAAAATACGTAATCAACTATGGAAAATAGCGTTCATTTCGGCATTACTGTAAACTCCTTCTTTTTGGAACAATTTTTTCGTTATTTAGATGTTTCGTTTTAGCTGGTTTTATAGTGTTATATTATACAGTGCGATTTTTTTTTTATCAATAACCAATAGTTATTCTTAAACCGTTAGTTTTAGTGGTACACTTACAGTTGCAACATATTTTCAAATATTGTTCTTTATGATATGAAAAAACGTTTATCACTAAATAGTTATTTTTTAAAAAAGTTACAAACTTTAAATTTTTATAAGAGCATTGAATCATATAAGTTATAATTAGAAAATCTTTCACATGCCATAACGAGTAAGTCATTAAAAATTCAATTTTTGCGATAATTATTTACAGAGTTATGATGCTTTTGAATACTGGGCCTTTTCGGAGTTTGCTGGTTCTAAGATAGAAAAAAAAACGCGTTTTTGATATGTAACGCCATTTATTATATTAATCAATTACTTGCATGCGTGCGTATATATAGACATTTACTTCATTATATGTCTTAAGTCATGTTTTTTTTTTTTTTTTTATTAGTAGTAGTACATAAGTCTAGTATCATTTGTATGCTTTTTCAAAGAATTATAAAATTCTTCCAAGTCATTATTATACAGTGTATCTGTAAAACAATGTCCCAGATGTAAATTTTATTAGCATCAACTGTAAGCGCTGTGGAGTATTGGTCAAGATTACAAATGAAAAGTAACTCAAACAGTTTAAGATAAGCGCATGCGCGAGTACTGCTTTGTTATTGTCTCGTTTGCAATGCCACTTACGCAACATGGCGACTCCTGAGCGTAAAGCGTTATTGCCAAATCGAAGATTTAAAATCCGTTAGATACATGCGATTATGTTCTTTAGGGCTTAATTAAAGATCGTGTCTATGTTCCGACACTACCTAATAATTTGCCGTTGTTGAGGCTCAGATTTGAAGAGGCTATTGCTTCCATCACGTCGGACTTGTTAGCTGAAATGTGGGAAGAATTGGACTTTAGGTTGGATGTGTCCCGCATAACAAAAGGTGCACATATTGAATGTTTGCAAAAAGAAGTAGGTTAAACTAAGTTCAGTTCGATGTACGATTTGTCGTAAATGGGTAAATAGTCTAAAACTGTTTTAATATACCATTAAAACTCGGACATTCTTTCATGAACACCCTATATTCAGAAAACAAACGATGTTTAAAATGCTAATTAGAAATATTTTTATTCTAAATCTATTTATATAAAATGTCTGTGTGTCCCTCACAATTCCGGTAGAACCGCCTCATTGGAATGAGTAACTGTTGAAAATTACAAATGCAGGGTTACCGTACAGTAGCGCCAAATGTTGACAAACTTCGCGAAATATCGCCAAATTTGGCGATAAAAATAGGTTCTCATATATGAAGCCAACTTGGCGGTAGCTAGCTAATTCGGCGAAATTCCTATTAAAACCATTAATATTTCATAATCGAGGTCACCGGAATTTAATTTTAACTCTGCGCTTTTAAGGGATTTTTTCAAAATTTATGGGTGAGAATTTAAACTGTAATATACGAAAATGTACGTCTTTACATCTTATTTCCGATGCTACTAATAACATAACAGCCAATATACGGCGCTGTACTGTCTGAGCTCCTACCTGCTTGATTTTAATCTGCTTTAGGTACTTTTCCAGTATAGGGGCCTTGGTGATATCGAGAAATTGAAATTTAGAAATATTTTCTAGCAACTTTCCCCTTTTTCATGTACACAAGTAATTTTTCAATTTTTATACGATTTATTTAATATAAAGAAGCCATTTAATTATTTTTGTATACAAACTGGAGTAAATTGCATATAAAAAAGCAACAATAATATAGATATAAATAAAATGTTTATAGGTTATTTAAATAAACTTAAAAGTTCATTAATTTTGTTTTCATAGCGGTTTATATCATTTGGCAAAAAATCTCACTTCTGAAGTCCAAATTAGGACAAACTTTAAAAAAGTACGTCAAGTCCCCTATACTGGAAAAGTACCGCGCTTTATATAGTCGGATACAGAATTCTCTGTACTTTTTCCACTTTTCGGGATTTGGAGAACAAGTAAAATTGGCAACGTATATTCTGGCAACCTATTCGCTGTTTCATTTCATATACGCACGTATTTTTTTTTTCAATATTTATACAATTTACTTAGCATAAAAAAGTCATATATCTAATTTTATAATATAGACATGACCTGTAATCTGCAAAAAGTCTCAAATCCGCACAACACTTGGAACCAAGCTGTGCGGATTACTGGTCTTCTACTGTGTGTTACAGTTTTTCATAAATTAGTTTCGTTTTTAAAATCTGTTATTTTTATCTATCACTGCGGAACAAGCGAGAAAAACTCATATTCTTGCACATGCGTTGTATATATCTTCATGTCTCATATTCCGTCATTTTTGACGGTTATCTTTCTAGTATAATATAGTCTCTCAATTACCCTTTTTATTATTTATTCGGTATTAAAAAATAAGTTTTTTTTATGGAAAACATAATTTCTTTATGTAAACTTTTTATTTGTAAATCCATATTGGTTACAAAAAAATTAACGAAATCCTTATTATTATAAAGAGTTCTGGGCTTTTGATACATGTTCTCTGAATGTATTAATTACATCGTTTTTTTCAAGAACTCTTTTAATATCGTATAATATTTTTTTATGATAGGTCATATTTACTTAATTATCATTATTTCGTTTTTTCTTTAGCATCTTTTCATTCCATTTTTTTTTCGCTTTTCTAAACCACTAATTGACAATTTATGTCTTTTAATAAATAATTAATCCAATATATGACGTATTGCATTATTATATTAAGACAACAAGCTGTTTTTTTCGTTACTACAAAATGCCTACATGATAGAAAAACTGAATGATGTGCTTGAAAAAAAGTATACCATTCATTAAATTTATGCACTTTTTATTTAAAGAAAAAGGTCCCTTTTTGTTTTTGTGGCTAGATTCGACCATTATATGATTAAATTAAAAAGTACAAAGTTTTCTTTTACTCTTTTTAAAAAATCTTGTCAAATTAGTGTGATATGTCTTTCGTTGGTAGATTCCTTACGGGCAGTTTTGTTTAAAATAATTCAGTATTATAAAGATTCTTTAAAAGGATAGATTTTTATATGGTAATTTTAATATTTTTACTTTCTTTATCTTCAATGGAAGTATTGTAATGGATATTTTTTCGATTTCCGGTTTTCGACGGATTTACACCCTTTTAGGGGACAGAGATCCCCAAAAACATGTTTATCAGGGATGAGATTACTGCGTTTTGCATGCCAGTATTTTGTTAGAGAAAATGATATTTCATTAAACGGAATATTTTTGCAATTTAACAGAACAACATTTTCTCTAAGAAAATACTGGTGTGCAAAAACGCAGAAGTCTCATCCCTGGATTATACAAAATGTGTGTCCGTTCATCCGTATGTCCGTGTGTCGCCATTGTACCATAGAAAAGTGTATGAATTTATAGATAGAATCGAAGCAAATTTAATGTGTGTGCTTTGGGCGATGTCAAACAGGTATTCCCTGAATATGTAAAAATTCCGTCTGAGGAGGTCCTGCAATAGCAATTTTTGTACAATTTTCTGGATTTTTCGTAGTTCTATACTGCAATACATACTTCAATAGAAGAAAGTATTGTAATCGAAATTTTTCTCAACTTCCGGTTTTCTACGGGTTTACACGTTTTAGGGGTCAGAGATCCCCAAAAACATGTGTATACAAGATGTCTGTATATCCGTTCGTATGTCCGAGTGCCCGTGTGTCGCCATCAGAAAATGTATGAAGTTATGAATAGAACTGAACAAATTTTTTTATGTTTTTGGCAGTGGCAAGCAAGTTCTCACTGAATTTAAAAACATTCCGCCGAAAGGGGGCGCTGTAGTAGCGATTTTTGTGTCATTTTCATTATTGTATCATCGAAAAGTGTATGAAGTTTTGTATACAGGGTGTCTCAGAAGTAATGGAACGAACTTTATGGGGAGGTAGGGGACATCACAAGGATTTAGATTTGCATAGGAACCCAGGGTCGGAAACGCTGTCCTGTCGCGGTAGTGACGACACAAAACACAAGAAAGAAAGGACACGAACAGGGAGAGAAAACATGTTTATTATTCTTAGTACTGCAAAAATGCCGGAACAATGCTGGAAAGTGTTGAGGAACTTGTTGCACGCATCGTGGCAGCTGCTGGGAAAGTCCGGGGCACTCCCTGTATTTGCGAGAACATTAGATCTTCCATACGCCGGAGATGCGCTTCCATGCATCACGGCCCGGGGTCGTAATTTTGAACACCTACTTTGATGAACACCTACTTTGATCGTCAACCACTGAACTAATATCATTGACGATCGTTGTCCCTTTAATGTTCTTTCTACTTAGTTTTTTGATGTACAATGATGATGATAATAAACATGTTTTCTTCTCTTGTTTGTATCTGTCTTTCTTGTCTTTTATGCCGTCACTACCGCGCCAGGAAAGCGTTTCCGACCCTGGGTTGCTATGCAAATCTTAATCCTTGTGATGTCCCCTACTTCCCCTTAAAGTTTGTCTCATTACTTCTGGGACACCCTGTAGAATTGAACTAAATTTTTTGCGTATGTTTTTAGCTATAGCAATCAACTCTTTCTTGAATTTGGAAATTTTCCACCAGAAGGAGGCTCTGAAATAGCGATTTTTGTATAATTTCTTGATTTTTCGTCGTTTTCTTGCACATCAGTGCCTCGTTCAGCGATAGGAACTTCGCATCCTGCTAAGGCGGCTATTCGCAAACAGCTGATATACAACAGAATTGCGAAAAACTAATGATTTTAATAAATGCCATGATCCGAATTAACTCGTTTTTGCTCCGATTAATTGACTGAAGCAGACATTTTCGATAAAAATCAAAGTTGATATAGTATTGAACTAATATCATTTGTAACTACTGTTTGAAATATTAAGATGTATGACATAGAAGAAAGTTTTGGGATTGGCACATCCAACTAGTTTTGATTCAGATTGTATTTACACCAGTTAATCTTTCTTTTTATTAAAAATAAAATACGTGCAGCAGTGATATTCAAAAGTACTAATACAATAAATTTAAAAGTAATGATTAACTCTAATTTTTTAGTCGCAAAATTGTTCAGTGTTACCACTCACCGGGAAACATCGCAAGGTGGGTGATTTGTCGATTCTAGCTGGCCAAAAGTCGAATTTAAAAGTTTATCCTAGCGTAAATTATTTTTTGCCTGTTATAGCTCAGTAGTTAGGGCGTTGTATCCTGCTGATGGTTTTGCTATAAATATAATTGTATGGTCCATAGACTAGCGAAAATTTGGTTCTTCTTAGTTGGAAATGAGTCAATCAACTTGAGTATAGTTCTTTAATCTGTTACTTGATCGTCATAAAATATACTGCTCGATTATGGACGATTCCAAAAAAAATACGGACTTTATTTTATCGGATTTATATGCATAAATTTTGCACATGTCAGCTATTATTTCATATTTAATGTCGCAAAAAACGCTACAATGTTTTTTACAATTTTTCAGTTTTAATATAGAAAAGTTATATGATAAAACACGATTAAGCTAAATTTTTGATATTATTAAGTAGTTTAGATTATTACCTTTTCATTCCAATTTAATTTGTCTGCCCTTAGGTGTCCCCTAGTTTTTAGAATTGCTTATAGCTTATTAAGTCTAAATAATTTTTTATTGGCATTTTAGTTCAAGTACCATTTTCTTTTTATCAAAGAGAGAGAAAATTATTCTTTTTATCAGAATTAAAGTTAGTCACATAATTAAACTTTTGCAACATTATGCAACGGTAACAAGATTTAAAATATAACGAGAATGTGAATTTGGTTGAAAATGTTTTATTTATAGAGGGAAATTACAACGAAGAGCAAATGAAGTTTTGCAAGCGTAAAATGTTTAAACTTGTGTACAAATATGGAGAAAAGTTGCCAGTTGTGTGTCGATATCTCAGGACAAAATGAAGTAAAATATAGTACATGGCTGCAAATTTCGAGTGGTTAGAATATTGATACAGTCAAATTTTCCAAATTCAGATTTGATACAATGCAAAACATAATGTAGACATTTTCTCATGATATTTTATGCTTTCCATTCTTTACATAAGTTTCCTCTGTGCAGAGATAAATATAAATCTACAAAAGAATATACACACAGCAATTTTCATTAAAGCTGTCGAATGTTTGCCCCGCATCTTAAATTTTAGGATTTATTATAATAATACAAAAATAGTTTTATCGCATTAGCTTCCATACCGTTAAGAAAGTATCGTTAAAATTATGAAAAAGAACGTAAAATTATGCGTCATTCAGATTATGAAACGTCTTTAATGCATTCGGACTACTATAATAGAGCTTCATAGCTTACTAACATGAAAAACGATGTCTAAGTAACAATTTGTAAAACATATAAAACGTTTGAAAACGCAATTCCAACCAAAGTCGAAAAGCTAGCTGAAAAATTTGTAAAAACCTGTATATGAATTATAGATTTATCATATAATTCATAATATGCTAAAATTTAGAACAGTTAGTGAACGCATAGCACAGTTGGAAATTCCCCGTCAGCAATGTCCGCCAATAAACGGAAATGAACTTCAAATGTTTTGTGCAGTCCTGTATATTATTTATAGAATTTTTACACACTAAATAGTATGCAATTTTTGTAATTTAAAAAAGTGTTCCACAATTGAAAACGCACTTTCATCAATTGCTGTTCATAGAGAGAGAAATATAACATTTATTTTGTGTACCCCCGTATATGAAAGATGAATGCTATGCACATCATATTCAATAGTAAGCATCTTATATAGCACCTCGGAGATATATATATAAATTTAAATACTTTTGAAATAGTATATCATGAACAAAATACACCGCAAACGATTTTTCTGCATAGGCCGTAATGTGACATAATTCTTTTTAGTGCCCCTGTAAATGATCGATAAATGCTATCATATCATATTCTATAGCAATCATCTTGAAGGGAACTTCATAGGTATCCATCTATATTATAAAGGACAAATATCTGTGCGTAACGCATACGTCATTCTGCGAGTGGCAACACTTTCAAATTTGAAATGAATTTTCGTTTTGCAATTTTCGCTACTGAAAATTTTTAAACTTCTACACATAGCGCATTTTCAGTTTTTATACCGTCGTATAAGGCAGGAAATGTACTTTTAAATGCAATTTGTTTGAAAGCTGTATCTCAATTTATTTTTGAGATATTAATTTTTTTTTATAGTTTTAGTACCAATTTTGTAATTGTGGCAACATAAGTACTCCATTTCTATTAAAAGTAAAGGGAAAATAGTAGATTATTGTACTTTTTGTTGCCATTTGCTCATAAAAATTGAAATTAAAGTACATGCTATGTCAAAAATACCGTCTGAATCCGGTGAATTTTGGTTTTTATTTCGTTTCTATTCTTCAATTAAATGTTTCTTAGTTTATAGCAAAAATATTTTTAAAACAATATAACACTTTCTCTTTACAAAAACGTATTTAAAATAACTCTGTAACTTTCCTTCACAATTACTTATTTCGTATCAGAAAGCTGAAATAATGCAATTTTATTTATCCGTGTGTAATAATATTTTCTGAATTTTGAAAAAAATTGATTTCTGATAAAACATGGAGCTATTATAAACAAAAACAAGTGAAGGCATATGTAACACTAAATACCCGATTTATTATTATTGTTATTATTATTATTATTTTAGCCAAGCTTCTTGAATGATGACATTTCTTTTTGTTCTGCTTGTGTATTATTCTGCGATAATGAAGTCATTTAAATACTTTTCAATAGATGTAAGGCTGACTACAAAATTTAAGAATTCAAGAAGCTCTATATAGATGTTGTTTAAGACTGGATCATAAAAGTGGACAGCTTTAGCTGATGCAAATGGCGTCATTTTATAAAAAAGCGTTTTTTTTTAATTTTTAAAACTGAAATATGTTTTGAAGAAGTACGTCATTTCACCAAAGCAGCTTTGAAATTCTTCACAGGTGAAAAAACTTCTTTTAAAAATAACGTAGTCGAAATCACAGTCAAAAAAGAATGTGAGAATGCCCATATATTGGTTTTTCTGATATGATTTTATCACATTCCAATGTTTCATAGTGATGGGCGATTTCGATTTTTTTAATCGATTTAATCGATACTATGGCCAACTCGATTTAATCGATACTATGAATTTTTTAATCGATGTCTCTAAAGGTCATATCATTTTCATTTTCCTTCAAAAATTTAAGGTCAAGTAGTTGGATGTCCAATCCCAAAACTTTCTTCTGTCTCATAAATGTTAAAACTTCAAAATTTGCTATCACAGTGTCAAATTTAAATAACCTATACCCGTCATGAGGATCCAAAAGTATAGGTTCGTTGAAATATGTGTATTTAAAAAATATATATACGAATCCCATTTTCCTAACAAATCATTGAATTTCGGCCCACACCATCTTAGATGTCCGCAACAGAAAATCCCAGTTCAAAGGGCATAAAAGCGACACCTGTTGGGTAGTATACACCCAAGCATAATAAGGATCTATTTATACGACAGTGTAACAGAATATGAAGTTTGATTAAATTCCGTGCATTAGTTTTGAGATATGGCTATCATGAATATCATGAAAAAAGCAGTATAGCAACGCAGCTTATTACATGATTAACACGAAAGACTCAGAAACAAATTACGTCAATGACTAACAGAATATTAAGTTTGATGAAATTCCGTTCATTACTTCTTGAGATGTTATCGCAAACATTGTGTAAACCCTGAAAAACAGTGCTGAATTCAGGGGCTGGTACGGGTGGACCCCCCGCCTCCCCGGAACATTATGTCCCCTAGGGAGATTTGAGATTTTATGCTTAATGGACGAAAGTCCATTTCCCCCCCCCCCCCTCGTGACTCTAAAATGTTCCTCGCCAGAACCATAGAAATCCCCCCCCCCCCCCCCGAAGAAAAATGTCTGAATTCAACACTGTTGATAAAAGCAGCATGGCAGCACAATTTGTCATATCATTTACACAAAAACCTAATCATGGATAACTTATGGCATTGTCTAACAGAATATTAAGTTTGATGAAATTTCGTTCATTAGTTCTTGAGATATTATCCCTAAAATTGTTTAAATCCTGAAAAACGTGTTGAATTCAGGGGGTGGCCCGGGTGGGTGACATTCCTCCCCCCGCAACAAAGCATAAAATCTCAAACTTTCTGGGGGCATTTGAGTGTTTCGGGGGGGAGGAGAATGTCACCCCCCGGGCCACCCCCTTAATTCAATACGTTTTTGTACATTAAAAATTGATGAAATTTCGTTCATTAGTTCTTGAGATATTATCCTTAAAATTATTTAAATCCTGAAAGACGTGTTGAATTCAGGGGATGGCCCGGGAGGGTAACATTCCTCCCCCTCCCCCCCGCAACATTCAAATGCCCCCCAGAAAGTTTGAGATTTTATGCTTTTTGTACATTAAAATGTACAAAAGTCCAATCCTCTCCCCCTCTGAACTGTCCCTCCCGGAGAAAAATGTCTGAATTCAACTCTGCTGATAAAATCAGCATAGCAACGCCCCCTGTTGAGCGATTTACACCGAAACCTAATAAGCAGCAATTTATGCCAACGTCTAACTGAATGTAGTTTTATTAAAATCCGTGCATTAGTTCTTGAGATAGCGCTATTGCGAAAATCGGGAAAAATGCAGCATAGCAGCGCCACCTGCCGGTAGATTTACATCAAAACCTAATCCTCAATAACTTATGTCAGCGTCAAACTGAATCTGAAGTTTGGTGAATATTCGTGCATTAGTTCTTGAGATAGCAATCTTGCGGAAATCATGAAAAATGCAGCATAGCAGCGCCACCTGTTGAGCGATTTTCACCAAAAGTAATCAGCACCAATTTGTATGAAGGTCTAACTGAATCTAAAGTTTCAACAGATTCCATGCATTAGTTCTTGAAATAGACCGCTCAAAATTTTTTTGTCAGAGACAAACAAATAGACAGACTGACAGACAAAAAATTTATAAAAATAGTCAAATCGTATTCCAGACAAGAAGTTCTAAAACTATAAATCCTTAGAAACCGGAAGTCGAAAATTTTCACGAAAACAACACTTTATTTTTCTAAAGACAAAAGAAAGCAAGAAAAGATGAACGCATCGATTCTGCCCTTGGATCAGAAACGGTGAATCGATTCAGTTCAGATTCGATGCCGATGTCGATCTTCAGATGCGATCTTCAGAATCGTTATTTTTTTAATTTACTTCAATTCTTTAGATGCAATGTCGAATCGTTATATTTTGATTTACTTCAATTCTTTAGATGCAATGTCGAATCGTTATGTTTTGATTTACTTCATTCAAATCGCATCGCGGTCGATCCACGATTCGGGTTGAATCAATTCTTCCAATTTTGCTGTTTTAGTGCCAGAATTGCTGTAAAATTTTGTATAAGAGCCTTTTTTTTACTTTCTAGGTTAAATCAGTGTTGAATGCAGGTATTTTTCTCAGGGAGGGATTTATGCGACTCCGGTCGGGATTGGGGGGGGGTGTATTTCAGAGTTCCGTAATGGGGGGGGGGTGCACATTTGTCCTTTAATAAGCATAAAATCTCAAAACTTACGGGAGGGACATTTCAATGTCCCGGGAGGGATGTCCTCCCGGGCTACCCCTGAATTCAACACTAGGTTAAATCGTTATACTTTTGTTTAGAAGCCTAGTTATTCAGGTTACTAGTTTATTATATTGTATTTTTCAGGTTCGTCCCTTCTAATCTCTCCACCCCCTCTCCGTTTTTCCTCGCTAATCTTAATTTACAGGGCCTTTCAAAATTTGCATGCAATTTTTAAAATGTCCAATTCTTGTTCTATTTTATTATAAAGCCACATTTTGAAACCTTGACCAAAGATACTTTTGAGGTCGCCCCTCCGACCGTTTGGGGCTTACCTGCTCCCTCGGGGTGTGTGGGGGGGATATTTTTTGTTTCTTCCAAACCATATCGTATAACATATCGTTGGAAAGCTTTTAATGTGATCTTTTATTTTCTGTCTCTAGCCTTCCTTCTTTTTGGTAAGGGTCTATCGTGCTCCAACTTTTGTATTGATATTTTTGACAGTAATTTCAAAGGAATATATATTTATTCTTTCGGATTTACTGTTTTAAAGACAGAACTGCTGTCAAATTTCGCATAAGAGCCTTTTTCTTTCTAGGTTAAATTGTTATATTTTTAGTTTAGGAGCCAAGTTATTTGGGTTACTAGTTTATTAAGCTGTACTTTTCCAGTTGGTCCCCCCCCCCCCCCCAAAGCCCAATTTTCTTAATTATGGTCCAATTTCAATGGGACCTTTTTTGACATTCTTCCCGAGTCATTTGTTTACCAACTAAACACTGATATTATATCTTTAGCTCTTGGTGAGCACTATTTATGAATGGTAATAACAAATTTCGTCTCTTTTCCATTTTAAACTTATCATTCTTGGTTTAAAGCCACGTGATTCAAGGTTCTCGTTAGTTAAGCGGTATTTCACAAGTTTGTCAAAGTGTTTGTGTAAGTTGTATTATAAAAATTCCAGTCGTTTACAACCAAACTTACTGATTTATGATACTTTGAATTTTATGAAATTTCGAAGCTTTCCGAAACTAAAGGATCCCCTGTATGTTATTGATTTTTTTCAAGGGTGTAGGTATGAAAATACGTGCTAAAATGCTTTAAAACCTTTTTTTTTTAAATGTATTTAACAATTTAAACAAAGTGATTCCCGAGAATTTTGTACTGTTTTAAAAGGGGACCACATCTTAGAATGTAAGGGGCGTAAAAATTCGAAACTTGGACAGGGCGATGCCAAAAAAAAATTCTCCTTTCAGAAATTCGAAAAAATATTATCTTAATTACAAGCCGAGATATTAATTATTATTTCACTAATTGGTTTATTTCTATTAAATGCTTTTTTTAAAAGGCAGTCACGTGATTTTTTATAGCAGCATTAAGGTTTTCTACCGTTTAGCGTGCGGTTCTTTGACGGCGGGCTGAGATAATTACTACCTTTTCAATATCAAATATTTTATAAGTGTTCATACCACTATTTTCGAATAGTAATTTCACAAATATCTTGAATTCTTGCTTAAGACTACCACCCCCTAGACTAATGTATCTTCGGATAGGTTGTACAAAGGAGTTTAGTTTAGATACACTTTTGTTTTGAATAGACTGCGCTCCCTGGTGGTGGAATATAGAACTAACAGACCGCGATTTCATTTAAAGTAGAAAATCTAACAAGGCGATCTGTTCGAAACTTTAAGATAGTTTATAACACATAAAAAAAAGTTTAAAAAAGAATGGTGCGAAAATTTCGGGAGGAGGGGGGGGGGGGAGGCCGCTAGAATTTTTTTTAAACCTTAGCGTTCCTTACCGTTTTAGGTGGGGTTTTTTGACGGAGTCCTGAGATAAATGCTACTTATTAAATATAAAAAAGTCAAAAGTTTAGTTACCACTATTTCCGAATAGTAATTTCGGCAAATAGCTTAAATTTTTGATCAAGATTGCCACACTCTTGAGTAATATACCTACTGATAGATTGTTTAACGGAGTTTCGTTCACAGTTTTGTTAGGAATAGAGTGCGCACCCTGGTGGTGGAATCTGGAACTAACATAACGCGATTTTGTTAAAATTAGGAAATCTAACAATGCGATCTGTTTTAAATTTTAAGATTGTTTATAACACATGATAAAAAATTATAAAAAAGAATGGCGCGTCACATTTCGGGGGGGGGGATAGAGGGGAGGGGCAGAACAAAATTAGAAAATATAACAGGGCGATTTGTTTGAAATTTTAAGATAGTTTATAACACATAATAAAAATTTTTTAAATGATGAATGTCAAAAATTGGGGGGGGGGACGGAGGTGAACGCGTTTTTCCGACCCGGTGGGCAAAGTGGGGGGGGGTACACCTATAAGGTGCTGTAGGCAGCGGGAACCCGGTTCGCGGTTCGTTCGCTTCGAGATTTCATATTAGGGGGAACCCGCTAGTTACTAGCTTTAATGTTAAAGATTTCCAAGCAATACATGTGCGTTTACTATCCTTCTAAGACGGTAAAATTAATTGATTTTTATTTCTTCTGAGAAAACTAAATTTTCACGTCTTGCAGCGACGATTTTTTTTTTTTTTTTTTAATAAAAGAACTTTAATAAACTTTGCTAGTTACATTATTAAACTCAAATTGTAAGAATACAAAATCGGTTCTTATGGCAACGTGAATTATGTCCCTGAAAATTTAAATTTTAATTCAGGCTGGAAGAAAATCACAATGATTTAATTACAGGGACAGTCAAAAGTTTTCCGTTACATTACGGCCAATGGAAAAAATTATTTCAAGTGCATTTTAAGGATGTTATAGACTTTCGAACAGAATGAAATTGATATGCACTTATGAAGTGCACTGTTATAGTACGAGCGCACCACATTTGCCACGTTTGACGCGCAATTTCCAACTTGTATTTAAACCGAGATCTTTCTTAAAAAATAAATTTAAATAAAATCTAAATTATAATATTAGTAAAATTACATCTTAAAACTAATAATTTAAAAGTTAAAAACTTTATTATTTGACTCAAAGGTCTGGGCTTACGACTGGGCCCCTGACTTTGTCTACCCTCTAAATACGAGGTATGAGAGGTGGTCGCTACGGCTCTGCTGATTCGCTAAGTTTTGAAATTAATATTTTTGAGCTTATCTGTGCGAATCTGTGACTATCGAAATATCGATTCTAGAATTTGGGAATCGATTCTTATTGTGATCGATTCAGTTTTATACTATGTCGATTTTAATCGATTCCTGAATTTTCCAGAATCGCCCATCACTAATGTTTCATACCTCCTCCAAACAAGCAAGGAATTAGTTTTCTTTTTCGAAACAAAAATATAAAAAAAGCAGTAAGTCTTATTTTTTAATTTCTTTCTTTTTCTTTATAGATTCTGAAGTTAACTAAATATCGATTTGATATTTGATATTTCAGATTAATTTTTGTTATTGTGAAGTGATCTTGAAATTGTGTGTCAATTGTTTTTCATTAATCATTTTTAATGAAAACAATACAATACTATATGGAATCAGTCAAAACTTGACGAAAAAAAGTACTATAACAATGTCAGTAAAATAAACTTATTTATTGTTTAAGAATGGGAAACACGCGGGAGATATATATCTATAGATATACAAAATGCGATAATAAAAATATGTCCTAAGGTGCCAATTACACTAAAAATAGTCAATTCGATAGCGATTTTGTTTCAAGTGATCGTTTATTATACGAATTTATTGATATTAATATGTATATATATGTATATACAGAGTGATTCAAAACTTATCGTTCAAATTTCGTGGGGAGGTAGGGAATACGTCAGGAAACCGATTTTACATAGACAAAATGTACGTATGAAAATGTACGTATGTGGAGTGTATGTACAGGGCGCTGTGTGTACCCAACTTGCCAATGCGTCCCAATCATTGTTTTGATTTTCCTAAAGCTAGTATTATTTCTTTTCCTATTTCCACTTCTCATTTGGATTTCCACGAAATCATTTACATCTTTAAAAACTCCAAAAATCTCGTAAATGGTCTTTTTTCAACGTCTTCGTTCTCTGAATGCTGGAAACTTGTCGTTTAATTTTGTTCTTTTAACTTTTATTTAACTTTTTTTAATTGGTTTGTTTTTTACTTTTTGTTTTCATTTTCATTTTATTTATTTTTTGTTAGTTGATTTTATTCTTTGTTTTTATCTTTCTTCATTCATGAATTTTTACTTGTCACTTTACTTGTCCATTTTGTTCATGTAGGTGACGTTTGGAGATACACTTTCATATGTGAAATTGGTTTCCTAACGTATTCCCCACGCCTCTACGAAATTTGAACGATAAGTGTTGAATCACCTTAGATATATAAGTGAACTATTCGAATTTTTGTGTCGCAAAGTATGTGAATCAGATATCGAAAAATCCGAATCCCTACAAAATGGTTATATTTTGCATTAAATAATTGAAATTTAAAAAAGAAAAATTGCATATTTAAGTCGCTCAGCAATCAATGCGATGCAAAATTTTAACTTCTATGTTTAAAATTATTTATTATTAACCATTTGGAAATGGTTGTTGTTTTCGGTCGAGGATGTTGCCAAATGATGCTTGCATTTTATTTTTTTTTTACGAAATTCAACGATGTTCTTTACTTTCAGAAGAATTTTTATTTGAATAGGTAATAGAAAAGCATAAAATCGTTAAAAAATTGTTTGAATAGGTAATCAAAAGGCATAAAATCGTTAAAAATTGAAAAAAGTTACAAAATGGGTAGGCGCAAATTATCAGATATGGAAAAATCCAAAGCCAAAGAGCGACGCCGAAATGAAAATCGTCTTGCAAAGCAAAAATCGAGGTCTTCAACTCATTATATAGGCCATGAAAATCGAGGTCTTCAACTGATTATGTAGCCCATGATAATCGAGGTCTTTAACTGATTATGTAGCCCGTGAAAATCGATTACAGAATAAAAGACGAACGCGCAAAAGGAAACAATCTAATGTTAAATCGATTGATAGTAAAAGGCCATGTCTCGTAGGGCTCCAATCCACTAGCCACGGCGTTTTACAATCGGTCGATTCTAACCGGGAAAATTTGAGCTCAACATAGGTAATTTGTCGTAATCTGTGGATGATTCGGTGATACTGCTTTCGATTTGTAAACTGTTTTTCTTCTCGAAACGGGACTTGGAGAGTTTATCGATGAAGGTTTTGGTCGTCTGAAGTTTGATCTTTGCGATCTGTTGTTGAAGAGGATGCGACGGAATTTGGTGGATGAAATAAATCCCAAATGGTCGTTGTAATCAATTAAATTGCATTTTTTTCGATAGCAGGGTTACCACAGGCGTCTATAATTATATTCTATTCGCACCACTATTAAAAAAATAAGTTTTGTAATATATTTATCTTTCAAATATTGTCAAATTGTATGTGATTTTTTTTTTGTTTGTTTGTTTTTAAAAAGGTGGTGCGAGATATAATTAAAATATAATCGCCTTTTTGCAGCCCTGAAATAGTAAGTGCTCTATTTTTATAATTTACATCTACTTACTTTGAAGCAAAGTTCCTACATTGATAAAGTTTGCAGCGAATTGTACAGTCATTCGACGGTTTTTACAGAAAATGGTAGCATAACTGTAATTTAACTTTATTCTAACCTTTGTACGTTCAATTATATGGCCAAATGCATTTATTAATATAGTTGTGTAACAGCTGTCTTTAAAAACGGTCGAATAATGGAGAATTTGGTTCAGATTTTTAACAGTAAATATCCTGTTGCATTTTATAAACTATTTTATATTTGTGAATTTTCATCTGATTTTATTTTTAATGCTGAATAAGTTACATAATTAGTAGTTTTGTTTTTAATGTGTATTTTACATTCTAAAACCAAAATTAAATCTTTAAACGGATTTTTCTCAAAATGGCTTTTTTACTGTTGCGCGCATGATTCATCCAAAATCGTTACAATTATAGCTTTAAATTTTTGCCTTACAAAAATATTCATATAATCATGAAAATGAACTAGATTTATAAAACTGTGTTCAGTATGAAAATATTATAAGATTGAATGTTTACAAAAATTCCTGTTATTTTTAACTTTTTTTAATTAAAAGTTAATTATTCCTTATATAATTTACCGTTTACAAAGCTTTTAGCTGCAATTATAGCCCGGAGTATTATGTTTAATTTAAGGTAAAGCTTATGCAAATCCCATAAAATTCTTATTAGATATCGTGAGCGCAGTAAAATTTCAAAGAACTTTGAAAACGACCTCTTGGTTTTTTGTTGTTACATTATATCGAAATTATTATTATTTTTTTAAATGTAGTTCAATATCATCTAATAATACCCTGAAATTTTTGTTCTTTTAGAGTCGTTATCTTTTTTTATGTTAAAGTCGTGAGAAATTTCTAATGTTCTGAGACTGTTAAAGGTGTATTGCGCTATCTTTGCCCACTATACCGCGTAAATCAGGGCTCCAAATGCTCTGGACACCAATATTTTAAAGTAATTTTCTTCTCCTTATCTCATGGCACAATTATCTGCGATTAAATTTGACGAAATAAACTGTGACGAATTACTGGTGTGCTCCAAATGCTCTGGACAGTAGTATTTTAAAGTAATTTTCTTCTTCTTTATCTAATGGCACAATTATCTGAGATTAAAGTTGATGAAATAAACTGTAACGAATTACTGGTGTGCTCCAAATGCTCTGGACACCAATATTTTAAAGTAATTTTCTTCTCCTTATCTAATGGCACAATTATCTGCGATTAAAGTTGACGAAATAAACCGTAATGAATTACTGGTGTGCTCCAAATTCAAAAAATTACTGGTGTCCAGAGCATTTGGAGTCCCGATTTACGCAGGAAACCTGGCAACACTAACTGTACCCTTATTTACACTTTTTGTGACTCAGGAATTTCCGTCCTTACCAGGAATTTCTTCACAGCACATTTATATACAGTCGAACTCGGTTATAGCGTCATTCAAGGGACCGCAATAATCATGACGCTATAACCAAGTGGCGTAATAACCGAGGTCGGGTAACAAGCATGAAGTATAAGTAAAGAACTCATGCATACTATCCTATTTCACACCTTATAAAATAAGAATAGTAGTATAAATTGTATAATAAATTATTAGATGAGTATAAATTACACTTACTATATTTCTACAAGAAAAAACATGATAATAATGCATGCATAACATGATAATGATGGAACTAGGAGGGCAAATTCGGAGTTCATGTTCAAACTTCTTTTGTTTATTTTTCGAGCAAAATAATTTTCGTTTTATGTCACCTTCTAGTCCAAGAAGTAGGGGATTTTACCTAGCAAAATTAATGGTAGTTCTGGAAATTGGCTTACTTTATGTTTTTTGGGTCGCTGAATCCGAATTTGTAACTTCCCACCAAAATTTCCCCGGCAACCGTCCCAAACTTTGGTAAAATGTCCCCCCAAAAAGGTTTTTATTAAAAAAATCAATTTTTTTATTGTTTCAGGGAAAAAGTATCTGAAAATTCAGAAAGTAGACAAAATTTGCAACAAATTAGATATGTGACATTATGACGTAGGATGAAGGGGGAAAGGGATCTGCCTCGGGACATGCGCCGCGGTGCTGCGTGGACTAAGTTGCGCAATTTCACTTAAGGGGACGGTGGAGCTTAAAATCCTTAAAAATATTTTTTTTTATTTTTGTAAGTTTCAACTTAAATATTATTCATGGGTACATTATATACATTATAACATGCATTTATCCCAAAAAAAATTTAAAAAAAATTTTATTTTTGAGAAAAAAATGGAATTTTACGCTTCGTGTTAGAAATCTTCAAAACACCCCATGCGTCTTCAATATCAATGAAAATCCCCAATATTTTTTATAAAAGTTTGGTTTACATACAGAAATAAAATAGAGCATCGAATTTTACATATTTGAATTTAAAGGTTAAAAAAAAAAAAAATTGAAAAAATTTGAAATTTTTTCGAAAAATTTTCAAAATTTCAAATTTTTTCAATTTTTTTTTATTTTTTGTAAATTTTATCTTAAATATTATTCAAGGGTACATTATATGCATTATAGCATGCATTTATCACAAAAAAAAAAATTTATTTTTGAGAAAAAAATGGAATTTTATGCGTCGTCTTAGAAATCTTCGAAGTGCCCCCTGCGCGTTCCATATCAATGAAAATCCCCAATATTTTTTATAAAAGTTTGATTTATATATAGAAATAAAATAGAGCATCGAATTTCACATATTTGAATTTAAAAGTTTAAAAAAAATTTTTTTTGAAAAATTTTGAAATTTTTTCAAAAGAATTTTGAAATTTTGAATTTTTTTTTTTTTTTACCTTTAAATTCAAATATATAAAATTCAATGCTCTATTTTATTTCTATATATAAACCAAACTTTTATAAAAAAATATTAGGGATTTTCATTGATATTGAAGACGCATGGGGCGTTTCGAAGATTTCTAAGACGACGCGTAAAATTCCATTTTTTTCTCAAAAATTAATTTTTTTTTAATTTTTTTGGGGATAAATGCATGTTATAATGTATATAATGTACCCTTGAATAATATTTAAGTTGAAATTTACAAAAATAAAAAAAATTATTTTTAAGGATTTTAAGCTCCACCGTCCCCTTAACCACTCACATCGTTTACATTCGCTCTCCCATCTTCCTCCGAACTTTCCCTATAAGGTTTATTTTAAGTTTTTTGGGTCGCTGAATCCGAATTTTCAACTTCCCCCCAAACACCCCCCACCCGCAACCCCCCAAAATAGTTGCTTTTTAATTAAATTTTTTATTATTTTAGGGGAAAAGTATGTAGAAATTCAGAATGTAGACAAAATTTGCAACAAATAGGATACATGACATTACGACGTAGGATGAACGGGGAGGGAGGCGACTGTCTCGGAACATACACTGCGGCGCTATGTGCACTAAGTTATGCAAGTCCAGGCAATAGGGGATTTTACCTAGCAAAATTAATGCTAGTTCTGGATTTCGACACACTTTAGGTTTTGGGGATCGCTGAATCCGAATTTGTATCTTCCCACCATAATTTTCCGCGGCAAACCTCCGAAAAATTGATTTTTTGAAAAAATTTGGTTTTGAGAACAGCGTGCGTGGAATGTTCCAAGGCACCCCCCCCCCTCCCTCTCTCCCCGTTTATCCTACGTTATAATGTCATATATCCTATTTTTTACAAATTTTGTCTACTTTCTGAATTTCTACATACTTTTCCCTAACAATAAAAAATTTAATTTAAAAACAACTATTTGGAGGGGGGGTTGCAGGTGGGGGATTTTTGGGGAAAGTTAAAAATTCGGATTCAGCGATCCAAAAAATTTGAAGTAAACCTTATAGGAAAAGTTCGGAGGGGAGATGGGAGGGAGAATGTAAACGATGTGAGTGGTTAAGTGGAATTGCGCAACTTAGTCCACGCAGCACCGCGGCGCATGTCCCGAGGCAGATCCCCCCTCCCCTTTCATTCTACGTCATAATGTCATATATCTAGTTTGTAGTAAATTTTGTCTACTTTCTGAATTTCTAGATGCTTTTTCCATAAAACAATTTAAAAAATTGATTTTTTTAATAAAAACCTTTTTTTTGGGGGGGGGGGGGCATTTTACCAAAATTTGGGGCGGGTGCCGGGGTAAATTTTAGTGGGAAGTTAAAAATTCGGATTCAGAGTCCCAAAAAACATATAGTAAGCCTTTTTCCAGAACTACCATGAATTTTGCTAGGTAGAGCCCCTATACGGTCTCTATTGCCTGGACTATTCAACGTGTCCGATAAATTTAAAGATAGTTGCATTTGTGATTTGGGATTTATAAAAACGTGCCAACAATCTTGTTGCCTGCTGAGTGTCTTTGATTTCAGGTGGTGGTACTACTTCATCAATTTCCTGCCCTTCTTCATCATCACTGACAGTTTCCTATGTTTTTTGCGCTTCTTGGAAAATTTCCAAATCAGATTTAAGTTCCGAAGTTATCAAATCGTCATCTAAAGCAACAAACTCGTCCAAATTTTCATAAAAAGGTAAATCATCAGATCATCCGAATCGACGATTTAACTCTGACAAAGGCGAATCTTCTCCATCTTTTTCTTCTCTTTGTGTGATTTCACTAACACTTTCCTCTATAGAAATAAAACTGGCATTCGAAATGCGTTTCGAATCGTTTTTTCTGTAACTCGTCCCCAGGCCTTATCCAAAAAATTAATTGCATTTAAAAGATTTATATTGCGAATCTTATGTTTGTCTGAGCATTCTAAAATGTGCATAATCGCGCATTTCCGATAGTTGTTCTTAAGGCTTTTGTTTACACTTCGATCCATAGGTTGCAACTTGCTTGAACAATTGTGTGGTAGAAATACTATAACTCTATTATCTGTAAATTTTTCACATCGGGATGGGCAGGACAGTTATCTACTAAGAGTAGAATCTTTAGCTTTTGTCTGCAGAGTTCCTTATCCCATCGCCTCACTTCAGCTTCAAACAACTCGGATGTCATCCAAGTCTTTCCACTGTGTTGGTAGATGGTAGTTGACTGGAAGCGTTTTAACGTTTTTAAAACATCTTAGAAGTTTAGAATTTCCAATCACGGTCAAGGTTTTCTTCACTATTCCAGTCGTGTTTTTGAAAACAAGAACTGTAATTCTTTCTTTCGAGAACTTCCCACCAGAACACTTTTCGTTCTTAAATGAAGGAGTTTTGTCGGGAGTAAGCTTAAAAAAGAGGACTGTCTCATCTGCGTTGAAAATGTCATTGTCTGTGTAGCCTTGTGTAACTTTTGGCCGTACATCGCTTAGCCAATCCTGAACACACGTATGGTTGGCAATTTTTTCTCAACACATACCTTGTGAAATACTGTGCTGTGACGCGCCTTAAATCGATCTATCCTATCGTTGTAACAAACAAAATTATCATGCCCAAGCAACTTGGCAAGCTGTTCCGCCTTTGTCATCGGCATTGGACCACTGATTGGTACGTTCATAGTTCTTTGCTGTTTAAACCATTTTAGCAATGCCCCATCAATGTCTTTCTTATCCGGATTCCTCATTCGCTTAACATTCCTGCCGTTTTGTTCAAATGCACTTAAAATTTTCTCTTTGTTTTTCCAGATAGAGCTCACAGTTACATTTACTAACCCAAATTCCCGACAAACTTCTTTCCTTTTCCTTTTATCAAATGCATTAACAACGTTAACTTTAACTCCTAAAGAAAGCATTTTTCGTTTTACGGATTCCATAATACTCAAAGTTTCTCGCTTAAAGCACGAGAGAACTGAAAATCAAACGAATTATGTTACTGTCAGGTCAGAATCGCTATATTCTTTTATAATTTTTTCGGTCAAGTTAAAAGTGTCAGTCGATTCCTCCCTGTTTCTCCACCTTATCTAATCTAACTGGTCTGTCACGCTATTTGTTTAGATGGATAAGAAGCAGAAGTTTCACCCTTTTTACTGTTTAGCACCCATGGTTATTTCCTGGACAGGTCTGAAAAATTGCGTATAGGTGTAAAGTTGAGCCCTCTGTGATTTCAATGTATTCCATCTGTGACGAATTGGACTTCCTTGTTGTGAAAACAAATTATACTGCCCCATTTTTCTGAGAATAAATATATTAGATTATGTATATTTCTGACGCAATAACCGAGGTCGCCGTTTAAATTGTGTCGTTATTTCCAAGTTACCATAACATTGATGTCTATGGGAGTTTCATGGGACTTCAGAATTTGACGTTATAACCGAGTTGACACTATAACCGAGGACGCTATTATCGGGTTCGACTGTAGTAGCGAGAATATGTGGGAGAAAAATACATACTAAAAAGAAATAAAATAAAAAGTGTGTCTGACTTCCAAAAGTGAGACTTAAAAGCTCGAAGTTATTATATTCTAATTAAATATTTAAATTTGCATACAATTTATTTATTTGTAAAATTCCAATTTTGAATGTAGTTTAAGAATAATTCCAATGATAATTTAAAAATAAAAACTTAAAACTACATAAAAGTTAAAATACGCAATTCCTGAAAAATAATAAAATATTTCAACCTCAAGAACTAAAGGTGAGATGTTTTAAGGTAAAAACTAAAATAAAAAACTGCGAATAAAAAAATTATGTATTCGTAAAAATAACTAAAAACAAATGAAATTAGAATTCATGACAAATCCACTTGCGTCGCTGGAACTCAATTACCAACATAAAATAATTAAGCTATTTGGTCGAGTACAAAAGGGAAATTCTTCAATGATGATTATCCAGGCGCAAAAATAACAGTTCTTAAACAATTCAGATAAAGGATTCTTTGTTTGTGAAACTGTTTGAATGTAAAGAAAATATTTCGTGTAAAAGAATAACTAATTTAGAAAAAAGAAAATTCTTTAAATAAGTCACTAAATAAATAAGTTTGAAACAAAAGAAAAAAAATGAAAATGAAAAATACATTCACTGTAAAAAGGAAAAAAGCGCCTTGCAAAACTGGCAGAACGACTGTTAAAAAAATTAATGATGATAAAAAGTTGTTTTTCCTTTTCTTTTGGCAAAAAAAAAAAATAAAAAAAATGGTATTGACTGTTAAAAAACGAAATTATGTAAAAAAAAAAAAAAAAAAACAGAATTTTTTCGTAAAACAAACAGTTTTTTTAATATTTTCGCAATTTTACAGTTTTTCAGTACGATTTGCATATTTTCTTAGAAAAGGATCTGAGAAGTAAAAAAAAAATTACTACTTACTTTATAGTAACTTAACTTTCAGGGACCTCCCTAATTATCTTATTGCTAAAATTACTCAATAACGTAAAGTTAACATGCAGTATTCAGTTTATCTTTATGAGTGTCTTCTACTATAGATGATCTTTTCTTTAGGCAAAATCATAATATTGATGTCAAAACCTCCAAAGAAAGAGGAATTCGGAAGCACATGGACAACGTAAATTAATGAAAGTGATTACTTTCTTTTTTTCAGGATAAACGCCAATGAAATTGCAATAGTCACTGCAATTTTCAAACTTTTGATTTGACAAACACTTTTCACTTTAAGGGTCACTCAGCTGCGGAATTTTCCTCCATAATCTTAAGTCTGTGGAATTCGATGCATTCGTATACTTAAAATGCATTCTCGGGAAATTCATATTTTTAATATCTTTTTTTTTGTGTGTGTGTGTACTCTTCTCAAAGGATGTCTCTTTTTTTCTTAGTTTTCAAAATATTTCTAAAATCTTAATACTTTATGTGTTAAAAGCGAACGAACTGTGACTAAGATTTTAACACTTCATCTAAAATTAAGCCTATACTTTAGAAATATTTTGAGAACTAAGACAAAACGAAACATCTTTAAGGAAGTGTACACAAAAAATAGAAGTTAAAAATATTAATTTCCCGAGGAGATATTTTAAATATACGAATACATCAAATGCCCATAAACTTTACATTAGTGAGGGGAAATCGGAAACTGAGTAACCAGCCACCTTAACAGTTCAATAAGAGACAGACATGAAAAGGCTACCTAATATGGTCCATGATCCGGAGTTAAAGAAAGAAAAGAAATTTTCTTCTGTGCTTCTTCTCTTACATAACTCAGCTTTTTAAAATAAACCTTTATTATCTATACATTTTTCTTTCATTTTTTTTCAAGACTTCAGGATATTATTTGTCATTTTCTTGAGTGATAGGGGAGAATTTCTCTTTAAAGGTTGAAATTCTATCTGACAAAACTGGTAAATTACTGTATTTTGACAGACAGTAGACATGTAGAAATATTATTGCTCAGAGAGAACAGCTTTCGATACGTCAGGTATTTCTTTCGTAATTTCTTAATCTCCAATTTCAAACTTTGAAATGTAGAAAAATCCCATAGAAATAAACAACTATTTTGCTTGTATTAGCTATTATCTTGTCATTGTAAGTTCCACCAGTGGCTGACATATTTTGCTCCCAAAGCTGGTAGACGGGAGGTGTTGGGTTCCAACCCAATCTCGCCCGTCCATCTAATCTTCCAGAGTTATCAGTGAGTTTGTTCGAATCTTGCGTAAATACGGGTTAGTTTCCCTTAGAACTTCCCCCCCCCCCGGGAAATGCACCCACTCGGGCCTTTATCGCTAGTGTAGATGAGCGAACGTAATTAAAAAATATCAACTCAAACACACCTGTCATTGTAGCTCGTAAGAAGCATGAAAATCTTAATATAGTTTAAAAACTGATGTATTTTTAACGTTACGCTTTCTCATTTTAATAATATTCTCGGTTTAGAAGAGCAAATAATCGTTTAAGCAACCGATTGCGGGGAGTTCACAGAAGTGCCAGGAATTGATAATTACCTAAGTATGTTAATTAGTCACTAAATAATAAAATTACATTTAAATCAACGTAATGACTGTGACCATTTGAAAAAGTTTTGACGTCACATTGACGTCTAATCGCTGACTGCGTTATTAGAGTAAATATGCATTTAAAAACACTCAATTGTTTAACCATATGGAAGACTAATTTTCATCGTCATTTTCTTTTTCAGAATCCCATTAAAAATATATAATTCTTTCTTAAGCGACATGAAAATTGGTCAGATATCAAGTATAAGACGTATTTCATTTAAGTTTGGTTTGTTAAGAATTTCGATTCATTTTTAAATTACGTTTGAAACAATTACAAGTTTTTTTTTAATTCTAAAAAGGACTGTGCCATAATTATACACCTAATGTATGGAATTATAATGAAAAGCATAAAGTTGGCTTTGTCGTTGTGACGTTATCCATGTTGTTCCAATCTCTAAATAGAACTATGAACACTAATTATAAGTCCTAACCCTATCTTGATACGAGGGAAAGTCAGTAAGTAGGTCACAACCCGATATGAGAGGTCGGAAATTATTAGTAAATTGTTTCCAAATATGCAATAAGTGGCATCACTGTCCAACTGTAAGTTGTCAATTTCGAATTTATGAGACAACAGTTGTACAAGATAAGCATGGGCGTTTAAAAATTGTAGACGAAAACGAAGTGGTCATCCTGTTGAGAAAGCGACAGAAGAAATAGTGCGGAAGGTTGAGGAAATGGTTAGAGCTGGCAGGTGAACAACAATAGACAGCATTAGAAACTGCAACATGGTGTTCACATGGTTTAACCTACAGCCGACGGATGTAGTCGTTAAATGTGAGGTACACAGATGGCTGAGAATGCAGTCCAAAAACTTTTACGCAGCAGGTATTACAAAACTCATTAACCCCTCAACAGTGACATTTGTTTTCTTACAAAAAAATTAAAAATGGGGCTGGATACCACTTTTTACATACTAAAATATTTACCTTACTTAATCAAAAAATATCTGACAATCAATAAAGATAAATTTACAGTTACAAATTAGTGGTATCAAAATGCTTTTAATAACGAAGCAAGCAAAGTGTTCTTGCCCGAATCCAGTTCGGGCCACACTGTTAAGGGGTTAAGAGATGAAACAAATGTGTCAATGTAAATGACGATTATATAGAGATACAAACATGCCTTTTAACACTAGAACGGCAGGAAATATTACTCAAGTTTTATAGAAATATTTCACATCAGAATTTTTACTAAAAACTATTTAACTTATTTATTTAAGTTATTTTTTTGCAGCATATATTAATCTTATATTATAAAACAATTTCTGGTTCGAATCGACATGTATTCATTCGGCAAGGGTCAAAATGACCCCTCGCCGCCGTTCTAGTGTTAAGTATGTATCTTAGTTTCCCTTTTTTATTAGCTTTTGTGATCTACTTACTGGCTTGCCATCGTACTTGTTACCTGTTGAGCCTATGTTAACCGTAGTTGTTGTAAATCAGATATCCGGTGTAATGTTTGTTATTAAATGTGTGATGTTCTAAAGTGGTTTATTTCCTCCTATATAATAACCTGCACACCGATATCACAGTAAATGTTCTATTTAAGCTTGGCGGTATCTTTTAACATAGGTAACACTACAATCGTGTATTGGAATAAGGAATCTTCCAATTCAATGAATTTGTGATTTACGAATGTGATTTATTTAAAAAAAAGTTAATTTGATTCACTTTCATATTAACTGACTTAAACATTTACTATTCTTTGCATTATACACTTTCATTAATTCTCCCTTATCATGCCCGTGTAACCAGATAGTAGATTTCACAAGCGCTTCTCCTAATCACTAACAAGTAAAGGTACTATAGCTGCGAATTTTGATTTTTATAGCTCATTCGATTTTTCTGATTGAGCTTAGTAATTTTATACCTCGCATATCAGCTTTTGAATTTTTATAATGACAGGGGGCCGGGTGAAAGTTCAAGATTTCGTTCGTTAAAAAACAGATGCCTTGAAAGAAATAAGTGCGAAGATATAACGCAACAAGTTTATTTTCGAACCCTGCTTCATTTCAGATTGAAGACATGCAAATTATTAGGAAATATATGCCTGCAAATTCAACAACTCTCATTCAACCGCTGAATTTAATGTATTACCGTCCTTGGAAAGTCTTTCTAAAATTTCTTCATTACTACATTTTAGCCAACGAATTAAATATTTTAATCATGATTGGGAACAACCTCATAAAGCTTCAAACATTGGCACATTATCTGTTTGTATTAGTTACGTTCATTCCTATGTTCAAGTATAGATTTTCCAATAGAGGATACATTCATAAAGACGAAAGCTACGTCACTCCTACAGACTAATGTTTTAAAATTCAAGAAAGAAAGCAGAGCTGTTTTAAATGCGTCGTCGAGTCAGCGGAAGGAGCCTTTGCTCGTTGTGCGCACTTTGAGAAATATTTTCTTCGGAATGAACAATGTGTTAAAAATTGACTATCGTCAATGCATGTCAGCGTAAGAACCATAAATAAATTTAAATCTTACTTATTTCTTTGACGGCAACTGATTTTCAATGAACGAAACTTTAAACTTTGACCGGACTCTTGACATTATTAAAACCCAATAGCCGGTATGTGCGGTAGCAAATTACTTAGCTCGATGAGAAGAATTGAATGAGCTATAAAAATCGAAATTCACCACCACAGACTATAGTACCTTTACTGGTGAGGTTTTAAACAGAATTGGCTGATAAGATAATTGACGATTCTAAACAAGACGTTCCCATAATCTTCGAATAAATTACGAGCACGTCCACATTGTCTTACTTGTGAGAATGCAACATTTCAGATCCCCATCAACATAAAAAAAGTGTGCTCTCAGTGTTTTGCAACTGCTGTTGTAGATTTTTCTTTCAGACTAGGACAAGGAGACACATTTAATGATACTTAGTACGGGTTTAGAACTTTTAAAAATACAAGTATTACAAGCCTGCAATGATTCTTTTTCTTCAAATTAAAGGGTGTTTCTTATTCATTTTTTTTAATACTTTTTTTGGAGGAAATGTTCGATAATGTTTAAAAGTACATTTTTCACAGTTTCTGTCTAGCTGGTAAATTATAACTTTACTCATAAAAATTTATGAATTTCAGAATAATAAATTATAAATTTAGTCCAAATTAGAGCAGACACTTATAAAAATCAATGCAGAGTGATACTGGTCACTGCGTAGTAAGTAGCCGCAAACACTACACAAGACCTAACGGAGGGACGTAGACAACTTTTTTTAAAAGAAAGAAAAAAATATGATACTTAATTTTGTGGCAACTACGATAAGCGAAAGTAATTAATAAAGTGCAATATATACTTTTTGAAGCCTGCATCGTCATCTATGTTTTTTTCGTTATACGTCCATAACTGCTTTGTCAAAAATCCGTATTTAATAGAATGAAATCTCGTCAATTATCAGCACATCAAAAAATATTATTTATACTAGAAGTAATTCAGAAAAAAAGAAAATTACCATTTTACAAAACTAAAGGTATAATGCATTAAAATATTGAAACATTAAAAATATTTCCAACAATGAGGAAATGCAATGTTTTATCTACGTACGGTGTCACAGTACGTAATCCTGGACAAAGCTGTATATATAATACTCCTTTATCCGCTTTGATCCTGGATTCAATTTAAGACCAGGAAACAATCTGCTTTATTATTTTTGCACCAATTTCCAACTCATAGATGCAGTTATGTATTTTACTTAAGAAGTAAATCTTGAATGTTTATTTTTTAGTTGATCTTGTTTTATTATTGTATTTTCCTCGACATTTTGTCGATATGTATATATATTTTTTGGACACCTTACCCTAATTCAATAATTTAAAAAAAAATACTTTCAGAATTTTTTTAGGGAATCCAACTATTAATAGGTGAAAATTATTTTTAAATGAAAATACTAATAGATATTTTACATGTAATGTATTGTATTAGTAATCTCACAAAAATAATCAAAAAGCATTTCTATGTGAAATATCAGTTATGTATTGAAATCACAGCATTTTGAAATATATAACAAAATTACATGTTGAAATGATCTAAGCAACCTGTGCTCTATCTATACAAAAAGTTTAGAATAAATTATTTTAGCCATTTTTACATTCTATGCATAAAGTATATAAACTGTATGTAAGAAAATATACTTTTACTATTACTTTTTTTTGGAGGGGGGTGGGTCGTTATATGAGAAACGTAAAGAAGGGGCTCTCTGGAATCACACAGGAAATTGTCAATTGTGATAACGCTACAATTCTTTACTTTTGCAATTGCAAGTTTATATTAATGTAAACTAACATTATATCACTAAGAATGTGAGTGTAAGGCACGTGACATGTCTTCCATGACATTTTAAAACTCTACTTCAGCTTACTAAAAAAAGATTTTCTCCCCGTCCGTAAGCGTATTTTTGCTAGATTATGTAGGCCACAGCACATTATGCTAAAAAAGTAACTATACACAAAAAAGTAAACTAACATAATAATAAAATACAAAAGATATAAAAAATAAATATAACGAAACAATTATAATGGGTATTACCTATATAGTACGTACAAAATGTATAAAACGTAATAATAAAATAATGCAGAATTTTTAAGTTAAAAAAAAAAAAAAAAAAAAAAAAAATAAGAAATTGAATCTCTCTATTAAATAAAAAAATTATGCAATAAGAATTTTTCTTCATCTTTAAAAAAATAAATGTTTATAATGCATAGTTAATAAGTTTTAAATGACGTTTAATTACTGTCGAAGTTACCCCACTGTAGTGTATATAGGACTAACTGTAGCACTAAAGTATTTGGAGTAAGCGAATGACATCTGGGCTGTTTTAACGTAGATTCAAGTTAATTATAAATAACAGAACAAATTTTGTCTTTCGATTAAAATATGCAGATCTAAAAAATTTTATACATATGTACTGTACGTTTTGGACCTCACATAAAAAGCCGGCAGGTTGAATACTGATACACTATAATAACGCTGATTTTTTTTTTTTTTTTTTTTTTTTTTTTTTTTTTTTTGCGCGTGCTTTCGTATGTGAGTACAGATAATATAAATGTTAACGATCTTTCTTCAAAGTTTTATAATGTTCATCTCTGCCTGTCTATCTGTCTGTCTAACTTACTATCTAACTATATGTATATGGGTGTGTCAAAAACACTGACCTCGGCTTTTATTATTTAAATATTGATCATAGACATATATTATAAATTGAAAAGTTACGTAAAAAACAGTTACAGAATTTTATGAAATCGATTAAAATTTTCAGTGGATTAAATTTGACGAAATACAAAATTTTAATTTTTATACTGTCAAAAGATCTGCCCAGCGAGTAAAATGTGCCCCATACAGTATTACGGTCATGTACAAAATTTCAGTATTGTATCATAAAAAGTCGCAGAGGTATGAAAATACATAAATGCCGGCTTTTTCGATGCCTGGATACGAGTTCGTAAATGGGAAAAATCATGACGGATGATCGCGTTTCAGGAGTCGTATACAAATTACGAAAGAAAATTTCTCAAGCTCTGACCATTTACATTGTGTACTACTCAAGCGGTAAACATTTACATTTTAATTTATGATTAACCCCTCACCAAATTTGCTTAAACATATCTCTGCGACTTTTTATAATAAAATGCTGAAATTTTGTAAGTGAACTTATTAGTAAAGAAGTCATATTTCACTCATGGGGGAAATTTTTGTACGGGGCCAGTATAAAAATTTAAACTTTGCATTTTTTTTTTCAAGTTTGATCCCCTGAAAATTTTAAACTATTTCATAATATTCTGTATCTTTTTTTACGTAAATTTATGTATGTGTATAATCAATATTTAAAGAATAAAAGCCAAGGTAAGTGTTTTTGGTATGACTGAATAAAGCGATCACATTATAAGATACCTGTACCCAATATGGGAACCCTAAGGAAATTCGATTTTTTTCACCCCCGTGTATACATACAATATCCCTGGACAGTTAACTATCACTATTAAAATTAGCGACCTTGTAATTATTCTGGTTTAATTTTAATGATAAAAACAAAAAATGTTTACAAGTGTCCATATAAGGAACCACCTGTCCCTATTATGGACATGTATGTCCATTTTCGGGACACGTGGTTCCTTATTGGCCTACTACACAAGCTGTATGGAAGAGCCATTCTTCCAAGGGATTTTAGAGGAGAGGGGATAAAAGAAATATATTTTAAAGTATTGCGGGCGAGGGGGGAGCACAGTAAATATCTTCAGAACATGTACTTTAGAAGGGGGGGAGGGTCATTTTCTGTTGTGGCACTTCGAAGACCTATGCAAAGCACCTCAGCTACTACAAAATATTATGAAATAATATAGTTGGTTTTGCTTAGCTTTATTGCATCTGTCTGCAGAATTTACATCTCTTATTACTCAGTACTCACAAGATGGACAAATAAAAACGTCTTCATCATGGGCGGAAAGTCCCATACAGTCCTCATGGACATATCTACCGCATGTGATGCATAGCCGCATGTCTGCAACAGCATCAATACTGCATAAGAAGCAGTACCAGCTCTCCTTTGTTAAGGAAATCATACTGCTGGTACCTGCGATTTCGCCAACAGATACCCTACTGAGGGGAGGCTTCTTTTAATTTTTCTGCAATGGCTTTTTGGAGGAGGTTTCTTGAAGGATTATTCAGATGACATTAAACAGATATTTTATAAATTTGTGAATATTTCCAATGTGGACATAAGATGTCCATATTCGGAATCGTGCATAGTTTTATTAAATCTTGTAATAAATAAACAAAGAAAACATTTTTAAGCAATATATGAAATAGCAATCGAAAATATGTTTTATCAGCTTTCTAAAGTACTCCACTTTTCAATATTTAAAGTAGTTTTATCGTATCTAATAAGAATTTAAACTTACCTGTAATTACGATCAGCACACTGCGAAACAACAAGTTTCCTTCCAAGTGGCGAACAGAGCGTTTTTTTGCACTTTCCAGGCTTAATAGACGCTTTCAGTCGTGACGTCAGGTATAACGTTTTGCTTGGATACTGACTCCAAACAAATCGTTGCTATGCTGTGTTTTCTATTTTTATTATATTTTATAGCTATATCTTGCAGCTGTATCTCATAGATATATGTTTTAATACTTTATATGCATTGGTAACATTTTCTACAATTTATATTTAATAAGATATGAAACATAGCAACCGTTTGTTTGGAGTCAGTATCCAAGCAAAAAGTCATGTTAACGTCACACTGAAAGCATCTATTATCTTTTAAACTGTTTTTCTTCACGGACATGTAGCTCCATCTCTCGATCAAAATTGTTAGTTTTAAAGATATTAGGGATGTCCATATTGAGAGCACTGTCCATATTGGATACAAATACATTATATATTTATAAATGATACATAATTAAATCTCGGAGAAAATACGGAAAAGAAAAAAAGAATCATTGAAAAAAAAAATTCTTAGGTGAGAAATCAATGAAAGCAAGTGAAAAATTTTAACGCATTATATGTATTTCTCTCATGAATATTTTGAAATCTACAACAAAACTGAAAGTGAAAATAAAAGTAACATATTCTTTGATGTTTGTTTTCTGTTTAAAAACGGCAATTCGAATTGAAACGCAAGTACCAGAAGTAAAAAATCATATAATCAGGAAATGAAAGAATGAAGGATTTAAACCGTATAATATAAAAAGTAATTAAATTTCGGAGAAAACCGAAAAAGAAATAAAGAATCATTGAAAAAATATTCTTAGGTGAAAACTCAATGAAAGCAAGTGAAAAACTTTAACGCATTATTTGTATTTCTCACATGAATACTTCGAAATCTACAAAAAAACTCGAAGTGTCAATGAAAGTCACATATTCTTCAATATTTGTTTTTCCGTTTGAAAACGACAATTCGAATTGAAACTCAAGTACCAGAATAAAAAATAATATAATCAGGAATTGAAAGAGTGAAAGATTTAAACCGTGTAATATAAAAAGTAATTAAATTTCGGAGAAAAACGAAAAAGAAAAAAAGAATCATTGAAAAAAAAATCTTAGGGGAAAAATCAATGAAAACACGCGAAAAACTTTAAGGCATTATATGTATTTCTCTCATGAATACTTCGAAATCTACAACAAAATTGAAAGTGCCAATAAAAGTCATATATTCTTCGCTATTTGTCTTTTCTTATACAAACGACAGTTCGAATTGAAACCCAGGTACCAGAAGTAAAAAATAATATAATCAGGAAATGAAAGAGTGGAGGATTTAAACCGTATGAAATAAAAATACCTGACTGTGATGTATTATTCATTTTTGTTTTCTTTGCGATACATTTTTTTCGATATATTGACTCCATTGATTTTTCAAAGAAACTTTTCAAATGATATGATTGCCAGTGCTTTTTTCTTTCGTTCTTTTCATCCATGCATCTCGCGTAGGAAATAATAAAATACAAAAAATTAAAACATACTAAAAAGGAAATTAAAACATGAACAGAAAGTTTTGTATTAAAACATTTAATTAAATTATAATATCTGCTGTTTCTCTCTTTTTAAAAAAAGATTTAAATGAATATAACAGTGAAATATATTCATAAGAATTGCAATAGAAATGTAAATATAAGCATTGGAGTCAAGGCATAACTTAGGAAATAATACCGTGTTCGCACTAGATACTTAAGAAATCTCAGACCGCCGAATTCTCTCAGAGTGTTCCACAAACTTTCTCAGTGTGTTTCAACTTTCTTCGGCTAGATACACTCACTACTTACTCTCATTGGCTATAAAGTTTCGCTTTAACTGATTGGCTGTTGCGGCAAGTTTAATTTAAGTGCCATGCGCACGATTTACATTTGTTCAGATCTCAGACACAGTGGCTTTCACTGAATTTTCTTATGTGAGTTATTCTATGTGAACAGGCATTCAATTCCGGGAAAGTACCACCACAAAAATGGCGGTTTAAGATATCTCAAGTATCCAGTGCGAACACGGTATAGGCAACACAATCCTATAGATAACGACTCAGGACTGGCAACGCTAAATTGTATGACGTAGTTGTGGTCATACGACTTTTTAATATGTGCATATGGTCGTGCTGCTATACATTGGTTTTTTTTAATCCTTGTAAGAAATTTTATTTATAGTTAAGATTTTTTAAAATGTACACAAATGTTTTGTACCCTTTTGTAAAGTAATTATAAAACTGATCCTAAAATAGTCACTTTTAGCTTTCAAAAGATGTAATCTTGCTAATGTATAAAACCCATAAAAGTAGCCTAGTGGCAGCCTATAAAACTAGAATTCAATAGATCCAAAATTATCTTCCGTACAAATAATTACCAAGAAGTCATTATAAGAGAATCTCTTGAAATAATTTCTAATCATCTTTAATTAAAAGCTATGTGTTGCTGACGACAGACTTTTTCGCTAATCGTTGCCACAGATTAATCGTGGAAAGTGAAAAATTTGAAATTACTGAAAAAATTAATAGCTCAAAAAGTATTTGTCAGAAAATTGTTTGACAAACTGCGTTTGAAAGGGAAAAAGTGTATTTTTCTTGATATAAATTTCAAACCTAATGATTATGCCGTTTTTCAAATATTGAATTTCGAACATTACAAAATTTCACAATGGAGCACGATAGCGAAACCTTCTCGCGTAAAAAGATAATGATAACGGCAATGTGTCCTTAGGAGTGTACTTGCCATAGCACGAGTAACAAATTAGAGTAGCCTTATTATTCTGTTAAAATATAAAAGTGAATTATGATGTCCCGAGTGCATAATCTTTATTTTTTTCTCGACAAATACTAGATGCACAATAGGTTAATTCACGTATGATCTCATTTTTAAAAAGAATGTATGGTTTTGGCTTTGGCATGGCTTTTAGAAGAGAACGTGATATCATGAAGGGCTTTGCTTGAATTTACATTTCTTTTTCAATTTTATTTTCATGAATCAAGTCTATATTTATTTAGGTATAAGAAATATCTTTTTAAATGCCGGTATAAAAGCAAAATTTCTCAAGGCTTTCAATATATTAAAAAAGGGAGCATATTTGCGAGGGATTCATAGTCCGTACGGTGTTTAATTTAAAAATTGATTTTTCTAATCAAACACGTATAAAACCCCGGGCAAAGCTAGGTATTTCAGCTAGTAAAGATATAGTTTCTAATGATGCATTGTCATATAACATCCACGTAGTTTGGAAGGCATTATTACATGATAGATAAAAACCTGTTTTTGTTGAAATTTTGAATAGCTTTCCCTGTCACCTTATATTTCGTACCACCCTTAAGGGGTCCCAGGACTCTTAAAATTGGAAAAATCGAAAAACAAAGACCATTTTCAACATAAAATATCTTAAAATTTATTTTATTTTAAGACAAAATTTTATATTTGGATGAAAGATAAAAGTATGTTGTTTCATTTCATGTATTTAAAAAATTAGAAGATGCAGAATTAGCATTTACAGTGGGCTCCAAAATGTCAGACATTTGACAGGCGGAAAATCGGTATAACAGATTACGTGCACGATTACAAAATAAATTTTGCAACTAGAAGGAAAATTTTGGGTCCTACGCATGCTTCAGATTGCATTAATTACTCTGAACCTAAATAAATTTGTATTTAAAGCATTTTTATATTTTTAATAAAAAGTTGTATTTAGTTAATGCAAAATTTAGAAAAATTCAACAGTATAATCACCTATAAAGAATATTTTTTTGAACAATAAAAAGGAAATTTTAGGTTCAGTTTATACAGGCTAACATGAAACATAAGTTTTGAAAATTTCATGAAAAAAAAATCAGAAGTTTTTGAGATAACGTGCGCGTTATGCCCAAAAACGTTATTTGGTGAAAATTGACTTCAAAGTTTCTGAAACGCCGCTTCAGCTATTGATCGTGGATCTAAAAGCCATAACTTCTGTTCTAATAGGAATTTCGAGGAAATATTTATATCAAAATGTTCAGAAAAGATAGTAGTTTAATATCTAAAAACATTAAAATTTCAAAAATTTTAAAGCTTTAAGAGTCCTGAGACCCCTTAAAGTAGAATGGTCTCTCCCATTCGATTTTATCGCATAGGTGCAGAGACGTGACAACATTTAGTTCTCCGTTAATGACGGCTGAGTAAGTGCGGCTGAAAAGTTTTTGTTTTTACTGGACTTTTAATGTATTTTAAATGATTTATATAATGTGTATGCACCTGTAAGCAGTGATGGTACATTTATTTGTACTTTTTTCTATGAATTTTAGTTAGATATGGGATTTCAGATGAAAACGTAAACAATATTCTTGCACCTAGACCCTGCCCCTGATGAGCTTAGATGTTCACAATACATGGATTGAATTGTCATACACATTGTACAGTCGTGGAAAAAAAAGTAAACACCCCCTACTAATTCCTCAACAAATTATCGTAGAAAAAATTTACTGGTACCGAACGATTGGAAATAAATTCTACTTTTAAATGATGTATATAAAATTTGCTTAGGGGGCCATCTACATATTAAAACAAACTATAACTTTGTTTTTTTTTTCAATAGCAATACACAATTCTGACAGCTTAAATGAACTCTACACCCTTCAATTAGCCTAAAAACAAATTGTTATGCAATTCGTGCGGTAAGTTTCCGAGAAATTAATTATTTTAAAACGAGCGTATTTTAGGGGCCGTATCCAAATTGAAGTTCGGCACTCGATTGTTGACCAAGAGCGCCCCCTTCTTCATCATGGCATCTTAAGCGCCACTCACGCAGTCATTGAAGACTACTAGATTAGAAGATAGCATAAGAAATTTCAAAATGGTATCGAGTCGCTTCTATCATAGACGGTCCCTTAAACCATCATTTTGCCGTTTTTAAGCAAAATTTGAAAACTACTTGGAAGAAAAATGTGAAATTTTGGATTTCCATAAAGAAGGTCTTAATAAATCTAAATCCATCAAAAAAATTGTAGGTTGCAATTCATAATTTTTTCGTTTATTAATTTAATAATTCATAATTCATACCATAAAATTATAAAAATTGCAAATTCAATGTATTTATTTTTTTGGTATTTTAGTATTATTGCAACACAAAAAATTAGCACATTAGGAGCATAATTTCAGGAGATATTAATAAAAATATAAAAATGTATTTTAACGTTAGAAGCTCTAAATTTTGAATGTTTATAATTCAAAAATTTATCATTCAAAACACTTGAAATTTGGTGTCTAGACATAGTTTGAAACGAAAATTTGAAATATCTTGTTAAAATTGGGTATTGCCATTGAAGAAATGAAATTTTGGTTCGGTTTAATATGACATGCCCCCTTAAGAAATTTTCATAAACATCATTTAAAAGTAGACTTTATTTCCCATAGTTCGTTACCAGTAACTTTCTTCTACGAGTAGTAGGGGTGTTTACTTTTTTTTCCACGACTGTACATTAATGAATATAAACACTATTGTCTTTTGTTTTAATCCATATAATCAATAGTAAATAGAACACTAAAGGCAAAATGAAGTTGAATGGGGCTTATTACGACTATTATTTCAATATATGTAACATCGGAAATAATCAATAATCGAAAATAATCATACAGTTTCGGACGCTTTGGACAATGTGTTTTAGATTAGTCTTCCTCATTGTTTTCTTCATCAGAATCACTACTGGACCACCCAGAGGAGACATCTTGTAGTATACGAGCATATTTAAGACTTTGCTTTCTAACTTCCGATGAGTTGCAGAGCCAGTTAGCCCGAAAATCATAGTACGGAAGCAGCATGCCCAGTACCCCACAACTCTTGCGCCTACTTTGCAATGACAATACCATTGTGTGATGTTGCTTCGCTCGATTTTTATCAAAATATTATAGTTTAAAAAAATTATGTGTCGTGATGGTAACTTAACTTGAAGAACAGCATCCTCTTCTCCACGGATGTAAAGATAGTAAATATCTTCTTCATTTAAGTTCTTTTGAGTGCAAGATTGTCTTTGTTCAAGCTGGTATATTCCAAGAGTTAATTGTCCCAATTTAGGCGTGGAAATTCTCGAAGATCTGTATCAGTTAGTTTAGTCCAGGTTGCCTTTTTTCTCAACCATCCTTTCTCTTCGACTATCTGTTTTAAGTGATTAGGCTTTTTAACCAAATGAAGCATCCACTGAGCAATTATTTCGTCATGTTCAGTGTTTTTAATCCTTGTAGGATGGCAAGCATTGAAAATAGCACATATAAATCGCAAATAGTCTCCAATTTAAGGTAGTTGCGTAATTGTTGTTACTATATCCAATGCTCTGCAATTTTAAATATCCATTAACGGCTCTTACGACCCCCCGAACTTTAGTCACGAGAACTCTAGTCATCCTCTGTTGAAAACTGTTGCTGCCTATATAGGAATCTAGGTACTTCATGTGTGAGACACATTTGTTCCAGAAGTTTTAAAAAATCCGGGAAGCATCTATCAATAATTATAATACCATCCACCCTCTGATATTGTGTACATCTTTTTTTAATATATGTGTAAGTATGTTAACGTCATTGTTCTCTGCATCTGCGAAGTAAGGTCTGAAGACATCCAAAATGTAACCTGAAGTAGTGACCAACATTATAGGCTTAACTAAAGGTCTTTCTTTGTGTAACGCGAAAGATCGTCTCTGAAAGGAATAGTTCGCACACTCTTCTGTATGTAAATGTAGGTAACAATCAGCAACAAGTATCACAGCATCATTGTCGTCAACGGGAATAAATAATCTTCTTGTTAAAGGCCTCGTATATTTTTCTATAACTTGTGTTCTGGTGACGTGTTCCATTTCAAGGTGTACTGGAACACAGTTCTCAATCAAAGCCTGGCGTGCACATTACACAGAAGACGATAATATTAATCTTTTTTTTTATATTGAATAAAGTGGCTACATACGTGTTCTTGACCACTGCTGGTCACCACACGGTGCACCTGAAAAGGACCACCACTGCGTCCAAGCTACCAAGGGTACCATATTTCATATGCGCTCGGACCCGTCCACAAAGGGTCACTACCTCCGTTAGGACTCATGAGATGAGTCTCATGGCCCACCAAGTGGACGGGACAACACCCGAATATGAGATCGCCAAGGCAGGGACCCCCCCCCCCCTTAGGTCTCCTTTCGGTATCGCACAATTTCAGGGAACAGCGGACCCACATGTCCACGCGGGTCAATGGCGTGTCCCCCAAATTTACAACTTTGATATCCCACCATTACACCATATTACGGACACTGGCTCAATCTAACTCTGCAACAAAGGCTAACATCCAAGGTACACAAACTGTACATAGCAAAAGCCGAGACTCCTGAAGGAAGGCCTGCCTAGCTCGTCGACCCACAGAGGAGTATTTTCTGAAAAATGTGGACAAAATTATTTTATGAGCTGTATCAAGTTGAAATGTTGTAAAAAGCTATTTAGAGTCATTATATATAATTTTTGTTTTTAAATATATAATTTTTTACGAATTTACAAAAAATCTTTGCTTTTTAATAAGTAAACTACTATTTAAATCAGTTTAGAATAAACATTTATGATATTTAACGAAATATTCCGTTATTTTTTACATATTTATAACAAGTTCTTTCCGTAACTTACTATTCTAATCATATTCATTTTCATCTGTTTCGTCTTCATCCTCATCTTCCTCTTATTTTGGATGTTGTCCGTATGGTGTTTTTGGTTGTTTGGCTAGAAAAAGGCCTTTTTTTCTTAAGCTTTGGCCTTGAACTACTTATAAAAGGATCAGAATTTAGTAAACGTATGTTCAAAACATTTTTATTACATTGCTCTCGAGAAAATTTTCGGGAAAATGTTTGCGTATATTGGCGGAAATGTTTGTTTCTAGCTTCTGCAGGCTCGTTCGAAAGTTGATCGATAGGCAATACTGCATGTTTAATTACTGTGGCCCTATGTGCTAAAACTTTATGTACTGTTGGTAACATTAGGTGCTACCCATATAATTCGACATAAATATTTGCAGTTTCTTCGGTGTAATTAAAAAATTTTTAACATCAATTCTATGTCCACTGGACAGTGCCTCTAAACGTAAAGGAATAAGAAAACTCTGAAATATATTTGCATCACTATCAGAAGTATTCTGAAATATCTGTTTAAATTGCGATCTGTTGGGAGCCATCGCAACACCATTTAGATATTTGTTCGAAATTGTGGTTGTCTTCTTCTGTATTATTTAGAATAACTTCTTCTAAATATTTACACAGTCTTAAAGAAGTGTGATCAAGAAGATCTGTAGGTTAACTTCTGCGCATGTTTCTGTCACATTCATTAACTCCTCACTTATATAGCAATCCTTCTTCGCTTTCTTAATCAGAAAATAATTAGTAAATATTCTTATTTGCACTATGAATAATTTTCATTTGCTTTCTCGCTAGATCAGCTTCTACAAAAATTGATAAGGCTTCTGATGGTGTTTGCTTCATAATAGTGGGTTTTTTTTGCTGAAGTTATAATTTTTCTGTATTTTTGTATCTCTTGTTGACTTAGAGTTTTATGAGTGTCGAGGCATCAATATTACCAGCAGCTCGTTGATTTGTACTAGCTGCATATGGTAATTGATCAAGAGGAACTTGCTCCCTTAAACCTCTTGTTTTTTGTCAATTGCTTCTGTCACACAGTTAGGCGAAATCTTTTGTTGGTCTACCTTTTTTGATATTGTACATATAGTATATTCTACAGTTAATTTTATGGAACTGTTAAGCCAATTTCATTTACCTTAAGAAAGTGCCATTTTGCCCTATTGGCAGCCTCCCTTTTAAAAAAAAAATCCGATTTGAAACGGCTTAACGAACGTATTAATGATATTTGTTTATCTACTGCATATTTCATCATTTTTGTAACTTTACTTTCCATGAAACATAATTTTTCATCTGTTTTCGTATTAGAACAAACTTGTTTAAAGTCAAACAGCAACTTTCTTGAAAGATCTTTTGCTGTTATTTAAATATCTAAAAGAAAATGAAGATTTTTCGTTTTCAAAATATCATCATCTTCTGATACCATTTTTTTATAAAACGGTAAAAAAAATTGGGGCAAGTTGGGGCAAGATTTTATTTTATGAATATAATAAAAAATATCTATATTTTATATTCCAACAAAAAGTTTTGCCCGACAAAGGGCGACAAGCATTCATAAATCACTAAAAATTTAAAAGAACTAGCAAAAATTACACTTATTTTTAAAGATAAAACAATATGGCTAATTTCATAATTATATTCTTTTATAACTAAAACTAAATACTGTAATTTAAGCTACATACCTCCCACTTCTATGTCCATAAAGGATTTTATTCAGATCTCCACTGTATGCAACAATAATTGCAATTAAATAATGCGCTTCTCACCACATCGCTGAGAAAAGAGAAATCTGCGATGCACGACAGGTGCTTTCAGACTGATAACGCGACGGGAGTGTTACCGAACATTCCTAAGATATTGTTTACCGGAAGCACTGACTAATAAGCTATAGAAACACAAAGTATTGCGGTTTTTAACGAAGTTCATTTTTCGACTTTAGTCCAGCTTTTTTTAGAAATAGTCCACTGTGCGACCCCACCCTCAAATTTGGGCTAGTAGCCTGTGAAATAGCGACTCAACTACAATTTTACTTTTTACCCAACTTTATTATTCAACATATATTGAATAATGCGGACAGAACACCATTAGAAAGACCAGTTCTAAGCTTTACAAGTAACACTGCCAAGCAAATACGAGATGACCTCTTTTTCGTGGAACGCATTTTGGACTTTACTAGTTCAAAAATATAGCTAAATCAGACATGGATATGCCCATGAGAGTATAATAATAGGACTCTGAACGCTGTCCCTCTGTGTTAAAATCGAAGCCTCGCTTCTTTGCTACCTTTCTTAAATTGTTTAAAAGACTTTTAACGTCGTTTTCGTATATTGATGTATTCTCACTTACAGGATGTAAAACTTGCAGAGCTAACTCACGGAATATACCGATCCTGTAATATGAGTTTTACAGCATCATTTTCCCGTGGAAATATATATTACAGTTTCTAGAAAGGCTTGAGTTTGAGCTACTTTTGGTACAGTCATGAGGCATTTTTTACGCTTACATTTTATACAACAAGTTTTAGAGTTGAAACAACGAGGTATTGATAAATGTATATTAGGTTTCTTATTTGTGTTCCGTCGAAAGTACATGTTGGCGCATGATCTCTTTTTGTTACTACAGAAGAACAAATAGGAGTATTTCCAGCCCAAAGCACACGGAATGCATATGATCTGCATTTAGAGTGCAACTTAGAACCACTCTGTAGATCGCAGTCTTTAGAACTTCTAAGTATCGATATAAGTTTTCTGTTAGAATAGATACGAAAATCACTATTTGTTTTTCGACAGATTTTACAACAATCACACTGACTTCCAGGCATGATTTACTATTAAGTTCTTCAATAAATATTTACCACAAAAGCTTTAGAACACAACATTGACATCTGAACTACATAATACATTCAGAGCGCAGCACAAGATTCTCCGATAGCAGTACAACTGATACTCGCCACAAAATATTTTCTTCTCTAATAGGTAGAAGCGCAGACTGAACCAAAATAAAATAAAGCTCATATAAAATCTTCTAAAGAGTAGTATCATTACAAGTCAAAATTAATTTTGTTCATGGAACACTTCTTAAAAAAAAAAAAAAAAAAAAAAAAGACAAAAATGTAGGAAAACGCCGAAACACTCTATTTTCGGGCTGCAATTTCTATGACTTACAATTTTATTTATCACGTAATTCCTACATTAAACAAAAGTACATATCTTTAAGTATACAAAGGCACTGAAAAATTGTTGGAATTCGAAACGTTTTTTTCGCGTGTAAGATGGGCGAAAAAAAGTCCTTATCAATCCACCTCCTTTCAACCTTTTTTATATTATTTAATAAATATCTTGAAATATTATTTGGCAAAGCTGAGAAAAAACATTGCGTTATTTCTGTGGCAACTACTTTAAAGTTAATAGTAATGTAACATTAAACAATTGAAAAATATGCAACTTAGGCTTAATAACTGACAGATAAAAGTTAAGGATATGTAGATCGTGAACTTTATGTCAAGCAACAGCCCAGGATTCATTATCTGGAAACGGTAATTCAATGTGACATTTATTGTATCTAAAATTTGCTTAAAATAGCACAATAAATCTTAAATTTAATATAAACTTGATAATTTGCATAAACTTAAATATGCAAATTTCTCAAAAACTGGACCACATAGACAAAAAAAGACAGCATATTCGGAATCAGCGCAAAATACTGAACAATAATCAAGTAATTTCTGTTTTGTGAAAAAACTGCTGTTGTCCAGAGTTATTATCTGTTTAGTAGTATTTATATAAAAAGTATAAGTGAAAAAAATTTCATAGTTTAATAACATATAATAAAATTTGTAAAGTATTTATGAATTTCTGGATGATATTAAAATAGTAGAAATTCAAAGATGACATAAAAACCGTACAATATTCCCAAATTTTAGTATATGTACAGATAATACACGTACAATGTAAATTAGCATAAATAAATGTAAAGTCGAAACAAGAGGTGGAATAAAACGACATCATTTATTAGACAAGCATCGCATAAGGCACAATGCAAAAACTATCAATGTATGTTGCAGATAGTGGGTATGTAATAGTAATATTACATTAGCAATATGTATAAAAATTTTAAAACTGTGATTAATATACATTCCAGAAACCTTACATTTGTGGCATTTTGATAAGAGACATAATCTAGGTCTGTAAATATTTTAATTAATGTCATAAAATTATTATACATAGTGGAGATTCTTGCAGAAATTTAATTTTCAAACTCACAGTGTATCCGCAGTTAAATTATCATGCTGTGCATTACACTAAGACGTATATTTTTGTTGCAGTTTTTTCCTGCATTATACTCACGTAAATAAAATAAACTAGAAAACAGGAATTCTGCTTTTCCAGAATTTTGTGTTGTCCCCGATATATATATATATATATATATATATATATGTATATGTATATTTATAAAACAAAACGTATTTCAATTTTAAGACTTAAATCACAGGCTTTTATGTTATGTAAAATTACGTCATTCGCATACGCTTAAGAATGCCACATTTACGATCCACTTTAAACAACAACAGTAAAGTATGCATAGGATGTCACTATCGCGAAATAATACACAGATGGAAAAAAAGTTTTACCGTCATTCAATAAACTCGACAAAACAAAAAATCCCGACTATCTCGTGATTTATATGCCTTCATTTGTTTGTAATATTAATATAGATACTTAAAATTAAATACGGTAGCCTCCCGCTTAACCGGCCTAAGCGGGATCGAGGGTTAGCCGGTTAAGAGAAAAACCGGTTAAAGCGGAGAACTAAAAAATTAAATAAGTATATGCATAATTTAATTCATCAAGCCCATATGATGCATTTAGTTTTTCAGTTTGTGTAGTTTTAAAAAAGTACATATTTTCCACATTTTGTGAAGTGTTATTATATTAGTCTATTATAATTAATTGAATTGAAAGAAAAATTATCTGTGATAACAAATAATGAAAAATATTTAACACAAATTAAATTGTTGAAAATCGTACCACATACCTTTATAAGATGTTGATTTTGTTCTAAATAATGTATATTTAAGTTAATCAACCATAAATAAATCAGTTGCATTCTAATGTTGAAGGCAAGATGGCGAATATTTTGCAGCATAATCTCTCCATTTCTTTAACATCATAAGTTCAACCAAGGAAGCTGTTAGCAGCTGCTCAACATACCGTAGCGCCAACTTTAATGCTTTTATCCCTTCCGTATGTGGAATTTTACCAGTGTCAACTTCCACTGAATCATCATCAGGATCGTCTTCGTATTGAACAACATCTGTTACAGTCCTAATTATATCCTCCTCAAATAATGTTTCATACTTGAGGTCTTTAACAGACTCAAACAAATCTTATACATCTTCTACGGTGATCTGTTTGAATCCCTCAAGCTTTTTAAATGTTTGTACAAAACAGTTTGCAGATAGATCAAACATTATACAGTTCCAGAGAGGGGGATTGCACGTTTACCAGTTAAAAGCACAAAATCTGAAATCTTCCGGGGAGAGACATCTCGTTTCTCATTGTTTCTGGGGGGAATGCCCTCCCGGGGGCACACTGGTGAAGGTCTACGCGTATCCATTTAGAACCGACGTTCTCTTTTCTGAATTTTGCATCGTTCCCCCCGAGATTGCACTTCAACTCGAAAGCGTAAGCTGAGTTCCCGATGTCGTCATTCCTGAATTTTGCCTGATGTTGGGAAAAAAGTTGGCCGGTTAAAGTGGAGTTCCGGTTAAGAGGGAGGCTACTGTATAGTTTATAATAGCTCCATATTTTAACAGAAATCATTCGCTCATATTTTTTCAAAATGGCACGTATTTTAATTCATTCTTTTTTCGGTTGTTATGCGAAAATGGCAACAAAAATGTATAATTACTATTTTAAAACTATTTTTCCTTTACTTTGTACAGAAATGAAGTATTTTCGTTGCCAATATTAAGGAAATGGCTCTAAAAACTACAAAAAAATTAATATCTCACAAATAAATAGAGATGCAGTTTTCAAACAAATTGCATTTAAAAGTACTTATTTTTTTCCAATACGATGGTATAAAAATTTTAAATGTGCGATGCTTAGAAATTAAAAAAAAATGCAGTAGAATATTTAAGAGTACAATGATACATCTGCTTTGTTTGACGGCTGGCTTATACAACGTAACTTTATTTTTTGAGGATGACACAAAATAAGGTGGGAGAAAGAAATAGCACATCGGGGGCTAAAAAGTTCTTAACTGCATATAACCAAAATGGTTCTATAAGATTTTTTCAAACTTTTCGGAAAATATCTCAAAAGTAAAAATCAGTAACCGCAAAAAATAAAAAATGGTTTAGCATTTTAAATGTTATTTGATAAATACATTGAAATCCAGAGAAAAGGTCACATATTCATTCATATTTTTCGCTTTTCGGCGAAAAATACGACAATTCGTATTGATACGCAGTCACTAGAAATAGAATACGATGATCAGGAAATGAAAATGGGAAGAATCCACACCGCATGAAAATAAAAAGACATGAATGTGATTGATTATTTCTTTTTCTTTTCTTCCCAATACATTTTCTGCTGATATATCCCGTACGTTGATTTTTCTTATTGAAAGGTTTCCGCTGGTATAATTATCAATACTTATTTTGTCATTTATGGTCCCGAATAAAAATCCAATAAATTTGTATCTGAAAATATTGTTCAAAGCATACAATACATTTTCACTCTTTTCTATTCATTTTATGAATATAAAAAAAAAGAAATCTTTATATATAGTATTTTTCATTTTCCGCGTAATAATAAAAAAGTATTTCGGAATTTCTTAGTGGAAATAAAAACAATACAAATTGAAAAATTACATAGAAACAATATCTTTTCCTGAAATTTCAATACATATACAGGGCAAGTTTTCATAATTGAATATAAAGTCAAAACCTTTCAAACAAAAATAGGTACTTACGTATTATCCGGTCCAGGAAGTAGATCCCCAAAAATGGTTGAGATTCAATTTCCAATCTTGTTTATCGTTGCTAGTTACGATCAAGACAGTAACTGAACATTATTAACGTTGTTAAATATTGTAAATTATATAATGTAAATAAACAAAATATAATGAATGAATAACAAAAACTATAAACTGTAATAAAAAGTAAATAAACTGTAAACTATAATAAATAAATATTCTATAATAAATAAACACATAGTTTAAAATAATAATAATTACTTTAAATAGTATAATTGGCGCCATTCTTGGCGCATTTGTTCTTGAACTGGCTCAGATAGTATGTAATTACACAAAAGTCATACCTCGACTTTTATTAGACCAGCTTTGTACATGTCACAGAACAGAGATTAACAACGAACGTTGCAGATTGTGCGCATTTAATATCATTATATTTTTTATGAGATATTTAAATCCAGGTTTACAGGAAAAGAAAAGTACATATTGCAAAAATTTAAATAATTTTTTAAAAGGGATCGTAACATACGTTGGTAAATATTTTAATTTATGTCAGATAACTTTTATTGTGGGTGAGGTCTCCAACAGAAGCATCTTTATTAAATTCCCAGGTGTTCTGCCGTTAGATATATATGCTGTACCTTACATACGATGTATATATATAGGATGTCAGAAAAGTCTCGAAAAGTCTGGAAACGCTCGAATAACTCGCGAAATACACATCGGATTGAAATATGAAAAAATACTTGTTAAATATTTTTTTTAAGCTATTCAGTGATAGCAAAGTTGATCCCCACTCCGACCCTCTGGGGATAAGAGGGTGTTCAACTTTCAAATCTTGAATAATAACTCACATTTTGTATTGCAGATTCGGATTCTAAGGGAAAATACGTATAACGTTTGTATTAAAAAAGTTTCGGATGATCGTAGATGGCGATGTAATCGAACAAAATGCGTTCAGGTTCAATTGCTGATAAGGAAACTATTCCTCCTACTTTCTACTAAAATTCTGATTAAAAAAAAAAAAAAATAGAAACTAAAAATGTTTCTTCATTCCCTACATCGACGGTAGAAAGGAGGCTAATGCTTAAATTCCATATGAATGCACTACTTTAAACGTTACCTAAGAAAATGGGCTTGGTCATAGTAGTTTTCTGTTCCTTTCGAGATGCTTCATAATGCGAGTCTCCTTGCCTCTGACGATTCGGGTGGACGTTTAACAGCGCAATTTGCTCGATTACATCACCATCTACGAGAATAAAAAAAAACGCTGAATACAAAAGTTATTTTTTCCCGTAGAATCCGAATCTGCAATAAAAAGCGGGAGTTCTCATTCAAGATTTCTAACTCAAACTCTCCTCTGATCCACAGAGGATCGAAGTGGGGTATCACTGAATCACTTTGGTGCCACTGAATACCTTTTTAAAAATATAGTAAACAACACATATTTTTCCATTTTTCAATCATATATGTATTTCCAAAGTTATTTGACCGTTGTTAGATTTTTTTGGTACCTTGTATATAATCTTTATAGCAGAACGCAGATACATAATTCGCAAATAGCTAGGAAGGATAAAATACTTATATATATGTGAGAATATGTGAGAAGGGACAAACTCAATAAATAGCGAATATAAGGATTTAATGCAGATCTGGACTAATGTTAAAGACTTAAATACAATCTATTTACAATTAATATTTACAATTTTAGGAGGTAAAGGGTTTCGCTTAGATTTACCGGCCGTCAATACTTCGGCGCGCAATCCGAGCCTGACTGGACGTCTTTCCAGGTCAGCTCGCAAAAGAACTCTGAAGTCAATTTTAACTTTCGGTTCTCAGGTTGCAGATGCAAAAATCACTAAGTCATCAAGTTTATTGTCTTTTGAAATTTGCAAGCTTTGTTAGTTCTCATGAGAATTAGCTGCACCCTCTTGCTACGGTCAGGATGTGATCAGGGTGTTTTGGAAAGCGCAAGCCACATCCACATATATATATACTTACACGTATGAAAATTATTACTTTCATAGTCTCTAAAAAGCAGATCTTAAAAAATGTAATGTAGTACAGGATGTCCGGACTAAAAGTATCCAAAAGTTATGGCTTATTTTTACTGAACTGCCTATTAGAATTTAAAAAATATATATATTTAAATAAAAATAGCATCTCACAAAGTTTTAATATCAATAGACTGCGCTATGTGCACCTTTGCTAGCATGGCAAACGTCTAAACGGTAATCCAGTTCTCCCCAAATGTTCCGTAGCATATCAGGAGTTATTAGACAAATTGCTTCTATTGCTGTTCCCCTCATTCACAGTTTGTTTTTTTGTTTTTTTTCAATGTTTTAAAATCTCGGAGAGGTTTTCAATCCACGGACGTGAAGTCTAATATATTCTAGTGGTTAGTTCAGTAATAATGAGCCATAACGTTTGGATACTTGTAGCCGGCCAGCCTGTATAATCCTGAATCAATACATGATTTTAAGTTTAAAATTTATTTTTTGTTTTGTGCTAGCAATACATTTTGTAATTGTTCAAAATTTTCATAGTTTAGTTAGTTTTATTTACCTTCTTTTTAGAAAGTGTAGGTTCATTTATTGGTTGAGGATTATATACATATACATACACACACATAAATATAGGGCATGAATTTACACACTCGAAAATACGGTAATTAGTTTTAACTGAATATTTTTTTTGAAGATCTTAACAAATGTTTCGGAAAATGAGTTTGAAGTAAAAACCAGTAATTGAGAATGACAATTAAAACTTTTATTATTTGCTAAATACTTCGAAATCCATGGGAAATCTTGTATATCGTTTAATATTTCCCCTTTTCTTTGAAGAATATGACATTTCGTATTGATAAGCAGTCACCAGAAATAAAAATGTAATGATCAGGAAATGAAAATGTGAATGATCCATGCAGCTTGAAATAAAATGGCATGACTGTGATAGATTTCTTTTTCTTTTCTTCGTAATGTATTTTCTGCTGATGTATCCACTCTGTTGATTTTTCAGATAGAAAAGTTTCCACCGATATGATTTTCAATGCTTTTCTGTGATTCATGCTATAAGAAAAATGCCAATACATTTGCATCTAAAAAATCATTCAAAGTCTAATTGGCATTTTTTTGCTTTTTGGTATTTATTTTACGACTACACTATGACGCAAAAGTTTAGACAATGAAGAAATTCTTACATACTTTGAAAAATATTTATTCAATTTTCAAATCACTGCTTGAAATTAATGTGCTGTACATATAAACAATATTTATAACAAAGAAAAGTGGAATTGTGCATATTGCAATAAATTAAATGGTAACAAAAATAAACTGCTGTCTCAAAAGTTTAGACACAAATTAAATAAAATCGAAATAAACAATTTTTAAAGCCTGGTTGCGCATCCATGCTTATGTATTACGTCATATACACGAGATTGCATGGAAGAAACTAAATCTTGCATAGTTTGTGGATCGATATCGTACCATGCATTCTCAATAGATGTCTTAATTTCCTTTTCAGAAGAGTATTGTCTAGCGTTGCTATAAACTTTGCGACACATGATGCTCCAAAGGTTTTCTATAGGGTTAAGATCTGGGCTACATGCTGGCCAGTCGAGAACTCTTATATTATGGGAATTAAACCAAGATTTTGAATGTTTTGCAGTGTGAATTGAAGCATTGTCTTGCTGAAATTCCCACTGAGGACCCCCTAGAAGCTCAGAAAATGGCAGTAGGTTTTCTTCTAATGTCTGTGTATAATGCTGTGAAGTTTGACGACCACTGGTGAAGGTCAGAGATACTTGTCCATTATAGCAAAAGGCTGCCCAAACCATCACCGAGCCCCCTCCTTGTCTGCGACTAAAAAAACGTCGAGGTTCCTTCCGCAAGTCATGCCAATACGATAAACAACCATCTGGACCATCCAGATTCCACTTTCTTTCATCGCTAAATATGACTGACTGCCATTTCTCTCCATATGACATATGCTTAAGAGCCCACATAAGTCTTTGTAACTTATGATATGGTTTCAGAGCTGGTTTCTTCTGCATTTTGCTATAAACGATTGTTCCTTTTTCCAAAATTCGTCTACGAATCGTATCCTTTGATACAGAGAGTCCCGATGAGCTTTGAACTCCACGTACGCTCATTTGTTGAGTACTCGCTAGTCTTTGTATCAGGCGATCCTCTCGTACATTTGTCACACGTGGCCTCCCAGACCGACATTTTGCTTTATATTCGGAACCACTCGATAAAACTCGATAAATAGATTTTTTTGACCTATTAATAATAGCAGAAATTTCAGAAACGCTCTTCCCTTCACCTTTCAACTGCCAAATCCTTGAAACCTCATTCACTTGAATTTCTTTAGCTCTCGGCATGTCGACTATGAAGCGCAATCGTTTGCAGAACTTAAGTACTCCAAATTTGTGACATCATCGATTCTAAATTTGCATATGCCAGCGAATATTCAAAGAAATTTAGAATAGTGTCTAAACTTTTGCGACAAGCACATTTGAATTTTTATGAAAAAAATTAGTATTATAGCAAATAAAACGACTGTCTTTTGTACATAGCATTTTAAATCAGTTTTTGAATATATTTACAGGTTTTTGTAATTCTGACGTCATAATTCTACATTTTAAAGCTGAATGACGTCATTGTCTAAACTTTTGCGTCATAGTGTATAAGTGAGAAAAAAATCCATCAACAATTTTTCCAGTTTTGTAACATATAATAATTTTTTTTAAGTATTTATGAATTTCCTACAGAAAATAAAAACAGGTAAAATTGAAAGTTGACTTTAAAAACATATTTTTCAAATGTTTACATGCGTATACAGGGTATTAAGGTAAGGCGAGGTCAAACTGTGAGACTTGACAATACACACCAACACAACTAATTTTTACTGTGAAACACTGTTTGAGGATCCACTTTATTAATTATTAGCAAAAAAAGGGTCTCCCTTTATGCTGTCCAAAAATTTTTTTCTATATATTTTACAATGTTTATGATATTGCAGAAAATTTTTCAACTTTTATTCCATCTTTGTTTGAAATTAATTATGAACATAAAAAGCGCTGAAAGGTAAAGCCACTAGTGTAAAAAATACACTACTGAGTATTTCTAATTAGACTAAAAGTGCAAAAGGTGTCACTGGCCGAATTTCTGTATACTTCCAATAATTCTTTTATGTTATTATACCGCACACATAAAAAGGTAAGACCTTTGAAATTTTCATTTTGTCATTTTTTTAACCACTATCTTTAAGACTAAGAATAAAAACGGATCGGCATATGTGAGATTCCCTGTATTATTGTCTTAACACGCGGATAGCTATCCTGGCTTCCTATACTTTTTTTTTTTTACATGTTGTATGACCAATTTAATTTATCTTTAGATAAACTGAATCTGTTAAGATAAAACTGAACGGTTCTCATTGCCTGATTTCAAATGTACATCTCCTATATTTTAATCGATTCCTGTTTATGTAGCTGTAGTACTGTTTTCTTTGCTTTTCATTCAATTTTGTTCGCTTTGGGTAGTTTTTTCACTATTCAAAAAGGTTTTTTTAAGTCTTAAATAAAACTTGTAAACATTTTTTGAATTTTCTAATTGAAAAGAAAGAAACAGAATGATGACATTAAAATTATAAACTTATCTTCCTAATTTAAACATCTATATGCACACAAAATGATAATGCACGCTATGCTAATCTTCTGCAATCAAAGTAATTTAACTGGCTTGATTCTTTTTTTTTTCTTTTTTTTTTCTTTTCTTTTAAAGCAGGGTTAAAATTATTTTTAAAAATCATAAAAAATCAGTAAATTGATATATAGTTTTCAAACAAACTGCATCGGAAAAAAAATCTATTTGATGATGTAAAATTTGAAATTGCGCGATGTTTAGAAATTGATAATTTTGCCATAAAAACGAAATAGAGACTCCAGATGATGCCACGAAATGACTTTAGCGTCACTCGCCGACATGTTTTTGCTTTATAATATAGAATTAAAGTAAAAATTCTAACTGATTTTAGAAATCTAATGAACTGCTTAGTATGTGTGTTTAATTATTTTTTGGGGTTATAGAAACGGCAGAATATTTAATGTTTTTAGAATTTAATTATAAATAAATACATCAATTTTAAGGCATTTCCCCGTTAACTGGGCCTAATTGATAAATTGCCAAATAATCTTTATGGTTACAACTATTTATAACAATTTATTATTTAAAAAATAATAATGGAGTTCTGAACGAATCAGCTTTTGCGGAAATATATCAAATACTTGTAAAACGACGGCAAAAAAAAAAAAAATAAATAAATAAACAGAGTAAAAAGCATAAATAGAAAATAAAGAGTGTATTATGTTTTTTTTTAATACCCTTTTATTTTATTTAATAAGCTTTTAATTTTTTTAGTTTTTTATTTTAAATTTTTAGTATTATTATCTTTTCAGTTCCTTTAATCTTAATCAAATATTTAAAAGAATGAATTTAATGACATTTTAATTTTTATATGTAGTTATTACAACTGTAGAAGCTTAATGTCTCTGTATTGTTTCTGGAAAGTCGCTTACATTTTTCTTGGGTGTGAACTGGAAATCTCATAAAATGACCTACATTGTTTTAATATTTTTTTAAAACCATTTTTAAATAAAATTTCTGGTTCAGTTGGTATGTTTGACAGTTGTGTATTACTGTTCTATGTAAAACCCAAATGTTTGTGTTCTGTAATACAGAATTGTATTTATATTATTATTAGGATTAATTCTATCCCCGTCTTGTGCCTGGTAGCATAAGTTTATACTTTCTGTAAATTTTCGTTTAAAGGGAAAAATTATTCTTAAATACACTATATGGTCAAAGATGACCGGTCACTTGTGATTTTAGACGTTTAATTAAATATCTAGACAAATACACTAGGAATTATCGGGTAAACAGAATAGTACAGTCCATATATTTCGCTGACGATTTTTTTCGAAACTCCATGGGACCGCCAACAAATTGAAAAAGAACGAATATCTTTTGGATAACCCTGTCAAAACTAATATAGAAAAAGCGTTCAAACTATAGATTATGATTAAGTGGCTTATTGTTATAATTTGTGTTCATTTTTATGAGGATAGCATGTATACTCATAGAGAAATTAAAGTTTTTATAAAAAGATTCCCAAATTTTGACAAGTTTTTTGCTTATAATCTGTAGAGTTCTTAATACAAAAAAAGTTCTTTTCAAAAAATATGACAAACAGCGTTGTACACAATACCCAGAAATCAGAATTAAAATATAGTAAAAACTGTATGAAAAATGAATAGGTTTACTAAATAATGTTTCACTGCGAATGCCCGAATGCAATCAAAATATAATGTGCATAATGTGTTAGCTAAGTGTATAAAGCAACTTTTGTAAAAGTTTCAAAAACATGGTTTGAAAATTCCGAAAATTATCGTTGATAGAACAAGCTCAAAATTCGTTGTTCCCAAAATAAAGCAAAAAAAGATAAAGGGCTGTATCCATATAATCCATCGATTAGTACCAATATAGCATACATAATATTGCACGTACTACTGCATTTGTATACAGCCTCTCATCTTTTTGCTTTTTTCGAAAATAACGAATTTTGAACTTATTATATCAACAATAATTTTCAGACTTTTCTAACTATGTGTTTGAGACTTTCACAAAAGTTGCTCTGTACATTTAGCTAACACATTATGCAAATTACATTTTGATTATGCTCGGGCATGCGCAGTGAATCATTATTTAGTAAACCCGCTCATTCTTCATACGATTTTTATTACTTTTTAATTCTCATTTTCGGGTATTGTGTACGATGTTGTTTGCCATATTTTCTGAAAAGAACTTTTTTTATATTAAGAACTCTACAAATTATGAACAAAAAACTTGGCATAATTTAGGACTCTTTTTTTATACAAAATTTAATTTCTCTACGAGTATATATACTATTCTCATAAAAATGAACACAGTTTACTTCAATAAGCCACTTCATCATAATTCACAGTTTAAACGATTTTGCTACATTAGTTTTTACAGGGTTATTCAAAAGATATCGTTCTTTTTCAATTTGTTGACGGTCCCCTACGGGATTTCGGGAAAAAATTTCACGGAAATATATGACCTGTACTATTCTATTAACACACTTGGTGTTTCAGGATAATTCCTCGTGTATTTATCTAGATATTTAAGAAAACGTCTAAAATCACAAGTGACCGGTCATATTTGGCAATACAGTGTAAAACATAAATTACTTTTGAATTTTATACATACATATATACATATATGTGTGTGTGTGTGTTACAATATTTTGTAACGTATTAATTTGTATTTAATTTATTAAATTATTTTTATCAAAGTATGTTTTATAAGTATGAATGACTATTTATAATTCTAATAAATGAATACATATATTAATATATTTTAATAATTTCCTGAAATATCTAAACCTTTTTTTTGATTTATTTGTCGGGCTAACTTTTTAAGAGTTCAGCGTTTACTAATTTGTTTAGAAAATGCAGAAATACTCACCAAAAAATCATTTTTATCATGCAGTTATTTTCAAAAGAATTGATTAATGAATAAGTAACTTAACATGAACAGAAATGTGGTGTTTTAAAAAAGAATTATTAAAAAGTGGGGAAAAGGGGGGAAGATAAGAGGAAGAAATCAAGAGGGGCAGGGAAAACACTTATGACTTAACAGCTGAAAAGAAGTCGACAATACGTTATAAATGTAAAATACTGTCCTGTACAAAACTATTTAGTACTGTACAGGTGAGTATCATGATATGGTCAAGAGGTCACGCGTGCATACTATGACGAAGTGAGTTTTTTGCAGACACTTACCACTTATGATGTGCGAAAGCCAAAACTTTTGTTTCAATGTACTTTGTTATATATTTTTAATAGGTGTGAATTTTATACATTTTTTTATTCAAAAACCTCAAATGTAAGATATATTTAAACAAAGTATATTTTTATGAGGTTGGTGCAGAAGCATGTTTTATTACGCGAATATTCATTCCGTCAAACACCGCTAACTGCCAAAGTCGCACCTGGGCACATGTAAACCTAAGGTTTTTGACTCCTCAAATACCTATAGAAAAGGAATCTATTAATCATGATTTACTTATTTTTGGTTTTCACCAGTTTTTCCTATTTTTCCTATTTTTCGAATACATTTTCTTTTAAAAACACAGCTGGTCTGCAAGGGTATAAAAGTTCTCATGTTGTGGGACTTAGAGAAAAACTCTACATAATAGACAAATCCTGTAAAAATACATACAATGATCACTTATGTCGTAGAAATTAGTCAGTTCGGTACAATATGAGCTGTTTGCCGAGTGGACAAGAAATCTTTCCTGTCGACCTCAGTAAGTCAGTTCACCTGGACCAAAAGCGGTTGAGTTAGGACATTCTACCGAAATTCAGATAGGGTTTATTTGCTGGTAGGGATTATTTGCATTAACTTACATAAATATTTTGAATAGAAAAACTTACATTTAGCTGTATTTATTATAAATAAATATTTTATTTTGTAAGATCTATATATATTTTCATTAAACACAATAACTGTTCACGCTGAATTTAAACAGAATATTTTTTTTGTTGTTGTTTTTGCCTATTTGACATTTTGATAGAAATCGTGATCCAATCATAAAAAGATTACTATACATTTTTGGTTTTACGAGTCAACTTTTTTGTGTATTTTTCATTCTTATGAATTGCATTAAATTAACAATATTTGATAGTATTATGTGTATTTGATAGAAGATTTTATCAACAGACATTTTTTCAAAGTGTTTTAAAATAATGTTCCACGTACATTCTTTGTTTTACACTTTAACTCGTTTTTTAAAGAAAGTACATCATATTATAGTCATTATTAATGTTCCTTTTTAGCTTTAATAGTTCTCTTTTAGCCAATTATCGGGGGAAAAAATTAAAAAAATTAATTGTGAATCAGTTACAGCTATCCTGCTGTATTTTATTTTTTATGAATACGTTATTTCTTAAATTTCATGAACTTCTTCAGAAGACTATTATAATTATTAATTTATTATAATTATGTTCATACTATGTTCTTTTAAAATGTAAAGGGATAGAGGATAAAGATTATTTTGGAATGAAAGTTAATTTAGTAAGCTATGTGTAAAAAACAAACAAACGAACTAACAAATAAAAAATATTAAATCCTTTTAATAAATAACTTTGCAACTCAAATATACCAATTTCGAACATCTTCATAAATATATTGCACTGAAATTGCGCGCTCATGTCCCTTACAAAATCAAATATTCTAAATTTATATGTTTCGAAAGAAACTTTAAAATTCCACAAACAATGAACTAAAAGGCATATCACTCTTTACTTTTATGCAACAACTTTTCGCAAAAGTTTCTTTCAAAAATACAGTATAAAATTGTTACATTTGAATATTATATTTACTGAAAGCTTTTAGCTGGATATTCCTTTTATTCTTACTATTCATTTTTATGTAAAGTATATATATACTATTTCAAATATTCTCTTAGTCGCTCTTTTTTAATCCTAATCAGGCACACCAGGGAAAGCAAATACGCGATAAAAATCAGAGCAGTGGGATTCAGACAGTTTTAGAGTACATAGAAATTCTTCGGATTTGTAAATATTATAAAATCTAGAAAGCATTAGGAATACCATGAAGTTCGCTTTAGTTGTAAAATTTTCGTAATAGCTAAAACAGTTTTTAAAAAATATTTTCTTTTTCCGTTTAGATGAATCGATACCGCAAAAGAAACAGGAACGAAGAATCATTCAAAAAGACATAAATAAAGAAATGCGTTCAAACGCATACTAAAATATTATTAAGAAATTTCTTTGGTAATGCAACGAAATCGACCATAGTGCGTCCTTTATCCGAATTATTTTGTACGTCTGTATAATTGAACTATATATGCTATTTATTCTATATTCCTGAGTACGCATGCTTTGGTCCATATCAGCGATGCTTATCAATTTCATGACTTTTGAAGTAGTGTAACATGAGTAGAACTCATCAGAAACGATTCCTCTAACACAATATAGTTGTATTCTTTTGTGTTTCTCTGCAAACGAACTATAAATGTTACACACTATCTTTTCAATACTTAACATTCTATAGTACACTAGCGGGCATGACCGAGCTAAGTACGGTCAAAATTAGCCTTGTGTTCAATTCGATAATTCAATCTCACTGTATAATTCTTGCTGTTTAGATAAAATTGGCATGATCCTAAGCCATAGGGACCCACTAATCCAAAAATATTTCGAGCACACGACCTAACCAATGCTCTTTTCCAACCCGAAAACGATAGAATACAAAATTTAGACAAAATCGCTAAAGTCATTTTATATATAAAATTAGCTTGACCCACGGTATCCCAAAAAGGACCTACTAATCTAAATTTATCGAAAATGTGACCTATCGAAATGGCCTTCTCGTGCTAGGAAACGGTGTAATAAGAAATTTTGTCAAAATCGTTTGAGCCATTTTTCAGATAAAATTAGCTAAATCTTGACCCATAGTGACGCAAAATGACTAGTTAATCAAATTTACTTGAGCATGCGACTTAGACCAATGGCCTTCTCGAACCCGAAAACGATAGAAAACAAAATTTAATCAAAATCATTAAAGCTGTTTTCTAGATAAAATTAACTTGACCCACAGTGACCCAAAAATGACCCATTAATCGAATTTTCTCGAACATGTGACCTAACCCAATGATCTTCTCATGCACGGAAACAGTATAATACAAAATATTTTGCCAAAATCGTTTAAACCTTTTTTTAAAATACAATTAGCCTGACCCACAGTGATCCACAAATGACCAAAAACCGTTTGAGTCGTTTTTTAGATGCAAATAGCTTGTCCCTCACGACCCAAAAATGACCCACTAATCGAATTTTCCCGAACATGCGACTTAATCCAATGGTCATATCATGTCCGGAAACGGTATATTACAGAATTTTGTCAAAATATTTTGGGCCTTTTTTTATATTCAATTAGCTTCACCCTGACCCATTATGACCCAAAATGACACACTAATCGAATTTTCTTGAACATGCGGCAAAGCCCAATGGTATTCTCGCGCCCGTAAACGATAGAATGCAAAATTTCGTTAAAATCGTTAGAGCCGTTTTCTAGATAAACTTCCCACACAACCCAAGGACGTCCTCAAGGAAGCCAGAAGATGTCACATGTAGGATGTTGTGACGTCCAGAGGACATCCTGAAATTTCTTATAGACATCCTAAAGACTCCTTCGGGCAGTCAAAATGTCCCACTTGTTGATATCTTCTGTGTGACCGTAATAAGACATTTTAAGAATTTTTCAGGACATGATAAGACAATTTTAGGATATATTTTGAACTTTTTTGACATATGAAGGATAAAAATAGGATATTTTCTGGAATAAATAGAATTCTTTTAGGAATAAGTAGGATAGTTTTAGGGATTTCTAGTATGTCTTTAGGATAATCACAAGATTCTATTTAGACATTTTATGACTTATAAAGGATTAAAATAGGATATGGAAGATGGATAGGGAGGATAATATTTCCGCTTTTAATTTTAAATGTTATTGCAACGAGAATTAAAACTTTTCACAGAATGTGAGCGTTTTGCTCGTGCGTGCAAAATGATGCGGGTACTGCAAGGTTAAATACCTTACAAGGTATTTAGGTATTCATTAAAACTTTTAATATAAATTTACTGCTACCGTAATCAAACAAATATTTTTTGACAGGATATGTGTTTGACAGGAGATAGGTTAGTTAAGCTTTAAATAGTATAGAAATTTCGAAAATTTACTTACCTTGGATTTCAAAATTAATAGGAAAGAATTCCTTAAATCCTGATAAAAATGGAAGTGCGAAGTGCAGGAGAAGTAAAATAATTTGAAATAAAAAACGTGGTCTGTTTGAGAAGTGACGCAGTAAAAGGCGACTGTCAAATAATGGCGCTCGGATAGCTAAAAGTTAAGAAGTATTTCACTTCTGGTACGAATTCTGCGCATGTGCGCAGGTTATTCGGGCCAGAAGATGTCTTTCTGCGTTTTAAGGACAGTTCTTCCGAATTCTTCCTATGTATGACGTCCAGACGACATCAACTTTTGTCTTATTCAGGATATGACAACTATAGAATCTGTAGTATCTTTATAGGATGTCCTACGGAAGTCTTTGGTTGTGTGGGTTTTCTTGACCCACATTGACCCTAAAATGACCCATTAATAAAATTTCCTGTAATATGTGACTTAGCCCATTGATCTTCTCGTAATCCAAAACGACAGAATACGAAATTTAGTCAAAATCGTTAGAGCCGTTTTTTAGATAAAATTAGCTTGACCCATAGTGACCCAAATATGACCCACTAATCGAAATTTCTCGAACATGTGCCGTAGCCCAATAGTTTTCTTGTGACGAAAAACGGTTGATATAAAATTTAGTCAAAATCTATTGAGCCGTTTTTTAGATATAATTAGCTTGACCATGACCCATTATGACCCAAAATGACCCACTAATCGATTTTTCTCGTGCATGTGACTTAGTCCAATTGCTATCTCATGCCCGGAAACGGTATATTACAAAATTTTGTCGAAATGTTTTGAGCCTTTTTTTTTTATTCAATTAGCTTGACCCTGACCCATTGGGACCCAAGATGATCCACTAATCGAATTTTCTTGAACATGCGATGAAGCCCAATGGTGTTCTCGCGCCCGAAAACGATAGAATACAAAATTTCGTCAAAATCGTTAGAGCCGTTTTCTAGGTAAACTTTGCCTGACTCACAGTGACCCAATAATAACCCACTAATCGAATTTTCTCTAATATGTGACTTAGCCCTTTGGTCCTCTTGTAATCCAAAACGACCGAATACAAAATTTAGTCAAAATCGTTAGAGCCGTTTTTTAGATAAAATTGGTTTGACCCATAATGACCCAAAAATGACCCACTAATCAAAATTTCTCGAACATGTGACCTAGCCCAATAGTTTTCTCGTGCCGAAAAACGGTTGGATATAAAATTTAGTCAAAATCGATTGAGCCGCTTTTTAGATATAATTAGCTTGACTTTGACACATTATGACCCAAAATGACCCACTAATCAAATTTTCTCGAACACGTAACCTAGCATAATGGTTTTATCGTATCCGAAAATGGCAAAATACAAAATTTCGTCAAAATCGTTAGAGCCGTTTTTAAGATAAAATTCAGATACACACACACACGCAATTTTTGCTCGCATTATAGTATAACATATCAATCAAATATACGAATTACATGGAAATCCGAGAGTTAGAGGGTGGACAGACGGACAGACAGACAAACCGAATTTATTAACACATTACGTCTACATTCAAAGCGATAAAAATAATAACTTCATAAATATTTTTAGCCGCACTTGAATTATATGTAAAGTTTTGAGATGTTTTACAATAGTGAAAAATATTACGAATGTTTTATTACCACTGGGAATGAAATCATTAAATATTCTTCTCTCTAAAGTTCTCGATATATATGATATATATATATATATATATATATTTTATCAAAATCATTTGCAACATTTTTGGTGTATTTATTTTTTTATGAATACGTTATTTATTAAATTTTATGAACGTTTTCAGAAGATTATTATAATTATTAATATATTATAGTATACTATATTCTTTAATATGAAAAAAGGTAGAGCAGGAAAAATTTCCTTTTAGTGAAAATTGATTTATTAATTGATTAGTTGATCTAAATGTAAAAAACATACAAATGAACAAATAAAGAAAAATAGAGGAAATAATTTTAAAAAATATAAATTTGCGACTAAGATATCACAATTTTGAACACCTTCAAAAATATATTACACTATAATTGCGTGCTCGTGTTCCTTACAAAATCAAATATTCTAAATTTATATGTTTCGAAAAAAACTTTAAAATTCCACAAACAATGAACTAAAATGCATATCACTTTTTACTTTTATGCAACAAATTTTCTCAAAAAATTCTATCAAAAATACAGTATAAAATTGTTACATTTGAATATTATATTTACTGAAAGCTTTTAGTTGGATATTCCTTTTATTGTTATTATTCATTTTTATGTAAAGTATATATATATACTATTTCAAATATTCTCTTAGTCGCTCTTTTTTAATCCTAATCAGACGCACCAGGGAAAGCAAATACGCGATAAAAATCAGAGCAGTGGGATTGAGACAATTTCAGAGTACATAGAAATTCTTCGGATATGTAAATATTATAAAATCTAGAAAGCATATGTAATACCATGAAGTTTGCTTTAGTTGTAAAATTTTCGAAAATAGCTAAAACAGTTTTTAAAAAAATATTTTGTTTTTCCGTTTAAGGGGACGGTGAAGTTTAAAATCCTTAAAAATAATTTTTTTTATTTTTGTAAATTTCAACTTAAATATTATTCAAGGGTACATTATATACATTATAACATGCATTTATCACAAAAAATTAAAAAAAAAATTATTTTTGAGAAAAAAAATGGAATTTTACGCGTCGTGTTAGAAATCTTCGAAATGCCCCATGCGTCTTCCTTATCAATGAAAATCCCCAATATTTTTTATAAAAGTTTGGTTTATATATAGAAATAAAATAGAGCATCGAATTTTACATATTTGAATTTAAAGGTTAAAGAAAAAAAGTTGCAAAAAAATTGAAATTTTTTCGAAAAATTTTCAAAATTTCAAATTTTTTCAATTTTTTTTTTATTTTTATTTTTTGTAAATTTCATCTTAAATATTATTCAAGGGTACATTATATGCATTATGGCATGCATTTATCACAAAAAAAGATTAAAAAAAAATTATTTTTGACAAAAAAATGGAATTTTATTTATGTCTTAGAAATCTTTGAAGTGCCCCCTGCGCGTTCCATATCAATGAAAATCCCCAATATTTTTTATAAAAGTTTGATTTATATATAGAAATAAAATAGAGCATCGATTTTTATATATTTGAATTTAAAGGTTAAAAAAAATTTTTTTTGAAAAATTTTTGAAATTTTGAATTTTTTTTTTTTTACCTTTAAATTCAAATATATAAAATTCGATGCTTGATTTTATTTATATATATAAATCAAACTTTTATAAAAAATATTGGAGATTTTCATTGATATTGAAGACGCATGGGGCATTTCGAAGATTTCTAAGACAACGCGTAAAATTCCATTTTTTCTCAAAAATAATTTTTTTTTTTTACATTTTTTTGTGATAAATGCATGCCATAATGTATATAATGTACCGTTGAATAATGTTTAAGTTGAAATTTACAAAAATAAAAAAAAATTATTTTTAAGGATTTTAAGCTCCACCGTCCCCTTAAATGAATCGATACCGCATAAGAAACAGGAACAAAGAATCATTCAAAAAGGCATGCGTTCAAACGCATACTGAAATATTATTAAGAAATTTCTTTGGTAATGCAATGAAATCGACCATAGTCCGTGCTTTATCCGAATTATTTTGTACGTCTGTATAAATGAACTATATATGCTATTTATTCTATACTCCTGAGTACGCATGTTTTGCTCCATATCAGCGATGTTTATAAAGTTCATGATTTTTGAAGTAATGTAACATCAAAAGAACTCATCAGAAACGATCTTCTCCCATAATATAGTGGCATTATTTTGTGTTTCTCTGCAAACGAACTATAAATGTTACACGCTATCTTTTCAATACTGAACATTATATAGTACATATCAATCAAATATACGAATTACATGGAAATCCGAGAGTTAGAGGGCGGCCAGACGGACAGACAGACAAACCGAATTTATTAACACTTTTCGTCGACATTCAAAGGGATAAAAATAATAACTTAATAAATATTTTTACCCCCACTTGAATTATATATAAAGTTTTGAGATGTTTTACAAAAGTGAAAAATATTACGAATGTTTTATTACCACTGGGAATGAAATCATTAAATATTCTTCTCTCTAAAGTTCTCTATAAATGTTTTTTTTTATCAAAATCATTTGCAACATTTTTGGTGTATTTATTTTTTATGAATACGTTATTTATTAAAATTTTATGAACGTTTTCAGAAGATTATTATAATTATTAATACATTATAGTATACTACATTCTTTTAATATGAAAAAAAGGAAGAGCACGAAAAATTTCCTTTTTGTGAAAATTGATTTATTAATTGATTTAGTTGATCTAAATATAAAAAACATACAAACGAACCAAAAAACAAAAATACAGGAAATAATTTTAAAAAACATAAATTTGCGACTAAGATATCACAATTTTGAACATCTTCAAAAATATATTGCATTATAATTGCGTGCTCGTGTTCCTTACAAAATCAAATATTCTAAATTTATATTCCAGAAAAAAATCAAAATTTCCCAAGCAACACGAAACTAAAATTTACACTTTACTTTTATGTAAAAAAATTTCGCAAAGGTTTCTTTCAAAAATACAGTCTAAAATTATTACATTTGAATATTATATTTACTGAAAGCTTTTAGGATATTCCTCTTATTGCTACTATTCATTTTTATGTAAAGTATATATATATACTATTTCAAACATTATCCTACTCGCTCTTTTTTTAATCCTAATCAGACGCACCAGGGAAAGCAAATACGAGATAAAAATCAGAGCAGTGGGATTCAGACTCTTTTAGAGTACATAGAAATTCTTCGGATATGTAAATATTATAAAATCTAGAAAGCATTTGGAATACCATGAAACTCGCTTTATTTGTAGAATTTTCGTAATAGTTAAAACAGTTTGTTAAAATATTTTATTTTTCCGTTTAGGTGAATCGATACCGCATAAGAAACAGGAAAGAAGAATCATTCAAAAAGACGTAAATAAAGAAATGCGTTCAAACGCATACTGAAATATTATTAAAATATTTCTTTGGTAATGCAATGAAATCGACCACAGTCCGTACTTTATCCGAATTCTTTTGTACATCTGTTTAATGTACATCTATATATGGTATTTATTCTATACTCCTTAGTAAGCATGTTTTGGTCCATATCAGCTATGCTTATCAATTTCATGATTTTTGAAGTAGTGTAACATCAGTAGAGCTCATCAGTTCCCATAATGTAGTGGTATTCTTTTGTGTTTCCCTGCAAACGAACTATAAATGTTACACACTATCTTTTCAATACTGAACATTCTATAGTATAATCAATAAAATATACGAATTACATGAAAATCCGAGAGTTAGAGCATTGCCAGGCAGACACACAGACAAACAGAATTCATTAACATTTTTCGTCTACATTCAAAGTGTAAAAAATAATTACTTGATAAATAAAATAAATAAAAACTTGACACATATTTTTACCCCCATCTGCATATAAAGTTTTGAGATGTTTTAGAACAGTAAAAAGTATTACGAATGTTTTATTACCATTGTGAATGAAATCATTAAATATACTTCTCTCTCAAGTTGTCTATAAATGTTTTTTTAACCAAAATCATTTTCAACATTTTTGGCGCATTTATTTTTTATCAATACGTTATTTATTAAAATTTATGGACGTTTTCAGAAGATTATTATAATTACTAATTTATAATAGTGTACTACATTCCTTTAATATGAAAAGAGGAAGATGACAGAAAATATCCTTTTAGTGAAAATTGATTTAGTTGATATAAATGTAAAAAAACATACAAACGAACATACAAATAAAACAAGAGGGAATAATTTTAATAAATATAAATTTGACACTAAAATATCACAACTTTAAGCTCCTTTATGAATAGATTGTATTGTAAATTGTATGCTCTTATCCCTTTAAAAAATAAATATTCTAAATTTATATAGTTAAAAAAAAACTTTAAAATTCCACGAGCAATGAAACTAAAATACATGTTATACTTTACTTTCATGTAACAAATTTTCGCTAAAGTTTCTTGCAAAAATACAGTCTGAAATTGATACATTTGAATATTATATTTATTTTTAGTTTAATATTCCTTTTATTGTTAGTATTCTTATTTATGTAAAGTACTTATATACTATTTTAAACATTCTCCTATACTCACTCTTTTTGAATCCTAATCAGACGCACCAGGGAAAGCAAATACGATATAAAAATCTAAGTAGTGAATATTCAGAAAATATTAGAGTACATAGAAATTCTTCGAATATGCAAATATCATAAAATCTAGAAAACATTTGGAATACCACGACGTTCGCTTTACTTGTAAAATTTTCGGTAATAACTAAAACAGTTTTTTGGAAATCTCGTTCTTTTTATGATTTAGTTGAATCGATATCGCATGAGAAACAAGAACGCAGATTCATAAATCAGGAATGGATTATGAAATATTTTCTAGGAGAGTATATTGTTAAGAAATTTGAATTTTAATATAATGAAATCTACCACAGTCCTCCCTGTATCCAAATTTTTTGTTCATCTTTATAAATAAACTAAAAATGCTATTTATTCTGTGCTCCTGAGTAAGCATATATCAACGATGTTTACAAGTTTCATTATGTTTGAAGTATTGTAGCATCAGTAAAATGCATTGGAAACAATTTTTCGCATAGACCATAATGTCACGGAATTCATTCCTCTTTTTCTGAAAACGAACTATAAATGAAGACTCTTCATTTTACATACTGAATCTTCTGTATTATACACCAATAACGTGCACAATTTATATGGCAATCCGAGAGTTAGAGCACGGTCAGACGACCAGAGAGACAGACAAGTCGAATCCATAAACAGTTTCCAAGTATGTTGAAAAATACGATTAGTAATTTTTAAAAAAGTTCACTGTTCATTTTTTGTTTTACACTTTAAATTGTTCTTTTCATAAAGTACACCACATTACAGAGTTCACTTATGTTCCCTTATCACTGTAAAAACCCTCTTCTATCCAAATAGTAGAAATAATTAAAGAAAAACATTCAGAAATATTTCCAGCATTTTGGTGTATTTTAGGTTATTTATAAAAATTTCTGAGCGTTTTCAGAAGATTATTATAATTATTAATTTTTAGTATGCTGCATTCTTTTAATATTAAAAGAGAAAAGAGGATAGAAAATACCCTTATAGTGAAAATTGATTCAGTAATCTGAATGTAAAAAAACATACAAACGAACAAACAAACAATTAAAGAGAAAATAATTAAAATAAATATTACTTCACAACTAAATTATTACAATTTTGAACACCTCTTTGAACAATTGCACTGTAAATTGTAAGCTCTTATCGCTTACAAAATCAAATATTCTAAATTTATATGTTTCTAAAAAAACTTAAATTTCACAAGAAATGAAACTAAAATACATATTACACTTTACTTTTATGTAACAAATTTTCGCAAAAGTTTCGTACAAAAATACAGTCTGAAACTGATACATTTGAATATTATATTTACTTTTAGTTGGATATTCCTTTTATTGTTACCATTCATTTTTATGTAAAGTATATACTATTTCAAACATTCTCCTACTCACTCTTTTTTTAATCCTAATCAGACGCACCAGGGAAAGCAAATACGAGATAAAAAATCTGAGTAGTGGGATTCAGAAAATTTTAGAGTACATGGAAATTCTTCAAATATGTAAATATCATAAAATCTAGAAAACATTTGAAATATCACCGCTTTACTTGTAAAATTTTCGTACTTACTAAAACAGCTTTTGTTTTAAATATCTTAATTTTTAGCTGTAGATGATTAGATATCGCATAAGAAACAGGAGCGAAGAGTCTTGCATCAGGAATAAATCATGAAATACGTTCCAACACTAAGAGAATTTTATTAAGTAATTTAATTTTGAATATAATGAAACCGATGACCGTCCTCCCTGCATCCGGAATTTTTATTCTACTTTATAAACTAACTATAAGTGTTATCTATTCTATACTCCTGAGCAAGGATATTTAGGCCCATATCAGTGATGCTTATCAATTTAATCATCTTTCAAGTATTGTAGCATCAGTAAAATGCATCGGAAACGATTTTTCCCATAGACCATATAGTCACGGGATTCTTTTGTGTTTCCCTGTAAACGAACTGTAAATAAAGACATTTCATTTTCATACTGAACATTCTGTGGTAAACATTAATAACATAAAAAAATTACAAGGCAATCTGGAAGTGAGAGCACGGCCAAACGACCAGAGAGACAGACAAGCCGAATCCATAAACAGTTGTCAATTATGTTGGAAAATACGAGAATTTTTAAATAATGTTCACTATTCGTTCTTGTTTTACACTTTAAATTGTAGTTTTTATAAAGTATTACATCACATTACAGTGTTTACTTATGTTCCTTTTTCACTGTAAAAAGCCTCTTCTATCCGAGTATTAGAAAAAAAAGAATCATTTGCAGCATTTTTGGTTCATTTATGTTTTATTAATACTTTATATATTAAATTTTATGAACGTTTTCAGAAGATTATTATACCTATTATTTTATAATAGTATACTACATTCTTTTACTATGAAAAGAGAAATAGGATAGAAGTTATCCTTATAGTGAAAATTGATTTAGTAATCTAAATGCAAAAAACATATAAACAAACAAATAAAGAGGAAATAATTAAAATAAATATGACTTTGCAAATAATATATGACAACTTTGAACACCTTCTTGAATATATTGCACTGTAAATTGCATGCTATTATCACTTAATAAATCAAATATTCTAAATTTCTAGGTTTCGAAAAAAACTTTAAAATTCCACAAGCAACGAAACTAAAATACATATTACACTTTACTTTTATGTAACAAATTTTCACAAAAGTTTCTTGCAGAAATACCGTCTGAAATTGTTACATTTGAATATTATATTTACTGAAAGCTTTTAGCTGGATATTCCTTTTATTCTTACTATTCATTTTTATGTAAAGTATATGTGTACTATTTCAAACATTCTCCTACTCACTCTTTTTGAATCCTAATCAGACGCACCAGGGAAAGCAAATACAAGATAAAGATCTGATCAGTAGGATTTAGAAAATTTTAGAGTACATAGAAATTCTTCGAATTTGTATACATGATAAAATCTAGAAAGCATTTGGAGTACCACAAAGTTCGCTTTACTTGTAAAATTTTCGGTTATAACTAAAACAGATTTTTTAAATGTCTTCCTTTTTTTTTGCTTTAGATGAATCGATACAATATAAGAAACAGGAACGAAGAATCGTACATCAGGTATAGATTATGAAATGCGTTGCAACCGTAACAGAATATTATGAAGAAATTTCTTTTGTAATGCAATAAAATCGATAGTAGTCCGTCTTGTAACAAAATAGGTTTGTGCGTCTCTATAAACGAACTATACATTCTATTTATTCTATACTCCTGAGCAAGTATTTTTTGGTCCATCTTAGCGATGCTTATCAATTTCATGATATTTGAAGTTTTGTAGCATCAGTAAAATGCATCGGAAACGATATCCCCGTTGACCATAATGCAACGGAATTCTTTTTTATTTCCCTGTAAGAACTATAAATGCAACACACTTAATTTTTCATACTGAACATTCTGTAGCATAAATAACATATGCAATTTGCATGGCAATATGAGAGTTAGAGTACGGCCAAACGGCCTGACAGACAAGCCGAATCCATAAACACTTTTCAACAATGTTGGAAAATACGAGAAGTAATTTTTTCAACTAAGTGAAAATGTATCCATGGCCGGACTAGAAGCCTGAACCGCTTTAATTGCTTCTCGATTTAGTTACTAATCTGTTCATTCTGAAAAATATTAAAGTGTAATTACGCATCTATAATTTATCGGAAGTAGTTCATCAGCAGTTTATTCTCTCGAGATGTTTAAAATAACAGACCAAATGTCATTATCAAATGGCTGATTGAATGAAAATTTTGTTGTCTTAGATGTCGTCCAGATTTCTCAATTGGAAGAGCATTGGCAGTTAAAGCCAAAGTTTCTGTGTTCGAGTCCTATTCTGGTTACAATTTCACTCAGTTGGGAAAATTACTTATCGTATGATTTGGTTACTAATCAGTTGATTGTGTTAAAAATATTAAAGTGTAATTACGCATCCATAATTCATCGGAGTTCCTATACCAGCAATTTATTCTCTCGTGATGTTTAAAATAATAGACCAGATTTCATTCTCAAATGTTTAACTGCATGAATATTGCGTTGGCTGACATGACGCCCTGATATCTCAATTCGAAGAACATTGGCAGTTAAAGCTGTGTTCGAGACCGGATCCGGACACAATTTCACTCAGTTGTAAAAATTACTTACCGTATGATTTAGTTAGCAGTCAATTAATTGCGTTAAAAACTGTTAAACAGGTTGAAAAGTTATAACAATAATCACTTGATAAATACTGTTACTCCCTTGTTACTTGTTTTGTGATATTTTACGACAGTGAAAAATGTTACAAACGGTAATGTAGGTAAATAAATACATAGAAATGGTTAATTCATCTTTAAAAATTTAAACTTAAACTTACACTATGTGCAAAACTACTTAAAAGATCACAGAATACTAAAAAGATGTTAAATTATTTTAATACCTTAGTACTTTCAACTATTAAAAACATAGTCTTCGTCTGAGGAATATAAGAAATACAATTGTTGTTGGCGTTTAATTTTCAAAATTCACGTAGATGGTGACGAAAGGAGTGAAAGTTGAAGTTAATTTTTAGATCCGGAAAACATTAATAAATAAAACATGTATATAGGGAAGTGGAATATTACTCGTTTTATGATTATTTAAGTAAACTGAACCAAATTCTGGTATGTTGTAGGATACTCGAAAGCAGTCTCGAAAGGAGATAATAATGTGTTATCTATTTTCTACCATTTTAGTTAAAATAATGATAATTATTTTACTATAAACATAACTTCTTTAAAAAACACACAAAACATTTATTTAGACAATCACATTACAGCAACTACGAATACACATCTCAAAACCATAATCAACCACCTCAATATTATCGTCGAACATCTCACGTTTTTCGTCTGAACCAAAAAAAATAAATACATGGAGTCAGGAAAAAAATGTCTATTGTCCAAGAGTTTATCTTATGAAAAAATAATTTAAATATTGTCATGTGACTTTACTTACAAATCCCTCCTTTCGCATGTCAATAATCCTCAGTAATTCCGAGACTTGTAATATGTTTTTTCATGACATCATAACTCAAATTCTTAGTCATTATATCTGCTTCCAGTTCAGACGAATTTACATATTTTGTTTCAATTTCTCCTTTCGCTCTTTCATCTTTTACAAAATGATATTTTCTACCTATATGTTTGTTGCGATTATTCACTCTTGTGTTTTTAATCCAATCAATTACAGATTGACTATCAGTACTGATTTCTATTGGACGCTTCACCATTTCTTCCTGGCTTAACTCTTCCAAGAGACCCATTAACCATTTTCCTTCACAAACAGCATCACATAAACTTAAAAGTTCAGATTCCATTGTAGAAAGCGCAACCAGTTTCTGTTTATTACTTTTCCATTCAATCAGTGATTCTCCTATCTTTACGATATATCCACCAAATGATTTTGAATCCCGTGTAGTACACCAGCTAGCATCAGAACAAAGTGATAATTGGCCCTTTTTATTTTTAATTCGAAGTTTGTAGTTTTTAGTGCCTTGAATGTACCGCAAAACTCTCTTCACTGCCTGTAAATGAATTTCTCTAGGATCTTTTGCATATTGAGACAAATTACTTAAAGTGAAAGCTAAATCTGGCCTTGTTCCTCTTACTAGATATCCTATACTTCCAAGCATTTCTAGATATAGTGTTTCATCAATTTTATTTTCATTTTCATATTCATCTAATTTTATTCCAGAAACACCAGGGGTTTTCACACTTTTACAATTTTCCATATCAAATCTTTCTAAGATTTTTTCTGCATACTTAGCTTGCCCTAGCAAAAATTCTCCATTATTTTCTTCAATATCAATACCAAGGAATTTAATGTTTTTCTTCAGCTCTTTAATTTTTGCTTCTTTATTCAATTTTTGTATCAATTTATTTATTAATTCTTCGGATTCACTAACGATTATTCCATCATCGACATATATTCCAACTGCAATAAATTTATTATCATTTTTATTAAAAAACACACATGGATCTGCTTTGCATGGCTGTAACCCAATTTTATCAAATATATTAACTAATTTTTCATACCAGCATCTTCCTGCTTCTGGCAACCCATATAAATTTCCTGTTACCAATAATATTTTCCCTCCTTCAATTTGTAGACCTTCAGGCGGATTCATATAAATTGCAGTTTCTAGATCTGCATTCAGATATGCTGTTTCTACGTCGAAAAATCTAGTTTTGTAACCTTTCATCGCTGCGACTGCCAATAAAGTTCTAAATGATTCAGTTTTCATTACAGGACTATACGATTCTTGATAATTTGTTCCAAATTTAAGTCTTGATCCGTCGGCTACTAATCTTGCTTTATATTTTACATCTTCACCGTCTTCTTTTACAGTAAAAATCCATTTGCTTCTCAGTGCCTTCACATCTTTTGGTTTGTCAACGATTTTCCACGTTTTGTGTTCTTCTAATGAGTGTAATTCCTTTTTGATTGCTTCCATCCATTTATCCTTATCTCTAGAATTTAATACATCTTTGTAATTCTTTGGAACTTCCTCGTGCACTAGATTCGCTAAATACTTTGGATTGGGTTTCCTAATTCGTGATGATCTTCTAGGTTCTTCAAACAACTTATTCTCATTAGTTTCTTTTTCTTGCTGTTCCTTGTTTTCATCAATTATATGATTTACTTCAGATTCTTCTGTCGCAGAATCATTCATATCATCTGACAACGCAATTGCTTCCTTTTTCTGATTTAACTCTTCTTCATTTTCATCGGAATTATTATCTTCTTGTTCATCTATTACATTTTTATTATTGGTAATGTTGATGTATTCAAATTCATCAGTCATTTCTTCCTTGTTAGCTATATCTTCATATCCCATTTTTTCTTCTATAAATACTACATCTCTGCTTTCACGTATTCTCTTTTCTTTTAAATCATACAATCTGTATGCTCGCCGATCTCTTGAATATCCGATAAACACTGCTGGTTTTGCTCTTACATCAAATTTCTTTTTATTGATATCATCGTTGCGATAAAAAGCTTTACATCCAAATACTCTCATATGCTTTACTGTTGGTTTATTATTTGACCATAATTCTAATGGCGTTTTCTTTCTCGTAGCTGTTGGAGTAACATTATGTATATAAGCAGCTGTTGATACTGCTTCGGCCCAAAAGGATAAAGGTAGTTTTGCTTCTATCAGCAATGTTCTTGCAGTATTAATAACAGTCCGATTAGCCCTTTCTGCAATCCCGTTACTTTGTGGACTATGAATTGTGGTTCTTTCATTCTGTATGCCCTTCCTTTTGTAATAATTCACGAGCTCTTCATTAATAAATTCACCACCATTATCTGATCTAACCGTTTTTACTTTCTTGCCGGTTTCATTTTCTCTTCTCTCTATTATATTTATAATTCTTTCTTTTGCTTCATCTTTACTTCTTAAAAAATCTACAAAATATCTTCTACTATATTCATCTACTACCATTAGCATGTACTTACTCCCTCCCAATGAGTGTACTTTCATTGGTCCACATAAATCAACATGTAATCTTTCTAAAATACGTGTTGTTCTTTCTATCACATGATTAAATGGTGTTCTTGTTAATTTCCCTTGAATACATATTTCACATTTTGTTTCTTCACCATTCATCTTTTCTAATCCCCTTACAAGATTTTCTCTCGACATTCTTTGTAAGTATACATAATTTATATGCCCAAGTCTTCTATGCCATAATTCTTTCTTTGATTCATTTGTCTGTAAACAAGATTCATTTCTGTCTTCATCTGTTTCTCGTACAGCTAAGTTTATTTTAAATGTATTATCTTCGAATGTTCCTTTAGCTATTAATTCGCCTGTATTCTTTTCATAAATGGCTGCTCCTTCATTATCAAATATCACATATTTTCCTTTTCTGACTAAACTTGGAACTGACATTAAATTTTCTCTTAAATTAGGTACGCAAAGAACTTCTGTAAGTTTTATTTTTGTTTCGCCACTTTTCTTATCGTAAGACGTAACATGAACATTTCCACGATATTTCGCTTGTATTGATCGCTCGCTGTCAGCAGTTGCAATTTCTACATCTTCAGGTTTTCTTTCTACAACAATATCTTCTTTATGCGTCATATGCGAAGTGCAAGCTGAATCCAACATCCAGGTTATTTCCCTATTATTTTCAGATTCTTTACACTCATTTCTATTGAATTCATTTGACTGCAATGCATGTTCATTTGTAAAACATGTATATTCTTTTGCCTTCTTGTTTGAAACATTATTATTCTTATTATTGCGTGAGTATTCTCTTACATCTTGAACTTTATTACTATAATAATTTTGAAAATTTTTCTTAGGTGAATACTCCCTATCATTTCGCGAGTGTGTCATATTCGATTTACTATAACAATTCCGCGCTATATGATTTGGCTTTCCGCAAGCAAAACATAAAACCCTTTTCTTTTCATTAGCCCTAAATGCTTTAGACTCGTTTTCTCGAAATTTATCATATTTTCTTTCATATCTCAACAAAGTTTCTCGCATTACTTCATAAGTTATATTTGGGTTTGATGATATCGCAGTTGTTACTTCGCTATATTTCTTTGGGAGCCCTTCTATAATAAATCCTATTAATTCGCATTCATCAATTTCTGTACCCAATTCTAATATTTCATTAGCTATCCCTTGAGCTCTTATCAAATATTCTTCTATTGTTTCTCTTTCGTTTTTCTCTATTCTCGCAAAATTAATTTTTAACTGAATTCTTCTCTGATTTTCAATTCCCGCATAACGCTTTTTCAGTAATTGCCATAAATCCTTAGCTTTTTTAATCCCTCTAACAGCCATCATTTGTTCTGCGGACAACGTCAATATAATTATACCGTAAACTTCATCATTCTTTTCTAACCATGTTTTATGCGCTTTCAAACTATCGGGATCCCCTTCATTTTTTACCGGTTCATCATTTTCGATAACATCAAATAAATGTTTTGATTTAATCAAAGCTTCAACTCGCATACTCCATAATGTATAATTCTTACTTGTTAACGGCTCTATTCTAGGAATTCCAAACATATTGGATTCACACATAATTAAAATACTTTATCTTCCAAACTATTTTTAAATGCATATAAAATTCTTACCTCTTAAATTTTTTCTATTGGCGGTTAGTCCAATGGAACAAATTCTTAACTTGTATTAGGCCTAGTTCATACAATTCATATTTATTTACTCTTCTTACTTGTACACTCAAAATATAAAATTCGCTTTAAAACCACGCTCTGCTACCAAATTGTTATCTATTTTTTAACATTTTAGTTAAAATAATGATAATTATTTTACTATAAACATAACTTCTTTAAAAAACACACAAAACATTTATTTAGACAATCACATTACAGCAACTACGAATACACATCTCAAAACCATAATCAACCACCTCAATATTATCGTCGAACATCTCACGTTTTTCGTCTGAACCAAAAAAAATAAATACATGGAGTCAGGAAAAAAATGTCTATTGTCCAAGAATTTATCTTATGAAAAAATAATTTAAATATTGTCATGTGACTTTACTTACATAATGTTGGTGAAGGTGCGTGTTCGTTTTGTCGAAGGTCACCAATGCAGGAGATGTGCGGCGATAAGGATCTAACTGGAGTACCCACGGTCAGAAATGTAGGTGTCTGTGCATTTGCTTTATATGGAAGTTGAAAATAATTACCAGGAGATGCATTTAAAATTTTATTAACAAAGTTACAATTTCCTGAATGGACACAAGAATGCGTGATTATTAAATTTAGATTCTAACAATAGCCGGTGTTGATATGCCCGGATGCGAGTGTAGATTTCCCAGAAAAACAAGGTGCTGGTGCGGTGGTGTTCACAGAACAAAGGGGAACGCCCACTGTTACTCTTCTGACCACCAGAGCAAATTTCCCTATATATTTCCAATTCTTTTATTACAAAATATATTTAAGATAAATTTGATGCAACTTCTTAAAAATACATGTACTCTACTTTCATGAACCATATAAAATTTGTAACAAAAAGCATTTTACTTGGCTAGATAATAAAGGGAAATTTTGTTACTCTTGTGACCACAAACAAATGCAATTTTCAAAAAATGTGTTTGACGCAGAAATTCTGTGATTTATATGAGACTATAGAATTAAAATTTACAGAATATAGCAGAGTAATTATATCTTTTTAAAAAGCATTAATCATTGAACTCATCTGATAACACATGAATTAGTTACATTTGATTATGCAAAATGCTAAGTGTTACTCTTGTGACGTTACTTTTGTGACATTTTGTCCATAATGTAATTTTAGAAAAAATTCAGTTTAAATACGAAACAAAATAATTAAAATAAGTTAAAAAATTATTTTCCATACAGACAAACATTTAATGATGGTTTAATTTTAAAATAACATAAAATAATGTAAAAAATTCTAAAATTAACAAACACTATAACCACATAGCAACCTCCCTGTTTCTGCTAATTAACAGAATAAGTCATTTTCTTCATTATCAATAATATCACTTGCAACTTTTCCTGTATCATGATTTACTTAATGAAACACAAATTCTTTGTACGAATCCTGTTAGTGTAAGGTTTGTAGTATATAGTGTCATTTTTCATGGTTTTAACAAATTGTATTTGTTGAATGCCCTTCGCTGTTGGTATTTTCTCGCAAAGTAATGAAACTTTATTGTTTTATTTCTTTTGACAAAATATGCAGAATATCTTAGAATTGCTTTTTTAGCACGCACTTCATTCCATATATATCATTATATAACAACACAAAATAAATCTGCAGCATCTATACCAGTAGTACTCCGAAAAAGAAAATATGCCCAATTAAGTTAATTGAGAAAGGAATCTGATTCATTGCAGGCATATTTGCATAGTTATATATATTTCTTTTTAATTGGAAAGCACAACTATCATATAAAAAAGTAAAACTGATACATTTTAGGAAAATACAAATTCCCTTAAAGATGCAATGTTGAAATTTTACTTACGAAAGCATTTACAAAAAATTGATTATGAGTTACATTGTCAAAAATAATAGCATGAGATTTTGCTTTATTGGGATCATACTAATAAAAAGCTGAAAATACAGTCACTTGTAGATTTGAGCAGTAATGTAGTATTTCATACTAAAATTTCGTCTTGGCATGAAAATAAAACAGTTTCCAGAAAATCCACTGGCATAATTATTCTTTGAGAAATGGTTATTTTTTTTGGCATTACAAAAATGATCCCTTGTAAACGTTTCAATGAATGTGTGCCACAGAAATGTATTTAGTTGCTTTCGAAAATTTTTAAACAATCAGAAATGGTTCCTTTAACTGTTACTTTTTCAAAACGTTTATCAACGTTTTCAAAAAGTAACAGTATTGAGAAGATGTTGATAAACGTTTTGTCAATAGCAAACGTCTATCAACGTTTTGCTATTTATAATAACTTATAAGAAGTTCTGTATTGTGGACTTCCGTTTCAAATAATTCTTCGATGTTATCTCCGAAAATTAGACATTCGGAATTCCTAAATTCTAATTATCATGTATCTCGGCAGACAAAATCATTAAATCCATCACAGGAATGTTTAATCCAGGAAATACACCAGTTACTACATTATGAATTGCTTGAATGTTTCGTGACAGAAAACAAATGGAAATATTCTGATGGGTACTTTTTTATTGTTTTATGAAACTAGTCTTTAAAGCTGTAACGGAATCTCCAATTTTTCAATTTAGGAAAGCTTCTTTAAACAAAAAACGTATTTTCTTATTAAATGTCCCTAGAATTGATGAAATTATGCGACCTTTTTCACGCTTAACTAACGGAGATTTAGCTGAAGAATGACCTCTTCTTAAATCTTCATCCACAAAAATTCTCCAAAGCTGTGGAGTTAGATTATTTTCCGTTACAGTATCTGAGGTTAGCTAGTTCTCTACCTTTTCCTTTTCTGAATATTTCCATTTTCTTGCTGAAGCTTTTGCTGGTTCTAAGACTTTTCTTCACCTTATCGTAATATATTTTGTTTTGTTTCTTTCTCACAACAATATATTCAATTTCATTCTTATTTTTTCTCTATAATTTTTGGCGCTTAGCAGAATTTTTTGTGCTCTTTAAAATAATGTCGTGTATAAGAAGCGTGTATTAAAATCTTGCCTTTAAAATATACTCTCATAATCCTTTTCATAAGAGATACTATAAGAACCTCTGTAGGTTATACAGCAGAATTTAGTAAACGAAGCTTTACAAAGCCTATAAAATATCTCATCAAAGACCACGTGCTTCAAACCAAAAGAAAGCACACAAAAATGACACGAGTTGATTTGTTTTATTATATCTTTAATTACTTGTAATGATTATTTTATAATCTTAAGAAATACCAAAAATGAATAAAAATAAATCCACCCATTAAAAAAACACTAATAAAGGTAATTTATCTTCCTTAAAATTAACAAAATAACCTTAGTTATAGCTAAAACTATTTCAAGAACTGCTCTAATAACGGAGAAAAAACAACAAAACTTTAAGCATTCTGTTTGTTTTGGTTGTAACGCAGTTTTATATCAAACTATCAACAAAAGTATTATGTGTTACCCTTGTGACACATATGTTTGTTACTGTTGTGACATCTCCCCAGAGCCTATTCCATGCGTAGCATAAACAAAATATTTAATGTAAAATATGTCTTATACCTGGAAATCAGAGAATTAGAAGTTTTGGGTAAAAATTTTAAGTAGTTTTTTATTTATTAAAACTTTTGTATGTTTTCCGTTACTCTTGTGACATTTAAGTATTAACGTTTAAATACAACCAAAGGTATATTAAAAACATTATCTAAAAGATTTCATCTATGTAGATCTTTAATATATGATAATAGTTTGTTGATTTGAACGCATAATAATTTTATTGAATTCTAAAAAGTAAAAAAATCATACATTTCAATAAGTTGTATTTTAAGCTGAAATGTAAATGTAGTTTTATACTGTTAATATCCAGCTCATTTTTAGCAAACACTTGCTCTTATGAAATTAAAACTTACAAATTCATATACTTCAACTCTTTAGCTTTAAATTGATGTATCACACTTATATTTTCGTTTAAAAAAAAAAATTTCAGCAAGAATCTTTTTCTGCCGTGAGCGTTCCCAGAGGCTGAATTACATCTGAGCAGATGCACTGGAGATCAGTCTGAACAAGGAAGTGTCCTTGAAAAATGTTCTCGATATAAATAACAGATGACAGATACAGTTAAGGTGAGTTATTTCACAAATAAATGAAAGATAATGTTTTGAAATAGCTATTTAAAGCAGCACAGGAAATGAGATATGAGTTATAATTGATAAATATTATTTTCTAAATTATAGCTCCTGATGAATTATGGTAGTTGAAATTATGCTGTTTAATGTTGAGTTATGTATAAATGTTTAGGTTACATAAACATACTCCCTCCCTATCAAGGCCTTAGTCCTGACATAAAGGGAGTAATGCGATTTTGTGGACTGAACGTTTGAAGAGGGAATTTCCACGATGCACAGTCACCACTCTGATGATGCCATCACTACCTGGGTGGACCTCAACGATACATCCCAATGATCATGATCCAGGTGGTTGATGGTCATCCATGATTAATACTACCTGTTCTATAGCGACGCTAGAGGCGGCGTCCTTCCACTTCGTTCCAGGTTTAAGAGAGGCGAGGTATTCTTTTCTCCTACGCTTTAAAAACCGTGTCTCACATTCTGGAGTATCTCGCATCTATTTTCATTGCTATTGGTGCTAGATAGGGACTCCTCATGTATTGAGCGAAACACATCACCTGTAAGAAAATGTGAGGGAGTGGGGGCATTTACGGAGTCAGTATCATTATCGTGTAAATGCATAAGGGAGCGTGAATTTAGTGTAGATTCGATTTGGATCAGTAAGGTCGACAGCTCTTCAAAGGTGAGCAATGCCTCTCCTAATACTAGTTTAAGATGGTATTTCGTGGATTTTATGGCAACCTCCCAAATCCCGCCAAAATGAGAGGCAGAAGGAGGGATGAAATGCTATTCCAGAGAGGTTTCTCTTAGATAATGCGACATGATTTCATTTTCACGAAATGAACGCCATAGTATGTATATTTTGTCCAGTTTTCTGGACGCACCGACAAAGTTTGTGCCATTGTCGCTATAACGATGGCGTGGGGCACTTCGTCTTGCACTAAGTCGTCGAAGGGTGGCTATAAATGCCTCAGTTGTTAAATCACTCACAGCTTCAATATGCACAGCTTTGGTGGCAAGGCAAATAAATAAAGCAATATATCCCTTAGTGGCTTTTGCACCCCGACACTTACTGAATTTAATAGATATAGGGCCTGCGTAATCAACACCACTGGAGAAAAATGGACGTTCCAGGGTCACTCGATGCTTTGGAAAACTCCCCATTAGTTGAGGGGTTGCAATGGATCTTTTATATTTGTCGCATTTTAAGCATCTATTGATGCATTTGTTGATGAGCTTTTTCTCACCAAAGATCCAATAGGGCTGTCTGAGGATGTGTGATAGTAGAGAAGGCCCAGCATGTAAAGTTGTAATATGTTGTTGCTGTATTAATAATTCACTAATTTTATGATGTGGGCAAGGATGCTTGTAGCAAGGATGCTTGTTGCAAGGATGAAGTATAGGATGCTTGTGATTAAATGCTAACAGTGAATTTTGTAGGCGTCCTCCACCCGTAAGAGACCCCTATCGTCAATAAACGGATGTATGGAGGGTAACGAACTTTTCTTAGAAAAAGCTTTCTGTTCTTTGATACATTTAAATTCCTCATGAAAGTAAGAATTTTGAATCCAAAGAACGATAGTTTCTTCGGTAGCTTTTGTTTCTTTGTATGTAAGATGTGGCGAACAAATTTGAGATTCGTTAGCATTTTTGCATTTTTTAATGAATCTTTGGCAATATGTCAAAATGCGGATAATTTTTGAAAGTGAAGAGTGCTTTTGAAGCAAATTATCAAATAGATCTTTTGATGTGCGGGTGTGACATGAAAAAATTGGATCAGACCTTTGTTCGGTTTTGATTTGCTCATCAAATGCCTCAGAATTTGAGTCGTCTTTTGGCCGATTGGATGGGTGTAGAACCAGCCAACTTGGGCCTAAAAATATCGAATTTGTAATTCTTAAGTGTTTCCATAACAGAATGAAACAGCTTAGATAGTAGATGCAAACCGCAAAGTTCTAATTTTGGAACCGAAATTTGTTTTATTGGAGCAACCTTAGTTTTAGAGACTAAGAGATTAGAATTTGTTTTGCCATTATGAATCGCATATGTATATGAACAGTCGGCAATAAATTATGGCAGCGTAAGCCAGTGTTGAGGCGTCAGAAAATCCGTGTAATTCAAATGGGTTACTGGATGAAAGCGTGACACATCTAGGAACAGACAATTGACTTATACCGTTAAATAAAATTTTAAATTGCAGTAATTCGTCTGCTAGATATTGCAGTAATATAGAGTCCCAGTGCCCCTTTGTAAGCCAACATTTCTGATAAAATACTTTTAAAGTTATAGTACAGGGCGAAATTAGACCTAGTGGGTCGAAAATTCGTGCAGACTCAGCTAAAATATATCTCTTTGTAAGAGGTGGAGTGAGTGCTAGTGAAGTTTTGAAAATAAAAGTATCTGAAGAATAGTTCCAGCTTAAGCCTAGAACTTTGGAGCTTCCGTTATCGCTAGGAATTATTTCACAATTTGATTCGGTAGTAGATCCTTCATTAAATTCCTTAAGAAATTCCTTTGAATTTGAATTCCACTTTTTTAAGTGGAAACCATGCGCGTCTAAAATATCTGTAATTTCTTTGCAAGTTTCTGTTGCTTCCCTAACAGTATTTGTACCGGATAATAAATCCTCCATGTACACATCTTTATCTAACATTCGCTGGATGCTACCATTTTTTGTGTAATCACGAGCGGATTGTTTTAGACATCTAGTGGCCAAAAAAGATGCTGGTGCTAAACCATACCTTATAGTTTTTTTATTTGTAATTTTTTATTTCATTGTTAGGATTACACCTCCAAAGGATTTGCTGATAATTTTGAGCCTCTTCGGCAACCAAAATCTAACGGTACATTTTTTCTATGTCCGCAGAAAGAAACTATTTTCGGAAATCGAAAATTAAGTAAGATTTCGAAAATGTCCCTTTGTAACTTAGGGCCTATACCCAAAATGGAATTCAAGGAAACTCCATTTGGAATTTTGCATGAAGCATCAAAAACTGCTCTCAATTTAGTAGTGGTACTAGACAGTTTAATAACCGCATGATGAGGAAGAAAGTAGTGTTCATTTTCATAATTATTAATGTCATTTTGTGCAATTAATTCCATATGACCTAACTTTTTATATTCGTCCATAAAATCCTTGTACTGCTTTTCAAATTCTGGTTTTTCTTTAAATTTCCTTTCCATAGTGAACAAGAGAAAATTGCGGCAAGTTTAGAATTACCCAATTCTGATTTAGATTTAATAAAAGGTAACTTAACCACAAAACGACCCATGGAATTAATTGAATATTTTTTTTTTTAATGTGATTCAACAAACTGTTCTTCAGGCGACAAAATTTGAGCATTCTTATAAAATACTTCTTCTATTTCCCAGACCCGCTTTAATCCTTTATCAATATTAACTTCATAAATATGCAAATTATGTATCGCATTTGGAGATGTACTAGAACGTAGCATTTTTCCCCATACGAGAAAACCAAAAATTGAATTTTTGAGCAATTAAATTGCTCTGAGTATCTGCTACTTTACCAGGAAGCAAAATAGAAAAAAAAAATAATCAGGTCCTAAAATAATGTCTATTTTATTTGGCGTCTCGAAATGTGGGTTCGCTAAGTTTATATTTTTTAAGTGTGAAAAATGCTTCTCATTTATTTTTTCCGCAGGTAACAGAGCAGTTAATTTATCGAAAATAAATGCCTTTACAGACAACTTGGTGTCAGCATTATGAATTGATATAAGATCAAATATTACGTAACCCCTAGTTACTGCGATCTTTAAATTAGACAGACCTTTCACGGGGAACTTAGCATTTTTCCTTTTAATTCCTAACACTTTCATGCCGGATTCAGAAACAAGCGTAGACTCGGAGCCACTGCCAGGCATGATTCTTAAAGTGTGCTTTTGACCCATGCAATCATTAATATATGCACTAGAAGTGTCCAAAAGTGCGAAAGATGTTTGAACTGAATTTATGGAAGGTGCAATTTCCTTTTTATTCTCATCAGGAATCAAAATGGCCTCTGAATCAGGCTTGTTTTTATGGCTCTGTTTTTCATTTGAAAGAGAAGCTAATATCGCGTAATTTTGCAGTTTGTTTTCGCATAAAATGGTATGATGTTTAAGTTTGCAATTGTGACAGCAGTAAGAGGAATTGCCAGGTGTAATGCTTGTCAGACAAGCAATTCCCACAAAATTCGTTTTTTTTAACAAACTGCCTTCTCTCCCTGACACTTAATTCTTTAAATTTAATACAGTTGTAAAGTGAGTGATTAAATTTACAATGTAAACATTTGCTAATGCTACTGGAATAAGATTTATTAACGTTGAATTGCTCCTCTTGTTTATGAGAACCTTCATTTTCCTTTTTATACAACTCTAAAGGTAAACATCTATCATTTATAAACTGAATAAACTGATCAAAAGATTAAATCTTCCTTTGATGAAAATTGTGACCATTCCTTCCTTGTTTTAGAATCAACCTTTTGTAATATGATATAAATCAACCATATATCACGGCCAGATGCCTTTTCATCGATTGATTTAAGGCCTCTGATTACATCTTCTGATACATCTGATAAACGGCGCAAGTTAAATGCGTTTGTTTGACCAAAAGGGGGAAAGTTTAAGAATGTTTTGATTAAAGTAGAAACTATTTGTTTTTTCTTATCATATATTGACAGTAATTTTTCCCATGCTTCTGAATAACTGCTTTCCGAAATGGGAATGTGTTTTATTACAGAGGATGGCTCATCGCCTAGTAGCTCCCTTAAATACTGGAATTTTTGTATGTTGGTTTTGCTGCCATTATTATGAACTAACGAGATATAGAGGTCCTTGAAGGACATCCAATTTTAAAGTTTCCATTAAATTGCTCTATATTTAATACTGGTAATTTAAAGTTGTTAGGCACATTAGAATTAATAACAGGAATTTGATCGTTCATTAATTGAGAATATGCATGACACTTTTTCAAGTTCTGCCTGCAGTTTGGCTTTGTTTTTATAATATTTTTTCTAAAAATCATCAATTTCAGAAGCTTCAGCTGGTAATTGAGCACCATTTTTGTCAAAGTCTGAGTAAACTGTTTCTAATTTTTCCAATTTATTGTATTTTTTTTAAACATTTGCTCAGAGTTAATAAAAATGCTCATTCTTGTGAGAGCAGATTTAGCTCTGCCACTTAAATTTATGACTGCTTTTTCTAATTCTTCAGGAGTCTTTTTTGCGGTTTCTGAGTCAGTACTCATTATTTAAGTAATGAGGGAAAGAGCGTAAAAAAACAAAGCCAAACGGATAATAATAAGATAAAATGTACTTATCTGTAATAAATGCGATGTGAGGTGCTCCGCCGGAATGTTGTAATCCAAATTAAGAAGGGTGTAACCTTTATTAAGATGCGAAGTCGCGAGGTACAGCGCCCAAGCTGCACTGAAATGTTGAGGGTAATTTCACTTTAATAATTAGTAATCAAGTTTTGAAAGATTATCAAGCAGGACGGTCGTTCTGCCAAGCCAAGCTGAAAAAAAAAAAATGCTAACCTCGCCAAACAAACAAACGCCAAGAATAAAACGCAAGACACCGTAACTGCTTATTATACTGATGACAACTTCTCCATGTAAAATCAACCAAACATGCCAGCGTAAAATTTCCCATATCAAAAGAACCAATCATCGCAGAAAAATAAAACCAAAACCAGAAGGACCTAATGGAAAATATCTTCAATTTGAGACCAAATGCATCCTCATAAATTAATTATAAACAGAGATATAGATTTTTTAAAATAACGTCGAGATACTGAAAATGATCGATTTATTTTCTTCGTCACAATTTATGGTTCAATCAAGGTAGAGACTTAAATAATGGACATAAAAAAGTAAGGATTGCATTTTTGGACAGATATTTACTCAATCTACGTGCTTTTGTAAAATTCAGCTTTAAAAACACAAATTTTCTATTCTTAATAAGCGAAAAACTGTTAATTAATTTTAAAGTTTATAAATTATGCCAAACAGCGATAAACCCGCCAAATCATTTTAGAAGTCTTTTAACATTTTTTATATCATCCTTTTGCATTGATTTCATCGAAGAAAACTATGGCCGAGATCCAGATAGATTTTTCGCTGTTAGCGAAATGAGTTTGATCAATCAGAAGCCAGAATGTTTGAGAATTTTTGCTGCTTCTGGATCCCGGCCTATGTCATAAAAGTTTTGAGTCATTTTCTTAGTGCCATGGATGAAGTGCAATGTTTACAGAAATTTAGGCTGGGATCCAGATGGATTTTTCGCTGTTAGCGAAACGAGATTCACCAATCAATAGCCTGCATTGCTGCAAACAGCGAAAAGTTCGCAAAAGTGCAAGCTTCTGATTAATGAATCTCATTTCGCTAACAGCGAAAAATCTATCTAGATTGCGGCCAATTATGTTGAACACAATTTTGCATTTCCACATCCGCAACAGTGCGTATTCGAAACTATTTAAGGCATTGATTCTGAACTCCTTTGCTATACATTTCAATATTAAATAAGTTGTTGTTTCAATAGTTTTAGTACTTTTCTCTATTGCTCACTCTAAAACACGAATATCGAAATTTAACCAACAGCGCTCAGAAACTATAGCGCCTAGAATATATAGGGTTGAAATCGGCGAACCCTGTAATACTTAAAAAAGCGCTAAAATATTGTATCCCTTAAATGTGCAATGATACTGCTGTAATAGGCAGATCGCAGCGGCATCTGCAGGATATTTTCTACAACTACAAGAAATTGCTAGTCTATACAATGTAATAATAGTAATACGAAAATCGCACAGATGTCACTGCGATCGACACTTGAAATTTTAGCAGTATCGTCGCACATTTAAGGGATACAAATTTTTAGAACTGTTTGGATAGCATATTTCCACACTAGGTATTCTAGGCGCTGTATCAGAAACAACACCATAACAGAGAGCCTTTATACATAAGAGTGGTGATATATGCACAGGAGACATGCTCATTTCAAGCTTTTGTCGAAAGTACGGCAATCCGCTTACTTGAATAGGGGATATTCAATCTACGTTATGATCACATGGTCAAGGCAAGAACGTCTAGCGTAAAGAAGGGAAGTCTCCGTCTACGTAATACAAATCCCCGCTAGCCAATGAAACAGTTCATGGGAGAAAGCAGTAGTACACTGTTAAAAATATCGTGAAAAATTACCTCTGTTTTTAAAGGCTATCTGTATTCTGAACAATGAGAACGCTTCATAGGCGTTTATGTAGCGTTCTCATTGGTCAGAAAATAGAGAACCTGTAAGAACCGAGGTAATTTTTCACGATATTTTTAACAGTGTAGTTTCCTGTTTCCCTTCTATCAGTTAGAAATTCTTTGGGTAAATTACCGGTACCACGTGACTTTTTCAGCCTCGAACCCATATTTGGAATATCCTCCATTAGAAGATACGCGCATGGACGATCTCTATTAGACTAGGGAAATAATTCAGCATGCATTAACCTGGCGATAATGGCATGCTCGTAAAGAACTTTAACGATTTGTTTTTATCACTTTTACCAATAAACATTTATTGGCCGTATGTCGCTACTTCGTTATAGAGACACACTTGTTCCTAATTAGATCCCGGCCTTAATGTATCAAAATACAGAGTTTGCTTTCTGTACTATTCCTGAGCTCAGTTATAGCGGCTAGAAATATAGGCCGGTATCCAGGTACAATTTTGCAAACAGTGAAAAGTTAGCAAAAATTCTGGCTTCTGATTGGTCAATCTCGTTACGATAACACAGAAAAATCTACCTAGATCACGGTCACAGTGTGGAAACCGGCTATTCCAGTAATTCTTTAAAAAGTGCTAAAAATTGAATCCCATAAATATTGAAAAATACTGAATGACAAATGTCGAGAGGAGCAACATTTTCTAGATCTTCTCTGAGCGAAACATTTTCTTTTGAAATAGTTATGTTGGAATTACCATATGTCGCTGTAATCGACATTCGTCGTTCAGCCTCGTTCAACATTTATGGGATACAATTTTTAGCACTTTTTTAATAAGCCGATTTTTAAACTATATCTTCTAGAAACTATAGGTCCGTTATAGCGTCTAGATTATATGAATGTTGTAGAAATCGACTATCCCAGCAATACTTAAAAAAGCGCGAAAGTATTGAATCCCTTAAATGTACAACGATGTCGAATTCCAAACAGTCATTTGCATCGACATCTGCAGGATATTTTTTAAAGAAGAAAGAGACATGTGTAATGCACCGCTACAGCGTCTAGAATACATAATGTGGAAATTTGCTATCCAAGAACCGCTAAAAAGTGTATCCCTTAAATGTGCACTGACGCTGAAATCCAGGGAGATTATCGCAGCGACATCTGCTATATATTTTCAAATTTCAAAGTAAACATCGTATTATTACAGCGGGTTTGACGCCAAGCACACAGGTCAAATGTAAGTTAATAAAACGTTTAAAAAAAAATGTTACAGCGTCTAGACCAAATTGTCTTGGAGTTTTGGAAATATCCTGCAGATATCGCTGTGATCGACTGATTGGATTTCCACACTATATATTCTAGACGCTGTAGCGCCGCGGTAGCCTGTCCTTTTTCGTTTGCCTCGAAGTAGATGACGTCATTTGAAGCTGTTCTAAGTGTGGCCAGCTCATCACGTCACACGTAGTTGATTATCTGTACACGGCAATGGACACAAAAAAAAAATCGGCGCACCGCTTTGTACTAATCATCGTGTAACGATGATCCAACTCCGTGTGACTTTTAAACGTCATAAACTGGCCTATTATGTCATTGGTCTCGCTAACACCCTCCCCCTTGCGTCCGCCTTATATAGCTGCATCTTGCTATGGAGACTGCTAAATGGGCTGCTATCGGTCAAAATCAAGAGAGAAAAGGGCAGAAGAGTGGGAAAGAACTCGTCTTCTTTATGTAGTTTTTCACACGGGAAGATTGACATGTCTGCTCCTCTCCTTTCATAGCTTCATGGTGGTGAAATAAACAAACGCCCCTTAAATATTTGAGAAAGTCTTGACACGCGTCACAAAAACATCACACAAAGCAGGCAAAGCAAAGGAACAAAATCATTCATTGGCTCGTGGATATGAACGAGCCAATGAATGATTTTTCTTCTTTGTTTTGCCTGCTTTGTGTGATATTTTCCTGACTTGTCAAGGCTTTCTCGAATATTTAAAGGACGTTGAATAGACCGGGATCAAGATAGATTTCACGCTATTAGCGCGATGAGATTGATCAATCAGAAGCCTGCATTTTTGAAAACTTTTTTTATGTTTGCAGTAAACACTCTGGATCCCGGACATTAACTTTGGTTGGTTAAGACGATTTTGAAAAAAATCAAATCAGAAAGCCAATGTTTTTAAACTTTTTTGGTTAGTTTAATCGAAATCTTCCACGTCTATTAATGAAAACTGAGTTACTGTACTTTGGACAAAAACTTGAATATGAGTACACGACTTGTGCATATGAGTCACCACTCTTACATATAAATGTACTCTGTTATGAGCATGATTCTAAGCGCAGCTGGTTAAATTTGAGTATCTGGGTATTAGATAAAGCAATAGTGGCCCACCGTGGCTGAGTGGATATGACACCACGCCGCTAATCGCTTGAGAACGTAGGTGGGGGCGGGTTCAAATCCCGCCGTGATCCTCACGTGATCTGATATATATGTGTTCAATAAAACAAACAAACAAACAAGCAATAGTGAAAGGTACAGTTGCCATGGAAACAACGACTTCTTTATTTCGTATAGAAAATTAATGAATAGTTGTAAATAATTTAAGTTTAAAATGTAGGCAAATGCTCTGAAAATATCAATGGCTCCCATCTTGTATTTTACAAAAGTAATTTAATATATTCACATGATGTATAAGTTGATGCAACTCTTACCTAATGAAAATTCTGCAACAAGACTTACGTAGGCAGATCTTTTCAATGATTAATTCAGAATTCTAAGAACAAAACGAAGTTCTTAAGCGCCCTTCCTCACCCCTCCCCCCACTCAAAAAAAGAAATACGATAGAAAGGTATAAGTATTTGGATAATTTCAGTATTTCTGTGATCTTTGGTCAGAGTTTAGAAAAGGTGTTTGGGTATTAAAAAAACATATAACAAATTTGACGAACGATAAGACTATAGATTTCAGGCAATTTTTAACTGCAAAAAATTTTTATTCTAATGTTTATGCGGCTTTAATAATAGACTATTAAATATAATCAATTTACGGGAATTTTTATACGAAATTATATTCTCACATTTATACAAATAGGTATGGATAAACAGACTTGAGTAAAATTACATATTTATTCTTTCTTCTCTATAACACGATCTAAATGAAGATGAAGTTATATGTACAGTTTATATCTTTAAATTTTTAGATTTTTTTTATCAAAAATGTTTCATCATCATGTCTAGAATTGCTAGATTTACTTCTTTAGACAGATCTTCGATTATTTAGATGCCTGCGGGGCTTCATTCTCGGATTTTCCGTAGGTATTTGTAAAGATAAATTTATTTTGCAAAACCGTCAGCAAAAAAAAGTTAGAACAAACAATTAACTGACAGACTAACTGTAAATATATATTTTATTTTGACTCTATTTGATTTTTACTAAATTTTCATCCCTCATAGAAAATTTTAAGGCGATTTAAATTGAGAAAGACTGATACTCTGAAAGAAGAAATTGACTTTCCTTAGTTTTAAATTATTAATTACTCTAAAAAATGAATGATAGGTAAACAAAGTGTATACTATTGTGTTTGTTCCCTACTTATAAAGGCTATACAAGGACTAATTTTAGCGAGTAGAATTATTTCAATTATATATAATCTGTTTAAAAAAAAGAACTGATATCTACTAAAAAACAACTTTTCAAAAGTAAAAAAAAAGCCAAGCAAAAAAAAAAAAAAAAAGAAAAGAAAAAAGGGGAAAGTTGTGGCTAAAAAATAGTGTGATATCAAATTTCCAAGCTAATATTATGGTACTTATTTAACATTTTTTATTAAAAATTTACCATATGTAAGTCGAGTACCTAAGTATGCGTTGATAGAAAGCCTTTTCTCCTTTACTAAATACATCATAACGTGTTTCTGAAGATTAATTTTTTTTAATTATGCATGATGGGCTTGGCGGCCATCTTTCCATATTTTACACAAATTTCTAAGCAGACAAGCTCGTAATATGTTTGCATTATTAAGAATTTTGAACTTCTGGTTTTGGCTACAGATAGATAAATTAAGAAATTCTTTTATTAAAAAAAAACAAATTGATTTTTACTGCTTTAACTAATTAATTAACCCCCTCCGAAAAAAGAGAATCATAAGACAAAACCTGAAGTTACTTCAACTTTATTTTAAGACACAAATTTCTAGGCACTCATTTCCATAAATTAAAAGCATAAAATGTTTGCTTTAGCAACAATTTCGAATTTCCGATCTTAACAATGTACTTGTGTGCTTAGAAAATTGTGTAAAATATGGAAAGATGGCCGCCAAGCCCATCATGCATAATTAAAAAAAATTAATTTTCAGAAACACGTTATGATGTATTTAGTAAAGGAGAAAAGGCTTTCTATCAACGCATACTTAGGTACTCGACTTACATATGGTAATTTTTTAATAAAAAATGTTAAATAAGTACCATAATATTAGCTTGGAAATTTGATATCACACTATTTTTTAGCCACAACTTTCCCCTTTTTTCTTTTCTTTGTTTTTTTTTTTGCTTGGCTTTTTTTTTACTTTTGAAAAGTTGTTTTTTAGTAGATCCAATATACATGACGCCGGTGGCCTCCATTAAATGTAGGTGTTTCAGCATTTGCTTTATGTAGAAGTTGAAAATAATTACCAGGAGATGCATATAAAATTCTATTAACAAAGTTACAATTTCCTGAATGGGCACACGAATGTGTGATTATTAAATTTAGACACAATAATAACAATAGCCGGGGTTGATATGCCTGGATGCGAGTGTAGATTTCCCAGCAAAACAAGGTGCTGGTGCGGTGGCGTTCACAGAACAGAGGTTGAATTACATCTGAGTAGCTCCACTGAAGATCAGTCTGAACAAGGAAGTGTCCTTGAAAAATGTTCTTGATATTAATAACTGATGACAGATACATGATGATAGATTCTTATTTCACAATAAATGAAAGATAATGTTTTAAATAGCTATTTAAAGCAACACGGGAAATAAGATATGAGTTACGATTGATAAATATTCTTTTCGAAATTATAGCTCTTGATGAATTATGGTAGTTGAAATTATGCTGTTTAATGATGAGTTATTTATAAATGTTTAGGTTACATAAACAGGTACGTCACAACTGTGAATGAAATCCTTAATTTTAATTCTCCCTAAAGTTGTTTATTGATGTTTTTAAGCTAATATATTAATATTTACCATACTTTATTCCCAAAAGAGGGATATATAGATAAAAAAAAACATTAAGGTTTATTTCGTTCTCGTGTGCAATTGTTCCGTGTGCAGTCTGATATCTTATCACATGTTTTACGATGGGAAAATACTAATGTCATATCAAGCAGTCGCGTTGATATCTCTAGTTAATTCATTGTTTGCAATAAAATTGTTCCGAAAATTAAAACGCCTCTCTTAGGAAAATTAATATTTCGCTCTTCTAACGCGAATATTATAATTACCGTTTTGTTTCACGATCAGTACCAAGAAGCCATTGATTTTTTACCAATTGATTTTTTATTCGATAGCGTACAACACCGGTATCCAAGATATATCAGTGCTGCATACTTAATTGATAGCCAGTAATTCCGCCTGTGAACGTGCTTTTTGCTAGCATTTCCCACATGCCAATAATAGTTAATGTGTGTTTGTTTAATCATAAGATATGTACCCTCATATGTAGCTACCCTCGCCGCTACCGCTGTCGTGACAGCTGGCGGCTGTTTTGGGGATTAATAAGTAAAATCAATTAGACATTTGAAAATCAACTTTTATAAAATGGTTAAGTTAAAAATCTCGACTCTGGAACTTTTATAACAATTCTATATAGTATTCTTGCTTTTTGTTCCAGGTTAAGAAATTCTTCTTTTTGGAAGTAACATCCAGAACCATGGCATTGAACAGCAGTATGATTAAAAAATTTTACGCTTATATTTTATATTTATATAGAGTTTTACATATTTTCAGAAATAGGTCTAGCTTCTGCATAAAATTGTATATATATATATATATTTTTTTTTTTAATACACCCTCACGTATATTTCATGTTATTTTTGAAATGTAAATTGTTTATTTTAATTAATAAGTATATAAATTTTTTTGTTTTAATTTGGTAGACCTTTGAGATCGGTAGTATGAAATCTTTTTTAACAAATTATATTTATAAATACCAATCACATATGGTAATTCGGGGCCTCCACGGCCGAGTGGTTAAGACACCACGCTGCTAATGGCTTTAGAGCGTAGGAGGCTTGTCGGGTTCGACTCCCGCTGGCTCCATTGCACACTCTTTGTGGAGCTCCCGGATGTAAAATAAAATTCTCTGTGTTGTAAATTTCATTGTGCTATCTCGTCCCTGTATATCGACGATGACTTATAAGCGGGCCTTGTTGTCAAGCACACAAGTCTGATGTATGTGTCCAATAAAACAAACAAACAAACATATGGTAATTCTAGTAAACAAATAATCTGAAAGGCAATATACCCTGATAAACAAGGTGATGCTTATACGCATAACTTAGAAAAGTTAGATGGATTAAAAAAAAAATTTAACTACTATTTAGAACTGGGTATTTGTTAAATATATATTCATGTACTCATTTAAATTAATCTCCCAAATCTAAAATTCTTCTGTTTTTCATTTTAACCAAAAAGTACAACAACTCGAAATGACATTAAGGCAATAGGAATAAAAGTAATATAATCCCTGAATAAAAGAGCGAAGGATTATTTACGGATGCAATAAAGTGACTTGAGTGTGATCGGTTAGCTCTTTTTCTTTTCTTTGCAATATATTATCTTTCGATATATAGACTCTATCGATTTTACAGACAAGAAAGTTTTCGATAATTTGATTGCTAACTGTTTTTTAATTTTTTTATTTGCTCACGCAATGGAAAATGTCAATACAATAAAATCTGGAAAAAAATTTAAATTATGTATAGTAAATTTTGTTCTTTGTACGTTTTTCACTGGTAATATGTAAAAACTCCCCACACCCTCCCATTTTTAGGTGCGTTCGTAATTATGTAAATACGTAGTACCGATAGTTGTCGTCTTTTCCGTCCGTCCGTCTGTTTGTCTGTCTGTCAGCATTTAACAGCGTAAAAACTACCCAACCGAATGGTTTGAAATTTAATATATATATATAATCGTTGCAGAATTTTGTGGAGTCATTTCAAATTTTATAAAAATCAAATCAAATTTATAAAGATATTAATGAAAGTTTTCTTCACCCTATTAAATTCTATCACACATAATTAAGTCAATGTTATCCCATGATAGGTAATGATTCTAGGTTGTCACGGTGATTACGTCTTATTTAAGATGGAGCCATATTATTTGTGTATTACTGAATTTATTATGTATGATCGTAATAAATTTTGCAGTCATACATTTTTGAATAAGAGGACAACAGCTATTACACCAATAGGTGAATATTTATGAAACTGGTTATAATACGAACGCACCTAATTTGCCACGTTTGACGTACAATTTCCAACTTCTGACCTTCTTCTATCTTTATAAGAAAAAAGGTATTGGATTCGTGAAAAAATTCGTCTTCCGGTTTATATATTTTAGAAGGTCTTGAGGACGATTTGACTGTTTTTAGAAAATGTCTGTATGTGACACAAACTTTCTGGGCTTTCTGTCTCAAGAACTAATGCACGGAATTAAATAAAATTTTAAATTTTGTTATGTCTTGATATATATTGGTGCTAATTAGTTTTGGTGTAAATCGCCGAACGGGTGGCGTTACTATGCTGCATTTTGTAAGATTTACGAAATGCCTCTATCTCAAGAACAGATGCACGGATTTTCATGAAATTTCAGATTCAGTTAGACGTTGACATAAGATGCTGAATAGATTTAGGTGTAAAATATCCCACCAGGTGGCGCTGATATTCTGCTTTTTTCAGGATTTACATGATTTTAGCGATAATCATATTTCAAGAAGTAATGCACGGAATTTCATCAAACTTCATATCCTGTTAGATTTTGGCATCAGCTGGTATTAATTAGGTTTTAAGTTGTGTAATAGGTGGTGCTGATATCCTGCATTTTTCACGTCTTTCGCGATAGCTCTATCTCAAAAACTAATGCACAGAATTTATTAAACTTCAGATTTTTTGCACTTCAGATTTCTTTTTCAATTGTATCTATTTAGCTTTCTTCATGTCAGAAGATTGGTAGTGGAAAGTTTTAGTTCTTAAATGTTTCTATATTACTCTCGTAAGGGTATTTTATTTGTACCTTTCAGAATTCTATAAATTACTTTAAAAAATGCTTTATATAAAAAAATTGAGTAGAAGTTGTAAATTTTCTACAAAATCCCTATAAATAAATAATTCGTTCATTGATTTTAATTGGCAATTTCCTTCTAAAATTAATTAATTGATTGTGGAAATCTTCAGATGAATGTTTATGTATGCAGGAAAAATAATTTATAAGATGAAATTTTCATGATTTCATAATTTGTAACAAAAAGGGCAAATAGGAATATAATAGGCAAATTCTCACTCGACGAATGTTCAAGAAATATTCAGATTCTGCAATATAAAATCTTTGATTCGTATCTTAAATATATAATAAGTAAACTGCGTAATGAAATCAATAAACTAAATGAAAATAATCTAAATAGCTACTCTGTTTTATTTATATATCCTTCTTAGAAAGAAGTGATGTGGTTTTAGATATTTAAGAATTCGAAATCTTTTTATTCCTCTTCTTATAGTCCATACTGTTACTGGAATCTTTATCTGACTTCCGATTTCTTTTGCTATTATTCTTTTCCTTGCGACAATGCGAACAATCAAATTTTAGGATCGTTTCGACTGAATTTTCGGTCCTCTACGTAGATTTTGCTGTACCATAAATAGTTGAATTTCGTAATAAAGGAAATACGACAGTCTTTGAAAGTTTAATCTTATCAGAATTATTTCACGTAACATTCTGATGTTGTTAGAAGCGATAATTTTGCCTCTGTCGCAATCAGAAAGCATTTTCACTCTCCCAATTGTCAAAAAGTTTCGCGAATTAAACGAATAAGCTCAGATTCTCTTATAAATGCTATGTTAAATGCTATGCAAAATCATACTAGTTATGATTCGCAGTTTCGAAATCGTCATCATTATCATTTTGCTCCAGTGTAAATTTTGCAAAATACATATTTAAGAATTGATTTGAAAATGTATATGCAATTTTTGGAAACGATTGCTTTATTAATTGGAATACCGTGTATGTAAATTTAACACGAAGATTTGCGCATTGACATTGCAAACGCATTTTTTTTTCTTGTCGTTCCTGTCGCTTTGCAAACCGCTGTAGATGATATCTGAATTATCTTTTTATCTCTATGTTTTCAGTAATTTTACGTACTTGTGTTCTTACCTTTAGTATTTTTATTAAATAAAATTTGTGTGTTTATATTTAATCAGTCTGTATAGATTTATTTAATTTTTCTCCAAGCTTCATCCTTCTATGATTGAAGCTACTCTCTGTTTCAAACAAAATCGATTATCCGTCAAATGTGTGTAATCATCAGATGAAATTGACAATATATTCTTCGTATTTTTGTGTTTTAACTTGTTTCATTTCCCATTAGAAAAAAAATCTTACTTAAGTGACCGCAGGGGAAGATAATTTTTTTCTTTTAAAACTGTGTATATTTAATTTTTTTTTTTTTTTTTTTTTTACATTGTGATATAGGTAAAAAAAAGAAAATAAAACAGGTGAAATAGGTAAAATTAAGTTTTTTGGGTAGCTGAATCCGAATTTTTAACTTTCCACCAAAATCCCCCCCCCCCCCCCACACACAACCCCCAAAATAGTTGTTTTTAAATAAAATTTTTTATTGTTTTAGGGGAAAAGTATGTAGAAATTCAGAAAGTAGACAAAAATTGCATCAAATAGGATACATAACATTACGACGTAGGATGAACGGGGAGGGAGACGGCTGCCTCGGAACATGCACTGCGGCGCTATGTGCACTAAGTTATATAAGTCCAGGCAATAGGGGATTTTACCTGGAAAAATTAATGCTAGTTCTGGATTTCGACTCACTTTATGTTTTTTGGGTCGCTGAATCCGAATTTGTAACTCTCCACCAAAATTTCTCCCGGCAAACCCCCAAAAATTGATATTTTGAAAATATTTGGTTTTTGAGAACAGCGCGCAGGGAATGTTCCGAGGCAGCCCACCCCCCCTCCTCTCCCTGTTTATCCTACGTCATAATGTCATATATCCTATTTGTTGCAAATTTTTTCTACTTTCTGATTTTCTAGATAATTTTTCCCTAAAACAATAAAACAATTAATTTAAAAACAACTATTTTTTTTTTTTTGGGGGGGGGGGGGGGAGGGGATTTTGGTGGGAAGTTAAAAATTCGGATTCAGCGACCGAAAAAATTTAAAATACACCTGATAGAGAAAGTTCGGAGGGGAGACGGGAGGGCGAATATAAACGAAGTGAGTGGTATTGCGCAACTTAGTCCACGCCGCACTGCGGCGCATGTTCCGAGGCAGATCCCCGCCTCCCCATTCATCCTATGTCATATTGTCATATATCTTATTTGTTGCAAATTTTGTTTACTTTCTGAATTTCTAGATACTTTTTCCCTAAAACAATAAAAAAATTGATTTTTTTACTAAAAACCTTTTTTCTTGGGGGAGAGGGTGCATTTTACCAAAATTTGTGTGTGGGGGGGGTGTTGCCGGGGGAAGTTTTGGTGGGAAGTTACAAATCCGGATTCAGCGACCCAATAAACATAAAGTAAACCAATTTCCAGAACTACCATTAATTTTGCCAGGTAAAACCCCCTATTTCCTGGACTATATGAACATAAAGCATTTCCTATTTATAGAATTTTGATTGTTTATTTATTTTTATAGCATCGTTTAGGTTCAAAAATATCCACAGCGAAAAATTAAACGTAATCAAATACAGACAGAAAAGAAGAATTAATCGTGTTATTTCCAGATTATTAAACTGAAATTTAAATAAAAACCTTTTGCATACCTAATAGTCCGGGAACCGGCAACATCGCAAGCCCCATCATCGCGGAATTTAAAAAGTTTTATGTAAATGATTTGCATAAAACTTTTTAAATTATTAGCATAGTTGGCATAATGCCAACCTCATGATCAACCAACGTTGGCATAGGTGCCAACCTCAAACTAATCTTCCGTAATACTTGCGTTAATTTGATCCTGGTTTAATAAGTTTCTAACCAGAATTTTTTTTTTTTAAGAAATGAAATTGACTATGTTCCACGTAGATACCTGGAATTAAATAAATAAGCATTCATGAAATAAATTTTCTGGTTCGAAATGTGGTTAACCTGGGTCAAATTAATCCAGACATTACGGAAGATTTGTGCAAGGTTGGCAGCTATGTAAATCTATAATAAAAAGCCATAAGAACAAAATGAGCTAGGTATGGCAAGCCGAAAATAAGTTTAATTAAATTAATTATTATTAAAATCTGTAATGATTTACCGTTTTCGCAGAAAGTCGACATTTTGCCAGCGTCTAGACGCGAATTAACCTACCCACCGGGAAAAATTCAAAGCAAAATAAATATAAAATTTTAACACAGACCACGTCCTAAAAATAGGTACAACAGACTTTTTCCGAAGAATAAATTTTTTAAACCAAGTTATCTGAAAATGCACAATTTTTTTCTATAAAATGGTCTAAGTGTGATCAATAACCGCGATGGCTGTAAAACTTTATAGCTTTTTAATAATAATTAATTTAATTAAACATATTTTCAGCTTGTCAAACCTAGCTCATTTTGTCCGTATGATTTTTTACTATCGATTTACATAAAAAAATTTCAATTTCACGATGACGGGGTTTTCGATGTCACCGGCTTCCGGACTATAAATCTATACGTATATTTACCGACATACTAAACATTGCATACTCTCATTTCCATGGGTGGACAACGAAAAAAACTTGGGTGAGGAGGTATGGGGATTTTCAGAAACTACGACTTTAATCATGACTTAATAAGCTGCAGAAATAAGTTTCGTAGAATAAATAAGTTTTAATTGAAATATTCACGACATTTGCTGATTGTTCCCAAGCATTACTTCAACTTTGTGCTGATGTATGTATAGATTCAAATCTACCGCAATCTAAGCAGCAAAATTATGAGATTTGTTTAAAGATTCTTTCTTGTATGGATAAAAAATGGCAATATTTTCCTTTAACAAATTCTGTCTTCAGGTATCTAATATAGCAAAACAAGCCTACACTGTAAAAAAAAAAAAAAAATCCGTGAATATACACAAACTTTTCCGTAAAATTTTAATGAATAGTTTCATCTTTCTAAGAAAACAGTACAATTTCCGTAATTGACATTATGAGATTATAAATCCGTGTAAATACAGTAAGTCTTCCGTAAATTTTACGCAATGTTTCTGTGTCGCTTTCAAAACTGTACAAATTCCGTAAATGATGTTTAGAAATAACTGACATGTTTGGAAGGTGAAGGAATTATTTGTTGTATGCAAGGACGGATCCAGCCCTTAATTTAGAGGGAGGGGGGAAGGTTGGGGGTCACCCCATTTCATGATCAATTTTTTTATTGAAGGCTATTCCGAAATTAAAACTGACGATTTTTCTGATAACTTTAGGTGAATTCATTTTCATTCATAAATACAAAAAATTTGCATGAGTATTCGTAAATATATATATTTCATTCAGATACCAAGAAATCGAAGCATTTCCCATTTCCTTATAAATGCGAATAATGATTCATAAATGTTGTCAAGTTAGCATTTTAAGCCAATTTTTAGGACTTGAGAGCCACAGAAATGTCGTCATGAGGGAGCAATTAGCATTCGCGTCCGTAAATTTTGATTAAAATGGAAAATTTTATGGAATTTTTCGAAAGATCCTTTGCTTTTATTGAAAAATAGAAAAAACACTTTTTAATCACATAGTTTCAGAATAAGTGCACTTGCAAATTTCTTGAGATTAAAAATATTTTCACGGATGTATCAGATATTACCTAATTTTGATTTGAGTAGAGCTTTAAAGAGCCAGAAAGATTCAGATTGTTGAACGGGGATTGGAAGGGGGGAGCGGTCATGACCCTTGGATCCGCCACTGGTTGTATGTACTTGTCTTACAGTGATATTATTTTCAATGAAACTCCAATATTCGATAAATGTGGCTCTATATTGAAAATATATCCAATGATTTCCCAATGTGTCGGTTTTACGTGGGTTTTGATGTAAAACCGCTAAAAGTTTTGGCGCCATCTATGCATGTACATTTAAACTATATAGTATTTTAACACTGTAGTATTTTTCTTTCTTTCTTTCTTTTTAAATAAAAAGTTTTTAAATTTTTCTAAATTTTTTTTACAAAATTAAAAAAAAAATCTGATATTTAAATAAATTTTATTAATTCTTTTTAAGTTTCAGACAGTTGAGAAGGAAATGTTACAGTTTATTTTTCATAATGATTTTAAAATAATACTTATTATTATTTTTAAAAAAAGTTCAAAAACTCTATTTTTAATTTTAATATTTTTTAATCTATTCACTTTAACGGATTCGCACATAAAACTTAAAACATATCTGAAACATAATAACAAAATTATAGATGTATATACAAATAAATAAATAAAAATAATAGTACAATAATTTTTTTTAAATCTTGCAAAAAAAGAAGCAATTATTACTTATAATACATTCTTTCATGCACGTAATATTTTAAAGACTTTTTTTTTCTTTTTATAAAGCATGAAATTAAAAAGCTAAATTTTCGAAATTATGGAAATATTCAGAATTGTACACTCAATTGAAAAATATCTCCAACGAAAATACGTCCCTTGTTTAACATCGCGCCCTTACTTCATAAAAAGCATCTGAAATAAGTAACGATATTTGGAAACGTAACTCGAGTCCCCAATGGCATGGTGGATATGAGAGCTAATCTGGTAAAGGCCAGTTCCCTAGTTCGATTCCACCCTAGGTAAGTGTTGTTTCATTACTGTTATTTGAATAAATTAAAGATACGTAACCTTGATAAACGTGTCCGTTGAAATTGATAAAGGTGTGAGTTTATCCGAAAGTTATATGATTTTTTTTTTTTTTGCCTTTGAAACAAAAAATTTTAAATACGGATATATAAAAAAAAAAAGGGGGAAAAATTTTGTGAAAAAACGGAAAATTTTCTGGAATTTACGGAATTTTTTTTTCCGTTAAAAACGGAAATAGTACTGGCGTCTGGATTACCAGTACTATTTCCGTTTTTTAACGGAATTTTTTTTTTACAGTGTACTGCAAATCCTCCAGAATACGCTTGATTACATTGGTGGCGAATAATTTTACAATAAACATAATAATTTAAATATGATTTCAAAAGCCTGACGCTATTTTTATGTTGAGGGGAAAAGTTGCTGTAGTTAAGACCCCGGGGCAGAGGTATAGAATTTTATTAAAATGACTCTTCCATCATTGTCTAATATAAAAAAAGAGGAATCGGTTTTATACAATTTTTTTCAATATTAACCATTTTTTCCCATTTATTTACTAGACGGGAATCCCAAAGCTAACGTTTTTAAAAAAACATTATTTTTAATAATTTAATCCGAACATCATTTTGGAATAAATTACTTTAATATTATTACAAATTAAAATATTTTGAATTATTACAGAAAAAATCTCTTCAAAATTTGGCTTTTTGAAGCCTACGAATAGCCTCTCATTTTTACTATTTTTATTGATGAAAGGAGTCGCCAGTTATCATAAAAGTGCGTTAATAATTTTGAAAAATAATACACAATTATACAATTCTGAATTTAAGAAGAATTTGAAACATAATGGAATGTGTTTTTTCTAATGCTATTACAAAATGTACAGGTAATGTAACAATAAATGTTATTTATATGATTCATTTGGTTTAATTCTTAAATCTGCCTTGTGTTTGATAGTATTAGTTCATCTTTTCAGAAAATTTTCTCACTAAGATTATTTTTTTTTTAAAATAAAACATAATTTATTTTTTCATTGCATTTCTTTATATACATACATATATTCGAATACGAACTGAATAGAAAAAATATAGAAGTTTAGCTTCGCAATATCATTTTTCTTCCTTATCGACTGTCATGTTATCTTTCATTTCATTCTGTTCACAGGACATTCCATTTCAAGATCTACAATGTATCATATTACACATTGTTATGTTTTCAGATAAAAATAAATGAACAGAAATAAGGTAGATTCATGTCATTTATTACTTTTTTCTTTTGTCAGATTTTCCGAAATTCTCTTGATTAACTTTACAGATGTAAGGATACATTTTCTTTTAAAATAAATATTGGAAAACCAATTTCAGGAATAATCTTTTACGCTACGAGTCACGGAGTTTTTTTGAAAAACGGCTATGAACGTTATTTCTAAATATATTTCACATGCTATAATGTTTTATAAATTCTCGCCTCATATATATATAAAATTAATTGCAAAATATGTGTAAAATATAATAAAATAATTCTTTGTATTCATGAATCCAAATTTTAAAAATTGAATTTTAACAGAAAACAACATTGGGTGAAATTATCAATCTTCGCAGTTTCTTCAGTTATAACGTAGTAGAACTTACTAAAAAAGTGAAATTAAAAGAAAAAATACTGAAATATTCATCTGTTGTGTGTAACATGACGTCGATGATTTTTACTAGTTCTAAACAAAATTCTCTCTCTTCATATATATATATGTGTGTGTGTGTAAAACAAGCCCAAAATAATTTAAAAACAACAAAACAGTTGTATGTAGTCATGAATCCAATTTCAGAAACTGAATTTTAAAAGTCAACAACATTCTGATGGAATAAAATCTCATGAAATAAATTCTAAATAACTTGTTAGTGTCTGACACAAAATTGTTATCGTTCAAACAGGCTTGTTTAAAAATATTGTGATGGAATAAACCATACATAGGAGACGAGTATGAGAGGATGCGAAAAAAAGAACAGTATGTCTCAATTATTTCACGGGGTAGGCGTCCAAAAGATTGAATTTCTAAATAAGGTCTTTACTAACGCAGCTGGAGCAACAGCCATGTGTTTAGTAAAAGATCGGAGTGAACATCACAAAATACACAGAATTTCCAAATTAGAAATAAATATGTCTTGTGCGGTATTAAGTTGTAAGGTATTTTTCAACGGAAGGAATGTGGAGAGAAATTATTATGTCTTGTGAGTGATTAGGATATCAGAAGAGCTAGAGTGTTAACTATAAAATTGCGCATTTTAGTATCACTGGTTACAGATTTATTCTGATATCATACATTCACATTAATGCTTTCAGCCCTGGTGGTTAGATATGTGTTCCTTACTTTTAAAATACTTTAAATTATAAATAACGCCTTTCAGATACGTAAAAATCTCATACTCACATATGTGCATTCTATATTTTGACTTTTTAGTGGACAAGTAGCGACATCTAACTTTGAAATAGTAAAAAAAAAAAAGTTGACAAAAGTTATAATTTTTATGGACTTTAGGAAAAAAGTCAGGGATAAAAGGGTTTAATAAATTAGGGAGTACTTTTCCGAATGAATAATTTGTGATAAACAATAAAAGATACTAGAATTTTTTTTATGTCTGTTAAATCCTGCTGTAATACAACATTTTCCAAACGTTTTTAAAAATTCTTCCTTCGACTATTGTCATATGCAAAGAACGCGAAATAACTACATTCATTAGATTTCAGAAACTAACATATTCGTTAAATTTCAGTAAAACCTAACTTCTGTGATTTGGTTAGTTACTTTTAATTTTATTAGCGTAAAAGGGATTTTTATCCCTAACTGAAAAAAAAAAATTCAGGGCCGAAAGGGTTAAAAACATTGTTAGATGGAAGATTGCAGTTTATTGAAAATTAATGAAAAACATATAAGCAAATAATCTCAAAAACTAAAGTGAAAAAGTCTCTCTTGGGTGCTCTGGTCATAATGATTTGAAGGACAGTTTATCACAATCTACATTAACTACCATTCTTATCAGACTTTTTTAAAAGATTTGCATTGTTAGCAAGTTACTTTCTAAATCACTCTCATAGCATTAATATTTATTATTTTTTATTTCTTAAGGGGCATCAGGACTCTTAAAATTGGAAAAAACGAAAAAAAAAAAGACCGTTTTCAACATTTAATATCTTAAAATGTATATAATTTTTAAACACAATTTTATTTGGGATGAAAGCTACAAGTATGTTTTTTTCATTTCATGTATTTAAAAAATTACAAGATGCAGAATTAGCATTTATAGGGGGCTCCAAACTGTCAGATATTTGACGAGCAAAAAATTTATATAATAACTTACGCACAGGATTACTAAATATATATTGCACCTAGAATGAAAATTTTTATGCCTATTTATACTCCAGATTGTAATAATTACCTTGAACCTAAATAAATTTGTATTTAAAGCATTTTTATATTTTTAGTACATAGTTGTATTTAGCTAATACTCCATTTTGAAAATTTTAACAGTATATTCACCTAATTTTTTTTTTCTTTTTTAATAATAAAAAGAATTTTTAGGTTCAGTTTATACAGACTAACATGAAACATGTGTTTTGATAATTTCATGAAAAAATATTGAGAAGTGTTTGAGATATCCTGCGCGTTATGCACATAAACGTCTTTTGGAAAAAAATAACTTCAAAGTTTCGGAAACTATGCTTCAGCTATTGAGCGGGTATAATTCTAAAAACCATAACTTCTGTTCTAAAGGGAATTTCAAGGAAACAATTATATCAAAATGTTCAGAAAACACAGGAGTTTAACGTCTAAAAAAATTAAAATTTCGAAAATTTTGAAGCTTTATGAATCCCGAGACCCTCTTAATTATCTAGAGTTTTGAAATTTTAGACGAGAAATAGCTATAACAGATAAATTGTATTGTGAAATTGAGATGATGATAACGATATCAAAATATACTTTGTGACGACATATCGAGAACACGTTTTTTCTCCCATTCTGCGTTACAAAAGCAGTTTCGTAGTAAATGAATTTCTGGCATTGTAGCATGACCGCATTGTAATGTACATTCCGCAATACTGCCCCATTAAAAATAGACAAATCAGTCTTGCAAAATTTATTTTTGACATCACGGCACATGAACTTGTTCAGGTAGTAATTATGAAATTGTGATGACGGAAAAGAAAGTATTTACCCAATTGGTGGTACATTTTCCACATAATAATTGTTAATTTCTGTATTAATCACCACTCCAAGTATGCTGTGATAATGGACGATGATCTTGATACCGTTATCATGCTTTTAAAAACTTACACTAGTCATGCGAAGACCTTCTCAAGCTAATGCTAAACCAGTGGAAGCATTCGTTACAAATTCCTTATGTGTATTTCACAAAATTTAAATGTTCTTTTCACCCGACTGAAAAGAAGGGTTATGTGTTTCACGCGTATCTGTGTATGTGGATTTCTTTATACCCTCGAAACATCCCAACGGCTGGATGGATTTTAATGAATGAGGTCTCTATCAATTCGTCTTAGCGGCCCGATGGTTATAGGCTAGGTTTTGTTTTTATAAATTCAAAATGGCGGCCGTAAAATACAAAATTGCGGTAGAGACGGGAAAAAAATTACGCATCCTATTGAGTGGCATATCATTGGATAGGTGTTTCAAAATGAAGACGATGTTTCATTGACTATTTTACAGTCAAAAGCTCCGTTAAAATATTATACAACCTGGAAGTTGTGTATGTATTGTGGATCTCTAGCTTTACTATAACTCTAACCATCATAGACATCTATAGACCTCATCAAAACAGTGTTTATATATAGCAACTAACAATTAAACGGAACTTAAAAATCATTAATACAAGTAAATAAAAAAATTAGGTAAGTAATATAAACAAGTAATGTAAAAAAAATAATATTTTAAGTCAATTCCTACTTAAGTCAGTAAGAGAATGTTTTTTTTCTTCCATTCTTCTTTCCTTTTGAGTGGCGCTTATAATGCCTTGATCAAAAAGAGGGCTCTCTCGGTCTTAAAATACCTTGATCAAGAAGAGGTCTCTCTCGATTATTGAAAATTAATTAATTTAATTTAATTAATGAATTAATTTTTGAAAAAAATCTAGATTAACATCAAGTGTCATCCACTACAAGTTTAAAAAAGTTTATTTGAGCTTGATTGGATGAATACTAAGTATTTTATTAACAATTGAAAATTTGAACAAGATATATATATAGCGAGAGTGTGATATAATAGTAGAAATTGAAAAAAAATATTTTCATATTGACGAGAAAAAATTAATTAGTTCGCTTTTTACGCAGTCGGGTTCTTTGATTTATTTTAAATTTAATTGTTGCATATGTGCTCGTTGCAAGTCAGACCGAAGTCTTCAAACATATCTTTTTGATTATTGTTTTCTTTAAGATACTTTCAATTTTACAATTTTAGAAAAGGTTAAGAAATATTCAGCGTATTCAGATTGAATATTCAACCGAAATTGCAAGATTATATAGATACAACTTTAAACTTTGATCTCAGATTTCCTATACAGTGCTGGAAAACAGTTGAAGACCACATGATAATTTTGTTGTTTAGAATAAAATTCCGAAAAGAGTTATATATCTTGAATTTAGACCACAAATGTCTCATATATTATGTGAATTTAATTCAATTGTAAAAGTTAAGTACTTTTATCTACAAGTGTTAAAATCTTGTAATATTAACAAATGGAAATAAGTTTAGGATCAGTATCTTCTTTTAAATCCAGCATAATGAGACGACTTAAAATTACACTATGTGCAAATTACTTAAAAGATGAAAAAAATATTTAAAAAGGTATTAAATTACTGTAACATCCTTAGTACTTTCAACTATACACATAGTCTTCGTCAGAGAATACAAAAATACAAGCATCTTATTTTCAAATTTCATGTAGTTGGTGTCGGAAGGAGTGAAAGTAAAAGTAAATTTTTAGACCCGAAAAACAATGGCAAAATAAAAATGTAGATTTCTATTGATTCACGCCTAATTAAATATTCGTGAATAAATAGAAATTATTACTAAAGGAAATATTCTTTGTAATGACTTTTTATCCTTCAGCATACCCAGAATTTGGCTCAGTTTGCTTGAAGAATCATAAAACGCGTAATATTCCACTTCCCTCTCTAAAAATTGACTTTCACTTTCACTCCTTTTGACATCAACTACGTGAAATTTGAAAATAAGACGCTTGTATTATTCTCTGGCAACTATTCTCTCTCAACTATGTGTATAGTTGAAAGTACTAAGAATATTAAAGTAATTTAACACCTTTATAAATATATTTTTATCTTTTAAGTAATTTGCACGTAGTGTAATTTTAACTTTTTAAAGATAAATTTAGCATTCTATTTGTTTATTTGCTAATAAAACGACGTCGTGACAGTAGTATTTAATGCGGGACTCATCTGCGATGATATTTATAGGTTAGTAGTCGCCAGATTTGAAGTTTTGATATATGCAACTGCTGCTTTGAGCGTGGTTTGCGGGAAATCAATGACTGAAGAAGAAAATGGTAAAATAAAGGCCTTTTTAGGATTCCGTGCTAACTTAAAGGCAAATTAAAAAATAAAGAAATGTAAAACATTTGTGCACAATTTTCTTTATGATCCAATAAATTATGTTAGAAATAAAAGAAGCGGATGGCTATGAAAACTCTCAGCCCCATTGTAAACGGAACTTTATTAGAGTGTTTATTCGTCTAATATAAAATCACGTTGAGAATTCTCAGTAACGACCAGAACTGTTAGGATTTGGTTAAAAAGTGCTTAATGCTTGAATTATGCTAAATTAAATGCCAAGCCAAAACTACAGAAGCATCACATTGATGCAAGACTAAAACCCGTATCTTCCAATGTCTTAAAATTCAATTGGTTGGAGCAAATTGGTTTTTACTAATAAAAATATATTCGCCCTTGGTGGTACAGATGATTTAAGATATAACTGGCATGATTTACCAAGTGAGCCCTCTCTGCTTTCAAAACGTGTTCAAGTTGGTGTCTCAGCACTGATAAGAAAAACAAGTTTGGCTTTCACCAAGACAAAGATGAACTCATTTGACTTTCAAGATATTCTTGGTAATAATATTGTTCCACTTAAAGAAGAATTTATGCATCAGAATTTGGCATTGCTTAAAAAAAAAAACGCTTTTGTTCGCAAGTCTGTGTTAACTTCAGATTGGTTATCCGCAAACGACCTCAAAATATTAGCCATTCCAGCTAAACATCCTGATATAAATCACATATAAAAGATATTGGGAATCAATTTTATGCCAACAGAAAGCAGTTAGATTCGATAGTTAAACTGATGGCAGCCATTTTGGAAATATGAAAACAAATGCCTATTTCCACATGTAAAAACCTGGCCAAATCCTTCGCAAAGTGTCTTTTGGAAATCATTAGTTTTCAGGGGAAACAAACAAAGTACTAATGTTTAATGCACAGATAATTTACATGTGAAATTTAAATTTTAAAGATACTAATCCTAAACTTTTTTCCACCTAATTGTATTCTCTAAAAATTTATTTTTGCTTAATATTTAAACCATATTATTGTAATTTTAAAACAAATAACAAAATTTGTATAACTTCATGTGTATAATTTTATAATGATGTTAGATGTTCAATACAGTAACAGCTTTACTGTTTTAGTTGGTATTCCTAAACGTTTTTCCCAGCACTGTATAAGGGTCAGCTAGGTGGAGAGGATTGCCAAACGGTTTAAGCACTCACAAGCCCCACCCAGCAGTTTGTATCTACTACCGCCACCAAAGAAACGGGCCCGGAGGGACCCACATGAAAGCCGATTGAGAATTTAAAGATTAAATATAGTAAAAATACAATATGTACAATAGGAGGCCCAATTTATTCCGGGCGGTCCCCAAAAAATTTAGATCTTTGTAATTAATAAATCATGAAATAATATATAATAGGGCTTTTTAACTTGTTGGAGCAGCAAAAGCTCAATTTCGCTGAGAATCTAAGTGTTCTGCAAATCCAGCACTATACAACACGAATAATTTACAAATATTGAAATTCAAATTGGAAATTTGTCAAGAGACCTCTCATTAATTTAACATTAGCTTGCGAATGTTACTAGTCTCGACTCTTAACAATGTAAGTTGAAACAAAGAGTTGAATCTAAACTACGTACGACTCATAGAAACAGCTAAAACTATAATAGAAATGCAAAAAACGTATCTCGATAAGTCAATTTCTGTAACAAAATGAATTGATTTATTGTTAAATTCTATTATGAAACTCTAACAACAAATAGTTTTATTTATATTTGGAACATATTTACATTAATAACATTTAACTATTTATAACCATTTTTAATGGCAATGTTTTCGCCAGAAACTACGCAAAAACTCTTTGATTACACAACAATTATTTACTTGTATGATTTTACTCCTATATAGCTGAAATATACCTCTGTCCAGAAGAATCCATTTTTTAAAGGTTTTGCTATAGTATAGTAATAATTTTATCACAAAATTCTGCAATTAAATAAGGTGAAGACGTGTCGAAAAGAGTAATATTTAAAGATTCGTAAAGAATGGTACAGTCGTGGAAAAAAAAAGTTAACACCCCCTACTAACTCCTCAACAAATTATCGTAGAAGAAAGCAACTGATACCGAACGATTGGAAATAAAGTCTACTTTTAAATGATGTATATAAAATTTGCTTAGGGATCATCTATTTATTAAAACGAACCATAACTTTGTTTTTTTTCAATAGCAATACACAATTCTGACAGCATAAATGAACTCTACCCCCTACAAGTAGCCTAAAAACGAATTTTTATGCAATTCGCACCATAAGTTTCCGATAAATTAATTATTTTAAAACGAGCGTATTTTAAGGGCAGTATCCAAATTGAAGTTCCGTACTCGATTCTTAACCGAGAGAGGCACCTTAATCAAGGCACCTTAAGCATCACTCAAGCAGTCAATGAAGCCTGTTAGATTACAAGACAGCAGAAGAAATTTCAAAATATCTAGTCACTTCTATCACAGACGGCCCCTTAAAACATCCTTTTGCGGTTTTTTAAGCATAATTTGAAAACTACTTGGAAGAAAAATGTGAAATTTAGGATTTCCATAAAGCAGAACTTAATAAAACTAAATCCATAACAAACTGTAGGTTGGAATTCATAATTTTTTCTAATATTAATTTCATAATTCATATCATAAAATTATAAAAATCGGAAATTCAACGAATTTATGTTTGGTATATTAGTATTATTGCTACAGAAAAAATTAGCACATTAGGCGCTTAATTTCAGGCGATATAAATGAAAATATGAAAATGTAATTTAACATTCGAAGCACTAAATTTTGAATGTTTATAATTCAAAAATTTATCATTCAAATGACTTGAAGTTTGGTGTCTAGGCATAGTTTTAACCGAAGATTTGAAATATCTCGTTAGAATTGGGTATTGCCATTGAAACAAATGAAGTTTAGATTAGTTTTAATATGTAGATTGTCCTCTAAGCAAATTTTATATAAATCATTTAAAAGTAGACTTTATTTCCAATCGTTCGGTACCAGTAACTTTAGTCTACGATAATTTGTTGAAGAGTTAGTCGGTGGTGTTTACTTTTTTTTCCCACGACTGTACATTCAAAATTCGTTTTTCTCGTATTTCCATAGTATAGCTGCTAAGGACTTTAAGACAGATATCTGATTGAGCTACAAATCTAGCAAGTCTTCCTACGTTATTTGCAACTCGTTAACGTTTAACTTGAAGTATTTATTAAAGAATTTTCTTTTTCTTTGTAATTTATTCCTTGTTACGCGATTTTGTTGAAGACATGAGAAATCATAGAAACAATATCTTAAACTTTTCGAGTTTTTCTTTTTAAATTTTACTATTGCTTAAAATTATTTTTAGGTTTGAAAAGCTAAAAGTAACTATCAAAATGTAAAAACATAAGATTTACCGAAATGCATCGAATATGACATTCATATGTATGTTATTTGGAGAAGGTCCTATCAAAACAGGACTAAAAAAACATAACAAATTTCTGAATTTTATTGCTACCAATTATTGGATCAAATAAGTAGTTCTTTTTTTAAATTTTAAATTTGGTGTGTAGAGCCTTAAGTGCCCCATTTTTTTGTTTGTTGTTTTAATACGAAATACTGAAACATAAATTATGTGATAATTGCTAATGAAAAAACGTGTCCTATTAGGATGTGAGATTTCGAAGGGTTAAGAGTAAATTTTGATATTAAAATATACTTTATAAAATAAGCTAGATTTCTTGTAAATAATTATGAAGATAATATTATATTAACTGTCCTCATTAGCATACGATTTTTATTTTGCGTTCAACATTTTATTTGTTATTATTGAACGGTAGTCAACAATCCTTCTTACAGTCTTGCTAATTCAAAAGTCAATAGTATACTCTGCATACTTCATTTAGCTTTTTAAATATTCAGGAATTCATTGAAAACAGTTTTTTTTCTCCGTTTTCGACAAAACTCGAACATTACTTAATTAAGGGAACCGAAAGTAATTTTTCTTCTTCTGTATCAATAATCACTTAGCTAATGAGATAGTCCTTTATTAAAAGATCATCAATTCGTTTCGTCGTTATGAAAGAATGTTAAACTTATACAATGTATTTACTACGTGAAACTTCTCTTAGCAAAGTTTATCACTTTATTAAATTGTAAAGAATTTTCAAATGCTATATTAAAAATGTTCAATACTTTCAGAAACTTGTGATAAATATAAATTTTAAGGTCGAATCCATTTGTTCTTAAATACCTTACATTCTAAATTTGCTACGGATATTATTATAAATATTATTTCTCTTGTCAACATCATTTTATCCCTGCACATACGAAACGCACAACGATAAATGAGGTATCATGCGACATGTTTTGAACAGGTTTTTTATACAGAACACTCTCACTTCACTAAAACATATTGTTTAATTAAAAGAAGCAATTAATTTAAAAATAATGAAAACATAACGGAAAATAATCTCATAGATTGCAATGCGAGAACTTTTAGTATGGATCCGCTGGCAATGTATAATCGTTATTATTCCGTTAAAGTTACAGCATTCTTAATGAAAATTAATGAAGGCTTACAAAGAAACTGTGATTTAAAATAGTTACATGTATAAAGAAATTATCATAAATTTACAATATTGTCTCAAACTACGGACATTTTCGTATATTTTTTAGATTCATTTAATACGTCATACAGAAAATTTTTTGTGTCGATTATCTTTAATTAAATATACGCACTCTTTGATCTCTTTTGATTCTAAATAATTTATGTTCATCATATAGATATGATATGACATCCCGGCGTGAAAGGCCGATCCAACGAACTTGAATGGGAACATAAAGGTAAATTTCGAAAAAAAAATACATGGTCTAAAAGGAATAATTTTAAGAACGCGAGTGAGCCCCGAAGTCCATTTCAGAGTTTGAAACACGAGATTAAATATAGCTTCCAAAAAATAAGGCGCATGGATTATCCAAATTAATTTGGTTGCCCTACATTTCGATGTCACGTCAACGACTGGCGCTGATAGAAAAAAAAAAAAAAAGGAGAGTGCTAAGAATGCGAGGTTTAAAGCGTGTCCTGTTATCAGGACTCAAGTCTTGGAAGGGTTAAAATTAAATTTTGCAATTAAAAAATACTTTATCAAAGAAGCTAGAATGCTTTTAACTAACTATGATAATAATATACTATTAACCGTCCTCATCAGCATGTAGTTTTTATTTTGCTTTTAACATTTCATTCCATTATTATTGAACGGTAGTTTTCCTAATTCAAATGTCAATAGTACACTCTGCATACTTCATTAAGCTTTTTTAAATATTGGCGCATTTTTACTGATAAAGGATAACTGCTTTGTTTAAGCGAACCCTGAAGTAATTAAGGGTAAAACAAAAGATTATATTTTTAGGAATTCATTGAAAACAGTTTTTTTTTTTTTTTTGCTCTTTTCGACAAAACTGGAACACTTAATTAATGGGCGAACTGAAAGTATTTTTTCCTTCTTCTGTATCAATAATAACTTAATTAATGAGATAGTCCTTTATTAAAAGATCAAATCAATTCTTTTCGTCGTTGGGAAATAATGTTAAACTTATAAAATAATGTTTTGACTACATGAAACTTCCCTCAGTAAAGTTCACCAGTTCATTAAATTGTGCAGAATATTTAAACGCTATATTAAACAAGTCGTTGGGGGCCTCCGTAATACTTACCTATCATGTATATGCATAATATAAAATATGAAAATAAAATATATGTAAACTATTTATAAAATGCATATCCAGGGATAACTAAGGTTACTGAGATTTAATAGGCTTTGTCGAACTATTACATTCTAAGTACATACCAAATTTCAAGCCTATATCTTAATTTTTTCGGTAGATAGAGTGTTTAAAATCATGGCTTGATGATGTCTTAAACTTTAAACGCTCTATTGCTGAATTGCGTAAAAGGAACATCCTTATAACTCCAAAAATGACAATCATATTAACTAATAGTTTACTGTGTCGGATTAAGAATCTCATTTCCAATTAAAATACATCTTTGAATTGAAGTTTGAATGAAATACAGAGTCATGAAAAATCGAAGAATGTGGAAAATATGATTACAAATATCTAGGAAAATAATTATCCGATCGACTTCATTCTTTACGCAAAGTTTATAATTTTTTATAATTTTTTATATCCACTCCTCCAATAAACAATTTCGAAAATTTTTATGTACCTTTTATCAGATCGAATATTTCGAGAGCCCGAAAAAAATAGCTGCGGATAATCGAGGTTAATGAGTTTAAATAGACTTCTTCTCATTCGTACATACTAAGTCCACACCAAATTCCAAGTCTCTATCTCAATTTGTTTTGGAGATAGAGCGTTTACAGACACATACACAGACAGACGGACGGCAATTTTTTTTTCTAAAAATGTGGTTTTCGGAATCTCCAGTGTCTGAAACGTGTAAATCCGTCAATTTTTTTTTTCGATTTTTAAAAATGATTACAAGACTTACCTATACTACGTATGACGGGTAAGTAAAAGGTTCAATACTTTCAGCAGCTTATGATAAATAGAAATGTTAAGGTCGAATCCGTTTGTTGCTGAATACCGGGAAATCTAAATTTGCCACGAATATTATTATAAATATTATTTCTGATATCAACATCACTTTTTCTAAGCACGTGCGTTAACGCACAACGATGAAATCATGAAAGGTATCACGCGAAATGTTTTGAACAGTTTTTTTTACATAGAACACTTTCACTTCATTAAAACACATGTTTAATTAAAAACAGCAATTAATTTTAAAATAATGAAAAAATATCGAAAAATAATCTCATAGATTGCAATGCGAGAACCTAGTATGGATCTACTGGTAATGTATAATCGTTATTATTTCGTTAAATTTATATCATTCTTAATGAAATTAATAAGATCTTACAAAGAAACTGTGATTTAAAATAGTTCTATGTACAAAGAAATTATCATAAATTTACAATATTGTCGCAAACTGCGGACATTATTTTTTTGTGTGGATTATCTCTAATTAAATATACGCACTGTTTGATCTCTTTTGATTCTAAATAATTTATGTTCATCATATATATTAACATGATATGACATAGCGGCGTGAAAGGCCGCTACGTGTAACCTACAAAGAACTTGAATAGGAACATAAAGGTAAATTCCGAAAACAAGCATGGTCTAAAAGATATAATTTTGAGAACTCTGGTGGAGTCCCGAAAGTCAATCCAGAGATTGAAGCACGAGGTTAAATATAACCTCCAAAAAATAAAGCGCGTAGAGTATCCAAATGAATTTGGTTGCCCTACACTTCGCTGACACTTCAAAGACTGGCGTATGTTTAAAAAAAAAGAAAAAGAAAAAAAAAGGAGAATGCTAAGAATGCGAGGTTAAAAGTGTGTCCTGTTATCATCATTGGAGATTTAGAAGGGTTAAGATTAATTATTTTAATTTAAAGATACTTTATCAAACAAGCTAAAATTTTTGTAACTAATTATGAAGATAATATTCTATTAACTATCCTCATCTCAGTAACCCGATTTTTATTTTGCGTTTAACATTTCATTCCTTATTATTGAACGGTATTGAACAATCCTTCTCCAGTCTTCCTAATTCAAATGTCAATAGTATAATCTGCATACTTCATTAAGCTTTTTTAAATATTGGTGCATTTTTACTGATAAAGAATAACTGCTTTGTTTAAGCGAACCCTGAAGTAATTAAGGGTGAAACAAAAGAAAATATTTTCAGGAATTCATTCAAAACAGTTTTTTCTTTTTGACTAAACTCTAACATTACTTAATTAAAGGGGGAACTGAAAGTCTTTTTTCTTTCTTCTGTATCAATAATCACTTAACTAATAGGATAGTCCTTTATTAAAAGATCATCACTTCTTTTCGGCGTTGTGAAAGAATGTAAAATTCATAGAATGTATTTGACTACATGAAACTTAACCTCCCAAAGTTTATCACTTTATTAAATTGTGAAGAATATTCAAATGCTATATTAAAAATGTTCAAAACTTTCAAAAACTTACGATAAATATAAATTTTAAGATGGAATCCATTTGTTATTAAGTACCAGACATTCTAAATTTGCTACGGATATTATTATAAATATTATTTCTGATGTCAACATCATTTTATCTATGCACATACAAAACGCACAACGATTAATAAGGTATCATGCGAAATGTTTTGAACAGTTTTTTTATGTAGAACTCTCTCACTTCATGAAAGCACATTGTTTAATTAAAAAGAGCAATTAATTTTAAAATAATGAAAAAATATCGGAAAACTATCTCATAGATTGCAATGCGACAACATAGTATGAATCCACTGGTAATGTATAATGTTATTATTTCGTTAAAGTTATAGCAATCTTAAGGAAAATTAACGAGGTCTTAAAAGAAAATTGTGATTTAACCCTCTGACAGTCTTTCTAAAGGGCAAAATTATAATGTTGTTTTCATTGCATTTTGTTTAAAATGCTAATAAATATGATTCTTTCCTCATTATATTAAAAAAACTTAGTTAAATATATGAATGTAATCCTTAAGATTATTAATGACTGTTCAATGTATTAAAAATCCATTAAATCAACATAATTATATTTTAAATATTGCTGATATTGCAGTGAAATGTGGAGCTTAGTGAACGTATTAACACGGGCTTGTCAGTGAGGGGGTTAAAATAGTTCTATGTACAAAGAAATTCTCCTATTTTTACAATAATGTCGCAAACTGCGGACATTTTCGTATATTATTTAGATTCATTTAATGCGTCATAGAGAATTTTTTTGTGTCGATTATCTTTAATTGTATATACGCACTGTTTGATCCATTTTGATTCTAAATAATTTATATTCATCATATAGACATGATAGGATATCGCGACGCGTAAGGCCGCGGCACGTAACCTCCAACGAACTTGAATGGGAACATAAAGGTAAATTTCGAAAACAAACATGGTCTAAAAAGTATAATTTTGAGAACTCTTCCAGAGTTTGAGGCTCGAGGTTAAATATTACCTTCAAAAAATAAGGTGCATAGAGCATTCAAATTAATTTGATTGTCCTACAATTAGATGCCAATTCAATGACTGGCGTAGGTAAAAAAAAAGGGCAATGCTAAGAATGTGAGGTAAAAACGCGTTCTGTTATCAGGACTCCAGACTTAGAAGGATTATGATTAAATTTTGCAATTAAAAATTACTTTAATAAATGGAAGTTAAATTTTGGTACTCAATTCACCATGATTTAAATAATTATGGGTTTTTTTTTCTAATGTATTTTAAGATATCTTGATGTATTTTAAATACTTATAAATTATATATATTCACATGAATTTAATTCTTGTACAGGTATGTTTACTGTTTATCTGAATTTAAAAATACTTTATCAAACAAGCTAGAATTCTTGTAACTATTTATGAAAATAATATTCTAGTTAATGTCCTCATTAGCATACGATTTTTATTTTGAGTTTAACATTTTGCTCCTTATTATTGAACGGTATTCAACAATCCTTCTCCAGTCTTCCTAATTCGAAATTCAATAGTATACTCTGCATACTTCATTAAGCTTTTTTAAATATTGGCGCATTTTTACTGATAAAGAATAACTGCTTTGTTTAAGCGAACCCTGAAGTAATTAAGGGTGAAACAAAAGAAAATATTTTCAGGAATTCATTGAAAATAGTTTTTGTGTCTCTTTTCGGCCAAACTCTAACATTATTTAATTAATGGGGAACTGAAAATCTTTTTTTCCTTCTTCTGTATCAATAATCACTTAAATAATCAGATAGTCCTTTATTAAAAGATCATCAATTCTTTTCGTCGTTGTGAAAGAATGTTAAACTTATACAATGTATTGACTACGTTAGACTTCTCTTAGCAAAGTTTATCACTTTATTAAATTGTGAAGAATTTCCAAACTCTATATTAAAAAGATTCAATACTTTTTCAAAAACTTATGATGAATAAAAATTTTAAGGTGGAATTATTTTGTTGTTAAAAACCAGGAAAACAAAATTTGTCACGGTCGTTATCATACACTGCCAGGAAAATTAGTCTGTTTTCACTAAATTATTCCCCATTTTTAAACAAATAATTTCAGTAATCCTAGAAAACATTCTTTTTTCCGTAAATTCTTCCCGGAAGTCTAAAAAAGAGGGGGAAATTCCCTTTATTCCTCGCACACATGCGTATTGGTTGTATTAATACAAAAGTGCGAATTTACTTTGAAAATGAAAAACCGAAAATTCAATAAATTAAAACTTCTAATTTATTTAAAAACAAACAAACAAAAATAATGCTTCCGAATTTAATAAAGTCGCTATTTTCTCATTCATTCAAACCTATTCACAAATTATTTTTTAGAGTATTAAAAGAATATTTGAGATGTAAAATATATTCTAAACGAACACATTAAAAATATATATGGTAGTTCAATGAAGTTAAAAAAAAATTGATTTTATTCAAAAAAGCAAACATTGCTTCTCGAAGTTAATTCAAAATATAATATTCATATTTTACATCTAACAATCAAATTATGTCTTATTAAAAATATGTGTAATTTGTAATAAGTTTTAATAATATATTATTCTGTAAGAGTTAAAACACCAACCATTACTTCATAAAGATAAAATGTTCCTACAATTAAGTTTAAATTTGAGAGCCTTTTGAACAAGAAATTTAACCTTTAACTGATGTTACAGGTCTCGCAGACCGGAGCTTTTTTCAATTTTCATAATTTAACCACTTAACGCTCGAATTAAATTGCGGTTTAAAAATTCAAATTGCTTATTGGCACCACTTTTTTGAAAAAGGAATATTCATCTTGTTTAATGACAGGTAAAACGATACTAAATTAAAACCAATTACACTATTTTATAAAACTGGTGGAAATCGAACAATCTGAGTAAAAGACACAACCCGTGAATATGACGGGAGCGAGAATTAAGGGGTTAATTTGAAAATTTCAGTTTATCTACAAACATTACTGAAATTTTGTTTCGTTTGGAACTTTAGTACTATTACCAGAGACTTTTAAATAGGCGAATTTTAATTATAACACTCCTGTACACAAAGTTTAGTACAAAAACAACATCCTATGAGTTAATCTCAGCTTTTATTCATCTTTCGATGTAGCGGTCTCACAGACCGCTCCACACTAGTTATGTGACAATTCCTGTGACATCCGTTAAAGGTTAACATACCTTATAAATCGCCCAATTGAAAAAAAAACAGATGTCTTCATTTCAAACTTGTCTGGGAAGTACTTACTAAACAAGTGGTTAAGATTCTCGATATGAGATGCGCGGTCCCAGGTTCAAACACAAGGGGATTCACGGAAGAACGAGAGACTTATTTTTTTTATTTCCTTTTATCAGATTACAGAAATTTTCTGGCCTACACTGTAAAAAAAAATCTGTAGTTCTACAGGTGTAAAGTTACATGCTTACTAAACTTTCATCTGTAACTGTACAGAAAAAGCTGCAAATCTATAAAACTAGTTTTTGTAAAGCTACAGAAATCTATAACTTTACAAATGAATCTGCTAAAAACACAGTAAGCTTACTTAAATTTTATCTGTAACCCTGGCTGCAGTTACATAAAAAGTTCTAGGCATCCCAGTTTCCTAAAAAAATTCTTAGTACCCTTACAGATGTTTTGATATTCGGAGCAAAACCGTGACTGTTACATGAATTTTTGTTGTTGCCGTTACATAAAAAGTTCTAGGAATCCCAGTTTCCTAAAAAGTTCTTAGTAACCTTACAGATGTTTTGATTTTCGGCGCAAAAGTGTGTCTATTACATGAATTTTTGTTGTTGTCGTTACATAAATAGTTCTAGGAATCCCAGTTTCGTAGAAAAACTTTAGTAACTTTCCAGATTTTTTTTTACAGTGTAGAACGGGAAAAAAACGCAAATTTCGTAATGTTTCGGATATATACCGGTAGCAGTGCTGCCAGGAACATTTCCGTGAATTGAAGAAAGTATTTCTGAGAGTGTATATATTATTTCTCATGTAAATATCTCTTTTTCTATGCACATACGAAACGCACAACGATGAATGAGGCATCATGAGAAATGGTTTGAACAGGCTTTATATATAGAACTCTCTTATTTCATTAAAACACATTGTTTAATTAAAAACAGCAGTTAATTTAAAAAAATTAATCGGAAGATAATCTCACGGATTGCAATACGAAAACTTCGCACGGATCCACTGGTAATTTATAAATGTTATTATTTCGTTAAAGGTATAGCATTCTTAATGAAAATTAATGAAATCGTACTAAAGAATTCTGTTTTAACGGACAAAGAAATTCTCATTCATTTACTGTACTGTCCCAACCTACGGACATTTTCATTTATTATTTAGATTTATTTAAGCCTTTATGTACTGAATTATGAATTCATGAAAATTTTATCTTCTAAAGCATTTTTCGTGAATTTTTGAAACTACATTAGAAGATTTACATAATCATTTAATAAAATTTAGAAGGATTTTAGAAGAATTGATCGATTTAGAAGAATTAATTAAATTTTAATTGATAGGGATTTTGTGCAATACTTATAACTCCACTCAAATTTTTTATTTTAAATATTTTTCTTAGTATTTTGTAGAATTAGGAAATGTGCAAATATAATGCTCTTACAATAGAAATATATAAATATTTCCAAATTGAAAAATCCCCCCCCCCCTACCCAAAGCGAAGAAAGCTGAAAAGTTGTAAAGATGCAAAGGCAAAAGAAATCATCTTTTTAAAAATATTTTTGTTTTGCGTAACCAATTAGGATTTTGGAACAAGATAAAGTAATGTATCTACGAGGGTGGTTCAATAATTATTGTCCCTAGTTTATATAAAATATCTGTACTGCGACAGTTGTTGCGGAATATCGGAGCCTAATTTCTTAGATGCGTACATGCCCAATTTCAGAACTGTAGCTGCTATATTCACATAGTTTTGGAGAGAGGGGTGAAAGGGGGGGGGAGTTGGGATGAAAGGCTGATTTTCAGCTTATGGGGCTAAAATTGTGACAGTGGATGAGACGTAACTACTGTCGTTTCTACTCGGGATAATTGTTATGTAGCCACACCTCATCCACTTTCACAAATGTAGCCTCATAAGCTCCAAACCAACATTTCTCCCTCACCGCTCCTAAAAAACTCCCTCAAAAATAGGGCTTTAAAACGTCACCCCTCCCTCCAAAACTATGTTAATATAGCAGCTACGGTTCTGAAATTGCGCATATAGGGATTTAAGACATTAGGCTTCGATATTCCACATCAACCATCGCAATACAAATATTTTATATAGACTAGGGACATTAATTATTCAAACACCCACGTATAACTCATTCTAAATTGTATTACAACTAATCGATGTATTAAATGAATTTTATAACAAGTTATTATAACGGTACTTGTAAGTACCATCAATAGATAAAGGGTTAATGCGTGATACAGAAATTAGGTTATCTTTAATTGGACATACACACACTTTGATCCATTTTGATTCTAAATACCTAATTTATGTTCATCGTATAGATATCTATAAGAAAATTTATTATGAAAATGCGTTTTTTTTCTATGTTGAAATTGCCAACATCCTCAGCAGGATAAATCGCACTGAGACCAATGAAATAGTGCAAGCGGTATACATCTTAAAAGTCCTTCCGGCCAGTGCCGGGAGGAAGAGGTAGCTTTCATATTCCTTATTTTAAAAAAGCCAACTTATATCATTCAAACACACGAAGCTCAATTTAGTGGAAACCGAATATAGGAGATTCAATACTAATTTTTATCAATATAATGAATAAGAATTTCGCGAAATTAGTCAGCTTTATCCAAGCTGCTTTTATTTAAAGTAACTTATATTTGGCTGCCAAATTCGGCAATTTCTTAAAGTGCCTGTCATTTTAAGACAACATGGTGGATGAGGCTAAACAGTGAACTTGGTCGAGACCTTAGTAATTGCTGTGCACATGCTCACTCACATCGGAATCGGTTAATATATAGGAGTGCTGTCGCATGCAAAAAATCAGATTTTTCAAAATGTCACCCACAATAGAAATTGAAACTGCTATATCTGAGCCATTTTTTAAGGTAAAGACAAACAAAAAATGCTCCTGAATCCTTATATCAAGGTCAAATACTTAAGAAAGAAACCTTTTTCAATTTCTAATTTTTTTGCACCTCACTTTAAATATATATATATTTTTTAATTTAATGGCCGCCATTTTGAAACAAGATGGCTGATGAATCTGGCCAGCGAACTTGGTCGAGGTGTTGATGTATACTATCCACATGCCTTCTTACATAGAAATAGGCGAATGCGTGTGTTATCGCGTGACAAATACAAGATCGTTTCAAAATGTTAGCCATGCTAGAAATTCAAAGTGCTATAAATCAACCATTTTTTAAGATATAAACAAAAGAACAAATTTTCAGAAACAAAAACTGCTCCGGAATCTTTGTATCAAGGCCAAACACATAAAAAAAATCTTTTTCATTTTCCAATTTTTTAAAACCTTATTTTGAATTTTAAATTTAATTTTTTTTAAATGGCAACCCTTTTGAAACAAGATGGCGAATGAAGCTGGCCAACGAACTCGGTCGAGACATTGGTATGTACTATGTACAGACCAAGTTGCATCCAAATCGGTTCATAAATACGCTGGTTATCGCGTGACAAAAATCAGGTCGTTTTAAAATGTCAGCCACAAGAGAAATTCAAAATGCTATTACTCAGCCATTTTTTTAGATATAGACGAAAGAAAAACTGTTCCGGAATCTTTGTATTAAGGTCAAACACATACAAAAAAAATCTTTTTCATTTTCCAATTTTTTGGTATCTCATTTAAATTTTTTTTATTTTTTAATTTTTTTAAATGGCCGCCATTTTGAAACAAGATGGCGGATGAAGCTGGCCAAAGAACTCGGTCGAGATATTTGTATGTACTATGTACACACCAAGGTACATCCAAATCGGTTCATAAATACGCCTATTATTACGTGAGAAATATCAGGACGTTTCAAAATGTCAGCCACGCTAGAAATTCAAAAGTCCTTCCGGCCAGTGCCGGGAGGAAGAGGTAGCTTTCAAATACCTTATTTTAAAAAAGCCAACTTATATTATTCAAACACACGAAGCTCAATTTAGTGGAAACCGAATATAGGAGATTCAATACTAATTTTTATCAATACTAAATCATTATGAATGAGAATTTCACGAAATTAGTCAGCTTTATCCAAGCTGCTATTATTTAAAGTAACCTATATTTGGCTGAGATGTTGATGTATACTATCCACCTTTCTCACATGGAAATAGGCGAATAGGTGTGTTATCGCGTGACAAATACAAGATCGTTTCAAAATGTTAGCCATACTAGAAATTCAAAGTGCTATAATTCAACCATTTTTTAAGATATAAACAAAAGAACAAATTTTCAGAAACAAAATCTGCTCCGTAATCTTTGTATCAAGGCCAAACACATAAAAAAAACCTTTTTCATTTTCCAATTTTTTAATACCTCATTTTAAATTTTAAATTTAATTTTTTTTAATGGCAACCCTTTTGAAACAAGATGGCGGATGAAGCTGGCCAACGAACTCGGTCGATACATTGGTATGTGCTATGTACAGACCAAGTAACATCCAAATCGGTTCATAAATACGCTTGTTATCGCGTGACAAAAATCAGGTCGTTTTAAAATGTCAGCCACAATAGAAATTCAAAACGCTATAACTCAGCCATTTTTTTAGATATAGACGAAACAAAAACTGTCCCGGGATCTTTGTATTAAGGTCAAACACATACAAAAAAAATCTTTTTCATTTTCCAATATTTTGGTACCTCATTTTAAATTTTAAATTTTTAAAATTTTTTTAAATGGCCGCCATTTTGAAACAAGATGGCGGATGAAGCTGGCCAACGAACTCGGTCGAGATATTTGTATGTACTATGTACACAACAAAGTACATCCAAATCGGTTCATAAATACGCCTGTTATCACGTGACAAATATCAGGACGTTTCAAAATGTCAGCCATGCTAGAAATTCAAAATGCTATAACTCAGCCATTTTTTGAGATATAGACGAAACAAAAACTTCTCCCGAATCTTTGTATCAAGGTAAAATACATTAAAAAAAAAAAAAAACATTTTTTCAATTTTCAATTTTTTGGTACCACATTTCAAATTTAAATTTTTCTTAAACATTTAAATGGCTGCCATTTTTAAACAAGATGGCGGATGAAGCTGGCCAACGAACTCGGTCGAGACATTGGTATGTACTATGTACAAACGAAGTTACATCCAAATCGGTTCATAAATACGCCTTTTATCGCGTGACAAAATTCAGGACGTTTCAAAATGTCAGCCACCCTAGAAATTCAAAATGCTATAACTCAGCCATTTTTTAAGATACAGACGAAACAAAAACTGCTCCGGAATCTTTGTATAAAGGTCAAATACATAAGAAAAAAATATTTTTCCATTTTCAATTCTTTGGTACCACATTTCAAATTTAAAATTTTTAAGAAAATTTTAAATGGCCGCCATTTTGAAACAAAATGGCGGATGAAGCTGGCCAACGAACTCGGTCGAGATATTGGTATGTACTATGTACATACCGAATTGCATCCAAATCGGTTCATAAATTCGAGAGTTACAGTATGACAAAAGTCAGATATATATATCAACTTTTGAACGGAGGGTGGTTTCGGGGTCTGGGGGTCATGATCGATGAAAATATACCAAAATTTTTTGAAATCGCTTTCCTCCGAACGGCTGCAATAGGTAGCTTTTTGTAATGAAAGCTACCTAAAATGCTATAACTCAGCTATTTCTTAAGATATAGACGAAACAAAAACTGCTCCGAAATCTTTGTATAAAGGTTAAATACATAAGAAAAAATTTTTCCCCATTTTCAATTTTTTGGTACCCCATTTCAAATTTTTAATTTTTTTTAAAATTTTAAATGGCCGCCATTTTGAAACAAAATGGCGGATGAAGCTGGCCAACGAACTCGGTCGAGAGATTGGTATGTACTATGTACACACCGAATTACATCCAAATCGGTTCATAAATACGCCTTTTATCGCGTGACAAAATTCAGGACGTTTCAAAATGTCAGCCACGCTAGAAATTCAAAATGCTATAACTCAGCCATTTTTTAAGATATAGACGAAACAAAAACGGCTCCGGAATATTTGTATAAAGGTTAAATACATAAGAAAAAAATATTTTCCATTTTTAATTTTTTGGTACCACATTTCAAGTTTAAAATTTTTTTAAAAATTTTAAACGGCCGCCATTTTGAAACAAAACGGCAGATGAAGCTGGCCAACGAACTCGGTCGAGGCATTGGTATGTACTATGTACACACCGAATTACATCGAAATCGGTTATAATTACGGGAGTTACAGTGTGAGATAGGTCAGATATATATATATATATATATATATATATATATATATATCAATTTTGAACGGAAGGTGGTTTCGGGGTCTGGGGGTCATGATCGATGAAAATATACCAAAATTTTTTGAAATCGCTTTCCTCCGAACGGCTGCAATAGGTAGCTTTTTGTAAAGAAAGCTACCTAAAAGACAAATTATAGATATATTGATTGTATTTTAGATGATACTAGAGAAACTAAAAGAGATATTTAAGACTAATTCGGTACATAGGCGAATTCTTCCTTCCAAAGTTCCAAAGTTATTTAATATTAAATTGGCGATTCTTTCATTTTGACGGATCTGATGAGCTTTTAACTTTTTATCCATAAAAGTTTACATAACTAAATTTTTGTAAGTCAGTAGCAGAGTTTGTTGAACTCATAATTCATACACTGTAAAAAAAAAAAAAAAAAAAAAAAAAAAAAAAAAAAAAAATCCGTAAAGTTACTAAAATTTTTCTAGGAAACTGAGATTCCTAGAACTTTTCATGTAACGGCAACAACAAAAAATCATGTAACAGATACACTTTTGCACCGTAGATCAAAACATCTGTAAGGTTACTAAAAATGTTTTAGGAAAATGGGATATAGAACCTTTTATGTAGCTGGAACCCGAGTGACAGATAAAATTTTAGTAAGATTACTGTAATTTTGGTAGATTCTTTTTCTGTAGCTTTACAACTCATGTAAAGCTACATATTTCTGTAGCTTTACAAATCATGTAAAGCTACATATTTCTGTAGCTTTACAAAAACTAGTTTTGTAGATTTACATCTTTTTTTGTACAGTGTGCAGTTAAAATTTTGGTAAGCATACAAATTTCTCTAACTTTACATCTGTAGAAATACAGATTTTTTTTTTCACAGTGTACTATGATATAAGACTAACAACACTGTACACTTGACATAAACTGTAAAATAAGATAAACGTTTTTATAAAAATATATTATAACAAAGAAAAAAATATGCAGCAACCTCTTCCCATTTACCCACGATTTCGAAAAGCGTACTCTATCTTTGGAAACCTCAGAAACCATTTTATTTCTCAGATTAACAGAAGAATTTATAAAAACAAATTTTCTTTTTCTTACGCTTATATTCGGAAAGGATTCTAAGTAGCTTGTATAGCTTAGTATTTGGCATAGTGTTAGTTTTATAAAACCGGAATATCAGCTTTTAGGCTGCTATTAAACATCAGTTAAACAGTTTAATGTTCAGCAAACATGTTTTACAGACAAACATGATAAATTAACAGCATTAACATTAAATTAATATCATTGAGTCACTCTTCAATATATATAAATTCATTTACGCAACTGAAAACGTTTCATTGAGAATTGCTATCGTGCCTAAAGCATACATTCCTGCTTCAGAAAACTGATTAACATAGGTGCCAACCTCAAACTAATCTTCCGTAATACGTGCGTTAATTTGACCCTGGTTTAATATGTTTCGAACCAGAACTTTTTTTTGAGAAATGAAATTAAATACGTTGCACGTAGAAATCTTGAATTAAATAAATAAAGATTCATGAAATAAATTTTCTGGTTCGAAAGTGGTTAATCTGGGTCAAATTAATTCAAATATTACGGAAGATTAGTGGAAAGTTGGCAGCCATGAATTGATGTACTAGAAAATCTAGCTGTAAATGTTTCTTAAAATCAGTGTCAGTAAAAAATGTTGTTTTTTGCTAAATTCTTCTTTAAATCTCGAAAATATTTTGGTTTATGAGCTTTTAATGATGAAGAACGTTTTTTGGAATCGTAGGAAAAGGTTATTTTATATTTTCGTTAGTGGTCATATTATATTTTTGCAGGTTAGAGAACATTGACTTTAATTAGTTGGGCATGTTAATTTAATAGCGAAAAAGGTAGCAAATACATCTAATTGATAAAAGGAGTGAAGAAAAGAAGAAAAATTAGTTTAAACTAAGTAGTGATTAGCTATTCTAATAAAAGAAAGTTTCACTCTGTGTGTGTGCATGCGATGGCTAGCGAAATCTACGGCACATACGAGGCTGAAAATTTTTGTGAAGATACTCCAAGACCTTTCCTAATGCGCCTGAGACTCAGAATTTTAAATTTCTAATAATTAGAAACTCATCAAGGGGATTAATTAAAAAAAAGTATTTCTTACTTCCAACCATCAGCTGACTAGAATTGGACCCTGATGCGAGGCTCACGCACTACTGTCCAATTAACACGCCCACTTCAAATCGCATAGAGGCTAGTGGTTTGCAGAAGGAAAAAGCAAGGATTTTAATTGGGCGACACAGAAAAATTCTTTCTCCATTTTACTCTGAGATTTCTTCATTAACAGGGGGCTGGGGTTACCAGAATTTGTAGCTCGCCAGGTTGCCACATTTCGAAGTACACCTGGAATTTTAAAAAGACGCTACATATTTTTTTAAATATTGTCTTTATCAGTTTTAAATTAGCATATCTAATCGTATTTTATAACGACAAATCTAAATATCTAATTTTCTTTGCAATCCGACCGCAATTAACGAATATGCAGTGATTAACCATTTTAATTTTTCGAGCGTTTATTATCTGGTAGTATTTTTAATAAATCATTTCAGCAGTGCGTGCGCAGCCGAAATAAAGTCATACAAACTTAAGTTTTATTTAAGAATATTATCATAGGCCCGGGTAACGCCGGGCGTGTCAGCTGGTATGTAATATGTGAAATGTTATTATAGAAATATTATTGCAACTTAAACATAAGAAATGAAAATGTAATGCTGTGCAGATGAAAGCAATTTGTAAATATTGTTTCACTCATTTGCATCTACATAATGTTCCTTTTGTTTATAATTGAACAATAACAAAGTTCTAATAATTATACAAATTAATATCTAAACTACTATGCACCACTTTCGAATCTACATTCACTCTATCATCTGCATACAGTAAAAAAAAAAAAAAACCCATTTCCTGCTTTAATGTGGGTTGAGATATAATGTAAAATGTAATCTAAAATGTTTTTAGTATCGTCAACGCATTAGAGAATCGACCCAAAAAGAAATTCATTTTTCTTCGCATATCAGCTTAATGTAAAGCATCCGGCGCAAAGTCATTACACCGCCTTTGTGAAATGTTTAAAGTCCTAAAAAGATGACTTCACTATCAGTAATTACAGGAAAAGGTTAGCAGGCTGAAAATTTAGAAAATTCAATTCAGGAAGTTTAAGAAACAAAAGCAAAGTTTGTAAAAAGCTTCAAAATAAACCTTAATGGGAATACAATGAAATAATTTTGTCTAATATCTTACATTAAAAACTTTAAATCCAAGCAAAATAAGACTTTCCAATCATATTAATTTTTTAAAAAGTTAAAATTTGAACAAATACTAATCTCTTTAGATGAAAATAGATATTATAAACGGGAGATTACTATTTAAAATTATTATGTATCATTTATAAGATGGATTTTTTTATGTAGCTGGGATTTTTTCTGTGTCGTATATTTCTAGGGTTTCAAATGTTATGAAGCCTTTTCTAAATCATGGGTAAGTCGAATATAGTATTTTATATTTTACTTTGTAGTCATATTATATTTTCGTAAATTAAGGGTCCTCAAGACTCTTATAGTTTCAAAATTTTCGAAATTTATTTATTTATTTATTTATTTATTTATTTATTTTTATTATTATACAGAGATATTAAACTCCTTTTTTCTGAACATTTTGATACAATTGTTTCCTTGAAATTCCCATTAGAATAGAAGTTATGGATTTTAGAACTATACCCGTCCAATATCTGAAGCGGCGTTTCCGAAACTTTGAAGTCATTTTTCTCCAAATGACGTTTTTGGGCATAACGCGCAAGATATCTCAAAATCTTCTGAATATTTTTTCATGAAATTTTTAAAATGTATGTTACATGTTAGTCTGTATAAACTGAACCCCAAGTTTCCTTTTTATTGTTAAAAAACAAATATTTTGTAGGTGGTTACGCTGTTGAAACTTTCAACATTTTGCATTAGCTAAATACAACTTTGTATTAAAAAAAAAAAAAAAAAAACTTTAAATTGAATTTGTTTAGGTTCAGGGTAATTTTCATTATCTGAAGTATATGTAAGCACTAAAGTTTTTATTCTAGTTTCAATATTTATTTTGTAATCGTGCGCATAAACTATTATACCAATTTTCTGCTCGTCAAATGTCTGACAGTTTGGGGGCCCCTGTAAATGCTAATTCTGTATCTTGCAATTTTGTAAATACATAAAATGAAAGAACATACTTATGTCTTTCATTCCAATAAAAATTGTGTTTTAAAATCATACACATTTTAAGATATTAAATGTTGAAAATGGCCTTTTTTTCCTCTTAAGAGCCCCGGGACCCCTTAAGCACCATTTGCTTATTTTACAATGTTTGTGAATATGTAAAAGTTATGTTATTCTAAATAAGTGAAATTTTTCCTTGTTAAACCTTCAAGTAGAAAGATGTTAGCAAAAAGATTTCCAATATGCTTTAAATGTAAATTATAACAGTAGTAATATTTTATATATAACTAAGTTCACAGAAATCATTATTCTTAACAAAAATATTACATCTGAAACATAATATAATTGAATAAACGAAGATTATTTCTTGTAAAAATCTCGGTTGAACACTCTGTTTTATAAAATGTAATGAGAACTTTAAAAGTCAATCGTTTAAATATATACAGTAGAACCCCGTTAATCCGAACGAATTAGGACCGGTGCCTGTTCGGATTATGCAAAATTCCGATAAAAATAGAAAAGTAAAAGATAAGTGCTAAAACATGCGAGTTAGAAGTACTCAGTAGTACAATAAACATTCTCTAAACCGGTATCCTAAGGCCGACTATTTTTTTATTTTATTTATTTTTTTTTTTTTTTATGACTCTGTATGAGTTGAAAGATGTCAACAGGCAAATAAAGCTATTTTACTGTTTTTAAAGTTTTAATCATACGCCTTTTTAGCAATTAGAAATAATATAGTTAATCGTTTAGTTAATAACTCATCATAAAAACACATATGTTAAAAGTTTAATATAAATACATTTTATTTAAACTCCGAGTACAAATTAAAAAATATATATTTATTTTAAACTTTTAATATCTATGTTTTTATGATCACCTTTTAAATAAACGATGAACTTTTAAAGTTCACCTATTTTTACAATTAACTCATAATAGAATTTTTGCATTTAGTCTTATGATTTTATTTATTTATTTTTACTTTATTTATTTATTTACACAAAACATTTTTTATTAGTGATATAAAAGTACTACAGAAATATCCGCACACATTTTTAAGCGTTCAGCAGCATCTTATAAGCAGCTTCCGATTACGTTGTTAATAAGATTTTCTGATAGTCAAGAGTACGATTATTCTATTAAAATGATAATCGCATTACAGACCATCAAAAAAAGAGAAAGAAGTAGAAGAAAATAGTCGAAAGATGTTGTTTTTAAATAATCTGATAGACGAAAATTATATATATTTATTTAATGAATTTTTATACTAAAAAAGTGTAAAAAATTATTTCGAATATGCTTTAAATGTAAAAAACAAATGTAATATTTTTATATATAATTAAGTTCACTTTAATCATTATTATTAACAAAAATATTTCTTTTGAAAAAATTACTGAAAAAAATAAAAGTATATCTAGCAAAACCTCGGATCAACTCTTTGCTTCCCAACAAATTAAGCATTTTTACTTTCTTCTATAGTCCAGGCAATAGGGAACTTTATCTCGCAAAATTAATGGTAGTTCTGGAAATCGGCTTACTTTATGTTTTTTGGGTCGCTAAATCCGAATTTGTAACTTCCCACCAAAATTTCCCCCGGCAACCCAACCAAATTTTGGTAAAAAGCCCCCCAAAAGAGGTTTTTATTAAAAAAATCAAATTTTTTATTGTTTTAGGTTAAAAGTATCTAGAAATTCAGAAAGTAGACAAAATTTACAACAAATTACATACACGACATTATGACTTACGATGAAGGGGAATGGGGATTTGCCTCGGAACATGCGCGCGGTGCTGCGTGGGCTAAGTTGCGCAATTCCACTAACCACTCACACGTTTATATTCGCCCTCCCATCTCCCCTCCGAACTTTCCTTATAAGGTTTACATTAAGTTTTTTGGGTCGCTGATTCCGAATTTTTAACTTACCCCGGAAATCCCCCGCCCCCCCCCCCCCCCCCCAAAAAAAAAAAAAACCTTATACGGTCTCTATTGCCTGGACTACTATCTTTACAAGAATAAAGTATTGGATTCGTGAAATATTTCGACTTCCGGTTTTCGACGGATTTATACGTTTTAGAATGCCCAGAACATGATTTGATGGTTTTTAGAAAATGTCTGTCTGTGAGTCTGTCTGTCACTCTGTCACTTTCTCAATGTCTGTGAGTCTGTATGTGACAAAAATTTTGTGGGCGCCCTATCTCAAGAACTAATGCACGGAATTTCATAAAACTTTATATTTAGTTTCATCACCTTCATATAAAATGGACCTGATTAGTTTTTGGTGAAATTCGCCCACAGGTGGCACTGATATGTGGCATTTTTCACGATTTCTGCAATAGCTATATCTCAAGAACTTCTGCACGGATTTTCATAAAACTTCAGATTTAGTTAGTCCAGGACATAGTTTGGAGGTGATTACTTTTTTGTGAAAATCGCCCAACAGGTGGCGCTGCGTTGCTGCATTATTCATGATCATCGCAATAGCTTTAACTCAAGAAAAAATGCACGAATTTCATCAAACATCAGATTCAGTTAGTCCCTGATATAAATTAGTGCTGTTTAATTTTTGGTGTAAATCGCCCAACAGTTGGCGCTGCTGTACTGCATTTTTCACGATTCCCGCAAGAGCTATATCTCAAGAACTATTGCACGGATTTTCATCAAAATTCAGATTTAGTCAGTCCTTGACATGAATTGACGTATAAATTAGTGCTGTTTAATTTTTGGTGTAAATCGCTCAACAGGTGGCGCTGCTATGCTGTATTTTTTGCGATTTCCGCAATAGGTTTATCTCAAGAACTAATGCTTGGATTTCCAACAAACTTCCGATTCAGGTATACCTTGATATCATTTAGTGCTGCTTATTTTTGGTGTAAATCGCTCAACAGGTGGCGCTGCTATGCTGTATTTTTTGCGATTTCCGCAATAGGTTTATCTCAAGAACTAATGCTTGGATTTTCAACAAACTTCCGATTCAGGTATACCTTGATATTATTTAGTGCTGCTTATTTTTGGTGTAAATCGCTCAACAGGTGGCGCTGCTATGCTACATTTTTTTTCAGAATTTCCGCTATAGCTCTATCTCAAGAAAAATTGCACGATTTTTCATCCAACTTCAAATTCAGATATACTTTGATATGAATTGGTACTAAATCGTTGTTATTTCTTGTACTATTTAAATGATTTAATTGACGTGATTTATATAGAAGAAAGTTTTGTGATGGCCACAACATACTAGTTTTCTTAATAATATGAAAGTACATTTCCAAAATATTAACATAATATTTTTTAATCCTTTAGCACTGTCTTTTAAGCAGCTTGAGATTCATCCGTTATTAATAATTTCTGATAGTCTCAATTACGATCATTCCATTATAATGTTAATCACATTACACACTATCAAACAACAGAAAAAAGTCTATTTGAAAGGTATTATTTTTATAAATACGAGGGAAAATCAATAAGTAGGTCAGAAACTGCATGAGAGGTCGGAAATTTGTAATAAATTGCTTCCAAATATGCCAATAGGTGGCAGCATAATCCAACTATAGGATGTTAATTTCGAATTAATGAGACAGCAGATGTACAAGATAAGCAGGGTCGTTCAAAAGTTGTTGATGAAGAGCGAAATGGTCGTCCAGTTGAGATTGCGACAGAAGAATCAGTGCGGAAGGTTGAGGAAGTGGTGGCATAGATGCCGTATCTTCCCTCAGCCGTTGTTGTTTTGAATTGTTTGGCGATTTTTTATTGGCATGTTGGCGGTGTTTATGGATATGACAAACTCGATATGTAAACCCCGTGTGACGTGTGTGTTGTGACGTGTCGTGTTGTGGCAACCCCTGAGAAGCTTGGAATTTTGTGGATGTATTTTGATGTCGTGTTCTATCGTTGTCTTTTTATTTTTGTGTTAAATTAATTGGATGTATTTCATTGATTATAGTTTCTGTAGTTCGTTTAAACGCTGTTGCTGAAGTAATTAAGAAATATGAGGAAATTTTGACAAGAAAGGGAGGTTTGTTTATACCGTGTCAATGCGTATTAAGCCTATTTTGGAAAATGACGGCGATGTTATGAGAGATATTTCGTGCGCTGGAGGTTTCAAGAAAGCAGATGTCTGTTAAGGTATGTTGATAATTTTATGTATATTTTGTTGCTTTAAGAGTTTTTTACATTTTGAGATTGCTACAAAGCGAGAACTGCTGAATTTTGACAATGCTATACCGCGAAAAATGCTAAATTCGGCGATGTTTTTTTTTTCGGTAAATGTGCGCGAGGCGCTCATTCAACTATTGCTGATTGCCACTTTAGGGAGTTTCGTTTTTTATGTATATTTTGCTGCTTTAAGAGTTTTTTACGTTTTGAGATTGCTACAAAACGAGAAGTGCTGAATTTTGAGAATGCTATACCGCGAGAAATGCTGAATTCGGCGATGTTTTTTTTCGGTAAATGTGCGCGAAGCGCTCATGCAACTATTGCTGATTGCCACTTTAGCGAGTTTCGTTTTTTAGGTATATTTTGCTGGTTTGAGTTTTTTGCATTTTGAGATTGCTACAAAACGAGAAATGCTGAATTTTGAGAATGCTATACCGCGAGAAATTCTGAATTCGGCGGTTTATTTTTTTTTTTCGGTAAAGTGCGCGAAGCACTCATACAACGATTACTGATTGCCAGTTTAGTGAATTTTGCTTATTATTTACATTTTATTTTCGTTAAGCCAAACATGCGTATAAACCGGTGCTTGGTGACATTTAATACTTGGCGGAAAAGGGGTTTTCACGCCAAGAAGATGGCGGCCGGGGGAATTTATGACATCTTTTCCGAAATGGTTGCTATGCTGCCTATTGTTATTCGCATGTCAGCTCTAACCATTTCTTAAACCTTCCGCACCGATTCTTCTGTCACAATCTCAACTGGACGACCACTTTGCGGTTCGCCAACAACTTTCGAACGACCCTATTGCGCTTGAACAACAGCTGTCTCATAAATTCGACATTAACATCATATAATTGGATTATGCTGCCACCTATTGGCATATTTGGAAACAATTATCTACTAATCTCCGGCCTTTCACATCAGTTTGTGATCTACTTACTGACTTTCCCACGTAATTGTAATGTTTCAAAATTGTCATATACCTGTTTAATGAGCTTTTATGCTGAAAGATGGTAAAATACGAAATTCCACTCTGCTATAAATGTAAACCACAAATGTAATAATTTTGTTTACAAATTTAAGTTCCCTGTACTCATAATTATTAGTGAAAATAATACTTCTAATATAAAAAAAATATATTGAATGAAAGATAACTCTTTCTTGTGAAATCTCGGATTAAGACTTTATTTTCTCATTAAGAAAAAAAAAAAACAGTTTTTCTGTTTTTATTAATAAAATGATATTTTTCAAAAATATTCACAGAATATTTTTTAAACCTCTAGCAATATTTTTAAATCATGTTTTGATTTTTTTAGTTATAAGATTTTCTAAAATTTGCAAAAAATTCCATCCTCTGATAATATTAATTTCAATTCCAATTGTCAATGTAAGAAAAAAATCTAGTTGGAGATACTGTTTTGTAATTAATGCAATATGTGAAAATTATTGTAAAAATAAATCAGACATTTTCCTTTGAAATCTTTTATGGTGAAAGGTGTTAACAAAAGGATTTCTCGAGTGCTTCAATTTTAAAACACATAAGTAGTGCCTTTTCATACATACTTAAGGTCGTTTTATTTATAATTTTCAAAGAAAGTTACTTGTAAAACTTTTAAAAATGTGTTGAAAACAAGAAGATCATTTCATGTAAAACTTCTAATCATCACATTGTTTTCTCAAAAAAAAAGAAAAGAAAATCCGTATTTTTTCTTAATGATATAAAAATACTTATTAAAATTATTCAAACGGTTGTTTGTAATATCTGGGCAGCTTCATTTAAGCAGCTTTTGATTCTTCATGAATCACAAGCCGATTCGTGAATGACAAATTTATAAGATAGATGATAATGCTATATTAATAATTATAGCTTTTAATCGCTTTACTGGCTGTTAAACAACAAAGAATGCACTTGAAAGATATTGTTAATGTAAATAATGTCATGTGTAAAACTTCTTATACGTTTGTTTAACACATTCACGCCGGCGTGTATCACCGGTGGGTCACGCTTGACTGCCACATCGATCGGCGTGCATCACCAGTGGGTCACGCTTGACTGCCGCATCGGGCGGCGTGCATCACTGGTGGGTCACACTCCACTGTTCCATAGAAGGCGTGTACAACAGGTGGGTCACACTCGACTATGCCATAGACGGCGTGCACTACAGGTGGGTCACACTTGAATATTCGAAAATTCAGTAGTAAAAACAATTCAATATTATAAATCTTATACATTCACGACGGGAAACGAGAATTCTCGTTTTCATTCAAAGGATATCATTAACTAAGGGCGTGGCTTCTACCTCACAGAAGATGCATTTATATGATGTTGTCCATATTTCTTTAGATTTTAAGACATTTTATATTAATTCGTACATATGCAGTCAATAAAATCATGTCTCTAATTAATTTGCTAACTCCTTACGAACTTTCAGACATTCACAATGAACTCGGCTTGATATATTTGAGTAAAATGCAATAAATATGATGTGGGCGTGTCATTACATGCAGTGTCTGAATAAGCGAAAGTACCGCTCTGCCAGATGAAGCAAAAGATGAATTCAAGAGCCGCCTCACAGAGAAAAACATGAATATAGGCGCCTGCGTGAACGTGTTAATAATCTGTTATATTAAAAGATTGACACACTGATTGATGATAAAGCTATTTCTAGTAGCGTGCTGTAAATGTACTAATAATTTTTACTTTCTTCTATCGTTACAAGAAGAAAGTATTGGATTCATGAAAATTTTTAAATTCCGGTTTTTGACGGATTTATACGTTTTAGGGGTCAAAGATCACGGAAAACACGTTTTTACAGAATGTCTGTCTGCCTGTCTGTGTGTGACACAAATTTTGAGGGCGCTCTATCTCAAGAAATAATTGACGGAATTTAATAAAACTTTAGATTCAGTTAGTCCCTGATATAAATTGGTGCTGATTACGTTTTGGTCTAAATCGCCCAATAGGTGGCGCTGTTATGCTGCATTGCTCATGATTATCGCAATAGCTCTATCTCAGAAACTAATGCACGAATTTTCATCAAACTTCAGATTCAATTAGTCCCTGATATAAATTAGTGCTGTTTTGTTTTTGGTGTAAATCTCCCAACAAGTGGCGCTACTATGCTGCATTTTTCACGATTACCACAATAGCTGTATCTCAAGAACTAATGCATTAATTTTCATCAAACTTAAGATTCAGCTAGTCCCTGATATAAATTGATCCTGATGAGATTTTGGTGTAAATTGCCCAGCAGATGTCACTGCTATGCAGAACTTTTCACAATTTCTGTAATAGCTCTATCTCAAAAGCTAATGCGCGGATTTTTATCAAACTTCAAGTTCATTTAGAAGTTCACGTAAGTTGTTGCTGATTAGATTTTGGTGTAAATCACCTAACCGGTGGCGCTGCTGTGCTGCATTTCTCAAGTATTAACATGTATGAGTTAGAAGATAGTTTTGAGATTGCCACATCCGACTAGTTTTTGTCTACTTACGTTCACTGTAATCATAATTATTAATTTTAAGGACAAAAAAGTGTTGAACAAAAGACGACTAGGGGAGAGTAGCAGAATTTAGACCACTTCACTTATTTTCTGGTGTCACTCACTTAATTTTTGGAATATCTGCAAAATATCACTACACGTGGTCAATCTGTTCATCTACTAACTAAATAAATATTTAGAACAATTTATTTTTGAAAATCTTAAGTTTTATTTTAAATTGAAAAATTTGTCAGAAGTGGTCCAAATTCAGCAACTGGTCGCCTGAGTGGGACCCCCAGTCTCGTAAATTGGACCAAACAATATTAGGCTGTTTTGATGAGTAAGGAATATAACTAATTTTCTAAAAAACAATGTTTGCGATTAATGAACCAATAAAGCAAAACGACAGCAATGAAATATAATGATATCAAATGTCTGAAAGTAAGATTAATTGTTTTAAACCAAAATATATTCAAAATATAAATAAAAGCTATTAAGTAATTAAGAATAGAAATTATGGAACTAATTGCCAGTTACTTGAATATCATGTAAAAAGTGATGCAAAGCTTACACTTGAATTTATTTTGTTCATTTTTTTATTCCAGCGCACACAACATGGATCCATATTTGGCAATATGAACACTCAAAAATCTCTGCTATTTTATTTTTGTTACAAATTATGCAAAAACAATCATCTTTGTCTTGATTTTCTTTTTAGATTCTGAAACATTAAACTATTTTTTTTTTTTTTATTGTAACAAAACTTTTCTTTAACTTATCTCAGTAGTCCTTCCCTTCAATCATTTTCTTTCCAATTGAATTACGATTATTTTTTAAAACTTGATGTTCCAATTGCTTTTGTGCTTTAAGAACTTCCTTTTGTTAGTTTTTTTATTTCTTTAATTTGAAAGTTTGCTTTATACGGCGAAGATGTATCACAGCTGTTTTTTGTCCCCCTATGTTCTTTGACCTAACTGATTTTGGCAAGGGATATAACATTTCCAATGATTATTTGGCTTTTTGGGGGGGATTTGGTAGCTGCAGCCTTCTTGTAAATAAATCTCTTCACAACTTACTGTTTCCTTTCGGTTTCCTATATCTTTGACAATGGCAAAAAAGGGGAATATCCACCCCAGAACTGTAAAATGTCTGCCCCATTCCCGGAACCGCAAATATCTCCCGTGAGGAATTCACCACTGTAAATCAAATATTCCGTAGAAATTAAGAATTCAAAGAAAATATATACAAATACATACAAAATAAAATAAATTTCGAACACAATTTATTGCATAAACATATAAAAGATACTTTTTATATTTATATAGGACTAAGCTGTATAAAGAAATTGATCCAGAAATACAAAAATCATTAAATAAAAAATTTCAAAATTTTGCATGTATATAATCCATTACATAAAATATTAAAAAATAAAAAATAGTACCCAAAGCGTTCAGCCCTCAAAATTCATTACTTACTTTTCAAATTTATCATCCTAAATCTGGTTTCAATTTAAGTAACTCAAATTGGTCCAATTAAGGCAACTGCGCCATTTTTTAAAACAGATAATCTGATAACTAAGAACAAAAACGAATGCAAACAAATTCGCGTGAAAAATATGCGCTGTAAACACATACATTTAGATATGTATATGAAACCATAACAACTTCTCTTAGTTTTAAAGTATTCTCTTACGTTTATTAGGAAAAAAATAGATAAAAAAAGCTAATTTTAGTTTCTTTAAAATTGTGTGAAAACAGTACGTGGAAGGTGGGTGCTTCTTCTAATCATAAATGACTTCATTCTAATGAGTAGGATTTTAGCGGTAGATGGTGTCTCTTTCTGTAATTTACGGCAGAATGGCAGCGGTCCAAATATGGCTATTCTCCCCTATATCCTGTAAAACTCGAGATCAACAATTTTTATTCACAAACTGTCACACACAAATAAAAGTTTTTTTCTGAATTATATAAAAGTATTTATCAAAAACATTAACACATTATTTTTTCAGCCTTCAGTAGCATTTTTAGCAGGTATTGATTTCTTAGTTAACCCATTTATGCCTGAAATTTTGTTTTCTGAAATTTGTTGGTAAAATCCCTTTAAAATGTTGCAAAATAAACTGGAAAAATACTGAAAAAAAAATGCGCAAAAATATTTTTTGCATTTATTCGATAAAATGTAAACTTACTAAATATGGGAATATCCATATGTGGAACAATGCACAATTATATGCTTTGTCTAAATTTATATGAATTAAGCTTTTAAATTGTACATTATACACTATAATTAGTATTTTTATGAACTATTAAAAAAGTATATTTATTTCTTTTCAGAGACTAATAACATCATAAGGATAATTAATAATAAATAAAAAATAATCGTATTTGAGGCTAAAAACCAATCTATTTTAAAATCATCTTGAAAAGGACTTTACATCAATAACTATCTCCGAAATGGCTAATAGAAATATGTACCCATTTGCGCCTTGCGCCGTATATTTTGTACGTTACAAACATCCATAAAAATAGGCTTGAACATATAATTTCGCAATTTAAAAAAATATGTATTTCAAAGAAGTCTACAAGTTAAGATTATTACTTATTTATTTGGATTCTTGATACAAAAAATACAAATAAACTTACTTTTCACATTTCGCTATCTTCAAAAATGAAAAATCTATAAACATTGAAAAAAACCTTTCATTTAATCAAATAAATACCAATCTTATGTTGTCATCTCTCGGTGATTGATAAAGATATTAATAGACAATTACTTCATGCAATTTTCGTATTGTAAGGAAGAAGAAAATTATAAAGAAATATTAAAATTCGAAACGTATCAAAAATGGGACGCTAGGCATAAATGGTTAATAAGATTTTCCAAAAAAAATCGCGAATAAGATCATTCTATTATACAGCGTGTCCACTCTCAACGGTGTCCAATGGGTAATTCCTAAATCGTTATACATAGACATTTAGTTCCAGTTACAGAAAAGATTTAAATGAGGTAAATAGGTATTTTAAAAAAGATTTGTGTTAATGAAAACATTTTTTTTTAAAATTACGAAATTTAAGTTTTTGTACGGTCCCCCGGTCCTATAGATTATATTTAGGAAAAATATCCTATTGCACTAACAAGTAAGACAAAAAAGTCCCATTCTTCTACGATTAAAATTTACCAAGTAATACTTGTTTAAAGTTGCGAAATAAAGGTCATTCAGAAATTTACTAGAAATATAAATAATCGTCAGATATAAGAAAATAAGAGTAAAGTTAACATTATAATATAAATTTAAAATCTATTTCCATTCTGACCTAGTAAAGAAAAATATACAAATTGTACTAAAAAAGTAAGTTTAAAAATAACAGAATTTTTGTTAAATGAAATGATGAAAAACAACAGTGGCAATTATTTACAAAATGATACATATTTTAAAATGCTATTAGATTATCTAATCTAAAACTTAATTAATACAAATTAAAGTTATCTTAAAACTTTCTCGGAGTGACTTCCTTCGTTTTCAGTGGAGAAATGGACACACGAAATAAATCCTTCTAATACTTGCATTTTGTATACGATCCCTGGAAGCATGGCCAGACTCATCTGGGTTCAGATGCAAAAAATTGATATAAGTCTTGCAATTTAAAAGTTCATAACTCGGTCAATTTTAGAATTTTATGAATGGAACTTTTTTGTCTTACTTTTATTAGTGCAATAGGAAATTTTTTCTCAATATCAGTTTCAGGACAGGGGACCGTAAAAAAGTTTATTCCGTAACATTTTAAGAAATGTTTTTATAGATCAAAATGATCTTTAAAATAATTTGTTACCTCATTTAAAACATTTTTGTTATTGGAACTATATGTCAATGACTAACGGTTTAAGAATTAGCCATTGGACACCGTAGAGAGTGTACACTCTATACATACACATATATAGATCATATACAGCACTTCAGAAAACGCTGTGCTGGATATTTTTTGAATATAAGTGGTTATTGCTTAAAATTGGTTTTCAAATATGTTATGCATTTCTAAAATTGTTTATTTTTCATACTATCTTTCATTTTATTAAACGATGAAGTTTCGTACTATTTTTCTGCATGTTTTGTAAAGTGTTTCATAAACTGTTCTTGGCGCATTATTTTTCTTTTTGGTTCAATAAAGTCGAAAAGGCTTATTAAGTATGTTTTGTATTTTATTCACCTTAATTCATATAATTGTTAAACAACTTGCGGAGTTTAATATATCAGAAATATATTCATGAAGAAAAATGTTTCTTAGAGATATATAGGGAGATTCTCAAAAGGTGGGATCATTAAACGTTAACTATATGTAATTTTTAAAATTTTCAAATTTAAGGCCAATTTTTTTAATAGTATAGTATTTTGTCTATAAATATAATATATAAATATTTTAATAGTATGTCTACAAAATTATACACAAACATTAAAAGACAGCAACTATTCTGGAAAATTAATTATTAAAGCATTTAATTAGCAGTTGTGTACGTTACAAATTTTGGACATTTTTTCGCACGTACGTTACAGATTTTGGACTTTGCTCTTAGTATTTAAAAAATTCTTAAGACTAAGAATGTAGTAAATGTGTCCTATAACATATATATATGTATAATTAACTTTTTGTTATCCAGTAATAATAATAATAAAATCAAATGCTTTGTTACGTACGTTACTTTCGGACATAACAAAATACAGAGAAATTCTTTAGAGAAAAGTCCTTCTAACTTCAAAAAAGCAATAAATCGGCCTTCCATCTCTTAACGAAATTATCAAAAAATCATCCGTTTCCTTTATGCATTTGTTGTTTACCATTAGAACCACCTGGAAAAAAGTTAAAACTCTTTTTCTTGGTGGTACATTGGATCAGTTAACGTTATGAATGTCCGAAATTGGCCTCTTTAGCATAAAATATTAAAGTTTTAAGATATTTATACAAAGCTTTTACAATAAATTATGTCATTTTCTGTCTCTGAATAGACTAAAAAACTCAGTGTAAAAAAAAAAAAAAAAAAAAAAATCAATGATAATTAAAGTTATGTTTGAAAGTCTTAAAGTTATGACGTGTGTCCAGTGCCCACCTTTTGAGAATCGCACTATAGTGTTTGTGTGAAGCTTATTTATTACTGACTAGAGAGATAGCCCGTTAAAAATGACAGAATATGAGAAATTAAGATAGGTACATGTGTAAGAGTAAGAGATTTTCTAGCTTGTTCTGCAAAAATAGATGAAATTAACAGATTTTAAAAACGAAAAAGATTTATAAAAATCTGTAATACAATAGAAGACCACTAATCCGCACAGCTTGGTACCAAGTGTTGTACGGATTCGAGGCTTTTTGCGGGTTACAGGATATGTCTATATTATAAAATTAGATATATGGCTTCTTTATGCTAAATAAATTTTATAGATATTGAAAAAAACTGCGTGTGCATAAGAAATGAAACAGTGAATAGGCTGCCAGAAAATATGTTGCCAAATTTCCTTTTTCGCCAAGGCCCCTAATTTCGAAAAGTACCAAGAATTTAACTTTTGTATCTGACTATGTAAAGCGCGGTACTTTTCCAGTATAGGGGCCTTTGCGTACTTTTTTAAAGTTTGTCATAATTTGGGCTTCAGAAGTGAGTTATTTTTCCAAATGATAGAAACAGCTATGAAAACAAAATTAATGAACTTTTAAGTTTATTTATATAATATATAAACATTTTATTTATAGCTATATTATTGTTGTTTTTTATATACAATATACTGTAGTTTGAATACAAAAATAATTAAATGGCTTCGTTAAATTAAATAAATTGTATAAATATTGAAAAATTACTTGGGTGTATGAAACAGTGAATAAGTTGATAGAAAATATGTTGACAAATTTCATTTTCTCTATCTCGCCAAGGCCCCTATACTGGAAAAGTACCTAAAGCACATTAAAATGGGGCGGTTAGGAGCTCAGACAATGCAGAGCCGATTATTGGCTGTTACGTTATTAGTAGCATCGGTATGAACATGTAAAGATGTACATTTTCGTAAATTACACTTTAAATTCTCACCCATAGATTTTGAAAGAAAACTTTAAAAGCGCAGGGTTTAAATTAAATTGCAGTGACCTCGATTATGAAATAGTAATCCTTTAAGTGGGAATTCCGCCAAATTAGCTAGCTATCGCCAAGTTGGCTTCATATATGACAGCTTATTTTTGTCGCCAAATTTGGCGATATTTCGCCAAGCTGGTCAACATTTGGCGCAATTGTGGTAAACTAGCATTAGTAATTTTCAACAATTACTCATTACAATGAGGCGGTCTTACCGGAATTGTGAGGGACACACAGAGACTTGGATTTTATATAAATAGATTCCTGAAAATTCGCAATTGTCACTTGCGTAGTTTTAAAATGACTGATTCATGTATTTTTAAAACAAAAATGACAGTTTTGAAAAATCTAGAGTGATTTCACTTGATTTTCCGTACACTAATATGCGTGTCCATAAATAAATAAATAAATAAATATATATATATTCAATGCTGGATGGATTTCAATGCTGGCCTTGTTTATTTTATTTTATCAGATTTTATTTACGTGGCAGAGTGATTAAATTTAATAAATATATTTCGTTTTATCACTTTCCAACATAGTTGAAAAGTTTCTGTGAATTCGGTTTGTCCGTCTAACTTGCGCATAAACAGTCCGATTGCCATGAAAGTGATATATGTTATTGGGGTTTACTATAGCGTTCGGTATTGAAAATGAAGTGTGTAGCATTTACTGTTCAATTACAGGGACACTCAAAAGAATTCCGTTAGAAACGGTGTAAGAGGAAAAGTTGTTTGCGGCGTAATTTAATTACAGAAGAAAAGGAACAATAATAGAACTATAGATGCCTGCGAACAGTAATTGCTGGAAGGTTTTTTTTGTTGTTGTGGTATAAGTTTTTAAATTTAGTTATTTTTTAAATATTACTTTTTGTGTACCATTTCTATAGATCTGTCTGCTATAGATTTAATACAGGGCTGCCAAAAGTTTTCAACAACATCCGTTTATTGGCGGAAATTGCTGAATGGAAGCGACTCTGCGATGAGTTTAACTAAATTAACTTTTAGCATACTATGTAGTATAATGCCCGAGTTTGGCCCGAGGCCCGCACCCGGCCCGGCGGAATGAAGACGAATTTTCAAAAGGGCCGGGCCGGTAAAAAATTTGAATGGGTCGTTTGAACTGGGCCGGGCCGATAAAAATGTTTAGAAGGCTTACCGACCCGATATAAAAAATTAATCAAAGTTGGTAAAATATAAGCTATTTCCAATGAATATATGACTTTCGTGAGAATGAGTATAAATGTGTGTCACGAGATGATATTAGTTTGACAATATCAATACAGAAATGTAACATGTCTAGCGTAGAGATCGGCATTGGAAAATTACATGGTCTCTGACCAGGGCTTAATTATTTTTCAGCAAACTTGTGCCGGGCCGAGATCAGGCTTGCATATTTTTTTCCTACATAGTCGATGGACTTAATTGTTCTTAGGTTGTGTTGGGCAGGCAAACATTAATAGCGGTAATGAACTTCTGTTAACGTAATGGAAATATACCTTAATGTGGTTCTCAAATTCACTGGTCAACAAAGTGAAACTTTAGCACATTTTCTGACTAATTTTTAGCTGTAAAGTCGTAAAATTAACAAGCCTGACTATTAAAGGTTACGGAATGAAATAGTATTTTCCATTTTTCGATATGACTATTCGATATGATATAAATTACTTGTTTCGATATAAGGGATTCTTGTAATGCGTGGCTGCAGGTTTTACTCCTGTCGTGCTGTCGCTTCCGGAAATTCGATTTAAAACGCTAACTTTGACAGTATTTTCTCAAAGATATATTGCTTTTATCAAAAAATGGTTAACGTCATTCTATTACCTAGTTTCTGAATAAGACCACCGGCCAATCTTAATGCGTTTCCGAAAAGAAATGAATTCAGAAATGTGTCAGAAAGTAACTTAATAAATGACAGAGAAATATTTTCGCAAATCTACTTTTTATTATACTGCCTTAAAAGTCATGATGTGAACCCTCCTTTTTTTCATTTTTTTTCAAAGCTACATTAATTTTTTAATGAATCCTTATTTTAAATGCTGAAACGTCTAAGAATCTAAATAATCATTTATGTTGCTGTTGTGTATTTTCTGTCTCGCAAACATGTCGTAATTTTAAAATATACTGTAAAAGGATCAATATGCATGCAGTAATCTGTAAAGAAATCTTAATTATATGTTTTAAAAAAATCTGAATTAATTGTAGAAATTGATTCGGGCCAGATGAGGCCGGGCCTGTATTCGCTTATTTCTATACGGGCCGGGCCGTGAACTATGAAAATATAGACGTGTCGGGCTGGGCTCGGGCCGAACTTTTAATTTTTACACCGGGCCGGGGCTGGAAATTCCGGCCCGTGCAGACCTCTAACATATCTATAGAATATAGGGTAAGGTGCCCTATTATCGTCCCCAGTCACTTTTAGGCCCTTGGAAGTTGTAATTATTAGTGAAAATCTACCAAATTTGGATTTTACATAGACTAACTACCCACGCACATAGAAACATAGCCAAATGTCCTACAAAATTTTTAACAATGCAAAAAATTGTTTTTTCAAAAGTATCTAAAAAATGCAAAAGAAAAAAAAAATGGTCCCAATTTCGTCCCCCCAAAAAATCCAATACGCTGAGGCTTAACTTATAACTAAATCAAAATTTATTTCTAAATGAGTAATTTAATTTACATTAAAGTAAGGCACAAAGAAATGTAGTAATTATCAGTGGAAGAATAACATAACGAAACATTAGCCATCCAAACATGAGGTAAAAATTAAAAAAAAAAGTCATGAAAAAGCATTCCTAATTTCGTTCCCGGGACGAAAAATAAGAACTGTAAGGTGGACAAAATTGGGACCACGCTACTTCCTAATATGACGGAGCTTCAGTTCCCGTAAGATGAACTGAGCGTCCTAAAACTCACTGTATGCTACTGTCAGCATCTTACGAACGTAAAATGCATGCAATGAATAGGAAATAAATACTTACAGTACAGTAAATAACGTTCTAAAAATGACGTAATAAAAACTCGGGTCTTCTAAAAATATGAAATTCACCGTCTTTAATTTATGTATGTGTCTTGGTGAACGGAACTTTCAACATTGACACCTTTTGCCTTCTGTCCCCTGTGCCCTCCGTCACATGTGGCGCAACTTTCGCAGAAGCAGAGAAGTTAAGGGGGACGAAATTAGGAGAGGGTACGAAATATGGGCACTTTACCCTATACAGGGCTGCACAAAAAATCGCATATTTTCTTGATTCTTCGTGGTAATAGCAGATAATGGGTTTTCAAATGCCTTATGTGTTTTCCAAATCGTTCATTTAGACATCCTCTTTCACCTTAATAAACTGTGAAGTTTTGCTTTAGTATTCTGAATGTGTTTGAAATATTTTCGTAATCTATGCTGTATGCATGATTTTTCATTCTTGTTTAAATTTAGTTTAATAAACCATACCTAACATATCTCCTCACAAGCATTTTCCGGAGATTGATTTAAATAAGCAAGCTGTCGCCCTAAAATTTTATGAAAAGGGAAATGTAGAATACAGATTACATCTCAAATAAGGAAGCTGTCGCCTTAAAATATTATGAAAAGGGAAATGTAGAATACAGATTACATCTCAAATAAGCAAGCTGTCGCCTTAAAATATAATGAAAAGGGAAATGTAGAATACAGATTACATCTCAAATAAGCAAGCTGTCGCCTTAAAATATTATGAAAAGGGAAATGTAGAATACAGATTACATCTCTATAAGTACAGTATACGTCGACTTACGTCGGCAATTCGTACTAAGACCAGCGAGGTAAGTCGAGGTATATTTAGATAAGCAATAAAAATTCACCAAAATCTAATGAACATATTCTATTGTATTTAGGGATTATGTTAGTCACATTTACGGCTACAAAGTACCCTTTTTCGAAAAAAATTGTTGGAGACAGTTACATTAAAAATAATTAATGACTGTGTTTGAGATTATAAAATTAAACTGATTCTGGGAAAAAAATATTTTAACAATCACCGTTTTTTTTTTTCATTTAAAAATGTTTGAAAATTTTGAAGTTTTTTAAAATTTTTATAAAATGTTTAATTTTTAATATTTTTTAGTTATTTTAAGTGACTTATATTCATTGGATTATTGGGAACAAAAGTTAGCATGGAATTAAAGATGTAACTTTTATTTAAAGTTTTATTTATTTTTGTAGCGCGAAACCTAAAAAAAAAAAAAAAAAAGAAAACGATAATTTTGGAAATACTAACTTTGACATTTTCAAAAATAAATAAATAACTATAACCCTCAGACCTAAATCCATACTAATTATTGTAGTATATATACATGTGTCTGCAAAAAATTTCAAGACTCTATCTGCAACAGAAAAAAAGCCTTAGAGATTATCAAACACTAACATGAACAAAAATAAAAGTCTGAAAAAATACATTTAAAGTTTGTAAAGGAACACTCAGAAAAGCTCTATTTGGATTTCAGATCTACAATTTGGATTCATGATTCACAACCATATGGACCACTGAAAAATTCGATAAAAAAAATATTCGATATTTTTGTCATTTTTAGGGTACTGTGTAGCCTTAACATTACCAAAACAATGCGTTGCTGTACAAGAATTTGGAATAAGTCAACAACATTTGATTGTTCATTTTTATAACTGCCGTATAGTGCACACCAATAAATTTCGATGAATTTTCTAACATCAAAAGTGCATGTTATAAAAATATTCGAGACTTTGAGGAGGTAAAAAAAATCTTGCAATGAAGTTTGAACGGACAATTTTTTTCTTTTTTTCTCTTAGAAGCTCTTTTTAACAGCAGAGTAAGTTTTCTAAGTTTTTTCCAGTGACTTTTTTTATTTGTTTGTCACTAATCACGTGACTGTCGCGAGACCGTTTCCTTTCATAGTAACAAAAGTTTTCAAAAAAGTTGAAAGTGCGTCTTTAATTGAGGAATTATTTTTTCCTGGCCAGACAATATAAATGTGGCCTGGTGGGGGGGAGGGGGGGGGTGACGTATGTCGCGGCACTACTGTAAAACATGTGAACTAAAATGTATTTTAACAATTTAATCTCTTTATTAAGAGAAGATTGTTAGTTGTTTCGTTTTCATTAGACTATTTCGAGATTTTCTATAACGTAAATCTACTTTTTAAAATTTGTCAAGAATATTATTTGACAATATTTAAAGATGAGTTTAAGAAAAATCTCATATCATGCTGTTCGTGACATATTCGAATGTAACACGCTCAGAATTTCCGGGAAAGATATTTCGAATAAATCATTTCTCCTCTCTTTAATCCTAGGCAGGAAATTAAGCATCTTTTTTTAGCATACTAGGAAATACAGTATCCCCCTACCCTACCCCCAAAAGTAAAAGATCATACTAAGAGTTTCAAGAATCTCTGGAATTTGTCTTCTTTTTTTGACTCATTATTTTAAGAGATTAGATAATATTTGGAGAAAAAAAAATGTCTTAAATTTCTGCAAGACTAGCGAGCTCAACCACTTAATAGCTCCATTTATGACTCTTTCAGTTACTAAAAAAGGTTTTTAACTACTTAATTCTTTTTATTATTTCTGAACTTGGACGTGTATTGTAGCAATAATTTGCATAGTTTAGGGGATATGATAGTTTTACAAAAGACTTCCGTATGGATAACAAAAGCTATGGCTGAAGATAATTTTGCAAGTTGCATGTCTGTTAACCCTTTATATCCCAAATTATGAATTCATGAAAATTTCATCCTATAAAACATTTTGCGTCAATTTTTGAAACTACAGTAGAAGATTTACACAATCATTTAATAAATATTAAAAGGATTTTGCTAATTAAAATTAATTAACTCATTTTGAATTTATAGGGATTTTGTGCAATATTTATAACTCCACTCAAATCTTTTACTTTAAATATTTTTTACTATTTTATAGAATTAGAAAATGTACAAATATAATCATCTCACAATAGAAATATAGAAATTTTTCCTAACTGAAACTTTCTCCTCAAAATCTTTCTACTTCAAGAAAGCTGAAAAAATGTAAGTGAAAAAGAAATTATCAATTTAAATATATTTTTGTTTTGTGCACCCAATAATGCTTTTGGAACAAGGTAAAGAAAAATATCTATAACTCATTCAAAACTGCATTATTACTAATCGATATATTAAACTAATGTTATACCAAGTTATTTCAGTGCTACCTTAAAGCACCGTAGGGCCATAAACGGTTAAAAAAACTGCTAATTAAATTAGATTATATGAAATATAATATAAAAAATATCATAAAAAGGAACAAGAAGGGCAAACGTATTTTATAACAGATTTTAATAACGCTCGAGAGTAGTTAAGATCAATATACTATATTTTAATTTTTAATTAGGCACAAGCTAAATATCTTAAACATAATACATTGCCTCTACAGTTTCATAAAATCTTTCCTCATTTATATATTTGCATATTTCATTTCACATTTACCCATTTTAAAACCTATGCATATGGATCATTCTAAAGATAACTATTTTCTAACTATTTTTATGAGCTTGGAATGAATCCGTATTTTATCAAATTCCTCGTCAGAAAATGAAAATTCTTACGTTCTCTTTGAAGAATGTTTCTTTATTTTTTATTTGACAAATTAATTCTAAAATAGGGTGACGACGCCAGTAGTTGGTGGCCTTCGAGTAGTTGATCAAATTTTTGAAATAATGCGCCATTTCAGGGAAATGAGTTTTATAAGTGGCAGCAGACATAATATTTTTGTTTGAATGGTGGAGTACCTGTTGTAACATTAATGCCGGGTGTTGCTTTTCGGCAACATACCCAATTTAGGCTTCTAAAATACTATTAGAATAATTTTGAAGCTATAATGTCTAATGTTGCCAATAAAATATATTTTGAAAATATTATTAAACAGATTTTCAACATGTAGATGGCAACACGTGTGCTGTTTAAGAATAAAGATAGATTTATTCTTTCAATTGTTGCTACATGTTCTTTTTGTTTGGTTTTAAGCTTGCGAAATGCCCTATTTTGTTCTGCAGTGAGCAAGTAAAATTTATTTGTTATCATCGTTCCCAAAATTCTTGTATGTTTAATATTATAGAATTTTATGGAAGAAAATTATTTTTTCAATTAAAGACCAGTATTGCCGATTAGTAACAAACTGTTTTTTAGCCGTAAACTATACTTAAAAATAAATATGAATCTTTTAAGTATTTTTCCCATGATTTAATCAAAAACTGAAATCCGAAAAACATTATTAAAATGATTTTTGAATAATCAGGCATTTAAGGGTTAACCAACACTGGCGGGGGTCACCCTATATGCATAATTTTATCTTTTAACCCTTTGTTTAATGCATGATTTTTTATTTCGTTCTAAAAAAATTACATTTGAGTCTATTTTTGTTAATTATCCACTAGAAAAATAATTAAAAAATCTATTAAATTTCTGTTGGACATAATGCCATAATGTATCTACCACGTTACGTAACAAAAATTGCTCAAAAAATTATAATTTTAAATTATATACTTATTTTAAAGTATTTACCCTGCACAATAACAGCTATCCAATGATGTAATCATTTTTAGGTACTTTTCGGTTAGCCGAGTGCCAGTGTTACATATATATATAGTATATATACATATATATATACGCACAAACATATATACACGTAAATACATACCGAGTGTCTGAAAAATGACTGATTGATTTTAAAATTCAATAACTTGCAAACGGTGACAGATATTAAAAATATTCTTGCAGGAGTGTTATGTAAGGTGTCAGGAGTTTTTATGCTGCGATTCTCAGTTTTAGTTACAAATAGCATCAATAGATGGCGCTGCAAGCAATAACCGCTAAATCCAGGCTCGATTTTTCGGCCTCTCTCTTCTTCCATGCGAAAAAAGGAGATTAAAATGTATTGAATGGATTCTGAAGTACCAAAAATCGGGTCTGGAATGAGTGCTATTGCTCTCAGTGCCATCTATTGTTTGAAATTCTAACTAAAATCAATAATCACAGTACAAAATTCCAGACATCATACATAACCCTCCTGCAAGAATTGTTTTAATATCTGTCACCGTTTGGAAGTTATTGAATTTTAAAATCCATCAGTCATTTTTGGAACACCAGGTATATGCATATATATTATTATATAATATATATATATATATGTATACAGATATGTATATATTCATATTATGTATATATATATGTGTATATATATATAACACTGGCGCCCGGCTAATCTAAAAGTACCAATTTTTATAATGCTTTTAATAGTTTTGAGAATTAATATTTACTATCTTGTAAAGATACAGAAAAAACGCTAATCGAGCACAGTATCAACAAAAGTGCAAGCAGTATCAACAAAAGTGCAAGCAGTTTCAACAAAAGATGTTGTGCCCTGCCCGTCATAGCACATCAGAAGAAAAACAGACTTCACAACCTTAAATGCATGTCATAACACGTAAGTAACACACAATAGTTCACCAAAAAACCAATAAAAAGCGCCACATGGCAAAAAAAAAGCTCATATAACTCCTAACTTACTCTATGTATTTATGGGTTAAAGTTTTAAAATCTGAGTAGAGATGAAGTGGTGTAAACAAGTATTTATTTATGACTTAAAATTAAACTCGCGGTTTATTTTTAAAATATTCAGTCAAATAAAAAAGAAAGAAACAAAAGAAGAAAAAAGAAAGTAAACAATTGAATTTTCAGAGGAAAATTTCTTATATACGGATGTAATCCAATATCATATGCTTAAAATTAGAGAGGGAGATTTGCCGTCTGATGTAGTAGAAAATAAAAAGATTATCTTTCTATAAGTAAAATGTGTTCAGTAACATTAATCTGTGAAGCCTACTTACCGGGTGTCCCAAAAAGGACTGACTGATTTTAAAATTCAATAACTTGCAAACGGTGACAGATATTAAAAAAATTCTTGCAGGAGTGTTATGCATAAGGTCAAAAGTTTTATTACAGTGATTTTCAATTTTAGTTCGATTTACAAACAATAGATGGCGCTGTGAGCAATAGTCGCTAAATACAGGCTCGATTTTTGGTCCTTTATCTTGTTCCATGCAGAAAAAGGAGATGGAAATGTATTATCCGGGCCACGAAGTACCAAAAATCGAGCCTGAATTTAGCGACTATTGCTTACAGCGCCATCTATTGTTTGTAAATCGAACTAAAATTGAAAATCACTGTAATAAAACTTTTGACCTTATGCATAACCCTCCTGCAAGAATTTTTTTAATACCAGTCACCGTTTGCAAGTTATTGAATTTTAAAATCAGTCAGTCCTTTTTGGGACACCCGGTACATCTTATACTATCTTCACGAGAGGTTTTTCTAGGCAAAAATTTATTTCTTTAAAATTTGTCAAATATATAATTTAGGTACATTCAAAGACGAGTTTAACAAAATCCCATTTTACAATGTACGTGACATATTTGAATATAACATGCTCAGCATTTCCTGAAAGATATTTCCAATAAATCATTTCTTCTCCATTCAATCCTAGCCAGGAAATTAAACATCCTTTTTTTAGTATGCCAGGAAATACCGTATTTCCTGCCAAGAAAGAAAAAAGGAAAAGAAAAAGATCATATTAAAATTTGCATAAAGGATCAATCGAGATTTTTTTTTTTTTTTTTTTTTTTACTGTTTTCACCACTTCAACGACGACAGGTATGAGGAAACAGTGCTTTTTCTCCCGAGTTACCTCGGGGCAAACGTTGAAGTGGTTAATAGGGTAGATAAACATTGAAATGAAGACACAAAATTTATAATTTTTTTCAGATTAGGGTTCTAAATAATATCCTTCTATATATATATATACAAATAACGATTTGGAAATAGGCCAAACGATTTGGGTTGGGTTGGGTTGATTTCTGACGGTCGATTATCTACTCAAGACCAAACGATTTGGAAATGGACCAATAAAAATCTGCGCAGATACCGCGAAACCGAATCGAAAAAGTGAAATGCGGCTTTTTAAATCAACTCACATCTCAGAAACTACAGAGCCGAAAAACTAGAAAATCACACAGATGGACGCAGAAAAAAATCTACTTTCAGAAGTTAAAAAATATATATATATATTCCAATGCGTACGGTAGAACCGAAAAAAACCGGCTAAAAATCGATAGATAAAAATTCCTTTTATTTCATGCCCACGGGTTGCCAGAATGAGAAAGGCATGGCTTCCAGATGAGGATGTTAAGCAATAAAGTGTACCGGGGGTTTTACAAGAGCCCCATCTCAGAATCTAAGGGGTGTAAAAACTCGGAACTTGGACAGCCAGACGGTAAAAAAATTCCCCTTTCAGATGTTCTAAAAATTATTCTTATATCTGTTATATCCCAACAATAATCCCCAACAATACTAGTGATTTGTGTTAAGAGATGACAGCACCACACAGAGTCAGAGATTGTGAGACTTTTGCATGCAGCCGGGGAAATTAGATTTTGTTGTAAGAAATGACTTGTTCTGAGTAGCTGCGTTGTTTGTACATAATGTAAATAAACTATAAGACTACTTATAGTTGTGCCTCCTTGCTCAGTAATATAGTACCAATAAGAGCACGGCGATATAATACTGGCGACGTTATGGGATTTAACCCAAACTAAAATGTAGTGAAAATTTTTTGAATAAAAAGAAAAAAAGAGATGGAAGAATGGCCGATAAAGAAAGAATTTCTCTGGGACGCTTAGATGAATATAATTCGAATGTTCCTTGGACAATTTATGTCGAAAAAATTGACTTTTATTTTTCATCGAATTACATAAAAAATGATGAGATGAAAAAAAATATTTTGCTGAGTTCGGTTGGAACATCGACTTTCGCCATTTTACGAGATATCATAGTTCCGAATACTCTCAAAGAGGTCACTTACGAAGATCTTTTAAAAAAAAGCAAAAGAGCAATTTTCACCACGCCCTAGTAAAATAGTAGAACGATTTAAGTTCCAAAAGTGACTAAGGAAGCAAGAAGAGAAGGTAGCAGATTTCATAAGAGTCCTACGTCTGTTATCCGAGTATTGCAACTTCGGAAATACTCTTAATGATCGCCTGCGTGATCAATTGGTGTTTTGTAAGCAGGATGAGAAGATACATATATTACTGGATTCTAAAGATTTAACGTTCCAAACAGCGTTGGAAATAGCAGAACCGTTTGAATCAGCCGAGGCTGGCGTGAAATTCCTACATATCGCAGAAAGTACGACTGTCAATCAAGTGCGTGCTTCAAAAGGGGAGAAACCAAGAGTAGAGAAGTTCGCTCATGCACCTAAGCCTAAAGAAGGTAAATTCATGTCTGAGAAGCCGTGTTACAGATGTTGTAAAAACCTAAAATTTGTCCTTTTAAATGTGCTGAATGTCATTTTTGCCATCCATAAGGTCACCTAAAAGTTTGTTGTCGAAATCGAAAATTTGGGATGAAAAATGAGAATCAGCATAAGAACAGAAAAATTAAAACTGTTCAGGAAGAATATTGTTTAAACTTTATGGACGACAACTCCAATAATATGTTGTGGGAAAAATCGGTTAAAATAAATGGAGTAAATATAAAATTTGAGATAGACACAGGTGCGGCTCGTACGATTGTAAGTAAAAGTGTTGCTCACAAATTGTTCTCAGGTAAGCTGCATTTAATTAAATCTAAAGTAAAGTTACAAACTTATACTAAAGATTATTTAACTGCTTTGGTTTAATTAAAATTAAATACTATTGTTGATGAATATTGTATCCCTGATTTAAAAATATTAGTTATTAAAGAGGGAGGTCCGAGTCTATTTGGAAAAACTTGGTTAAAAGCGTCAAAATTATTTTGGCCTAGTGTAAATATGATTAAAAGCATTTCGAAAAATGATCTGATTAGAAAATTTCCTAATGTTTTTGCTGACGGGATCGGGACAATGAAGGGTCCTCCCGTGTCAATAAATTTGAAAAAAATATGCATAACCAGTTTTTCTTAAGTCTCAACCTATTCCTTTTGCTTTAAGAAAAGCTACTGACTTAGAATTGGAACGATTAACAAATGAGGATATTTTGAAACCTGTTGATCATTCAGAATGGGCTAGTCCTATAGTAATTGTTCCTAAACCTAATGGTTCTGTTAGAATATGTCGTGATTATAGAGTAACAGTTAATACTAATACTGAAAATGATAATTATCCTCTTCCTAGAATGGAAGAATTATTTTCTAAGTTAGCAGGTGGAAAATTGTTTTACTGTTTTTGATTTAAAAAATGCGTATTTGCCCGGAAAATTATCTGAATGCCATAGAATTTTTTTTTTTTTTTTTTTTGGGGGGGAGGGGGTGGTTTCGCTTATAATGGGCGTATAATATAGACTAGAGAGAAAAATTATCTTACTTTCATTGAAATTTATTAGGACGGTTTCTTCTTGATATATTCTTTCTAGAGCTGTGGGTTTTCTATTATATTTAATATCAACTACATGCTCCTTTTTACGGTTCCGTAGTTAAAAAGTAAAAACGGAACCATTATAAGATCACTCCTGTGTCTGCCTGTCCGTCTGTCACAGCCATTTTACTCGTAAACTATGGAACGTAAAAAGTTCAAATTAGGGGAAGTAATAAAGACTATTGAGCCACCTATTTAAAGATTATAAAACATCCACAAATATAATTAGGAAAAATTTAGAGTGGCTAAATAGGTTACTTGAAAAAAAATCTCTTCTTTGTACATCGTGTGGGGTATGGTGTAAAAGCTTTCGTAACGCTGAACTCAAAAATACATTTCTTTTAATTTTAGGTATTATATTTTCAGAGATATCGTCGAAGATGTAGTGAAAAATTATGTCTCTCCCATCTATTTACCAATGTACTAAAACTAAAGTTATAAAAAAATTAGAGGTAGTAGACGTTAATTTAAACCTTTCAGGAAAATTATAGCGATTACCCTAGGTCACAAAGTTTTTGAGAAAAGCGCATTTTTTCGTTACACACAATTTTCGATTTGCAGGCATTCAGCAAATGTGTTGAGGTGTGCTTCAGGTACCTATTGTAGCAGAAGTATAAAAGCGTTGCTGATAATGATTTGTGGAAAAAATCGTCGGTAATTAGCTGAAATATTAACCTTTAAAGACACTGACAGTTTGGACATACATAATGACAGGGGCGCCGTACTTTATGTACCATCGGCTTTTAAAGAACAGATAACAACTTTTAATGTTATATTTGTGTAATGCAATGCCCAGTAGCTGTATAAAAGCAATAAACGTCAAATTGTTAAAAACAGAGTAATTTACTTTGAATTAATCAAATAAATACTATGGGATTCGAGACTAATTTTCAGTGAGTGGATCTCTCAACAAGCCCCCGTGTCTTTAAATGTTAATTAAAAACCTATCTGGAAAAACGCGGCACGGACCAAGCCGGCGTTGCAATTCTGTGACCTCCTTTTGAAGCGCGTTAGCACAATGCTAAGTTTAAACTTTGAATAAGTGTTTTGTTTTAACTATACTGTAAAAAGGAAAGAATATTACTACGCTGAATTTGGTTTTACGAAATGCCAAATAATGTTTAACCTCTTGCGCACTATGAATTTCGTAGCGTAGTACGTCATGCTATTATGGTCAGTTCCGACAATAATGTACGCAGCGTAAGTCATGATTTACGGCTGATTTTTTAATTAGACATTCCGAATTCTCATCAGAAAGTCTTAACGACTATTTTTACTTTACAAGATGATTCTTTTTCCATAAATAAAGTAAAAGAAAAATACCAATTAAATTTTTGTGGTGTGAATACAAAGTTTCTAAAAATAAAAAAAAATCTGCGAGATGCAGTAACACTGGTGGCTAGTGAGATACATCCGCTAACAGCGCGAGATTAGAATTAGCGCAAGTGTTTAAATATGAGCTACTTTAATTATCAGTACCGAATTAAGTTCATCGTAAACTCATTTGGATAAGATAAAAAAAAAGAGTTATGCAGAATAGCAATATTTGATATTATTTAGGCTTCATATGTCTTTGAACTTTTATGGTATACCCATTAATACTTTTGAAGTATATACAGCTATACCCAAACCTACGTTGCACAGTTTTATACAAAGTCTTATTATGTGCGCTCGTAATTATATAAATACGTAGCACTAATAGTCGTCGTTCAGCCCGTCCGTCTCTCTGTCTATCCATCTGCCCGTCTGTCTGTCCGTCCGTCCGCATATAACAGAGCAAAAACTACCAAACCGAATGGTCTGAAATTTTAAATATATAATTGTTGAAATATTTTGTCGAGGCATTTCAAATTTTATGAAAATTGGAATAGTTTAATTACAGGGACAGCCAACAGTTTTCCGTTACATTCTGACCAATGGGAAAAAAATATCTCAAGTTCATTTGAATGATATTACAGCCTTTCGAACAGAATGAAATTGCTATACACTTATTGAAGTATACATTCAGTACAATATGCGGTGCAAATAATATTTATAAAACTAGCTATACTACTGTTATGAGCAGTAAAAATTAGAATGTATTATTTTGTCCTTTTTTTATTAGGAAGAAAATTAAAATTAGATCTATTTTAAAATAAATTAGTATTATGATTTACATTTATACAATCACAAATACGGCAACGGATTCAATTTTTTCTTCATGTTGGATTGGGTATAAAAGCCTTTACAATGTAGCTGCAAGGGTGGTCTCAAATCTTTTTCCAGATCTCGGGAGTAAAGGAGAGGATTTTTTTTGTAAAACAGGAAATGTTGTACCAGCAGACTCTGGGGTGAATGAACCGACTTCTGTAAGCAAAGTGCAATATCAATGTCGGGGGACAGACTTTTTTTGCGAATCAACAGTTTACAGGGAGGTCTGGTCTGTGTTTTGTTATTGTTTTTTATTCCCTGCAAATTCCGGCATGCACATTTTTCCATAAATGTGTCATGTTGCGTAGAAACGGCCGTTGTTTGTTTTTTTTATTATTGGGGTGTAGGGTGGTCTAAAAATTGTTTCTCGCGCTTCTTATATTATGAATTTGAGTTAAATAATTGTGGGCGCAGTGAAAACAGTGTTGTCTTGGCCCAGCAGTGAGCGAATGCGGAGAGATTCTCAAGGTCCTGAATCGACTCTGATGCCTCTAGATATTTTCTTGGGGAGAGTAGATTTTTTCTGCCGGCGAGTCTCATCCTAGACGGGCCAAGGGTCTTTGAAACATCCGAGTATCCTGCCACTGAAACTACACAAAATCCTGCAAATGCTGACTTATAACGTCCTTCATAGACGGCCCAGGGGTTTATGCAAAAGGATTTATCAGATGGGGCTCCATTGATTTTTTTTTTTTTTCGGAGGATTCCTGTTGGATTCCTTTAGAGTGTTCTGCCACCGACCGTACATCTGATTTCGCTAGTACTGACCTGCGAATCAGGTCAAAAATTCCTAGTGAAGAACGTTGGATTTGAATTCCATTTTGATTTGTGCCCGAAGGATCCAAACTATTCTTTATCCTCTGTATCCCAGAAATTCAGCATCATGGTAAGCCTTTGATTTAATTATTTTCTTGAAGAATTTCACCGGTTTCTAAAGATGTTCCCTGGAGATTCTGATTTCAAAGTACAACGTTAATCAAAAAAGGAACTGGTTTCTTAATCATTGCTGTTGTATACGCAAATATCTATTATATCATTAAAATAATAATACTAATGAGAAATAATATGATTTTGTTATTAAGCAGTTAAAAGATTTCGTTATTAAGTAAATATTTCCTATATAAAGGTTTGACTTCAGACAATTAACCTTGATAATTTGAATACTTTGATATACTTTAAATAATGGATAAATGAAGTTCATTAAAATGCCATTGGGTGTGTTTGTTTAATATATAGTTAAATAAAATTTCTAAGTTTTCAACTTTACATTATAGACCTTTTTCTTTATTTGTTTGTCTGTCTAATTTAGTGTTGTAATTGATCATAAAATTTACACCTAATGAATTTAAATCAACTGTTGAATAATCATCATTTATTTTATCATTTATAATTAGATTTCAAAAGGGTGAAAGTTATCTTTACAAACTTTAAATGATATAATAGTAATAAAATAATAATAATAATAATAATAAATCTTTTTTTTTAATCTAAGAATTTAATTTAAGTAAATTCTAAGAATTTTAAATTTAAAAATAAATATTATAAGGGCTAAAACCTAAAATGATTTTTGTAAATTAACCAGTTAAGATCTGTATTATGCTCTAAGATTTTTTTTTATTAAGGATATAAATATTGAGAAGGCATTGAAAATGTTGAATAACTACTATTAGGATTAAAAATATTATCTCAGGCAATAACAATTGTTTATACAATGTGACTTTAACAAAAGATATAATTGATAGTTTATATATGAAAATAATTATGTGGTTCAATAAATCAGTAATTTTGCTGAAACTTATGATTAGGTAAGGTGAGTACATTACATGCCAAGGCCCCTGAACTTTACATTCAGGGGGGGGGGGGGATATCTTTACTGGGTTGTGGTTACTTTTATTAGTATTGTTATCATTAAATTATTGTTTAAGAACACAACGCAAGTTAATGTATTCTTTTGGGAAGAAATTATGAATTTGTAAATACATACTGGTTCATTTTAGAGGTTAAACAATTTTTTTTTTTGTTTAGCATTTTTTATATAAAATTTAATACCGGCCCTTTTATTTTTAAAAGAATGAAAAACATCATAATACTACGAACGCACCTCATTTAGAACGTTTGACGTGCAATTTCCAAAATGTTACTCTTTTGGAAACTTTTTTTTAAATAATACAGTGATTAATTCATATATTTATTGTACGGAACCCTCTGAGCGCGAATAATACTCGCACTTGACCGTTTATTTCTATACTTAAACTTCCTGCTAGTCATACAAATATACCAAGTCTTTGATCCGTCTGCTCTAATAAATGATATTTCATACACACCTGAGTAATTCTCTAAATTAATTGGGTCAATTTTAGCGCAAATGATATTCTTTAATTTCGGAGGTGATTTGGTAACTAAGCAGATATTGAAACGCTTAAGAATGTGTTTTATTTTCTCAAAAAAGCTTGGAAAATATTGAATACTATAAAGTTTGTATGTTTACGAATCAAATTTATGTTCAGGCTTCTTATTATTGGCAATATTCAAGATTAATTTATTAATATGTTGAACTTTAAAACCCTTATTATGAGCAATTCTGCGAATATTATCTAATTCATTATCCAAATTATTTTCTGTGAATACTAGAAAAGCCCTTCTTGCTAAAAATCTGCAAGTTGAAATTTTATACATAAATGGAGAAGATGCATTAGTCTGTATAGTAGCCTGATTAGCCTGTTTCTGAAAACAGATCTGTCGATAGATTGACTTGTTCTTGTTCTTGTTAACATTATATGAAGGAATAGAAGACTTCGATTATGTTCAATTTCAATAGGGAATTTTATGTTATTGTTCATTGAATTTAGATGATCTGAAAATATATTGTTAAGGCCATACTGCCAAATTATAAAAAATATCTAAGCCAAGTGTGGGCTTATTTCACATTTAAGAGTAAATATTATTAAAAAAATATCGTGGAGCCCCAATGGTTTCCCCTTTTTTGGGTTTATTATCTGAATACACTCTTCACCCATTAGAAACGTCAGTTTTTAGCATATTTCAATTAACGCCCCTCACTTGGCTCATTTTTTCATTATTTCTAATAAATAATCTCTTCTGACCTTCAATCCTAGTCAGGAAATTAAGAATCCCCTTTTTATCATTCCAGGCAATACCTTATTTCCGACACCTCCCCCACACCAAAAAAAAAAAAAAAAAGAAAAGAAAAGGTCATATTAGGATTTACTTAAACGATTACTGGTGATTTCTCTTTTTTCCTTTACTTAGTTTAATGGTCAAAATCATCTTTAAAATAAAAAAAAAAATCGAAATTCTTATTTTTTTTAAAGTTAATAGTTCTGAAGTAAAATAATATTATGCAAAAATAAATTTTAAAGAACCAAAATAAACATAAATTGTCTTCACACTATTATATCACGTACTGTTTACAATTTGGTTCAACATTTCGCCAAAACATGGTGACAAAAACGTAGTCACCATAAGATTGTGAAATAGAGGGTGGTCATGAAAAAACTTTTGCGATATATGTACCCCTAGTGACCAAACGCTCAACCAAGCTAAAGGAAATTTCAGATTTAGTTATTTGAAGTTATGCTCTGGAGATCGTGATAATTTAAAACAATATAGCTCTCACGGCTACGGTTACAGTGAAAAAAATTCGAAATTTTCAAATGGCAACACCCTTTTTTCCATGCGCAGATTCATCAGCGCATTGAAAAACCATAAATGGCGTTGGAACGATACACGTATGACTAAAATTGCCGGTGTAAATTTCGTGGCACTCAATCCTAATCAGTTCCTATGTAACATAATATTCAGCACTGTAAAACAAATTGTTACATTTTTATTTTCATTATGTGCACACAAACACACCTCAAAAACACATTTTAAAATAAATCTTACAACATTTCTCAGTTCACAAGTGAAAAAAAATCAGCTACTGAAAAACATGTCTTGTAGCGACTGCTTCGTTCTTCGCAATGATGTTTTTTGCAACCAATATGTTTTGCCGGCAATTTTCATCGTACGTGTATCATTCCATCGCTTTTGTGGTTTTTAAATACGCTAATGAATTTGAACATGAAAAAAATGGGTGTTGCCACTCGAAAAAGTAGAAAAATATTTTCACTGTAACCCTAACCGTGAGAGCTCTATTGCTTTAAATCATTACGATCTTGAGCATATACCTTCAACTAACTAAATCTGACATTTCTTTTCGATTGGTTGGGCTGTTAGGCCTCTAGGGGCTCATATATCGGGGAGGTTTCTTTATGACCACCATGTACATATTCCAACATTCTAGGCTCCAGTTCAACCAAAAAATTATGCAGACTGAACGATCAATAGGTAAATTTTTACATAATTATAGTTATCTTTTGCAAACAAAGGCTTATCAGACCGGGACCTTTGTTATAAAGTAAATCCAACACACTACGGTTGTTGCAACTTATTTGGGGAAAAATAAATTATCCCTATTGTGGATTTTGGCCTGCAATCACCCCATCTCGAGGGAAAAAACATTAGAACGTATTTGGATTCCAGCCAAAGCTGACGTCTGATTGTTATGATTTAAAATGATCCGGCAAAACTCCGAGATATTAATTATAAGATTCTTTTTTGTAATATTGTTCTGTGCTGTAATTTGTGTTATTTTCATGTGTAAGTGTTCATCGAAATAAACTGTAACGTAAATACGAGGACCTCCTTAACCCGTTAATAGTCGCGCGTTGGTCTTTTCCCCGCCCGAAATTCGTTATCTTCCTGTAACTCATTTCCCGTTAAAGTTACGATAGCCAGATTCCGTGTAGCTGACCTTGAGTGTTCACACTCTTGTGTAGTAAAACGGCAAGTCATTCCTGCTATTTCTTAGCATTCTTAAGTTTCAATCGGTCTAAATGACCGCGTTGCGACCACTTACGTTAGTTGAATTTTTCCCCCCTCGTGTTCATCCTTTCCCATTTCCGCGAAATCTGTGGGGAAGGTTTCTTCGAAGTACGGACTCTCTGTCTGTTGTTATTTCGTCTTTCTTTCCTTCTGCTATATAATTCGTTCAAAGAGTGCTTTTTTACTTTTAGGATGTGACTTAAAATTGTTTTATTATATTAGTTGTGTAGTCAGTTCGCACAAAAAATGATGGATGGTCACTTACATTTTTTTTCATTGTCAAATATTGCGGGAATAAATTCTCAAATCGATAATTATTTAAATATGGAAAAAAAAAGGGAAATTCATCATCATTATTTGAAAGAACTTGCTTTCCATTTATTACCCGAACATATAAATGAAAGAAAATGGACAACAACACTGCAAAACCATTTAAAAAAAAGAGAAGAGAATTTTGTGAGAATCAGTAAAAAAAAATTGCCGTATATCCAAAATCTGAAAAGTATCGTTTTTGTACAATAAAACAAATTCGAAAGATAAAACAATCTTCTCAGAAATGTACTGTGTATATTTGCGAAGAACATACATATAATTTATTTGTACAATAAGAAAAATAATGAGAATTTTATAATGTAGGTTAGAAATTACGCAAATAAATATCTCTTTTGGATAATTCAGTGAATGTTTATACTATGATTTTAAAAAAAAATATTTTAAGTATTTTTTATAAAATTTATCTATTTTTAAATTTTTCATACTGTAAGTAAAAACACATTTTTTTAACAATGCCGCAGAAATTATTATTGAAATCCAATAGAGGCTTGGGGACAGTATCTAACAAATTTAAATTTGTTGTCCTTCATCAATTGTTCAAACTATTTTTCAGAATAATGTTTTCCAGAATATGAGAGAAAATTCATTTAAATTAAATTATTTCTGCATATTTATAATTTCGGAGAAAATTTTCTTATTGTTTTTATTAATTTAATGAACGTTATTATAAAACAATAAATTATAACATTAATACCTTATTATGAAATGTACAATTGAATATTCATTTCAATTAAATAGTTTCTGTAAAATACATCCCTATTAAGATGAACCTTTCAGTGATTCTATTAATTAAAATAATTTATCCATCTTAGGATTTAAATTTACAATTGCAAATGTATTTAAATTAAATATATAATTTCAATAACTTATTTATTATTTACTTTATATGAGCGAAATTCGTATCTAGATTTTTTATTCAAGGGCGCTGCTCCCACCCCTGAAATAAGTAGAAAAACTACAAATCGTGCATTTTCATTTGAAAAATGGATTTAATCACAAAATCTCGAGAGCCCCCCCCCATCCTCTCCCCCCTCATACACACACAGACACCCCACAAAATAAATAAATAAATAAAACGTAGTTACAACATTTACATTTATAATTTCGAAGTTAAGTATTTTTTACCTTTTTCTTTATTATATATATATATATATATATATATATATATATATATATATATATATACAGATATATATATATACAGATATATATATATATATAATTATACATTTTTAATAATATTTGGTTTATGTGCTATTTGTGATTTCATAATTATTGGTCATTTTCCTTATTTTGCAATGGTATTATTGTACAGAAAGTTTATATATATATATATATATATATATATATATTGTCCTTCATCAATTGTTCAAACTATTTTTCAGAATAATGTTTTCCAGAATATGAGAGAAAATTCATTTAAATTAAATTATTTCTGCATATTTATAATTTCGGAGAAAATTTTCTTATTGTTTTTATTAATTTAATGAACGTTATTATAAAACAATAAATTATAACATTAATACCTTATTATGAAATGTACAATTGAATATTCATTTCAATTAAATAGTTTCTGTAAAATACATCCCTATTAAGATGAACCTTTCAGTGATTCTATTAATTAAAATAATTTATCCATCTTAGAATTTAAATTTACAATTGCAAATGTATTTAAATTAAATATATAATTTCAATAACTTATTTATTATTTACTTTATATGAGCGAAATTCGTATCCAGATTTTTTATTCAAGGGCGCTGCTCCCACCCCTGAAATAAGTAGAAAAACTACAAATCGTGCATTTTCATTTGAAAAATGGATTTAATCACAAAATCTCGAGAGCCCCCCCCCCATCCTCTCCCCCCTCATACACACACAGACACCCCACAAAATAAATAAATAAATAAAACGTAGTTACAACATTTACATTTATAATTTCGAAGTTAAGTATTTTTTACCTTTTTCTTTATTATATATATATATATATATATATATATATATATATACAGATATATATATATATATATATATATATATATATACAGATATATATATATATATATATATATATATATATATATATATATATATATACAGATATATATATATATATATATATATATAATTATACATTTTTAATAATATTTGGTTTATGTGCTATTTGTGATTTCATAATTATTGGTCATTTTCCTTATTTTGCAATGGTATTATTGTACAGAAAGTTTATATATATATATATATATTATATTGTCTTTGATTGTTTATGGCATCAAATTTGATAGTTTTTCATATGTTTTAAATGAATTAATCGTCCGCAATATGCTGGTGAATTATTGGTATTGTATTTGATTTTCTGTTGCACGTCATAGGTTCCATTTTTATTTTCAGTTTAATTGTTCAATTTAATGTCAGTGTAATATATTAATGCTAAATTCATTAATTTTATTTTATTAAATGGATATAGAGTGCCGGAGTATCAAAAAATTCTACCTGACTCTGATTCTGTCCTTCCAAAAAAAAAAAAAAATAAATAAATAAATAAATAAAAATACCCCTATCATAAATTTAGATTCATATTAGTAAATGTTTTCCTACTAATTATTGATTCATAGCAACATCAGAAATTCAATCAAATCATTTACTATTTACTTTTAAGTATTTATGCAAAACGAAGAAAGAGTTATTAAAAATATTTATCTAGATGCCAACTGAATATATACTTAAGCGAAATAAATAATTGCTGTAAAAGGTTGTAAAATGAATAATTGCTGTAATCTTTTAAAGTTCAGTCAATATTTTCACCCTACGTTATCCGTTTTCGATCATCTGATAACACCGGGAAGTTTCCCCTTCGTTTTCGGCCTGCTGGTAACGGCGGCAAATGGACCGAGCGCGACTACTAACGTTCTAAAAAATGTCGCGACTACTCTCGGGTTAATTGCTTCGAATGATTTATTATCTGAAATTCTGAGCGACTGATGCCAAGGTTATTTCAACGGTCACCGAAATCCTGACTCCAGCTTGACCTCTTGTGACTTCTAGCCAGCGGTCAATCTACTAGAAAACAGGGGGGATATCATCATGCTCTAAAATATAATACCGAGAGTGCGCAAAATTATTTGATCCGTTTGGTTATTACACATTCACGTGGGATTGTTAAAAACTGAAACATTGTCGGAGTTCTGCGAAAGTAAGAAGTTGTGAAAAAACAAATAAACCATCTTCTGATTCTTCTGATTTCTTTGTAACATCACCTGGTTAATTTTGAAAGAAAAGTTTTTGCAGTGTACTTATTACATTATCCCTATATTTCAAAACTCTTTTCCCGGTGATTGATTGCAATTAGCAACTCTGTAGCTTAAAAAGTCCTTCTGGCCAGTGCCGGGAGGAAGAGGTAGCTTTCATATTCCTTAGTTTAAAAAAGCCAACTTATATTATTCAAACACACGAACCTCAATTAAGTGGAAACCGAATGTACGAGATTCAATACTAATTTTTATCAATACTAAATCATTATGAATGAGAATTTCGCGAAATTAGTCAGCTGTATCCAAGCTGCTTTTATTTAAAGTAACTTATATTTGGCTGCCAAAGTCGGCGATTTCTTAAAGTGCCTGCCATTTTAAGACAACATGGTGGATGAGGCTAACCAGTGAACTTGGTCGAGACCGTAGTAATTGCTGTGCACATGCTCACTCACATCGGAATCGGTTGATATATACGAGTGATGTCGCAGACAAAAAATTAGATTTTTCAAAATGTCACCCACGTTAGAAATTGAAACTGCTATATCTGAGCCATTTTTTAAGATAAAGACAAACAAAAAATTCTCCAGAATCCTTATATCAAGGCCAAATACTTAAGAAAGAAACCTTTTTCAATTTCTAATTTTTTTGCATCTCACTTTAAAATTTTTTTTTTATTTAATGGCCGCCATTTTGAAACAAGATGGCTGATGAAGCTGCCCAGCGGACATGGTCGAGATATTGATGTATACTATTCAGATGCCTTCTTCCATCGAAATAGGCGAATACGTGTGGTATCGCATGACAAATATAAGATCGTTTCAAAGTGTTAGCCATGATAGAAATTCAAAATGCTATAATTCAACCACTTTTTAAGATATAAACAAAAGAAAAAATTTTCAGAAACAAAAACTGCTCCAGAATCTTTGTATCAAGGCCAAACACATAAAAAAAAATCTTTTTCATTTTCCAATTTTTTAATACTTCATTTTAAATTTTAAATTACATTTTTAAAAAAAAATCGCCACCCTTTTGAAACAAGATGGCGAATGAAGCTGGCCAACGAACTCGGTCGAGACATTGGTATGTACTATGTACAGGCCAAGTTACATTCAAATCGGTTCATAAATACGCCTGTTATCGCGTGGCAAAAATCAGGCCGTTTTAAAATGTCAGCCACATTAGAAATTCAAAATGTTATAACTCTGCCATTTTTTTAAATATAGACGAAGCAAAGCCTGTTCCGGAATCTTTGTATAAAGGTCAAACACATACGAAAAAAAATCTTTTTCATTTTCCAATTTTTTAGTATCTCATTTTAAATTAAAATTTTTTAAAATTTTTTTAAAATGGCCGCCATTTTGAAACAAGATGGCGGCTGAAGCTGGCCAACGTATTCGGTTGAGTTATTTGTATGTACTATGTACACACCAAGGTACATCCAAATCGGTTCATAAATACGTCTGTTATCACGTGGCAAAAATCAGGACGTTTCAAAATGTCAGCCACGCTAGAAATTCAAAATGCTATAACTCAGCCATTTTTTAAGATATAGACGAAACAAAAACTGCTCCCGAATCTTTTTATCAAGGTCAAACACATAAGAAAAAATATTTCTTCAATTTTCAATTTTTTGGTACCACATTTCAAATTAAAATTTTTCTTAAAATTTTAAAGAGCCGTCATTTTTAATCAAGATGGCGGATGAAGCTGGCCAACGAACTCGGTCGAGACATTGGTCTGTACTATGTATAAGCGAAGTTACATCCAAATCGGTTCATAAATACGCCTTTTATCGCGAGACAAAATTCAGGGCGTTTCAAAATGTCAGCTTCGCTAGAAATTCAAAATGCTATAACTCAGCCATTTTTTAAGATATAGACAAAACAAAAACTGCTACAGAGTCTTTGTATAAAGGTAAAATACATAAGAAAAAAATATTTTTCCATTTTCAATTTTTGGTACCACATTTCAAATTTTAAATTTAAAAAAAAATTTTAAATGGCCGCCATTTTGAAACAAAAGGTCGGATGAAGCTGGCCAACGAACTCGGTCGAGACATTGGTAGGTACTATGTACACACCGAATTACATCCAAATCGGTTCATAAATACGCCTTTTATCGCGTGACAAAATTCAGGACGTTTCAAAATGTCAGCTTCGCTAGAAATTCAAAATGTTATAACTCAGCCATTTTTTAAGATATAGACAAAACAAAAACTGCTACGGAGTCTTTGTATAAAGGTAAAATACATAAGAAAAAATATTTTTCCATTTTAAATTTTTTGGTACCACATTTCAAATTTAAATTTTTTAATTTTTTTTTAAATGGCCGCCATTTTGAAACAAAATGGCGGATGAAGCTGGCCAACGAACTCGGTCGAGACATTGGTATGTACTATGTACACACCGAATTACATCCAAATCGGTTCATAAATACAAGAATTACAGTGTGACATAGGTCAGATATATATATATATATATATATTGATATATATATATATATATATATATATATATATATATATATATAATGCTTTCAAAAAACCCTTTAAAAACAAATAACCCAGTGTATCAGGCGCAACGCAGCTTCTTATATGCACTAAGTGAATATAGCTTTAATAAAAGTGAATGATTATGAAAATTATTATGAAAAGAGGGTGCAAAACAACAATAAAAATCCATGAAAATTTATAACGAAAAAACAACAAACAAACCACTCCCTGCTCTTCAGAAAGTGGGAGGAGTGAAAAAAGCAGGTATCAAAAACAGAAATTGGATCCTCACGGGTTTCGCAAGATATGGCCAACCCACATACTCCAAAAGTATAACAATAGATTTAAACTTTCAAAAACATAACATAACAGAGCTATTTTATAAAAAAAATTTTAACGAATCAAAACTGCTTTAAAAACAAATATAACCAACCTTGGAAAGAAAATTAATGATTATGAGGATAATGGAAAGACAAGTCTTTAGGACGCTGGTCTAACTTGGATTATGGCCTTGCTTGCAACCCCTGCTGATGGAAAGAAGTGGAGCGTAGTGATTGTTTCAAAGGTAGCAAGTTTTTTTCAGGTCTTCATGGGTAAAGGTGGGGATATGGCCTTCTCACATGTTCAATACTTCTAATTGCTTAATGATTTAGTCATATTAAAAATTTTTATTAATTTTTATTTACGTTTTATAAGCTAAATCGGTTTTCTTGGATTTTGTATTGGTTGGTTATATTTGTTTTTAAAGCAGTTTTGATTCGTTAAAAATTTTTTTATAAAATAGCTTTGTTATGTTGTGTTTTTGAAAGTTTAAATCTATTGTTATACTTTTGGAGTATGTGGGTTGGCCATATCTTGCGAAACCCGTGAGGATCCAATTTTTGTTTTTGATACCTGCTTTTTTCACTCCTCCCACTTTCTGAAGAGCAGGGAGTGGTTTGTTTGTTGTTTTTTCGTTATAAATTTTCATGGATTTTTATTGTTGTTTTGCACCCTCTTTTCATAATAATTTTCATAATCATTCACTTTTATTAGAGCTATATATATATATATATATATATATATCAATTTTGAACGGAGGGTGGTTTCGGGGTCTGGGGTCATGATCGATGAAAATATACCAAAATTTTTTGAAATCGCTTTCCTCCGAACGGCTGCAATAGGTAGCTTTTTTGTAAAGAAAGCTACCTAAAATATGGTTTAAAGCAAAACGTAAAGCATGCATCTGTTAAGTACCACATGTGAACTAGCATACATTTTGCTATTTAATCTCCTTATTAAGAAAATACTATTATTTTTTTGTACATTATTTGAGATTTTTTTAAAAGGACTATATCTTTAAAATTTGTCAAAAATGTTATTTGAGGATATTCAAAGATATGTTTAATTTAAATCCCTCTCCATGATGTTTATGACATTCGAAAGTAACATGTCCAGCATTTCCAGAGGGTGTCTTGATTAAAACGCTTTTACAGTCTTCAATTCTAGCAAGAAAATTAAGAACTCTCTTTCTTTAGAATACCACAAAATACCATATTCTCAAGCGAAAAAGGAAAAGAAAAAGATCATACTAAGATTTGCTTAACCATTTCAGGGGCAAAGCACTTCTGTTACTAAAATGTTAAAATAATTGGGTGACACCGGGTTTTCCGAACAAATTTATATGAAAGTAAGTAAAAACGTTTCTTTTAGTATATAATACAAAGTAAAATTTAGCTTGAAAATTCTGGTGCCAGTTTGGCATTTGGCAATAAAAATTAAGTGGTATATATAATATACCGGCGCTCTTCAAGGGGTTAAAGAATCTCTGGATATCTTGCTTTGCTTGAATATTTTAAGAGAGCAGATAATATTTTGTGGGAAAAAAAAAAAAAACGAATTTCTTGACACACGGTCTCAGACAGCATCTGTCCGGCTTAGTATGTATTATCGGACAGATGCTGTCCTAGCCCCTTTTTAAAGGTTAACCTTTTGAAATTTTTTAGTTCTGATGTTTAATGACTATATAAGTACACTCTCGTTAATGCGTGATAGGTTCATAAATAGTTAGTGGATGTCCTCTTATAATACCGATTAAAATAGGGTGTAGCAAACCAAATTTTCAAGTGTGTCGCCAAACTGAAAAATTGGTGTGGTAAAAAGATCATTTGTTCAACCAATGAAAAGAAAAATAGGAGATTACTTTAATTACCGTAAAATAATGTAAGTGGAGCAATTTATTTGCATATTGTCTTTGTCTTAAGTAAATTATTCTTTTCTATTAGTAAACTGTCATTAACTTGTTTTTTTTTTTTTTTTCACTAAAATTATTAAATCAAAGAGAAGTTTGTTTATTATAGCATGAAGTTAGTAATCTGTTTTATATCTGCCAAAAATTGAATTACATTTATTTAACGCAATGCATTTTGGATAATTAAAAGGTTTACATCCTGTAATGCGAATTTCGGTTAGTGTAGTCGAAAGATGGCCTCCCTTGGATGTCTCCTAACGGTAGTTTACTGTAAGTCTATTTATTAGACCCCGGTACTGTATGCTATTTCTTTCTCCCAGCTTATTTTGTGCCATCCTCCAAAAAATAGCATTACCTTACAGAAGCCAGCCATAAAACATTAAACACTCTATAGCAATTTTTTAAACTTCTAAGCATAGCACATTTCCGATTTTTATTCCGTCGTACTGGAAATAAAAAAAAGTTTTTTTTTAAATGCATTTTGTTTGAAAATTGCATCTCCATTTATTTTTGAAATATTAATTTTCTTGTAGTTTTTGGAGCCATTTGCTTCATATTGGCAACGAAAGTACTCCATTTCTGTAGAAAGTAAAGGAAAAATAGTTCTAAAATATTAATTATATATTTTTGTTGCCATTTTTTCATAACAACCGAAAGAAAATGTAATTAAAATACGTGCTACATTGAAAAAAATATAAACGAAGGATTACTGTTAAAACATTGAGCTATTATAAACTATATTTAGTTTTAATCTTATATTAATGTTACAAACAAATGAAGGCCTATAAATCATTAGACAGCTGTTTTTTTTTTTTTTTTTTTTTTTTTTTTTTTTGATCGAGGTTCTTTAATGACGGCATCTTTTTGCTGCAATTGTGTATTACGCGATAGTGACGTTCTATGCCTACTTTACTGTAGATCTTTAAGAGTGGGTCGTAAATGTGGAATTCTTAAGCGGATGCGAATGACGTCATTTTACATAAAATAAAAGCGTGTGCTGTAAGTCTTAAAATTGAAATATGTTTCGTACTATTTACATGTACATATATTTTATTTTCATCGGGTGCGACACTAAATTCTGAAAAAGCAGAATTCTTGTTTTCTAGTTTATTTATCTATTTTAAACCAACTACCATATTACTACAAGATATTTTTTACATGGTAATGTGATTTATATTTATAAATACATATAATTATTTTAACTTTCTTCATGTGAAATAGGTTATACTTAAAACAATATCTCTATTTTTCAACATTGAAATTAAGTTCGAAATTATTGAACATTAAGTACGTGAATTATCACATTGCTAACTAACCATAAAACTAACAGAGTGAAAAACGTACAAGCCGGGAATCAAACCCTGATCCTTGCAATAACGGTCCAATTATTCCCAGGATCCGGGTTCTATTCCCGGCTTGTATATTTATCACTCTGCTGGTTTTACATGTGATTATTAGCAGTGTGATAATTAACGTATTTAATGTACAATATTTCTATATGTGTATAAATTCTTTACTTAATGGCTTGGTTTCATACAAATATAATCTTATAAGGATTTATATACATTGTAATCTTACATGTGTATTATTACATACATATTTACATTCTTAAGTACATGCTTACATACAAAGACTTATTGCAAATAATAAATATAATGGACTTTTATCAACCAATGGAAATAATGAGAAATCTTACATAATCTTATTCCACTATAATAATGCTTTATATTCGCAATGGAGATGCTTTTACTATGAATGATACCACGCACAGAGGCGTATTTTTCTAAACTCCTTCCTAAATAATAACTCTCGGCTTTTCTGAATTTTCGACAAAAATAAGCCAATAGTCAGAAAGGAGATATGTGCAATTAAATGGCTATGGATCACTTTTTTTATGAAACATAGCTTAAACTAAGTACATGTGGGTGAGTTTTCGTGAATCTCAGTATAAAATTTAGTAATTTTATATATTTATTGAGAGAAATGATATTGAGTAAAAGAATAACTTTATATATTTATTGAGTAAAAATAAGCAATTATGCGTAATGAAGACATGTGTTACTTAAGACTATAGATTAATATTTTACAAACATGTATCACAGGGAGTTATGTGGGTGAGTTTTTAATAACCTCCGTATAAAATTATCGTAGCTTCATACACTTACGAAGTGAAATGATTAATTATTAAAATGGATTATCTTTAATAAAGAAACTTAAAACACTTGAGATTAGTAATAGTATATAGTTAATTTTGCAAATTGTTTTAACGCATTTCTAAATAGGAATCCGGTAAAATTCCGAACTTTTTGGGGAGAAATTGGTATTTAAATGTTCACTTGCTCATTCTTTCACGGTTGCACTTAAAATATTTATATTTTTAAAATCCAAAATCTACTGATACAGCCTTCTTAAAACGCAGCCCATCTTAATGCATCAAAGAAAATTTCTCAAAATAGTTATTTTCAGCGTATGACTTGAAAACAAGAAGATAGTTATTTTTATAAGTATTTAACATCAACAAAGTGAGATCTAAAACTAACTGTTGGGTATTTTCTCAAAGCCATTTGTAGGAGTTAAACATATTTTAAGAACATTAATCTACAATTGAGCAGAGTCGTGAAAGAAAATCATGCAACTTTTATTTTCAGTATATTTTCTCATATTCCATTAGTGTGTGACGAATTTTCGGTAATTAAGCCAATAAACAACTATGTCTCGTACAAACACTTCATAAAAAAGTACAAGTCTCTGTAAGTAAAACGTGTCAATTAATAATCATTTTACAGTTTCATTTATTTACTAGGACTTCCCTCAGAAGGATTAGTCTGAGCGATATTACTGAGAACATAGATTTAATAATAACATGTGGAAGCAAAGAAAATGAGATGTTATCTTTAATTGTCCATATACTGCGATAAACTGAAATGATGAAAATAAACGAATCGTAGAATTACAATATTTATATATAAATTCGTATACACTGTTTAAAAAAATGGGAAATCAAACCATTCAAGACAGCCATGCATGGATATAAAATTGAAAGTAGGCAATATATTAAAAGTAAAATAGAAAATGAAACACTAAATTACTTATATCGGAATTTTAACTGTATTAAATGATGTCAAGAGCATAATCAGACGCTCCGCACCAATTTGAGTAACTTTAAATGACAAATATATGATGTTTAAAAAGAATGGACTATTTTTTATATGGTGTGTGCTCCCCCGGAATAGTTAATATTGTACAATATCTGTTTTCCACAGATGCAATGAGGTTGTCGATAACATTTAAGGAATTCTCTCCTCAAAATCTAATATAGTATCAAAGTACCGAATACATCAACAGTGGCAGGCAATGCTTCGTTAGAGTGTGTTTTAGATATGCTCGATCGGATTTAAATGATGAGTGTATGCTGGCCACTACATAAGCTGTATTGTTTTGTTTTCAAACATATTCTGCACAAGTTGAGCTGTATTTAGCATGTATTAAATAAAAGAAATCGGCAATGATTACAACATAAAGTATGACACAAGATCTGAATATATCGTCTGCATAACTTTTGAGCTGCCAAAGTGTCATTTGAAGTAATTTACAAATCCATACATATTTATTCAGGAAATCATGCAAGCTAACATACGCCAATATGATCCCGATTATAAAATTTCACCAGAATAAGTTAATATATAAAAAAGCTACTAATGATAATTGAGAATATGACCTTATGATAGAATGTCTAGAAAAATGAATCGGATAAAAAATTCATATCACATTTAAAACGGCACTTCCCTCTGTTAGTGGCCTTGGCGAGAGAGAGAAAACCCTAGAGAAGGAACACTTTAACAAGTACTTTCGGGCAACCTACTCACTGTTTCATACAGGTCTTTATTTAATATTTACACAATTTATTTAATGCTAGGTGGGTATCTATCTGTTTTGTTGCATTTAAATTGCATGTTTTGCGGAGGAAATGCAGCATTATGAAATATTTAAAGTTTCTGTACCTAATAATTCCAAATTAATGGTAATTGCTTTCCGTTAATTTCATCTTTTTAAATTTTAAATTTTTTAGAAACCATTCATAGAGACAATTGTACATTTTAAAACTAACCCGAAGCAAAATTTCAAGATTTTGGGCTCAGCAGTAACACAGAAATAGAAAATTTTTGAAAGTTTTTTGTTTTTGCACTGTTTTATATAGCGACATTTTTAGAAATTGTTCTATTGCGAGAATTTACGTCATGATAAATACAGCCATGCCAATTTTCATGTTTATATTCCTAACAATTCCATGTACTTCGTTACTTAGATCATCTTTAGATCTTTTTCTGCTTTGTTTAGTCTTTCTATTTTTTAGAATTCGTTCTACAACGAGCATTTACATCTTATTAATTACTACCATGCCAAAGTTCTAGTTTCTAACCCCAACAGTATCCCAAAAATTTCAGTATTCCAAATAAATCATAGTTTAGAAACTTTCTAGAAATTTTTACGTTTATCCGTCAAATTGAACCTTTTAGAGAGCGTTCATTACGAGTATTTACATCTTAAAAGTAACTACCGCATCAAATTTAAAGTTTCTAACCCAATCAATATCACAGAAATCGCAATTTTAGAAATTTTTGCTCCTGCAGCGATGTAGGTTCTTGCACTGACATAAAATAGTCTTTTTTTCGGAGCAGAGATGGCCACCAACATTTTTTTAAGTTCGCTATGTAGTTTCAGAGATAACACCTCACAAACGTATAAGCATTAATAATATTATATACTTTCTAATATTATAACGCTTTATAATATTACCATTAGATGTACAGATACAAAAGCCATTTATCTGTTACAAACTAAAGTGCCGGCGTTGCCCAGAATTTGAAGGATGTTTGTTCTGAAAAATCAATTTCAAAATTTAACATACAACACAAAACAAACATTAAAAAAGCAGTCGAAATTTTGTACGAATGAATCATATGAAAACGCTATATAAAAATGTATAAATGTATATAACAGACGCAAAAGAATACAGCTATAAATGAACTTATTTCAATTTATAATTGGAGAAATAATGTTAAAATGGGCCAATATTTCCCTAATCGGGTTTTTATCATGCTTCAATACATTTTTCACACTCATATGACGTTATAGTATATCCACCACGTCCTTTATATTTCCAATATGACGTAATATTTTCCTCTTTCACGGGGAAACATTGAAATAGAAAAATTATGAAGTTATATTCACTTTCATTTAAATTCGTCAAACCATTTATTTCATTTTCATACTTCACGTGAATATCTTGCAATAGAAAAGTTATGACGTAATATTCACCTTTTTTAAAAATTCGTCAAACTATTTATTTCATTTTCATTTTTCACGTGGAAATCTTGCAGTAGAAAATTAATTATTGTAGTAATAATTTTATTGTGTTTTTTAATTGTTGGCAACTGCTATAACGAAAAATGTTTAAATTTGACAAGAAATTGCTGTTAAATTGGTGGTTTTTTATTAATTAAAAATTAACTATAAATTTTTTCGATTCCGGATTACTTTAGTTGCCTTGGCCATGTTTTAATACACATGTACGTATCTTTTCACAATTTTGTCTTCCAAATTGTGGATTTTTATAGAATTACAAACAGACAGATAGACAAGTTTTCATTTTTATATATCTCTCTATTCTAAAAAAAGTAACTAACGCTCGCTGTCACTGCCGCCGCCGTCGGTTTTGAATTTTTTGTGACCGGAGGTCTTTCTTCGTTAATATTAAGAAAACTATTGCATACAAAAAATATGAAAATCGGTGGTATTATAGCGAAATGTTTGATCAACACGCTAATGCATACAGTTTTCAAATCGAAGAATTATTTTAAGAGATATTTAATGCTAAAGTTGGACAAAATCGTTCCATTAAAAAAAAATTTTATAGGAGCAAAAGCTATACATGTGAATTTAATCATTTTTAGATCATTTTATTCAATAGAAAATCCCGGTGTGCAGATTTCATTAATTTTTTTAATTTGACTCATTTTTTGAGGTTTTATTTCTATTTTAAATTCAAATATTCAGCATTTTGACTGTTATTTTTTACATATTTTAGAAAATGGTATTAATTTAAACTGTTGCCAACTATATAAACAGCGCAAACAATACTGTTTGCTTTAAAAAAAATTATTTACACGTTACTATTATAAACAGAAAAAAAACCTTCAAATTAGAATTAAATAATTAGGTATAAAAAGCAGGCACTTATTGGAAATTACGCCATTAAAACTATATTTACATGTGAATTTTGAAAGAGAAAGGATATTGTAAAATAAATTCATTAACATGCGTTAGAAGTCTGAAATAGAAGAAATTGCGTTACATTACACTTATTATGCAAAATGAACAAAAAATAGTATTGCAAAACAGTTTAAATTTAAAAATTGCGCGAGACAAAATATTAGAGGTTAAATATTAGATTTGTTCAAAATCTTATTATTTGTCGTTTGATGTGAGGTGTTCAGCTATAAGTATGCAAATTTTCATTTCTCCAACATAATTTGGGGAAATATATTTAGGTTAGAAAAATTGCTTAAAATACACATGTTAGATCCCAGAGGGTTAAATATTAGACTTTTTCAAAATTTTATTATTTGCCGTTTGATGTGAGGAGTTCAGCTATAAGTATGCAAAATTTCATGTCTCCGACTTAATTAGTGGCTGAGTTAGAAAAATTGCTTAAAATACACAAGTTAGAGCCCAGAGGGTTAAATATTAGACCTTTTTCAAAATTTTATTATTTGTCGTTTGATGTGAGGATTTTAGCTATAAGTATGTAAAATTTCATGTGTCCAACTTAATTAGGGGCTGAGTTAGAAAAATTGTTTAAAATACACAAGTTAGAGCCCAGAGGGTTAAATATTAGACTTTTTCAAAATTTTATTATTTGTCGTTTGATGTGATGTGTTCAGCTATACGTATGCAAAATGTCATGTCTCCAACTTAATTAGGGGCTGAGTTAGAAAAATTGCTTAAAATACAGAAATTAGAGACCGGAGGGTTAAATATGACTTTTTCAAAATTTTATGATTTATAGTGTTATCGCAAGTGTTCAGCTATAAGTATGCAAACTTTCGTGTCTCCAACTTAATTAGGGGCTGAATTAGAAAAATTGTTTTAAATACACAAGTTAGAGCGCAGAGGGTTAAATACACTGCTCAAAACAATTAAAGGATATTGCAGTTTTAGGTGGATTTTGTATCTGGTAAACTGTTTAGCTGATTGATACATGGTCGACAGACATAGTAGGTTATATGAGAATAAATTACACATGTTTGGCAGAAAAAAATGCATTTTATTGCGCATTTGTGTACTAAAGGAAAAAAAACACAATTTGTGCATATGAGAAAAAAAGAACAAGAAAAGGTGTTTTCTTCAAAGAAAATCATTTTCAGTAGGGGGTATGGTTTCCACGGGCGGCCAGCAACGTTGAACACCTTTGAGGCATGGACTCAATGAGGCTATTAATGACGAGTTGGGGTATTCTGCCCCACTCTTCCAGAAGAGCTCTTTCCAGTTCTTGGAGAGTTTGTGGGGGTTGTTGGCGGCCAGAAACTCGTCTTCCTAGAGCGTCCCAAACGTGCTCGATTGGATTCATGTCTGGAGAACACGCTGGCCATTCCATTCGAACGATTCCTTCCTCGAAAAGGAAATCCTCCACCAGGTTTGCACGATGTGGCCTGCAGTTATCGTCCATTAAAATGAAGTTATCTCCGATTGCTGCAGCGTAAGGGACTACAAAAAGGTCTGAGGATCTCATCCCTATATCGGCGACCAGTCAGAGCTCCATCTCGAATGATGTAGAGGTCAGTGCGCCTGTCAATGGAGATGCCACCATACACCAACACTCCTCCACCGCCAAATCTGACACTTTCGTGCACGAACGCAGGATTATTCCTACTGCCACGGTCCCTCCAGATGAAAATACGCCTATTATCCGGATGCACAGAAAAACGGGACTCGTCAGAAAACAGAATATTGCTCCATTCATTTCTCCTCCAGTTGACATGCTCGGTTGCCCACTCCCTGCGGTCGCGACGATGCCTTGATGTTAATCTAACACATACCATCGGTCGGCGAGCATAGAGACCTACAGCATGGATCCGGTTTCGGGCAGTCTGAGTTGAAATCGTGGTGCCTGTAGCCGAGCGAAGGTGTTGTTGGAGAAGAGTAGCGTTCATGGTTCGGTGTCTCCGAGCTGTTAACGCTAAATACCGATCTTCATTGGGCGTTGTTGCCCATCTACGACCTTGCCCTGGTCTTCGGCCTGCACATCCACTCTCGAAAAAACGGTTCCAGATCCTGGAAATGACACTTTGTGACACTCCAATGGCTTGCGGTACTTCGGCTTGAGTTTGGCGCCCTTCTAACCTACCAACAATTCTCAAAGCTTCTGAATCTGTCAAATGACTTCGTTGAAACATCGTACTCATCGAAACAAAGCAATCACTGAATGCCGATCATCCTTGTCTTCATTCTCTTTTATCCAGTGGAAAGACAAATTTCATTCGCTGCTGCTGAAGCGACGTTTTTGACGTCGAACTCAAAATTTGCATACTCCACAGTTTGAAAACCAGAAAAATTTGCATTTGTGATTCTCTTTTTCTATTTTCGGCAAAAAAAAATTTCGTTTATATCTTTATTTTATATAAAACTTCAAATATCCTTTAATTGTTTTGAGCAGTGTATTAAACCTTTTTCAAAATTTTATTATTTGTCGTTTGATGTGAGATGTTCAGCTATAAGTATGCAAAATTTCATGTCTCCAACTTAATTAGTGGCTGAGTTAGAAAATTTGCTTAAAATACACAAGTTAGAGCCCAGAGGGTTAAATATTAGACTTTTTCAAAATTTTATTATTTGCCGTTTGATGTGTGGTGTTCAGCTATAATTATGCAAATTTTCAAGACTCCGACATGTATAGTTTCTGAGAACGGGCTCTGTGACAGACGGACAGACAGACAGACAAAGGAGTGAGACAGGTAGGGTTTCGTTAGATGAACAAAACTCTAAAAACATGCTGCGGATGACTGTAACAACATCCTAAAATTACATTACCATCAGCGATCTACCAATCCCGAATTTAGTTTATATTCATTTCATATATTCTTATTCTTTTGTGTGGCCCTGTAAAATAACTATCAATATTATATACAGTAAAACCTCTGAATAGCGGACACCCCGAGAATGCAGAATTTGTCCTCTATTTAGAGGTGACCGCTACTGAGAGTAAAACAGGTACAGTTATTTAAGAGTTGGTAATCGAAAAAATGTCCGCTAAATAGAGGTATCCGCTAATCGGGTGTGTCCGCTATGGAGGTTTTATCAGTAAAACCTCTGAATAGCGAACACCTCGGGAGGGCAGAATTTGTCCTCTATTTGGAGGTGTCCGCTACTGAGAGTAAAAAATGTACAGTTATTTAAGGGTTGGTAATCGAAAAAATGAGTGTCCACTAGAGGTGTCCATAGAGGTCCATAGAGGTGCCCACTAATCGGGTGTGTCCGTTATGGAGGTTTTACTGCATAATAATATCATCCTTTAAAAGAAAATTGCATGCTGTATGATAGACAGACAGACATCCAGAGAAAGATAACCTCCCGGAGCAATAAACACTGATGTCTTTTGTTTTAATCATCCACAATTGTATGTCATACAACAGGCCAGATTTTATACAACAGGCTAAAAACGGTCACCGTGGTACGGAGTACTGTATTATTATTTGTTTGCCCACCAAAACTGGGTGCCACGGGTTGTTGCAAGGTTTGTGATCACGTGGTTGAAACTGATCTATTCAATATTAATGCGTTCGTATTTTTTTTTTTTTATTATTTGCTCCATGTGCTCAAACCAGTTGTCTACGAAAACATCAACCGGTGAAAGTGACGCACACCAAATTTCTGTGACGTATGCAGATAAATTGTTCCTTTTTATCAGTTTTTTCTACATAATTTTTAAACGGTTTGGAACTTATTTTTTATAGTAGGCGACTTTATTTATTCAGTAGGCGACCCTCATAGGTACCTTCTGGTGCAATCAGAAACGAAATCCGACAAATATTTTTTGAGTTATACTTGACGAAAGGTTTTTATTAGGCTTTTTTTTTAGTGGGACATGGCGTTAATATCCATCGTAGTAGTAATGTGTCCGGACAGTAATATTTCGCTGAGTATTAGCCTTCGCTTCGCTCAGACAATTAAGATTCGATAAAAAACCGTTTTTTGATTTTTGTAACATTATTTCGAGATTTTTCAGAACGAAAATTTATGATATTCTTAAATATGCTTAGGTAGGGCATAGCCAAAAAAAATTATGAATCACAAGTCTAAAGCATAAAGAATGTAGTATATATATAATTTTTAAACAAGAAGAAAAAACTATCTTATTGACAAATTATTTACACGTCAGGTGAAGACAATTGTTTCTCTATTTCCTAATACACCTTCCAAAATGTGACATTTTCTTCGGTTATTCTTGCGAAAAATCGTTACAGACTGCTTGAGGAACTAATGAAGGTTAATTAATAAATTCTTGTTATTATTACCAAATGCTCTTTTTACTATCTAAACTTTCTCGTGCCCTATTGATTCTCAATACTTCTTCGATGCCTACTTTTTGTGTTGACAGTGCTTGTAAAAGATATGTACTGGCATTTTTTAGGATTAAATGTTAGTACAATGACCTTAGAAACCTTTCATTTTGTCGGGGATTTATTACTCCAGCGTCAGCTGCGTGCGGCATTTTAGTAATTAAAAAGAAACACACAAAACATTAAAATTAAATATATTTGGATTATGTTAAAGCTAAATAACAAAACACAATTGGAAATAGTAAAACTACACCAGTAGATCCTGGATGTGGACAGAAGGGTTTTGTTTTTGAAATTACATTTATGATGAATAATTCATACTTTACACAATATCGCTGTACCGTTATATAAGAGGGCTGTTCGATAAAAAATTACCATAATTTTTTTATATTAACGTATCCTCCCTCATCGTCTGAATTTTTTATCTGTGTATCGTTATATAAGAGGGCTGTTCGATAAAAAATTACCATAATTTTTTTATATTAACGTATCCTCCCTCATCGTCTGAATTTTTTATGGTTCATTTCAAAGTAGTTCATATACAATGCAGTACACATGACCCACACTTTTTTGCACTTCAAAGGCATGCTGGAAATCACTTTTTTAAATAGGTCTGTCAAACTCGCTTCCGCTATCTTCACTAATACTTCTAATGATGAAAAATACTTTCCACAAAGGTGTTTCTTTACATTAGGAAATTCATCTCATTTTCCTGTAACACCACCTTCAATTTTGAACACACTTCTTCTCGAACGTCTTGTTGTTCCTGTATGAAAAGTCTTGAACTCGCAGGGCACAAACACGTCTCATGTTCACTTTTCTGTTATCAACGTGTGGGTCGCACGCAATTATATCTGCAATATTTTTAACTGTCTAACATATCTAACGATCTTCTCTGACAATAATAGAACCAGTATTAATGTATGCGCAGTTACAGGAACTGCGGGTCCATATTATTTGGAAGATGACTGTGTTTCTTTTCCTGAAACACCTCAATCCATCTTCTAACTGTGCTACAAGGAAAAAAAGGCCCTTCGTAAGCAAGCTTCCTATATTCTATATCATACGCTTTGACTGATGATTTTTTCAGGCAAAAGCGAAATTTCCAATAGCTGAGACTCTTACTGCTCATTGCGTGTTATCTCCATTTTTCTCGTACTCGAAACTGAAAATATCTGAACTTTCGTGGGTGCCGCTCGCATACTATTGGAAATAAATGAAAAAATATTACCACGTTTTCATTGCACATTCAGCTAACAATGGAACATAAAAGTAAATTTGTCTTTTTTTATTCTTTATTGAACAGTCCTCGTACATCTGTTGTGTTATCTGAGGTTAGTTTATTATGTCGAATATTGCTTTATGTGTCTTCAGTATTTATTTTTTATGTTATGAGATTCACTCATAAATTTTGGAATTCCATTTTTTATATTCTGAATTGTTTTATTAACTTTTTTTTGGTTTTTCCGTGTACTCGGATTGTCTTGGGGTTTTTTCTATGTTCGTATTTATTAAGAATTTCCAACATAGTTGTGAAGGGGACTGGATGTAGTAAACAGCCTTTTTCACATAGTTATAATAATTGCGCATAAAGCTAAATTTTTGCGCACCCCTCTTGTCTCATTGGACGCTGTACTTCCATGTGTCTAGATAGCTGTCTCGCGTACCTCAGTGTTGTGACTTAGAACACATGTTCCTATGAAGTAGCTGTTTGTTACCTTTCTGAGTTGACAGAAAATTTTGCACAGGGATTTCTAATCACCCTTTATTTAAAGAAAAAAATCTTTTTCATGCCCTTGTCTTGAGAATTAGCTACACTGAAGGAAACTATAACAATAGAGTTGAGACTGACAAGAGAAGAATAAGTGGTACACTATATCTGTCGCAGTTTCATTCTTTAGCTGTTTTACATGATATCTGTTTTGAATTCATTTTTTTAAATTTTATAATACCCAATATGTCATGTAAAATTAGTCAAGTGTATTTATAGTTATTACTATATTGTTATGGTTATTGTTATACATACAACAGAATATAACAATATATGTGTATTATATATTGTTATATATGGTTATTGTTATATATACCACTAGTTCTAAACAGTTTTTGATAATTTTTGTGATATCATTTTTGTGGCATCAAATTAAAAATTTTCAAAGCTTCAAATTATATTTGTACGATTCGTCATGAAAAAAAATTCAAGTTGCCGATATGGGATAGATTAAATTAACAGCAGTTAACAATAATTTTGCACCCAATGATGCGTGTTATAGTATTTGCAAATAATAACTAAAAAAATTGTTTCTCATTTATAAGAGTATTTACTGCATCAGCATAAATTCGAAAGAATTTAATCAATTCCTCTTATTATTACAAACATGAATTTAAAAGTAATCGAAAATTTAAAAAAAGCTCATAACTATCATGTTTATTAAATAACAATATAGTGTACAAAAAGCTGCAATAAATACTTTGTATTCTTTGAAAAGGTTAAATTGAGTTAACAACAAAAAAAAATTAACGAAGTTTTGCCTCCCAAAAAAAAACATATTTAAGAATTCCCATTATTCAAACGTTTGAAAATGATGTTTCAAAATATCCATTTAAATATTTATAATAATATTCGGTCTACAAAAGTGAATTCGATTTTTTATATATATTTGCTGTTAAGCATTATTAAGGAATATATTACCTTAAGTAATTTAAAATATCAAATAAAAATTGTTGCTTTTTGGAATTCTTCCGTCAGTAAAATACATAGTTGAAAAACTAACTTAGTCCATTTTATGGCTATAATAAATGTTAAGTTAATTATTTAATACAAATAGTGTTTTATAAATACAAGCCAGAGATCGTTGAAAATTCATATTGATTCTGGACATGTTACAAGGTTGCTCATAGCAACAAGCATAACCTAAGAACATATTTATTAATATTTATTATTGTCATTTATGTAAGTATTAGTAGGCATTGGTGATGAGTTTTAATTTATTTTAAAACGTGTCGCAGTGAATGATAAAAAAAAAAAATCCCTCTAAAAGTAATGTTATGTTGTAAAGAATTGTGATTTTTGTGAAAAAACATATAGCAGGAAAATACACATTTTCATTGTTCTGAACTTTACAATCTTTTAAAAAAAGATATTTTTCTGCGTATCCCTAACATGGATTTTAAGTGAACTCTGATTCTCTTACTCGATCTTCAATTCAAACTATTACATACTTATAAGTACAGTAACATTACTTTTTTATATTTAAATGTTAAATTTAAGCATTCAGATTTACAATTGTGAAACATTCTTATTTTCTGTACTTCAAAACATCTAATGATTTGTTGCCTTGACAGCAGAATTATAAAACACGGATCTAAAAAAAAACTTCAAGAAGAAAAAAGTCATCATTATAAAATACTGATACAAAAGCAAACTGAAACTCAAAAGGAAAGCTATTGCATTCTATGTTTGTAGTCATTGAAACCAATACTTAATGTTGAACTTTTTTTAATATATTAAACAATTAACGGCAAGTGCATAACTCAAACACATGTTGATTTCAGAATATTTCTACCTGAAAAAATATGCTTGAATAATGTTGTTGGACGGATGCAGATTTACAATTTTGAAACATTCTTATTTTGTGTACCCTGATACATGTAATAATATATTGCTTTCGCAGTAGAATTATAAAGCAATGATCCAACAAAAAACTTCAAGAAGAAAAAAAGTCATTATAAAATACCGATACAAAAACAAATTGAAACTCAAAAGAAAAGCTATTGCCTTCTATATTTGTCGCCATTCAAACCAACACTTAATGTTGGACTTTACGTTTAATAAGTTAACAACACATAATGTTTAATAAGTTAAAAAAATTAAATACATAACTCAAGCAATTATTGATTTGAAGGAAAAAATGCATTATTAAATACTGATACAAAAGCAAACTGATACTAAACAAAAACAAGCTATTGCCTTCTATGTTTGTCGTCATTAATAATGACACTTAATATTGGAGTATTTTTTAATAAGTTAACAAATTAAATATCTTACTGAAACAATTGTCGATTTCAGGAAACATGTACATGAAAACTTAAGCTTGAATGATGTTCGTGGGCTATTAGATGAAGAAAATTTTTTTAATTATTTTTTTAATATGTGAGATACAACTTTTTACAGGTACATGTTTTACAACAACAACAACAACAAAAAATAGAAAAGCCTTGTCGTAAAAGATATTCCGAAATTATTTATCCATAGAAAGCATTTTACAATATAATAAGCTGTTAAAGATTAAAATGGTAGCTTTTCCATGCTTTAAGCCAATCAGAATTAGCATATAAAGTAGCAACATATTTTTGAAAAATTTGTATTCTTACTGTAAAGTATATGTTCCTGAAAAACAAAAAGAAAGACTGTGAGATGTGAAAATAAGTTATTTTTGCTATTTTTAATTTGGAAGAACTAAAAAATAAAATTAAACTATATTTCTAAAGTTAAATGTTTGACAGACATATGAGAAAAATGCTATAGGAAAATATATCGCATAAAATAATTTCAAGAATCACTTGAGCGAGCAATGAAACCGGAACCAATAATTTAACTAACAGGATTAGGCAATTCTAATACTTTTTTAGATAACATTTAGATAACAGGTTTCGAGAAAATCAATTCGTAGCTTGAAAAGTTTTTAAAAACGATTATGAAAATGCATTCCAAAATGCTGTTTAGATCTAAAAACCACATACATCAAACCGCAGCACAGAGATTAGTAGTGTACAAAAATATAGAAAGAAGTTTTTCGCCCTTTAATATTTACTTATGGATTCATTTAATTGGCTATACGGAGAAATTCAGGTATCCAAAGTGTGAAAACTTCATAAAAGTGACGACAATTTCCATAATCTTTACTATAATTTTGGAAGGATTACAACTTTATGTAATAATTGGAAAGTTTCTTCATATGAATACATACAGTAAGAAATTTTACATGCGCAACATTTTCTTGATGTGTGAGATGATTTTAAGGTTCTTAGTTATTGTTAAACGAAGGCAATTTTCTATTCTTATTAGACGTTTAGCAAAAACATATTCAATCATTGTATCAACAAATAATACGTTAAATTTCAAATTTAATCTCTGGTTAATTTTACTTTTAGATGACTTTATGGTTATCGCAATAACACTTTTAGGCTTTGCCAAAATAACAACACCTCATTTATTAGGTTATTTAGGAGATAATTATTACTTTTTTTCCATTCCACCTCCATATTCAACTCCAGTTTTCTACATGCACTCTTTCATAAGTAATATGACTTGCCTATCATCGACTATTCCAATTTACTTTTGTTGCATATGTTATGTTCTTAAAAACATATTACTAGAGTTTAAAAATCTGATTCAGCAACAGAGACTGGATGTAGCATATTTATCAACCATCCACAATAAAATACTAAAAACTATTTCTTTAGTAAATAAGGTTTTCCATTCAATATTATGTCTAACTTTAGGCATTTCCCTTACATGGATATTTTATGAGTCTTACATTCTTATTTTTATCAAAATAAGTTCTGGTTATGAAAGGGCATATAGATCTCTCTATCTTATTTTTTACTGTATTAAATTCATTAGCATATGTGTGTTTGCTTCTTCTATAACTGAAACTGCTACTGATATAAAACAACTTATTTCAAAGTATCCTCTCGACACTTGTCCCTGGAAAAACGTACATTGGATTCTAAGCGTGGACGAAAGATTTTACTTATTTGTGCTTTTCGATAAAATTGTAGTGGACAAAAGTCTAATTTTGTCCGCTGCTGCTGCACTTCTTACATATGGCGTTATATTTACAACTTTCTATGCGAACACATAATACGTCGAGGGATGAAAACTTCAATAAATTAACATTCTATTCAACTGCATCATTCTTGTAAATTACTTTGTCAACTGCACCACTCTTATCAAATTACTTTCTCAACTGCATCCTTCTTATCAAATTACTTTTTCATTCTCTTGATGTAAGCATGTCTAAAAATTCAACTATACTGTACTGGATGTCGGCTATGCACAATAATTCAATTTTGAATGAAAAATTTCATGAAATTAACCGTTTTTTAACTATTTAAAATCAGAAATGGCTGTTTTACAAAATTAAAAAAGGATGCACGACATTTATTTTTCTCAGATTCCACTACTACATATACTCTGCACATCTTAAGAGCTTACTTTACGTTTATTCCTGTCAAAGAAAAACGTCATGTTATATATGAATACGCTTAAATAAAATTCTAATGGCATCGTTTATGTCAGGAGGAAAACGCAGTATAGAAAATTCTAGATTCAAAAACACCCTTATGTCTTTTAACCTTTTATGTCTCGACGGTAGTTTAAAGCACCATTATAATAACTTGTTATAAAATTCCCTTAATACACCGATTAGTAGTAATACAGTTTAGATTGAGTTATGTATATGCTTTACTTTATCTTGTTCCAAAAGTATTATTAGTTGCACAAAACAAAAATATTTTTAAATGGATGATTTGTTTTGCCTTTGCATCTTTTCAGCTTTCTAGACGTTGAAAGATTGGGCGGGAAAAGTTTCAGTTCGGAAATATTATATATTCTAAGAATATTATATTTGCAAATTTCTTAATTCTACAAAGTACAAAAAAAAAATATTTTAAATAAAATATTTGAGTGGAGTTATACATATTAAAAAAATCCCTATAAATTCAAATTTAATTAATTAATTTTAATTGACAAATTTTTTTCAAAAATTCACAAAAAATGATTTAGAAGATGACATTGTCACGAATTCATAATTCGAGCATAAAGGGTTAAAACGTGCATTTTAATATATTTTTTCACTTATCTGATAAATTGACATTTTTTATGGATTTATTCATATATCGCAACTCTTTCATGCTTCGAAGATTTTGAATTTTTGTACTCCCCATTTTCATTTTAATTCATGCTTTGGCAAGGAGGATGTGGTTCTTTTTTAAAAAATACCATATTCTGATCTGGCATTGAAGGAACTATCGTACAGGAGATCTCCGCCTAGTCTTTGTTTGTGATTGTTCCTATGATCTTCCATATTTCTAAAGGTGTTATTACACGATAGGTCAAAGTCGCTTCAAATTCCAGGCGTCTCCATGTTATTCCTATGGATCCAGGAGAGTCGCTCGGAAAGCAAGTAACTTTTTTCTATCGGAGCGTCTTTGACGCCTGAAACGAAACAAGTCGCCTGTAACAGCCAATCAAATGCTTGGAAATCTGATAATAGAAAAGCCTATTCCGGAACAGCAAATGAAATTCTTGAAAAATACGTATGTTTCAGGAAATCTGACGAGTCGTGAGCCGGCTTTTGTCGCTAGATGCCTGGAATTTCAAGTGACTTTGGCTCCTCGTGTAATAACACCTTGGCTTTTGTCGCTAGACGCCTGGAATTTCAAGCGACTTTGACTTCTCGTGTAATAACACCTTTAGGATATTGCTAGGGGGTTTTTTGCGGGTGCTTGGACATCATCTAAACTTTTTGACATATTTCATGGAGTTGTTCTCGCAACATTCAGATTTCAGTTTTTATTATGTTTGGTGAAGTTCTGAAAAGGATACAGACCGTTAAACCCAATGATTTTCTTTTCATCGTGGTCAAGATCTTGCTTCAATTTAAGTTCATAATTATGGCTTGATTAATAAATTTTTTTCCCAGTCATCCAAGTTTACTGAGCAAAACATTATAATTAAAGGATTAACCCACCAAATAAAGGGCACATGATTTCATTCGACCGTCGAAATGAAGTGTTATAGAGCATGGTCAGTATCTGGTAGAGAGACATCTTTGAAACATTACGCTGCTGTTGGCACAAGCTCGAATGTCATATAGCCGCATCTAAAATCCGTTATATGCAGAGTCGTTTTGTGGGCAGGTTACAGTGCCAACAAAATAAATCTTAGATTAATTTTAACACAATTATACTAATTGGTAAATAAAACATATTAGATGTAAATTTCCAACTGGGCGAAAAATATCCGGACCAGGATTCGAACCAGGGACCTCCTGGCTGAAGCCGACAGTGCTCTGCCATCTGAGCTGAGGTTTGCTGGGTGAAAAAATTCCACCAGATTCGTCCGTGATAGATCAGATGGCAGAGCACTGGCGGCTTCAGCCAGGTCCCTGGTTCGAATCCTGGTCCGGACATTTTTCGCCTAGTTGGAAATTTACATCTAATATAAAATAAATCTTGTCAATCACTGAACAATTTTAAAAAGCCCTCTTTTCAAAACACTACCAGAACTACAAAAAATAAAAGGAGAACGCGGAGTTATCTCAAGCTGCTAGGTCCACCACTCTAGCTGACCAACGGGTGATAGAAACCCTCGTCAGCCTCTTCTGTTTAAAGCAGGAAAAAATAAAATGAGACATCTAAACATTGAGATTGTGGCGTGAGTGTCAAGATTTGTTTTGCTGGCACTGTGGAAGAAATGTAATAGTGGTACTGACCAGGGGGGCATTTGCCATCCCTTATGCAACAAGGATCAAAATTGGAGGACGGGAAACTTTCGAGCCCAGTCAGTGTTTCTGCTTCTGTCATATGTCGTGGACTGGAAACTACATTTTTCCTCAGTCCTTTAGAGAAAAGGTCTGGTGATAAGTTGGTAGGGCGTACAAGTTAACAACAATTTATCAAATATAACTTACTCAAAAACCCATGTTCTTCGAAATAAGAAACTGTCAATGACAGCTTATTTTTAAAGGAAATCGACTAATATTTATATGATATTAAATATAACCTTCCCTGAACTGAGGGGATCAGGGTGATTTTCTACGAAAGATAACCTGAACAGTTTTCCTGATTTTAGCAGTATCAACTCAATTACAAGTCCTGTATATTGGTATGGAGAAACTGCTCTTCAGAAAATACCTTCAGGTATTTTCACGGTTCAGCTTGGGAAAATTCTGAAAAAAAAATCAATATTATTTTTATTTGGAATAAATAATGTTAGCATAATCTATGAATATCTTTTTATAGAATACATTTTTACTCGTCGCTACATTCAGTTCTACTACAAAGGCAAAATAATTCGTTATTAATTTTATTTTCCTTCTTTCATCATACAAAATTATTTACTTTTTATATTGCAAACGTATATTTGATTAAATCGTTCATATATAATTATATAAGTAAGCCTATAAATATAACTTATATTTTGTTGTAAACCACTACTTTAAGACTGTTCTGAACAAGAATACTTCAACTAAACAAACCCGGTATTTTAGACATTTCAATTCTAATTTATTAAAATATTTTAAATAAGTAATTTGCTTTCTTATTTTAGACGCATGTGAAATAATAGGTGTTAAAAATTTGAAGTCAATAAAGGAATGTAAAATTAAAATAACTATTGAATTCAAAATTTTCAATAGTATAATTGTAATATTTTGAAATAGAAAATACATTTTCTGAAAATATGATTTTTATATTTTGAATCATTTTAAATTATCTTAATAGCAACATTTGGAAAACAATTTTTTTTTTCTGAGGATGAACAGATTTGAAAAATTTAAATTGAAAGCTTTTCTGGAGTTACCATCTTATATAATATCTATATTATAAAGGACAAACATATCTGTGCGTAACGCATACGCCATTTTGCGTATGGCAACACTTTGAAATTTGAAATGAAATTTTGGTTTTGCAATTTTCTCTACTGCAAATTTTTAAACTTCTAAATATCGCATATTTTAAATTTTTACACCGTCGTATAAGGAAAAAAATGCTCTTTTAAATGCAGTTTGTTTGAAAGCTGTATCTCAATTAATTTTTGAGATATTAATTTATTTTGCAGTTTTTAATACCATTTTTCTTATCGTGGCAACAAAAGTACCTCATTTCTATTGAAAGTCATTGAAAGTAAAAGGAAAATAGTTGAAAATAGGAGATACTGTATCTTTTTGTTGCCATTTCTCATAAAACCTGAAAAAATAATTGAATATAAAATATGGGTAATGTGAAGAATATTGTCAGTTATTCCGTGATAATGACGTCATATGCACACTTTTCTATAGACGAAGTTTAAGACTGGGTTGTAAAAGTAGATTGCTTTAGCGGATGCAAATGACGTCATTTTATAAAAAAAGCGTGTATTTTAACTCTTAAACCTGAATTATGTTTTGTAGAAGTGCGTCATTTTCACAGCCCAGCTGCTTTGAAACTCTTCACAGGTGAAAATGCTTCACTTTTGAAAATAATGTAATCGAAAGCACACACTGATAAACGCAATGTTTTACAAAAATGTAGAGTGTCTTTATAAAAGATAGGTGACATGCAAATAATAGCGGTTTATATTAAAGAAATGGATGATTCTCGCCTGGATGGATTTGCTTCGCCAAGTTAGACAAGCAAACAAATGATTCGTGGTTTAAAATAATATCGTACTCCTGAAGTTTTTGTTAAAAATTCTCTCGAATAATAAAATTTTAATGCTATTCTTTTGGACATTCTACTATAATTTTATCAAAATAACATAATTTGCTTAATTTAATTTTTCCTAATTTTATATAATCTATATATTTAAAACACAAGTGTGTTTTTTAGTCATCTGCCCTGATCTTTCTGCTGAACCAATTTTACTAATATATATTTTTTTAAACTGTCACACTATCTGTTTTTTTTTTAAATATCCCCACTTTTACAATTTAATTTTAAAAGCATTTTATAAAATTTCTTCAAAATGATGAAAATTAGATAGCTTTCATTGCTGCAGAAAGAGAGAAATAATGAGGTATTTTAAACTTTATTCATGCTTCAATAAAAATTCAAAATTGTTGTATAGTGTTTAGTGGCACAAAATCTCATTAGGAGCAGAATATTATATTACGGCATAATAACGAAAAATGACATACTGCTTTTGAAAACACGCATTTTTCCTCATAAATTTTCTATAGTGATTTTCCTTCTGCATGGGTACTAATACTAAGTTTCAGACACTAGGCGAAATGCTTATTTAAGTGAAAATGAAGTCATATTTAAAAGAAAACAATCATTTTCTTAGATAAAACTAAGCCTTTTAACACAAATGCGTCTAAAAACCATAAATTACGGAAATTTTTACTTTCCAAAATTGAGATTAGAATCTCAAATAAAGAGTGCGTCTGTTCACATAAAAGATGTTGCTGGCAATCTTGACTTCAAGTTTTGAGTTAAAAGGATTTTTAAATGATCAAACAAAATACATTTTTTTAAATGATGAATATGGATATCAGAAATGCGTATTCAAATTTTGAGAAGGTGAAAATTGCTGTTTTCATTCCGGAAATCAAGCATAAGAGCCTCAATTGATAACCACATCCTAATAACTGATCTTTATTATATTTTATTGATTATGTATCTATATTATAAAGAACAAACCTATCTGTGCGTAACGCTGACGTCATTTTGCGAATGGCAATACTTCACGATCAAATTTTGGTCTTGAAATTTTCGCTACTGCATAATCGCTACTGCATTTTTTCAATCTTCTGACCATCATACATTTTCAATTTTTGTCGCATAGGAAAATAAATGTACTTTCAAATGCAATTTGTTTAAAAACTGTATTCATTGACTGATGTATTATATTTTCTAAAATAATTTTTAAGCATGATTTTTTAAAAAGTTTATCTTATCACGTGCCGGTTTCAATACATAAAATAATAAACATTTTGCACATAAAGCAACAAACATTTTTCAGCATTTGTTTCTGACTGTATTTGCATAATGAAATTAATACTTCCTTTATAAGCAAATAACAGAATAATATTAAAAAAACCCACCAAACTAACATATTTGTGAAAGACAAATTAACGAAATCAATACTTCTTTTATAAACAAATAAAAGAATAATATTGAAAAAACACAAATCTAACATATTTGTAATCGTACATTTTAAATTTATAGATCACCAAATAGGATTTTTTTTTAAAAATGGAATTTGTTTGCTAAGTTAATCTCAGTTTACTGATTGTCTATGGTTTTAAAAACAATTTTAAAGCATGAAATATTTTTTAATTTATCTATATCGCGCGGAGCTCGATTACGAAAGATTAATCCGTTTGCCCTTAAAACAAAATAAAGAGTTCATCATTTTCTTACGGCTAATTACTATTTAAAAAAAACTTCCCTATGAATAAATAAATAAAATAACATAAATAAAACACAAATTTACCAGACATGTCTAATCTCTGAAATTATCAAAATATAAAAGGATGCCATAAGTAGTAAAGCCTTAGCAAATAACTCTTAGCATGCGGCTAATAAGAAAATATCGCTTTTGATAAATTTCAAAAACGCATTTGATTGTATAATTCGTATTTTCCATATGAAAAATGTTTTTTTAATGTAAGTGGTCAATCTAAAAAATTTATTGCATATAAAACAATTGTTAGTTTTCAATTAAAAAAAATGTTTTCACCTATATCTTTTAATCCGGGAAGCCCGGGTACGGTCCCCTAGTACCTATAAATGACAAAATTTTTAACATTTTCAATAAATTCCAAAATCTTCACATAGAATCATTTTTAAATGCGCCTGGATATTAGCATATCCATATACATTGCGTACAGTGAATAATGAGAACGAATCCTAGCAACAGAGGAGATTTAAAACTATAATGTTCTATTTATTGTTTGAATATTTGGTAGTTTCAAATATTTTTTATTGAACAGCAAAGCCTTTTATCATTAAAAGTTTCTTTGATATCTTAAGTAGTTTGAACAACTTACTGTAAAACATGTAAGCATCTATTCTATTCCATTCAAAAACATTTCCTTACTTTTTGGTGGTTCTTTTCCACAAAAAGGAAAGTTTTTCAAGAACTTTGAAGACTATTCTTTTGAAAAAAGATTAAAAGCTCCTGTACTTTCTTAATGAATAAAAAGCATTAGTATACAATAATTTAACTTGTTGGTTTTTAACTTTTCGTATGTATTAGATCGGGAATTTTTGTTTAATTACATTTATTTAATTATTGAAGTTTTATACATTTTTTGGCAATTGTGAAATATTTTTCATTTAATGTTAGTAAAAGTGAAATCTTCCTTTTTTTTTTTCTTTTGCCTTATTTTATTGTTTATAGCATTTTGCAATGTAATTTATATTATATATCGATACTTAAAATTCTTGTATAGTATTTTGTTCTTTTAGAAAAATCAGCTAATATAACAACTAATATTGTTTGTTGAGTGTATATTTTAAATACATAGAGTTAAAATTTATCATAGATAGGTTGTTACCAGCACTGTTAAACTTTTCTGAAAAGTGATCCTAAGACGTTTTCTTTTAATAAATGTGAACTTCCGTTGTTTTGAAGTGTATGTATCAATATGGGAACTTGAGATTCAAAACTCTCCTTATCCAAAATTTAAAAAATCATTTGACGTCATAGCTAAAAGTATCTATTTTAAATATCGAAACTTTCATTCTTGCCTTTTTATTCCTTAATGAGAAAAAAAAAATAAATAGTAAAAAATGTTGAGGAAAAAAATCAATGTTTCTATTTCTTGCTTGAACGTGAAGGAAAGATTTTAAAATGTTTAAATTATTTGACATTATAGATAAAAATGTATATTTTAAAGATATAATTTTTTTCTTGCTTTCAGTTCATTTTGCCTGAAAAATATGTTAAATTACAGTAGAAAGATGATTGAGTTGAGCAAAAAAATATAATTTAATCCTGGATCAATTTGGATGGCAGCACTAAATATAATTTAGTTAAAATCGTTCGCAATATTCTAAAAAGAAAAAAAACGTGCATATTTCAAATGGAATGGAATGAATATAACCTTATTTAAAACCAATTTTTTATGTTAGTAATCAAAGGGCAATCTTGAACTTTTTTTAAGCATGACACTGGCTTATTGATCTTTACGCTTAATCAATATTATTATTGTTGACTTTTCCTTTATTAAAATTTTTAAGCATATAAAAGAGGGAAATTGGGATTTTGCAATTTTTTTAAAGTTTCTAAGCTATTTTTAAAAATGAATGAACTTACAAACTTGAGCAATTCGATCTTAATATTTAACACTACATCAGGCATCAATTTCACCAATGTTTTTGAATTCCTTTGATTTTTAACACATTTTTAATTTTCTCAAGTTTGGCAAATTTTCAATTTTTACAACTAATTTAATATAAATCATGGCGTTACCAAATTATTATTACTAAATAAATACGAAGATAATTTCTCGGAGGTTACAACACTATAAAAAGATTTAATTTATATTAAATAGTTTTTAAGATACGGAACTTCAACCTTGCAACTTTAAACGATTGCACACATGCCTTTCTATGTCACAAGTTTTTTGAGTGCCAGAACTTCTAAAATATCTTTTTTTTTTTTTTAGATAATTTGTAATGCTCTATTTGAATAGGAATTGAATCTGTGTACGAAATTTTATTAAAATCGGTTACTATGTGGCCATGACTTATTTTAGTTTTTGCTTATTTCGTGTGGAATACACTGTAAAAAAAAATCCGCAACGTTCCTGGGAAAAAATGGGCAGCTGAGTTGCCCATTATTTCCAAGAAACATTTCTTGAAAATGACTGGAACTTTACTGTATATGTTAAAAACTTTCTACAGAAATGCCAGTAAGTTTCCTGCGAAATACCAGGAATATTTCTGTTGACAGCAAAACATTACTGACATTTCACGGCATGCGGGATCCGCAGACGATTTTTACATTACCAGTTGACAATTTTCGCTTTATTATCATTATTTGTTAGAATGAAAAAATATTTTGAAATTGACATCAAAATTATTATTTATAATTTACACGAAAAAATAAATTTTCAGTTAAAATTCAATAAAGTAAATATATATATGATATATTGTTTCTGAACTTTGCTTAAAATATAAAAATATATAAATGTAAATAATAATTAGAAAAAATATCTAGACATAAAATATTTTGGATTTTCGTTAGTAATTATATTAGTTTACAAGTTAGATAAAATACATATAAATTTACATGAAAAAAAAAACCTAAACGTAATTGTATATTTTTTCCGAAAAAAAAAAAAAATTCAAATTTGCAGCAATTCAAAGTGTCAAATATATATCAAATTTAAATCAAATTGTAATAAAGTGTTAAAATATAAAATTAATTAAAAAAGAAAAAAAAAAGTCCGGAGGTAGCATCGAACTCAGGCCGTACGGGTGGCGTGCGAGCTTTCTGCGTCCACACCACGAAAGACACGTTGAGAGCTGCAAACTAATGGGTATTTGAAACGTATGCTAAACCTCGGCATCTAATTTCTGAAAATCTAAGTCCCATTTGAAGAAATCCTTTCACAAGAATAATTAGAGATAAGAACTCTAAAACATACTTTAAATTAATCAAAATCGGTGAGAATCATGTTTGATGGTCCCCTGGTTAATGGAAATCCAAATAATAGGTGTATTTTTTTTTACACGGTCTGCTCCTTAAACATTCCACAGACAAGTACGAGATATAATCTCTTAGCGATGTCACGGAGGTATTGTATTTTCATCTGAATTGTCTTGACAATAGAGACGTAAAGGATTATGTCGTCTATTGATTTATTTGCATTCCATATTGATTTTTTTACATTCATTTAAGGAATTCTTTTTCGACACTCGCGCGCGAGCAACGGATTATAGCAAAAAAATAATAAATGGCGGCCGCAGCGTTTTGCTGTTTCCAACTTTTGATTCAGGAACGTTTCAGATAAGAAAACCAGAATTTCACAGGAAAGAGCTAAATTATTCTGAAAACCTGAGAAAAGGCGAAACGTTCCTGGATTTTACATGGAACGTTACCATTTTTTTATACAGTGTAACCATATTCTAAAACAAAGTAACTAACGCTGTCACCGCCGTAGTAAATTAACTTTTTGTGACCACAGGTCTTTCTTCGCTAACATTAAGAAAACTACTGCATACAAAAATATAAAAATTGGTAGCATTGGGTAGAAATGTTTAATAAACACTCTGAAGTAGACAGTTTTTAAGTCTTGGGATTATTTAAGAACTGTTTAATGTTAAGGTTGGTCAAAATCGTTCCATTAAAAAGTTTTAGAGGAATTTAATCATTTTTTCTAAGGATGTACTTTACAAGCTTTCTTACATTTACTTTTTTAATTTGACTAATTTTTTTCAATTTTTTATTTTTTTTTAATTCAAATTTTCATCATTTCAAGAGATATTTTTTCGTATCTCATAACAGTTTATTATTTTAAATTGCTGCCAATTTAAATACAGCGCAAAGAATATTATTTCCTTTCAATTAAAAATGTAGTTACACGTGACTTTTAGTAACAGAAAAAAACTTTAACGTTGTGTTTCGTAATGAAATGATTACGTTTTAAAAGCAGGGAAATATTGAAAATTACGTCATAAAACTTGTATTTATACGTAATATTAAAAAATAAGGAAAACTCTAAAATAATAAATTAATTAATGTGTGTTAAAAAGCAGTAAATAGAAAAACTACGCCATGTTTAAAATGGCCAAATAATAATGCTACGAAACAAAGTAAATTTAAGAATACATTTACATGAGGCATTTATTTTATATTTCGAGATGACTTTTTAAAATAATATTGCCAATTTTAAGATAGCGCAAATAATAATATTTCCTTTCTAACAACAAAAGTATTTTCACGTGAATATTAAAAAGAGAAAGGAAACTCTGGCAAAAATTGAATCAGATTTAAAACAATACATTTAAAATGTCTCATTTAATATAATTTTATGATAGCGTTGTTAAATAAATCTGGGAGGTAAAGCTTCTTTTTATTTTATTTTAGCTTATTTTCAAATATTTAACTGGTCTTATTTAATCAAACATGAAAATGGCTATTACATGTCTCAGCAACAGCAGCAGCTGAAAATGTCTTAAAATTCCTCAGTGAAAGCTAAATGAATGGAAACCTGTTTACAGGGAGAGGGCCAGTGTTTTGTTTTTTAAATTATAATTCAATCTTCCATAATCTTTTTATAGCCGACTAAATTAGCCTCTTTTTAGAGTTTACGGTGTCTGAACAGTGGTTGACAGGAATACCTCGTAAGGGACAGAGCCCCCTAGTTATTCATTTTACATCGTTTCCTCAAAAGTTAAACAATATTCACATTGCACATCAATAAAAGAACTGTGCTACCGAAACACACATATATGTACATACACAAAGCGTTTCAAAAATTAGGCAAAAAGTAATGTACTAAGGTTTTCTTTTTAGTAGGTGCGACCGATAACAGGAGACGGACTCCTCAACGGACTATTATTGTGACGCCAAAAGTTAAATCTGTATTTCATAAAGCTTCAATATTGACAGTAACGCCTTACACAATTCTTCAGTTAACGAATGCATATCATGACAGTTATCGTAATCTTGTGGAGTCCTTTAAGCGTGATAAGGGAAAGTAAAAGTTGAAAAACAGAGTTGAAGATTTAAAAAAAATATCTTTGTTACTGTTTGATATCTCTGCGTGTAAGTGAAAATGACATTAGACTGCAATTGTAAAATGGTCCATGAGGTTTGTGAGTCTCCTGTCTCTATTATTTGTAACTGTGAAAAAGCAAAAAATATACCCATCATTGAACTAAAATTCTTGTACTTTCAAAGAATGCATGATATTGGTAAAATTGGAAGTGTGGACGTAAAGGAAACAAAAAAATGTGATTGGATGTGATGGCACTGTTACTAATACGGTGTGGAAAACCGGTGTTATTCACATTGAAGAAGAAGTTAAAAGACCACTACAGTGAGGAGAGGTGGTGGTGTATGCCACTTACATTTCAATGAGTTACCATTCCGGCATTTGTTTCAAACTTTAGATGGTGAAACGACTGGGCCAAAATCACTAGTCCGATTGGCAGACAGCTCAGTAAATGTGAGAAACTCCCAGTGGTAAATTTAACAGTGTTGAGTGTGAATTTCAAGAACTGACCGGCAAAATTTAAGCAAAGATCAGCAGTACCTACTAGACATTATTTGTACTATAAAAGCAGGCAGCTCTCTTGAAGATTTGTCTGTTCTGAGCCTGGCATACTTTCCACTCAAGGTGGGTAACGACGGAGAACAGAATTCTCCAGTTGTATTTAAGTAACAGACGAACACAAGATTATAGTTTCTTTTCTCCTAAAGTCTTATGTACCTGTATGGTTAAGTATTACAAAAAAGGAAAAACTTCACAAATGGGCCGGAACATGTATTGAAAGTTATAAAATCGTCAAAATTCCTCTCTGAAAACTTGCTGAAGGTCATTGAACCAGTAATTGAGAGAAACGCATTTTTTGCCAATCCAGAAAATTTGCTTTTGAGTATGATAGTAGATAAAAGGGATCATATACGAGAGTTATGTTTCAGAAGAATTATAAAGGCTAGAAACTTAGCTTCTAAAAGAAAGTCAATCAGGTGTTTTCAAACATCCAAAATCATTTTTCTAGCGACAGACTACATCGAAATGATTCACTGGAACTCTACTACACTTTCACCACCACCTTTTTCTGAGAAGAGTCACCAACGAAGAGATTTGGTCTAATGTCGAATCAGGTAAAACAGCGGCCCATTGGAAATTTGACTAATTCCCATGTCAATCACTAACAGTAGAATGGTGCGCGAAGCTGGTAACCGAGGCATCATAAAAAGTCTTCGGGTCCAGAGATGTTTTTATAAAAACGACACTTTTCTCGAGATCTTCTGTGCCTAGTTTTTCAAGCCAATCTTCTTTCAAACTTCCAAAAGATAGTAAAGACAAGTAAAGGACTATATTTTATTACAAAGTGAAATTACACTCAGGTACAATCAGATAAAGGTAATCAGATCGGGTAATAGTACAATCAGAAAAGTAGTTTTTATTTCAATGAAAATTTGTCATTTAAAAAAAAATGCCTTTTTAAAAAAAAACATAACCCGCTGCCAATGTGTTGCGAAATGTATTTATTTTTTCATTTATTTATCATTCCTATACTCTTTTCTACTAAAATATGTCTATTGCTGCTTGTTATATAAGTTATTTCATTTATTTCCATTTATTAGAAAAATTATCAAAATCGTGTTTTTTCTCAAATTTTAAGCCCGATGCGCTACCGCCAAACGTAAAAATTTATTTATTTTGTTATTGCTTTTTACTAAGCTACCCTAGACACAAGTTTTCCGCGGTATAGCGAATCAAAAAGAGAAAAAAAGTTTTTTTCGGCCCACCGTAGTAGACAAAAACCACATGCAATTTACGAAAAATTTCACATAATAAATAAACTGTACTTTTCTTTTGTTTCTGTATTAAAAAGATTATTTTTTAGAAGCTACAACCATTGCTCGAAAATTTTCTTTCTTTTTAGGGTTCCGTACTTCTAATATATAAAAATGAAAATTTGTCTGACTGCCTGTCTGTAATGCTATACAAATCTAAAGTTTGGAAGCCAGAATTGTGAAATGTTTTGTACATGTGTATTAAAACACGGCCGATGCAACTAAAGCAATCGGGAATCGAAATAATATATATTTAACATTTAATTAATAAAAAACCACCAATTTTTCAGCAGTTTCCAATCAAATTTAAACATATTTCGTCATAGCAACTACCAACAATTAAAAATTAACAATAAAATTCTGACAACAACGATTACCTATCTATTGCAAGACTCGTTCCATATTACGTACTCCACGCTGCAGTACAAAAAATCTGTAGCGGATATTACAAAAATTCTTTTACCTCACATGCAAATAATTAGAGATATACATATTACGTACGCTCCGCTGCAATTCTAAGAAGCTCTAGCGGGTATTACGATAATTCTTTTACCTCACATGCAACTTATCAGAGATTATTTAATTGCGCTTAATTATTACAAATTTTAAAATGTAAAGAAAAACATTTTATCATAAACATCAACAAAACATTTTATTCTATTTATTCCCTTATTCAAAGATATCGTTTTATCGTCTGCTGCCACAGTAACAAGATAAATTAAATTTCATAAAAAAAAAAGACACAAAAGTGGAAAAATATTTTACTAAATCGAATAGTTATTTTTAATTTTGATTTTAGAATTAAATTCATGAACTCCCGTGCATAGAACGAGTTAAACAGTTAGTATGTAATAAACAGTAGACCGGAGTGAAAAACAAAAAGTTTTGAGAATCGAATCGTAATAGTGCGGAAAATTTGCTACTCGTCAATACAAGCACAGTGAAAAAAAATTTTTTTGAAATCGTAGAATATCTTCCGTTCGCGCAACGCGTTCAAAGTTTTCGAATTTGAAAAAAATTGTACAAATATACGAAAAATCGTAAAAGGTGTAAACTTTTTCCGATCGAACACATTTTTTTGGACATACCATGACCTAGAGATGTAGAATGGAGGAAAAATACCACACACTACTTCTTTATCCCCTTCCAACCCCCTCAAGGGAGCGAAAATAGCCAATTTTCGTGGAAAAACCCGAAATTACAGGATATATAAATATTGACCAATGGACCAGATTTTTTTTTTTTTTTACATAAGGCAACCTTGAGGCTAAAAGTCGAAAACAATTCCCCCCCCCTTCGATAGGTCCCTTTGAACCCTGTCGAGGAGGTGACTTTTTGCGGCAAACATTATGTTTTGGTTTGTTTGCCACCCGGTCACCCGGCCTCTCCATATCGTTAGCCCCTTTCATCTTCGGTGCACTGTAATGCTGGCTGCGCTTGCGCACCGCTGGAATTCTGAGAAACGGAATGGGGGAGGAGTTAGCACAGTACCCGTACCTGGTAACGATCGATGTGCGTCACTCAGTTTTGCCCAGCGTCGCTGCGTGTTTCTGCTTGTCTCGCTTGTAAAAGAATATATCTCGCCTATAAAAGAAGCGCTGCTCTTGCTGAAAACTTTTCTTGTCGGCTTCGTTTAGAATCCCGTAGCTTGAATTCGATAACGGTCTCATCGATCACAAATTATCTTCCTTTAGCTTCATCACTCGAAGCGTTCGTACTCCCTGCCCATTTTTTGGTGCACCAAAACCACTGCCATCGGCAGTTCTTCCCACCTATGCTGACGTTGTCAAATGTTGGCATGAAGTGCAATACGCCATGTTATTGCAGCCTGGTGACTTTAAACCTGGAAGGAAGTTGGGCTTTTTAGAAGCGTCAAACACTGTTGCTCAACAGATTGAGTCACTGTATTTGAAGGCTTCGATTCCTACAATTGTCACACAAGAGTCGTTCAAAAGATAAAACAACTACATGATCGCTATTATGCTCTTCGTAAGTCATAGCCAAAAGACAAAGAACGGCTGGGAAACAGAAGAAGTACAATGACTTCATTCATCAATCGTATAACACATTATTTGACATATCAGCTTGCAATTGCAAGATGACACTAGAATGCAATTGCGGGAAAAACTTTGACAAGTGTATTTGTCCTAATCCTATAGCTGTCAGTTGCGATTGCCCTAAGGACAGGAAAATACCTACATTGGAACTGAAGTTTCTTTACGCACAAAGACACCTTAGGCTAGGTAAAATAGGACCGACGGTGCATAAAAAAGAAACACAAAAACTTACAACAAGGTTGCAAAGAAAAGCTCGTCATCTTGATCTCTCAGCACAGAAATGCAAAGCTTGCCTGGTTGCAGCACTGAACATGAAAGAGGGGAGACAAATGTTGAAGTCAATGAGGATGAGGATGATTTAGATTTTCAGCCCACACGCTCTTTGTCTGCTCTGTCAAGGAGCCCAGGCTCTTCGCAAATGCGCATGTTGCTTTCAACTACTGCTTTGACAAGTAATCGCTTTGGTCTGTCAGGCAGAATAACAGCTGCCATTACCTCTAGCGTGCAAAAAGACGCAGGTCTTAATACCGATAGTAATACATCTCAGATCGTTGATAGAAGCAAAATTAGACGAGAAAAAGAAAAGTGCAGGGCAATTCTGACTAATCTGGAGCAGCAGAAACATCAAATGAACGGCCCAATGTGTGTACTTTTATGGCAGGACCGATGACACTCTAGTGTTGGTTGACAAAGGAGGTAAACGATATCAGTCTGAACAAAAAGAAGACCACATTACAGTTGTTGAGGAACCGGGTTCTAAGTACCTTTGTCATTTAGTACCAATCTTAAAAAGTAGAAAGGACATTGCTAGCTCCATTGTAGACCTTTTCGAAGAAAACGGAATAGATACTTCTAAAATTCTAGTCGTCGGGTGTGATGGTATAGCAACAAACACTGGCTGGAAAAGTGGAGCAATCAAACATATAGAAATGCGTTTAAAGAGACGAACACAGTGGGTTATCTGTCTCCTGCATTTTAATGAGCTACCTTTGAGGCATCTTGTAGAAACATTTGATGGCAAAAACCACAGGGCCTCACTCTTTTTGTGGCCCTCTTGGCAAACAGCTGGCTGGTTGCGAGTCTTTGCCTGTAGTTGCTTTTAAGAGAATTAAATGCCACATCCCACACATTGACCAAGAAATCCTAAGTAAAGATCAGAGATACCTGCACGACATTGCTGTTTCCATTGCTACTGGGCCTTGATCCTCAGACCTTGCAAATCGAGATCCGAGACCAATATCTCATTCTCGGTGGTTAACGACAGTAAACAGGTTCCTGAGACTGTATATTTCATTGGACACTCCATCCGAAAATCTCATCAACATTGTCACGTACATTATGACAGTATACGTACCTCTGTGGTTCGAAATTAAGACAAGATCTTCAGTAGTTGAGGGACCTAAACATATTTTTGAATGCATCAAGAAATGTTGAAGCTTACCTGCAAAACTCCAAGAAGTGGTAACAAAGGTCATCCAAACAAATGCATTCTTTGCCCATCCGGAAAACATTCTCCTCTCAATGGTAGTAGATGATAGGCAACACGTTCGAGAGCTGGGACTTCGGTGGGTACTGAAATCCAAAGACACTCCCACAAAGGGCAAGTTTTCAAGTTCCGGCTATAAATTTTGACGCCGAGTATTATTATGACATTATAAATTGGTCTGAAACCAAGATTACCTGTCATCCTCTATTGGTAAACATTTCTTCAGCTGATATTGCAGACTTGGTTTCCAAGGGGAAAAAGCCAACTCTTCCTTTGAATCTGGCAGACATACCATGTCATACGCAAGCCGTAGAGCGCAGTGTCAAGCTGGTAACACAGGCCCCTCAAAAGTGTTTGGGCATGAGTGACGTGATGGTTTTATAAGAGCCACCCTCGCTTCTCGTGTTACCATGATAAGATTTGAAACTAAATCAGAATTCGCAGTACCTGTATCTGCATCTGCATAATTCTCCACGCCCACATTTTGGTTGGCTGGTTGGGTAGGGTGGGGGTGGGGACTCGCAGTGCAGCCACCTTTCCGTGGTGAGTCCTGAGTCGTCCTTAGAAGGAGGGGTCAAGAGCTGCACAATTTCGATCTCTCGAGGGAGGAGGAGGATTGTTGTCGACTTTTAGCCTCAAGTTTGCCTTATGCAAAAAAAAAAAAAAAAAAAAAAAAAAAAAAAAATCAGACCGATTCGTCAATATTTACATCTTCTGTAATTTTGTTTTTTTCCACGAAAATTGGCCATTTTCACCCCTTTGAGGGGGTTGGAAGAGGATAAAGGAGGAGTGTGTGATATTTTTTCCTCCATTCTACATCTCTAGGTCATGGTATGTACAAAAAATGTGTTCGATCGGAAAAAGTTTACACCTTTTTACGATTTTTCGTATAATTGTAAAATTTTTGTTCAAATTCAATAACTTTGAACGCGATGCGCGAACGGAAGATATTCTCCGATTTCAAATTTTTTTTTTCACTGTGCTTGTATTGACGAGTAGCAACTTTTCCGCACTATTACGATTCGATTTGCAAAACTTTTTGTTTTTCACTCCGGTCTAATAAACAGGTTACCATTTTAAAATCACTCATGTGTCTGTCTGCCAGTCTATGTCACAGCCGTTTTCCTCAACGACAACTTCAAACTTGGTAGAGTTGTAAAGGCTATTGACCCACATACTAACAGATTATTAGCCATTCACGAATATTTTTAGGGGAAATTTATGGGGAATAATTAAGTAATTTAAAAAGAAAATTTTTTTGTAATATTGTGTGGGATATAGTTTGAAAGATCTCGTAACACCGAACTCAAAAATATATTTGTTTTAATTTTAGGTATTGTATTTTCAAAGATATCGGCGAAAATGTACTGATAAAATATGTTCCCTCCACTATTTCCAAATCTACTGAAAATTAAATTTTGAAGGAAAAAAAATATGAGTTGTAGGAGTTGATTTATAAATACATACCTTGCGGGAAAACTAAAACGTTTATCGTTGTCTTACATAGTTTTTGAGAAAGACGTATTTTTCCGTTAGAGGAAAACTTTACTTTACGGAGGCTGAGGTATCTATAAACTCAAAACACTCAAAGGATTGTTGATAATGAGTTTCGAAAAAAAATTGTTCTTTATTGTTAATAAAAAACCAATGTATAAAAATGCACGGTAATTAGCCGAAACATAAATTAAACACGTACCCAGAAAAACGCGGCACGGACCAAGCTGGCGTAGCAGTTTTGGGACCTCTTATCGAAGTGCGCTTAGCAGAATGCCAAGATTAAACTTTGTAAAAGGTCTTTGTTTCAGGTAAGGCGAATCATAGCGATAAATAGTCAACGATTCCTTTAGCAACGACATTTTGTAATATAATAAATTAATAATACTTACAAGGGAACCACTTTTGGTGCTGCTTGCACTTAACATTGAGACCTGGTACATTTTAAAGGTCTATATTACGAAGTTTGAGAATTGATACAATTTTTCTGTTAAAATGATTTTTTTTATTGTACAGCAGCATAACTTGCTGAAGATGCTATTTTCGAGGTGACTTATTAGACTATTAATATGGTTTTTATTTTTTATTATTTTTTTTTTTTTAAGAAAAGCATTTAAAAAGATAAATTAGTCAATAATAAATATAAAATATTGAAAAAAAAAATTCCTTCAAAAACCTACGATTTTTATTTTGAAAAATTACAACATTACATTCACATTTTTGGCGGGTAAAAAGTTGGCGTTTTTTTCAAAAGTAGAGTTTTCCGGCAACCCTTGGTGAATGTCATAGCTACTTGTCGTGTGTGAAGTGAATAGTGTTTTGGACTAGTGGAATAGTGTTTAGGAATAGTGTTTTTTAGAAATTGTAATGTCTTACCTAATTCGGCACAGACTATTTTCTAAACTGTACACTGTAAATTAAAATGTCTGAAAATCAAAGACTTAAGTGTCTGAAACGGAGTGTTCAATTTTCAGACATTTTAAAATGTCTGAATTTTTTCAGACACTTTTTGCGTCTGAATTTCAGACACTTCAAACGTCTTAATAGCATCCTTTTTTTTTTTTTTTTTTTTTTTTTTTTTTTTTTTTTTTTTTTTTTTGTAAGCATCATACGTAGCCATGTTTGACCACGTTGAACCCTGGAAAAATATTTGGCTGGGGTCTTGCCCCCTCCACACGCCCTCCCCCCTCCCCCCCGCAGCCTGATTTTTTTGGTGCTCCTAATTTTGGTATGCAATTTTCGTTAAGCTGTTTATTTAAATCTTTTACGACATTTTACTGATTATAATCAATATTTTGAACTTCAGGAATAGAACAAGATTAAAGCAAAAAATATTTATCTAAATATTTCTTTTGATGATAAATATGATTTTGAATATGATTTTTTTAAAAATCTTATTTTACTTTAAAAGTTCAAAACATCGATTATATTCAGTACAATTTCGAAACGGATTTAAAATATAAGCTTTACAAATATTGCACATTAAATTTGGTAGCACTTAAATCGTAGGGGGACGGGACACTGCTTTAATACCCATGCTTTAATCAAGAAGTTCTTTTGCAAAAAATGCAACCCTACACTATGGTTATCTAAATAGAGATGTCCGGTACTCGGGAGTATCCATTGTGGAGGTTAATGGACATTCACGAATAGCGGACACCTCTATTTAGCGAATACTTTTTTAATCCGCAAAGCACACGCATACATATTTGTATATTTTTACCTCACAAAAGCAGACATCTCCGATCATCAGACAAATTCCGCGATCCCGAACTTTCCGCTATTAAGGGCTTTTAAGATACATGGATAAATATATATTTTTTTATAATCTTGTCCTATTCTAAAAGTTTAAAATATTTATTATACTCGGTTGAATGTCGAAAGAGATTTAAAATGTCAGATATACGAAAATTGCAAATAAAATCCCCCCATCTCCCCAAAAAAGGAAAATTCATATAATTTAAAAATTAGATTTAAAAAAAATTATATTGACACATAGGCAATTTTACATATCTATCAGATGATAATCACAACAGCTATTTAACTATGAGTAAAAAAATTAAAAAATAAATATTCCACTTTAATAACATTAAGAAAAAAATTACTTCGGTATTTTGTTAAATATATTTTGTGTTTTTAATCATGCCCTACTCCAAAAGTTCAAAACTTTCATTATAATCAGTGCAATATCGAAAAGGATTTATGATATCAGCTTTACGAAAACTGAATACAAAATCCCCCTCCCCCCACCTCCCTTCCCGAAAAAAATTTTAAATTCTTATCATTTAAAAATTAAATTAAAAAAAATTATATTGCCACATGCCACTTCAGCAAATTTTTATGTGGATCACAGGGTAATCACAAAAGCTATTCAACTATCAATAAAAATAAATAAATAAATATCCTACATTAATAACAAGAAGAAAAAATAACTTATAGTTTCCAAGCTTCATTTGTCTTAAATATATATCTTAACATCTAATTGTCATTCTTGTAATTTTCGTATAAGTGTATATAAATACAGTTACAAAAATCACAATATTAAGTACAAAATATAGTTATAGCTTTTTACTTTTTCCCATTATAAATTTCAAATTACTTTTCTACTAAAAATAATCAAAAAATCAATATTATACTAGATTTCAAATCAAATACATATGCATATTTTTACTGGCAGTTTTAAAATTAAGGAGCACATAATAGATGAATCATGACAACGTCATACGTTTACAGGCACTTTACTTATCTTATTTTTTAATCTGCGGTTTTACGTTAGGAAGAAAGATCTTTCCAAAGCTTTTTTTTTCTTTCATTGTGGTCGTTACGTGAGATAAGAATTAACCATTGAAACGAAACTGCGATTGAAAGCAAGATAATGAATATTCAACTTAAAATGTCTCTCTTTTAGTAATATTATTACTTTAAATTTGGGAAAAAAAGATGAAAATTCAGAATATATAATTTGTAATAAAAGACAACGTCATAAGTTTAAAAATATATACTTCTAGAATTAATGGGTTTTTTCGCAAACAGATTCAAAACTAATTGAATTTCACGCAAGATTTTGTTTATACTATAAATAAAATCATAAAAGACACTAATTTCAGTACTATAAAGAAATTATGACACTTACTTCAATCGATGTTGCAAGAGGTCAGAAAAATTCCTCGATTTGAAATTTCAAAAACTACCCCAGTGAAGGAGAAGGGCTTGCATCATTTTAGTACGAAATTCCATAATATATCCGACTAGCCATATTTAAAGAATGAAATGTTTCATCCTCAAAATAGGACCCGCCAGACAAAAGTTTCTTTTTTTTGCAAGCTTCGACAGGACGAAGATGAATAACACAATATTATTGATATAAATTAATACGAATTAACACTAAGTCCATTGCACACGCTTTGTAGAATTTCCGGGTGTAATCTTCAAACGTCGTCTACTTCTGTTCTGTGTCCATCCCGCCCTTATATGGACGACAGCTTCTAAGAGACATTTGATGTCAAGCACACACGTCAGATGTATGTCAATAAATAAATAATCCAAGTGAATACGAATTTAAATCACAGAATTTCACATTCCGCGAAAAACGAATTAAAATACACGCGTACATAAAAACAAACTTCGTTTGAATTACAACGTATACCAACTTTGAACGAAGACATCTAAAACGCATGCGCGACTGGTAGTGCCCCAGTGCCCCCTGGTGGTTATTGCGTTGGAAGAATCAAAACGTCTTAAATTAAGACACGTTTGAAGCAACGAAGTGTCTTAAAATAAGACGTTTGCGGATATTTTAGACACTATTCTCAGTTCATTTACACCATGATCATACTAAGACACTTATGTATCTTAAATTAAGACATCTATAATGTCTTAATTTTCAGATTAAGACACTTAAGTGTCTAAAATTCTTTTTCAGTCACATATGTGTCTAAATTTAAGACGCCTCTATTTGCAGTGTATATATATATATAAAAATTATGATTACTTTTACCAAAAGACAGGACGTTTAATATAACAATATTTCATTTTAAACATTCGAATCTATATTCCACCCTGCTTCAAAAGAAAATAGATTGCTTATTTTGTATTTCAATAAAAAAATTATTTTTAATGATCTTGAAAGCTTAAACAGAAAATAAAAATTACTTTTCATAGAAACGCGACAGAGTTTCTCGCCAAGCAAAAGAAACAGCAATGCAATGAACCGTAAATGAAAGGAATTCCCGCCAATGGATATAAACGATTTTACAAAAATTTTTTAGTAATCTGTCTAATTTATATTTTCCGGACTGACCAAAACGGGATTTTGACACATCTATATCTCGCGTTCTATTTATGATAGAAATAAAATTCTTGTTTCTGTGGAATGGGGCGTGCCAAGAGACTAAGAAAACAAAAGTAAAGCGGAATCCGAAGAATAGGTTTTCAGTAAATGCGATTTTAAAAGTGCTGTTTTTGCACTTTTTAAATTCTTGTTCTAAGCAAAATCTGCTGACAGGGCGATAGACATGTGTAATTATCGGATTTTTATGCGGTTTACGTCATTTGAATTGTTTTTTTTTTTTTTTTTTTTTTTTTTTTTTTTTTTTTTTTTTTTGAGTAAGTCAAACCTTTGTAAGTTTCATGTAAAAATATTAATTAGTTTTTGACTTAAGGCAGTTTAAAGTAATTTTTCCTATACTTAACATAGAGAAAAAAATATTAAATTGCCTAACTCTTGTCGAAATGGTCGTATACACATTATATTATGTTACTACAGTCGGCCCAAGTAAGCTTCCTATTGTAAAGCAGAATTGAAGCAGTTACGGTTTGTTTACAAAGTCGCTCAAAAGCTTCCTATACAATACATATTTGACTACGGACGTTAATTGCGGAAATCAGTTTTTCAATTGCTTTATACGTTTTCTAAAATATTTACTTAGTTATTTTATTTACTTATTTCTTTAAATAACGAAGTTTTGTTAAAGCATTCAGGAAGTGTTGGAACGGTGTCTCATAATCTATGCTTCACGCACGATTTTTCTTACTTGTTATATTTTTTAAAACGTTACGAAATTGATATTTTTTAGATTCTCAAAACGTTGCGTTGAAGAACTGTAACAATTTTTAAAAAACTTTTAATTTGCTCAGTAATTTTCAAAAAATAATATTTAATATATTAGTATAAAAATCCCTGTGAATTACACAGGTTCGTAGGGGAAAAAATGCTCATTATTCTTGGTAAAATATGCTCCATAAACTTATTGTTATAATCCTTCTATATATATATTTAAAAAAAGTAACGATTTGGAAATGGACCAATAAAAATCTGCGTAGATCTTCCCGGTACACTCCTAGATCGGCATCCATATTTCTTGTGACCGGGGGTATCTCTTCGTTAATATTAAGAAAACTGTTCCATACAAAAATATGAAAATTAGTGCTATTATAGAGAAATGCTTAATAAACACGCCGATGCAGACAGTTTTTAAATCAAAAGAATATTTTAAGAGAGATTTAATGTTAAAGTGGGTCAAAATCTTTTCATAAAAAAAAAGTATATGAGCAAAAATTATACATAGGAATTTAAACATTTTTATATCCTTTAACACACTAGAAGTTCCCGGTGTGCAGACTGCAGTTATTTTTTTTTAATTTGATACATTTTTTGAGGATTTATCTCCATTTTAAATTCAAATTTTCAGAATTTCGAAAGATATTTTTTACATATTTAGAAAAGGGTATTATTTTAAACTGCTGCCAATTTTAAACACAGCGAATAGAATAATATTTCCTTCAAATTAGAAATTTATTTACACGTGGCTATTATAATCAGAAAAAAAAACTTTCAACTGAGAATTAAGTGATTACCTGTTAAAAATCAGGAAAATATTGAAAATTACGTCATAAAAACCACAGTTATGCATAAATTTTAAAAGAAAAAGAAAAATTTTAAATAATAAATTCATTATTATGCTTTAAAAGTTGCAAATGGGGGAAATTTATGTCATATTTAAAAAGGCTAAATAATGACAGCAAAACAGTTTAAATTAAAAAATATATTTGCGCAAGACATTTATTTCATATTTTGAGATAATCTTTTCAACTATTATCGTGAATTCTATAACAGCGCAAATAATACTTCCTTTCTAACAACAAAAGTATTTTCATGTGAATGTTAAAAAGAGAAAGAAAACTTTGGTGAAAATTATGTCAGATATAAAACGAGACATTTCAAATGTGTTTTTTAAAAGAACTTTCTTATAGAGCTGTTAAAAAACTGAGAGATAAAGGCTCTGTTTACTTAATTAATTTTACATTAGTTTATTTTCAAACTTTTAACTATTTTTTTTTAATCAAAGACGAAATCAGTCATTGTATACTTTAACAAACGCTGATTTCGCCTTAAAAATATCCAATCAAAGGAATATGAATGGAAACCCGTTTTCAGGGAGATCGCCACTATTTTTTAAAATTATAATTCAATCTTTTTACAGCCGATGAAATTAGCCTGCTTTTAGAATCTGTGTGTCGGAACGGGGGTTGGCGAGCGTAGCTTGTAGGGGGCAGAGCCCCCTAGTTGACCAAAAAAAAGTGCTTCTTATTTTTCCACATTTTTTCTGATTTTTTTTCTGAAACTGCAGTATTTTAATTAGTTTGTGAACTATTGTAAAATTTTCTAATTTTTTTTATGTTTATAAACTGAAAAGTGATATTAACAAACAAAAAGGAAAATAAACATTTTTTTTTTATTTCTACGTTCTAATAATTTATATAAGTAATTAATTGAGTTGTCATAAATAATCTATATACCATGGAAGGAAATTGCCATAAAAGTTTTCCCGTTGCTATAGTGGCGACATGTACATTGCAATAAGTCACTGAATAAATTCTATAATTATGTTGTATTGGCAGGCGATTTTAACCCGTAACCGGAGACGGGAGTCAAGAAGACTCCGCGTTGTTCATTGGCTCTAATTATCGCGTGGTTTTTTGTCCTTGAATGCAATCATCTCCTCAGTACCTTCAAGTTGATCTTTTATCAGTATGTTGACAGAAGTCCAAGTTTGAACACGCGTCTACATCCGAGTTATTCTTTCTCAAAGTTTTGTTACTATTTATGGAGTCAGATTGACTCCACGTCTCTGAAACTGTGACTGAAAAAATATATAACCAGTTAATTTCTACGTATTTAGCATTGCAATCCGCTTCCTTTGTCTAGAATAATATATTGTTGTTTAAAAGAAAATGGATAATACTCAACATGGACCTTCCAGGAAAAAAATTCGGCCATGTGATCCAGATATTGAAAAAACTGTAATGCAGTGGGTTGAAGAATGCGAAGTTGCGGAAGATGACTCTCATATTAGACATATTATTATTTATTATTTTATGACACTTTCAGAAGAAGATAAAATGTTGCAACAACCAACGCAGGCAGTTGTGCGCTTGTCTGCTTGTATTGCAGGCACAAACAGGAATATAATAGCAGACAGTTAGTTGGTGTTCATCAGTTGAGCTTGTAGAAGTTTTGAAGGAAAAAAACTTAACCTTTGTTGAAACATTAAAAATAAATAAATAAATAAATAAATAAAAATAAAAAAATAAAGCAGAAATACCTAAAGAATTCCTTCCAAACAGAATCAGAATAGTCGGGAGTTCAATTTAGGGCTTTTCGAAGGATTTAACCTTGGTAACATATTTTCCTAGAAAAGGCAAAGCTGCATTGCTAGTGTCATCTATGCACTCATCAATATCCCAAGATACAGACATCAATAAGCCGGAACTTATCACTTTTTATAATAATACCAAATCTGTTGTTGATGCCTTGGATGAAAAATGTGTCATATATTGTACTGGTGGGAGAACCAGAAGGTGGCCAATAGCTATATTTTTCACCTTATGTATATAAGTGCAGTTAACGCATCTATTATTTACCAGGCCACACGAGACTATAGAAAAGAGTCAAGGCTAGATTTTATAAAAAACCTCGCAAAGCAGCTTGCAGGAGAAGAGTTAGATAGGAAGTTAACAAATACCCGTCTTCGACAGGAAGTGAGATTTTCAATTGCGAATGTACTTGGTAAAAAAGAGGAAAAAGTAGATGCAGATAGCAGTTTAAAATTACCTACTAGAAAATACTGAACCGTTTGCCCAAAAAAAGTTGAAAAGGAAAACATCTACTCTATGCCATTCTTGTAAACACCCAGTATGTGGACAATGTTCCGTAGCCCTATGCCCCAGCTGCATTTGAATGATGTAAAAAGCAAAAAGATTAAAGAAATATTCTTAAGGTAATATTTTAAAATATTGTATTCTTCATTTTTGTTTGTTTAATTCTAACAGTTATTAACATTAGTGTCATACCATGATATCTAAACGAAGTAAGTACTCATTAAAAGGTTGTTTAGGTTTTTCTTATATTATCTTTCCAACAATTAATATTATAACATTTAACAATTTTAGTATAATTATTTTTAATATTTTGGTAATTACATGATTTCCAGACTACGTTGCGTTTCCAAAATAAATTCCAATGCTGTTTACAGAAGATAAAAAAGAAAAATAACATTGGAGTCATTTTGAATCTATGTCTCTGACAACGTAAGGAAATTCATGTCTCTAGTTACGGGTTAAATAAATATGAAAATCATCATGTTTTGATACATTTAGAGTAATAATATTAAATTTTATCAATAGAATAATTCATATGCCAGTAAATTGCGGGCTTTATTCGATCCCATTTAAATTAGAGCTATTAGTTTTTTGGATTAATATGTTTGTGCTTTTTACAATGAACTTTATTTAACTGAAATGCAAATTTCTTAATTGAATAGAAAATTCACAATCGATACGTTCTGTTTTTGGAATTATAAAATAATATGGCGAAATATTTTTAGACATTGCATTCCTTTATAATGCAAATCCTTAATAATAAATATATATTTAATAATAAACAGAGATATAGTAATTTGGAATAATTTATAGGGTATAATTAACTTTTGCAGCGTGAAGTAGATAAATTTAATTAGCAGCAGAATAAAAATTCTCGGAAATTAATATCACTTTTCCAAAATTTCAATATAATATTTTACTTGTTTAAGTTAAAATAAGTGTTCTGATTTAAACATGACGTCAACTTCAGCTGCACATTTATCTCCTTTCCGGAGATTTTGAATAAAGCTCTAAATAACTCAGAAATTACACTTAATAAATCAAAATATATATAAAAAAATTATGCATTTAATGTTCAATTTATATTTCTTGTATACACGTATATGTGTATTTTGTTTGTTTTACGACACGAAATAGAGTTGTGGCATCAATGAATTATACCGATATATTCATTTATTTGTTGACAAAATTCTCCAATGATAGAAGTACGATCAATACGAGTGCATTTTAAGGTAAAGCATTCTTAGTACTTTTGTTTGAATTTTATCATATATTTATTGACTTTTAATAATGTTCACTTTAATATTTTTCAACTATAGGAAATAGATATTGCTGAAATTTTAATTCGTTTAATGGAACGTCTGTTTTATGATGTAATGTAACAAGTAAGTTTTGTAACATGTTTATGATTAATTAGGGTTTTATTATATTACAATTAACAGCAAGTCTTATGTTGTAGATGTAGAAATTAAATTTAAAAACAGATGATTTCAGATTGCGTATAATTCTACAATACAAAAATCTAGAATGGTGTCTAAAGAGCAAAAAGAAAAACGAAAAATAAGAAAAAAATGGTATTTCAAAAACAAAAATGCTGCTTTAAGCAAACAAACTTAAAATGTATCAGTACTTAAAAACCGTATAAATGCATGTAAGAAAATCCAAAAGTTTTATTCATTAAATAAAGACTATATTCGACATCGACGTATAATATGATATAAAAACAATTCAGATTTCGTGAAAAAACAAGTGAAACTGAATTATACGAAACAGTTGAAATGTAGAAAACATAATGTGGACAGGAATTTCACTTTAAATTTGAGTGTCAAGAAAAAGAGAGAAAAAATAACATTCATGAAACATCAGCATAAAGAAAATCAGAAACTAAGAAAATATATGGTAATAATACAAGTAATGCAGGAAAACTAAGTTGCATAGATATTTATTCTAATTTAGACAAGAACAAAACATCATTAAAATATTTATGCCGAAGGCAACAACCAAAGCCAATCAGGGGAAAAAAAATATCAAGGTGTCTTCTATTCCTTCGAGAAGCTAATAATAGAAAATGAAACTTAAATAAACAGAAAAAATGACAAAAATAGAGAAAAAGTGCTTAAGGAGACAAAAGAAAATAAATTTATTTTCTGACAAATGGATAAATATCGAAATGGTAACTCGGAAAATTGCGAAGCAATTAAAAGGAGTTACTTTTGTAAAGAAAGTAATCGAAGCCAAATCAATTATAAAATGGTGCTTTTATACTTGTAAAAAAATCCAGAGGACTTTTTATAATAGATTTAGAAATTTAAAAGAAAAGTTTTGTAATATTATCAATAAATTTGAGTTTGATAAAAATTTCCATAATGATATTTAAATTTTATACGGGGAATCACTTCATACCAAGGCAACAGAACCTTACTACTATGAATTTTCTTATAAAAAGCTTACAAATCAACAGAAAAAATAGCTATTAATGAAAAACATCAAGCTGCAAATATATTTCACATTATAAAAGAAAACACCCCAGAAAATAAAACACGGTGGAAATGCAGCTATGATATCTGGAAATTACAAAATGAATCTATTTCACGTAATATGAAGAACTTTTGAAAACGGTTAGCGCATGCCCTATTAAAAAATCATGTAATTATTTCGTTAAACTAAATCATTGTTTGAATGTAAACTTCAATATAACAAAACGACATAGTCTAAGTTGTTACGAAAATAACAACTGTAAATCTTTTCTATGATACTTAAGAACATTGAGCCCGCATTTTCCACGTAGAAGTAATTATCTTCGCACAATATACGCCATGGTTAATATAGCCAAGAAAATAAGTGCTATAAGATAAGCATTGAAAGGCAATACTGCAGACCACATTTCTTTTTTGAAGAAAACTGCAAAAAAGACATGCGATCAAGCAAAAGAGTTTCAATATAACAGATTATCTGAAACATTATCTGAATGCGAAATCTTATCTTTATTTCAAAATGCATTTATTTCTGCTGAGAAAAGATGTTCTGAAATGCCGCGACATCCTTGTATTTCATGCGAGAGACTTTGTTATAGGAGTAAAACAAAAGCTATACACAGTTTAAGAATTCCTCTTCAAGGATAATTTTGGGACGAATTGGTACATATTAAGAAAAATGAAACTACTAATGGTTATATATGTCGAACATGTCTTGATAATTTCCGGCAAAATAAACTTCTGCGATATGTATTCTTAATGGACTTTACGTATACCAGCGGCCAGAAGAAATTGCAAGCCTGAACACCTTTGAAAAGGTTTTAATACAAAGAGCAGAAGATTTTCAAGTAGATACCAGAATGGATACTGTAGGAAAAAATCGTTCACGAGTACAAGAAAAAATTTAAAAAGTTAAGGGAGGACTTTTCCTCTACCTTTGCCATTAGAAGAAACGCTAGAAAAACTACCAAAGCCTGAAGACATAATCAATTCAAATTCAGAACTTTTTGTTCTTCTGCGGCGTGTACTAACAAAAAGGAAAGTAATCTTGGAGACCCTGATAGATGTTTAAAAAGTTAACATGCTCTTAAGATTTTTGAAAGAGGTTAATCATCTGTATAGGGATATAAATTTACCAAATTCCTCTAATGATTTAATAGAGTTAAAAATAGTGTTTTTATTGCAAATGATAAAAATATCGACAGAAAGAAAAAAAGAACAATTCTTACAGAAGTTTCGCTTGACGAATGGCACGCGGAACATTTGGAATATACAATACATGCATTCAATGAGAATAAATTTTATGAAACTGACAGTCGACTTTTTAAATGTTAAAGGTAGAGGATAATCCCATAGATTTCAGAGAGAAGTATATAGATTTGCTGTGCTTCCCTGATCTCTACGTGAACGGTATGTTTGTTCAATTCCATGAAAGGCAAGTTAAGCTAATATCTGCAGAATTTATAAAATGCCGTTTAATGTCAAAACAATCTCCATTTCTTTTAAATCTACAGTATTTATTTTATTTGTCACATGATTTGAATATACGACAACTGAAACAAGGTATTTTTCATAAATTAAACACAAGCAATTGCACAGACCGATTAACAGTTGCAGAATACCTAAAAAAAACTGCTAGAAGGTAAATTAGAGGGTGATTTAACTTCTATATTTTCCAAATTAAGAAACGCTGCTCAATATTGGACAAAGCAAAGGAATGATGTAAGATGTATGACTTACTATTACGGACAGCTACTTGGTTTTTAACAATAAGTCCGAGTGAAGGGAATGATCTTGCTACTTTTATTATAGAAATGAATCCTTTAGTGAAAAATATTCATAAAAAAATACAAGTGAGTTAGTTGCATTTGATCCGGTTTCCGCATCGTGATTCATTGACAACAAATTTCAATCAATCATGGATTTTATACTATCACCAGATGCTCTATTAGGTAAGGTTACTCATTATTTTTTTCGTTGAGAGTACCAAAATAGGGGTTTACAGCATTTTCATATATTATTATGGGCATAACATGCTCCAATATAAGGTATTTCTTTTGATGATAATGTGGCGAAATTCATCGAAAAAAATTTAACGTGTGAGATTCCAGATGAAAATGTTTCTTCAACTATTAATCAAAGAGTAAAAGAAGAATATCAGAGACATAAACACAATTCCTATTGCCTCCGTAATAAAAAAAACTAAAAAAGGATTCAAAAAAGTGTGCATATTTGGATTTCCTCGCTCTGTTTATACATCGCTGATATTGCGAGACACTTTAGTTGCTGAGCAAAAATCTCTAAAATCCAATGGTAGGCTTTACGATTTAATGAGAACAGTAAAACAACAATATGTTAATGGTTACAATGCTTCTATTCTTTTAGCTTGGAATGGTAACATCGATTTGCAGTATATTGGTGAGAAAACTGCTATGCTAAACTAGTATATAACAAAATACACAACAAAATCTTAAAACAGCCGTGAAAATATTTTTAAACTGATAAATTCGAGAAAATTTTTAAGCAGTCGACTGCTTAATATTGGTCTCAGAACACTAAGTAGTAGGGAATGTGGCTCTTTGGAAGCTGCGAATACACTTCTTGGAATACCGTTATATGGAACTGACTCTAAAACATCTATAAAATGTCTGGATGTCAATATAAATCAAAAGAAGCGTTTACAGCCAATAAATAAAATAAAGGAGTTAGACAGAAATTCGACTAATATATTCTTCAAACCTATGGCAGACGATCACTATCCAAATCGCTCCAAAGAGTTCGAAATGATGACACTGTACGACTTTATTCGGTGGTTCGATGTAAGATCAAAGCCGTCAAAACTTGATATAGAAAAATATCCTACTCTAGAAAATAAATTTCTTGTTAAACGAAGTCGCCCATACATTATAAATCATTACAAATATAGCTACAAGTAGGAATAAGAAAATTATTACTTTGCTTTACTGTTTATGTTTATGCCATGGAGAAACATAACTGACGTAAAAAGACATTTTAATAGTTATGAAGAATCATTTTTTGAACATAATGAAACTATAACAGATGCAATGCAATGCGACAAAAAGTTACGCGAATTAGAAAAAGTCATCCAACGAACAAAAGAACTCGTTAAAAATAAACAAGCAGAATTTAAAATCAAAGAATCGAATAATAAAAAAGAGAACTTGAATTCAGTGTTTCTTTTAAGAATTTTGAGAATACCAATGTTGCACAAGACATGAAACAAACAATGGAGAATGTATTATTTTTCAATGAAAATAACTCTGATTCACTCGAACACGCGTATTCAAGATTAAATAGAGACCAGAAGAGAGTTTTTAATTATGTTACAAATGTCTTAGAACACGGAAATGAAACGAACATAATTTTCAGACATTTTGTAAGTGATTCTGGTGGCACTGGCAAAAGTTTCTTAATAAATGCTATAAGAATCTGAATAAAAATATATATGAATGGCAGTTTGACAGCAGTTTCTACACCAACAGGTTTAAGTGAGTAGAACATATCAGGTACAACAATATATAAAATATTTCAACTCCTAGCAGAGCAAAATTTAGACCAGTCTCTGATGATGCACTTAAAATCATGAGGCACGAAATAGAAAACGTAATTCTGTTCATTATTGATGAAATCTCTATGGTATTTAATATAATATTTTTATATATACATCTAAGATTATCAGAAGTATTTGCTACAACTGACGAAAAAGATGGATGGTTCGGAAAGAAACATATTCTACTGTTTGGGAATCTTTTACAATTACCTCCTGTACACGAAGAGTCTCCTTTCATTCCTATATCACAAACAAACATATCGAAATACCTTGGATCACTTACTTGTGCGAATTTCTGGAATGAGCTTTTAACTTATCATGAACTTAGCATAAACATGACACAATAAAAAGGTAAAAGCTATGCCGAAATTCTTGAACGCGTTCGTATACGAAAACTGCTACTAGAAGATCAAAAGTTTTCATAATCATAAAAATCCCACTTCTATCTAAAAATGAAACAGAATTATTAAACGAAATCAGAAATTATTTATCAAAATTGCCTTTTGAAACAATAGCATCTGTGCCACTAGCAATCAATGTGAAGAATTAAATATAGAAATGTTGTCCGAATAGAAGGTGAAGGAATTCATTTAAAAGCAAAAGATTTTTTTCGATTGTGCACCTTATTTAAAAATAAAAATGAGCAAATTATTATCTAAATATGACACTGATTCTACTTGTACTGCACGAATGGAAAAAATAATTATCATTAAAGTTGGAGCTAAAGTTATGCTAAGAAGAAATATTGACATAAAACGGTTTGGTAAATTCTGCGATAGGTGTTGTTTCAGGAATAAAAAGAAATATAGAAAATATTGATATTGATTTAATAAAAATTAATTTTCAAATGGTATCACTTACGATCTTGAACGGGTAACAAGTATATATGAACTTACTGAAAATGCTTTTGTCTACTGAGAAAATTCCCAATTACTTTGTCATATGTTATAACTATCCATAAAAGCCAAGAATTATGTTTAAAGAATGTTCTACTGGATGTCGGAAAATCTATCTTCACTCGAGGACAAAATGCGTAGTATTATCCAGGGTTGTCTCATCAGAAGGAATTCGCCTAATCAATATTAATCCTTATAACATAAAGACTCAAAAGTCCGCAATTGAAGAGTACAGTAGGCTTCGATCACAATTTAAATCCGATCTGCCCTTATTTTCAACATCGGATGCAGGCAATAATAAATACGTAAAAGACAGACTCTGGATAACAAATGCAGAACTCAAACATATACAAGATAGCGAAAGCCATTTTTGAAAACAAAAGACAATCCAAAACTCAAGAAAATTTAATACATTATGAAAAAAACCTTTATTAGATGCAAAAAGTATAAGAAAGGCAATGAGTATAGCACTTATGTGGAAAATGTACAACAAGATTGTGTCCAGTTTTTTGAAGATGTATTATCGAACTTTACATCATTAAAGGATATATTTTCATATACACAAAAACACACATTATTCTGTCGAAATTGCAATTATACTAAAGTAAATGAAACTGAAGAAACAGTTATTCGTTTTCCAATCACATCTAGCACAGTTTCGATCCAAAATATGTTTAAAACAATATTTGATCATTGGGAAGAAACTGATGTTAATTACAAATGTATTTATAGTGGAACAAAGGAAAAAGCTCAACAAAAATATGAGTTAGTAGCAACAAAGCAACATATAGCCTTGCAGTTTCTAATTTTTAGTGATGACTTAATGAAATTAAACGACGTTAAAATGACAGGAATTCCTAATTCTAAAATAAAAATTCCACGAAAATATTATAATCATTTATCGGCTATTTTCCATTATGGATTAACCATTACTGAAGGGCACTACACAGCTATCTTCAGAAAGAATTACAAGCGGATTATAGCCGATGACGCAGAAATGAAAGAAACGCGATGGCCAACATGTGCGAAAAAAATATATATGCTTCTACTGAAGAAAGCGGAATAATACCTTCATCAGGAAAAACATGAAAAAAAAATTCAATTTAATATGGAAGTTTACATACAAAATGCTTATTGTACTCAAAACATACAGGATAAAAACTTTCACAAATTCTTGTTTGACTGAATGCATTTATAAAATTCAATACCTTAGGTAGAATTACTGGCTCAAAAACTTCAGGTCATTAAGGTGGTTAATTCAGGTCATTAAGGTGGAAAATATCAAACTTTTCTGAATATTTCTCAATATTTTTTGTACATATTTCACTATGATAAACTTATTTTACATGTATGTGATACTCTTTGTGAAAGTTCATCGTTACTGAAGATCTTCCATATAAGTGATATTATACTTCTATATTAATGATTCAACATTATAGTATAACATTCAATTTTCTATTTATTATAAACTGTTTTGGTAAAGAAATGCATAAACAAATAAACGTACTTTGATTAGAGTTTGTCAGACGGCAACAGCTGGAATAATGGAGTCTTCATTTTTGTTTTGACTACTGATGTTGAATAAAATATAATTTATGTATTTCTTTTTCATTTAAATTGATTAATTTTTTTTAATTTTTCATACAGGCTTTACATGTATTTTTTTCTGTTTGTTTTCCTATATGTATACTGCACATATACTCAATTAGTTTTTTCATCAGTCCTAAATTTGAAATTTAATCAATTTAAGTTTCATTTAAAAAGATTAATAACGAAAGCCATATTAATCGACTCTATTATTTTGGACTTAATTAGCCCTCTAGTTCATATTGTTGCCAATTAGCAACATATTAAATTTTCCTTCCTTATTGTTTATTTACGGTTGTCTCTTGACAACTTTATGCTTTATGTATTCATGTTGATCCTATATTTAGGTTTAGTTCATAAAAAGTATCATAGTTAGCAATAGTTGTTTATAAATTACAAATAAAAAGCATCTTTTGATACCTTCCATTTTGTTAGCCATAGTTGGATTTCGAACTCATATAAAAAAATATTTAACATGCAAAATTTCATTTGAAAAAAATATTTCTGAAAAGAATATACTTTTAAAATTTATTTTAAATAATTTTCAGTAATTTTTATAGGAACAAAATTTGCATGCACATGAATATACATTTGTTGCCATTTCGCAACACCATGAATTGAGATCCGCTTTTGTAAACATTTTGAGCATTGTTTGTTTCACAACTGGTTAGCATGATATTTAATTTTTTTTTCACTTTTATCACCATATGTCACCATAACTCGATAAACGACACTTATTAAATACAAAATCTTCTCAATTTACTGTAAAACCAGGACCTGACTAATGCAGGGGCATGCAAGCGGCTGCCCGGGACTCCCGATTTGAGCCCCCCCCCCCCCCCCCCCCCCGATAAAAAATGGCCAAAATATTTCTTTTTCAGATTTAACGGGGCTCTATTCTCCTTCTCTTGTGCTTCCGTGTCCATGACCCCCCTGAAGATACCAGTTACATCGTCAAAAAAGCCAATGATTAAAATTTTATAGTAACAACTTAGTAGGCCATTGTTTTCAGCTTTATGAAACTTCTAAAGATGTCAGGAGGGATAAAATTGACCACTGGCCACAAAACTTAGATAAAAAACAACGGTGTAAAGTTCTGGGCTGTATAGGTTACATTAGAGTAAAATGCATTGTTTCATACCTCTATGTTTAAACAAAAACAATAAATGTTCTATTGGTTACCATTCATAACTTTGATAAATATTATTGATATAAAATTCTATAGTATTCTGCTGCATTGCCCGTATATTTATGGAGTATATTTTATTAGCCTATAATTTTTTCATTGTGTTTTACATGTGATATTACACTTTATAAGCCCATTTTGGTTTTTAAATTTTAAATGATTTGAATTGGTTTAAAATACAGGATAAATATGGCTGCTTTTCCGCATTTTATTATGCATTTATTTAATTATGTGTTTTACAATACTTCTATTGTGTTCTGTATCAGTACAGCATATGGACTTATTCATTTATAAATTAAAAATGATTCTATTGTAGCATCTAACTTCATATAAACCTTTAATATCTTAGAACTATAATTTGTACCATTATTATTTTGTTGATAGATAACAATTAATGTATAACATTATTACATGCCGTCTTTATTTAGAATTTTGGTTAATATTGTTATATGACTTGTAAGTTAAATTTTGATTTAAAATTATTACATATACCTAGTATATGTATATAAATAATAATAAACAATTACTATAGGATGGTTGGGTGGGTAGATGTTAGAGTACGGAGGAGGGTGGTGTTGTCTGGATAATACGCAATGGTTAATTAAAAAAAATGATGGGGCTTTTGTATTATAACTACATTTCTAATACGTATTTTATATGGATGTTGATTTGATGTTTTATGTGTAATTGGTGATATTTTATTTTAATTCATACTAAATTTGGCTTATTTAATATTAAATCAAATTCAAAAGAAACATGTTTTTAAATTTTAGTCTACTCAGGACAATATCATATTAATTAATAATAGTATACCATCTTTATAGTGATTAATATGCATATAAGTTTTTTTGATACAACTAATATTATACAGTATGTATTAAAAATGGGTAATTAGTTTATATTATTATTCCTCTATACTTTTTAATATTGTTTTATTTTCGACTTTGTATTCCATGATTAATTGTCGGTTTAATGTGTTTGATTTTCACAATAATATTTTTTAGCTTTTTTATGGCTAATATGAAGATAATCCACACACTATATTAGTGATCTTTAGGCAATTGGGAATACTAGAATCTGACAATCTTCTATAAACATCCATTTTTTTCCTGTTCATTTAATTAATTTATTATTTGTTATAATTAATAGTAATTATTAAAGTTTTTTATATTTTTATTATATATAATTTATTTTATGTTATAGCATATAGCTATATTCTATATATTATCAATGTTATAAAATTATTGAATTTCTCAGTGTAGATTAAATGGGTAAGGTAATAGAATATATTGAAAGAATTTTATTAACATTTCATTTATTTAATTTTTTTGAATAATGATATATAGTATGGTATTATTTATATATTAGGATTTGTGTGGTAATGCAGTTGATATATTTTAAATTCATTAGCTTTTATTAGGTTCATCTTGTGGCATTTGAATAATAATAATAGTTTTAAAATAACATAATAGATGACAGCACAAAAATTTTGTTAGAGTAATAATTTTAATTTTTTACACCAGGTGGTATTGAACGCTGAATATTGGCAATATTGTAAAATAGAAATTAAACAATTTAATAGTGTTTTTAGGTATTTTAAATATTGTAATTCTTTTCTATTTATATTATATTAATTGAATTTATCACGGTATTTCAAAATGAATTAACTGAATCCATAGGTTTTAATTTCTGTGTTAACTTAACTGATTAATTCACCTTAACCTTATCGTGCTTTTGGATACCATGTGCAGGAAGATATTTCGAAAACAACTGGGATTTTATTCGGTATGTTGTGTAATATTTCTATTTTTTATGCTATAAATTAAATATTTAAAAGGTTGTATTGTTTTTTCCATTTCATGCAATTTGATATTATTCTGTTTTCATCTTGAAACTATTCTCTTGCTCATATTGGTTGTTTGAGTACAGGAGAAAAAAAATTTCAGCTTCTAGCTATTTTCTCACAGAAAACAACCGATTTGCTTATATCATTGAATTCTGTACTCTTGAAAACGTAATTTAATATATAAGTTTTTCAATTATTTTTTTCGGTATCCATATTCTTCTTTTTTTCTTCATATTAATTCTTGTAATTAAATATAAGGCACTTTATTTTATACATACAGTTGTATATTATAGATTTGTGGCATCTATTTTTATTGTCATTTCATTCACAATATTGCGGTTTTTGATGATGGTCGGTAATGTTTAATTAATGGTTATATGTATTTATATATATATTTATATATATACGTATATGCATACGTATATATACATAATTTTATTTTTCTAAGTACATGTAAAATATTATAAGCATTTAAAATCTTATAATTTAAAAAAAAAAAAAAAAAAAAAATTGCAATAAAACAGTGTTGCTAGTTGGCAAAGTTAAAAAAAATTTTTTTTTTTTGGTGTTAATGATTGGTGTTGCCATTTGGCAACAATTTAAAAAACTTCAAAATACTAAAAAATATAAGAGTGAAAATTTTTTCAATATGTTTCCTGTAATTTATGGCTGTCAAGGAAGCAAATATATTTTTTTTAAAGAAAAAATAAAAAATCATGCACTAGAGGGTTAACGAGTGTCATCGATATGTCATAAACAGCTTTCAGACATTTTTAATTATGTATAGTGTTAGACAAATTTTTCAAATGTTACCGAAATTAAGAAAAATCATTTTATAACGATAAACTGTCGAATAGCGAACCTTTATTGGAAAGGATTGGGATTTTCACAATGGATTATCATCCGAAATTTGTGAGAAAATATTTGTAAAGCGTACGAATAAGTATGTCCTGTCATCCACGTTAAAAACAATTAGGAGTTTATAAAGTACATACATTGAAAATTCAGAAAATCAAATATGTATATGCTTATGAGTATGCTTATGTGTATACTTATGTGTATGGTTATGTGTATGCTTATAAAAATATTTATAAAGGAAATAAGACTGAAATGAAATATTCAGTGCTTGAGCCTGTGCTTATCGCAGGGATGTTAGATTTCCTATGGGAAAAAAACTCATCTTATTTTTAAAAACATCAAACACAACCGCTAATAAGACAAAAGCTCATTATTCAATCAGTTTTTAAGTCTGTGCGTATTTTGTATAAATTTATATAAATTTTGAAAATGTAAAGTCATTGGTTCAAAAATTACCAGAATAAAATCTTTGCTGAGTTTATTAATGAATCACTAGCAATGTTTTTGAATGATTTTAAAATGATCCAATACTATATTATAAGGCATATTACACATCTGCAAAGTTTATAGCATCACTATTAAATTATTTTTTATCTCTGTCATCTTTATTTAATCTTTTTTGAATAAAAATGGAATGCGTATAATTCAAAGGAAATACCTTACAAAAAGAAGTGATACCTAATGAAAAACAACTCGTTGCCAATGATCCCGCCACGCCACAAACCTAAAACATCAGTCATAAAAAGAAGTCATAGCACATAAAAAGAAGCGATATAGAAGTGCATACTTTGAATGCCGTGTAAAAATCTATCACCACTCATAATGTTTCTAAAGGACTCGAAGTGAGGTAATGAGCAGTATGTGAAAACTGCTTTGCGACCTGCAGGCTTTTATAATGTTTGTGTTTCCTGCAATTACATATGAGTATATTTTAAACAATTTTTTCTTGTATTACTGCTCTCATAAAATTGTAAAAAGTTGAAGCTTCTATGTTTGCATGTCTTTTCTTACTCACCAGCTTGAAAAATCGATTTGTTGATTTTATTTACCATTATTTGAACTGGAAACACGTTTAAGTAAACGTGTAAAGATTTTGAGTTTGTAATATATATATATATATATATAATGATCATCTGTATATTAATAATAATGCACCTTATAATAAACGTTAACTAAATTGCGATATATTGCAGTAAAACCTGTGTAATAGGAATCGCATAGGATTGGCGAAAAATCAGTTCTGGTTAAGCCGTTCTAGTCTGTTTTAGTACTATTATATAATATTCCTTATTTTGAAACATGACATTTTTTGTATAAGAAATAATTCCGTCATAAGAAATAATTCCGTCCATTTCACCAGTTTTCTCTTAGAAATCGTGTATTAAGTTTATTAATCGTATTTGTAATTAATTTTTATGTTAAGAAACATTAGAAAGTATACTTGTAATAATAGATGATTATCACACTTACACACCATTCCCTGCTTGTTTTTCAACTCTTTCTTGTTTTTTACAGATCTTTCTCATACGAAAATATTTATCAAAGTGATATATCAAGAATAAAAAATTTATTTTTTCAATTTTCAAAATTGATGTACTGCATATATTATAAAAACCCGCAGATCGCCAAGCAGTTTCCACATACTGTACCTCACTCCAAGTCCTTTGGAGACATTATCAGTGGTGATAGATTTTTACACGGCATTCGAAGTATGCACTTCTATATCGCTTTTTTAACACTTTCCAACAAAGTTCATAAGTGTTTATGACTTCGGTTTTTCTGTCCGTCTGTCCACGTCTAACTCTCGTAAATATGCTCGGATCGTTCTGAAATTTTTGGATGTTAGTGACCTCTACCATAGCACGTTCCCTATTTCAAATTAAGTTTGTACCATGTTTAGTTCATTTACAGGGACAGTCAAAAGTTTTCCGTTACATTACGGCCAATGGGAAAAAATCGTTTCAAATGATTTTTAATGGTGTTACACTCTTTCAAACATAGTAAAATTGATATTCATTTATGAAGTCCACTAAAATATGCATTCTGTTGAATATGCGGTGCAAAGAATAGTTATTGTTCATTTACAGGGTTACAACAGGTTCATTTACAGGGTTCATTACAAAATAATTCCGTTCAAAATGGTATATGGGGGATAGTTTGCGTTGTATTTGAAAAGATTTCAGATAATATATTGTATCCGAATTACTGTATATTAGTAATGATTGCTCGAAATGCATTTTTAATTATGATTTGCACTTTTTTAGGGTTTCGTTCATCTAACGAACCCTATTCGTCTCGCTCCTCTGTCTGTCTGTCTGTCCGTCTATCCGTCACTCACAGAGCCCGTTCTCAGAAACTATACATGTTGGAGACTTGAAATTTTGCATACTTATAGCTGAACACCACACATCATACGACAAATCATAAAATTTTAAAAAAGTCGTACATTTAACCCTTAGGGCTCCCACATATGTATTTTAAACAATTCTTTCTAAGTGAGCCCTAATTAGGTTGGAGGCGTGAAATTTGGCATACTTATAGCTGAACACCTCAGATCAAACGACAAATCATAAAATTCTGAAAAAGTCATACATTTAACCTTTTGGGCTCCCATATGTCTATTTTAAACAATTCTTTCTAAGTGAGCTCCTATTTAGGTTGGAGGCGTGAAATTTGGAATACTTATAGCTGAACACCTCGCATCAAATTACAAACCCTAAAATTTTGAAAAAGCCGTATATTTAACCCTTTGAGCTACCACATGTGTATTTTAAACAATTCTTTCTAAGTGAGACTCTATTTAGGCCAGAGGTGTGAAATTTGGAATACTTATAGCTGAACACCACATATCATACGGCAGATAATAAAATTTTGAAAAAAATCGCACATTTAATCCTTTGGGCTCCCACATGCGTATTTTAAGCAATTTCTTTCTAACTGAGCCCCTTATTAAATTGGAGATTTGAAATTTTGCATACTTATAGCAGAACACCTGAGGCCAGGCGACAAATCATAAAATCTTGAAAAAGGTCTTACGTTTAACCCTTTGAGTTACCACATATGTATTTTAAGCAATACTTTGTAAGAGAGCCCCTAACTAAGTTGGAGACATGAATTTTTGCATACGTATAGCTGAATACCTCAGGCCACACGGCAAATCATAAAATGTTCAAAAAGTCTTATATTATTTACCTCCTTATATTATTATTTCTAACCTCCGACCTTTTCAACCGGGGAGCACTTTTCCAACTTTACCGACACCCCTTTGACCATTCTTTCCTATTATGCACCATAGCCTTACATATTTTAGTTCCACTTTTTACCGCCAGTGGCGCCTACTTATCTCGGGTGCTATCGGCCCAATCCCCTCGACTAATATAGCTACGGATAGTCTATAAAACGAAGTTTCGTTCGGATAGAGGTTTGTTTAGTGCCCCTGGTTGCGAAATGTGGAACTAACAGATTTTTCAAAAGGATAAAGTGTTTTGAAAGGAATATTAAACGAAACTCTCCTTGCTATCTATGATCACACTTACCTACTTGTTCACTATATTTATGCATACTATAAAGTGCGTATAAATGCTATAGTTCATATACTGAGCTACAGAAATGAATTCGTAAAGGTTACTGAGTATGAGCATAAACTGCTTAAAGGTGGGTTTTAAAGGAGTTATGCATTTTTACGCTGAAGTGAATTTAGTGTACTAAGAAATATTTGTAGAATATAGATAAAATGATATACAGGGCCACGCAAAGAGTTAGATACATGGCCGTCTATGGGTGATAATTTCAGGAAATGTAATTTAAGTAGTTTTAAGCGTGTTTAGTTTGAATTAAATTTTAGCTAAATAGTGGCATGTAATAAAGGTACTAGGTAAACTACAGGACTGTACAAAAGTATTCAAGTATGTTTCCATCTATTAGTATAAATTTTTGAAAGATGAATTTAAACTTGTTATGCATTTTCTTGCTAAACTAAATTTTCCCATTATATAGTATATATATCAACATACAGATCGAATACAGGGCGGTTCAAAAGAATTGGAATGCATATTTGGCTATGGGCGGTAACTACTGAAATCAGATTTTTAAATGTTTACTTAGTTATCTTATTTATCTTATTTCCCTAAGTAACGAATTTTCGTGAAAGCTTTCAGGGTATGCTGGAAAGTGTTTCATAATCTATGCTGTAGGCATGATTTTTCTTACCTTTTTTATGTGATATCACTTCTTTTTATGACTGACGTTTTCGGTTTGTGGCTTTGCGGCATCATTGACAACGAGTTGTTTTTAATTAGATTATAGATTTATCGTCTGCATTGAAAAAAAAATCTAGTTTTTGTTTCCTTTGCTATCAGTTATCAAAGAAGTCGCAATCTGATTTAATTCTACATAATATGTTCATATACTCATACACTCCCGGGATAAGGCGAGGGAAAAATTCGTAGCACCCTATTTGGCGACTTAACTCACTTTTGGCGTGAAATAAATAAATAAAAATCCAATAATAAAAATTAAATGGATAAAAAAAATATATAAAATATGATTTTAACAGAGAATTTGTATCAGTTTTACAACTTTTATGTATAAGGCTACAAAATGCATCAGGTCTCGATGCTAAGTGCGAGCAGCAGCAAAAGTGGTTCCCATGTTAGTTTTTATATTATTAGTTAAACTAGTAATTAATAAATTTGTTGCACGAACCCTTTGTACGCGAGTAAATCTCGCAATTGACCGATTATTTTTTTAATGAGCTGCACGAGAATAATTCAGGAAATGTACAATTTCTTTCTTAACTTATTTTTAAACATTTTTCCTTTTCTCGTATTTAACAGAGTTTTTCTAGAATTTTATGAATATAGAATTCCTTATAATTGCGAATGCAGAATTTAAAAACGGAATGAAATAAAATAAAAACTAAAAGTATAAAGCTTTTCTCTTTTCTCCGTGAAGCTTTGATCGAAATTATATTTTTTCTCTATTTTAAGAGTTGAAGCAAGATGAAAGCAACAGCTTCTTAGAAGAAAGCATGAAAAGCTTTTTAAAGATGCAAAGAAAGGAAAAAAAGGGAAAGTATTTCTTCAACGCGTCATTTACTTTGAAAAATGCTGTAGGTTTTCTTCGGCGAAAAAGAAAAAAACCTTTATGATTACAGTTCAAGTAAGCCTGCAAATCTCAAAAATTTTTCCCGTGCAAAATCCACGATTTATTTCTCGTAATATGGGCCTGCGTAAAATATGCAAGAGAAGATTTATTTAAGATGAGATTTATTAAATACATTTACAAAGAATGTGTATATATAGCAATTTTATGAAAAAAATCTGTAAAACTGGGATGAATTTGCGTTAAAATGTTAAGAGAAACTACCGGGTGTCCTAAAAAGGACTGACTGATTTCAAAATTCAATAACTTGCAAACGGTGACAGATATTTAAAAAATTCTTGCAGGAGGGTTATGCATAAGGTCAAAAGTTTTTTTACAGTGACTTTCGAGTTTAGTTCGAATTGCAAACAATAGATGGCTCTGCAATAAATAGACGCTAAATTCAGGCTCAATTTTTGGTATTTCGAGACCATTTCAATCCATTTTAACCTCTTTTTTCGGCATGGAAGAAGAGAAAGGCCAAAAAATCGAGCCTGCATTTAGCGCTTATTGGTTATTGTACCTAGCGCCACCTATTGTTTGTAATTCGAACTAAAATTAAAAATCACTGTAAAAAAACTTTTGACTTTATGCATAAACCTCCTGCAAGAATTTTTTAAATATCTGTCACCATTTGCAATTTATTGAATTTTAAAATCAGTCAGTCTTTTTTTGGACACCCGGTATATTTTTCACAGATGATATCAATGTTTATTACTGATATACGTAAAATAATAAATTAAATGTTTATAAAAAAATAAATATTTTTTTCATTTTCATGCTTTGTTCAGTTACAGAAAAAAAAAACGCTCCGCACCATGCTACTTTCATCACAATTCGTCTCAGGAAAATTATCCTTCCGGCCGTGGCGGGTGGAAAATGTAATTTTCATATTCCGTAAAAAAAAAAAAAAAAAAAAAAAAAAAAAAAAAAAAAATCTACATTATTTTACTCAAAGACACGAAGCTAATGTTAGTCGAACCCGATTATAGAAGATTCAATACCAGTTTTCGCCAATACCGTATATGAATGTGAATTTCGAGGAATTAGTGAGTTATATCCAATTTGGCTTCATTTAGAGCGATTTATGTCTAGTCTCCACATTTGGTGATATCTTGAATTTCCCGCCATTTTAAAACATCATTAAAGCTAACCAATTAAACTGGTCGAGCAGTCTTGTACACATGCTCAGTCACATCGAAATCGGTTAATAAATACATGTGCTATTTCATAACTAAAATCAGATTACTTTAATATGTCAACCACCACAGACGTTCATATTGCTACATCTCAGCCAATTTTTTAAGATAAAGACCAAACAGAAAATGCTACGGAAAACTTGTATCAAGGTCAAACACATAAGAGAAAAATCGTTTTCAATTTATAATTTTATTGCACCTCTTTTAAATTTAATTTTTTTAAATTATTTAAATGGTGACCATTTTGAAATACGATGGTGGATGAAGCTGGCCAATAAACTCAGTGGAGACATTGGTATGTGCTATGCAAAACTCTTCTAACGTTCTTAGTTTTAAAAATATATAGTTAAAAGATGACCATATAACAAAGGGAGATAACAAAATGACTTCAACAAAGTTATCGAGTCACATGTATACAGTGTGTCCACGTATAACCTGACCGACCTTTATTTTCGCAACAGTTGGTCCCAGTGGCGCAGCTACATATTCAGAGCCCTGGAGCAAGTAAAGTTGGTGCGCCCTCTTGTCAACCGAAAAAGTTCTGCGACTTTTTTTTTTTTTTACTTTAAAATTTATATACCAATCTTAATTCGATTTAAAACCTTACTTTTATTTGAAAGTCAGAATATTTCAACACGTATTAAATAAGAATAATTAGAAATAAATAATGAAATGAATTATAATTCTATAAGTATGGAGTACCTACCAATATTTTCTGCGAACTGGGTGGGATTTTTGTTTTAAAATCGTTTTCGGTTTTAAATCGGCCAATTAGCCAGTACAATCTACTGGCCCTTAATATCTGTTTTTCTTTTCAAAGATTTCGAAGCATTGTAGAGTACTAATAAAAAAAACACTATTGTCAAGTTTTTTTTTACTTTTTGCATATGGATGAAACTGTTTTTAGTGTCAGAAAATACTAAAATTCCATAAAATTCAAAGTATCATAACTTGATTAGTTTTGGTCATACAAAAAAGAAATTTTTATTATTTTACCCGTATACGGAGAAGATTTTTCTAAATATAACTTATAGAAGCCAGGGACCGAATAAAAATGTAAATCTCGTAACTTTTAAAAAATAACTATTTTGACATAAATTACTTTTAAGAGGATGAAGAACAACTTTAAAACTTTATTACTATTTGAACTATATTTCCACAGCTAATGTTTTCGAAAATTAGCCAATGGACAATGACAAAAGTTGACAGTGGGTTTCTCACTGGCTTTTGCTAATTTGAGTAATTTCGCTAATCACTAAAGAAAAACTAGAGAAATTGAAATAATGGTAGTAATAGATTCGCCGCTAAGAAACACTAATAATATAACAAGTTGGAAATTGCTCGTCAAACGTGGCAAATGAGGTGCGTTCGTACTATAACTAGTTTTATAATTCTTTTTTGCACCCCATATTGTACTGAATGTATAATTTTTTGCACTTCATAAAGCGCATAGTCTGATACATCATTAAAATGCACTTCCAATATTTTTTCCCATTCCCCGTAATGTAACGGAACACTTTTGACTGTCCCTGTAATTAAACTATACATCCGATTTTCCTAAAATTTGAAATAGCTCAACAAAATTTTGCAACAATTATATCTTTAAAATTTCAGACCATTCGGAAGGCTGTAATATCATTAAAATGCACTTGCAATAATTTTTCCCATTGGCCGTAATGTAAAGAAAAACTTTTGACTGTCCCTGTAATTAAACTATGCATCCGATTTTCCTAAAATTTGAAAGGGCTCGACAAAATTTTGCAACAGTTATATCTTTAAAATTTCAGATCATTCGGAAGGCTCTAATATCATTAAAATCCACTTGCAATAATTTTTCCCATTGGCCGTAATGTAAAGAAAAACTATTGACTGTCCCTGTAATTAAACTATACATCCGATTTTTCTAAAATTTGAAAGGGCTCGACAAAATTTTGCAACAATCATATATTTGAAATTTCAGACCATTCGGTTGGGTAGTTTTTGCTCTGTTACATGCGGACAGACAGACGGACGGACAGACGGACGGACAGACGGACAGACGGACGGACTGAACGACGACTATAGGTGCTACGTATTTATATAATTACGAACGCACCTAAAAACAAGAATAATGGATTGCATAGTAAAGGTTTAATCGTACAATAATATGACTGAGAGTGTCTCCGAAAGAAAAAAAACACCTCTTGCAATTTGGCGATTTCAGTCTTCCGTTTTCTCCTAAAATGAAACATTTTATTTTGGTCCCCCTGCAACGAGAACCCTAATTGACACCATTATACACTGGTGTGCAAAAATTAAAGACTAGATGATTTTCCGAATGAAACATTATACAGAAGTTTTCCACATCGACCGAAATATCGTACCATAAATTCTCCAAGATGTGAAAATATGGTACAAGTGATCAAAAACATCTAAACAAGAAATCAAAGGATACAAAAACACTTTATTGAAAAGGTAACTTGGATCAAAACTGCAGAGAAGACAGAAATGTCTATCTGAAAGGCACCTGGCAGGAATAATTGAAGAGCTAAGTGGAAGAACGTGTTAAGTTTGAAGAAATTTGAAGTGAAAGATTTTGCTGCAAATTTTAATGATTTATTTTCTGTTTGATACCATGTGTGTAAAATATTAACAGGTATGGTACTAAACTCTCTCAGAATAACTTTTTCATATTTAATTCTCAAATATTAAAAATTATTAATATTATTGACATTATTAAATATTAATGAATAATGTCTTAGATAGTGTTGGGGAGATCCAGGTCCATTTACCGGAACCAACTTAACTACCCAAACATACCTTGAAGGTTGGGGGAAATAATAATTGGGTAATGGGGGTAATTACCCAAAAGAGTAAGAGAGGTTAACTACTCCTCAATTACTGAACCTGAAATACCTGAATTATTATAGTGGGTATTTAAACATTACAATTTATAGACAATCATTTGTGATCGTAATTATATAATACTGGTCCTGGCTATTCCTTATAATTAAACTAACCTTAATTATCTTAAATTGAGGCGGGAGGAAACACATCTCCAAAACGCCCCAAGCTGCGTTGTGTAATTTTAGTGAAGAAATAGCGTATAGACCGCGCAGTTATATCTAAATAAAATCTATCTAAAATACGCATAAATAGCATCATAAAGCAGACTGTCATCTGAAATAAAACTTACATTAAAGCAAAACAATGGACTCATGTTGTATTGAAAACATAGCCAAAAGTTAACAATAAACAAAAGGTTTATTTACAGTAATGTACATATTTACAAAATAATAGAATAAACAAAATAGAATTGTGTCATAAGACACCAGCGTTCTAAAGAACGAAAATGAATTAGTAATTACATTAAATTTACTTTTTAAATTAACATTACAATTAATACTTAATTGCTTGAGTACCATAAATTGTACCTCCCTAATACAACATAAATTATTCAAACAATGGGAATACAAAAAGGTTAAAGAGGACAAACCTTCTGTAGAGAGGGATCACTTGTGATTAAGGTCACACTTGAATCCTTGGCACATTGAGTGATCTTTTTTTTACACACTCTCGGTATCATTCACTACTTTAAAAACACTTAATGATGAAGTAAAGTCCGAGGACAGTTGACCATAGGGCCATCCCTTAACGGGAAAACACGACCCGAATAATTCGTCATCGTCGTAGAATTTCTTTTAAACTACTTAGGACATGGAAGCTGAACTCAATCCTTTAAAAAACATCCCTGGTGAGAGAGCTGGAACGTGTCTCTGGAAAACATCATTCTGGAACTCAAACTGCACCCATTATTTTAAGACTGCATAGTTTTGGAGTTTTCATCGATCTCTTAAGTCGTCCTGGTTTAAGGACTTGAACCGACATCTATATTTTTAGTTTTCATGGTATAGGAACTTGAATCTCTATATATATTATTTTAGGACTTCATAGCTTTACAACTGGCATCGATATTATATTTTTAAGTCTTCATGATATAGAAACTTGAATCGATGAATATTTTAAGTCATCATGGTTCTGCCACTGACATCGATCTCATATTTTTAAGTCTTCATCATATAGAAACTTGAATCGATCTCATTGTAACTTCTTCCTTCAGTTACGACATCACCTCGTGATGACAATGTGGAGGAGGGTCCTCTGCCCCCTACGTCGAATGATCGGTCAACCTTGCTGACCCCCATTTCTTCCTTCGACCTGCAAACCTCTGATTCGGTGTTGCACTTTTTCCGGGGTATACCATACCCCGCCCCTTGAGCTTCAGCGATCTTGGTTTCTGGACTCCGAATCTCGCCTGTGTGGCCTGTTTTATTAGGTATCATAAATAAAGTAGTATCCCGTCATAAATACGACTTGGCATTTTATGTCAAGCTGTTGTCAGGCTTGCAGACTCCGTGACTCGCTGAAAAGATCCCCTCTACAGATAGGACTCCTTGTGTGGTCCTACTCTTATTAAGACCTTATAGCATAAATGCATATATGAGTATATTTATATTAAATAATAATAATAATAATCAAAATACCTATATGTAAGACACACTCTAAATATATATGCATTTTATAAAATAATAATAATAATCAAAATATATAAATAATAGTATTTTTTTATGACAATAAAATAAAATAATAACCTGCTGAAGTGGTATCAAGGGTATTTATGTAAGTTACATGATACACTTCCAGCAGATAGAATAGAAGAACTAAATAGAATCTTAGTATTTTATCTTCACTATGTGATAGGATACCTCATAACGCTTTCACCCAAAAGATAAAATTTTTTTTAGAAAATGTAGCATAACATGTTCATCCACTCAGCTCTTCAATTCAGTCTTTAATATGGGATATGGTCACCCCTGACTGTGATGCAAGGTTTACAACGTCTGTCCATGCTGAAGACGTAGTTGTCAAGGAGCTGTTGAGACACAGTCTCATTCCGCTTGTAACACCAATTGAAGCTACGGAATCGTTGCTGCGCCTGGTCACACGCTGCCAAGCGTCTCCCGAGAAGGTCCCACACGTGTTCTATGAGATTTAGGTCCAGGGACCTTGCAGGCCAATCCACGCGTTGTATATTTTCACTGTCCAGGAGCTCTGCGACAGAGACTGTACGATGAGGTGTAGCGTTGTCGTCCACGACAAGGAAGTCTAGAACCACAGCACATGTAAAAAGACACACGTTTGACAAGATAATCTCATTTCAATAGCGGCTACCAGTTACTGAATCTCCTTAGAAGACGTGGAGGTTACAACGGCTACCAAGCGTGATACCGCCCCAAACGTTAACTCCGGTACCTTCAAAACAGTCCCTTTCGTTGCTGTTGGATGGGTGATTGCGTATTCCCTGCTCTCTACAGATGCATATATATCCAGAATTGCTCGTCAGACTAAATCGGCTCTCATCCATAAAGAGTACTCGACCCCACCCCTGTTATGTCCAGTTCTTGTGTTCCTGACGCCGCAGAAACCACCGTCTCCGATGAGCAGTCATTAATGGTACACACCGCACTGTTCGACGTGCGTATAGACCACCTTTGTGCAGCCCCTTGACCAACTAAAATGTGATATCTGACGTCCAGTAGTCTGTTCAATGTGTCGCGATTTCTCCAGCTGTCTTTTGCATGTTTCTTTTCGCCTTAGGACAATATAGCGCAGCGGTATTCTTCTGTTGTTGTTGAACGTGGACGACCACTGCTGAACACTCGGACAGATTGTTCTATCGTTTGAAATGCTCTACAAACTTGTAAAACGATGCTGTGAGCGATCCCAAACTCTTCTGTCACATTTCGACCTTCTTCGAACATTCCAATGATGCGACATATAGTAAAGTCATCCAGATGGCAACTCCTGGATTGGCTGTTGGCCATATCACACAGTAGTAGCAACAAACCGTCGTTGAAATCACTGTACGCCGTGCAATATATTTCACCGAATTGCTGAGTGTCCACCGCATCTGTGCTTTATACTCTTGCGACTTCCACCTCTTACGTTATATGCCATATATGCGCATGCCCAACAGCATCGGTCCAAGGTGTACTCCTGATTGGCCTTTCAGTCTGTTCTGTTGCCTTGTTGGGATTTTATGCTAATTTATCTGCTTCGTCCTTAATTTTTGCTCACCAGTTCTTACTTTCCATACACATATACAATAAGAATTAGGAAAGCACTGAAATCACACTAAAAAAATGAAAATAGTGATATACTTTTACATTTTCAAATACTCTTGAATCCATTCTCACAAGTTTTACAATGGTTTAATATGCATGTGTGTATGTATGTGTGTATGTTAGAATTTCCCCACGTTTTCAGATTCCGAGAGCACGATTTGGTGATTTTTTTGATGATATCGGCAGGTATGTTATAAATCTGTCGCAAGAATTGTATTAATTTTCGAAGAAATCGGCCGACGGATTTGGTATCTAAACTATTTTTCAACCATTCTGTGACGATAACTGACCAATATTTTCTCTTATTTCTCGATTAAATTATTTTTATTGCTCACGTTCATCTTATACCACAGCATTTCACTAGACAGACAGTAGCAGCTCAACAAGGGGTTCACAATCACTTTACTATTAGTAATTTCACAAAAAAATTTCTTCTTGTTTAATAGTAGAAAATCTCACGATTAAAACAAATCAAATTTTATATACCTATATTCTAGTAGAAAAGTTATTGTGAACCCTTGCGGAGCCGCTATTGCACGCAGGGTCGGACTCGCAGGGCCGAAACTAGCCTTTTTGGCGCCCGGGGCAAACATGGATTTTGCCCCCCCCCCCCCCCCTCTCCACCACAAAGTAAATTAACAAAAAGAATTTTACTAAGTATCTAATAGACAACTTATTTTTTTTTAATTTAAAAAATATAAAACTGAACTACGTAATCAGGTTTGTCAAACATTGATTCATTAAAACCTTGAAAACGGAATCAAAAGGAACTAAATTGCCTTTTAATCATTTGAAACTTTTTTTGTATAGTCTAAATGAGGTCGATATCTAAAAAAAAAAAAAGGTTTTACTAAGAATTTTACTTTGTGCATTCCCCCTCCCATTTGTTTTATTGTCGCGAGCAGTTATCGTCCATTGCAAGACAAAAAAGAAAAAAAAAAGGAAGCTGATGCTCAGCGGAAAACAGGAAAACAAACAAACAGCTTTCATGGAATTTTTTCAGTCAGACTGAGGGGTCGCTTCGCGCTGGATAGTTACCAATAGTGGACAGTGTCCCACAATAGAGACTGACCTTGAAAAACGGTCTCCTACACAGGAAGTGATTTAAAAGATAGTAGGCAAAAGCATAGACATGATACTTTTGGAATGGGAGAATGAAAAAAGCCTAAGAGAACAGTTCTTTTTTTTATTATTCATTTGCAGTTTTGTACTGTAGATGAATCTTTTTATCTAGTATTTGTAAAGTTTAATACATTTGATACAGTTTTCCTTTTAAATTTTCCGGCTCCGATACATTTTTATACAAATTTCGTATATATATACATTCTTGTATCAAACGTCAAACAAAATCTTCATTTTGGCGCCCCCTTCACCTTCTGTTAAAGCGGCGCCCGGGGCACGTGCCCCCTCTGCCCCCCCCCCCTAGTTTCGGCCCTGCGGACTCGGTCACAGTCAAATACAATCCTGGATTTTTGAAGGGCGCAACATTTTAGAAATTCATTATTGTACCACTTTGCTATTAGAAACCAATAATATCTATTACCATTCGAGTTTTAGGTAGCTTTCTTTACAAAAAAGCTACCTATTGCAGCCGTTCGGAGGAAAGCGATTTCAAAAAATTTTGGTATATTTTCATCGATCATGACCCCCAGACCCCGAAACCACCCTCCGTTCAAAATTGATATATATATATATATATATATATATATATATATATATATATCTGACCTATGTCACACTGTAACTTCCGTAATTATGAACCGATTTCGATGTAATTCGGTGTGTACATAGTACATACCAATGTCTCGACCGAGTTCGTTGGCCAGCTTCATCCGCCGTTTTGTTTCAAAATGGCGGCCATTTAAAATTTTTAAAAAAATTTAAAACTTGAAATGTGGTACCAAAAAATTAAAAATGGAAAAATATTTTTTTCTTATGTATTTGACCTTTATACAAAGATTCCGGAGCAGTTTTTGTTTCGTCTATATCTTAAAAAATGGCTGAGTTATAGCATTTTGAATTTCTAGCGTGGCTGATATTTTGAAACGTCCTGAATTTTGTCACGCGATAAAAGGCGTATTTATGAACCGATTTGGATGTAATTCGGTGTGTATATAGTACATACCAATCTCTCGACCGAGTTCGTTGGCCAGCTTCATCCGCCATTTTGTTTCAAAATGGCGGCCATTTAAAAAATTTTTAAAAATTTTAAATTTGAAATGTGGTACCAAAAAATTGAAAATGGAAAAATATTCTTTTCTTATGTATTTGACCTTTATACAAAGATTTCGGAGCAGTTTTTGTTTCGTCTATATCTTAAAAAATGGCTGAGTTATAGCAGTTTGAATTTCTATTGTGGCTGACATTTTAAAACGACCTGATTTTTGTCACGCGATAACAAGCGTATTTATGAACCGATTTGGATGTAACTTCGTTTATACATAGTACATACCAATGACTCGACCGGGTTCGTTGGCCAGCTTCACCAGCCATCTTGTTTAAAAATGGCGGCCATTTAAATTTTTAAGAAAAATTTAAATTTGAAATGTGGTACCAAAAATTGAAAATTGAAAAAATATTTTCTTCTTATGTATTTGACCTTGATAAAAAGATTCGGGAGCAGTTTTGGTTTCGTCTATATCTTAAGAAATGGCTGAGTTATAGCATTTTGAATTTCTAGCGTGGCTCACATTTTGAAACGTCCTGATTTTTCTCACGTAATAACAGGCGTATTTATGAACCGACTTGGATGTACCTTGGTGTGTACATAGTACATACAAATATCTCGACCGAGTTCGTTGGCCAGCTTCATCCGCCATCTTGTTTCTAAATGGCGGCCATTTAAAGAAATTAAAAAATAAAAAAATTTAAATAAGATACCAAAAAATTGGAAAATGAAAAAGATTTTTTTTGTATGTGTTTGACCTTAATACAAAGATTCCGGAACAGTTTTTCTTTCGTCTATATCTAAAAAAAAATGGCTGAGTAATAGCATTTTGAATTTCTCTTGTGGCTGACATTTTAAAACGACCTGATTTTTGTCACGCGATAACAGGCGCATTTATGAACCTATTTGGATGTAACTTGGTCTGTACATAGTACATACCAATGTCTTGACCGAGTTCGTTGGCCAGCTTCATTCGCCATCTTGTTTCAAAAGGGTTGCCATTTAAAAAAAATTAAATTTAAAATTCAAAATGAGGTATTAAAAAATTGGAAAATGAAAAAGATTTTTTTTATGTGTTTGGCCTTGATACAAAGATTCCGGAGCAGTTTTTGTTTCTGAAAATTTGTTCTTTTGTTGATATCTTAAAAAATGGTTGATTTATAGCACTTTGAATTTCTAGCATGGCTAACATTTTGAAACGATCTTGTATTTGTCACGCGATAACACACGTATTCGCCTATTTCGATGTAAGAAGGCATGTGGATAGTATACATCAACACCTCGACCAAGTTCGCTGTCCAGATTCATCAGCCATCTTGTTTCAAAATGGCGGCCATTAAATTAAAATATATATATATATATTTAAAGTGAGGTGCAAAAAAATTAGAAATTGAAAAAGGTTTCTTTCTTAAGTATTTGATCTTGATATAAGGATTCAGGAGCATTTTTGTTTGTCTTTACCATAAAAAATGACTCAGATATTGCAGTTTCAATTTCTATTGTGGGTGACATTTTGAAAAATCTGATTTTTTGCATGTGACAGCACTCCTATATATTAACCTATTCCGATGTGCGTGAGCATGTGCACAGCAATTACCAAGGTCTCGACCAAGTTCACTGCTTAGCCTCATCCACCATGTTGTCTTAAAATGACAGGCACTTTAAGAAATTGCCGAATTTGGCAGCCAAATATAAGTTACTTTAAAGAAAAGCAGCTTGGATAAAGCTGACTAATTTCGCGAAATTCTCATTCATTATATTGATAAAAATTAGTAATTGAATCTCCTATATTCGGTTTCCACTAAATTGAGCTTCGTGTGTTTGCATGATATAAGTTGGCTTTTTTTAAATAAGGATTATGAAAGCTACCTCTTCCTCCCGGCACTGGCCGGAAGGACTTTTTTTTTCTGGGGATGCTTTGAATTTCGGAACTGGATCCGAAATTGAAAGTGTTCTTAGAAAAAAAAAATCAAAACAGCATAAAGATAACCGTTTAGACATTGACCTTATATATTCAATGCAAAGAAAAAAGCATTTAAAAATACTAAAAATGAGAAATTTGTAATGAACGTTGCCATTGGTTTAAAATTAGCTTGCGAATGACTAGTGTCGGATTCTAAGTATAGAAGAATTTTAGTACTAAATAAGAAAGATTATCTAAACCTATTTTAAACTTTTTTTGCAGCGGAAGGAAAAAAAATCTTAATGCTGCTAGTAATAAAAAGAAACGTGGAATATTTAATTTCATTTTAAATCAAAGTATCTTTAAAATTTTGTATAGATTTTTATAGAGTAAACTCTGTCTAAAGCTCTATGTAAGACAAATTTCCGTCTTATGCAGAATCCGCCTTAGGCAGAATATACTGTATTTAATAAAAACCCTAGCAACAGGGTATAATCGAAGGGGCGCAAAAAGAATCTTCAATCGGTTGAACATGAACAGTCCAGATTTAACGTACGTACAAAATAGCAGGCCGCCGTTTTGATCATCACACTTATAGAGAATATTGAAACAGTCCTGTTTTCATATTAAAGTGTAATTTTTGACAAAAAGAACGTTTGATTTATCTTTTTTTTTTTTTTTGGCCGAAAATATTCTTTATATATATTTTTTTCATCAAGCGCAAAAATCAATGTAATAAACATTTATATAGATTAATTTACAAACACAGCATTTTACGAATACACAACACCTACACATTTCAATCAAATACATAATAAATGATTTTACAAAAAACTAAATAAAAAAATTCGTATATATATTTTGAAATAGAGACGACGCATGGTCTTCTGAAACGAAGAAACTTCCAAAATAAATTCAATTCTGCTTTGCAAAGATAAAAAAAAAAAATCATTAATAGAAAAAATGCTTCAAAAATGTGATTTTTTTTAATTATTCAATAATTTAAGACTGTTCAAAGCTAATGCTTATAGAAAATTGTGTAACATTTATTATTTCAACTCAGGGGAAGCACAGCATTACATGGTTTAAGTCTCACCAACACGCGGGTCAGTTGCCTAGCGAGCCAGCCTGAGTGTGACAGAATTTGACTTAATTTGGTACAATCCTATTTTTTCTTATTTTTTAAACTTATAGGCCTTGTTTCAGCATGTGCAGAATGAAAATTTGTTGAAAATTAGGCCATTTGAAAAATTTTTAAGCCTTATGAATGAAAGTGCACATTTTCTTTAAAACACGAGGTCTTTATCACTAGTGGAAATATTTCACCTTTGCATAACATTAGGATCTAAGTTTATATTCATTGTTCTACTTTTTTTTTTCATTTTATTATTTCAAAATTCATTGACTACTACTAATTATGCGATATTGGATGGTGGTGGTGTGTGGGCAGAGTCTGATTCCGGCCTCAGCAAACTCACATTACTATTTTCAGAAAATGTTTTGCTTTATTTAATCATAAAATTCTGCAATTAAATAATGTTTAATCTGGAAAACTATTTTTCTAAAAAAATGATATAAATTTGCATCAGCGATAATCATGTCTTAAGGAAAACTAAATTTGATACCTAATTTTTTCTCTCTTTTTGAAGGAAATGCTTATCAATTCTGTATTTCAGATTTACCATATTTTCAAAATCTCAAAAACAATATGCACAAAATTTAATTTACCGTTTACCCTTCATACCCCATTTAAAGTTTGTCGCCTTCGACTGATGTGGAATATGCCTAAATCCGGCTCTTATTATTTTGTAATCTGCATTGATGAATGTTTAGTTTGCAAAGACACACACAAAAAAAAACCTTTAAAATTTTCATTTCTTTTTTCGTTTGTAATATAGTCAATAATTTTCTTCTACTTGTCAAACTATTTTTTTTTTCAAATCGTAAAATAACTAAATTGTTAAGGCTGTTACATTATAAACATAGGTTTCTCAGTGGTGACTTCTTTGAGTACCATTATTTCCGTGCAGTAATCATCATGATAAATTTCTAAAACATTTTCAATAGAAATGTACCAGGAAGTTTATTGTTTGGAAATAGTAGTAGCCAATAAAGTGACCAATGAGAGCGCTGTAAATAAGTTTTGATTACTTGAAGATTTGAAAATCTTCAGTTGTCGTCTACGAAAAAGTCACAGGGAAAAAAATCCGGCATGCTGAAATGGTGTTGGAGAAGTTACTTGAAGCTGCAATAAGTTATGAATTAAAATTAAAACTTCGCAAATAGAAGTAATTTCTGTATAAAAATATGTTTTAAATCGAAATAATTGAGGTTAAACACAAGGTAAAATATCATAGAAATATGATGGTCGTAACAATATTCATCTATAATTTCTGATTAAAAATGAAAAAAATATGAAAATATTTTTACAAATGTATATTTCGCTTTTTCTAATTTTGCGCCCTTAGGATTCGTGCGCCTGGAGCAGTTTGCTCCAACTGCTCCACGGTAGCTACGCCCCTGGTTGGTCCTTGATGCATACTTCCAATTGCAAAAATGGTTTAAATAAGGTAAAGAATTATTTTTTAAGCGATTTGCGTCAAGAAAATATTCATTAAAAAATTACGAAATTTCAATTTTTATACGGACCCTTGGTCCTATAAGTGCTACTGAATAAAAATTTACTGTGACACTAACAAGGAAGACAGAAAAAGTCCCATTCAACTAACGTTAAAATTGACCGAGTTATGAAACTTTGAAATGCATGACTTATATCACTTTTTTGCAACTAAAAACAGACGATTCCTGCTATGCTTTCAGGGGTTGTATATAAAGTACTTAAACTTATTTCAAGGTATCTTCGCTTTGAAAGAAATCGTACACCTATTACGATTCAGTTAACTTTTATTAGTTAAGTTTCAGATTAGTTAAAATAATTGTATTTTAACATATGTTTTATTTTGTATGGATTTGAGGCTATGATTTCTTTTAACAAAAATTGTGTTATTTTCAAATGGTTTCATTTAACTTGCAACTATCGTCTTTCCAATTTAAAATTTGCATTCGAACTTTAACTCAATTGCAAATGTCGAATCGAAGTTAAATTTTACATACTGACTTAAATCTGATGACAATGTAATATTATTATGATTTTCGACGCTTACCATTTTAGACATACGTATATTAGAGGATAACACAAAAAAAATTCGGATAGATTACCGTCAACAAGTTTAAGAAAGAGTTTTAGATTAGACAACATAAATTTGGGATGGTTGTGTTTTTAACTTTTATAATTACGTTTTACGTATTTTTGTCACGCTGAATAAAAATAGTACCTTCACTTTTAACCATAATGTCAGGATTTTTCGCAAATCGTAAATTTCAAGGTTAAAAAAAAGCGAAAAATCTGATACTAATAAAATAGATGTAAGACTTTTTTATTCAGTTTAATTTTAATTATTTCAATAATTTATTCAATTTTTTGGCTTATACCGGGTTTCTTACAGGTAAACAGCTCAGGGGTCCAATGAGGTTGGGAGGGGAGGGGGGATCAATTTTAACTTTGAAATTTGCTTTTTGAGAAAAATCCTGATGTGATGGTTTAAAATAAAGGTCATTTTCGGATTCAGCGCTATACATAAGAATCAATTTTCAAAAAATAAAAAACATAGCACAACCCAAAATTTGAAAGGCAATGTAATCTAACAGCATTTTAAAATATGTATCATTTTATAAAGAATTGAGGCTGTTGTTTTTCAACCTTTTACTTAACAAAAATTCTGTTATTTGTATCCTCTTATATGTTCAGTACAAATTGTATATTTTGCAGTAATATGTCAGAATGATGAAAGATTTCAAATTTATATTGCAATGCTAATTTTACTCTCAACCAGTTCTTTAATATATCTCACGAAGTTATATTTCTACTAAATTACCTTTAATTTGCAGCAAAAAATATGCTCCAACTTTAAACAGCTATTACTCGGTCAAATTTAATCGTAGAAAAACGGGACTTTTTTTGGCCTTAATTATCAGTTAACAGAAAAATCTTACTAAATATAACTTATAGGATCGGGGGACCGTATAAAAATTTAGATTCTGTAATTCTTCACTAAATTGTTTTTTCGCTTCAAACTTTTTTTATGCTAACTCTCCACCTAATTTTGACCACTTTTGTAATTGGAAGTATGCATCTAAGTTCAACGGTTACGAAAATAATGGTCGGTCAGGTTATACGTGGACACACTGTATATAAAAAAAACTTTACATTATTGCGAAAGATTCTGTATTTAGTCGAACATAAGTATTATCCCGTTTTCAATTACAGAATGTCACTGTGTTACAAACAATTCAGACAATGCATTACAGATACTATAAACCGTTTTATTTTTTTTTTAAGTAATGCTTTATGCCTTGACAAAAGCAGGCGATATTTTATACTTTCAAAAATATAACTCCCCTAAAAAGAAAATATTCCTCAAGGAAACTATTTTTTTATTTAACAAAGCTAACTCATCTAAATTTGTGGAAAAGTCTTGTTTATCTATAGTAATAAATTAAAAGAGTTTGTCTGTGTGTCTATATGTGTATAAAAGCTAAGAAAATCTACTGAACTTAGAGATCTGAAAATACGGAAGAAGATTTTCCAAGGCAGGGCCTACTGCCCCTGAAGATAAGATTTTTCATGATTATCCCATTTAACGCCGCTGTTGTGAAAGTCAAACGAACGCAATAGTGGATACTAGAACCACGTTCAGAAGCTTAGAAACAGAGATAAATCGAAGGTTACCCAGCAATAAATTTGCCATGCAAGTTGAAGCACGCATCGGTGAAACCGTTCGAAATACGGAAAACCTAAAAACATATTCGGAAAATTCGTAACTTTTACTTTCGGTAGAAATCCGCTTAAAAAAATACAAAATTTAAAATGGCTAAAAAAAATTCTATTTTTTTTTTTTTTTTTTTTTTTAGAAAATTTAACTTTATGTCCCCCCCCCCTTATTAAGAAGCCAGCATCAGTTCAATTGTTCAAAATACGAGAAATCAAAAAATACCCACTTAATGAGTGCACATTTTTTTTCTACTACTTGCAATCCGTTGCGGGAAATATAATTATTAACCTTTCACAAAAATTTCGCTTCCATAACACGTTTTGGTGTTTCTATACTTTCTGAAAAGTTGAAAATCTGGATCGGCCGGGAAATCGAAATACGAAGAAAGAAGAAATGCATAAACATATTTAATTTCAATAATCTTTCGGAAAAGGTAGTCCGTTAAAAAAAAAAAAAAAAAAAAAAAATTAACCATTTCAGAAAAAATCCTTTTCGAAAATTACTCTCGCCAAATTTCATTTTTCGGCACAATTTAAAATTTTGAATCATACTTTTCTTCAAAATACGGTATAGCATATAACACCCAGTTAAAGAGTGCAAATTTTATTTTAAAACGACGTATTTGATTTTAGAAAATATCAAAATTAACCTTTCAACAACAACAACAAAAAACAAAAAATCCTTTCCAAAACCACTTTTCCAGCTTTCGCTTATCATGCATAATTTAAAATTCTATATCAAGTTTAGAGAACGAATAATAATAAAATAAATAAATAAAATATCGCACCCACGTAACAAAATGCATTTAGCTTTGAAAGGATGTATGCGGTTTTATAAAATTGATGATTGGAAGTTACTCTTTTTCCCTAACTAATTATTACTAAGCGTGGATATTTTAACAAAACACGTTCTAGGGACACATAATTTATATCACGTATTAAAAGCGCAAAACTTTTGGATGATTAACATTTTTAAATTAGTTCGATATTCGCACTGAACGTGAATACGCGTTTTGTTTTTGCTTAATTTTTTCATCTAAGTATTAACATTTTTGCACCAAAATTATACACAGGTTTAGGATATGCTATATTTATAACGCATAAACGTCCAAGAGTATGGACAGAAGGAAATGTGTGTGTGTTTTTATTTAATTTTTTTTTCGGCAGTTGCACTTTTTTCAACTGCCTGCTGTTTCAACTTGTTGCTCGGTCAAAATTAGTCTTGTGTTCAATTCGATATTTCATTCTCACTGTATAGTTCTTGCTGTTTAAATAAAATTGGCATGATCCTAAGCCATAGGAGCCCACTAACCTAAATTTTTTGAACACACGACCTAACAAATTACATTTTTTTCTCTCTGTCTCAGTGGCTTTGAAGATAGTTCCGCGTTCTCCTTTTTAGAACATTTTCGGTTATACGCATGCGCTGGGAAATCTAAAAATTTCAATAGAAGTATCTTTCTGAATTTAAAATAGAAATGGGAGTTAGCGCGTTTTGTATTATTTAGGTTTTTCCCAGGAAGTATTCTTTAGAATTGAAAGATTAAAACTGCTAAACGTCAGAAATCAAAACGGCAGTCACTATATTGGGGGCTTCTTCGTTCGTTTCGATAGAGTTTCACTGTAAAATCATGTAAATTAAAGGGTGTACGCTGCCGAAGGTAGCGGGCCTGAACTGTAGGCTTGGTTGGACAGATTTTCATTTAAAAACCATTGAACACTGATTTTAGATATATTTCATATTACTGTCATGGGCCCATGCACACTCTAAAATTGGGAGGAGTAAAAAGTTCACTCTTTGAAAGAGTGACATGCATTTTCACTCTATTTGGAGTGAATTTTGTAAAAATACACTCTTTAAAGAGTGGAATTTTCCCCTCTATAGAAAAGATTAAAATGTCTCAATTCGTTATTGAGAATGAGATATTTCATTCCGTTGTAGAGAGTGAAATCCTGGCATTATACACTTAAAAGAAATTCAACTTTGAACCAATATATTGAGTAAAGTAATTAAAAGCATCAAAATATGGTGCTTCTTAATTTTCAAAACTCCATTTCATAATGTATCCTTGGAAATTACGTCAATTTGGTACTAAACCGTACTCGTTTTACAAGAGTTACTCACGATTGAAAGAGTGACTTACGTATGCATTGCTTACCAACCAATCAGAACAGCAAGGCAACGACGCCTTTTTAAGATAAGAAAAAGGATGACCTTTTTCGTCCGCCCTCTAAGGATTAGCAAATTAGGATATCATTAAAATGGTTCTTTATCTGTCATAAAGGTAAGTTTAATTTTAATCATTTATTCGTGTAGATATGGAATGTTAAGATTATGAGTTAAATAGTTTTATGTTTTATAGAAAAAGATTGATCGTGGAATGTTCTCCTGATTTCAAAAGTGGTCATCTATTATATTTCTTCATGTACGGTTTGAAATATAATTGTTTTAACAATTAAATAACACACAATGCTTAGCAAAAAACAATCAAAACTTCATTAGTTCGGCCAATGTGAATTAAAAAAAAAAATGAGTGTAAATATTTTATTTTTCCCATTCAATACTGTGATGTAAAATACTTTTGCCGACGATCTATAAAAAAGGTTTCATCTGTTTCGTTTGAAAGGCTGACTGACTCATAAGATATCTGAATTTTTTCAATTCATAACAGACATGATGTGAACATTAATTTGCCGTTATATGAGATTTTTTGGGGTTATTACTGATTTCTGATTATATACACTTAGAGTATTTATCATAATTATTATTATTTCGGAGTTAAATATGATATTTGATGATTATGATATTACGAAAAGGTTGTTATATTAATTTTTTTTTAATTGTATGTAAGCATTTTTCTGCGGTTTATTATTTTAAAATTTGGAGACTGAATAATATAGAAAAAAATTAATTATAGACATTCTGCATCAATTATTAAATTTCCTTCTATTGTAATCGCCTTTACTACGTTTTTGATACACGTAGTTTTTGGCACTAAAAAATAAAACATGATATTTAAGCATTCAAATAAAATGTTTTTTATGCCTGTTTTGAAGTTTATGGATAAGACTCTTGAAGTATATATTTTTTAAAAGTTCATATTTACTTACATAATGTAGGACTGAATATTTTTTTAAGGATTTAATAACTACTTTTTTACATTAAAATGTTTTTCAAACAATAAGAAGTGTTAATATGCAGTCATTTAATTTATTTTTATTTTTATATTTCCTTTTTTTTTTATTTCTTAGGTCAATCTTTTCCTATAAAACATATAAAATCTATTTTGCTCATATTCACAAAATATAATATCTAAGAAAATAAAAAAATTAAATTAAATATGGCTTATCGTGTCGTTTCATAAATAAGTATTATATTAATTCCATTTTTCAGCAATAGCGGACGAAAATTAGAAATAATGATTAAGTTAAGGAATAAGTTTAAAAGAAAAATATATGCATATTCCAGAGAACTTAAAATTTAGACTCCATGTTCATATTAAATGAAACAAAAACAAATCACAACGGATAAAAAAAAATACACATTCATAATATTTAGATCATGCTTAGAACTTATTTAAAAAAGACATGAGTTTATAAGCATTGTTTTTTAAGTGGAAAAATTAAAAATATTTTAGAACAATAGGACTTTCCAAAATAAGCAATATTTTACGGAAGAGTACTGTAAAAAATAGGAATTTTTATTTAAAACAAAAATTAAAATGAAATCAAACATTGTTAAACATATAACAACCACCTATTAAAAAGTTATTAATAAAACTTTAAAAGTAATATCTTCATAGGGTGCAACAAAAGCAAACACAATGGATAAAATTGGAATAAAATATTTTAGTTTATTTCTGTCAGTAATCTAATTTAAATTCATATGTAACTTTAACTAAATTTTTCCTTAAAAGTTCAATTAGTGTTACGAACTATGAATTAAATAAATATTGCTAATACTGTATTTTATTCCAATATTTACCACGCTTGTATCTATTTTCATTTCATGCTGTAAAAAATGCAATTATTTTTAAATGTCCATAAAAGCAAAATAAAAAAAGAATTGACTGCATAAAAAATGAACATTCACTCCTATGAAAGAGTGACTATTCTGTCCTACCAGGGGGGAAAACGCACTCCTTTAGCAAGAGTGAATAGTCACTCCTTCGAAAGAGTGATTATCCACCCCTGTTTAGGGTGAATACTCACGTCCCAGGAGAATACTCACGTCTATTCACTCTTTCAGAGTTTTCACTCTTTCAAAAATATCACTTTTGCTCAGAGTGAACAGACACTCTAAAGAGGTTCGGCATATTTTGACTCTGCGATAGGGTAGAGTGAATAGTCACTCCTTTTTATTTCGAGTGCAACGCACCTGGTATAACGCAACTTAATAGTCAAGTAGTATATATATACTTAAGCAAAAACCTGTCTATTTTGCTCTTTTTCCTAATCATAAAAATCAATTCAAAACGTTCGAATTTTAAAAATTGGTTATGTTATACTATGTTTTATATCAGATAATTTTAATTATGATGCATTTTCGATTAATAAAATAATCTGGAAGTGAACAAAACTTTTTATATTCACCTTTAAACATTTTAATATCTTTAACCTTTCTTTTAAATGAAAATATTCAAAAATTATCCCTGGAGCGTTTTTCATCTTTAATATCTTAGGGTTTTTAATTAGAAGAAAAAGATAATCATCAGTTAATAAAATGTACGCAATTATATGTAAAGGTTTCTTTAACAGATTTCAAAATTTAATCTCATGCGTAAACTAAAGAAACACATAAAGTGCCAGCGATAATGAGATTATAAAGCTAATTTTTTTCCCCTAGTGAAACGTGTGTGTCACTTTTCTCGCATAGTTTTATCATGATATTAAGTTTAATAATAATTAAAGAAATTAATGATGTAATTTTATAATTGCTCACAGTTTATGATGAAGATCCTCTAAGCACAAAAATATGGATTGTTGTAATTTAAGAAAAGTTTGACAGGAAAAAAGTTATTAATGAAAGATATTTTCTTATAATTTTAATATTTTAAACTGTGTTAAATCTGCTTATGTTTCTCGAAAATTAATTTTTAATAAATGTATATTGGTAATTAAAATTTCTATAGCGTGTCAAAATGTAAAAAAAAAAAGTTCTTAATAAAATTCATTAGCCTTTTTAACTCTTTCCAACATACCTGAAAAGCGTTTATGACTTCGGTTTGTCTGTCCGAACGGTTTTAACTCGAGTAAATATACAACCATTGCCGTGTAAAAGATATATGTTATTCAGGTTTTATCATGCCATGTTTAGTATTAAAAATGGAGTGTGTAACAAATATAGTTTAAGGGCACTCAAAAAATTCTGTTATATTATGACCTTTCGCTAAAAATTGTTTGAAATTTAATTTAATGATGTTAAAACATTTAAGGCATATTTAAATTGATCTAGAGCACTAAAGATCACAGCCAGATGCTAACTGTAGAATGTGATCAGCATAACATTTTTCGTTTATTTACAGGGACATACAAAAGTCCTCAATTACAGAACTGTCTATAAGTGATAATTGCTAAAAGTGTGTTTTCAGTTGCGGTGTATGTTTCTTAACCTAAATAAAATTTTCTATATTTTTCTGTGCGTATGAATTCTGTAGGACATATACACAGGGCTGTACAAAAGAATTAGTGTAAATTTCATTTTATTGCAGGAAATCGCTGAAGGCGAATTTTCCACTGTATTATACATTTTCTAGCTGAACTAAATTTTATTATGGTATGTAGTTTATATAATGCTACTCTGAGTCATGTAAAGCGATTCCCAAAAGAATTTTTCACGAATTTCCAACTGTATTATACATTTTCTAGCTGAACTAAATTTTATTATAGTATGTAGTTTATATAATACTATGTGTCATGTAAAGCGATTCCCAAAAGAATTTTCCACGAATTTTTCACTGTATTATACATTTTCTAGCTGAACTAAATTTTATTATATTATGTAGTTTATATAATACTCTGTGTCATGTAAAGTGATTCCCAAAAGAGTTTTCCAGGAATTTTCCACTGTATTATAAATTTTCTAGCTGAACTAAATTTTATTATAGTATGTAGTTTATATAATACTCTGTGTCATGTAAAGCGATTCCCAAAAGAATTTTTCACGAATTTTCCACTGTATTATACATTTTCTAGCTGAACTAAATTTTATTATAGTATGTAGTTTATATAATACTCTGTGTCATGTAAAGCGATTCCCAAAAGAATTTTCCACGATTTTTCCACTGTATTATACATTTTCTAGCTGAACTAAATTTTATTATAGTATGTAGTTTAAATAATACTCTGTGTCATGTAAAGCGATTCCCAAAAGAATTTTCCACTAAATTTCCACTGTATTATACATTTTCCAACTGAACTAAATTTTATTATAGTATGTAGTTTATATAATACTCTGTGTCATGTAAAGCGATTCCCAAAAGAATTTTCCAGGAATTTTCCACTGTATTATACATTTTCTAGCTGAACTAAATTTTATTATACAGTAGCGCTCAAAAGTATTTTGACAACCTTATATTCTCTCTTATTACATTTAATATAAAATATGTAAAAGAAAATATATTCCCTATAATTGAGAACACTGTGACTGCAGTTATTTAAATGTACAAGTTTCAACTTGTTTGTTTACATTCGGCGCCACCGAAGAAATATGACTCCGACTTAGCTCAAAAGTATTTTGACAATTAGTTTGCATTTAATTGTTGAAGGTGTCAGTGGCGCTATAGCTTCGATTAGTGTTTTTATTGACTTATTGTGATTATTTTTAAGGATCAGGAATGCCGAAAACTAAAAAAAATATTGAAGTGATTCTAGAAAAGCCGCTGTAAATTCCCTTAAGAAAGGTGGACTGCAAGCAGAGCTATGTCGTTCTTTTAACGTGTCTCGACAACTTGTTATTACATGGAATAAAGTTTTTAATAAACAGAAATACATCGAAAATAAGCCTCAAAGTGGCCATCCGAAAACACAACAACTTGAAATATTGACTGTATTATAAAAATGATTTCTAAAAGTGATTGTCGTGAGTCCGCTGTAATAATAAAAAATTAATTAAAAAAAATTACGGCATAGACATACACGTTTCATCAATCTAAACGACGCCTAAACCTCTATGGTTTACATGGTAGAAGACCAGCAAAAACACGTTTGTTATCTACTAAGAATAGGAAGGCTAGAGTTGTATTTGTAAAACGGCATAACCCTTTCACAGGCAAAGAAATTCCATTACGAAAGTGTTGAAATTAATGATTGACACAGGAATTTGAAAACAAATTTATTTTTAAATAAGAAAAAACTATATTTCACAAACATAATAACCCGAATTTTTTTTAACAAAAATTCTGGTGTCAGTCATTAATTTCAACACTTCAGCAATAGCATTGCTTTGCCCCTGAAGGGTTATGGCGTTTTACAAATGCAACTCTAGCCTTCTTATTCTTAGTAGATTATAAACTTGTTTTTGCTGGTCTTCTGCCATGTAAACCATAGAGGTTTAGGCGTCGTTTGACAGATGAAACGTGTATGTCTATGCCGTAATTTTCTTTCAGTTCATTTTTTTATTATTACAGCGGACTTACGACAATCACTTATCGATATCATTTTTATAATACAGTCAACATTGCAAGTTGTTTTTTTTTCGGATGGCCACTTTGAGGCTTATTTTCGATGTATTTCTGTTTATTAAAAGCTTTATTCCATGTAATAACAAGTTGCCGAGACACGTTAAAAGAACGAGCTAATTCTGCATGCAGCCTACATTTCTTAAGTGCATTTACAGCGGCTTTTCTAGAATCACTTCAATATTTTTTTTTACATTTCGGCATTCCTGATCCTTAAAATTAATCATAATAAGTCAATATAAACACTAATAGAAGCTATAGCGCCACTGACACCTTCAACAATTAAATGCAAACTAATTGTCAAAATACTTTTGAGCTAAGGAGGAGTCAAATTTCTTCGGTGGCGCCGAATGTAAACAAACAAGTTGAAACTTGATACATTTAAATAACTGCAGTCACAGTATACTCAATTATAGGGAATATATATTTTTTTGCATTTTTATATTAAATAAAATAAGAGAGAATATAAGGTTGTCAAAATACTTTTGAGCGCTACTGTAGTATGTAGTTTATATAATACTCTGTGTCATGTAAAGCGATTCCCAAAAGAATTTTCCACGAATTTTCCACTGTATTATACATTTTCTAGCTGAACTAAATTTTATTATAATATGTAGTTTATATAATACTTTTATTATAATATGTAGTTTATATAATACTCTGTGTCATGTAAAGCGATTCCCAAAAGAATTAGAGTGCTTTTCTTACTATAGATGGTTATGGATGAAATTGAATTTTCAAATTTGTATATTTTTTCTAAATTGTTTACTTAAATATCCTCATTCACCTTATTAAACGGCGAAGTTTCGTTACATTATTTGAACTGCTTTTAAATGTGTTGTCTACATGAAATGACTATAGTGACTATATATATGAAATGACTATGAAAAACTACATTAAACATGTTTCATAGTGTATACTTGACGTATGATTTTTCGTTCTCGTTCGTAGTAACGCCGAGCTTTTTTAGGTGTGTTCGTTAAATACGTAACACCTATAGCCATCCGTCTGGCTGTCCGTCTGTCCGTATGTAACAGAGAACAAACAACCCAACTGAATGATTTGCAATTTAATATATATAGAACCGTTTCAGGATTTTGTCGAGTCACTTCAAATTTTATGACATTCGAATCAAAATTTAAAAAGATATTAATAAAAATTTTCTTCATTCTATTAAATCCTATCACACGTAATTAAGTCAGTGATATCCTATGATAAATAATGGTTCAATTCTAGGATGCCATGATGATTACGTCTTATTTAAGACGGAGTCATATTATTTCCCTATTACTGAATTTAATATATACAATGGTTATAAATTTTGTATTCATCAATTCTTGCATAACAGAGCAACAGCTATTGTAGCAAGGTCTGAATATTTATAAAACTAGTTGTAGTACGAACGCACCTCATCTGCCACGTTTGACGTACAATTTCCGGCTTGTTTTATCCTTTGATGATTGAGAAAATTCGTGTTTTTCGTTAAAAGTAAATATTTGATTTTTCATTGGGAAGGATGTTAAATTTAAATGGTTTCATAACTTATAAAATTTAAATATTCTTTAATAAAACCGCGCTTAATCAAATTTTCAACATCATTCACATTCTGTAAAACATTTAGAAAAATTTTATACACTGCAACAAATCTGTTCGTTCTGTAATGTACGAGACGATGGTATACTTTAATAATGAACACACTTGATAAATGAAGAGGCCATCGTGGGTTTTTCTTGATTTAATAGACGTTCACAAACATAAAATTAGGTACACAAACAAAAATTATAATCAGGAAACACTTTCTTTTTTAACTACATCACTCTAACGTCGAGTCACCTTCACAACCAAAACAACACACTGCGCGCTCACTCTCGCTTCTCTTCAGAATTGGGAAAATGCAGAACAATCTCTTTATCATCAGATGACTACTGCCATCTATCGGTGGAAGATGTTAGTTTTCTGTAATGAATTAGTTCTTTACAGTTCGTTTTAAACTGTTGGTTCAAAAATTTTCAAAATTTTGTAATAAATTTTATTAACATATGAATTTTTCTGAAGAAATCAGCTTCGTGTCCGATTTTATGTATTTTTTAATTACTTACCTGTCAAATTTAAAGAAAAAAAGTTGTATTCCTTCTAGGCCGTATGGTGCAGCTGCTTGCAAAGCTTTGAAGTCGACAATGTTATGGAAAAATAATTGAAAGCAAAAGAAACAAACAGTAAGCATACCAAGTGGGAATGTGGGTAGCTTATTAAAATAAATGTTCCACAGTTCAGTTCAAACAAAAATCTTGCCATTATTTTAGATTCAATTTTTCTTTTTGTTTGAAGATTATTTAAAAAAAACTTTTTTTTCACATGAATGATTTTGATCTGATTTCAATGCTTTTTATTTACAAGGAGAGGGCCAACCTTGTTAATCACAGATTTTGATTATTTTAATATATGTTGTAGGGTAGTGACCCCTTAGTGTCAGGTTCAGCGGATTTTATCCAACGCTCCCTAGTTCTTGAGAAACCGGGGGGTCTAATAATAGTACACAACTTAAATACTTACATTGCAACCACAATGATAGGTTAGTCGTAGCTCAGTTGGTACGGCGTTCGCTGGCTGATCTGCGGGCCCGGGTTCGATACCTGAACACGCTACATTTCTTTTTCTCATTTTTTGTTTTATAAATATACTTGTAATTATAATTTAATAATTTCAATTACAAATTTTAATACCATACGTTTAATTATAATGTTAAAAAACTTAAATTTATCATTTTTTATTTTTAAACTATTATTTCTCATCCTTTAAAGAGCTTTAAAAAGAAATTGGATCTATTATTGAATGATAAAAATTCCAAAATCGTGACAAAATCTGTTCTCGTGCCATCTAGTTATGATAAAATAAAAGAATATTCAAATAAAATAAAAATTAAAGCAGACAAAATATAAAGGTGAAAGCAAAATAATTGAAAGCGCAAGCATACGTATTACAAATTTAAAATTCTTTTATAAGCAAAAAATCGGTTGTAATTTAATTCTGATACTAATTTTTAATATAATTACACTTGTTACTTTAAAAACAGAATAATAGTATTATCGCATTGACTTCCTTTGTTAAAGCAATGCGTAAATGATGTTTCTTTAAAATCACGAAATGACACAATTGCTCAATATCATTGCATCGATAAAAAATATATGAAATACATTTTAAAAGCGATTTTTAAAAAATTAACAGTTTTATGATGTTTTATATAACTATTTAGTTAAAAGTAAAAAATTAAATAGGTTAAAATTATAATTGATATACAATATTATAAATTTTAATTGACAATGAGATTATTAAGTTGTACTTACAAGTATATTTATAAAACAAAAAATGAGGAAAACAAATGTAGCGGATTCACGTGTCGAACCCGGGCCTGCGGATCAGCCGGCAAACACCATACCAACTGAGCTACGACCAACCTGTCACTGTGGTTACAAAGTAAGTACATAGCTGCCAACTTGTACGGATTTTTGCTACCACTAAAATTTAACAGAAATGTCTGCCTAATTTAATTATCAAAATTCACTGCAATTCGGCGATTGAATTAGGCAAAATTTTCTATTAAATTTTAGTGGTAGCAAAAATCCGTACAAGTTGGCAGCTATGTAAGTATTTAAGTTGTGTACTATTATTAGACCCCCCGGTTTCCCAAGAACTAAGGAGCGTTGGATAAAATCCGTTGAACCTGACACTAAGGGGTCTCTACCCTACAACATATATTAAAATAATCAAAATCTGTGATTAACAAGGTTGGCCCTCTCCTTGTTAGTTGAAACTTTTTTCCGGCAGTAGCATTTAGATAGTTACTTTATGTTTCGAAGCAATAAACTAACAAACCTTTATTTTATTTCTTTTATACGATTACTTACAATGCAAGCATTGAGTAATAAATTCCAGCTTTTAATTCAGCTCAGTATATCACCGATTTCTTCATGAATTTCCATGATGTTCGACTCATCTTTTTTAATGAGTTGCCAATGTTGTCATATATATAGTGGAGTACTAAATTATCTGAAAAAAAATGTTATTGTTAGGTTATGCACAGTTAAAATGTATTTAATAAAAAAGCTCATAGTTCACCAAATATTTAATTAGTATATTTATTTTTAAATTACATTATGCTATGTTTGCTCAAGTTTGTCAAGTTTTCTGAAATTGCTGTAAAATTTAATTGAAAACCTTACTTGCTATAAACAAAAATCATGTGAAAATTTTGAAAATTTTAAAGAAGCATCTATATATCCATGAATATACCTGTTTTATTCACAAAAGGGAACACAAATATTTTACACGATCCACATAATCATGTTTTAGAACCTCAGGTCATTTCAAGCAAATCAGTTTAAAAGGTATATACAAATATTGCTTTTTATTTATTTGTTGTTGGCCTCCTAATTACCTTGCTGATCAAACTTTTGCTGAAAAATATGAGTCAAGACGTTCTATATATTCCTTAATTTTCTGAAGAATTTGTCAAATGTTTCTCTAGATATTTTAACAACCGTCCAAAATTGATAGTAACCGGTGATTTTTCGCCATGTACTGTATTTTCCGAAGATTTGCGTAAAAAATGTCTCATAAACTGAAGAATATGAAATAGTAAATAATATTAATAGCGTAAAGTTTTGAAAAGAATACTTTTAACTGATTACATAATATTAATGAATATGAAAGCATTTTTTCTTTTGAAATGTCTTAATGCTATTAATCTTAATTAAAAATTTTATATTCTAAATTTTCAGTGATTAAGCACCAGATAAATATTAATTGAACAAAAAATAAATTTAGATAGAAAATTTAAAAAGACTTTAAAATCATATTAGAAGCTTGAAACTGAAAAGATTACGTATGAGAATTATATAAAATGTTATTATTTTAGTTTTCTTAAATCTAGTTAATGTTGATTATACGTTTGCAGATGAATAATAAATTGCTAAAGGATATTACTACGTTGTGTTAATCTAAAAAACTGATTTTTAATACATATTTTTAATTATAGAAGCTACTGAGGAACAAGAAACATAAAATTAAATTAAAAGGAACAGAAAGGAAGTTAAACAAAACAAAATTTTCGAACTTTAGCATACAGAATACAAATATGGAATTCGCAACATATTTCAAAGAAGCCTTCTTTCCCAGTCAAAAGTACGTGGTATTACTGATAGAGAAGCTTTGTAGTATTAGAGCAGCTTTTGCTTCCTGGGCGATACATATTCCAGTAGTGCAATGAGGATTTTCACAATAACAGATTTTCGTACAGTTGAATACGAAAATGTTTCGGATATAACCGCTACCTGAGGAACAAGAAACGTAAAATTAAATTAAAAAGAACAGAAAGGAAATTAAACGAACAAAATTTTCGAACTTTACCATACAGAATACAAATATGCAATTCGCAACGTATTTCAAACAAGCCTTCTTTCGCAGTCAAAAGCACGTGGTATTTCTGCTAGAGCAGCTTTGCAGTATTAGAGCAGCTTTTCCTTGCTGGTACTTACTGCATGCATTTTTCTGTAGTGCAGCCAGGATTTTCAGCTTTATATTTTATTATTTAAATTTAGAAAAATTAGTTTTTAATAAATACGAGACGTATAAAACCCCACGTACTGCAAAGTATTTATTATCATCCAAATTTAAATAAGCATTCCGTATTTTCAAGGTTGTTCTGAAACGAGCTCCTTCTGCAATCTGAGAAAAATAACAATTAAAAACTATGCATCTTCCTGCTACTGTTCCTCCTCTTCTCTGTCATTCATTTTCAAACGCAGTGATTGTTAGTCTTCAAGTAGTTGTAGGCTAAAGTTTTAAAGCTGAGGACTGTTTCCTAGAAATCCGCACAAACTTTGCAGTAATGCAATATAGCAAAGGAATACGAATCAGGCAAAACCTGCGTGTGAAGTGTTGCTTTATCGATATAAGGAAACGCCCACGAGAGATCATTAAGTAATATGTGTTTTCCGAGAATGGAGTCGAAAGAGAAGTGTCTGCGTATGCTTTTGTACAAGTTTTATGAAGGCAATATTCATCATAGGAACAATCGCATCGTGAATCATTTTTTGCGTAAATTTTTCCCAAAACGAACTATAGACGACATTTTACAACGCTACTAGAAGGAACTTCCGGCCAATAGACATACGGGATTGGGTTGGAAGGCCCAGAAACTCACTAAGCCAAAGTTACAGCAATTGAAACGACTGTTTGGCAGAAACTACTGAGTATTAATCCATCGCAAGGTGGCCGAATTCAGTGTTTCACCTGGCCACCTACATAAAACAATCACAAAGAAACTTGACATCATATATCACAAGAAAAGGATCGTGCCAAAACGAACAGAAAATTAAATGGTTGCCGCGATGTGGTCGCTTGCTTAGAAAATTTTCTAATCCAGCATTCAACTTGGATGATAAATCATATTTCACGCTCACTTACTCCCCTTTTAACAATAATAATGGCTACTACACATCTGACGTCTCTACAACACAACCTATCATCAAATTCGTTGCTAAAGTGAAATTCGAAGACAAATTTGGATTGTGATGGGTTCGAAAACCTTGAGTCGTTCGTTCATCCGAAAGTCAAGGCTCGCTGTCAATGAGCAACGACATTTGAAGAAGTGCATTCGTAGTCGTCACATCCCCTACATCTTTAGCAATTACATGGCGAAGATTACGTCTTCTGATTAAGATTGGCCAGCAGTCATTGCTGCAAAATCGTTCTCAGCCGCTTCTGTCAGCAAAATATCACTTCCTTAGAAAAGTCCGACAACCCAGCTAACCAGTTGAGCGGTGCTGAGCGTATCTTAAGTCCAAAGTGAATGCTAAAGGCTCGGAAGCAGATAACATGCAGAAATTGATGAATCGAATCAAGTACAGTATTAAAGTTATGGACCTAAATTTTGTACAACGTCTAGCACGTACCACCAAAAATAAAATCGATAATATGCCATGAAACGTTTTAATTCAAACCCAATAACAGTTTTACAGAGTAATATCGTTATTAAAGTTACCCTACAGCGCCCATTTTTGTTCTTTGTCTCATTTTTACATAACTTTTCCTGTCAAAAAAAAGTTTGTGCGGATTTCTAGGAAATAGCCCTTATTCGTGCTTGTCTTTACATTGATTTTCACACATTATGTATTATTCTTAACATAAGTGTTTTTACTTGTATCTTATTAGTTTTTAAGTACTCTGGGAAGGTAATACCATAATCACCCTCTCCTTTTCACTTCGTTGCGTCAGTTTTTATTGTACAGTATATGTAAATATGAAATGTTGCAAATACTGGGTAATCAGTCGTTGTAGTATGTTCATTCTTTATTATAAGTAAATATCAAAGGCTCTTTTCCATTATTTTGTATCATTATTATACATTAAGAGATATCTGTTTCAGTAATAAAACATAATAAAATAAACAAATAAACCAATTTATCAAAAATATTATTTATTATTTAAATGCCAGTTAAGTATGGAAATTACCTGATTAATTGGCCTTAAACAACCCTGGCATACCTTGCATATGACAGTTAATCAGACCGACACAGTGGCTCCAAATCCAAAACGTGACCAAAAGGAAAAAAATAGAGTGTCTATTTCTCTACTTGTATCTGTTAATTTAAGTGGAGGAATTTTTGGAAATCATACTATACAATAAAAAACAGATTATACAGGCTGTGAAGGTGTCTACCTTCACATATTAATTTAAATAGTTTTCCCCTTTTCCCCATTTAAATGTATGCATTTTCTAAATTCTTAACTTTAATTATCAGTCTGCATTTGGATTCAATTTATTTTGTAACGGTCTTTCTCTTTTATAAAATTAATCAGTCAATCCTTAATATATCTAATCTTTTAACCGCAGCGCACTGCATTAAAAATAAAAGGAATAATGTCATTATTCCGCCTAACAACGTCTTTCAGATTTCCTTCAAGCGCCTATTTTTGTTGCTATGCAGAAATTAGCCAGACACTTTACTTCTACACTTTTAGCCGTTACTCCAGATGCAACATATAATTCATTTCATTATTGGTATTCTTTCTTTAATTTGCTTTATTTTATTAACGTTCGATTTTGGGGTTTCAGTCCCATGAGACTTTTGGCAACCCCCTGTAGAATGTTGCCTTGTGGTTTTCAGATCCCCCATAAATTCTTCGCATATCACTTGGTATTAAAAATTCCATATTACCCTTTTGACGCCTCCCATTGTGTTATAATTAACAGAATCAAAATACATGCCTCCACTCAATCTATTCTCACAATATAATATACGTAATTGGCGAAACGTATATGTAGTGCTGCCAATACTCGATCATTTCGAGAAGATGTAATTTCCTCACTCTTACTCTGGCTGTGCTACTTGTAACATGAAATGTAGTATTCTTGTTCACTCTCCAGCATCGGCATCTGTAGCCAAAAATCTTGTGTGGGATGGAAAAAATCCGGTGCTCAGTAAATACCTTCAGACATCGTACCACTTATTCTACTCAATTCAGCAGCCTCCTGTTATTTATTAAAATAATTACTATTTAATTTACAGCATCCGATGTTTCTGGGATATCACCAAATAAAGACCTAAAAAAGAAAGCTTCTGCACACAGGCCTGCAAAATTTAACTTTATAAAAATTTTCTAACAATTTAGGGTAGTTTTACAAGATTTTACGATGCTGATTCCGAAAATGAACTCAATTCTGTTACATCATGCACAGTTTTCCAACATTTTGTGTTAACACATTTTCTACTGATACAATATGTATAATATGAGAAAAGCAAGTTTAATTGAAAATAATATTTACAAAATGCATAGAATATTCACCACAAATGCAACATCAGGAGAATTAACAAAATCGCATGTAGCAATAATCCTACCACAGTTCACCATAATTAATCCTCAAGGATCGTAGCTCTAAATACTTGATTTATTTTTATTTTCTATTTGCACCACTATATTTTAAAAGTAAATGTTTTAGTAAATTTCTCTTGACACGTCAAACGGTTGTCAAAGTACAAACTAAAGTGTTTCTTTAGAAAAAATTTGTGCCAAGCAAATAAATTTGGTAAGGGTGCCAATGATACTTATATGGCGGCATTGCTCTGTTATGTGTTAAATTAAAAGTTTATGCAAATATACAACATAAATACGCAGCTATGAAATGTAAAAAAATTGTAGCTGCAACATATAACCTAGCGTTGCCGAAATCAAATTACAATAATTAAATCACAGTCAAATATACTGTACTGACATGTGCTTTCATGAAGTAGAGAAAAATCGAGTTAGTCAAAAATTGGTATGTGATGCGCAATTTTTAGCATGATTTTCGTATTCTGCGTTCGAAAATACATTAAAAACAGTCAACTTTATCAAAAAAGTTTTTTCAATGCAGGCAAGTGTTATCTTTAATACCTCAGCCTAGATTCATTGTAAAGTTGACGCTTGAGTGATGTTCAAAGGGCCAGTATATGAAGGAAAATGGAACGCGTTTTTCCAATTTCACAGTGTTAGTTAGAATTAGCTGATTTCAATTCTGAAAAATTGGCGCAGCATGTCCTTTAAGGGACTTTTCGCCATTAAACCTCATTCAACCAACAAATCAATTCTCTAAAATGATTCTCTTGAAGAAGATACATTGAATACTAATCACTCCATTTACAAATTTTAAAATTTAATTATTTATAAATAAATTAACTAAAATTTTATTGAAATTTATGATAAAAAAAATATTTTGACATAGGAAACACTAATGAGTTTCACAGAACTCTGTCACCAAACTGAATGTTTTACATTTTGCATACTACTTGCTATAGAACATAACAAAAGTTAGCAGCCCAAAAGAGCTTTTCGGATTTTAGCGGTGGTATTATTATTTACGTTTTGTTTCTGTTTGCAATTTATGTACACACATACATACATATATGTATGTTTGTTTGTTAGAAATGTGTTTCTATATATGTATATTTAATTAATAATCATATTTATTTTTGTATGTATTAATTACTTTAATTTTCTTTAGAGTTTCGTTTTCATTTTCGTTTTCGGCCGAAACTAGGAAGAATACCGAAATCTGGTTTCGGTTTCGGCCTTAAAAATCTGTTTCGGTCAAACACTATTTTATTGTGGCAAAATAATAATTGATTGTTGCTGATTGCTTTGTAAACATAAACACAGTTAACTGATATCCGTTACGTGTGCATGATTGCATTGTAATTTAATTATTTCCATACATAATACATTTAAAATAATATATGTACCGTTCAGAGCGGTCAAGTTCCCAACTTCCCACCTCCTCTTCTTGCACATATATGTGCAAACCGGACCATTAAAGTATAACGTATCACGTATTAAAATGTTGGGCAGCAGAAGTTTGAAAATCGCAGCAAAGAAATAGATAATCTAAGTGTATTACACATTTACTAATACGCCTAAAAATTAACAAAATAAAAGCATCTGTTTATGGGTAAGAGTTTGCTATAAATTTTTGTATTCGAAACGCAGTACACACACATATCTCTAGTTACTAGAATGTTTAATAAGTCTACTATACATTTTCAGTGATTGAACATCGTTATTTCATTTAATGAATATTCACCAAGTGATTTCAAATTAGTCGCATGACTTGCTTAATTTTAAAATTAATACATTTTTAACTTTTCAAAGTTAATTTTCTGTCTAATTGCGTTTTAAGATTTCTTATATAATTAATAAAGAACAAAGTAATCATTAGATTCTGTCGCAAAATTGCGGTTTTAAAAATCTTTTAGGGTAATCCCATAGCAAGAAAATTTAATTACATTATTTTTACGAAAATACAATAATGATAGGAATGATCTTTTAATGTTAAAAATTATTTTCCAATTTCTTTTAAACAGACAGAATATAATACACACAACTCATTAAAATTAAGCAGTTTTAGCAATTATTTTTAACAACTTATTTCATTAATTGAAGAAACTTCCTAATGCATGAGATAATGGAAGTACAAGTTAGAACTTTTTTTTCCTAACATCATTCTTTGATTAAAAATCATCGGGACAATTACATTTTTTCTACAAATGTTTGTATTTTATATGGCCAAAGGTGACCGGCCACTTTTAAACGTTTTGTTAAATATCTAGAAAATTACATGAGGAATTATCCTGAAACACTAGGTGCGTTAATAGAGAAGTAAAGGTCATGCATTTCCGTTACGATTTCTTCGCGAAACCCCATAGGGGACCGCCAACAAATTAAAAAAAAACGAATATCTTTTGGATAACCTTGTAAAAACTAATGTAGCAAAAGCGTTCAAAATGTAGATTATTATTAAGTGCCTTATTGTAATAAACTGTGTTCATTTTTATGAGGGCAGCATGTATACTCGTAGAGAAATTAAATTTTTTATAAAAATAGTCCCAAATTTTGCCATGTGTTTTGCTTATAATTTGTAGAGTTCTTAATAGAAAAAATGTTCTTTTCAGAAAATATGAGAAATAACACTGTACACAATTCCCTGCAATCGGAATTAAAAAATTATTAAAAATTGTATGAAAAATGAGCACGTGTACTAAATAATGATTCACTGCGCATGGCCGAACGCAATCAAAATATAATGTGAATAATGTGTTAGCTATATGTATAGAGCAACTTTTGTAAAAGCCTCAAAAACATAGTTTGAAAAGTCTGATAATTATAGCTGATAGAATAAGTTCAAAATCGGTAGTTCCCAAAATGAAGCAAAAAGATGAGGGGCTGTATCCATATATCCATTGATTAGTGTCAATACAGCACAAACAATACTGTACGTACTATTGTATTTGGATACAACCCCTCATTTCTTTGCTTCCTTTTTGGAATACCGAATTTTGAGCTTATTCTATCAACGATAATTTTCAGAATTTTCAAACTATGTTTTTGAGGCTTTCACAAAAGTTGCTCTATACATTTAAATAACACATTATGCAAATTATATTTTGATTACATCCGGGCATGCGCAGTGAATCATTATTTAGTAAACGGGATCATTTTTCGTACAATTTTCATTATTTTTTAATTCTGATTGCAGGGTATTGTGTACTATGTTGTTTGTCATATTTTCTGAAAAGATCTTTTTTTTATATTAAGAACTCTACAAATTATAAGCAAAAAACTTGGCAAAATTTGGGACTCTTTTTATAAAAATATTGATTTCTCTACGAGTATACATGCTATCCTTATAAAAATGAACACAATTTATTATAATAAGGCACTTAATCTTAATCTGCAGTTTGAACGCTTTTGCTACATTAGGTTTTACAGGGTTATCCAAAAGATATTAGTTCTTTTTCTATTTGTTGACGGCCCCTATGGGGTTTCTTGAAAAAATCCTCACGTAAATGTATGACCTGTACTATTTTGTTTACACACCTGGATTTCTGGATAATTTCTCATGTAATTTTCTAGATATTTAAGAAAGCGTCTAAAATCGCATGTGGCAAGTCACCTTTGGCCGTATAGTGTATTTTTATTGATTGTGTAGCTATTTCAATCTTATGAGGTTTCATATACAACATTTTTTTTATCTCGATGAATTATAACTATATACAGAGCGCCCCAAAAGTCCCTGACACATTTTAAAATTGAATATAAAATCAAGTAATTGTCGTATAGGAGTGCGATTTGGAATAAAATGCTTCTCACGATTAAAAGTTTTCTTCAAGCGAATGAAAATAGATAGTTTCGAACTTCTATCATAATTTGGCAACTTGTCCGTATATTTCGTTTCAAGTGTGCGTTTTTTTTCTGATTTTTAGATTAGTTTTGAATCTGTAATACGGAATTGACGACCCCCAGTAAAAAAGCTAATTGCGTAGATTGGTACTTCGAAACCAAATCGAAAATAACCTAAAAATCAGAAAAAACGCATGCTTGAAACCAAACATACGGACAAGTGGCTCTATCTATGATCAAAGTTTGGAACAAAATTTTTATTCGCTTGAATAAATCTTTTCATCGTTAGAAGCATTTTAGTCAAACAGCACTCCTGTGCATCAATTACTTGATTTTATATTTAATTTTAAAATGTGTCAGGGACTTTTGGACGACCCTGTATAACAAATAAAGAATGAAAGTAAATTTATTCAAAATGTTGAAGAAATTACAACAGATTTTCAGATATGGTAGAGCACGAAACACCAAACGTATTTACAAGAAATCGGGGTCTCAAACCATTTATTCTATTAAAAGTGCTGGGTGTCTTATTTTAAGCTTAACATGGTTCTTTATTCTCAATTTTTTATTATCGTTTTTATCGTAGTTTTCAACAAAATAAATTTAACCTTTAAAAACATGGGCGGCGTACTAATTGCGGAACTCAGAAAATTTTGATTCCTAAAATAAATACTTGATTAACATTTACACTTCATTTACACTCTTCCCAATGTCACTTTAATGTTCAACCATCGTTTAAAGTTAAAGTTAGTAACTTTTTCTTCTCTGTTTCATTATTTTTATTGGTAAGTCAACACTGGTGTCCGGATTATCCTACCTGTGAATTTGTGTTATATATTCGATTTTCGTTCTTAATTATTTTTTTTTATAAACGTGGTGTCTTTTACTTGTACTATTTTATCTTATCTACTTGTATAATATACTATCTATACTTGTATGATATCTGTACTTGTACCACCTTTTGCTTGTTACTATTGGGTCATCCGGAAAGTTCTGCGGTTTTTCCGAACGAAGCTCGGTTTCATCTAATTGTTTTCCTACTACTAATAAGGTGGTACCTTGAATGATCAGAGATCTTTTCTACTTGTGCTGCTCGTCATATTATGTTCTTTTATTTCAGAAAAGGTAAAAATACTACTCGGATTCCTCGTAAAATTTGTGCTGTATATGGGTAAAGTGTTCTTTCAGATTACATAGTTCGAAAGCGGTTTGAGAAGTTTAAACTCGGAAATTTCAGCCTCAAAGATAACGTCCGCTCTGAACGACCATTATTTGTAAAGGAGGACTTCTTAAAAGAAGCTATCGCTGAAAATCAACGTTACACAGTTCAGAAGCTATCACACAGATTAAATATTCCAAAAAATACAGTGCATGATCACGTGAAGAAGATTAAGCATTTAAGTTGCTATGGTGTGAGGGTACTCCATACTTTAACACTGCAGAATAAGTTTGCTTGAATTTCGGAATGTGATTCTTTGCTGAAACGAAATGAAGATGTTCCTTTTTTAAAACAGTTCATTACTGGAGATGAGGAATGGATACTATACAACAAAGTTATAAGAAAAATATCACGTGGTAAGTCAAACGAACCTCCCAATGTGTTATTGAGGGGAGAGCTGCATCCCGAAGAGTTAATGCTTTGTTTATGTTAGTACTACAAAAGAGCCATTTATTAAGAATTCTTGCGAAATCAGGCAATGGATTTGTAAATATACAGTTCTCAAATGCAGTTTTGAAAAAGCTACCAAAATTGACCAATCGTCTAGGTATTGCGTTCTGACATGACAATGCTCGACCACACTTTGTGATGAGTGTCAGGCAGCGCCTTATTACTATAGGTGGGAAATTTTTGTATCATCCTTATATACACCAGACCTAGCCGCGAAGATTTTCACCTTTTCAAGTCACTTCAATATTCTCAGAACGGCAAGGAGTTCTGTCAAAATGATTTTTGTGCGTCATTGTATCAAAACTAAACGAAATGTATGCAAATGGATAATATGGCACACAAAAATCATTTACATAAATTTTACTTTTGATTTTGGATAGCGTGGCACAAAAGATAAATCAATTTTTTCATATAAATACATTACAGTGCATTGTGTAGGTTCAGTGAGAGTGATATTATTAACAGTGTATTGGTAAATTAAAAGTTTTGGTTACATGTGTAAATATATGTAGCCAAACCGAAAACTATTGAAATTGAATTTTAAAATAAATTGTTTAAAGCTACATCAAGGCGTCACTTAAATTTTGATATCTTTTAAAACTCATATTTTGAATTTATGAAAGATGTGATTGATAAAGCATCAATGAATAAACTTTTATACATCCTTTTAAATTTAACATAATTATTACACATGCAATTATAAGTAAAATAAAAATAAAATGATGAAATAAATAACATAAATGTGTGTATATATACATTAATTAATAGCACAGTGTCACTTAAAATTTGATATCCTTATTTTTAAGTTCCATATTTAAAATTCTTATAGCAATAAGATAAAGTGCTGCGTCACAAACTTTTAACCCGTTAAGGGTTTTTTGTGTTGATATCACTGATTTTTTTAGGTTAATAATAAAAAGATAAAAAAAAAAATTAAAGACCAATGGTATGAACTCATAATCGTGATTTCCATTCACCTTTAATTCTCCCCCCCCCTTTTCTTTTAAAAAAGCATACCTATATACAAAATGGGAATTTTTTTTATAGTTTGTTTCATAGATATAAAGCTTTGTTAAATTGTACTACGTAAAAAGTTTACTTTTTTACGAAGAATATCAAGAAATATTACTCTTTAAACCTTTTTATTTAAAATACAATAATTTCTCACTTATAAAACTAAATAAATCTATCTAAATGAAATTCTAACCTAGAATTTTTTGCTTGATAATTGAGTATCCATTTTCATTGAGCAACTGTTCGAATATACATTCATTCCATACAGAAATCAAATAGCACAGGAAAACATCAATCTTCCACAGCATCAAATGAAATTAAACTCTAAGAAAAAAGTTGCCAAAGTGAACTGGTAATATTAAATCGCCAAGACCTCGCCAAAATGTAATCTCGTTGATATCATGATAAAGCAACAATAAATGACTATATCTCTTAAATATAATTGCTGTTCATAAAAGATATTGAAGCTTGGTACTAATCTGAATTTTCGAGACCCAAATTAAAATTTTTGGGGCCTATTTACCAGTATTTAAAATTGCAGATGTAGCTGAGAGGCGTTATATGGAATAATATTTTTACATTTGAAAGACATATGGCAGTACCACCAAACACTAATTTCAATAATTCAGAAATGTAAACGGGATTGATTTTACTAGATTACGTTTGTAATCTTCAATACCGTTTTTTAAAGTGAAATATTAATTAGTAATATTTCACTTTACTAACACTTTACTCACATTAACTTGTTAAGTTTGTAACAGAAAAAAAAAACATGAGCTTGAGCATTTATTTATTATTTTTTACGCATAGTGAGAGTTTAAAGTATGAAGTTACCATTTTATGAATTTCATGAAAAGTAAAAGAGAAAAATGTACGCATTTTTATTTGTTCAATCGACATTTTCCTTTTATTTACAGTTTTTTACACATAAAAATTCGTATTTTCCTCAGCGAAACGGATTGAAATACGATACATATAAATAAACTATACAATTTTTTTTTTCAATTATCCTAAAAATTTTAAAATATATATGATTTTTAAAAATTTACTTTTTTAAATTTTGGATGTATGGCATTTTTTTTTTTTAAATCTCGTAGTCTTCCATTTACAGTTAGAATAACGGCATGTATTTTTATTATTATTATTATTAAAAACGTAATGGTAGAATAACGGCCTGTTTTTTTTTCTTTTTTTTATTATAAGGGTAATGGAAAAAATGAAAACGCACAATTTAAATTTATGTACCGTAGAAAAACAGAAATTCATTTGTGTTAAAAATTGTAAATAAAAAGAAACTGTTGTAGACTGAACAAATACAATTTTCGGTTTTATAATATTCTTTTTTCCATCTTATGTAAAAATTGGCTTTCGGCGGACCTTAAAAACCTTTCCGTTTCCGCGTTAGGCAGATACCGGCTTACGGAGCACGTATTAATGATATTTTCAATGGATTCGCCGGGACATGAAAGTCTTTGAATAGTAGGCAGATTTCCGGCTTACACAGAGTCCGCCTTAGACAGACCTTACAGTATTTTTTTTTTAAATTGTCACGAAATAGTGATATGTGAAACTCTTAAAGAAAAAAATAAAAATAAACAGATACATTCTTATAGAAACATAAAATGAAATTTACTTTATTAACTGTCTTAAAAAGGATAAAAAAAAATGCTTACTGCTTCAAAGAGGACAGACCTCACCACGTATGTATTGCAAGACCAGCGCTTAACCGACTGAGCTACAGAAGGTACGGAAACGTTCCCCTAAAACTCGAACAGAAAAAATTATGCGCATGAATACAGAGGCGCAATTTCGGTAAAATTCCCATAAATGGCGGAAAAATATAGTCCAATTTTTCATGCTTATTATATAACGAATAAGAGTCTTCCAGGAAACAAGCATGGTCTTATTCGGTTCATCTAGAATAGATTCATATTATATATTGATTTTAATAAGATCGCCCATGTCATTTTCGGAGGGGAAAAAAATGTGAAATAAAAAGAAAACTAGAGTTTTTCCGGAAACAGCTGTTATCTTATTCCCTTCACATAAAACAGATTCATATTATATATTAATTTAAAGAAAATCGCCCAAGCCGTTTTCCAGATTTTGACTTTAGGAACTTCTTCCATCGCTTTCGCTTTAAAAATGACTATTTAGATCTCAAAATATACTGCACGTAGAAATGTAAAAATTTTCAGAATAGAATTAGACTGCAGATATAAGACTGTTCTAAAAAATCAGAATAATAAAAGCTATATTTGCTGAGTTATTGAAAGGCGGCTTTTCGGGTTTTCTTTGAAGTCGAGTTAGTTGTATATATGAGTTCCGCCATCTACGAATTCTACGATACGATACGATTTTAGGCTTTAGGCTGCGTCACTGGAATACTATCGTCTTACATGATACATTTTAAGATATTAAATGATGAAAATTGTCTTTAATCTTCATTTTTTCCAATTTTAAGTGCTCCGAGATTCTTTAAACCTGCATAAAAGTAGAACTGATTAATAAAAAATTATCATCATATTTTTAGTCGCATAATTTTTTGTACGCAAATATTATTTTATGTTGCATTCTTAGTTTAATGTGTAATAAATGTGTAGTAATGTTTTCATACATTTATTTTCTCTAATACGTCAGTGGTAGCCCTGCTAGTTCATACACATTCACCATCGCCTGTGTCAAGCACCGCAAACCTATCGCATGCATTTATGCACGCACTGCCATAGGTATCACTGGACTGATTGTTTTAGGCACGGCATAGATTCGGGTTATAAATCCAAAGTATAGTGAAATTGCACAAAATACATGAATTCAGATTAGCTGAGTTTGTCTAAAGTTTCATTCGTTTGATTGTTAGACTTTGTTATACAGTTTGTAGAAATTGAAATGAAATCTAATAAAACCCAATCTACCACAAAAATTCCCTCATTTTATTCTTATTAAGAAAAGATAAGGAGCTTACCGAAAAAAAAGATTATAAGTCATTTTAAACAAAAATACCGATAGTAAATTTATGACTATTTGGAATTCGATTTCAGGCACGAAGAACCGTTTATATAAACTGAAGCTTTCCATATTAAAATTTTTTATGGGTTACATTATTTTCAAAAATAAATAGTATGAAAAGTCAAGAAAAAACACATGTTCAGCCTATAGACACTTTAAAATAGATGTATACGAATCTGATATCTAATATGAAACAACATAAACTGTGTTTTTTAGCTACTTTCTAAAGACTACTGTTATAAGAAGCTACTGTTATATATATGTATTTTTACTTTATCTCCAATAGAAGAAAATATTGTAATCGAAATTTTTTTCGACTTCCGGATTTCGACGGATTTACACGATTTAGGTATCAGAGATCCCAAAAATCATGTTTATAGAAAATGTCTGTCTGTCCGTCTGTCCGTGTGTCGATGTGTCCGTGTATCCATCTGTCCGTCTGTCTGTGTGTCAGTCGCCATTGTACCATCAAAAAGTGTATGAAGTTATGCATAGAATTGAACTAAATTTTTTTTTAAGTTTTTGGCTATGGCAAACAGGTCCTTCCTTAATTTTGAAAAATTCCGCCAGAATTGGCACTGCAATAGCAATTTTTGCGCGATTTTGAATATTGTACCAGCGAAAAGTGTATGAAGTTATGCATAGAATTGAACCAAATTTTTTTTGTGTATGATTTTGGCCAAGGCAAGAAAATCCTCTCTGCATTTAAAAAAATTTCGCCGAAAGGGGGCACTGTAATAGCGAATTTTGTGCCATTTTCAATATTGTACCATCGAAAAGTGAATGAAGTTATGCATTGAATTGAACCAATTTTTTGTGTATGTTTATGGCCAAGGCAAGAAGGTCCTACCTGCAATTTGAAAAATTCCTCTGAACGGGGGCGCTGTAATAGCTAATTTTGTGCCATTTTGAATATTGTACCAGCGAAAAGTGTGTGAAGTTGCGCATAGAATTAAACCAAAATTTTGTGTATATCTTTGGCCACGTCAAGAAGGTCCTTCCTGAATTTGAAAAATTCTGCCGGTAGGGGGCGCTGTAATAGTGAATTTTGTTCCATTTTCAATATTGTACCATCGAAAAGTGTATGAAGTTATGCATAGAATTAAACCAAATTTTTTGTGTATGTTTTTGGCCAAGGAAAGTAGGTCCTCGCTATATTTGGAAAAATTCCGCCGATAAGGGGCGCTGTAATAGGGATTTCTATGCGATTTTGAATATTGTACCATCGAAAAGTATATGAACTTATGCATAGAATTGAACCAATTTTTTGTGTATGTTTATGGCCAAGACAAGAAGGTCCTCCCTGTATTTTGAAAAATTCCTCTGAACGGGGATGCTGTAATAGCTAATTTTGTGCGATTTTGAACATTGTACCATCGAAAAGTGTGTGAAGTTGTGCATAGAATTGAACCAAATTTTTTGAGTATGTCTTTGGCCACGGCAAGAAGGTCCAGCCTGAATTTGAAAAATTCTGCCGGTAGGGGGCGCTGTAATAGCGATTTTTGTGCCATTTTCAATATTGTACCATCGAAAAGTGTATAAAGTTATGCATAGAATTGATCCAAATTTTTTTGTGTGTGTCTTTGGCCATGGTGGTAAGAAGGTCCTCCCTGCATTTGGAAAAATTCCGCCGGAAGGGGGTGCTGTAATAGCAATTTTTATGCGATTTTGGATATTGTACCATCGAAAAGTGTAAGAAGTTATGCATAGAATTGAATCAATTTTTTGTGTATGTTTTTGGCCAAGGCAAGAAGGTCCTCTCTGCATTTGGAAAAATTCCGCCGAAAGGGGGCGCTGTAATAGCCATTTTTAATATTGTACCATTGAAAAGTGTATGAAGTTACGCATAGAATTGAACCACATTTTTTGTGTATGTTTTTCGTCAAGGCAAGAACGACCTCCCTGCATTTGGAAATATTCCTCCGTAAAGGGGCACTGTAATAGCTATTTTGGTGCCATTTTCAATATTGTACCATCGAAAAATGTATGAAGTTATGCATAGAAATGAACCAAATTCTTAGGTCCTCCCTGTATTAGGAAATATTACACCGAAAGGGACACTATAATTGCGGTTTTTGTGTAATTTTCTTGATTTTTCGAAGTTCTATTATACACCGGCGGCTTGTGAAGTGACGGGAACTTCCCATCTTGATCAGCCGGCTATTCGCGAACAGCTGATTTGCAACAGAATAACCGAAAACTATTGATTTTAATAAATATCATGATGGAGATTAACTCGTTTTCACTCCGATTAATTGACTGAAGCTGAAATTTAAGATGAAAGGCAAAGTTTATATAGCATTGAACTAATAAATGATGTATTGACATTTGTAACAACATTTTAAAATATTAAACTATGTAAGATAGAAGAAAGTTTTGGGATTGGCACATCCAACTAGATTTATCCCAAAAACAAAATTTTGATTATTATTATTTGACCTAGTAAATTTATTGTTTTTTAGCATGTCATGATTAGAATAGTTTTTTGGGAAAATCTGTAACGTGGATTTGAGAAGGTTCGCCATGCCTGGCGTATGGGAACTATGGATGTAACACGTAATGAGGATTAAGAAATTTTGCTCTCCTCTGAAGAAATCATCAACAGAAACCTGAGATATTAAAAGAGGCTGAAAACACACGTACAGTATGTCGTTATTTTTCTAGTAGTTTCATAGCTGCCAACTTTTACGCTTTTTTCTTACCACTAAAATTTAAAATAAATAATTAACTTATTGAATCTCAGAGTTTGCCAATTAAATATGCGAAATTTTACTATTAAATTTTACTGATTTTTGAAAAGCGTAAAAGTTGACAGTTATGTAGTTGACTTTCCTGGCGTTAAATCATAAGACGCAACCAATCGGCCATGCGTAAACAATCAATAAAGCACACTGGTTTTTCGAGTATTATGATTTAACGCTAGGAACTCTTACACATAGGACGATAAGGCCATAGCGTAATCGTACCTTATAGAGAGTCTGTTCTTCCGTATGGCACATCTAGAAGATGGTTTAGGATATTTAATGAAGGAAGCGAATTACTAATAATTCCCATATACGAAACTGAACGTGTCTGAACTTGCACAGTTTCCACCAAAGTATTACTTGAAAAAAAAATAACTACTTCTTGATTTCGCATCTAACAATGCAATGCAAAATTAAATTTGTATAGAATATTTTTTTTTTAATTCAAGTATTAATAATTTAGTTTATAGACTAGTATTCGTAATTAAAATTTTAATCATATTTAAATACCACTCGATGTTTAAGGGTGAATCCAGACAATTTACCACGGAAAAAATTTAATCAAACAATGATTTCCCTTCACTTTTTATTTAACAAAAAAGTTTCTAATTATTTAATATTAACCTTTCCAAACAACGTAAATTTTAATATTACATTCTTATTTTGAAAGTACTAGTTTTAGGTTTCATTTACTTCCTTTATATCATTATTTACTACTTCAGTGATTACCTTTATAAATAAAAATCACTATTCAAAAGACGTTTTGATATTTATTTATGTATGTGAGATTTTCTAATTCAGTATCTTTATTGAAAGAAGTTTAAACAATTTTGTTGATGCTAGCAAAGCAATTAATTCTTCGTAAGTAATTCTTGTTAAATATTAATAAAGATTTTTGGGAAAATTCAGCTTGTTAAACAACATAAGACATATTTCTAATACCCTCTAGGTAAGTAAAACATAAAATATTATGCCTTTCTAAACAGACTTATTTTCGTAAAATCTCAGTGGTTGCATATCATAGAATGTATGACTGCTTTACTTCATTCGAAACATTTTCGCTATGTACGATAATTGATTATTTAGAATTTATCTGAAATTTGGAAGAAGATGCTCTGCGGAATAAGGAGCCATTGTATAAAATAATTCACGTTCAAAATATCGATTTTTCTTTTCATTATTGCACTTGATTTCATTATACATGAGATCTAGCGATTTTTGTTTACCAGTAATTGAATTTAAAAAAAAATTGCGAAAATATTTTTATCATTATATCTCTTGAAAATGTCGCCGTTAGAAAGATAAAATACTTCGAGCTGAATAAAGGCATTTATTTGCCTTGTAAGTGTATTTTAATATTTCTTAGCAAGTATTAACTTAATTTGAATAGTTTAAGTGATTTTTGTAAATAATTTTATAAAAAGTTTAAAGTTTTAAAATAGCGAAAAGTTCAATGAACGGTGTTGGGTTAAATGAGCCACAGCTATTGCAATGAACTGGAATATCACGAAGCCGTTTTAGGGCAACAATCTCCACACTTAAGGAATGCAAAAAATATATAATAAAATAAAATCAATTATATTGACACAAAGAAGCAGTAGAACGACCTCTCAAATCCATTTTTATCATGTCAGTTATGAAATTGCTGACATAAACGATTCAATTAAATTTTTTAATTAAAAATACTATTTATTATTTTCTATTTTTTAAGATTTTTACGATTTCTGTGCTTTTGCAAACAATAATAATGCGTATTCAGTTTTATTTATTAAAACCAGGTGAACCTCATAATTAATCCTACAGATAAACTATTCCAAACTTCTGATGAGAAATTTTGTGTACAATAGGACAAAGGAGCTTCGTGAATTGTTTTCTCTAAAGAAAGGAATATCTAGAATAAGCACAGTGAATATGGAATTGAAGTTGTTCTCCCGTTCTTAATTACTATGTTCAGATAAAAGGGACTTCGAATAATTCATTTCTAGGAGAAATTATTTTAGAAATAGTTTAAAAAAAGAAGCATATTTATGAGAGTTAAACAAAAAAGAAATAATCTTGAAAAAAAAATTGATCAAGGTAACTACACCAGTAGTGGGACACTAAAAAACATATATCTGATTATTATTAAAGTGATAGTGAATTACAAAAGATATATGTTTTTTTAGCCTAGTCCTAACCTTCATGTATAAGAAAACTCATTCAAGGGTTCAAAATATATTCTTAGGAAAAAATAAAAAATAAAAAATGTTATCTTCCTATCTGCTACAGTAGTGGACCTAGTAAATTTCTGAATCAAGCACTAATATGTTTTATGCTTATCCAACAAATTATTTACAATGTAACAGTGTTTATCAAGAGTAAGTTTAATTTTTAATAAAACATTGTATTAAAGAAACAATATTTTAAATAAGAACTTATTTCTTACTGAAATCTCTAAGAATTAGACAAAAAAAACCCCTTTTTTTAAAGATATTCTAGATTTAAGAGATATTCTCACAATCTCTCGAATTTTATGTCCCTGAATAATATATTTTTTTTATTTCATATACTGGGGAACATCCCATTGTATGATTTCATAACAATATTAACGATATAAATAAGTTTGTGACGATGTTGGGGGTCCGAATACCAGGAAAACTCCTATGCCGTCCCGTGTCCCTGATGCGGATTTTTAAGTTTGGAGCTGTCTGTATGAAATTGTTGCAATAAAAATAATTCGATGTAATTTTGTTCCGAAACTGGAACTATTGTTTTATGTAAATATGTAACATAAGATTAACCTGCACACATTTTTACGGTTATTATTATTTTTTAAACTCTGTACCTGGGTTTTAGATTCCTTACCGTCGCTCTTGATAAAATTATACAGAACATTACTTCAGATGCAGCCACACCATTTTATTCAAGTTTTTTCTCATGCAGAAGTATGCTAGAGAAAGAATGTTTAAAATTCTTTGACAGGAAATTTACTGCAGAATTTAAATCAGCATTTAAATATCAATTTCAAGCATCGTGGCTTTATTGGTAGTCTTACCGTACCCAAGGTTTATTCCAGCACTTTTCGAGGTAAATTATTATTATTTTTTTTAATTTAATGCAATGTAAATAACTGTTTCTAAAAATCAATGAACATTGTGGCTACCATTTAGTCTTAACATGATTTGCCTAAAACAGATGGTAATTTTTTTCACTGTTCTATCCTTACCGTCCTTTTTTTTCCATTTCGTCCCTTTTTTCCTATACCGTCCTCTTTGCTTACCTTACCATCCCTTCTTTAACACCCCTTTAAGTCAATGTTATACCAAAATTTTGTAATAAAAATACTATATTGTTATTTCTTATTTGAATGTCCTGTGGGTACTATACAAATTCATTATATGTAAAAATTTAGAAGAAAATAGAAAGTTTATAGCGGTAAAATGGTAAGGGGAATTAAACTCGCAAGTTTAACTTAAACCTCAGTTAAATAAAAATATTTTCGCTGCTGACCATTTTTTCTTTATTTTGAATCATTAAGGCATTCGTCTATCTGATTGAAATGTTCTTTTAGCAAGTTTAATTTCACCAGATTTTTATATCCCTAAATCAAAAGATTGTGAGAAAGCCCCGTATATATCTTAACTTTCAATCTATATAGCAAGTACGATCGCTTTTATTATTAATATTATGATTAGTTTTATATTTTCAGCAGGTTATCCCTTATCCTTCTCATTTTTAATTTTCTCTTTCTTATATATACATATCAAAATTCAACCTCATATATTTAATGTACTTTGTCTTTAAACAAACAGAAAAATTCTTTTACTTTGCTACGCCTTGAAGTTCATAATCAGTAATTTGTCGATAAAGTCGATTTCGGGTACTTAAAATGGAGTACTTATACCTAAGCGCAACGAATAGAAATTTATTAGGCAATGCTCTTGTTTGCAGAAGCTTTGGCTGCAAGAGGGTAATAATCCTCGAAGGCATAAAACTTAGAAAGAACTTAGAAACTCATAACTTACGTCTCTGTTTGAAAGTTACTTTTCGCTTGCAGGTAACAATAATCCCAATGTATCACAAATCTTGCAATGAAGGGAAAGAAAAGCAGATTTAATATTTGGAGATTAATTCTGAAACTCTTTCTAATAATGCAGTGTGTTTTAGAAATCATAATACAAGCTTTAAAGAATGATACAGCACACAGCAACAAACAATTTTTGATTGGAAACCAGGTTCGTGTTCTTTTTATTCAGCCAAAAATACAGGATATCTCGTATCAATCGGAACTTGAATTTCTGTTCATAACTATAATGAAAATAATTTAAGGGAAGTTCAACAAGTTTATCATTCTTTTTGAGAAATGAATGATATCATGAAAAGTGGCAGAATAGTAGCGATTATCCAGATTCAAATAATACTGAAATTGTCTATCCATATTTCTAAAAATAATTAATTTTACATATGGACATACTGTACATTTCCGACGCTTTTCATGATCCTCCTTTGACTTACAAGGAAGATCTCCTTACTTGGCATACTTAGAATATTTAGAAAAAAATACTAATTAAACTACTTATGTATGTAATAAAGGATGACTTAAATTTAGCGGCGGATTTACAGTAGAAAGTCTGTAAAAAAATAAAATACTTTCGAGTATTTGGCGCGAAAAAACGAAAGCGTCACGCGATTTAGCAAGCAGCACTTTTCCTCGCCAAAAGCAAACGAATTTAATGCATCTGATAATTGCTTGTTAGTTGATTTTTAGAATGCGTGTAAATAGTATTTAATGAATTTAAACTTAAAGAATGAGAGTTTAATTCATACATTTTTTTGTATTATATATTTATGTTGTTTGTTGCTGCAGTTATTTAAGTTTATCACTGTTAAAAAATTTCATATATAAAAGATATTAAAAACCAGTAAACCAACGTTTAAAATGCACAAATAATGCGTGAAAAGCAGCAAACAGCTGTTTCGAATTTACTAGCGAGATTCTTCTTCAGTGCAAGATAGGGAAAAGGGAACAGCGTGTTAGAAAAAGCAAGGCTGATCCTTGCTTTTTACTCAGAAATCTTCGAAATGCCCTCTGCGCATTCAGTATCAATGAAAATCCCCAATATATATATTTTTTTTTATAAAAGTTTGGTTTATATGTATAAATAAAATAGAGCATAGAATTTTATATATTTGAATTTAAATGTAAAAACAAAAAAAATTCAAAATTTCAAAATTTTTTCGAAAAAATTTCAAAATTTTTCAAAAAAAAAATTTTTAACCTTTAAATTCAAATATATAAAATTCGATGCTCTATTTTATTTCTATGTATAAACCAAACTTTTATAAAAAAATATTGGGTATTTTCATTGATATGGAACGCGCGTCTTCGAAGATTTCTAAGACGACGCGTAAAATTCTATTTTTTTCTCAAAAATAAATTTTTTTAAATTCTTTTTTTTTGTGTGATAAATGCATGCCATAATGCATATAATGTGTTGTGAATGAATTTAAAAATAAATCAGAAAATAAGCAGTTTGGATTGGAATACACCCTTAAGCAAAGAAAATTTGTTTAATAAATAATATTCATCAAGCCATATTCTAATTATTAATTAACTATAGAAAAACCCTAGTAATAAATTAACCTCATTAATCCCTTAACTGTAATTTTTTTCTTTGACACAATAAATTAAAAATAAGGACACGGCTCTACTTCTTTTTTACTAAAATATTTAGCCTTTTTACAATCGAAAAATGCATGCCAATTAACAAACCAAAGATTATAGTTAAATTAAGTGGTATCCAAAAGCTTTTAGTATCGAAGATAGCAAACTATTTTTGTCAGAACGGCACTCGGGCAAAACAGTTAAGGTGACCGTGGACTTTTATTTGAGCAAAAATCGAGTCCAAAAATCAACATTTCGTTTTGTGTGTAATTATTATTCTCCAATTTGTACGTCATTCATGGAAAACTGCACGCAGATGGGATTATTTTAGGCAAAGTTACAAGTGATTTAACTTTATTCGCAAGCAATATTTTTGGCCTTTTAATATACTTTTAATCTGTTTTTCTCAATACTGATTTTTCAGCTGTTTTTTTAATATTTGAAATGCGCCTTGCTACTTAATTTTTGAACAAAACTTTTGAAACTAATAAGGAAGAATCCTGATATTGCTTAAAAAGAAACTGTGTATGTATTTTAAAATTCGACTTCATTAAGACAATTAAATTTGATTATTAACTTATTATAAGGCAGAATTTTGATGAAAATCGATATGGAATTCAGAAAAATATCTCTAAAACATTACCTATTTAAGGGATTAACAAACCGATACACATATGTCTTTGTAATGGAGTTTGGCGTGATTAAAATCCAAAATCGAGGAAATATCTAAAAAATTAAGACACAGGGAACATTTTAAAATTTCGTTTTAAAATTTTAAATTTTAAAAAAGATCTTAAAATTTAAATAAGATTGAAAATTTCTTTTAGAGTGTTCTATATACTTGTGGTGAAATGTATATTTGAAAAAAAAATATATCAAATCTCTATTACAAAGATTAAATAATTTTTTTTTTTTTTTAACGGCGGATTAATTAAAACTTGGAGGAATTATAAAAGCACCGATAAATTAAACATCATCCCAATAAGTTATCAACACCAGTGTTGCCATTTGGCTACTTTTTTAAAATTCATATTTATTGATTAGCACCACTTTTTTTGAAATAGTAAAATTCGCCTTAATTAATGACATATTAATTAAAGCGAAAAAAGGGGGATTTTATCATTTCATAAAAGTAGTGCCAATCAAGAAATCTAAATTAAAAAAAGTAACCCACTGGCAACACTGATCAACACACAGCAGAATCAACTTCACCATACATTAGCCGTATTTAAAATCTTCTCAAAGCATGATCTCAGTGTCGAGACAGTTTATTCGCGATGAAAAACAAGACCAATCTCCCCTATCAGCAAATGCGGATCCTACATAGCACCAACGGCGCTTTTTTTTTTTTTTCATTTTTTGAGCACAGATAAACTAGCGTGCATTTTGTGTATAATACAGATTATGCACTTTTTATGCATAATCACAGGTGCCAAATACGTTCAGATTTTGAGCACATTTTTTTAAAACTTTTGAGGACTTTGTCCAGCTGGGAAAAAGCCTCTTTTGTTGATAAATATCTTCCTACGAGTGTACATGAAAAACTTATGTTAGCATATTTATTTGTTGTCATTCTTAAATTCATGTTATGGAAGATTCTAGAACATCCTATAGCTTTTCCAGATCGATCAATTATTATTTTCCAGAACGACTAGCTAATCTCTATCGAATTGCTTTCAACACGTGAACCACGTGCATAAAGTATGAGAGCACATCATAATATGTGCCCAACAGAATATTTCATGGATTTCATTGTTGTTTTCTGCTTTAGTAAGCTGGAATTATGTTTGTTTTCCTTTTATCAACCTTCAACCGAGATAAACAAGAAATAAAAATCAAACTATAGTGCATATCAACAATACGTGTCAATTTCGCACTGTTCTAAGTCGTCTAACATCATTCAAATTTGCTTTAAACAGTTATCGTCCGAGACCGTAATGTATCGAATTATTTTGAGTATTACTGAAATTGCACTATCAGTCCTACACAATTCATCTTTAATAAAGAACATGATAACATGAACCTCAATAACATATAGGAATATCGTGGAAATCCATGCTTGTGGTAATCCAAGTAATCTTAGCAATCCAAAGTTTGTACGAACAGACAGGCACACAGAAAGGCAGACGGGCGAAAAGAAATCTTAAACCCTTTTTAGTTGTATTAGAAGTGTTAAAATGCTAAGATATTTATTTTTCTATAGCTTTTTGATCCTAACTCAATAGGGCTGACGATAACACATTTTTTTATTCCTAACTTTCTCCTTTTGTTTAAAGAAGTCTTTTTAACGCTTGAACGACCATAGCGGTCATTTTGACCGTACCAAATAAACATATTTCGATTCTAACCAGAAATTTCTTTCTAAAATAAGTTAGATATATATAAGCGAACAGCGAACAGCAGAGCAGTTCAATGGGATACCTAGTAGCAGTGCTACTCCACTCCCTGTAGATGAGTAAGTGTATAGCAAATCCTAGAGGAGCCATGAGAAAAGACTTTAAGCGTAGCACAACAGTACTACAATAAAAAATAGAGAAGTTAAAAAAATATAAATATGGAAAGGCTGAAAATTTATGAGAGGGTAGTCCGAGGACTACAGTATAAGGATATATATCATGGAGAAATAAGTTAAATAAATTAAATAACTTCAAATAAGAATTCTGGTTTTAAATATTTTTTTTAACACTTGCGTAAAATTGGCAGTCATCCTAGTGATAAGTGTTTAAATAAATTGAACTCCCGCCATCCCAAATTAGTTGCGACATTTAGGTCGAAAATTTTGTCCCAAATTAGTTGCTACATTTCAAGTGAGTGGAGTCATAAATAACTTCCGATGCAGTTTAGTAGATCGACACCATTTTGTAAGGCCTCTACCACCGGTATACCATAAAGATCATTTTCATCCGAAAGAATTAACGATTCATTAGCTAGAAGGTAGTTTTATGCGATAACTGGTGGAAGAATCCTTACAAAATGGGGCGTGGCTTAAGAGCGTGCGAACACTGGATTTTTAACACTAATTTGGTACTTATTTAAGGTGAGGCGGAGGGAATTTACTTGTAACGGGCTTGGTAAGTAAATGTTGTTGATTGATAGCATAGCACCCTAAAATCTCTGAAAAATGTTCAAACAAAATCATAAAATCATCAGTATCAATAATAAATACAAAAGTAATCAAATGTAGCAACTAATTTGGGACAGAGGGAGTTGACACAAAGCAGAACTATATAAAGATAAATTTATTTTATCATTTATTATTTCATTATTTTGAGTTATCATCATAAAAACACTGGTTAAAATACCTTTGAAATTAAGTGCATTTTTCTAGTTTCAAAATAATGTAATCTCATACTTACAGTAAAATTAAGATTTTCAATGATACTATAAAATTAAATAAGAAACTTGAAGCTTCGACATCGTAAGTGGCAGATAAAATCTTTTACGACATTGGTTTCAAATTTTATCACTTAATAAATACTCAGAAATTGTCATTAAGAAGGCAATTTATCGAGCTTCACTTTATGGTTAAACGCAGCTTTAGTTAGTGGGAAAAACCATCTCAAAGCTTTAATTTAGAAGCAATATATTTGAAGATAAGAAACACGTTATTATGTAAGAGTTTGAAAAGATTTTACCGTTGATTTTTTTTAATTTCTCTAAATTGTCATTGTATAATGTTATATTTAATGTTCAGAATGAATTCAAAATAGCGTTATCTGGCAGAGAATGTTTTATTTTTTAGAAGGATAACTTGAAATTCTGCAGATCACGGAAAATTAATGTCAGCTAAGCAAGTAAGATATTTATTTTGAACTCTTTTTATTTAGTATCTAGAAATCGACCAGTAGCAATTATCCTTATTTCGTATTATTCATATGCATCACAGAGAAGTTTGTTCTTAAAAACTGTTATATTAAAATGCTTTCTTGTAATGAAATTGTACGAATGTTGGCAACAATGCCGCCTCTATTGCACAGTAGGATTCGCGCGCTCACATTAGATAAAATACGTATAGATAAATTAATCCGGCCAATAACTTAAAATATCAAACTATAAATAATATAGGTAAGTTAAAGCTCTAACCTGTTCATTTCCGCCGCAGCAATTTCTCGATTCCATGATAGACTTAAATCCATGTTGTTTTCTCCATGTAATTCATTTATTTTATTTCAGCACTAAACTGCGAGAATAAAAATTGTGTTAAATAATATCACACATGAAGAATTCATTCATGAGGCTGATTTGTGAATATTGAATTATATTAAAACTTAAGAAATTAATTGTTAAGTTTTAAATATTACAGTGCTTAAGCATTTATATATTATAATATATTATGCCAGTTTTTGGCAGCAATTTATTTTTACATCTTTCCATTTCATTATCAGAGAGCATAATAAAAATGAGTCAGTAGAGTTTATAATTCAGTTAGTTTATTGTTAATTACCGTTCATATTTGGATAAACATAATTTCGTTTCAATGTTGCAACATTTGATGACTATGAGTTTGTACTGATTTATAGTTCTATTTTGTTTGTATGAGAATTCAGAATATTATTGTATGGAATAATTAATGTCACTATTCACTGATTGCGTGATATATTTATCATCTAATGGTGATTATATTTTCATCAGTATTTAATGTGCAAAAGGAATTCAAACTAGCGTTTTCTGGCAGAGAAGGTTTTATTGTTTACAAGGATAACTTGAAATTCTGTACATCAGGGAAAATTAATGTCAGCTAAGCAAATAAGATATTTATTTTGAACTCTTTTTATTTATGCTCTTTTTTTTTTTAGGAATTTTTTGTAACACATATTGGACAATTGCATCATTGCAATATAATAAAAAAAACACACAATCTTCCTCAATGGTGCACACAATACGAACTTTAGTAAACTAACATTTAAAATCTACGTTTCGATCTGTTTTTACAGCCGTCTTCAGGAAAATATGATGCTAAAATGCCTCAAAGTTCAGAGGCGAAAGCTTCCTGTGCAAGAGATAATTAGTCGAAACTTGACCAATGATTTGAATACAAAACTGTAGTATTGCCATCCAGTGAAAATAAATAATTATTAATGAACTGAGCTCAAATGAATCAAAAGGTCTATTTAAGAAACTACGAGTGCCGCAATCTACACATGAGGGACAGAAACACGTTCAGCTGAGTTTTCATTCAAGTTTTTGGCAACATAATACAAGTTTAAGCTGAAATATTGTAATTAGATCTAGAATTATGACTTTATGATATTATACCAGATTTTTGGGATATTTTAGGATAAATTATTAGAGAATCAGTTGAAATTATTGCACATGAGAATAAACCTTGTAACGATAATTAATTGTTTGATCGTATTTTACTTGTAACGATAAAATATTTTCGTCACCATCGTTGTCATTTGAAGGTTGTAGATAATATTGATAAGATGTATAATAAATTTAAGCGGATTGGATATCTTGTGAATTGACGAAGTTGTGCATTTTTTTCTTCTCCCCCCCCCCCCTCCCTCCACATTTTTTTTTTTTTTTTTTATTTATTTTTTATTTTATAATTTTTTTCAGTAAGAGTTGGTCCTATCAAAAACTTGCCAATATAAAAGTTCCAGATAATATTAAGAAGATTTATAATAAGTTTAAATGAATTTGATACCTTAAGAATTGACGAAGTTATAATTTTTTTCTCCATAAAACCCTATTTATCAGGTCCTTGGTCCCAGTTTTAATTTTTATCAAAACTCTGTGATACATAAATTTTTAGCTCTTTTCCTAAAAGTGATAATAACTTTAAACTGATTTGATATGCATAAAAATTAAGAAGTTGTGGGTTTTTTCGTTTTTCACAAAACCCCTCCCTATTTCCATCCCTTCGTCCGATTTTGTCCATTAACAAACTTGACCGAGATTTTCTACCACTTTATTTTATGTATGAGTTTGGAAGACATTTGTGCAGAATTACTGAAAGTTATCGTGTCCGTAAAAAAATGATATATATATATATATATATATAGACTAGGGGGCTCTGCCCCCTGCAAGCTACGCTCGCCAACCCCCGTTCAGACACTGTAGAATCTAAAAGCACGCTAATCTGATCGGTTTTAAAAAGATTAAAGAAGATTGAATTATGCTGAAAAAACCTGTAGCGATCTCCCTGAAAACGGGTTTCCATTCAATTCCTTTTGATTGCAAAAATTTAAGGTAGAATCAGTTGCTGTTAAGACATCCAGAGGTTGTTTTCGTGTTTGATTAAAGAAGATCAGTTAAACATTTGAAAAGAAGCTAAAATAAAATGAATTAAATAAACAGAGTCTTTGTCTCTCTGTTTATCTCGATATTTTAACAGCGTTATAAAACGATTGACATAATACAATTACTAAAATTCGCTGCTTTAACCCTTCAAGGGCGGTGGTTCATTTTTGGACCACTTAATTTTAATTCTTAAATGCCGCATTAGCATCAGAATATTGGGATGAAAATTTCCCATTTATTAAGTAAGGGAACAAAAGCATTTTTGTATTTCGAAATTTGTTTGTAAATTCTGGTGCCATTCACTGTTTTCAAGATTTTACGAATAGAAGTGCCTTGTCCATGAAAGTGTTAAACGCATATTAATGTATTTATTATTTTAAAGTTTCCTTTCCCTTTTAATATTCACGTGTAAATACAATTTTCAGGACATAATTTTCAATATTTTCCTGCCTTTAACACGTACTCATTTAATAGTGATTTCTAAAGTTTTTTTTTCTGTTTTTAATAGTCACGTGAAAATAAATTTTTAATCGTTAGGAAATATTATTCTTTGCGCTGTTTTTAAAATTGACAACAATCTCTATAATAATGGCCTAAGTCATGTGACTATCATCAATAGCTCCAGGCGGATCCCTTCGCTTTTTATATTACAGGCGGACATTTTGGTACTTTAATGTTAGCCAGCCACAGGTGTGATAAGTCGCCGAATATTATTCTATTCCCATTATTTCGTTTATATTATAATAGTCCAAGTCATGTAACTGCCATAAACAACAGGCTGATTCCTTCGTTTTTCATAAGAAAGGTTTCCATTTTGATTAAAGAATCAAAATTATTTTTTCGAATAAAACTACATAAAAGTTGCAATGATCACAAAGAATTCCTGGTACTTTTATGTTTGACCGGTGAAAATCTCGCCAATAGCTTTTTTTTTAACTCGCCAGTTAGCATTTTTTTTATTTTTCGAGTGGTAAATTAAAACAGTGCTACTTGGTTATCCCATCGACCAAAAATCTTTCGCCAAACTATAAGATTAAATGCCAAAAATGGTTGATCGTAAATGTCACATTCACTTGACTTTAAGGAAGTTACACATGTTCACGCCATCAAGTCATTTTTATTTCGACGTTTTATTTGTATTTTTCTTAATGTTATACTAATTTATTTGTTCTTTTGTTATTTAAAATAAAAAAAAATGTCAATTTGTATAATTTGGCTATTTATATAATTTATGGCGAAAATGCTCGACGGGAGAAGTAATAACATTAAAACGTTGCTTTGAAGTGGAAATTAAATCTCATGATTTGTTGCATTGTCACATATGCACCGGGTTTGGCGTGATTCTTTTTTTTTTTTTTTTTTTTTTTTTTTTTTTACGACAATTTGACGAAAACCTTGTTTACCTGTTACATATGTATTTTTAAATTATTTTCTGTTATTTTTAAAATGAAATAACAATAAATAAAAAAAATAATTAATAACTATGGAACAAAACAATTTATAACATTTTTTGTAATTAAAAAGAAAATAAATTGAAATAAACATTTATTAATAAATAAGCAACAATAGCCGGGCTACCATGTCAGGCAAAATAACGCCATTTTGGCGCCAATTAGGTACCCCGTTGCGTATATAACATCTGTTTCTAATATTTTTCTTTTCATTTCGTTAAAAAAAAGAATGAAGTAAAAACCATTTATTTTAAAGGTTTCAATTTTAAATGAAAGTTTTGTATTAAATAAAATGATAATGAAATACAAATTGAATTATGAATAAAAGTAACATGATGCATTTCTTAGCGTACAATTAAGGGATGCCAAACTTGTCGCCAAATTAATTTAAAATAACCTTTTCTAAAATATGAAAAAAAATATCTGTTATGATTAAAATTTGAGTTGCCATCATTAGAAAAAAAGTATTTAAAATTAGAAAAATATTAATATTTCGAAAACTAATTCTAATTTTTAAATTATAGTACCAGTTTTGAGATCTGTGTATCAATACGGATTTTTGGTGTTAATTTCATCGCAAAGTATTCTATATTTTAGGAGAAATCGCCGTGAAATGTAATCAGTTGTTTAATCAGTCGTTTCATGGAATCGTTACATAAATTCGTTTTAGTTCGATTCATTAAGATTTTATATATATAGGGTAGATAGATAGATAAATAAAAGTTCTTTACTGTGGGTGGTTTTGGGTTCTAGGGGTCATTGATCGGTGTAGATCTGCAAAAATGTTCCAGAAATTCCAACATAGGAGAGTTCGCAATAGGTAGTATTTCATACGAAATCTACCTAAAACAAAGTTTCTGCAACTTTACCATTAAAAGTCAGTAATATTAAAAGCTATTTCATAACGATCCCAGAGTGTATTTGAGAATGTGTCGTTCTCGGATGGCGTTAGGGCGCGTTGTGGAAATAAATATTTATTTTCTGTGTTTGGAAAATTTCGGGAGATGAATTTTTGAATGTTTTTTATTCATTATCAGAAGCGATTTTTTTACATTAAAACTAAACATAATGTACACCTGGTTAGTTTAACACTAGAACGCGCCCGGAAGGAGTCGATTCGACTCCGACTATATGATTAAATGTCAATTGGAACCAGAAATTTTTTCACAAAATAAGTTAAATTTTGAAAACGCAGATTTACGTTAAATAAATCAGTCAAATAATTTTAAATAAAAATTCTATTGTAAAATATTTTTATGGAACTTGACTGACTTCTAGTGTTAAGTTTATCACGCAGTGCTCGTTTTTTGTAGTTTGTAACTAATCCTAATAAACCAATGTAATTTTTTATGAAATAGCCAAGTCGGGTTATTGACATACCAGTATATCACAATAACCAACATGATATAATATTTCATATAACGTTACAAACTATTTGTTAAATAATAATAGTTAATTGAAATAATATTATACCTACCATTTATACCTAGCGTCCCATTTTTGGGACATTTCGAATTTTAATAAATTTGTATAATTTTCTTCTTTATAAAATGAAATTTATATTAAATGATTATCTATAAATGTATTTATCTGTTACCGAAAGATAACAGCACAAGATGAATACTTATTTGCTAGAAATAAGGGCTGTTTTCGGATTTTATAGATTTTTCATTTTCAAGAAGGCGAAATGAAAAAATTAAGTTTTTTTCTGACATTTATCCAAATAAATAAGTCATAATCGTATCTTCTAGACTTCTTGGAAATGAATACTTTCTTTAATTGTGAAATTATCAGTTCAAGCCTATATTTTATGCATTTTTGTAACGTGCAAAATATGGGGCGCTAGGCATGAATAGGTACAAAAGTCCTTTTCAAAATGATTATGAAAGAAATTGTTTTTAATCTACAAATACAATTATTCTTAATTTATTATTACTAATACATATAATGTTATTAGGTTCTTTAAATAAATATCTATATTTTTTTAGTAATTCATAAAATTACAAATTATAGTATATAATATGGAATTTAAAAGTTTATTTTATATAAATGTAGACAAAACATATAAGAAGCATATAATATTATTACAAATATTATACATATTTCCATTTTTAGTACGTTTACATTTTATCAAATAAATACAAACATATTTTAGCGCAGTTTTTTTTAGTATTTTTCCAGTTGATTTTGCAACATTTTAAAGAAATTTTATCAACAAATTTGAGAAAATAAAAATTCAGGCACAAATGGGTTAAAATGATAACACTTATAAAAATTAATGAAATATTAATAATTATAAATATAAGTTTTAATTTTATTAATTTTAGTATATAAACATCGAAAATATTATCATAAAATTCAGTTAATAAGAAACAATACAAAAATATTTCTTACATGATGCAGACAAATTTTTAAAGTAAGTTATGAGTACCAAAAAAAGAAAAATTATGCGTCAAGCATTGATTATGAAACACTTTCCAACACATTCAGAACAATATGACAAAATTTCACCGTTTAATAAGTTGAAATAAGATGTCTAATTGAACTATTTGGAAACGCCTTAGTATATTTGAAAACCAAATTTCAATAATTCCCACCTACAGTCGGAAAATTACCCGAATTCTTTGAGCAGCCCTGTATATAATATATAGATTTGTATCGATAAATAACATGCATGCAAAAAATTAGTTTAGTTAGGAAATACATATCACAGTTAAAAATCCCCCCCCCCCCCTTCAGCAGTTACGAGAGTGGTACGTGAATTCTTTTGTGCATTCCTGTATACGAGGTATAGAATTTAGGTATGTACAGCAAGTAAGATAGAAAAAGTTAGTTAAATTTAAAAACGCACTTTCAGCAGTTATTGCTCAAAAACAGTACTGTAACCGATTTCCTTTGTGTTCCGTGTAAATCATCGATAAATGCTATGAACGCCATATTCTATAGTAATGATCTTGTAGTGAAATTTAGTGATTACGGTGGAACCTCGTTATCCCGACAGTCTAATGACCAGAAATAAGTGTCGTCATAATCGGAGTGTCGGAGTTAGAGAAAAATATGTTTATAAAAAGCTGTATTTTTGACTAATTTAAGACAATTTTAAATTCATAACTGTTCTTGCAGTTTTAAGCAATAAAGCATTATTATTAAACAAAATTAAAAAGAATAAAAATCAGATTTATGATGACTTGTTTTTTCATTGTTGCATGAAATATTGGTAAATTAAGGTTTGCTTATTCCTAGATGTGCTTCCTATAATTCTTTTTTCTATATTATAAAAAGAATTGTAATCAATATTCGTTGTTTCAAAAATGGAGGTCAGATAATTTCTGATCATTTTAATGCAACGAAATGCTTTGGTTTTAGTCGAATGAAAAACGCTGTGTAACCACAGGAAAGCGACGCCTGAAGAAAACAAAAAGACCGCGAGTAGACTGATACGTTTATCTGGAGCTTAAGTGTGTCATTCGTAGCGTGTGGGTTTATGTTTTCATATAAAGGATTGAAGTAAAATTTCTCATTTATCTCAATGGGTATTTTATACACTTTTGTGAAAAATTTGTCTAAGACATTTCTTATCGCTTAATTTACGTTCTTATAAGATGAATTATGAAAAATGGACACTTTTTCTAATCCGTCAGGATATCCGGAGTTAAAAATTATTCCGGAATTCTTTTCAATGCCCTGTAAATGAACTATTAATGCTCCATACTTCATATTGAATATCTAACATGTCATGGTAAACCTCATTAACATATATCAATTGCATGAAAATCCGAGTATATTTACGGGAGTTTATTTACGGGCGTGGACAGACGGCCAAACGGACAGACAAACCAAATTCAGTAACACTTTTCTTTTACGTTGAAAAGGTTTAAAAACTGAATAATTCTGATTTTAAATGATCAAATGTAAAAATAATTATATACAGGATTTAAAAAAGAGAACAAGTACAAAACGAGATTGAAAAATTTTATAACCCTCCTTTTAACTTAAGGAGAAGGGCTTAATTTGCGCCGAAGCCCACCGGAGCACAGCTCCCGTACTACTCTGTTTTAAGAAAATATTTAAATATTGGTCGGAATTCATCGGAGCTCATAAATACAGGGCTGCGGAATCCTCACGGAAACGTATCACCTGTACTATATTATTTACGCACCTGGAGTTTCAGGATAATTCCTCATGTAGTTTTCTAGATATTTAACAAAACGTCTAAAATCGCAAGTGGCTGGTCACCTTTGGCCATATAGTGTATTTGCACATTTGTGTCGGGACGCAATAATACGACGCCACTCAAGAGACTAAACAATGATTTTGCTTTCAGTTCAATTTTATTTTGTGACAGTAGGGTAATTTTTAATTGGTTGTTTTTTTTTTAAATTTTTATTTAGATATCTAATCTGAAAAGAATACTTTTTGTTTTTAGCCAACGAGCATCAGCTTGAGGTTTTGTTTGTTTGAGGTTTTTGGTCTTCTATTGCGTACGAGTATAAAAATTACGTTAGTGATTTTCTATTTATTTTGAATTATGAACTTTGCCTATGCTAAGGCTCTGTTCTGTACATTTACGAAGTCATTTTCATTTGTAAATAGATATAATTGCCATGAATTGTTACACTGATAGAAAGCAAACGAGCAGCCTGTCCCCCCTTTTCTATAAAAGCATCGAATCTTTACGATAATGGTGTCAAATATTTAATTTAATCTGATTTTCAGGGACTCATCACAAAAGATTGTTATGCGGGAGTAATCGATTGTATTTTAAGATATGTACCTTTTATAGTAAATTGAAAAACGTTGTTCCAATCTTCAGCATATAAATATTAATTTATGTAAATTTCATTCATTTTTTCATAAAAATGCATAACTGTGAACTATCCCTTTTTTGTGTTAATACTATTTCCGAATCATAATTCTTAAGATATTTAACCGTAGAATAAACAAGAAATCGAATTAACATTATAATTAGGCAAAGATTACTATTCGAAAAGAGTGAAAACTAAACAGGGAAATAGTTGACAGCTAAGTATATGCTGATGGATATATTTAAAATTTGTATTTGCTAAAGAAAAAAAAAATGCTTTAAATTTTGGAAATAATGTTCAAAATATAAATATGCAGATTGGAGTCACATGGGGGATAGAGGGGAGGGAGGGGGGAACGGTAGAGTTTTTAGTACCGATAACGCAGAATATTAGAGCTCCGGTACTTTATAGGGTTCCGTGCTTAAAAAGTAAAAACGGATTCATTATAAGATCACTCCTGTATCTGTCTGTCTGTCACAGACACTTTACTCGTATACTATGGTACTTGGAAAAATTCAAATTAGGGAAATTAATAAAGACTATTGACCCACATATTTTCAGATTATTAAACGTTCATAAATATATTTAGTAAAATTGTACAGGGCCTAATTAAGCTACTTGGAAAAAAACTCTTTCTTTGCATATCGTGTGGGGTATCGTATAAAAGCTTTCGTAATGCTGAACTCAAAAATACGTTCCTTTTAATTTTAGCTATTATATCTTCAAAGATATAGCGAAAATGTAGTGCAAAAATATGTCCCTTCTCCCCAACTAACTCCAAATCTACTGAAACTAAAATTATGAAAAAATTAAAGGTAGTAGACGTTAACTTAAACCTTGAAGAAAAATTATAGCGATTACCCTAGGTCACATAGTTTTTGAGAAAATCGCATTTTTCCGCTACACACAAATTTCGATTTACGGACATTCAGAAAAAGTGTTGAGCAGCGCTAGAGGTACCTATCGTAGCAGAAGTATAAAAACATTCTTGATAATGATTTTCGGAAAAAAAGTCAGTAATTAGCTGAGATATTAACTCTTAAAGATACGGACGGTTTGGACATACATAATGACAGGGGCGGCGTACTCTATAAACCATCGGCTTTTAAAGCCTAGTTAACATCTTTTAATGATATATATATATAAATGTAATGCAATGTCCAGTAGCAGTACAAAAGCAATAAACGTCAAATTGTAAAATACAGACTAATTAAAGGGGTCTCAAGACTTAAAATTGAAAAAAAATCTATTAATGTCTTATTTCAACTATTAATGTCATAAAATGTATATTATTTTAATTATTATTGAAAGATATCAGTATGTTCTTTCATTTCATGTATTTAAAAAATTGCAAGATGCAGTATTAGTATTTATATGGGGCTCGAAACTGTCGGACATTCGTCGAGCAGAAAATTTGTATAACAGTTTACGCGCAGGATTACAAAATAAATATTGCAACTAGAATGAAAATTTTGGTGCCCACTTATACTTCAGATTACAATAATTACCCTGAACCTAAATAAATTTGTATTTAAAGAATTTTTATATTTTTAATGCAAAGTTGTATTCAGCTAATACAAAATTTGGAAAATTTCACCAGTATAATCACCTAAAAATATATATATTTGAGCAATAACAAGGAAATTTTAGGCTCAGTTTAACAAGACTAACATGAAATATATGTTTTGAAATTTTCATGAAAAAAATATTCAGAAGTTTTTGAGGTATCCTGCACGTTATGACCGAAAACGTCATTTGGGGAAAAATTACTTCAAAATTTCGGAAACGCCGCTTCAGCTATTTAGCGGATATAATTCTAAAAGCCATAACTTCTGTTTTAATGGTAATTTAAAGGTAACAATTATGTCAAGATGTCAAGAAAAGATAGGAGTTTAACATCTAAAAATATTAAAGTTTCTAAAATTTTGAAGCTTTAGCCCTCTAGTGCATGATTTTTTATTTTACACTTAAAATATATATATTTGATTCCTTAATGGACATACATTAATGGAAAAATACTAAAAAAATTATCACTCTTTTATTTTTTCGTATTTTGGATTTTTTTAAATGGCAACATCATGCATTGAGCGTATTCTAAGCATATTCTATGATATTTCTCCGGTCTTTTTTCTATTAATTGTCTAGTGGCATTTTGCAGCACGGGGTTCTGTTTTTTCTTATTATTCCAAGGCACGAAATTACTTTTCATTTTAAAAGTGTCATTATGTTCACTGCTGTTTAATAGTTATCAAAATACAGTTTATGATTTACAGGTTCAACAACTGTGATGAGTTAGTCTAGCATTGACTCAAACGCTAACCTCCAAGTCATGTCCACCTGGCATTCGCAATAAATATCTAAATTGTACGCAAATCTTGATTATCCTGCGAAAAAGTAACAATTTAAAAATACATTTATGTGAGTTTGTTTTGGCGTGGAGATATACTGCTTCATATGGTGATGAGCCTTTGGCGCACTTATTTGCTCGTAAACACAGAGAGATGTTTTGATGGGAATGGAAAAGAATTTCCATTCAGGGTACCGACTATTGGTCTCAATTTGAATAATATATCTTTCCCAATTGACAATGTATCATCGTTCAGATGGGGAAATTGTCGTATACCGTATACTTTCAAATGTATTCAAGATCATAGTGCGACTACCCGGTGATACACCAATGACAGGGTTCCCAAACAATCTTATGATTTTAAAGTTTGTCACGCTACTCAATATACAAATCATTAGATACTTTTTTATATCTTTCAAGCATATATTGAGTGCTTTTGAACATGTTTTAAAACACTATACAGGCTTGATTGTTGAGGGATATGCTCGAAACGTACTGGGTGGAAAAATACAAAAAATATTTATATGGTGTTTTTAATGATAAAACACTTTCACGCAGAGAAATATCTTCAATAATCGTTATCCAAGAATGATCTGGATGAAGAGTTTGAAGCGTTCACTTCTTTCTGTTTACATTTACCTGGTTGCTTTTGTTTTGATGTAGACGGGACATTCACTATCCCAACGTTTGCATCGAAATTCTAGTAAATTCCATTAACTGATTTATCTGCTTGTAAATCACAATCAGTTTCATCACAAGTGTCTGAACCGTTTTTGAACAGAAGGTTTGGATCAAAAAGTGGGTCGTCATCCCTGTCTTTGTAAGAAATGTCACTTTCACAAGACAATCCAATCCAAATTTCATCTGATAATATATTTTTTAATATCTTTGCTTTAAAATATATGCTGAACATGATGAGGCTCTACAACAACAAATTTTTTGATGAAAAAATAGACAAAAAGCAAGATGAAACAATCAACAAATTCATTGAACAGAATACTAAAAATGTTAATAAAAGCTGAACTCAATTCATGGTGTTGCCAAATGGCAACAAACGTATATTAGCATGCATACAATATTTGTTGCAAAAAATCTTACTGAAAATTATATTAAATCACTTTTAAAAGCATATTCTTTTGAAAAATGTTTTTTTTTTATTATTATTCAAATGAAATTTTACAGTTTAAATATTTTTTATTTGTGTTAGAAATCCATCTATGGCTAGGAAAGTGGAAGGCTTCAAAAGTTCTTTTTTATTTGTAACTGATAAACAACTCTTATCACCTATAGTATTTTTAATGTACTAAACCTAGGTATAGGGTCAAAATGAATACATAAAGCATAAAGTTATCAAGAGGCAACGGTAAATAAACGATAAGGAGAGAAAATTTAATTTGTTGCCAATTGGCAACACTATGTACTAGAGGGTTACCAGTCCTGAGACCCCTTAATTTGAAATATAAAAAAAAAATATGAAAAATAAAAATATAATATGAAAAAAAGACGCTATTCCGACAAAAGAATTTGATTAAGCTCCGAGTGTTTTCGGCTTGCATTCGAAGCCTTTATCAGGGAGAAAATTACCTCAACTGCAATTCAACCAAATACATATAAACAAAAATATAAAGAAACAATTCAAATTTCAGTACTTACCTATTATCCGGGTCAAACGACAAATTTCCAAAAATGATTGCTTAATGCCAATCTTGTTTATCGTCCACAATCACGTTCAAAATAGTAATAACATTATTAAATGCATAACATTGTTAAAAATTGTAAATAATATAAAATAAATAAATAAATAAAATATAATAAATGAACTAACTGTAATAAAGGAAAACAATAAACTATAAACTATAACAAAAAAAAATCCCTATAAACTATAATAAATATATAAACTATATAGCTCTCAAAAAATAAGGGTTGGTGTAATTAATATAATTGTAGCCATACTGGCACCAGATGTATCTGACGTGGCTTAAATAATACGTAAGAACCAATTTAATAACAATGAATGATTCCTATTTGCATATTGTTCCTTTTAGTTTTTGATAGCAAAGAACTTTACCAGATCTATTGCTTATATATGGCTGCTGTCAATATCTTACTGTACAATATATAATGTGAACTTTAAAATTTAAAATTTTACATTTTATTTAACCTCCGAGAACTTTCGACTTGCATTCGCAGCCTTCATCAGGGATAACATTTTCCTCAACTGCCGTCCTATTCACCCAAATGAGTTGCCTCGTTTGAGATGGGGGAGTTAATTATTCTTAATGGGGTCACCGTTAGTAATGCTTCCGATTAAAACGTATGCACAGGGGGGAAATATTGGGTGTTTAACTTTTGATAGTTCGGGATATTTAGTTATCATTTTGTATCTTAATGTACATTTAAAAATTAGAAGTTATAAATGACCGCGATGCGACTTCAAGCGAATGTTTAAAAAATAACTAACTCAAGTCAATTTTGTGCAAGTCCCTCATGCTCTTCCCCACTATGCTTTATTTATAGAGTTTTGAGAAAACGTAGTGCCATCTATCGGTGATATGATATACAGAATTAAAGAAGGAATTATAGTAAAGAAATTCCCGAGTTCAAACATTTTGCTCTCATACAAAAGTAACTTCAAAAGTTGATTGCATGATATTATTATTTTTCTTTAATCTGCACTCCATTTTACTACTTCCTGTATAATTTAATTTTGTATTCAAGAAAGTCGTTATTAAAAATTTTTAAAATCACTTCATAGAAAAAAAAATTATTGCTTTAAAAAAATGTTTTTGTAGGATTTTATTCCTCAAACAATGCAATAACGTCAAATAATGGCTAATTTATCTTCAACCGTTTAAAATAGAAATTGCGAAAATATTCCATCCATATAAATATATTATGGACTTTATTCAAAATCATATTATCTGTGTATTGCAAATACCAATCGTAAATACGAGCATGCAAATATACAAAAGGCTTTAGAATGTCATTTCAAATCACTTAGATAGTCATTTTTTCCTTTCTTATAGTGGGTTTAAAGCCTCTATCATTGGATTTTTCGTAGATTCTAAAGTCTGGAATACAGCGGGATATAAAACTGATAAATGGTCTCTACAGAGAGATTTCTTTTTCTAAGGTTCTCTTTATAATGCTCTTTTCTTAGCTCAAGTTGTTGATTTTACGTTTATTCAGTATGAAGTAAAGATACGTATACTGATGATATCATTTATAGCCATCGAGGAAAAAAATAGTTTCTTGATTTTGGCAGTTTTGTGAATAATGAAGTGATTTCACCATTTTTTTACTGGATGTTAATTTAGATCAATTTTTCTTATATGTGTTATTTTTACATACTTTTATTTAATTTCATTCGCTATCTGTCTGGGATAGATTTTACAATCGATTTTTTACCCTCTTCAAATGAACCGATTTTCTGAACTGTTGATGTTCATTGTTGATGTCAATGCAATATTTTTGTGTTTACACAACCGTACTTTAACAGGGTGAGGTCCCAAGAGCAAAAATATTCCTGTAGGTTTCAGATTGAAATAACATGTTTAATGAAATGATTTTGCTCAAATTTTGCGCACAGGTTCACCGTCAATGGCAATCAATATTCATGTATTATCAGGGTTGTACATCTTTAGGTTTGGGCCTCATAGGTAAAAAACTTTTTTTGTATGATTTTAGTTGAAATCAGATACTTAAGAAACCAATTTTGCTCCAATTTTGCGTACAGGTTCAATGTCAAGGACAATCAATATTCGTATTATCAGGGGCAGACTCCAGGAGTAAAAAATATTCTTTTATTTTTTGCTTGAAATCAAATATCCACAGTTCGGATTTTGCTTAAATTTTGCGCGCAAACTCACTGCCCATGAAATTCAATATTAAAGTATTATCAGGGTTTTATCTTATGAGGGGCAGTCTCCCGGGGGCAAAAAAGAAGAAAATCTTTTTAGTTTTTTGATTGAAATCAAGTACCCAAGGAACCGATTTTTCTTAAATTTAGCGCACATGTTCACTGTCGTTGAAAATCAATATTCAAGCATTATCAGGGTTGTACCTCATTAGAGGCAGATCCCAGGGGTAAAAACATTCTGTTATTTTTTAGTTAAAAATAAATATCTATGGAACCGATTTTGCTCAAATTTTGCGTACGCGATATTTGTTGATGACAATCAGAATTCAAGTATTATCAATATTGTACCTTATCAGGTGCAAACTTCAGGTGTAAAAAAGACTCTTTCATTTTTAGGTTGAAATCAAATACGTAAGGAACCGATTTTGCTCAAATTTTCCGCACAAATTCGCTATCGATCACAATCAATATTCAAGTATAATCAGGGCTGTACCTTTTCAGGGAAGGCTTCTGGGGTAAAAAGCATTCTTTTATTTTCTGGTTGAAATCAAATATCAAAGGAAGCGTTTTTATTTAAATTTTGCGCACAAGTTCACCATCAAAATCAATCAATATTCAAGTATTATCGGGTTCTACCTCATCCGGAACAGGCTACAACGTTTAAAAAAGCATTTTTTATGGTTTTCGTAGAATCCAATAATTAAGAAACCGAGTTTGTCTGCATTTTACTCACGAGTTCAGTTCATTGTTGGTGACAACTAGGCACGCCCTGAAAATACCTGCACTACAATGAACAGCAGTATCTAGCGACAAAACTCCTTTTTGCGTTTTTGATTGAAATCACATATTTAAAAATTAATTTTCTTCAAATTCTGGATTCAAGTCTATTTCCGATGTCAAACATATTCAGTGAATTAAGATTTGGATAAAAAGCATGTAATTAAAACTTTTAGGTTTTTTTGTTATGTTTTGCAGTATTTTTTGGAAAGGCATTGAATTCAAAACACATTTTTCTGACTTTGTTAATATTTAATGGCAGTGCTTGAGATTAACCCCGGTTACGAAAAATTAGGCCAAAAAATAATAATATTTTATTCGGTATCTTTGAATAAAATACAATTGATCCTCGACTTGAGACAGACTTACGTTCTGACTGATCAGCCGTCGAAATTATCGTACAGAGATGTGATCGCATGTCGGACATAAAGTAGGTGTCTATTCTTTTTTCCAATAAAATTGTGTAAAATATCTGAATATAATAAGAACTAACTTTTGTGAAACAGATTTATATACTGTTTTACAGAAAGCTTTAAACAAATTTTAAGTCGCCGGAATTCGCATAGTTCGTCATTGGACACAAAGTATAGATAAATTCTAAACTTATTGAGAAAATTTTCCAAATTCTATATTTAGAAATAACTTATTTTTCTGCAAAATATTAAATATCACAATTTTACAAGTTAATCATAATTTAGATTTTTTGGTTGGATTTAAAGTTTTCCATTATATGCCTACTTTTTGCATGGCTTTAGCTAGTTGTGTCATTTTTTTTTTTTTTTTTTTTTTACAAAACTTTTCCCTGTTAAATCAGTATCGGTATTTTATTGGGCGTATTTCCAATAAATGTAATATTTGCGCATTATTAGATCTTAATATAATTAATACAACAGTACCGATTGCTATAAGATTTTATCTCTTAGGGGGGGCATTTGCATATTTTCGGTTGAAAAATTCGATTTTTGTTTTTAATTTTTCTGTTCCTTATTGTCGGTAGATTATCCCTAGAAAACGATTTGGTCGAATTCAAAGTTCTTTCGTAGTTATTGAGTGCTTTAGCGCAACGCATCAGTGGGCTTACACTGTTCTGGAGCACTATAAACGCATTTTACGTAAAATGACTTTTTTCAAACTAAGCGTGTTCAAAACGCAAAAAATATTAAACCGATCTTGCAAAAAACAAAATAATAATAATAATTAAATAAATTAAAGATGACATAATTTATTATAACTTGGGCAAATTTCAGCCCAATAAATAACAGAAATAAACATTTTTAGAAGCACTCCAAATTGTGAACTAAGGTGTCAGGTATAAAGTCTTTTCCAAACGTTTTCTTTGTTCATTTTCAACTTTCTGACCTCAAAGTTCTTGAAATTCCAGACTATATTATCTACTTTAATAACCCTTAACAAAAATTTATTGCAGACATCTCTGGCGATTTATCGTATGCCTCCCAATTGTAAGTGCACGGTGACATCAAGCACGCATTTCGAGCCACATCATCATTTTAGCTAGATTTCATAAGAAATACTATCTACTGCAGTCGTTACCATGGTGCGACTTTTGAAAAATTCCTTCATAATTTTTCATTACATGACTCCAGGAACCCAAAACCACTCCCACCTAAAATGTTTATATATATATATATATATTATATACATATATATGTATGTATGTAATAAATTTTGTCCACACGATAAAAGTCGCAATTATGCACGAATCATCTTCACCAAAAAGTTTGAGATGGTTAATGGATTGCAAATGGGCAAAATCGGTTCAAGGGGATGGAAGTAGAGAAGGATTTTGTGAAAACCGGCAAAATCCTATAACTTCCATAATCGAGCCTCATGCTGATTGTTATATTTTAGTGAGGTTGGTTAAACTAAAAACTGTTTTATTGTTGTAACATTTTATATCTATCTATCCGTCTCTCTCTATATATATAACCTTAACTGTGGGCCTTATTACAAATAAAATAATAATTTAATTACTGATGAAAAGCGGAAAAAGTGAAAAATTATCCTATTAAGATGATTCTGATAAAACCAGCTCTTACGGGAAAAATTAAATCAAAAACTCGTCAAAAGCGGCCAGATAAAATTGTTAACTGGTTTGATCTAATCTTGATTTAATTTTCGTTTGTGAAATTAGTACTTGGCTTTGAAATCTACCTGCGCCTGTAGGCCATGCCGACAGGGATTTTCTTATTTAAATTTTCTTGAATTGTTCTTCAAATATTATAAATAACATGCAAGAAAATCCGAGCTAAAACATTCATTCCTATCTCAGAAAAAATGCTGAAAACATCCTTTTTTGTGCCTTCTACAGGCAAATCTCCCTTACCACAATTTTCTACGCTAGTTGGAACACATGTGTATCTTTGAACAATCGCGAAGTTTCCCAAAAATGCTGTCCAAAACCCGAAAATAAAAAAATTGGATTCTTAACATGCAAAACATTGCCATTTTGCATATTAATGTGGTTAGAATAAATTTAGAATATCTTTATATTGTTAGGAAAATAAATAATATTTTGTTTTAAGTCTTACGTTGTTGATGTTGAATATTTAGAAAATAACTTTTTATAACTGTTTTCAAAACGTACACTAACTTTTGTTTTTTTATGGCGAGGGGTGACTATGTTTCAAAGAGTTGTGCTTGACGAAAGTTGTGTTGCTAGACTTTGAATGTGATTTTTTAAATGCGTTAATTAAACTTGTTAATGAATACGTTCCCATTTAAACATTCTCTCAAAAATGTTTGAAATTGCACCGTATTCCGTAGAAAATATTAATGCGTCAAAATGTTTGTAACATAAATTTTACACACTTATTAATCAGTACTTATAACTGATTTTAAGTTCTTTCTTTAAATTAATAATGCACTTTTATTATTTTATTATTTCACATAATAGCTGCACGAAATTACTTGAGTTTTATACCAAGGATTGCCATAAAATTGCACCCGGATGTAGATCTTGAGATCTATATTCTATGTAGTCCATAGAAATTTAGCAACACAATTATTGAGCAATTTGTATATTTTCAGAGAAAGCTCGAAAAAGCAGTAAATAATTTGAATTTTTGTCAATAATTCTGTAAATTTCGCCACTGTGCGTTAATAGTGTAAGGCCTAAGTAATAATAGTCAATGCATCTTAAAAATTTTAACGAAAAACTTCACTTGATTCAAATAATATAGAATGTCTTGGAAATCCTTTTAAAATCCCACACAAGTTTAGTTGTTCCAGGCTATGCCATGGCAACTTTTCATAAATGTTGAAGAATTAGCAACTTTAATATGAAATATCTAGAATAGTTCTAATAATAATGACAAACATGTAAGCCCAATCTTCTCAAACGTAATCCCAACGAAAAAAGTTTCGGATATTATTGAAGGAAGTAATTATTTAATAATTCATAGTTCATCTTCCAAAGTATTTTAGTATCACCCTAAGCTGTTTTTGATAAATATCCGTAATGATGAAGCTTGTAAAACCTATAAATCCAAATCAGTTCTTCTCTTCCCGTTTTTAGATGAAGAAATTTCAAGAATAAGTGAAATTTAAATTTTAAGAAGTAACATACTAAGTGCAACCTCCTAAATATTCCAAACAAACTTCCCTTAATATTATTAATTTTAAATTTAATAAAATATAAATAACAATCTCTGTAAATTAAAATGATTTTTAGATTCGCTCAACCACATATATTTATAATCTTCTATATCAGTATCTGTAATGAATGGTAACCGTTATAAAGCATAAATCTTTATAGTAAATTTTAATTTTTTCAATAAACATCTGAAGTTATTAATTCTGTCCTCGTAGGCAAACAGACTAATTTTTAACACATTCTCCGATACATTTCTCATATGTAAATGCATTTAGAATAATTTAAATAATGCTATAAAAAGTGATAAAATAACTTTATTAAGATTGACGAATATTTCATCGCACAAACGGCGACATTTTCAAAATTATTCATAATAGAAAATATTTTCACATAATTTAAAAACAATAACATAATAAACAATGTCACGAGGTATGATGCATAATGAAAAACATTGCAAACATAAAATAAAACTAAACTCTCTGGCTGTACAATCCATGAAGGATCTGGGCCGACAGTGCCCATCTCTGTTTTCTTGACCCTGGGCCCCGAGGTGCTATACAGCATGCGTCCCGGCAAGGTGGTCGGCCTAACGCGACACTCTCGGTGTTTAGTTCCCAAGCAAGCTTGGTTACTCATTTTATCGACCGCAAAGGGATGAAAGGCTGAGTGAACCTTGCCCAGTCGGGAGTCGAACTCTAGACCTGGAGTGCGGCAGTCAGATGCTCTGACCACTACACCACTGGGAAAACATAAAATAAAATAAAAATAAAAATGGCTATTTGCGAGCGTGGATTAATTTTCCCATAATTTAAAAATATATTGCTTTTAAATTATGTGAAAATTAATACACTCTCGCAAATAGCTATTTTAATTTTAATTTTATTTTATGTTTGCAATGTTTTTCGTTATGCATCATGTCTCGTGACATTGTTTGCTATGTTATTGTTTTTAAATTATGTGAAAATATTTCCTATCATGAATGATTTTGAAAATGTCGCCGTTTGTGCGATGAAACGGTCGTCAATCTTAATAAAGTTATTTTATCACTTTTAATAGCATTATTTAACTTATTCTGTTTATAAGTGATTATTATGCATTAGGTATAATTATTTCCTTCTTGAGATTGATAGAAATCAGGTAAAACCATTAATTCTACTACAAACCTTTATCGACTGATGGTACTTGTAAGTACCATTCAAATAACTTGTTATAAAATTCATTTAATACATCGATTAGCAGTAACACAGTTTAGAATGAGTTATAGATGCATTACTTTATTTTGTTCTAAAAGCATTATTGGTTACATAAAACAAAAATATTTTTAAAAGGATGATTTCTTTTGCCTTTGCATCATTTCAGCTTTCTTGACGTTGTGTGTGTGTGGGGGGGGGGGGGGGGGGAGGGAATTTTTCAATTCGGAAATATTTCTATATTTATATTGTAACAACATTATATTTGTACATTTCCTAATTCTACAAAATACAAAGAAAAATATTTAAAATAAAAGATTTGAGCGTGGTTATAAATATTGCAGAAAATCCCTATAAATTCAAATTTAATTAATCCTTGTAAATCCTTCAAAAATTTATTAATTGATTATATAAATCTTCTAATGTAGTTTTAAAAATTCATGAAAAATGCTTTAGAAGGTAAAATTTTTATGAATTCATAATTGAGTACGTAAAGGGATAAAGACAAAGAACCTTTCAAACAGCACTGTCAGAGTTGACGTTGTAGCCGATTTTCCAAATGCCACAGACTTTAAATAGTCATCTAGTGCTCGTATTCCCCGTATACCCCAACCTAATAAACATCAAATGAACCTAGAAAGCTCAAATGAAATTCGCGATAAATCCCATTAGACATTATCAATATGAAGTCCAATCAGAAGTGCATTTGAGCATTCCACTGAGATTTTCTATGCTGAAGTAAACGATGAATCAGTCAGCAACTGATTATAAATCAAGATGTATTTTACTTACGTTAAAAATTACGTGAAATAAGTCACATAAAAGATATGGAAAACGCTGTGTGATAATTAGATATTTGAATAGTTATCATTTCAGATTTCATTCATTAAGTGCAAAAAATGAATTCGTATTTGTGTCAGAAATTTTTGTACTGTTGAATAGGAGAAAAATATGAGAAGTATACGTTTACAATTTCACAAGTTCTGGAATTCTCACTTACGACATTTATAAATAATGTGTAATCAAATAGTAGATAAAGTTCCTTTTTTATGTAATCAGGTAATCGGATAACAACTTCTAAGCAGTTATACAAGTTCGACTTTTTTTAAGTGCTTAAATAAAGTAGCAGAAGAAAAAAATCTATTTCTACATTCGAAATATTTTTTTTTTGTTTAAAATACAGTTAGCCCAGTGGTTAGGGAGCTGAATTCGGAATTAATTAGGGGAAAGCTGGAAATTGTTTTAATCCCTTCTGTTTAGGTCTAGAATGAATGTGTTACATTTTCCCACTCGTACTAGGTGAGCGTTAGGAAATATGTATAGATTTATAGTCAAAAACACGTCTTTTTGCATACCATAACAATATCTCAAAACGGCTAACTCTGTCAAAAACACTGTCGAAACAAATGTTGTAGAGCTTAAAATTCTGAGTAACATGAGTACCTACACTTAATATTTTTGTTGAATATTAAGGCCACAATTCTACTTTAAAGTTTTAGACCCATGCTCAGGTGGTTGAACTCAGAATTAATTTGGAGAAATCTGAAAATTATTTTAATCCCTTCAGTTTAGGCCTAAAAGGACCGTACTATGTTTTCTTCCTCGTACTTGGGTGAATTTTAGAAAATATGTACATATTTATTTTCGAAAAACACGTTTTATTTTAATTACCTTAACAATATCTCAAGACAGCCACTCTATAAAAAACATTGTCAATACGAATGTTGAGGAGCTTAAAATTCTGAATAAAATGAGTACCATCATTAATATTTTTGTTCAACATTAAGGTCGCAATTCTATTTCAAAATTTTTGCCTTAATCGCTAATCAAGAGCTTGAAGACAGGAGAGACCAAGTTAAGTTAACAATATCTCAAAACAGCTAACTCTATCAAAAACATTGTCAATACAAAAGATGTAGAGCCTAGAAATTTGAATAAACTGAGTACCTACACTTAATATTTTTGTTCAATATTGAGACCGCAATTTTGTGATATTGTTAAGTTAACTTGGTCTCTCCTGGCTTCAAGCTTTTGATTTGAAAAACATTGAAGTAGAATTGCGACCTTAATGTTGAACAAAAATATTAATGATGGTACTCATTTTATTTAGAATTTTAAGCTCTACAACATTTGTATTGACAATGATTTTTATAGAGTTAGCTGTTTAGAGATATTGTCAAGGTAATTAAAAAAACGTGTTTTAAAAAAATAAATATGTACATATTTTCTAACATTCACCCAAGTACGAGGAAGAAAACATAGTACGTTCATTTTAGAGTTCAACACCCTGAGCACGGATCTAAAACTTGAAAGTAGAATTGTGACCTTAATGTTCAACAAAAATATTAAGTGCAGGTACTCATGTTTACTCAGAATTTTAAGTTCTACAATATTTGTATTGGCAATGTTTTTGACAGAGTTAGCTTTTTTGAGATACTGTTATGGTATTTAAAAAAAAAAAAAAAAAAAAAACGCGTTTTTTTACAATAAATCTGTACATATTTTCTAACGCTCACCTACTACGAGAGTGAAAACTTAGCATATGCATTATAGACCAAAACTAAATGGATTAAAACAATTTCCAGCTTTCCCCTAATTAATTCCGAATTCGGCCTTGTTTTCCTCCCCTACCATTGGGCTAAGTGTCCTGTCACACTTTTAAAATACTCATTTTTATGAGAATTTGAAATGTAGAAGAACATCTAGAACTCGAAATGTTTATTTTGTGTTCTTTTTCTTTTTCATTTTTCTATGGAAAATTCCATTTTTTTTGACAAGTCTTTCGGTGTAAACCGCATTCTGACTCATCTGTGGAGATGGTGAAATTAAATAAGGACCATTATGCTAGCCTATGAGAAAAGTTGGAGTACGATGGCAACAGACAAAAATGAGTCATTAGCCAATCAGAAAATGATACAACAAAATTAGAAGAAGATCTTCTAAACTGTAATTAAAAAGTAGAGACAAAGGAAAAAAATACAAAAAATAAGAAAATAAATAAAAATGTTAAAAAATGTAAAATAAATATGTAAAAACACATTATTTATTATTTCATTTTAAGTTGATTTGTTATTATTATTATTATGTTTTATTGTACATTTTTATTTATTATCTTACTTCCTCCTTCCCCATACTTTTCTCCTTTGTCTCTATCTTTCTATTCTATTTTCAAACTTCTGTTTTATTGTGACATCTCCTGATTGGTGATTCATCTCTAATTTATTTAGGTAATGCCTCCTGCTTTCCTATTGGCTGTTTGTTTCCATCTATCCCATTAATTTTTACTTCTGTTCAGTCGTGCCCCTTTATTTATAGCGGTAGCACATCTTGTTTGTGTCTAATGAAGACACACATTTTTCTATTGAAACTCACTGAGTATTGCTTATTACCCGACTGAAAAGAAGGGTTATGTGTTTCACGCGTATCTGTGCATATGGATTTCTTTATACCCTCGAAACATCCAAACGGCTGGATGGATTTTAATGAATGAGGTCTCTGTCAATTCGTCTTAACGGCCCGATGGTTATAGGCTAGGTTTTGTTTTTACAAATTCAAAGTGGCGGCCGTAAAATACAAAATGGCGGTAGAGACGAAAAGAAAATTTACTCACCCTATTGAGTGGCATATCATTGGATAGGTCTTTCAAAATGAAGACGATGTTTCATTGACTATTTTACAGTCAGAAGCGCCGTTAAAATATTATAAGTCCTGGAAGTTGTTTATGTAGGATCTCTAGCTTTACTGCAACTCTAACCATCATAGACATCTATAGACCTCATCAAAACAGTGTTTATAGATAGGAACTAACAATTAAACACAACTTAAAAGTCATCAATACAAGTAAATAAAAAAAATAGGTAAGTAATATAAACAAGTAAGATAATATAAAAGATATATATTTTATGTCAATTCCTACTTAGGTCAATAAGAGAATTTTTTTTCTCCCATTCTTCTTTCCTTTTGAGTGGCGCTTAAAATGCCTTGATCAAGAAGAGGGCTCTCTCGGTCTTAAAATACCTTGATCAAGAAGGGGGCTCTCTCGATTATTCAAAATTAATTAATTTAATTAAATTAATTAATTAATATTTGAAAAAAAACTGGATTAACATCAAGTGTCATCCACTACAAGTTTAAAAAAAATATTTGAACTTGATTGGATGAATAATAAGTATTTTATTAACGATTGAAAATTTGAACAAGATATATAGCGAGAGTGTGAGCTAAATGTAGGAAATGAAAAAAAAATAGTTTCACATTGATGAGAAATAGTTAATTAGTTCCCTTTTTACGCAGTCGGGTTTTTTTATTTTTTAAATTTAATTGTTTATTTTTATAATTATGTTTTTAAAAGTGTCTACCTTTATTGCGAGCAACACCAATGCTTATAACATTTTATTGTGAGCAGATTACGCAAAATCTATACCATTATGTCACATTACTGAAAAGTACCATAAAGTATTTAGTTTATTTACAATTATAAAAATTAAGATCTGACAACTTATACCTAAACGGTTCTTATAATTGTTGCATGAGAAAGTGATAATTTATTTAATAATCATTTGCATCTTAACAAGATTTTTATGTGCTGATTGAGGGAACAATGAATTACACCACAATGTATGTCAAAATTAGAAAAAAAAAAAAACTTTATCAGTAACATTATTTAAAATCGTAACATTTATTGATTTGAGTTACAAGCTCGCTATCTTAACAAAACAAAGGGACCGTAGAATTTATTGTTTGATAATAATTTCAACTTGATATCTTCAGCCATTCTTCAATGAAAAGCCCGTCTTGACAGTTAATCAGACGAATTTGTTATCTTATAATTAGACACAGAATTACAAATTAATGTGTTTAGCATTTGTACCTTTGCCATGTGCTATAACACCTTCCTTGGTGCGAAATTTAAAGATTCTAAATCAAAGGTAAGTAACTTCAACAAGCTTTAAAACTGTGATTGTATGAAAAAATAAATGGTTCTTTTAAGGCCGTAACTTTCAATTGATTTGAGTTAAATACTCAAGACCTTTACAAAACAATGGCCTGTTGAATTTATTATTTGATTATAATTTGAACTTGATACCTTCAGCCGTTCTTCAAAGAAAAAAATCCCTGACGGCTCGGCCTACTGGCTCACGTAGATTTCGAAGATAAGTACTAATTTCAACAACAAAAACTAAATCATGATTAGAGAAAAACCCACTTTAGCAATTTTATCAGGCCACTTTTGAACAGTTTTAATTTCATTTTTATATAATTGCTGGTTTTATCAGAATCGTGATAAGGCCAGTATTCAAAAACTATTTTTGCATGCTCAACAACACGAAATTTTCTGACACATTTTCGGATTCATTTTTAAAATGAAAAACATGAAACTTTCTGACGTGATTTTTTGAGACATTTATAAGCGAGCTATGTTTTTATTTTTCGTTCAATTAATTAAAAATTAATTTATAAAAAGTATTTTTTCAGTCGGACCATATTTTTCGTTTCCAACACAATCACTTCGAGAAATTCTGTTCAAAATGCCCACTTTGACATCATTTAAAAAAATATATTCTGCCTCTATCAAAAAATCTACCATTACGGCAGATTATAGTTTCTGAATAAGAGATCCTACCAATTTGATGCGTTTAAAAGGAAAAATGAATTTAAAAATGAGTCAGAAAATAAGCAGTTTGGATTTGAATACATCCTTCATACGATATTTGTTTTCGCCAACCTCAATGTAATTTTACATTCATATTTTGCTGTAAGTGTTGGTCGTATCAAAAACTTGTCAATATAAAAGTTGTAGACAATATTAAGAAAATATATAATAAATTCATGAGGATTTCATATCTTGTGAATTGACGAAGTTATGGATTTTTTTTCTTCTTCAACCCCCCCCCCCCACCTTTTTTTGTTTTCGTTTTTATTTATTTATTTATTTATTTATTTATTTATTTATTTATTTATTTATTTGCATTAAGAATTGGTCCTATCAAAAACTTGTCAATATAAAAGTTGAAGACAGTATTAATACAATTTATAAAAAAATTAATTGGATTGATATCTTAAGAATTGACGAAGTTGTGAATTTTTTTCTCCCCAAAACCCTAGTTCTTGCGCCCTTTGAGCCCATTTTTACTTTTATTAAAAATCTATCATACATAAATTTTTGACCTATTTTTTAGAAGTAATAATAACTTTAAACTGAGTCGATATGTATTATAACTAAGAAGTTATGGTTTTTTTTCGTTTTTCACAAAACCCCTCCCTATTTCCACCCCCTTCGTCCGATTTGCCCATTAACGAACTTGGCCGAGATTTTATGCCCCTTGATTTTATGTATCAGTTTGGAAAAGATTTTATGCAGAATTATGGAAGTTATCGTGTCCATAAAAAAGTTTTATATATATATATATATATATATATATATTATATATGTATGTATAGATAGATAGATAAAGTTTTTTACTGGAGGCGGCTTTGGGTTCTAGAAGTCATGATCGGTGTAGATCGGTAAAAAAATTTCCGAAATTCCAACATAGAGGAGATTCCAATAGGTAGTATTGCATACGAAATCTACCTAAAACGGTCTCGACGGACAGACTGTCAGACAACTTTGTCACGTTATAAATCGACATAGAATTACAAACTAATGTGTTTTTAATGTTTTTTCTTTACATGTGATATAACACCCTCCTTGGTGCCAAATTTAAAGATTCTAGGTCAACGGAAACTAATGCATAAGTTTTAAAACTGTGATTGTATTAAAAAAAAATGGTTCTTTTAAGGCCGTAACATTTTATTGATTTGAGTTAAAAACTAGACATCTTTAAAAACAATGGGGCCGTTGAATTTACTATTTGATAATAATTTCAACTTGATACCTTCAACCGTTCTTCAAAGAAAATACGCCCTCGATGGACAGACTGTCAGATGAATTTGTTATCTTATAAATTGACATAGAATTACAAACTGATGTGTTTTGAAATTTTTGTTTACATATGCTATAAACACATTCCTTGATTGCAAATTTAAAGTTTCTAGGTCAACGGAAAGTAATGTATAAGTTTTAAAACCGTGATTGTATAAAAAAGTGGTTGTTTTAAGGCCGTAACTTTTTATTGATTTGAGTTAAAAACTCAAGATCTTTAAAAACAATGGGGCTGTTGAATTTATTATTTGATAATAATTTGAACTTGATACCTTCAGCCGTTCTTCAAAGATAAAACGGTTTTGACAGGCAGACTGCCAGACAAATTTATTATCTTATTAATCGACATAGAATTATTACAAACTAATGTGTGCTGAATTTTTTTCCTTTACATGTGCTATAACACCTTCCTTGGTGGCAAATTTAAAGATTCTATGTCAACGGAAAGTAATATATAAAATTTAAAACTGCGATTGTATGAAAAAATTGTTCTTTTAAGGCCATAACTTTTTATTGATTTGAGTTAAAAACTCAAGATCTTTACAAAACAATGGGGCTGTTGAATTTATTATTTGATAATAATTTTAACTTGATACCTTCAGCCGTTCTTCAAGGATAAAACGGTTTCGACGGGCAGACTGTTAGACAAATTTATTACCTTATTAATCGACATAGAATTATTACAAACTAATGTGTGTTGATTTTTTTCCCTTTACATGTGCTATAACACCTTCTTTGGTGGCAAATTTAAAGATTCTATGTCAACGGAAAGTAATATATAAGTTTCAAAACTGTGATTGTATGGAAAAATGGTTCTTTTAAGACCTAACTTTTTATTGATTTGATTTAAAAACTCAAGATCTTTACAAAAAAATGGGGTTGTTGAATTTATTATTTGATAATAATTTGAACTTGATACCTTCAGCCATTCTTCAAAGAAAAAAAGGTCTCGACGGACAGACTATCAGACGAGTTTGTCACGTTATAAATCGACAAAGAATTACAAAATAACGAGTTTCGAATTTTTTTTTTTCCTTTTCATGTGCTGTAACACCTACCTTCCCGCCAAATTTAAAGATTCTAGTTCAACTGGAAGTACTCATAGGTTTTAAAACTATATTTGTATGAAAAAATAGTTGTTTTAAGACCGTAACTTTTTATTGCATTGCTTAAAAGCTCGAAATGTTTACAAAATAATGAGAACGTGGGCATTCTTATTACCCGACTGCCAAGAAGGGTAATGTGTTTCACGCGTATCTGGGTATGTGGATTTCTTTATACCCTTGAAACATCCCAGCGGCTGGACAGATTTTTAAAAATGAGGTCTCTATCGATCCATCTGAACCGTCCGATGGTTATAGGATAGGTTTTGTTTTTATAAATTCAAAATGGAGGCCGTAAAATACAAATTGGCGGTGACATGAAAAAAAAATTACGCACCCTATTGAGTGGCATATTATTGGATAGGTCTTTCAAAATGAAGACGATGTTTCATTGACTATTTTACAGTCAGTAGCTCCGTTTAAATATTACACAACCTGGAATTTGTGTAGGTTGGATCTCTAGCATTCACTGTAAAAAAAAAATGGTAACGTTCCATGTAAAATCCAGGAACGTTTCGCCTTTTCTCAGGTTTTCAGAATAATTTAGCTTTTTCCTGTGAAATTCTGGTTTTCTTATCTAAAACGTTCCTGAACAAAAGTTGGAAACAGCAAAACGCTGCGGCCGCCATTTATTATTATTTTGCTATAATCCGTTGCTCGCGCGCGAGTGTCGAAAACGAATTCCTTAAATGAATGTAAAAAAATCAATATGGAATGCAAATAAATCAATAGACGACATAATCCTTTACGTCTCTATTGTCAAGACAATTCAGATGAAAATACAATACCTCCGTGACGTCTCTAAGAGATTATCTCTCGTACTTGTCTGTGGAATGTTTAACGAGCAGACCGTGTAAAAACAATACACCTATTATTTGGATCTCCATTAACCAGGGGACCATCAAACATGATTCTCACCGATTTTGATTAATTTAAAGTATGTTTTAGAGTTCTTATCTATAATTATTCTTGTGAAAGGATTTCTTCAAATGGGCCTTAAATTTTCAGAAATTAGATGCCGAGGTTTAGCATACGTTTCAAATACCCATTAGTTTGCAACGTGTCTTTCGTTGTGTGGACGCAGAAGGCTCTCACGCCACCCGTACGGCCCCAGTTCGATGCTACCTCTTGACTTCTTTTTTTTCTTTTTTAATTAATTTTCTATTTTAACACTTTATTACAATTTGATTTAAATTTGATATATATTTGACACTTTGAATTGCTGCAAATTTGAATTTTTTTTTTTTTTTTCGGAAAAAATATACAATTACGTTTAGGTTTTTTTTTTTTTTCATGAAAATTTATATGTATTTTATCTAACTTGTAAACTAGCATAATTACTGACGAAAATCCAAAATATTGTATGTCTAGATTTTTTTTCTAATTACTATTTACATTTATATATTTTTATATTTTAAGCAAAGTTCAGAAACAATATATCATATATATATTTACTTTATTGAATTTTAACTGAAAATTTATTTTTTCGTGTAAATTATAAATAATAATTTTGATGTCAATTTCAAAATATTTTTTCATTCTAACAAATAATGATAATAAAGCGAAAATTGTCAACTGGAAATGTAAAAATCGTCTGCGGATCCCGCATGCTGTGAAATGTCAGTAATGTTTTGCTGTCAACAGAAATATTCCTGGTATTTCGCAGGAAACTTACTGGCATTTCTGTAGAAAGTTTTTAACATATACAGTAAAGTTCCAGTCATTTTCAAGAAATTTTTCTTGGAAATAATGGGCAACTCAGCTGCCCATTTTTTCCCAGGAACGTTGCGGAATTTTTTTTACAGTGTTACTGCAATTCTAACCATCATAGATTTGTAGATCTACAGGCCTCATCAAAACAGTGTTTATAGATAGGAACTAACAATTAAACACAACTTAAAAGCCATCAATACAAGTAAATAAAAAATAGGTAAGTAATATATAAAACAGTTTCACATTGATGAGAAATAATTAGTTCGTTTTTTTACACAGTCGGTTTTTTTTTATTTTTTTAATTTAATTTTTACTTGTTTGATATTGATTTCAACTGGATATGATCCGCAGTTCATAAACATGACATGCTTTAATCGTATTTGAAGTTTTTATCCCATAATTTGTTTATGTGGTTTTATTTTCAAATATAGCAAAGAAAAAATACTCTGCATTATCTCCGTGAAAGAGAGGTTTAGCGAAACAATCCAAACAAAAAAAAAAATAGCAGAGCTTCTCGCTGGAAGAAGATGATCCTTGAGATGGATAATCTCAAAAGCTCATTAAATGAAAAGAAAACAACGCATTTTATTTCATCTAAAAGGTTAATAGCTTTGAAGCTACATTTATTTATTTTATTATTTATTATTTAAAAAGAATGGCATAACATAAGATTCTGTAATATTTGAGCTATTTTAATTTAATTCTGGTATTTTTTAAATAATTACTGGGAGAGAACAAGCAAAAAAGTATGCATTGCTATCACTTACTGGTGAATCCGTGAAAAACATTTAGAATTTTTTTTTTTTTTTTTTTGAAAAGCATAATACAACATACAGTAATGTTTTATCCGAAAAAAATTCAAGTGCGCGTTTAAATTAATAAAATGCTATAAATTTCATTTTTATTACATTTTCATATGCCTCGTTTATAGTACTATAGCTTAATTTACATAACAAGGAATGTATTTCAGCAGAACTTCTCTACTTCGATCCAAAATTATTCCGGAATAAGAAGATAAGCCTAAATATAGCTGCATTCTTTAGCCACTAGTTCGATTCTTGCTGAACACTATGTGTTATATAGCAATAAGGATGAATTATTAGGATAAAAATAACCACAAGGAAAGTAAAATCCTCTGGACATTTATTTTTGTTGTTTATTTCAAAGATTACACTAAAACAGACAGTTTTAAGATATTTTTCTAACACTTGATGTTTTCCCCACCTTGAAAGAATGTAAAGAGCAACTCATTAGATTTTCATTTCCTTGAAAAAAATATAAGAATAGTAAATGTTAGAATGTATACAATTTTAATGCATTATCTATCAGCAATATGCATAACTTTGTCAGAAAAATGTTGGTCTTGCACATTGCGACCAATTTTCTGCTCTGTGGGAGTGAGATATTCGCGGAAGACTGCTTCCAATGAATCTTCTTTTAAAGCTTCTGCAGCAGTGTAAATGGGAAAAGCTGTTTCGAATTGTCATCCGATGGATTCTTGCACAATTACTTTTTATTCTGAGTGAGTTTTGTTTTAAAAATTTTCCATTTATTTAATTACAAGTGTTTATTTTATTTTGAATTTTTTCATTCGCTACACTGTAAAAAAATATAAATTTACACTATTAGTTTTTGTAAAGGCTACAAAAACTTGTTACTAAACTGTAAGCTTATTAAACTTTTACCTGTACACTGCAAAGAAAAAAGATGTAAATCTACAAGGCTAATTTTTCTAAAGCCGCAGAAATCCATATGCTTGCTAAAATTTTATCGGTAAGCGGTGATAATTACATGATTTTTTGTTGTTGTTGTTGTTTTTGTAGTTAGATAAAAAGTTCTAGGCATTTCAGTTTCCTAGAAGAAAATTTAGTAAAATTACTGATTTTTTCTTTTTTTTTACAGCATAAACGTGAATTTTTTACATGATTTTTTTTGTAGTTTCAGTTAGATAAAAAGTTCTAGGCAACCCAGATTCGCCAAAAATTCTTAGTAACATCACAGATTTTTCTACAGTATAAGACTGCTTAGCATAGCCATGGAAAGCCATGAATCGATTGATATATACAACAAAAGAGTAACAAATTGGAAACCTACAGCCAGTTCTTTTCATTTTTGTTGGGGAGGGGAGGAGTCTCAGGGGGGAAAAGAGAGATTTTATTGACTGTTAGTTACAACATCTTTATTTTAAATAAATGTATATGTATTTTTGAGATATAATTAAAGTATGAGATGTAGGAAAGTATATGAAAAGTATATGATTGTCCCGTTCTACTTATTTCGAGAGGAGGGAAATAAACTTTCCCCTGTTGTTCCCGCGCCGTTGATAAAATTAGATAATGCGTTTGAAAATATTATTGATTCTTTTGAGAAATAAGGTATGTTTGGACTTTTACAAAATATCACATAAAACAATTAATGGAATTACAAAAAAAAAAAAAAAAAAAAAAAAAAAAAAAAAAAAAACATTGTTCAAATTATGTCTGAATAACAATTTTTTTTAAATTTATTTATCGATTAATTTTTGAATATTTTCATCTCTGTATTTAATCATATATTTTATACCTGCTTTATATCTTTTTTAAATATGAGGTAAAATTGTGGTGTTACCAAAAACAATTTATAGCAGGTCACTTGTGACGACCACTCAGACTGTGAAAAGCCCTTCGTAAATAAACGTGCAAATACTTAAAATATGGCTAAATTTTAGAGTTTAAAATTTTAAATAGCAGCTAATTGACTGGTTGGTTGGTTACCGAATTTTTAATTAGAATTCATTTTCTTAAAATTGGAACTAATGGATTTAATGGATATCAAAATGTTAATTTTATAATAGTCCATACACCGACTGAAAAAGCATGGTTTATCAAAAGTATAATGTGCTAGATTAAGAGGAGCGTCTGCTCTTTCCAACTTATGATGGCTTCGTATTAAAAATATTTAAAAATTAATCGTAGTTCAGAGTAATTTATTTTATTAGCATTTAAATAACACGTCCCTTCCCCATTCACAATATCTTTTTTGCTATTGAATTTTTTTTTTTCGAGGAGTGTAGAGGGATGGCTGTTATTCTGTTGTCATGTATATAAATCTCAAATTAAATAAATGCTTTAGAAAATAAAAAAATCCATTGTCAATGGAAATATACGAAAACGGATTTAGAATCTATAAAAGCACATGAATTATGGAATAAACCTATGAAATATATGACAGTCATTAAAGAAATTATCGAAACAGGAACAAAATTTTCACCAGCTATGCCTTCTAAATTTCGCTCGATTACAGTTTGGTAAAAGTCAGTGCAGTATGTTATGAACTTAAAATTATGAACATTTTCAAAATATCTGTTTATTGATGTATCACCATATAAGTTGTGAATCTTTCCAACATGTTAATTAACGTGGTGAAGGACATTGATAGTGTGGGTTGTATTGCAGTTTTAAAATGTTGTTCCTTTCACAAAAATTAATTATCCTTCGTTCAGCTATTTTGAATAAATCCTTGACAAAGCATCGCAAATATGTTAAATGGTATTCTTATTTTATTACTTTACAAACCAAACCTATTCTTTAACATAAATTTAAGGGCTTTCGTATATAAAAGTGCAAAAAACTGTTAAAACAATAGTTCTTTGATTCTTAAGATTCGCAATAATTCTTAACATATAAAAAATAAAAATATTGAAAGTGAAAAGGAGGTTGATACCGTATCAAAATCTAATTCAATTATCTTCCAAAATGTACAACTTTACTATTTTTAAAATAAATAAATAGAAAGGGTTAAATTAACCTATGAATTCTTCTAAACCAATAATGCATCTACCAGAAAGGATTGTCTGTTAATTCATGTCTTTTATTTTGAGTTCTTATTGAAATTGCGTTCAGAAGTATCTGTGGCGTCCGTTTCCGCAGATAGGATTACGATGGTACTTTAGTCAAGCGAAAAGACCCATTCGCTAATGCTAATCATATGGAAGAAAGGATCTAGATGGATAAGCATAGCGAAATGGCCTCCATGGCTAATGTCTGAAATAACATGTGTGGTAATAAGTCTCAGCATGATAATACAATAGAAACTGTTTTTAGCCTCTGACCTCGAACTGTCCTTGAGATAATCGGGAAGTATGCGCCGGCACTACAATTTTTCAAATGCGTTTTTCTCAAAAAGTACAAAAGTTAAAAAACGAAACCAACGCCAATTATTTAAGAATATGTTAGTTCACATTACATATTATTTTCACATTTTTACAGAAATTTTAACATAGAAAAATAAACAAAAATAATTTTAAAAAATTATTAATGTAGTAATTTTATATTTACACCAACCAAAAAATTACAGAATAATTCTCAAAGTATGTACTTTTAAGAAAAAAAATTTCGTTAAAATCGAAAAAGCTCTATTTGAGTTATAACAAAAAAGATGCTAGCAATTTGCTAAAATTTTCGTAACTTTCCCTTTTTGAATTTGCAGAAATACGCTGCTATCAATGCATTGCTCGATTCGTGACATTTCCACTCTGGCCGGATACAGAGTGCGCCATAATAAGAGAATGTTTCCATACATACCACTTCTCTATACTAGGTTTATTTCGCGTTTATAAATATTCTGTTATTTTAGCTTACTTCGCATCCTTCTCGCGTAATAATATCAAGAACTGACAAACAAAATATTGACTGATATAAACTTATATAAACAAATTATATATTGACTTATATAAACAAAAAACTAACAAACATTTGGCTACCATTATTTTCAGATAGACGAAGGCCATGTGGCTGTTATTCGATAACGTATCACTTTAGAGGGGTATGTGTGTGTGTGCTGGGGGGGGGGGGGAGTCTGGAACTTGATATAGGAAGATATCTGTACAAGGAAGACTTTTATCATTTGAAATCATTATCATTTTTAATCAAACCAAACTTTGATTACTTGAAGACTTTGATTACTTTGATATTACCTGAAGGCTACTGGTGGACAAGCAATAATTTTGCATACATATAGTTTTGTAATTATTATTATTTTTTAATTTATAATTTTCCGGGGTTATTTTAACTATATTTTTCTGTAGATGTAATATTATATAAATATATTTTTTGTGGATTAATATGTTTTAAGATGTATATAACATTAAATATAATGTTATGTTTTAATTTCACATATAAAATAAATATATAAAATATGGAATACATGAAATTATAAATATATACGCATATAAGCACAAAGTATTTACTTATGTGTATATATAACATGTATTTATGTATGTATACCTAAATGTATAATTACATATATAATATATGTAAAAATATTACATATAAAACCTTTATAATATAAAAATATATGCTTATAAAAATTTAAAAACCATGTTTTTCAGCCACGTTGAAAAATTTGGTAGGATGCTAAAACGGCCTTTTAGCGTCATTTTGGATTTTTTCGCCCATCGCCCCAACCGGAGCAGGATATGGAACTCTTCCCTTGATGGGACACCCTATAAGTAATTAATTAGAATATCAGTATTGTCATGAATATTATTCATCTTTCTTAATTTTTTAATTAAATTTTAGATAAATAAAAAAATGATCTTAATAAAAAAATACACTCGAAAAACTCATAATAAATTGATATGCTTTTGTAAAAAGAAGAAAAAAAAATAGCAATATAAAAAAATGTTTCCTTTCCTATCTTAAAACAGTTAATTTGATAGATAATATCCGCTTCAATGATACTTTATCCTTTTACAAAGATTAATCTCTGTGATATATATTTTTTTTCAAACGCAAGTAGATCAGCCGTGAAACAGATTCAGAGAAAAAATTGAAGCGCTTCTCAAAAAAATAATCCTTGAAATGGATATTCTTAAAAATCATTAAATAGGTTGAGCACAATGTATTTGATTTCGTTTTAAAAAGAAATAGGTTTAAAACTACATTATTATTGTTATTATTACTAATAGTATAGATTATTATTTGGGAAAGAGCGTTATGTTCTCTTAAATTTTCATGTAAAAAAGTCGAATATTTTCGCAATTATAGTACTTTATTTAATAAAAGTACTTAGTAAAAACATAATTTTTACTAAGGTAGGATAATATGGGCAAAAAAAATCTTAATACTAATTACTATTTCTATAATCCTAATACACCAGTTGTAAACTAATATTAGTTATGTTGGTTTAGGTCGGTTCCAATACTGCATTAATGTTGTATTAATCGGAAATTATTCCTAGGAAACATCAATATTAGCTTAACATTGACTTTACATTAGTAATATTGGCACTGAAATAGTGAAATATTTTTTACAATAATGGCCAAAATCGGAAAAATGTTAATACCCCGCAATATTGCCAAAATTAGCCCAGATATAGTAAAGCAATATTGTTTGCATATTGTTTTTTTCTACTGAAATATTATTATTAACATATCTATTATAAGTAATACTTATACACCTTTTTATCTAAAATAACTAAAAAAAGGGAAGAAAAGTAAGAAAGATAAGAAAAAACGATTAGGCACTCGTCAAAATTCATTCGAAGGAATAGGAAATTTTAATAAGGAACTCTTACATGGAATTATAATAAATCTACAAAAAAATCCGATAAAAATTCCAAATGAAAAACTAAACTTCATTCAACTAAATCACAATAGTCGTTAAATCGCAATAGTCATTCAACTAAATCATAATACACGTTTTGTTGAAACAACTAAATTTTGGTTAACATAGCTCCAACCAAATATTTTGGTTGGAATGACAAATTTTGGTTGGACTAACCAAATGATTTGTTGAACCAACAAAATCATTTGGTTAATCTAACCAAAATTTAATTATTATAACCAAAATATTTGGTTGGAGGTATATTAACCAAAATTTAGTTGTGTCAACAAAACAGTTTTTTCCGTGTATATTACAAATAAGTCATAATAATATATTATAAAATAAAATAATTAGTGGCATGTAATCAAGGTAAATAATAAATGTAAAGTAATCAATTAAGGCTCTTATTCTAATGTTTAACATTAAAAAGTGAAGAATCGGTGGAAATTACGGCATTTTAACACAATCATATAATATGTTTTTATAAATGAAAAGTGTATTCCCTGCTAACCATAGCTTGAATTTAATATTTTCAAAATTTTCATATTTCTTATCCATGTCTGTTTAACGCACAATAGGCTATTATTAAATATATTTCTAGCAAAAATTGACTTCATGTATGAAAAGCAAGAACTTAGCATAAGATCTGATTTTTGAACTCTATGAACATCTTGATGTTATAATTTCAATAGGAGCAAGCTAATAAAGTGCTGCAATTTGTGTCATTTTGACATATTCGTAGTAAAATATTTCGGTTTTATGAATGGAAGTGCTGGTTTCTATCTGAATATGATGTCAGTTTCAAACAATAAAACATTTTCGCTCCTTCTCATATAGATGGTCTCAAACTGTTAATTCTACAAAATTGTACAGAAAAATAAGAATTTTATGAATGACTAGCAGGCTATGCCCGCTGCGCTGGTCAATATTTCCAAATGAACCTTGGATTAAACTAAATGGTGAATTTGAACTTGTATTTTAAACAATATGGATCTTCAACTTGACCTTGTACATTACTGAAAACGATGCGAACGCCATTGCGATATAATGTTATCTTAAGCGTTGGACAAAATTTAGCAATTAAGAAGTAATTGTTTTAGTTGATTATAAACAGCGCACTTATGGTCGGGTAATGAGACCGTTATGACAACAGGAATTAATACCTCTGTAACTAATCAACATATAATGAAATCGTATATACTAACACCATTCCTAAAAGTCATGCAACAGGGTCACTTGTAACAAAATATGTTCTGTAGATTTTTTTAAAAAGGCTATACTTTCATATCAGGTTCACTTAATTTTTGAACTTTTACTGTTGCTCTATAACTAAGTACCCTTGAACAATGTGTATACACTAAAACCTTTCCAAAATTATTACCTAACTAATTGTGGTATATCCTACGAAAGTATTATAAACAATCGGAATGAAATACAAATTTCCGTTGTAAATATATAGTAGATGATGATGATGCGATTTTGTGTAATAGAATTCATAGTAAAGTTTTCGCTTCAAACAAAAACGATGCTTTCAACATTAAAGCTAATACACCAATATGTGATGTATCCGATTACGGAAGGTTAACTTGAATTCTCATGAGCAACTACTCAAAGAAAAGTGAATATGTGGCTTTTGTGATACTTTTATGTCAGCCGGGCGCAGGTAATAAATCAATAAAGATTGTTTTCATAGCATATTCTTATTTTATTATTTTCATTTAAAACACAAATCTTTCACTCATTTAATTTAAAATGCATGCCTTATACTAATTTCATTTAAAAAACTGAAAAGATAAACAATAACAAAAAATAATGCCATAATTAAAAGCAAAAAAATATTTTTAATTTACGTACGCAAAATGTAACTATTGCTACTGGGAATTTTAAAAATGCTATCAGCGAGATGTGCGCACGGTTGTTATAAATGTACCCATTTTTTCTTCTTATCGAGGAGCAATTTATAAATCGCACAATATTATTCCAATTCCAGTTTCTTTCAATGAGGAACCTATGACCGGAAAAAATGGAAAAAGACTCTTGTAGATTCTTCGGATGACGGCATCTGACGCCATAAACCGAGTTGATATATATGAAAATAATTTTTAAGTCGTTACAAACATTGCTTTCATACTTAAATATTTTCATTGGTACTACTTGTTATCCCGTCGACCAATTTCGCCAAATTATATAAATCGCCAAACCATTCGCCAAATTATATAAATTGACATAATCTTTATTTTAAATAACGAAATAACAAATAAATTAGTATAAAATTAATAAAAATACAAAAAAACGTCGAAATTAAAATCACTTGATGACGTAAACACGTGTAGTTTGTTTAAAGTCAAGTGAATTTGATATTTACGATCAACCATTATTGGCATTTAATCTTATAGTTTGACGATAGATTTTTGGTCGACGGAATATCTAAGTAGTACCTTTTCCATTTTTGTTTTATAACGCTAAATTCTCAGTAATTTTTTCCCTTTTATTTTACATAAAATCACTATTTTTTTTTTTTTTTAATTAAGATGCTTGCACTTTTATTTCAAACTCATAGAGCAGTTTTTATTTTTTAGCCAAAAGGGTTGATTTGAATTTTTTCCGTTGCTAGAGTAACGGATGTAATGATAGATATTTTGAGGTTTAGATGCCAAAGACACGGCCAAATTAGAAAAATATGAAATGTGTCATGAACTGTTGGACTTATAAACATTTATTTGGTAGCATTCGATTCAGCATTCAAAACTACATTAAAATATGCTATCATTTGACGCATAATTTTGATATTCGATTTTTTTCCCCTCCCCGTGCAAAAACCATTAGGGGTGACACTTTAGAAAATCCTTTCTTAGCAGAAGTTTATGTCATAAGAAGTATTTTTACCAAGATTTTCAAGATTTTAGGTTCAGTAGTTTGTGCTGTGCGTTAATTAGTCCCCTAATCCAGACTTTATTTTATATACTATATTAGATATGCGATTTTGCGGTGAATCGATGATCGAAAATTAGTCCAATATCATTTGAAATATTACATAACAGAGGAGAAAGTACGAAGAAAGACGAAGAAGAAATGACGAATTACAAAAGACTTGTATTTTTTTTTTTTCAAAATGTTGAATTTTTCCATAGTAATAACGTATTAAAACATAAATTTCCTTAAAAATTATCTTTATTTCCTAGATTTCGAATCTGTGAATTTTCCTATAAATGAAATTGGCGATATGACTTGAGAAAACAGATAATATTTGCTTAAATAAACTGAGTAATATTCGTTGATCTGAGTTCGAGTTTATAAATATCACATGCTTTCGGAATTACGGCAAAAAAGTATTCCATTCCATTTTTTAAATATTAACTGATATCTATATAAGTTACAATTGAATATGAAAATGTACTCAAAAAATGATCTCTTTCACCTAAAAAAACACCATTTGTGAGAACATCCTCAAGCTAATGTCACGCTTATGCATTTTTGGCTTAAAATCACATTGTTTGGCGGCAAAAGAAAAATAAAAAATTGTAAAGAAACAAATAGTAATTACACATGTGACTCGCAATTACATCTGCTTGTTTCTTCTATAAGTCACGTGATGGGACAATTAGATATAAAAAAAAAGAAAAGAACAGAACAGAAAGAAAATGTCGTTAAAATTTCATCTAATCAAATTTTCAGATTCGTTTCCATGTCTAACGCAAGAGATAAAGAGCCAAATATTGCGTATCAAGTGTAATATTTCTTATTAAATTAATTTTTAAGCATTACAAATATTTATTTCAGGTTTTGATTAAATGTTTCCGTTTTTTAATATTATCACTCATTAAAACGGATTTTCTTCTTCTTTTTTTCTTTTTTTTTTTCATTTAAAAAAAAATAGTAACAGTTTTTCTTTTACTTTACGAGGTTTAATAGCCGTTTCAATTTTTTTTGTTATCAACGATGAATTTCGCCAAGAAATAAAATGGTAACCTTATCGCCCAAAATAACAGAATTTTCCGTCATAATTCTAAAAGGATAGGTAGAATAATGTGTTATAGATTAAAACCTTCCCTGAAACAATACCTATCTAACGGTATAGGTTCCGTAAAAATCCATGCAGTAGAACTCGAAATCTAGGCGTTCGGAACGAAATTTCCGTTTGGATTTTATATATATAATAGATAATAGAATAGATAATAGATTTTATATATATATAATAGAATAGATAATAGATTATGTGTTATGAACTATCTCAAAGTTTAAAACAGATCGCATTGTTAGATTTCCTAATTTTAACAATATCGCGTTATGTTAGTTCCACATTCCACCAGCAGGGAGCGCACTCTATTCTTAACGAAAGCGTATCTGAACGAAACTCCTTCATGCAACCTTTCCGTAGATACATGAATCGGGAGGGTGGCGGTCTTAACCAATAATTTAAGATAATTGCTGAAATTACTACGAAAAATATTTTAAAGGGGCTTCTACGCGGGCATCTAATAGAGTTAGAGGAAATCGGAAGACGTCAAAATAATCGCAGGGAAAAGTTTGCTTGGGTGCTTCGGAGCTACTTTTGGCGCGAGATCTAAGCTCTACGACCAATAGGAGCCCAGATATTTAAGGAAATATGAAGTAACAAAGTCCAAAATAATAGAATTTTCCGTAATAATTCTATAACTAATCTAGGTAGAATGATGTGTTATAGCTTAAAACCTTCCCTGGAACGATACCTATCTAACGGTATAAGTTCCGTAAAAATCCATGCGGTAGAACTCGAAATCTCGGCGTTCGGAACGAAATTTCCGTTTGGATTATATATATATAACTAGCAGGCTATGCCCGCTGCGCTGGTCAGTATTTCCAAATGAACCTTGGATTAAATGAAATAAATTTGAACTTGTAATTTAAACAATTTGGACCTTCAGCTGGACTTTGCTCATTGCTGAAAACGATGCGAACGCCATTGCAATATTATATTATCTTAAGCGTTGGACAAAATTTAGCTATTAACCAGCAATTCTTTTAGTTGATTATTAACAGTTCACTTTTGGTAGGATAATGTGACCCTTATGACAACAGGAATTAAAATGGTCTCTGATCTGACATTACTAAATTAGAATCCATTAGAATGATTGCAAAGATTGACCATTGAACACGAATAATGTTCAGGTGGTTCATTTTAATTTGATTAATAGTTCTTGAACTCCTGTGATCTCAGTTCGCGCAATATGTGATTCTGGTAGCTTAATCTCACTGAATGTTACGTTATATTCCTTAATAAACGTCCTCTTGTGCAGATCTACTATTACTGTTTCCTCTCTTTGGATTCCAGCAGAGTAAATACCGTAAAAAAAATGTATTGAACAATTTGCTGTCAAAAAAGAATGTTTAACTTTCATATTTCAAACAAAAGTGGAATATGAAAAAGTGTGTTTTTTAAAGCTGAATTGTTTCAATAAAATTAAAATGACGTCATTTTCACTGCCTTTTCATTTTGTAGAGCATTTACAATCATGTAACCGTTTACACGTTATAAAACTTGATGACTTAATCTTGCAAAAAATAAACCTCTTGCATCAAATAAAATATTTCTAATCATCTGTAATCGACTCCATTGTGATGGTCTACGTCAAACATTAAGACTGATGCAACAATATTGTTACACATTTACCAGAGTTAGTGACAAAACAAACTTAATTACTCGCCAAAATACGATCCAATAAATAATGTCGAAATATTCATGTCTTAAATAGACCTGACAATGATAAATAAAGTTAGTTATACAAAAATTTTAGCAATAAGCATTTTGGTGAATACTTGAACCGAAGATTTATTTTGCATTTTTCTAAAGAGCATAATAACACACGGGCAAATAAATAGGCTTGCTAATTCCTTTATAGTCAAGAGTAAATTAATCTACCGTATATTGTGTAAATAACTCAGATTATGAAAATAACTCTTAATTTGTTGCTAAGTTTAAATGAAGCGACGAATTAAAAAAAATATATATATCTGAAATTAAATTCAGCAAGCAATTTCTATTGCACAATTTTGGCTTTTTCTTTACAACAATAATAACGCATAATTGCAGAAATCTTCTTAAGAATCTTATTATATCCTAACTTTTAAAGCAGTGAATATTCCTATAGGTGAAATTGGCAATAGGTCCGACATCTTAAAAAAAAAAATAACATAATACGCAATTTCCCATTAATAAGTAATAATCTGAGTTCAAGGATATAAAAATGACATGCTTGAAGAAAACAAAACGCCATGTTTCCATAGTAATGGTATTCCATATTATGATAAAAAATATTTTAAATCTCTGAAATTAAATTATTCTAGCATATGTGTGTATTTACCAGACATGTACACTAAAATTTAAATACCTGCTACATAATTATAAATTTAACTGCTTTTTATATGAATTGAATTTGAATATAAAAATTTAGTCCAAAATCTTCTCCTACACATGAAAAAAAATGATTGCGACCTTCGCCTGGCTTATTTCACGCTTCTGCCTTTGTGGCTTAAAATTGCATTGTTTGGCGACAACAGTAAATTCGATCTCCCAATTAAACAAATAATGTACAATTCGCAGTTAGAGCCATTTTTTAAAATAATTCTGCTAATTTCTCCTGTAAGGAACATAATGGGAGAATAGATAAAAATCTAAATAAAATTATCTAAAATAAAAGAAAAAGAAATTTATTCAGATTTTATCTAATGAAATTTTGAAGAAGCATTTTTTCTTTAACCTGGCGCGCAAAAGATAAAAACGCCAAATATGGTATCAACCCAAAACTTTCTTAGTTAATTAAAAAAAAAATAATAATACTGAGATTTTATATAATAAAATTTTTGAGTTGCATTTTTCGGTACTACTTGATTAGGCATCGATGTCATATATGCAACACGTTGGCGCGATTTTTTCTGACGCCAATTTGGCGTAAACCTTGTTTTCGAATATCAATTACATATGTATTTTTAAAAAGGGAATAGCAATAAAAAAAATGTTTAATTAATAACTATAGAAGAAAACAATTTGTATAATTTTTAAAAAGAAAATAAAAGTTAATAAATAATATATTAATAAATAAACAACAACCTCCTGGTTACCATATCCAGCAAAATAACGATACTTTGGAGCCACTTAAGTATCCCTGTGCGTATATGAGATTGGCATAAAAAAAAAAAATCGTGCCAACGTGGTGCGTATATGACATCTGAGTCCTTGATTATTCCGTCGACAAAAAAACTGTCGTCAAACTGTAAGGTTAAATGCTAATAATGGATGACCGTAAATGTCACATTCAGATGACATTAAAAATGTTAAAAGTGTTTGGTAGTCATCAAGTTTTTTTAACTCGACGTTTTATTTGTAAATTGATTATTGTTTTCCTAATTTACATGTTCTTTCGTTATTTAAAATTACTGCAAAACTTGAAATTTGTTTTCTTTAAGGTTATATACGTCTACGTTTTTTGGCTAAATAAAGAGCATCAGGTTCCTTGCAATTTTCCGTTATCATTGATATTTATTGCGTGTTCTTTAATAAATGCGATTATTACATTTAAAATACTTACTTCTTATTCACAAATACTATATCCTAAAAATATACTTTGTTTTTGGTTTAATTTAATAATTCTTCATGTAAATACGTTAACTATTAGTATTCTTTTGTCCGAAATTATCTAAATAAATCAAATTTTATATTTCGTATATCGCTTTGCGCATTAAGGGAACGTCATCATTAAAGTAACCCTATTCTTTAGTGATTTTTTGAATTTAAATTAATTAATTTTTCTTTCTTAAAAGTTCAGAGTGGCAGCATTCTTCCATGTGTATAATTTGGCGAATAATTTGGCAATTTGCATAATTTTGCGAAATTGGTCTACGGAATAATGAAGTAGCAACCATTTTTCTTAACCTGGCGGAAGCGATAACGCGCCAAATATTGCATCAATTGAAATATTTCTTATTGAATTCATATTTAAGCATTACGAATATTCCTTTCATGTATGTTTAAATTAAATATTTTCGTTTATAATATTTTCCCTCATTAAAGCGGTTTTTTCTTTCTTTTTTTTTTAAATTAAATATTAATAATTATTTCCTTCTTTTGTTTGCAAGATGTTTGTATTAATTTCTAACGGGTATAGCCATTTCGATTCATTTATCAAAGATAATTTTCGCCAAAATGACCACTGGTAACGCTTTCGTAGAAAATATCAATAAAATATGAAATTTATTATCAAAAATCATAGCTATCCCTGTATATTTTCTCATAAACCACCCCGGGAATATTTCCTATCGAATGATACAATTTGGATAAAAATCCACCGGGTAGTTTTTGAAAACACTCGAGCGGAACTTTCAGAGCTTACTGCTTTATAATATATATGATGATATATATACCGGGTGTCCCAAAAAGGACTGACTGATTTTAAAATTCAATAACTTGCAAACGGTGACAGATATTAAAAAAATTCTTGCAGGAGGGTTATGCATAAGGTCAAAAGTTTTATTACAGTGATTTTCAATTTTAGTTCGATTTACAAACAATAGATGGCGCTGTAAGCAATAGTCGCTAAATTCAGGGTCGATTTTTGGTACTTCGTGGCCCGGATAATACATTTCCATCTCCTTTTTCTGCATGGAGCAAGATAAAGGACCAAAAATCAAGCCTGTATTTAGCGACTATTGCTTACAGCGCCATCTATTGTTTGTAAATCGAACTAAAATTGAAAATCACTGTAATAAAACTTTTGACCTTATGCACAACCCTCCTGCAAGAATTTTTTTAATATCTGTCACCGTTTGCAAGTTATTGAATTTTAAAATCAGTCAGTCCTTTTTGGGACACCCGGTAGATATAAGTAGAATTGGGTATTTCCAGAAAATGCTGCCGTTTATTGAGAAATAACCAATACTGTGAACGTCGCTCAAACCGATGGCACACTCATGCATTTTTGGCTTAAAATTAAATCGTTTGGCGATAAAATGAAATCGCAAAAAACATACAATATGTAACTCACAAGTATCGTCATTTTTATAATTACATCTGCTAGTTACTTCTGTATGTCACATGATGGTCAAGTTAAATAAAAATAAAAAGTAAATATAAAAGAAATCAAAAACAAAACAAAATTGTCACTCAGATATTATTTTATAAAATTTTCTGATGCATTTTATTTAACCGGACGCAAGAGATAAATTGCCAAATATAGTTTAAAACTGCAATCTTTCATATTGAATAAATTTTTAAGCATTACGAACATTCTCTTTCATGTTTAAATTCGATATTTTCGTTTTCCAATATTACCACTCGTCAATTTTTTTTCATTTTCTCTCTTCTTTTCTTTTTTTTCCTTTTAAATAAAATTAGTAACAGTTTTTTTTCCGCGATGTACAGCCATTTCAATTCATTTATCAAAAAATTCATCGACAATAAAATAATGGTAACCCTTTCGCCCAAAATAACAGAACTTTCCGTCATAATTCTATAACTAACCTACGTAGAACGATGTGTTATAGCTTAAAACCTTCCCTAAAAAATACCTATCTAACAGTATAAGTTCCGTCAAAATCCATGCAGTAGAATTCGAAATCTAGGCGTTCGGAACGAAATTTTCGTTTGGATTTTATGTATATAATAGATATAGTAGATAGAATAGATAATAGATTATGTGTTATGAACTATCTCAAAGTTTAAAACAGATCGCATTGTTAGATTTCCTAATTTTAACAATATCGCGTTATGTTAGTTCCACATTCCTCCACCAGGGAGCGCACTCTATTCTTAACGAAAGCGTATCTGAACGAAACTCCTTCATGCAACCTTTCCGTAGATACATGAATCGGGAGTGTGGCGGTCTTAACCAATAATTTAAGATAATTGCTGAAATTACTACGAAAAATATTTTAAAGGGGCCCTACGCGGGCCCCTAATAGAGTTAGAGGAAATCGGAAGACGGCAAAATAATCGCGGGGAAAAGTTTGCTTGGGTGCTTCGGAGCTACTTTTGGCGCGAGATCTAAGCTCTACGACCAACAGGAGCCCAGATATTTAAGGAAATATGAAGCAACAAAGTCCAAAATAACAGAAATTTCCGTAATAATTCTATAATTAATCTAGATAGAATGATGTGTTATAGCTTAAAACCTTCCCTGAAACGATACCTATCTAACGGTATAAGTTCCGTAAAAATCCATGCACTAGAACTCGAAATCTAGGCGTTCGGAACGAAATTTCCGTTTGGATTTTATATATATAATAGATAATTCATATTTACTGTTAAATTTAATGGCGTTTTCATTGATGAAACCATATCACCTTTCTGTTTATAGAACAACTAGGGTAAAACTAGGGGACAACTAGGGTTCACATAAAATAGAAAATAACTCTCCACAAACGATACATTCGTATTAGCAAATTGCCAGGAATTATAACCGAAAAAATCGTCAAACATTTATATATTTACTGTAGACTTTTTAAAAATCTGATTATTTCAGTGATTAAGCACGCAGCTCGATTACGTATTTGTTAAATTTGTATATTATGATGCAAGTAAATTGATATTACAAAAAATACATTTGAAAATACATTTTCTCCCCTACTCTTCGGTGTAAAAATTTAAATTATGCGATGTTGAGAAGTAATTAAATTTACGAAAAAAACAAAAAAAACGGGGGAGGGGATTCGTTAACACAATTAGTTTTACCAATTTAAATTACACGTAGAAAACTGTAGAAAACTCAAACAGACAAAATACGATAATTATTACCTTTACCATATCAAATTTAATCCACAGAAAATCGAATTGAGTCGTCTAAACCAAAACAAAAACTAATTTCATTGGTTCTTAAACGAATGATATCAAAAGCTTTTTTATGATTTTTTTTTTTGGTTTAAATTAGCCAAATTAAACATGATGATTTTTATATGAACTAATAAAATACACAAAATTTAAATAGTTATAGTACAGGAGTTAAAATGATCAATGCGCGTATTTTTCTTTATCAATGAATCTCAAAAATTAGTGACTCACTACTCATTGTTTGTTTACAACATTTGTAAACAACTTTAGCAAATCTAAACACAATTTATGAACTGGTTTCTCGATTGCCCTAATCATTAACATTTTGTTAGTTTTAAATGTTTTGTAGAAAAATATGTTGAACAGAGGGGTTGATGTAGAAGATATTTTGTATTTAGGCAGATAAGTTTCTTATTGGGGCATTCCACGTCAAATCAGGCAGTAAAATATCAATATGTTACCCACCATCACAGATTTTAATGAAACTGCGTGTGTTTGTTCTTACTATTAAGATATGATCACCAGTAATTTTTTTTGCTCCTTGGTGAAAGAGTTTCTGAGAAAAAAATTGTCAAAATTTTGAAAAACTGCCGTCAGTTGGCATTCTTGATAGCTCGGTTTTCAAATGTAGCATGTCATATATATAATCATATTTCAATATCTACTCTACAAATCATCTTCAAATAATTTATGCACAATATTTAGGGTACGCAGCTTATGAAAAAAATATATTGTTACGCTTATAACATTTTAAGTATGTCTAAAAAAATATTTAAACTTTGAAGTCGTGAATTTTTTATGAAAAATAATGCATTAACAAAAAAAGCATTATCAACAAAAGGCGGTATTTTTATTAAATTTATTTTTTATGGTAGATATACTTAAAGGTGTCCTTTACCTGATTCTGAAATAAAAATAGTGGGATTTTGGGTGTTTTTGGTAGTATTTCCTATTTAAAAATATTTTGAGGTGCATTTCATATCAAATCAAGCAGAGTCATTCCATGTCAGTTCCCCTAAGCCATTTAATCACTGTCACAAATTTCAATGAAATTGGGTTTGTTTATAGCTTATTTTAAGACGTAATCACCTTTAATTTTCTTGATCCTAAGTAAAATATTTTTTAAGATAAAAAATATCAAAATTTTGAAAAATTGTTTTAAATTTTTTTAATGACAGTTCGATATTCAAAGACTGCATTAAAAAAAGAAAAAGTCATTTCAATATAGATTCACTAAATAGGTTTCAAATAATGTATATGTGACAAATAATGTAGGCTGATTATTATTTCTTCTTTTTTATCACGTTTAAACACTAAGAGTGTCTTTTATCTTATGAATTTTTAAAATCAAGAATTTTGTCAAAAATAATGTGTTAATCAAAAATTTATTATTAACCGAAGGCAGGGTGTTATTACTTTTTTTTAATTGTACGCAAAAATATCTTTTAAATGGTTATAAAATAAAATGCCACGAGTTGCCATTAATGATTGTTCAATTTTCAAAGGCCTCATTTTATATATAAAATCATATTTCAATAACTAATAAAGAAATCTTCTTGAAATAATTTAAGCAAGGTAAATAAAGTATGTAGATTATGAAAAAATATTGCTGTAATGTTAAAAAATATTTAAATGTGTCTAAAAAATTGTATAATCTTTGAAATCAAAAATATTTTACAAAAAATAATGAAATTATTAAAAAATCTTTATCAATCAGAGGCGGAGTTTCTATGACTATTTTTTTAATTTTAAATTGTACATAATACTACATTATAACTGGATCTGAAATAAAAATAGTGGGATTTTGGTTGGTTTTAGTAGTATTTAAATCATATTTAAAATTATCAATATTTTCAAATGTAAAACCTATCCAATGTATCATCCCTGGAAATATTTTTATTTATACATTTATTTTATTTTTCAAATTATCTTTTATGTTCGTTTCTTAAGGAAAAAAATAAACAATATTGTTTTTTAGTAAAACTTCTAGGGCGAAGAGCAATTATCCCTTTCCAAAAAAGAGAAAAGTCACTAGCTCCTCACCGCCAAATAGAAATTTTCAAAATGACAGTCCTAATCTTTAAACTCATATTTGGCTGTTAATATTGAAAATTTAGCATTGAGTTGCTAATATTGAAAAAAAATACCAAATTTCACTCTTTTGAAGAAAATTTTGACGTATTGTGCTTTAAATATATGCAAAAAATGCATAATCCATTATATTTATATCTTTCAAATAACTATATCTAAAAAAATATTTAAAACTTAATGAGTTGCACTTTTGTAACTTTATTCAGTTTCTAATGATATGTACCGTAATTTCGGATGTATAGCCCGCAGATCAAACAATTCAGTTTGGACCCAGAAATTTTATTCAGTATTTGAAGACCAATATTTACTGTGATCTAAAAAGTTACATTTTATTTTTAAAAATTTCTGGGTCGAAACACGATTGTTTGATCCGCGGGCTATACACCGGAAATTACGGTAATTTGATTTATTTCATCACAATATTGCTGAAAGATGGATTTTCAACATATATATGTGTGTATATATATCCCTGTTCTCAAACAAATTATTTAAAAATTATTCATTTATGTTTAATAAAGCCTATATATATTGTTTATACACTTATAGAAAATACATATAGTAAATTTTATGATATTATGTCAATAATGTCTAAAAGTAAAGAACTTATCTAATAGTATGTAACGAAAAATTTAACATCTGGTGTAATGACAACAAAATTTTATAATTGTTTTACTTAATTTGGATGAATGAAAAAAGCTTACATGTTTATATTTTATTGAAGCACAGGTGAAAATGTCACAAAGACATTCCTACCTCAACAACCACTGAGTATGTCACATTCACACTATAGATGATTTTTTTTTCTTTTTGATCTTTCGGGTTTGATTTCAGATGGTAATGAATTAATTAGTTTTGTTAGAAGTGTCACTGCAGTCAGCATATTAGGCTCACTATTTTTTTTTTTTTTATATAATTTGTTTTGATTGACTCGATGAACAACAATATTTAAAGGGAATATTTCATGACTTTTCAATTAAAAGCTGATTTATAAATTCATCATGTTGTTTAGTTATTATTATCGTCTTAAGATAATAAGTTGATATTAAAATTTTTAAATGCAGTTTATTTATTATTTGAACAGTTGAAAGTATTTTTCAATAAGAGTGGGCTGTTGATTTTAAGTCGGCTGTTGAGCAATGTAGTGTTGGTAAAGGAACTGATACTATTTAATTTAATTTTTATTGCTATAAATAATATTTGTTATTTTATTATTATATGTATTATATTTAAGCAACATTAGAAATACACGATATCGTAGTCATTTTAGTACATCTTAGCATGAAAAGCTTCAATATTTATCATTAAACATTCACATTTTATGAAAATTTTGTTAAAATTGCTCATATTTTCACTATTTTTATTTTATAACTATTGAAAAGATATTTTTACGTACAATTAAAAAAAGTAATAACAGCCTGCCTTTGGTTAATAATAAATTTTTGATTAACACATTATTTTTCACAAAATTCTTGATTTTAAGAATTCACAAGATTAAACACACTCTTAGCATTTAAACATGACAAACAACAATAAATAATAATCTGCCTACATTATTTGTCACATATACATTATTTGAAACTTATATAGTGATTTTATATTGAAATGACTTTTTTTTATGCAGTCTTTGAATATAGATCTGTCATTAAAAAAATTTTTAAAAAAATTTCAAAATTTAGATATTTTTTTTATTTTAAAAAATATTTTACTTGTAATCACCTTTAATTTCCTTGATCCTGTCTTAAAATGGGCTATAAACATACCTAGTTTTATTGAAATTTGTGACAGTGAATTAAATGTCTTAGGCGAACTGACATGGAATGACTCTGCTTGATTTGATTTGAAATAGGCCTCAAAATATTTTTAAATATGAAATACTACTAAAAACACCCAAAATCCCACTACTTTTATTTCAGAATCAGGTAAAGGACACCTTTAAGTATATCCCCCACAAAAAATAAATTTAATAAAAATACCGCCTTTTGTTAATAATGCTATTTTAGTTAATGCATTATTTTTCATAAAAAAATCACGACTTCAAAGATTAAACATTTTTTTAGACACACTTAAAATGTTATATAAGCGTAACAGTATTTTTTTTTCATAAAATGCGTACCCTATATATTATGCATAAATTATTTGAAGATGATTTGTGGAATAGATATTGAAATATGATCATATTTATATCATGTTACATTTGAAAATCGAGCAGTCAAGAATGACAACTGATGGCAGTTTTTCAAAATTTTGACAATTTTTTTCTCAGAAACTATTTGACCAAGGAGTAAAAAAAAATACTGGGAATCATATCTTAATAAAAGGAACAAACACACGCAGTTTCATCAAAATCTGTGATGGTGGGTTACATGCCTGCCTGAACTGACATGGAATGACCCTATTCTTATATCAAATCAAAAATTAGCACAACATGCCTAGGTTTTATCGCCGCCTGGTACGATGGATGAGTTCGAACCGGAATCGGCACACTACATTTTATTTTATTTAGATTGTAGTATAGGAGCGATATTTAAGAACCCGTCCAACCTAATATGGACATAGGAAATATGAAAAGTCAATGTAAATTACATCCTTAAGACACAACCGTAGTAAAACATTCAGTTTTCTAGAAGAAATTTCAAAATTTTTTATAATTACCCAAAATTTCATTACGAATGGAAAACACATTTCTATCGTTCTTTTTTTTTTTTTTTTTTTTTTTTTTTTTTTTTTTCTTTTCATAAACTCTCAAAATGTCAGAGGTTCCTTAGTTCCTTAATCAATGAAAATATATTATAACAACGAACGAAAATATAGTATTATAACCTCTTCCGAGTAACCTATGATTCCGAAAAGCGTTCTTAGTCATTAGAAATCTCAAAAAAGATCGTATTCTCTAAATTTAAAGACTTATTTATAAATTCAAAGTTTCTTTTCCTGCCACTAATTTTTGGAAACGTTTCAAGTAGTTTTTATAGAGTACTAGCTAAAATAACTGGCGTTGGCTGGAATTTAAAAAAAAATTATATATATAGCGTTACGAATATTGTAAATAGTTAGTGTTTGTGCTTAAAAGTAATGTAAATAGTTCAATTAAGCTCTATTCATAAATTAATATTAGTTTTTGTTGCATTTAAATATCTCAATTTGTTGGTTTTCTGCAAGAAATTAAATCCTATTGGATTTCAATGGGAGTCTATGGAAATTTAGCAAAGTACTGGAAATAGTGCCAAGTTGGAGTCACTTTTCGCGACAAACTTTGGTCGCCACATTTGGCGATATCGCCAAATTGGTGACAAACTTGGAGACGTTTGGCAACAGAGCTTCCCTCCTTATAGAGTCAGAAGCTCTGACCAATCAGATGCATTTCGCGGTATCTACGCAGATTTTCATTGTTACATTTCCAAATCGTTACTTTTATATATATATTATAAGTGCAGATTTACAGTAGCCACGTGGCGACTAAATTTTGTCTGTGGCGACTAACTTTCAGTGTCTTAGTCGCCAGAGATCAATTTCCAGTGTTCCCAATCCCCGTCGCGGAATTTTTATATATTTTTTCTTTTGCAAATTACAAAGCACCTGCTCTTTTCACTGGCCGAGGTCAAGTATGACCTGCATAAAATGTCAGGGAATTTTTGCGATCTCAGTTATCGTCGTGAACGCTGCCCCCTGTGATGTACTGCTTTCTTGCCTAACATTATGTTCGAATATAATTCTGCGCATGTCCGCTCCACTACAAAGATTAGCAGCTGCGAAGCTCGGCACATGACCGCGCTAATGGTAAAGCTTGTCCTTTGGACACCAGCGAAAGCAAGCATTTCTTCGACGGTTTCGTCCGAAATCGAGAGTTGAAATAAATACTCCTTCACTGCAGGTCTACTCACGAGACAGTTCAGGTGCAGATTTACGGTCGCCAATCGCCACGTGAAGACTAAATTTTTTACTGTGGCGACCCAAAGATAAATTTTCAGTGTTCCCGATCACCGTCGCGGAATTTGTATATATTTTTTCTTTTGCAAATAGAAAAGCAACTGCTCTTTTCAGTGGTCGAGATCAAATATGACCTGCATAAAAAGTCAGGGAATTTTTGCGATCTCAGTTACCGTCGTGAACGCTGCCTCTGTGTTCTGCTTTCTTGCCGTACAATATGTTCGAATATAATTCTGCGCATGTCCGCTCCACTACAAAGCTTAGCAGCTGCGAAGCTCGGTACATGATCGCGCTAATGGTAAATCTTCTCCTTTGGCAAAATGCTTACTCCTTTGACAAAAGCAAGCTTCTTCGAGGGTTTCGTCCGAAAACCAGAGTTGAAATAAACACTCCTTTACTGCAGATCTGCTCACGAGGCAGTCCAAAGTTCCCGATGCAATGGAGATTATTTAAGGGCTTTGGGTCATGGAGTCGCGAGGATAGATGATTCTGAACTCTGAAGAAAAATGAACAAAAAGAAAAAAAAAAAACTCGCACGAAAAAATACTTAACGCGAGGTATATTCTTGCTCTGTAAATGTTTTCTGCAAGTGCGAGATTTTTATAGTGCAAAATAAACTTACACATTCCTAATTTTTTTTATATGTATACTTTTATATGACAAAATCAAAATAAGAAATAAAGTTTTCCTAATATTTCCTATTATCATGACTGCTTAGCTCATACATGTTTTGTTATTCAGTTGTATCTTGTCCAACTTTATCTTCTGATTTTTCCAGATTTATATTATATTTTTTTAATATCAAAGTTTCAAGAATTTTAGGATTAAATTAAATATACACACACATTTGTTGTAATTAGTTTGTGTTTTGTTGTACATGTGTATTTATTAATTATTTTTTTTTTTCATTTTGAATTCTTGAGTCTTTTGTTGTTGTTGCTGTAAAGTTTTTTTCCATATAAACACTATTGTTTTATGAGTTTTTTTTCACAATGTGGCCACTAGATTTTGGTTAGGAACTAAAGTGGCGACTGATTTTGGGGGGTTTAGGAGCCCCTGGCTCCTTAAATATTTTCAGATTCTGAACCTATAATATATATAGAAGGATTCGTCAAACTACTTATTTCCTTTTCATTTTTCACGTGGAAACCTTACAATAAAAAAGTTATGACGCAATATTCACTTTTTTTTAAATTCGGCAAACTATTTATTTCATTTTCATTTTTCACGTGGAAATCTTGCAATAGAGAAGTATTTGTTCTGGTAAGAATTTTATTGTGAATTTTTAATTGTTGGCAACTACTATAACGAAAAATGTTTAAAATTTGATACGAAAGTGCTGTTAAATTGGTGGTTTTATATTAATTAAAAATTAACTATAAATTATTTCGATTCCGGATTACTTTAGTTGCCTCGGCCGTGTTTTAATACACATGTACGTAACATTTTACAATTCTGTCTTCCAAACTGGATTTGTATAGAATTACAGACAGACAAACAGACAAATTTTCATTTTTATATATTATATTAATCAGTTTTCTGAAACCGTAATATCGGTTCTTAGAATGCTATTAATTTTTAATTGAACATTTTCAATTCGGTATTTGAATTGAACACGCAAGAGTAACGCAATAATAATAATATTTATTTTAAAGTTAATGCTGTTAATTTATCATGTTTGTCTGTAAAATATGTTTGTTGAACATGAAAATTTATAATTGTGAATGGTTATCATCCTACAAATCGACATTCCGGTTGAGAAAATTTATTAATGCTATATAAAACCCATTCGGAAACTTTTCCCAAAATCACTGGCAGCAAAAGAAACTTTGTTTTTATAAAGGATTTTTTTTATCTAAAAAGATATTGGTTTTTTAGATTCTTAAAATTATAGATCGGAATTCTGGACAACTTAGAAGAGGTTATTTAACCCTTAGCGAACCTTTGTTGCTTCCCACTTGACATTGGGACCTGCATCTCTTACAAGTATTTTATTCAAATGACACCACTTTTATTTAAGAAACAATTTTACTTGCACTTTGACACCATATGCAAGAGAAATTCACTAAAAAATTTATTTTTGAATTATAGTGGTGAAAATAGATTATAAAAAAAAGAATCATGTATAAAAAGCTAACGTCCGATAAGGGTTAATATTTTCGTACGTGGTTTTTATTATACTTTCCTAGAGTACGAAATATTTGTCTTTTTTTACAGCTATTTTGGCATTCTCACAATCTTTTGACTTTTCAGTCTCTGAATAATAATTTTTATTTTAGTACATATTCTTGTGTTTTTTTATTAATTTCATATACTGGGGAACACCCCATTGCATGACTGTATAACAATATTAACGAGATAAATAAGTTTTAGACGATGTTGGGGGTCCAAATATACCAGGAAACTCCTATACCGCCCCGTGTCCCTGATGCTGATTTTTAAGTTTGGAGCTGTCTGTATAAAATTGTTTCAATAAAAGTAATTCGATGTAATTTTTTCTCGAAATTGGGACTATTGTTTTATATAAATCTGTAGCAAAAAAATTACCTGCACACATTTTTACGGTTGTTATTATTTTTTTTAACTCTGTCCCTGAGTTTTAGATTCCTTACCGTCGGTCTTGCTAAAATTATACAGAAAATTACTTCAGTGCAGCCACACCATTTTATTCAACCTTTTTCTCATGCAGAAGTATGCTAAAAAAAAGAATGGTTAAAATTCTTTGACAGGACGTTTACTGCAGAATTTATATCAGCATTTAAATATCAGTTCCAAGCATCGTATTTTTATTGGTATTCTTACTGTAACCAAGATTTATTCCTGCCCTTTTCGAGGTAAATATATATATTTTTAATTAATCCAATGTAAATAACTCTTTCTAAAAATCAATGATCATTGTGGCTATCACTTAGTCTTAATATGATTTGCCTAAAATAGGTGGTAATTATCCGTATCGTTCCATCCTTACCGTCCCTTCTTTAACACCCCTTTAACACAATGATATACCAAGATTTGTACTAAAAATACTACATTGTTATTTTTCTTATTTGAATGTCCTGTGGGTACTATGCAAATTCATTAAAAGTAAAAATTTTAAATAAAATAAAAATTTATAGTGGCAAAATGGTAAGGAAAATTAAACTCGCAAGTTTAACTTAAACCTCAGTTAAATAAAAAAAAAATTGCTGCAAGTTTAATTTCACTAGATTTTTATTCCTGAAAGTCAAAAGATTGTGAGAATGCCCCATATACTATTACAAAGTTTCCAACTTTCATTGTGATGAAAGTAGATTTGTAATTAAAAAGGTATGTCTTGAGTCGAAGAAAGCAATTTATTAGATGAATATTCTAAAAACACGATGTAAGTATTTCAATTTGTACAGCACATATTAACCCTTTATCTAGTGACCGTACTTATAAGTACCATTAAAATAACTTATAAAATTCATTTAATACATCGATTAGTAGTAATACAGTTTAGATTGAGCTATAGATGCCTTGGATATCTTGTTCTAAAGGCATTATTGGTTACACAAAACAAAAATATTTTTAAATAGATGATTTCTTTTGCCTTTGCATCTTTTCGGCTTTCTTGACATTGTGTGTGTGTGTGGGGGGGGGGGGGGGAGGGGAAGAATTTTTTAATTGGAAAAAATTTCTATATTTCTATTTTAAGAACATTATATGTGTACATTTCCTAATTCTACAAAATCCTAAGAAAAATATTTAAGATAAAAGATTTGAGTGGGGTTATAAATATTGCACAAAATCCCTATAAATTCAAATTTAATTAATCCTTCTAAATCCTTCAATCCTTCTAAAATTTATTAAATGACTATCTAAATCTTCTAATATAAGGTCATTGTGCCTAAATGTGATGACCCCTAAATGCAATAATATTCTTTTACTTAACCCTCAAATGCCGGATTTTTCAAAAATCATTGTAATAATGTTTTTCAGCTTTCATTTTTAAAACAAATCATGGGAAAAATACTTAAAAAAATCATATTTTGTTTTAAGTATAGTTTACGGCTAAAAAACAGTTTGTTACTAATCGGCAATACTGGTGTTTAATTTAAAAAATAATTTCCCTTGATAAAATTCTATAATATTAAACGCACAAGAATTTTAGGAACTATAATAATAAATAAATTTTACTTGCTCACTGCAGGTCAAAATAGGGTACTTCGCAAGCTTCCAAACAAATCAAAAAGAACAAGTAGCAACAATTGAAAAAATAAATTTATCTTTATTGTTAAACAGCACAAGTGTTGCCATCTACATGTTGAAAATCGATTAAATAATATTTTCAGAATGTATTTTATTGGTAACATTAGGCATTATATCTTCAATATCATTGTAATAGTATTTTAGAGCCTAAACTGGGTATGTTGCCGAAAAGCAACACCAGGCATTTAAGGGTTAAAATCTTAAAGCAAGAATTATAAATAAATGTTGTACAATGATGCATCCGATCTTAATGAACAAAACCCGAACTATTTTTCTGCATTTAAAATGTTTTTTTAACCGTTTAAACGCCAATGTTCCAAAATTGGAACAGAAGTTTTAACTAAATGTTACAAATGTAAATAATTTTCGAATTATTACGGGTTGTTTGTATTATGATAAGAATGATTATGAAATATTTTTTTTTATTAAATATTAAAAATTAAATTTTATTTTTGTTATTTTTTATGATTTTTAGAAATTTCTTTTTTTTGAGGTATTTTTCACTATTTCAAATAACATTCCCCAACACATATATTATGCAAAAAAATTAAAATTATATTATATAGTCATAAGAAGAGAACTACTACTTGTAAAAAATTGCTAGTAAAAACTTTCTAAAATAAAATATAAATGTTTGACGCAGTTTGAAAAACTCATGTTCCGATTTTGGAACATTGGCGCTTTAGCGATACAGTTTTCAAAATGAGTAATCACATAAATAAGAAATTCAAATCTCATTATATAATCCGTTGACTGATTCAATGTTGGTATCGTCAAGGTCAAACAGCAGACCGTGTCAAAGCATTTACCCGGAAGAGTTTATTTTATTAGGTAAGTAAAGTGTAAATTGAAGGGAGGGGCGCAAATAGAAAGAGGGAAAAAAGCTTTTTCTTTTTCTTTATTTGAATGGAACGTTCGTGTTTTGTTGAGTCGCAGTTGGAATAATTTGCAGAAGCTAAAGTAGAATAGATTTCTTTAGTAGAATACATATTATATTCAGCAGAATGTTTTTTTAGTAGAATATATGTTTTTTTTCTTTTCGATTTTGATTATAAAACATGTCGAAAAAATTTTTAACTGTAGAAGAAGCAGTAGCGTATTTAGAAACTCTTTCGGATTCAGATTTATCGGATGTTGATATATGTCAGTTACCTCCAGATGAACCAGGCGATATAACAGACGAAGAGGATATTGTGGAGAATGACTTTGAGCCCGTTATACCAGCTGACGTGACTGGAATGATAGACGTAATTTGCAAAAACGATAATACTAGTTGCCGAGAAAACGTGATACTCAATGCAGAAGCCGGTCCATCGAATATAAAAATTGAACTTCCGGGAAGGAAACGTAAGTTGGAATCTGCAGATATTGTCCCGACTTCTGAAAAAGCACAGAAAGTAAAGAAACCTCCTAAAAAGAAAATTGCATGGAAGAGAAAATGTGATTTTAAAAAACCTATTATATGAAACAGAATCGAAACAATTTTGCAGACGTTTCCTAACTTAGTAAATCTGTCACCTGTCGACCTATTTTTTAAAATTTTGCCTCATGACTATATTGAACTCCTCGCTAAAATGACAAAATTGTACGCTTTACAAAAAGGAGAAGATATTGAAGTAGTATATGAAGATATTTTGCAGTTTTTTGGTCTACTTCTTCTAAGTGGATACCATTCTGTTCCTACTGAAGATATGTATTGGAGCACAGCTGAAGATACGTCCGTTCCTATTGTTCCAACTGTTATGACCCGCAATCGCTTTAGAAAGATGAAGAAGTATTTTCACTTGATGGACAATAATCAATTGAAAGCAAACGATAAACTTGGTAAAATAGCTCCGATATATAAAGAGTTATCCAAAAATGTGCAACAGTTTGGAATCTGGCACGAGAAGTTGAGCATTGATGAATCAATGGTCCCGTACTATGGCCGGCATACATGCAAAATGTTTATCAGAGGAAAACCTATTAGGTTTGGATTTAAAATATGGATGATGTGTTCATCAAATGGATATCCATACGCTATGGAGATATACAGTGGAAGAAAAGGATCCTCGTCCGTTGGACAGTTAGGCTCGAGAGTTGTGAACGAATTATTATCTAACTTGCAAGAAAATTCAAAGCATGAAATATATTTTGATAACTTTTTTACTTCCTACGATTTAATTTCGGATCTTGCAGCACGTGGAATACGAGCGACAGGCACAATTCGTGAAAATCGCACTGCCCTTTGTCCATTGAAATCTAAAAAAGATCTCGCTAAAAAAGACAGGGGAAATTATGATTTTCGTTCCGATGGAGCGGTATATATCTGCAGTTACAACGATAATGCGGTGGTCTCAGTAGCATCGAACTGCTACACACATGAACCCGTTGGAACAGTAAAGAGATATTCAAATGCAAACAAATGCAAAATTGATGTTACTCAACCTCATATTATCAAGAAATACAACGAAGGCATGGGAGGCGTTGATGTTTTAGATAAACTTTTAGGCAGTTATAGGCCAAAAATGAGGAGCAAGAAATGGTGGTGGAATCTGTTCATAAATGCTTTAAATATGGCAGTGGTTTCAAGTTGGATTATACACTCTGAGGTGAATGACATCAAAATATCGCACTTGGAATTTCGTAGACAAATTGCAACTTTTCTTCTACGGAGAAAAGAGCGTCTGGTCATTCATCATGGACCCCGTTGTCATGTGAAAAAGGAAGTAAGAATATCTGATGGACATTATATTGTACCTACATCTCAAGGGCGTTGCGTAGTTTGTAAAAAAAACACAACAAAGAAATGTTTTCAGTGCGATAAACGGATTCATCAAAGTTGTTTCCTAGCATATCATGGGCACTAGAAATGAACATAATTCAAGAATTTTGTTTAGATTTTCCAAAATCAGGTATTTTATTATATTTTAATATTAATTAATTGTGTAATAATGTATATTAATTGTGTAATAATACATATATATACTCAGTAAATACCACAAAATATTATCTGTATTGAATATTTTCTTCTGTTGAAAATTTTGTATAAAAATGTAACCCACGAAACGCCAATGTTCCAAAAATGGAACATAGCAAAAAAATAGAAAAACATTTTTTTTTCCAAAATTTTATTATTGTATTCGATAGAGGTGCTCTAAAGAAGCACAATTCCAAAATTTTATATTAATAGGAAGATCCGTTCATAGTACGGCGTTTAAACGGTTAAAGAAATTTTCCATCAAATACACATCGTTCATTTTATAGCGCCCCCATGTTTCGGAAATGCGACAAAAATTCCCGAAATTGGCTCACAAATTTTCTTTTTTAATTTTGAAGATCAAATAACCTAATGAACGCCAAGAACTACATTGTCTGTTTCAGTTACATGACCAGTCTTTGTTTTCTGCAGGTATTTAATAGCTACATACGGATTGCTGTAAATGCGTAGACAGATTTAGAAGATTAACGAGGTATATTTATATGGTATTATTCATATATTGTATTAAAATGATGTTTAAAGCAAATGTTATGTTTAATTAAACTGCGTTGAGTCAGCATAATCCTCCATTACTGTTTTTCTTTAACCAGGTACTTAAAAATGTATTTTAAGATGATTAAAATGGAAAGATATGCTTATATAAAATTTTTAATTTAAATAAAAGTATAAGAACCGCGGTGTATATTCCGGTAACATAATATAGACACATGATTACGGAATTTGCAATAATCTTATATGATGGAAATTCTGGAAAATCTTGTGTAAAATGAATACTCTTAAATAATGTTTATTTTATTGCGGTTAAATAAGTTATTTTTATCAACATCGTACCATTCGGTAGCTTAAATGCTGTTTCTGATTAAAACACGATGCAAGCGAGTTATGCCCAGGTTTAGGAGTCCATAATTATTGTCTGCACTTTTTAAAAATCTGATATCTTAATTCTGTTTTCACTTTTTACTCATTATAATCGACATTTTCTACTTTTAAATTAGAAAACGATAAAAAAATAAAACTATGTTTATCTAAATGAGCATTTGTTTCCATATACGTATTTTTAGGTACAGAAAATGTTCAATTTTTTTAAAAGGGCAAGTAAATTGTAGAGGAGTGGGGGGAGGGTGGGTCAACAGAATGTCAGACATTGGGCTTTTCTTTGGCTTAATCAGAATTATATGAAATATTGTACGATTTTATCTATTTATAAGTCTGATATATTTCCAGTTAAGCTATGAGTGCTAGTGAAATGTTCTATCGTTTGGAGCCCAAGAACTATTACTAGGGATTCTGAATATGTGAAGTTTAATTATAATATTCCTGTATTAGTTTAGTACATAAACAGTACCCCGTGAGTCAATGGAGCCTTTCAGTCATATTTTAATCAAGTGGTCCCGCGGACCGCTCACAGTAGTTATGCGACAGTTCCTGTCAGAACAGTTAAGGATTAAGTAATTAAAAAAATAGTTGCAATTAAGCCTTAACTGCTGTTAGTGCCGCTTTTATTTTAATTTTCACAGTTTAACTTGTAATTTCCAGATTAACTATCGATACAGTGAAATTTTGCTTCATTTGGAGTCCAAGTACAATTGTTTGAAATGTTTGAAAAAGCGAAAGTTTATTAGAAATTGTATCATACAAACAGTTTGGTGCAAGAACAGTATTTTATGATTAATCGCGACTTTTATTTATCTTTCAATTGAATGGTTTTGCAGAGCGCTCATAATTGTTAGTTGACAATTTTCTGCAACAGCAGATAAGGGTTAAATGAACTTTTGCAGATGAATTGTCATGCATAAAATGCATTATCACATTTAGGAATACGGATGTCTCATTTAGGTTTTAACTACCGTAAATGTGACAAAAATTACCTAAATGCGACAATCATATATTGTGGTTTCATACTACAGATAATTATTAAATTAATACAAAATAAGTTAGTTTTGCACTATAGGTATAGTTTTCAGTAATTTGCTGCTTAATAAATTATATATATGTTAGATTATTCTAACATTGAAAGATTTTACTAGTTAAAATGAAGTAACTGGCTGTCATGATACTACTAGTGGATCACGTCTAGCAGTAATACACTAGTGTAAGTTGTCAGAACAGGTAAAGTCGATCCTGTTGACTAGTACAGCGAAAACTGGAAATCCTGTCGTATTAAAGGTTACGACATTGACGTTATATGATGATTCGAAAGTGGGGTTAACTTTGAAACGATAGTAATTGAATAATCAATCTGGAAGTCGTTCATTAGGATAAGCTAAAAATACAACGTTTCTGTAGTAGATCAACACGGTTGTTCGAAAGTTGTTGCAGTCAACGAGTGAAGGCCATAGAACACATTTATCTAGTGTAGTTTCTCAGAATAATTGAGACAAAACGTGAAGTCAACTGAGGATTTTATTTTAACATCTTTAGGCGACAATGTTTCCACCGAGATATTTAGCCATCGCTTCATAGTAGTAATTTAGGGGTAAGAAAAGTTGTAGATAATAGAACACATGGGACGGTGACCAGGGAATGGTATGAGAAATGGAAATACGACCAAAATCTGAGGAAACACTGCAAGCATCAGCTTTTGTAGCTTTTGCTTAGCGTAGTAATACAAATATGACATAGGTCGCGCTCTCAAGCAATTAATAATTAAGGATATCACGCCATGGAAAGAGTACTGACAGAGTGAGTGTATGAATTTGAAGGTAAAAAGTAAAACCCCGGAATACGCGCGTGACAGTAAATTCTTGGAAGAGAAAAAATGGTTATTAAAGGAATATTCTAAAAGAAAAAAGATCAGAAATGGAATATTTAATATAAGAATACTAAAAGCGTAATATTTAAGTAAATTAGACAACTGAGACATTAAATTAAAGGGAATTTAACAGAATTAACGATATAGATTATTTAAGAATAAGGATTTAGTGAATATAGAGTAGTAATTTAGGATAATATAAGGAAATCGCGGAATTAGATTTAATAATGTAACATCTATTTATATAAAATCCAAGTCTCTGTGTGTCCCTCACTATTCCGGTAGGACCGCCTCATTGAAATGAGTAATTGTTGAAAAGTATTAATGCAGGGTTACCACAGTAGCGCCAAATGTTAGCCAACCTGGCGATAGCCGGCTAATTTGGTGAAATTCCCATTTAAAACCATTAATCTTTCATAATGAGGTCACCGAAATTTAATTTAAACTCCACTCTTTTAAGATATTTTTTCGAAATCTATGGGTGAGAATTTAAAGTACATCTTTACATCTTCCTCCCGATGCTACTAATAAAATAACCGCCAATAAACAACGGTGTACTGTGTGAGCTCCTAACTGCGCGATTTTAATGTGCTTTAGGTACTTTTCCAGTATAGGTGCCTTGGCGAAAAAGGAAATTTGGTAACATATTTTCCGGGAACCTATTCACTGTTTCATTTTATATACACACGCATTTTTTTCGATAATTATAAGATTTATTTAACATAAAAAAGCCGTTTCTCTAATTTTATACAGAAACAGTTGTAATTTGTACATAAAAACATCAATAATATACATATAAAACAAACAAAAACGCTCATCAAATTTGTTTTCATAGCTGTTTATATGATTTGACAACAAATCTCGATATTTTTCCGTTATACGGACACCATGCCAAAATGTATGCTAATGCGCCAATTATTTCAAAATGCTAAAAGATATTTGTAATTTTATGCCAGCAGTTTAATATGAGTTTTATTTTATTGCTTTATTTTATAGCAGTTATTTGTTCACTTATTTTAAGTATATATTTGTGATTTGATGAAATAGTTCATAAAAGTCTGGAATTTTCAAATGTTATATTTTTTAAATGCTCATTTTAGTATCGACAACGGCTTTTCTTTTATTTTCCAAATGCTTCAATTCACGATTTTGCGCCAACTATTACGCTTGGCGACAATGGTGTCCGCATAACGGAAAAGTACCCAAATCTCACTTTCTGATGCTCAAATTATACCAAGCTTTTTTTTAAAAATGCCAAAGCCCCTACAGTAGAAAAGTACCAAACTGTCTATTATTTTGCGCTATACGTGTTATAGTGTGCACTATATGCAAGGGGAGTGGAGCGAAGAGTTTAAACATTAAATATCAAAGTTTCGGCACAGATATCATATACGCGACCCATATTAGCGCGATTTTTTTCTAACGCCAATGTCATATACACAACGGGTACTTAACTGTCTCAAAAGTGTCGTAATTTTGCTTGATATGTTATCCGGAGGTTGTTGTTTATGCTGTTGATGTTTTCGCCAAATTGGCGTCGGAAAAAAATCGCGCCAATAAATGATAACGTATATGGCAACTGTGCCAAAGTTTCTATAGAGCAGTAAAAGACTAAAAAATTAAAAATAAAATAAATGCAAAATAAGACTAAAGAAGAAAGAAAAATCATGCGTTAAGCATAGAATATGAAACACTTTCCAACACATACTAAATGCTTTAACAAAACTTCGTTATTTAGGGAAATAAGGTAAATAAGATAACGTTACTTCTTAGATATCCCGTCGACCAATTTCGCCAAATTATATAAATCGCCAAATCAATAGTAAAACATTAATAAAAATACAAATAAAACGTCGAATTAATGGTTTTATTGACCATTATTGGCATTTAATTAATTAATTAATGGCAACCATTATTGGCAATAATCTTACAATTTGGCGACAGTAATTTGGTCGACTGGATAACTAAGAAGTACCAAGATAACTAAGTAAACATTTTAGAAGACGCATAAAAAAATTAAAAATTGATTTCAGCAGTTACCGTCCATAGTCAATAGTACCGTTATTACATGCCACTTTTTAGCTAAAATTAATTTAAACTACTCTTAAAACTACTGAAATCACATTTCCAGATATTATCATCCATAGACGGTTATGTATCCAATTCTTTGCGCGACCATGTATATCATTTTATCTATATTCTACAAACATTTCTTAGGAAACTAAATGCAGTTCAGCGTAAAAATGCATACCTCCTTTAAAAATCACCTTTAAGCAATTTACTCTCATACTCAGTAACCCTTACGAATTCTTTTGTGGGTACAGATGTCATATTCGCCCCATATTGGCGCGATTTTTTCCGGTTGCCAATTTGGCGAAAACATCAACAGCATAAACAACATAATCCGAGTTACCACATCAAGCAAAATAACGACACTTTGGCGCAAGTTAAGTACCCGTTGCCTATATGATATTGGCGTCAGAAAAAAATCGCGTCAATATGGGGCGAATATGACATCTGTACCCTTTTGTGTAGCCCTGCATATGAACTGTAGCATTTATACACACAGTATAGTATGCATAAATGTAGTGAAACATAAAAGCGCATATCATAATTAAAAATGCATTTCTAGCAATCATTGCTTATGTACAATACTTCGGAGAAAAGTTTCTTGGCGAGAAAGAAGCTTGCCAACGTATTTTCTGGCAACCTATTTACTGCTTCATACTCACAAGCAATTTTTTCCATATGTATACAATTTGGCACAGATGTCATGTATTGGCGCGATATTTTTTCGACGCCAATTTGGCGAAAACTTCAACAGCATAAACAACATTCGGGTTACCATTACAAGCAAAATAACGACACTTTGGCGCCAGTTAAGTACCCGGTGCGTATATGACATCGGCGTCCAAAAAAAAAGAAATCGCGCCCATATGGGCGTATATGACATTTGTGTCGACAATTTAATATAAAAAAAGCTATTTACCATTTTTATAAAGAAATAGAAGTAATTTTTGCACAGATGTCATATACGCATGGGGGTTGGCGTGATTTTTCTACGACGCCAATTTGGCAGAAATCTCGCTTTCGAATGCCAGTTACTTATATATTTTTCAATTATTTGCTATCATTTTGAAAAGGAAATAACTATAAATAAATAAAAGTTTGAATAATAACTATAGAACAAAGCAGTTTATATAATTAAAAAACAGAAAATAAAAGTAAATAAACAATTTATTAATAAATAAAAAACAATAGCCGGGTTACCATAGCAGGCAAAATAACACCATTTTGGCGCCAGTTAGGTATCCCGGTTCATATCTGAAATCTGTGCCGTAATTTGTATATAAAAAAATTATATATATTTAGAAACGATTTTTTATTGCATATAAGTGCACATATAAACAAAGATAAAAGTTCATTAGATTTGTTTTCATAGCTGTTTATATATTTTCGCAACATATCTCACTTTCTGATGCTCGAATCGCGCCAAGCTTTTTTAAAAAATGCGCTATAATGGAAAGGTACTTAAATAAATAATTAACAGAAATAACAAATTATACAAACTAAAACTTTTTATTTCGAGATCAAAGCATTGTTTTTAATTTCGATTAAAAATACATATATCCTTGGATAACTTCAATTGAAATTAGTTTCACAGCTTAATATCTCATTCCATAAACCTAAACAAACACAAGTGATTCATTCATTCTGAAAGGTCAAAAATATTAAATCATTGAGGTAATCATTCACAAAGTAAGTTCTCCAATAATCAATGGGCAATATTCTAATGACGTCATAGTAGGTAAAATGGTGGCGGTATCGTTTGTTTATGGTTTGTAATGACAAAGATTTAATTTTGCAATGTCTCTTAGTTACATTATTTTATTGTCATGTTTATGAGCTCAGAACAAAAGCCTATTTTTTCATTATTTAGTTATTAAAGACGGAAAAAAATCATAAATGCATGATTTGAAAATTATAAATAACTTTCTTTCTTAATACTAAAAAATAACATCGGGAAGTAACAGCGGGTTTAAGTTAAATAAGTTTAACTGTTTAATTCTGTTTTAATATTCAAAATAACTGTATTTACTAGATTTCAGTACTCAACATCAGGGCCTTATTAAACTTTGAAGTTAGAGGAATTACAATGTCATTTCAGGACCTTTCTTTTGGAGAAGCTTTTCTAAATTCCATATATACATGGAAAATCTTCAGTGTTAGAAATATTATTCCTAGGACTGACATAACACGAGAACGGCCTGCAATTTTACACAAGTTTTTTAAAGCTACTTTATATCAGAAATTTTACTAAAAACTGGTTACTTTTTTGTTATAGCGGCCCACACTATTAGGATTATGACAAGTTGCAGCCAATTTCGCCAACGTCGTAACCAAGATCGTGAAGCACACACATATAATACTATATAATACCATTTCATGAAATCGTATACGATAATTTAATAGTTTTTAACCTTACTTCAAGTGTGTTATTTATTTATTTTTAAGGCTCAACAATCTAAATTGTCCAATATATGAATTAAAAAAAAATGTAAACAAAGATTGAATAGACATGACCGCAAAAAGCCTCAAATCTGCATAACAATTGGAACCAAACTGTGCAGATTAGTGGTCTTCTACTGTACACAGTTTTTTATAAATGTGTTTCGTTCTTAAAATGTGTTATTTTCATCTATCACTCGGAACAAGCGAGAAAACTCATATTCTTGCACATGAGTTTTATATATCTTTATATCTAAATTTCCGTCATTTTTGACGGGGTACCTTTCTAGTATATAATAAAATGTCAACTATACCCTAAATGCGACAAAACTATGGGGAATCGCGTCCCATTTAGGCACAAAGACCTTAGTTTCAAAAATTCATGAAAAATGCTTTGTAAGATAAAAGTTTCATGAATTCATAATTCAGTACACATAGGGTTAAGCAAAACGCGTAATAACTTTCCCAAAGTATAAATAACAAGTCACACGTTTCTCTCCGATTAAATTCTCTTGAGACTAAAACTAAGCTGATCTCTCCGGAGCGTTATTATTTATATTGCCTCTCTTGATAACTGCACGTGAGCTGATCATATATTTCCGGTTTATACTATATATTTTCAGAGCCTTTTCCATATTACCCTTAATTTTCATCCTAGTGCAGTAACAGCGAACTTTTTTCCAAGTGCGTGCCAAATCATGTAGCAATATGACTTATCAGCGCTCTAACGTACAACGAATATTATATCTTAGGAAATATTGTAATTCAGAATTATTTTTTATAGAATTTTCGCGACAATATTTTGCACATTTCCCAAATTCGATTTCTAAATTATTGCTGCATGAACTCAGTATTATAAGCACTGTATTGCGTATTAATAATCTATACTTATCAATATTAATAATATACAGGTATCCCAAATTTATCTTTACAACTTTGAACCTCCATAAAACTTAAATGAAATTTTATAACAAAAATATATTTATTGTATAATGAACAGCAATTTCCAAAGTTTTATGAGATGCAAGAAGAACTCCACATGAGAGAGCAAAACCTTTGGTTCGCCGAACAACTTCAAAACAGTATTCAAGCTCCTGCCATATTCTTCCGAGCGTATCTATCGGAATTGTAGCGATGACTGCAGTAATCCTGTGCTTTAGCTCGTCCGAATCTCGAATGTGTGTGCGTATTTCGTTGGAAAATTTCCTTGTTTGGGGGGGGGGGGGGTGGCTACTGTCTTCGGCAGCACACAACCTCGAATTCGTAAGATTTTATACTTTTAAATGAAATCCAATCCAAAAGAACCTAGAGTTGGGACCCACTACCCTTCAACAGCATATAACGAGCATACTGCGCACATTCAAATGTATTTTGATTTTATGTTTTTAAACGAAAATCTGTGCAAAAGAACTTAAGGTTGGGAGCGTTGCTGCCTTATATTTTTAAACGACATTCTTTCCAAACGAACTAAGATCTCCCCGTTACAATAATTGCTGTTTTAACTTATAACATTCACATATGTTAATCTTTCAATACTGAATAAAAGTTCCTGAGGAAAATTAAAGTTTCAACTGTACAAGCAGTAATGACTTCATATGAGTCTTAATACGATCTAATATGGAAACAAATCAATTAGGAAAAAACTGTTCATGATTCCCTTATATCACAAAAAAGTATTCACATATGTTAAACTTTCAATACTCAATAAAAGTGCCTGAGGAAAATTAAAGTTTCAACTGTACCAGCAATAATAACTTCACATGAGTCTTAATACGGTCTAATGTGAAAGCAAATCAATTAGGAAAAAACTGCTCATAATTCCCTTATATCACGAAAAAGTATTCACATATGTTAGACTTTCAATACTGAATAAAAGTTCCTGAGGAAAATTAAAGTTTCAACTGAGCAAGCAGTAATGACTTCACATGAGTCTTAATACGATCTAATACAAAAACAAATCAATTAGGAAAAAAACTGTTCATTATTCCCTTGTATCACAAAAAGGGTGGGAAATTATTAACATGGTTCTTTAGATCCTTGAAAATGAATTGGAGTAAAAATTTAGTGATATTTTTTCAGAGTAATTAAAACTTAAGAATTATAGATTAAGACCAACGATTTATTACCTTGATTTTACCTAATAAACGAAGGATATTTACATACTTTAACAAACTGTTAATCAATTTTAACTGATAAGAAATTTAATATGCACGTGTAAGGGTGCCAACCCTGAAGTATAAACGGCGGTAATACTCTCATGCTATCAAATAGGGTGTACATCGTTGATTTTTACTTCACTTTTGTATCAGCTACTCTCACATGAGTTTTAATGAAGCTAATTCTGCATTACTTCATTTTCATAACTACCCCGATTTACCCTATATATTTTAAAATCGTTCGTTATTTTATTAAATTTCTAAATCAAAATTCAACACAAATATTATTTTAATATTTTAACTATTGTTAGCATAATTAATAAGTGTAAAATACTAAAACTTAAATAAGAATTATATCTTTTTGGTAAACGTGAAAGATTTCCTTTTACTAAGAAAATTTCAAGCGGAGTAAAAATTCAATACCGTTTAAAACAAAATATACTAAAATATTTTCTTTTCAAAGTAATTCGAAAGAATAGAAAAATCGGTTTTTATTTCCCTGAAATTTACTTTTAAAACATTTGTTTAGTAGGTTTATTTCAAACAAAACAAGCAATCACAAAAATAAACGAAGTATTTGTTTTTCGTGAAACAATAAAAAAAAAAGTTCATTCTCGCTCTTTTATTTATCAAAGGAATGGTTTTATTGATTCGGAACAGGCATTTTTCTAAATATAAATATATATAGTTTTAGAAAAAATTATGTTTATGTGCAATGTATGTTTTGAAAAGAAATTTATTATGCTTTTTGAAAAAAAAAAGGAAGTTCTGATTATGATTCATTGCCTCAGAACTCGTATGATCTTTATTTGTTTTCTTTTACTTCAAATATATTTATATACAGGGTGGTCATAATTGAAACACTCTTACTTTGACCTCTCTATGTATTGAACTACTCAGTGTATGACCTCAAATTTTGTGTCAATTCAAGACATCGGGAAACGAATTACGCTAAAAAATTTGTTTCAAAAACCACCGATAGATGGCACTGTACAACTGGTCATACGCTGAAGAGATGCATCTCTACAAACTTTACTTGAACGTACCAAATACGCACGAGACAAGGGTCTTATCTACGCACGAATGCCGCTCAATATGTTTCCTTCATGAAGACGTAAAATCTGCGGTCTGTGAACAACTTGTTCAACTGCGGATATTAACTAGTCGACTGAGATGCTTCTCACAATTACAGTGATACCTTCTTTCAGATGTACAAAAGTCAATATAAGTCCTCGATAAACAAGATATTTTAAGAGTCCCCGCAGCAAAATAATTACACGGATTAAGATCTAGAGAACTAAATGGCCATGTTGTGAGAAATACAAGAATGGTTGCTTTGTCATTATTGAAATGTTGCAGAAGAAATAACATTCTCCCGATTTTTTATTCTCTTTTATACCCAGAACATATCTGCAAACCATGGGTTTATAGAAAGTTTTGTGCTTACAAAGCGGAATTGCAGTTACAAAGGTCGTTTAAGCTTATTTACTTTTTTTCCATTAGGGCAGTAGAAATTAAAACGGAAAAAGTTTATTACCCATGTGTTTGGTTTATTATGGAGCTATTATAAACTATATTTAATTTTAAGTATCCATATTGATTTTACAAACAAATGAAGGCATATGAATCATTACATAGTCGATTATTTTGTAGAGTTTACGACATCGCTTTTTGCTGGGTTTGTGTATTATTCCGCAATAGTGAGCTCATATGCATTACTTTTCTGTAGATGTTATTTAAGACTGGATCGTAAATGTGGAATTCTTCAACAGGTGCAAATGACGTCCTTTTATATAAAGTAAAAGCGTATATTTTAAGTCTTAAAAATGAAATATGTTATGTAATGTCTACATTTATATATTTTTTTGTCATCGGGGGCGACTCTAAATTTTGAAATGTAGAATACCTGTTTTCTATTTTTTTTTTATTTTTATTTATTTAATTTTTTATTTTTTTTTTATTTTTATTTTATTTTATTTTATTTTTTTTTTTTTGTAAAATTTCAAAAATGATTTTTTCCAAACAATCAAACATCGAAGCAACAATACAAGTTTCCTTTTTAATTCCATACAGAATTTCATTAGAAAAAAATGGCTCATCATAAAATGCTTACTATCAAGAACTCGAATGTAATATAAATTTCGTACATTCTGGGAAAATAAAGTTTGATGTTGTCTAATAAAACATTTCAGAACTTTATGAATGTTCTTCATAAATGCTGACCAATCTTGTTCAGAAACATCAAGTGATCCATCAAATTAATCCCCGTTTCTTGGAGAAAAACCTGATGTTCTTCGTTCCCAGCTACATCACTTTGATATTAAACATATTGCCTCGGTAATGTAATAATATTTAATGTAGATCCATTAGCGTTTAAAACATTTTTAAGCTGCATAGCCTCATTTTTTCTTCGTAGAATTTTTCTTTTAAATTTCTCATTATTAAAAGAAATATGGCAAAAATATTGAAATTTAATTCAATATATATATGTTAATGTAAAAGCCCTAAGTCTGGTAAATCCAAGGTTTTATCGGTAAGTAGCTAGCATTTACCAAAGCGAGTTTGTAATAATAAACATTAAAGCACTTCCATTTGGGCTTTTACCTGACAACCTTTTTTGGTAAAACTCCGAATTGAGGGATAAGTCTGTCCATTTATTAGCACGTGCATTGTCTGTAAGCTCTAGATCTGTGGTTCTCAACGTAAAGAGTACTCCCCACCGGGGGAGGGATCCTCATTTTAGGAAGGAAGAAATTCCAAATTTGTTACTCAGCCATATGCTATCAGTTTCTTTTGTCTTTTTATTATTATTATTAATGTTGAAGACTAAAAATAAATGGAATACCAGCAAAATTTAAAAAATCAGTTTTTTATTGAATTTAAAAATATTTTCAATCAAAAGTTTCAAATAATACAACACCAGAAATTATTTTGATGTCTTTTTTTGTGGTATTAAAGCCTGGTATGTTCTGCTCTGTATCGTAAGATGTTATATTGCGGTATTGATCGGCGGATGTGAGTGTTTTGTATGAATATCTACCTTCGCTGTTGGTGCTGCAGTATGTCATCGATGGAAGACCTTACGATTATGGATAATATACTAGCAACTATTTCTAATGAACATTTTCTAATAAAATTCTTCTTAAACTCCAATTTCAAAGATCAGTTTGATAAAATTTCCTCGAATTTTCAGGATTATGCAAGAGGTGTACCAAGTAATTTTTTCACCTTTATCGACAATTATATTCCGGATAGTAAAGCTAGAGAAAGTTATTATGGATCAACAAAAGATCAAGATAAGGTAAGAAAGACTTGCCTTGAGGCTTTTTCTTTGCTTAGGGAGCCAAACTTTCATAATTTGCTAGATTCAGCTATTTTCGGATTCGCTTGCTCTGTAACATATAAGAAAACCTCTCATATTATTCTTACTAACACTAACCTTAAATACGAGCTTTTTAATGCTGTAAAAAAAGGTGTTAAACATCCGCTTATTGAGGAGAGTTCTTCCATCGCCGTAAACAACAAATATAAAAATCTTGCCTCAGAAATTAATCTAAGTATATGTTGGAAATAGTTTAAAAAAAACTTTTATGTTTACCTATAATTAAAATAATTGATAGTTATAGAGTTATAAGTATAGTAAGTCAAAAATTTAAATAGCAGGGATAGCCATAGGTTAGACTGTAAAAACAGCAACACATGACATGCTTACATACGAGGGTGTATCAATAAATTTTTGCCTTCACGTAGAAATAATTGAGTGAAATTTATGAAATTGCTACATTGTATTAGACCTTTTCTATATAGTCACCGTGCACAGTAACGCATTTCTGCAAACCGTACTTCAAAGAGGGAGGAGAGCATGTATTCCAGGAGGCACGATAGTAGACCCAAAGGGGGTTATTTATCTAACTTTTGCCGATCCCCACATGTGACATATTGTTGGAAAGGCCTATGACCACTTATTCATGCTATGCACCTCCCGAGCCCCTCCCCCCAAATTTGTCCTCCGGAAGTCATGAATTATGTCCGCAAAATTTAGAAAAGTTACCCCCGGAGGGCAAATTCAGGTGGAGGGTCTCGGGAGGGGCATAGCATGAATAAGTGGTCTCAGGCCTTTCCAACAATATGTCAGGTGTGGGGGTGGTTAAAAGTTTGGAAAATGCCCCCTATGAATCTACTATTGCGCCTCCTTGAAAACATCCTCCCCCCTCTCTTTGAAATACCGGTTGCAAAATGTGTTACTGTGCACACTCACTATATAGAAAAGGACTCATAAAATGTAGCGATTTCATAAATTTCACTCACTTATTTCTATGTGTGGTCAAAACCTTATTGATACACCCCCGTATAATTGAAATTACAAATAGGTAGGGGAGACCGGGGCAAGATGACTATGTTAATTTTTGTTGTTTATTAATTTATTTTTAAGTATAGTAAAATTAATTTTACATGAACTGTTAGAGTATTCTTTTGTAGTATTAATATATTGCCATTTAATTTTTCAAATAAAAAAATAAAGGATAATTTTATTTTTTCATAACATTAACAAATAGTCATCTTGCCCCAGTACTGGGGCAAGATGACTTTGGCCTTGGGGCAAGATGACAACACTGAAAAAGGTTGGACATATTTTATCTGTTGAATATATTACATGGTTTAACAAATAATAACTATGTTTTTACATCTTACAAAGTATCAAACTAAGCATAATGCATTGTAAAGCAATGTTGAAATGTTTAGTTGTGCAGCTAACAATAGTCACAAATAAAAATGCCATTTTCATAATTGTAACATTCCTCATACCACCACTCTTGGCATTTACAGCACTGGATCCATTCTTCTGTTGGTGAGTCCCAATATTCCTCATCACAAGCAGGACATCTGAAAACTCCATCCTAAGAAGTTGATGCAACTGGACTGTTTGGTCTGGATTTAATAGACTTAGGCCTACAGGTACTTAGTTTGAGTTTTTTCACTCCCTTTTTATCTGCACGAGCTTCTTTTCTCTGTTTTATTAAACGTTCCTGTTCTTCGTTCTGCTTTTCCCTTTGTTCCAAGATTTCTTTGGTGGGTGTGCTTGAAATCAGTGTTTTGCTTTTTCTTTTTTTCTCACATTATGTTGCTTTAGGCAATGGTTTGAAATCAAAAACACTAACAGGCTTCTTTGGTGCATCGTAATCAGCATTTGCCATAAGTTCTGGTTCTTCTGAAGGGTTTATGCGTTGGTTAACTACTTCCAGGGTCTGATGATGACGGGCTCGTGATCTTGTCCCGGACTGCCTGTTTAAAAATATTCGTTTTCATTGCCATGAAGGAAGGCGATTAATTGACATTTATTCATGGTAATAGGTAGTATTTAAGCTAAGTTATTCATAAATATTTAAAAAAAATTTATATCTTACCTGTATCTGTAGCAGAGCTTATTTACACATGCATAAAAGTTATAACGTGGCAGCGGTAAACAATCAAAACTTCACAACTAACATAAAAATGGCAATTTCAGCGTATCTATACTATTGTTTAACGAACGGCCGATAGGAGAGCCAGTAGTGTCCGGTTGATGCTGCCACCTAGTGGAAAACAGAAAAATTAAGACATTTGTCATCTTGCCCTGCTCTTCATCTTGCCCCAGTCTTCCCTATACATTTAATACATGTAATATAACCCTATATAGTACCCTATACATGTAATATAAATATATCATTATTTCGAAAATTTTTTCTTACCTTAAACTCTAAAAACTTACAAAATATACTAGTAAAAAATCTACTGCAAACTGCCCAGTCATTCAACCGTTTCTGTAAATAATATAAAGGTTACTTGACCATAATATGCAGCAGTCTCATTAGTCGGAATCGATTAAAATTATGCTTAACCCCTTCCGTAGCAGCATATGTATATGAAGATTACACATATAACCAGTTTTTCGGGCATTTAGACTTAAAATATCAAGTAGAAGTTTCAGAAAAATGAAATGTCTCTGCCATCTCTGCTGCGGAGGGAAAGTTAAACACTTTCCAGCATTTCTCATAATACCAGGTACACACAAACATATATTCCTGCTGTACCGTTTTCAGCAGCAACGACAGAATAATGAATGGACATGGATCCATACGTGGATCCACTGGTACGGAAGAGTTTAAGTAACCGCTATTTCTCTCATATTATATTATCGGTCAAATCTGAAATTTTTATCATTTCTATTGACTGTTACTACAGATAACTACAGCAAGGTTAAATTTAAAATCGACTTGTTATTATCGTGGTTTTAGAATGCAAAATACAAGGTCTTTCAAAAAGAATCACCCGATTTGAATTCGTATATTATGAAAATATTGAACATAGACACTTAAGATTAATTTAATATTACATGGTTAATCATTTCTTTTTGCAAACCGAATTAACGGGGGCCCAATATGTCTACCTTCGGATGCACGGCATACGTCTATAGTAGTCAAATTCGCTCCAAAGTTTTGCAAGTTCTGCATTCATTGCTTCCACGGTTGCTGTTATGTGTATTTCGCTAATGTAACTGGAAGGGGAGGCACATAAACACAGTCTTTTTTAAACCCCCAAAAGAAGAAATCGCACACCGAGAGGTTCGGAGAACTTGGAGACCATTTATGTTTAACTGAATCGTCAGGTCCCATCCTGTCGGCGACTGCGTGAAACTCGAGATTTCCCTCTTTCTGTCAATACATTATTCCGTCAAACCGGATTAAAATCTGAATAGTTATTATTTTTTATAAAATCGGAGGAATCTTTTTGAAACACCCTGTAAATCGCAATTCAAGAAAAAATAAGCTTTAAAATAAGACTATAAACTAGTTTAAATTTCGCAAAATTCCGGAAATTTTTTTTCTTCACAGAAGCAAACCTATACAAGTAGTGTGATTATAACAGTTTGCCATTATCATACTACATACTATCCCTTAATCATTAATTGTTGCTATTTTTCTCACTGGAACGCTTCTTTGTTATTATTTATCTGTTACGAAAGGGCGATTTCTTATCTCATCGCTCTACTTCATTCTTTCGAAAGAGAAGCACTATAATGAGGACGGGAAGTAATCTTGTGCATAACAATTTTCTGAAAAGATGATAAAAATAAAACATAGGATGACAGTGTTTTCACCAATGCTAACTATGTAACTAGAGTTACATAGTTAGCGCGTTTTAACTTTAATGGCTTGTAGGAAAGTGTTTTCCTTTAGTGTAAACATTGTGTAACAACAACAAAAAAAAAACAAATATCATTTATTTCTGTTAATTCGAGAGTCATACATACGAGGTAGGCTGAAAAGAAATGCACACATTCTTGCAGAATACTAATAAAAACAAATAGCAAGATCGGCTAAAAAGTACATTAAAGTACAACTCTTAAGCTTCAAACTCATACATTTATTTTTCAACATAGTCCCCGTTAAGGCTAATAAATTTCTCCCAACGTGTAACAAGTTTTTTTTATTCCGTCACTGAAAATTTTTTCCGGCTTTTCTCGAATCCAGGACTTCACAACTACCTTCCCTCATCATCCGAGGTGTATTGATTACCCTTGAGGTCTATCTTGAGTAGAGGAAGAAAACAAAATCGCAAGGCGCAAGATCCAGGAGATAAGGAGGGTGTGGAATCGCTTCAAACTTCACGTTTCGCAGAGCCTTTGCAGTTGCGGATTTTACGGTTTCCCCATTGTTTAATTATGAAGACAGCAATTTCCTTGGATATTTCAATATGGTTTGCGATGTACTTTTGAGTGGTTCACCGGTCATTTTGAATCAAATCGTAGGGCAGTTCGCGATGTTTATCGTTTGGGCAGTGATCGGACGTCCGCTGCGTTTTTCATGAACAATTGTGGCTTTTCTAGGCTCGGAATGACAAAATTTTATTGCCGATCTCTTTACAGCAGACATATCAACTGCATCTTCATCTTTAAACGACGGTGAATGAGTCACTTTTCAGCAGTTAAAAAGCACCTGTTTAACTCGCGTTGACATAGCACTAGAACATGTCTCCATACTTCCGCTTCTCAAAACACACTGGATGAATTCAGCGACTTCAAATCTACACATGCGTATACAGGGGGAATATTACTTCAACATGTAATCGAGCGCGCTTCTGAAGGTCATTTCGTTCGCGCTCTACAAGTATGTGTGCTTTACTTATCAGCCTACCTCCTATTTTTCGTTTTAAACGGAACAGCAAGTCTCAAAATCACATCGATCTATCTGTATCAAATCTATTTCCAAGATTTTCTCTATGGGAGACATGTTTTATGCAGTTAAAGAGTAATTTTGTTCCTAATCAAACGAGATGAAGAAATAATTTTAATAACTTATAAGAACTTTTCAATTTTTTATTTTAATGCGTTATTAATATATTGTATTTTTAATCCGGTAAAAAACATAGTTTTTATGTACTTACGTATAACTTAAATTACAATTGGTCATACTCTGATGCGTATAATATATAAATATAATTAATTCAAAAAAATACTTTTATGTTCAACTCTGAAAAAGATACAATATACACTGTTAAAAATCTGCAGCAAACTGTAGAGTCATTCAACTCTTTTGAAAATAATACTTACTTGACCATATTATGAATCATCAAATAATTATCATTATTCAGGATCGATTCAAATTGTGATTAAGTAACTGTTATCCATAAAAAAGTCGAATGACGGAACATTTAGCTGAAACTTTTAGCCAGTAGATGACTATTTAACTCTATCTCCCCAGTTTCCTTTGAAAATTTGCCATTTATTCTGTTTGCTATAAGCAATAAAATTATAAAATAAAATTTAAAATTAATATAGTAAAAATTTCCTTTATACTAGTCCAAAGAAAAAAGGGCCTCAAAATAGCATTACAACATGTTTACATTTCCAAAAAATCCAATCTCAACAAGTAATTTTTCAGGGGTAAAAACCGACTTCAATGGACAAATCCAAAAATTGAATTTGAAATTTACCGGAAAATGTTTATCGTTGACTCGAAACCAGACCTGTGCCTAACGCGCTTCAATATCAGATATAGGAAAAATAATCTATATTTTAATTTAATTATAGTAACATTCTCAGCAATTATATCTCTAATATAAAAAAATTATGCTTTAAGTCGAAAAAAGAACATATTCAGTCATTAATACTTTGTATTAATTTTTCCCCAAACTCATATTCATTTACCATATAGTAATTATAATGTACTCATCTACATTGTTAACCTTTTACCCGCCAACGTTCCACAAGTGGAACATAAAATATGTGGTACTGTATCTTTTTAAGTATTTGCTTAATCTGTTTGAAATTTTTAATATATCTTTTTAAAAGACGTGTTTTAATAGATTAAAAATTGTTTTTTTATAATTTTTTATGGTTTCTATTTTGGAGCTTGTTGAAATGTAACAAAAAACGTAAATGTAGTAAACTGTGCTTTTTACTCTATCTATAACTTTAGAATTCAAATGTGAGTGCTGTGATGATTATTATTGTATTGCTTAGTGTTGTTTATTACGTTTTATGCACAAATGAATGTTTTATCTTATTTCGTTTTTGTTTTATGATCATTTGAATTCCAATGTTCCACATGTGGAACGTTGGCGGAGTACAAAATTATCTTATTGTTACTTTTTTTAGGATCTTGATCATTTTTACTGGGCTCCCTCGGGCGATTATTTTTTTATTATTTTCGTACCACTATTATTAAAGAATACATTTTATGGTACATATCTCTTGCACCTGTTGCCGAAGTGTTTGTGAAATATTTTTGAACCAATAAATGCCAATAATCTACAAAAGAATTGCAAAAACAAGCAGGAGGAGATTTTTATTATTATAGTGATGGCAAAGTTGTTTGTATACGATGAAGGGACAACAGTGTCGTTACTGTTATATCAAATTGGGAAGCTAACACATCGCCAACTCAAAGTGGAACATGATATTCTCGAAAATTGAAGCGAGAAGTTTCAATCAAATAACCTTGATTGATTAGATTGTATAATTAGAATATGGGTAGTGTAGAATTTTTGGATTATTTTTTTGGAACATATCATCCAGTACTTCGATGATAAAAATGGTGAGGAAATCTGTTTGCAAATGAACTAAATATGGTTGTTGTTACTTGTCATGCAGTAGGTTCAAAAGAAACCCTAAGCCATTTGGAGTTTCGTCGTGAAATTGCGACTGTTGCCATAAAAGTTGGATTTGATGTTTGAGAAAGGGAATAGAAAGTCCTACTGCTCCAGTAAGTATGGACATTATCGCCTCATTTGGTAGCTATTGTTTTTCATCTACTACTCAAGAAGATTCTCAAATTGACAGAAAAACATGAATAAATGGTGTGAATATTATGGAAAGCGTATGCATGAAAAATGTTTTCAGGCCTTTCATAAACATTTTGCTGTTAGTGACTAGTTAGCATGTTCCTAAAATAGAAACATTTTTTACTTTACCTTGTTTTCTTTGTTTTGTTACGTGTGCAGTGCTGGTATGATTTCGAAAGAAAGATTCGCCAAAATGTACAAATGTTATTCATACTGCCATCGTTCCACAAGTGGAACATACCTAGACTTCCACTTCTATTTTACATAACATCCCAAAATTCGGCAAGCAACCTTAGAATTAATCTAAATCGTCTCAAAATTTTTTTTCAAATTAATTTGACAATCAGTTCATGGTGCGGCGGGTAAAAGGTTAAATATGCATAACAAAGTTTAATTTATACGTAAACTTCTAATTATCACTAGGGAATAAATGAGAAAGAAACTTATTTTTTTTTTATCTCTAAATCTTCTTTCTCTATATAGTCAATATCCAGAGTTATACATTTTTCCCAGCGTTTGTTTTTTAACCTTTTGAAGGCCGTCATTAAAGTATTCTAAAATGGGGGGAAGGCTATTGTTCAACCTCACTTGTGGTGTCAAACCAACCCCGCAATGTGTTTTTGAGTTTTTTGGAATAAGAAAAAGTAGCTTGGAGCAAGATCGGGTGGTTGATGCCACATCAGTTATATTCCTCAACCAAAACTCGAAATGAGGAAGGGGGTGGGGTTGAAGGAGTGAGCAATCTGAGAACTCAGCGTGCTGAGACCTTTGACATATGCATGTCTTCGTGAATTAGTTTTCCGCACACTGCTATAACTAAGATGAGTCGCATCATGACCATTTGGATAGTTACCCTTCGGTCTTTTACTCAGTTTCTTCAATTTTGTCTTCCAAACCTTGGATCGTCTGTCAGGACATGTGGCCAGTTTGAAAAATCCTTTCCCATCTAACAACAATGTCATATTATGGGCTATTACTTCCATAAGACGCAAAAATTTCATTGATAATTTTTGCCGACCACGGTACGAGGGGGGGTGGGGAGACAACCTCTATCTTCTCCATACTGCGGGTTATTTCAATCTTCGGTTTTCTGAAAGCAAAAACGAATCAACGTTAATAGCTGTAATTTATGCAGAAGGATCAATTAATATGCAGAATTTTTTTTTCAGATCCAACCGCCGCGGCGAGCGGCCTCTCTTCGTCCGCAGCCCTTTATTCTTCTACTCTATCCAGACTCTTTTGCGGAAGCAAGGTTCATAGGTCCCCAGCCACGTCCCGAGTGAAAGACACTCTAGCGAAAGCGAGGTTGAAAAAAAATAAAAAATTGAAACCGGACAAATTTGAAAGGGAAATTACACAAATTAAAGACACAGAAAAGCGGGATGGGAGGGCTTGGGGCGATGAAGCTACCGAACGACTCCTGCTACTTAGAGCTCATTATTAGTCTCAATTATTTCCTAGTGATAATTAATTAGACGTTTACGATACCAATTACCTAAACGATATCAGTTACGTATGTTACCTAAAATTTATCCGATTGAAATGCTTCTGTTTTTATGAGATACAATGAATGAACCCAAATACAATCGAAGTATATATTTTAGTATGAAATACACGTTTTATTTATTCTTGTTATTATCGTTTTCCCACTATTTATATTTCATTTACTTTACCTTGTACAAAATATTATAAAAGATCTTTAAAAGTATTTCTATTCCTTTTGATACAACTTTCATTATCACGAATTGTCCTAGTCTCCATTTAATGTCCATATAGCCAGCCTATTCAAATATGTAGTTCCACTGGGTTCTCCTTGTCAATAAATATGATTCATATGTAGCTATGTGCATTACGAGGATCATTATCCTACAGCAAATATAATATCAGCAGATTCACAATCTATTTTACAATAAAAGCTTAGATAACGGATTTCTATTCGATATGCTTCATGCGATTGAACATGCAATAAGATAAAAGCATTAAACTAAACATTTGACAGAGAAATAAAAAAAAATTCAAATTGGTTTTAATCTTTGCTTATAAAAAAGCATGCGGTAGCTGGCTATTATATCGCAACTCATCTCGATACATCATTTGTTAGGAATTATCGTCTTTTCTGGTATTCTATCTTAACCACAATTTTTAAATGACTTTATATATATGTGAATTAAAATTTAAAAAATTCTCTTTCGTTAATGGCATATATAAAACAAGAAAGAAAAAAATCATGCGTCAAGCATAGATTATGAAACACTTTCCAATATATCTAAAATAATGATACAAAGCTGCACCGTTTAATAAGTTAAAATAGTATGTCTAATTCAACCATATGGAAACGCATAACACATTTGAAAATCCAATTTCAGCTGTTCCCATCATTCAATCGGGAAATTATCCGAATTCTTTGATCAGCCATGTATATATTGTATCGCCCTATTTTATAGTAATCATTTTGTAGTGAAATTCAGTGACCTACATCAATTTCAATACATTTGAAATAGCGTAATGTCGTTAAAATACACTGCAAACGATTTTTCCCCATTCACTATAATGTAACGTAATTATTTTGAGTGCCCCCGGAAAATGAACTATTTATCCCACATACTTCATATACAATACCAGACGTGCCTTGATGACCCTAAATAACTTTTATCAATTGCATGAAAATCCGAGTATATTTACGGGAGTGGACAAACGGACATACAAACCGAATGCATAAACATATTTTACAGTACGATAAGTAAAAATCCATAGTATCAATTTCTTCGTAACAATACTTTTTTTTCTCTCGTAAGATGTCATCTACGTATTAAAACTAAACCTAACTTTTAAAAGTTCCATTTAACCAACATATTTTTTTTTCAATAGATACTGATTGTCATAGATTTGGAATGATAAATTAGTTTAATACGAATTTTTGAAAAGGAACCAACCAATTTTAAAAATAAACATCGGTTATTTAGGCTTAATTCGAACAATAAATTATGCTGTAAATTACTTTCTGCCCTGTATTAACTGTTCTGCATATAGTGAAAGGGCTTTGAACCAATTGAAGCCACCACTTATTTAAGAATACACCAAATTAATATTAGTAATGGTTCCAAACGCAAATCACAAATTGTTAGAAAAACACGAATCTCAACTCCATGAAACATTCTGAAGTTTCTTAAGAACTTATCCACAGTAATCATTTTCTGTTAGACTTTGCCATAAATTGGTGCTAATTAGTGTGAGTATATTCGTCCAACAGTGGCGATTCTATGCTGTGTTTTTGACGATTTCTACAATAACTGTTTCTTAAGAACAAATGTACGGATTTTAATGGAACTTGGTGTTAATGTCAATAAATACTGATTAGGTTTAGGAGCATACCGTCGAACACGTGGCGCTGCTACTCTGCAACTAGTCAATGCCTACTAACTCTGCAAAAAATTATTGTAGAAGAAAATTACTGGTACCAAACGATTGGAAATAAAGTCTACTTTTAAATGATTTATATAAAATATGCTTAAGGGATCCCCTACATATCAAAATGAAACCAAACTTTGTTTTTTTTTTTTTTTTTTTTCAATAGCAATACCAAAGTTTGACACCATAAATAAATTCTACAAGACCAAAGAGAAATTTTCATGACATTCGTAGGATTAGTTTCAGAGTAATTAATTATTTTAAAATGAGCATATTTTAAGGGCTGTACCCCAATTGAAGTTCGGTATTCGATTGTTGAAATTGCTACAGGATGACTATGTTACTTCTATCAATGCATTATTTCTTTCCAATATGGCCATTTCACTCGCTCAATGTGTTTTCACTATTGTCAGCCCCAATGTTTCAATAAAATAAGTAATATATATATATATATATATTTAAATTATACTTTTCTGCGCATCATCGACCTTAAACCTTAAACCATCATTTTGACCTTTTTTAATCATAATTCGACAATTACTGGGAAGAAAAATTATTAATTGAGAATTCGCATAAAACAAGACATAATACATATCAATCTATCAAAAAAATTGCATGTTGTAACTCATATTTTTTTTTCGAATATTAATTTCATAATTCATATTATAAAATGTTTAAAACTACAAATTCAATGTATTTATGTTTGGGTTTTTTAATATTCTAACCAAGAACAAAATCATTACATTAGGATTATAATTTCAGGAGATATTAATAAAAATATGAAAATGTATCAACATTAGAAGCTCTAAATTTTTATTGTTTATAATTCAAAAACTTATAATCCAAATGGCTTGAAATTTAGTTTCTAGGCATAGTTTGAACAGAAGATTTAAAATATAGTGTCAAAATTAGGTGTTGATATTGAAAAAAAATGGTCTGGTTTCGATTTGCAGATGGTCCCCTAAGAACTTTTGTATAGATCATTTAAAAGTAGGCTTTATTTCCAATCGTCTGGTACAAGTAACTTTCTTCTATTATTATTAGTTGCAGAGTTAGTAGAGGGTGATTACTTTTTTCCACGACTGTACATAGCATTTACAGGTACACACAAAAGTTTCCGAATACAGTACTGTATCTAAAGTATACTTATTAGCGATACTTGATAGATGTGAATTTTCAATTATGGTAAGCGATTTAAGTTTAAATAAACTTTTGCATACTACGTGATGGTATAAATACTAGAGATTATATACAGAGTTACACAAAAGAGTTCGTAATCATTACTAAGCATGGGAATGAATTTATCATATGTGATTTTTAATTGAGTTATGCATTTTCAAGCTGCAATAGATGTAGTATACTAAGGGATTTTTGTAGAGTATAGATAAAATCATATACAGAACAACCCAATGAACTGTATACAGGACCATCTATGGAAGATAATTTCTGAAAATGTGATTTCAGTAGTTCTAAGTGTTTTTTAACCAGAATAAAATTGTAGATTAATATGTAGCGTATATAAGAATCAGTAGGTAATGTACAAGGGAAAAAAACCCTGTTATAGATAACAATTAAGATCAATACTGTTACTCTGTAACAAAATGAAGAAAAAGAAATATTGCTTCTGAAATGCGCCTTTTTTAGGGTTTCGTTCATCTGACGAAACCCTATTCGTCTCGCTCCTCTGTTTGTCTGTCCGTTACAGAGCCCGTTCTCAGAAACTATACATGTTGGAGACTTGAACTTTTGCATACTTATAGCTGGACACCTCAGATCAAACGACAAATCCTAAAATTTTGAAAAAGTAGTACATTTAACGCTTTGGGCTCCCACATGTGTATTATAAACAATTCTTTCTATGTGAGCCTCTAATTAGGTTGGAGGCGTGGAACTTTGCATACTTATAGCTGAACACCTCATTTCAAAGGACAAATCATAAAATTTTGAAAAAGTTGTAAATTTAACCCTTTGGGGTCTCACATGTGTATTTTAAACTATCCTTTCTAAGTGAGCCCTTAATTAGGTTGTAGGCGTGAAATTTTACTTATAGCTGAACACCTCAAATCAAACGACAAATTATAAAATTTTGAAACAGTCGTACATTTAACCCTTTGGGCTCCCACATGTGTATTTTAAACAATTCTTTCTAAGTGAGCCCTTAATTAGGTTGGAAGAGTGAAATTTTGCATACTTATAGCTGAAAACCTCACATTAAACGACAAATCATAAAATTTTGAAAAAGTCGTACATTTAACCCTTTGGGGTCCCTCATGTGTATTTTAAACAATTCTTTCAAAGTGAGCTCCTAATTAGGTTGGAGGCGTGAAATTTTGCATACTTATAGCTGAACGCCTCACATCAAACGACAAATCGTAAATTTTTCAAAAAGTCGTACATTCAACCCTTTGGGCTCCCACATGTGTATTTTATACAATTCTTTCTAAGTGAGCCCTTAATTAGGTTGGAAGAGTGAAATTTTGCATACTTATAGCTGAAAACCTCACATTAAACGACAAATCATAAAATTTTGAAAAAGTCGTACATTTAACCCTTTGGGGTCCCCCATGTGTATTTTAAACAATTCTTTCAAAGTGAGCTCCTAATTAGGTTGGAGGCGTGAAATTTTGCATACTTATAGCTGAACGCCTCACATCAAACGACAAATCGTAAATTTTTCAAAAAGTTGTACATTCAACCCTTTGGGCTCCCACATGTGTATTTTAAACAATTCTTTCTAAGTGAGCCCATATTTAGGTTGGAGGCGGGAAATTTTGCATACTTATAGCTGAACGCCTCACATCAAACGACAAATCATAAAATTTTGAAAAAGTCGTACATTTAATCCTTTGGGCTCCAACATGCGTATTTTAAGCAATTCTTTCTAACTGAGCTCCTTATTCAATTGGAGATTTGAAATTTTGCATACTTATAGCAGAATACCTGAGGCCAGGCGACAAATCATAAAATCTTGAAAAGGTCTTACGTTTAACCCTTTGGGCTCGCATATTTGTATTTTAAACAATTCTTTCTAAGTGAGCCCTAATTAGGTTGGAGGCGTGAAATTTTGCATACTTATAGCTGAACACCTCACATCAAACGACAAATCATAAAATTTTGAAAAAGTCGTACATTTAAACCTTTGGGCTCCCACATGTGTATTTTAAACAATTCTTTCAAAGAGAGCTCCTAATTAGGTTGGAGGCGTGAAATTTTGCATATTTATAGCTGAACACCTCACATCAAACGACAAATCATAATTTTTTCAAAAAGTCGTACATTTAACCTTTTGGGCTCCCACATGTGTATTTTAAACAATTCTTTCTAAGTGAGCCCCTATTTAGGTTTAAGGCGTGAAATTTTGCACACTTATAGTTGAACACCTCACATCAAATTAGAAACCATAAAATTTTGAAAAAGTCTTATATTAATTATTCCTCCGGGCTCTAACTTGTGGATTTTAAGCAATTTTTCTAACCTCCGCCCTTTTCAGTCGGGGAGCAATTTTCCAACTTTTGACACCCCTTTGACCATTCTTTCATATTATGCACCATAGTCTTACATATTTGAGTTCCACTTTTTACCGCCAGGGGCACCTACTTATCTCGGGTGCTATGGGCCCAATCCTCTCGACTAATATATCTATGGATAGTATGTAAAACGGAGTTTCGTTCGGATAGAGGTGTATTTAGAATAGAGTACGCCCCTGGTTGCGAAATGTGAACTAGCAGATTTTTCAAAAGGATAAAGTGTTTTGAAAGGAATATTAAACGAAACCCTCTGTGTGATCTGTGATCACACTTACCCACTTGTTAATTCTGTGACATAACATCTGTCACTCCTTTTGCCGACTTGCCCTTACCAGCTTTGTCCGATAGCTTTAGTTTTTCTTAACTGTGCTTATATCGTTTTAAACTTTATAACTTATTTACTTTTTCATTTTACTCATTAATATTAAACTAGTAATATTTTATACAATTTAAAAACTTTTAATACCACATTTCTCAAAAGGTAATTTAAAATTTTTAACTTTTATTTATAATAAAATCTTAATACGTAATATTTATACTACAGCTAGACTTTTTCCTCCCAATGGCTCATTTATTACAAGACAACCATGAATCGACTGGGCGTAAAGTTGACGTCAGCACGGAAGCCCCTCAAAGTGACAACATTGTTAAGTACTGTTAAGTAATATACAAAAAAGTCGAAAAGAATTCAAGTATGTTTCCGTCTATTGGTAGAAATCATTGAATGTGAATTTTAAACCTAGTATACGTTTTTCTTACTAACTAAATGTAAGTATACAATGCAGAAAAGATCAAATACAGGGTTCCAGAAAAGAACTGGAGTAATTTTCGGACTATGGATGGTAATTGCAAAAATATTAATTTCAAATATGTTATGCGTTTTCTAAAATGCTTACTCAGATATCTTATTTATCATATTAAACAGAAAAGTTTCGTTAAAGAATTGTGGTATTGCTGGAAGGTGTTTCATAATCTATGCTTGAACAGATGATTTTTCTTTGTTGTTATTTTTTTTAATTCCTTTTGTTTATTCATTTTTAATTTTGTTATACAATATTAGCCGGAGATAAATTTTAAACTGTTTGTTCTGTTCTAACTGAAAACGGGTTAATCTTTCATAATCGGGCTGCACTAGATATAGACTTTTAGAAGAATCAAGCTTTCAAATTATTTTAAAACCATAAAAAACTGTAAATTGAGAGATAAATTTTAAAGAAAATGAATTTAAAAGTAGATATAATCTGCTGTTCGAGAAACCCGGTGCGAAGTATGATTGAAATGATACTTGCGTTTACCAGCAAAGAAAAGAGAAAGAATGTTGTGCACCTGTTTTGTTGATAAATGTTCTGCCTATTCCCACCCTTCCCCTTGCGGTAGCAAGTACAATAAGGCCTTATTACAGTTGAATTCATTATGTAACAAATATGTATTATTAAATACCTTTAATTACTAACTATCTCTTTTTAAAATTTTTCTTTGATATAAAATTATTTCATTCATAATAGTGATATTTTATTGACTTCTCTTCATTTTAATCAATAAAGTATGCAAATAATAAATATATAACCATATCTGTATATCACTGCAAACAACAGAAAAAAATTGCAACGATTAAAAGGATTTTTAGACATTGATAACGACATCATTATGGCGGGGGCGGGGGTCGGGGAATGATAACGTATGATATCGTAAAGGGTGGTGGGGGTCCAAAATTGCCAAAAGGTTGATAATGTTATATAGGTATAGCCCCTATACGCTTGGTACATTCCTAGCTGTGAACGTTTTAAAATTTTAGAAATTTCAAAAAAAAAAAACCTCACATTTCTATTTCAAACTTTAAAATATTTACAATTTTCTCTTTTGAATACGGTGCGTTCGGTATCTTCAATAACCAACGTAAATTAAACATTAATTGTTATACCTTTCAAGGAAAACAGTTGATTTTTGAAAAAAAAATCGTCGGTAAGTAGCCAAGATATTAACCGTTAAAGACACGGACGGTTTGGACATACATAATGACAAGGGATGACCTTTATCTCCTATCGGCTTTTAAAACCCAGATAACAACTTTTAATGGTATATTTGATTAATGCAATGACCAGTAGGAGTATCGAAGCAATAAACGTCAAATTGTTAAAAACAGACTAATTTAATTAGAATTAATCACATAAATACTATGGGATTCGCAACTACATTCCATTGAGTACTTCTCTCAATACGCTTCCCGTGTCTTTAAAAGTTAATTAGAAACGTACCTGGTAAAACGCGGCATGGACCAAAGCGGCGTTGCAACTTTGCGACCTCCGTTCGAAGCGCGGTTAGCACAATGTCAAGTTTAAACTTTGAACAAGGGTTTTGTTTTAGCTACCCTGTAAAATGAAAAGATTATTACTACGCTGAATTTAGTTTTATGAAATGCCAAATGCAAATAAAAACAATCGAAAATTTTGGCCTATAGAAGTAGAACCTCCTCTTAAGGAAATGTCAGACATAGTCCCAATATAATGAATACAATTATGTGCTTATAAGAAACCTAGTAACTTTGTGCTAGTTTTTAAAAACATGAGCTAAGATTTACAACGTTAAAATGCACAAATTTCCCTTATATTAAACCACATACGGCCATTTCAAGGATATCCGGAACCCCATCATTTTATGAAATGACAAATGAAGTTTTAACATGTTTCAACATGCACTATTTTTATTGTCAGTACCGAAATAAGTACATCATAAACAAATTAGGATAATATTAAAGCACATAAATGATAGATGGACGGTGACGTTCCCCAACTTGGTTTATTAGTGAGAAATTTCCAGACTAGGACATCGGCCAGGGTAGCTTAACGGTAGAGCAACAGCACGTTACGCTGTCGACCCAGGTTCGATTCCTGGCCCGGCTAATTTTTCGATCCAGTTGGGATTACTGTATATAATTGTATTTATAGTCTGTCTTAATATATGTGTACCTTTAAATTAGGATAAGATAAAAAAAAAGAGTTATACAGAATAGCAATATTTCATATTATTTAGGCTTCATATCGCTCACCCGCAACAAAAGTGACACATCTCGCAAAAATTCATTTTGCGTTTTATTGCACAAATAGGTCTGTCATAGGTGTGTCTTGCTACACAAACAGTTTCATAAATGTAGTTATACGGAAAATCACTTTGTTACGCTATATGTCCATTTGTGACCACAGAAGAGGGGTGGATTGTATGGGGAGGTAAATATACCCAACCCTCCAAACCTCATCCTACGTCTTCGTTCTTAAAGGTTTTATGCTTTTATGCACATTTTTATTTCTGCATACAGAGCTAAGTACTATAATTTCATGTTACAGTACAATCATGCAAATTTTCTTTTGCCTCTCCTGTGAAATTTACTTTTGTCGAAATGTGTCACTTTTTTTGCAGGTCAGCAATGACATATACATCTATACCTAACCCAGCGTTGTATACTTTTTTGCAAGTCTAATTGTTCTTTTAGAAACAATTTTTTTAATAATAGAGTTAATAATTCATATATTCATTGTACGTAAACCTCTCAGCGCGGGTAATACTTGCATTTGACTGTTTATTTAAGGGGACAATGGACCTTTAAAACCTTAAAAATCAATTTTTTATTTTTTGTAAATTTCACTTTAAATATTGTTCAAGGGTATGTTATATCCATTATGGTAAGCATTTATCACAAAAAAAAAATGAAAAAAAAAATTTTCTTTTTGAGTAAAAAGTGGAATTTTACGCGTCATCTTAGAAATCTTCGAAATGCAGCTTGCGCGTTCCATATCAATGAAAATCCCCAATATTTTTTAGAAAAGTCTGGTTTATATATATAAATAAAACTGTGCACCGAATTTTATATATTTTAATATAAAAGTAAGGGAAAAAAATCAAAATTTTTTGAAAATTTTTCGAAAAAATTTCAAAATTTTTCAATTTTTCCTTTTAAATTTTTATATCCAAATAATATAAAATTCGATGCACAGTTTTATTTATATATATAAACCAAACTTTTATAAAAAAAAAATATTGGGGATTTTCATTGATATGGAACGCGCAAGCCGCATTTCGAAGATTTCTAAAACGACGCGTAAAATTCCATTTTTTTCTCAAAAATAATTTATTTTTTATTTGTTTGTGATAAATAGATGCCATAATGGATATAATGAACCCTTGAGTAATATTTAAAGTGAAATTTACAAAAAAATATTGAAAAATTAAATTTTTTTGAAATTAAATTTTTTTTTAAATTTCGAAAAATTAAAAAAAAATTAAACCTTTATAGTGAAATATATAAAATTCGATGCACAGTTTTATTTATATATATAAACCAAACTTTTATAAAAAATATTGGGGATTTTCATTGAAATGGAACGCAAAGTGGGCATTTCGAAGATTTCAAAGACAACGCGTAAAATTCCCTTTTTTTCTCAAAAAAAAAATTTTTTTTTAATTTTTTTTTGTGATAAATGCTTACAATAATGCTTATAATGTACCCTTGAATAATATTTAAAGCAAAATTTACAAAAAATTAAAAAAAATGATTTTTAAGGTTTTAAAGGTCCCTTGTCCCCTTATAAATAGAACTGATGTAACCATTGTAATATCTTTCCTATATTTTATTTCAATCACATTTTGAATATTCATCGTTAAATTGTTCCATACTTCTGCTTTCAATTTTATTATCATATTTGAATGTGTGCCCAATACTTTTGAAAGAAAACGGACAACTATTTCCTATATTTTATTTCTATCGTTTCAACAACAATATCAAAACGAGGTTTTATGGTAGTACTATTCGATTCAATGTATTATCTCGAATTCTATATAACAGCCATATAAATGCGAATAGACTCAGAGCATTGCAATATACGGTTATTTCAGCTAATATTCGATTTGTCAATAAATACTATGATTCATGCGGATGATATACCAAGCTCCATTACTACAAGCAATACGCTGCAGCAGAACTAAATAACCTGCAGCAAATATCATATCAGTGGTATCACAATCCGTTTCCTAATATAAGATTATATAACAGATTTCTAATTGAAATGGATTTAATTTATGGATGTAATATACAAGAATGCGTAGGATTTAAGTTGGCCGTTTTAGAAATTAGACAATAATTTAAAAAATAAATGTAAATCTTACATAAAGAAGGGTATCCAACCCGGTCTACCCGGGTTACGAAGCATACAGACTAGTGTAAAAAATATACGTGAAAATAGTTTTTAAGTGAAAACTAATATTTTATGATGCTCGTCAAGCATGAGCAGTGCAATCACTTGTCAATTGCATTAACACTGACACTTTTTTGCTTTATTTATATGTTTATTTACATTACTACACGTATTTCTTTACACCTTTGCCGCAAAGAAATGTTTATTTTTGAGACATATTTAGGAAAATTCCTGCTAGAAAATTATTTTTAAAAATCCATAAGAAGCCAGTTCAGTTACAATTTTCAGCTAAATTTTATTTGAAAGTATATTTTTCGCTCGATGGTGTCAATTTTTCGCTCGATGGTATATTCGATGGCGTAAAAATAAAATTAAACATAATGTTCCTCATTACTTAAAAGATTTAAATAGGCTCAAAGCCTCAACGGTCGTGCTGCGTCTTCAGGACCTGGAACCCATCCCTTATGGATTTTGATGCCTTAAACTTATTGATTTTTTTTTTCGATTTGTCTGGTGACATATTTTTATTTTATTTATTTATTTTAATTCCAGTCTGGTCAAAGGTCGAAAAGAGTGTAGGGACCTCCGAAGGATATGCGGAACGCCACGCTCTGCGAACTCTGTGGCGGTACTTTTATATATTTTACTTTCTAACACAAACAGAATTGAAAATACCGAGTATTTCAATATACATTCTATGAGATCATTAAATTAATTCGAACATCGTGTAAACATTGTAAAATTTAATCAATTTACGCAGATTTAATATGAAAGCTTACTTACTCTTTTTAAAAACGACGTGTCGAAAGATTCAGCTGTCCGAAAATTATGACAAAGTCGATATGGGTTGGGGTTGAAACTATCCGCACCATGGAACTATGAACAAAAAGGAAATGACATAGCCTCAAAATAGTGAAGTTTCAACTGTAACCGGTTTTGAAGTGGCTCATTACATCAGTCGAAAGCTTCCAACAGTAAACATAAATAGAAATTTTCTTCTTACTAAAACGCCTTATTAACACAAAATTTCTGTCATAATCATGGCCAGAAACATATATTTATTTTTACCAATGGCAGTTTACTTCTGATGTAGCCAGGTCCTGCTTTCCGCCATATTATGACAATCTAAACAACCTCCTGCAATAAGCAGCTAAAATAAAGCGAAATATTTAAGTCAAAATTTACTGGTGGAAGTTTACTTGGGCGGAATTCAGAAACTGTTGATCCGATGTAAAACAATCAGTCTCCATTTTGTGACAACCTCCTCAGTTGCTTCACTTCGCTTGTTAACCTCTACAGCATATGTCTCTACCTCTTTATTCATAACCCCATTATCCGCACAAATGAAGGACACGTAAACTGTCAGGAATATTCTGTGATTTGTCGGACCGAGCCCATTACCTGCAAGATATATATTCTCTAGAGCAGTGGTTCCCAACGTGAGGTGTACGCCCCACTGGGAGGGGGGGGGGGAGGAATTCCAGATTTGTTGCTCACTCATTCGCTATTAGTTTTTTCTGTCTTTGTTTGCTGAAAAGTTTTGTTGTAGATAAAAATAAATGGAATTCAGTTAAAATTTAAAAAATTAGTTTTCTTTTAGTTTTAAATATGCTCCTAATGAAACTTTAAAATACATTTAAAACCAGAATAATTATATGAATAATTTTTTAAAATATTTTGACATTAATTTAAAATCTCATTATAATTTTTCTGGGACATTATCCTAAAATTTTTTCGTAACTCTTTCGATTATTTATTTAAAAAGCTTGCTACTTCTATTTGCTCAGCTATATGCCAATCGAAGATTAATTTACACGTGGAACTGCTTAAAAAATACATAAATTTGACTTTTTTGAACAAATGTAATCTAAATAATATATGAAATATCTGAAAGAAGTTCTACCAACTTTTTGAAACTTATACATCTTAAAGGAACCGGGAAAGCAAAATTCAACCAAAAAATCGATTTTTACTTTTTTATATCATTAAGGTGTCTTGTACCTTTTAAACGCGACGAAATTTAACGAAAAAATTCAAAGTTTGGATTAGTCTATCTTCAAAATATTTTTATGTATAAACATGAAATTTTGGATATTGATTAAAGAGATTGTGCTTTGTAATATGCTGTCATTAGAAATTTATTAGCCTTTTACAGAATTTGTGTATTGTTGAAATCGAAATCTCTCCTTTTTTCAATTCCTACTATTAGTTTACTCCATAAGTCATTGCGCGCATGATATCTTGGGAAAGTATCTATGGATTGTTATGAAATTTGGTAAAGATACTAAACATATATTTCAGGGTTCGTACGGGTACCGTTATTTTCAAGGCAGTATACCAGTATTTTCTTGTAAAAAAAGAAATCAAGTTCAAAAGCGCGAAATTTCGCTTTATTTCAGGAGAGGAGAGATTATCTATAAGAAAATACTAGGATCGACGAATTTTCTGGTCCTGAAATTCAAGCACCCGTACGAACCCTGCATTTATGTTTAAAATGAACTAGTCTTAGGCTAAAATAATTTCATTAACTATATATATGTATATATTTTTAATGAATAAAAATAATTATAACTAATAATATTACCCTTGTAAATACTTAAAAGTAGTTCATTTTAAACACGCATATTTGTTTGGTATCTTTACCAAATTTCATGACAATCCGTGCATTTTCTCTCAAGATGTCATGCGCGCAATGACTTCTGGAGTAAAAAAAAAGAGCTGTTTTGATTTCCACAATACGCAAATTCTGTAAAAGGCTGATAAATTTCTAAAGGTAGCATATTACAAAGCATAATCTGTTTAATCAATATCCAAAATTTCATGTTTATATATAAAAAGGCTTTGAAGATAGACTAATTCAAACTTTGAAGTTTTTCGTTAATTTTAGACGAGTTTTAAAGGTACAAAACCCCTTAAATAGTTTAAATTTTTATCTTTCCAACGATGTGTCACACATTTTTATATGTAAAAAAATAAGTGTTGAAATTATTCATTCTTTTCTAAGAGTACTTCATAGCTTAATTGCCATTTAAATCTTTAATTGACTTTTTCTCAAATCTTGGATTTTTCATGTTTATGCTCCTTTTTTTAATATCTATTAAACTTAAGAATTCAGATTTTTTTAATACTTATGTTATATTGTATAATTTAACGATTTGTTGAGAATTATTTGTTTTAGGCAGCGAAATATTACCAAAAATGTAAATTAAATGTTGACTTTCAATAAATAATTAATAATTAGTTTTGAGCTTCACTTAGAAGAAAAATGGTCTGTTGAAATACGTAGAGGAAAGTAGGGTAATGACGCTCAGAAGGGTAATCCCGCTCACCAAATATATCTTAATAGAATAGAATTGAAAACGTGCGATCGGTACCTGCACCTAGCGAACTTCATCCTAATTTCCCAGTAAGGATTTAGTGCCCGTCGGGAGGAAAGTATTTTTGTGTCCTCAAGTTATTAGTTTGAAGTTGTTTTATTATAAAATTCTACAACATCTAACTTGAAGGTAAGTGTACACTCTTATTTTCAAATATTAATTTACTCATTATGTCTACAATATATATATATATATTTAGCTGTACTTCCATGCTTTTATTTATTTTTGTAGTGCGTTGTTACTCCAATTATAATACAATAAAACCCAACATGGCGTTGAGGAATAATGGCGCTCGCGTGGAATTCCAGAAGAAGTGTTGCCAGTGGGCAACTTTTTTTTAAATTCAAACTTGTTGATTGACACCACTTTTTTGAAATGGGAAAATTTCCCTGTTTTTGCCTTTATTAATATGTCATTAAGCAAGGAGAATTTACGATTTCAAAAAAGTGGTGAAAATCAAAAAGCCTAAATATTAAAAAAGTAGCTTACTATATGTCTAACACAATATGTGTGCACAATATGTGTAAAGTGGTTGCAAAAAGTCTGCAGTGGTGTGAACAGCCCACACAAATACATATGTGACTTTTGTCTTATTTAAACGTTGTATTCAAACTCTAAGCGCAATTGCCCTACCATGTCGGACATTACCGCTCAATCGATTGTCATTTAAATAAAACAATAAAAAAAATTCCTGAAACTTTTATGAAAATTAGTTGATTGCAAACTGTTCCTTATGCTTTGGAGTTATACTTCGTTAGTAAAATATTGATTTTTTTGTCCAAATTTAACTAGCTATACATGTTTTCCCTTAAGTGAGCGCCATTCCCCTACTTTCCCCTAAATCATGTTATTCAAACCACTCTAAAAAATCTAGACCTCTATCTTTCACCATTTCTGAGAAAAAGGTACATAAAGTGGTAAATTTAACATGTAGGAGATAGGGCTTTCCCAGCCCCCTTACGTAATATGAGAAAAGGAAATTGGTAGATAGTAAATATCTATGGCTCTAGTGTAGGCATCCTCCACAGTAAATTAATTTACATGATGACATATACACTTTAAATTTGAATATCAGATAATGCATGGAAGACAATTAACGATATGGGGAAAGGGAAAACAGAGAAAATGTGTTGTGATGGGGAATAATGGCTTCTTAATTTTGATAAAGATAAGAAATTTGAAATGTTTCTTGCGTATTGTGTTATGCATCGAAATAAATTTCAGCGTTCAAAGCTTTTCCACCAACTTTTAATAAGTCACAAAAATTACTTATAAAATGTGTGAATGTTGTTAGTTTTAACGTTACATGTAACGTTACTCTTCAAGATATTTTGTAAACATAAAATTGCTGACCGTATGACACTTTTCTTTTAACATTGAAGTAAGTTCGAAAAGTACAACAATACTCTTTTGCGCATAAAGGCGAACATGTCTAACCTCATAGCATTTATGAAGTTTTAAAAACACATTTGTCACAGAAGATTCACGTTTTTGATAAGTTATAATATGTGAAATGAACAGTTATTGTTAAGATTTTTTTACTCTATTACTGTGTGAATAGACTTTACTTTTTTAATTATAAGAGACATAATTTACAGATTAAAGGCGGGGGAGGGGGATAGTGACTTTACTGATGCTTTTTTTTTGGGGGGGGGGGGGCGTGGCCGATAAAAGGTTGGGAAGCACTGCTCTAGAGACAGTACATAGATAACGTTATCAATTTAGAGGAAAGGGGGATGTCTGGCATTTAATATCGTAAAATATCTCTAGGGGGAGTGGGGATTTCTCTTTTGATATCGTTATCATTTTTGATCTAAACTAAATTTTCTTTCTTTGGTAATTTTTTTTACATCAATAGAGTCCGTTATTTATTTTTTATTTCTTTAGTCTCCCGTAAGGCATGGTGACGTCACGGAGGTCGCGATGAGGTCGCACTGTGACTTTGTGACCGTCGATGTGAAGTTATAGTAACTACAATGTGAAGTCGTTATGGCCGTTTTATAGAGCTCGTTTGTGACGTCATATTGTGACCACTTCGTGAAGTCACGGTGTGACAAATTTGTGAAAAGTGCTTCATTTGTGACGAAATTGTCATTAACATGTGATGGTTCTTTGACGGCGGTGACAATGTTGTGAAGTCACATTGTGACAATTTTATAAAAATTGAGTGATTTGTGACGAATTTGCCATTAATTTTGTGACGAATATGCGACTATAGCGACAATGTTCTGAAGTCACACTGTGACACATTTATACATGTTGTAAAATCATTTATATCTATAACGTTATTATTCATTGACGATACATCGCAATTAAAACTTGTGGCCGCTATAACAAGGGTATATCAAAAGAATTTACTTAATCAAAATGTGATGACCCGTGGACTTCAATCTTTGTTGCATCTTCTTCGAAGTGAAAACTTCTTTAGGCGCGTTGAGCTTTTTTTAAGATGGGGAAAAACCACTGATTTCTAGACACTGTAACGTAACGACATGCTAGCATTTTGACACATAGACACTAGCGCGCCAAGCGGTGAATGACAGGAACTTTTCCCTCTTCAGCTCAATCTGCAAAAGAAGAAGGAAGCTAAAACTCACTTTTTTCTCCCGGCGTATTGCTAAAACAAATTATTATTTTGTTTTTCGTCAGTTAAAATGAATTATACCGTATTCGTGACCTACCTATTTCGTGTAACTAAAAACCAATAACGCTGTATTTTATCGTGTTGATGGTCTGGTCAATAACCAACAGTATTGGCGGGAATTTCGATTACGGAAGATAAAAAACGGGGCACAGATGTTAGATACGCACTTGGGTACCTAATTGACAGCAAAATGGCGTTATTTTATTTTACAAGGTAACCCGGCTACTGTTGCTTATTTATTAATAAATTGTTCATTTACTTTTATTTTATTTTTTTTTAATTGTACAATTGTTTTGTTCTATAGTTATTAATGAAATTACCGTTTATTTATTGTTGTTTACTTTTTAAAACAATAGAAAATAATTTAAAAATATATATTGTAACTGGTATTGGAAAACGGGCTTTCGCCAAATTGACGTTAAAAAATCGCGCCAAATCTGGTTCGCATATCACATCTCTGCCAAATTCTCGGTTTTTTGATTTTTCGACTTTTTATCCAAATTTTCCGGATTTTTTAAATTTTCCCTTTCATTGTATCCCAAACACTACCTTCATACCAAATTTCAAGATTCTAGGGATACAGGACGGTACCTCTGAGTTTTGATGATCGGTGAATCAGTGTCGAAAAGGCGAAAATTTAAGTTCATATATCTTCTGAAATAAAAAAGATAGAAACGTGAAATTTCAGCATTTAGTTCCATTTCCACATTACTTTAGATTTACGAAGTTTCAAGTTTCTGGGAATCACCAACACAAAGATATTGGGGGTCAAAAGTACCCTGAGTTGCTTCCAGAAAAATATGCTTACGGCTGTGCTTTCAAGACTTGGCAGGGGCACTGCCGTGTCCCCAGATGCTTTCATTAGTGCTGCTACACAATTCAACGCATAAAACATTTCCTGACGATTAAAAAAACACACACGTAATTGTTGAAGTTTTCACTTCTATTGGCACTCCCGGAGTGCCACTGTTTTTTTGTTTTTTTTTCGGTTGTAATAAATGAGAATATTGAAGACGATTGAATATTCGATAGAATAGATTTTTTTTTTTTTTTTCAAAATTAGCTATTTAGCTAAAAAGCATTAAAATTACCAAAAAAACATTTTTGTTTAAATATTTGAAGCTTTATCAATTTAAAATGTATATAAAAATATAATATCTTATAAATTCTTTAAAGTACAGAAATACGGAATGAAATTAATTTATCTCATTTAATGAGCATTAAGAACTCTAAGTCACTGGTGAGGGTGATTTTTTATATTAACACAACATCTATAAAAGAATTGAAAGATAAAAAGGAATGCCGATATTAAGTAATTATATTTTATAGGTTTTACGATATTGATTACTATTAAAAAGATCTGTATATGATTTCAATTTAAACGCACGTTAATTCAAACAAGTTGGGGTAGAGAAAAAAAGGATACATCTTTATTATAGGGGCTCCTCTTAATTTAATTATGCAAAAGTTGCAGTTATAATCTCGCTAAAATCATCGTGAAGATTATACATGTGCGTCATATATATATATTATATATATATCTGTGTATACTCCAAACGCTCATCATGTTCCATATAGTCATTATATACGTATTATTTACGTCTTTTGTTCCACACATATGTACTATATTTATATATGACATGTACACGCACACGTATATATATATCATGTACCTCATATACACATGTCATACATATAAATGACTGCAACTGAACATTTTATCTGTAGAAATATTGTATTGTATCATATATTATTATAAAGTCATATACGCTTTATAATTTGGTCATTCATAATCAGAATCCACTATATCGCAAATGTACCTAATCAAGTTCAAACTAATTCGATTCAAAAATATACAATGATTTGTCATACTAGAACTTTATTCTGAAAAAAAAAAGAACGGCCACAAATGCTGCTGCTTCTGTAATTGCATCGTAAACTTATAGCTAAACAAAGAAAACTATGGTATGTAAAAATATCAAAACTGGTAGTTTTATAGCAACATATATGATAAATATGTCGAAACAGTTTTTAAATCTAATAATTATTTTAAGTGCTATTTAATATTGAAATTCCTAATATTTACTCTGAATGTTAGAATATCTAATTTTAGGTATGTAAAAAAAAAAATGATTTAAAACATAAAAATAATAAATTGTTAATATTTTTACTTTCTTTTATCTTTAGAGGAAGAAAGTATTGGATTCATGAAAATTTTCGACTTCCGATTTTTGACGGATTTACACGTTTTAGGGGTCAGAGATTCCAAAAAACATGTTTTTACAAAATGTCTGTCTGTTAGTCTGTCTGTCTGTTCGTCTGTCCGCCTGTCTGTCTGTCTGTATGTGACACAAATTTTGTGGGCGCTCTATCTCAAGAACTAATACATGAATTTAATAAAAAATTATATTCAGGTAGTCCCTTATATAGATTGGTGCTGATTTGTTTTTGGTATAAATCGCCCAGCAGATGGCGCTGTTATGCTGCATTTTGCAGGATTTCTGCAATAGCTCTATCTCAATAACTGCTGCACGGATTTTTAAAAAATTTCAGATTCAGTTACTCCTTGATATGAGTTGGTGCTGTTTATGTTTTGGTGTAAATCTCCCAACAGATGGCGCTGCTATGCTGCATTTTGCAGGATTTACACTATTTTCGCAGTAGCTCTATCTCAAGAACTAATACACACATTTTCATCAAACTTCGGATTTACTTAGTCCTTGGTATGAAATTATGCTGGCTACGTGTTGATGTAAATCACACAATAGGTGGCGCTGCTGTGCTGCATTTAGAACGATTTCCTCAATAGCTCTATCTCAAGAACTAATGCACGAATTTTCATCAAAATTCATATTCAAGTATACCTTGATTAATATTGCTGCTGATTATGTGTTGGTGCAAATCGCTCAACAGGTGGCACTGCTATGCTGCATTTGTCATGATTTGCGCAATAGCTCTATCTCAAGAACTAATGCGCGAATTTCCCCCAAATTTCATATTCAGTTAAACGTTGACATAAGTCGATGATGATTAGGTTCTGGTGTATATCACCATATAAGTGGAGCTGCTATGCTGCATTTTGTTAGATTTACGCGATTTCAGCGATAGTCATATCTCAAGAACTAATGCACGAATTTCATCTTTTTAGAATCCTTATAATGAGCATAGATTGCCATTTAATTTTGGCAAAGTGATAACGAATTTTGAAGTATTGACATGTATGAGATAGAAGAAAGTTTTGGGATTGGTACATCCGACTAGTTTTAATATTTGAAATAAGCAGAAAATTGCATACAAATACATTTGCAAATACAAAATTTAAAAATATACAAACATACCTTTTTAAATTTCTATTCGTGGCTATCTCCAGCCTTTTTAATTTTACAAAATTTACGAAGTACATTTTAGCAATAACGATCCGGAACTACTCAAATGATAAGTACAACTTTGGTATGAAAATTTAACTCCGTATTGCAAGTATCGGTATGTTGAGAATTCTAAAAATAATTTTGATAACACTCGCTATGTTGGAAGATAGCAGCAATAAATAAAATCGTAATATTAAGCTCACTGCAAAAGTAATTGTGACTTTTGGGTATGTTGCAGATATGTAGCAGGGCTTGAATTTCAGGGCGGGATGGCGGTATTCGCGCCCAAAATTTTGAAATCACGCCCATAAGGGCGAGAGGCTCCCGTCCAGAAAATTTCTCCATTTTCCGGAAAAATTTTGCATTTTGAAACTACGATCAACTCCCATGAACGCTTTGCAAATTTTGTGATATTTTCGCTTGACCGATTGACACATTTTGCAAGTTTTTTACCGTGAAAGATCGTTGAAATTCCCGATTTTTTTCGGCGACCGATAGACAAATTACACTATTTTTCCCGAGATCGATTGACAAGTTTCGCGTTATTTTCCGCGACCAATTGGCGAATTCAGAGGTTCCGAATTTTCCAAAAATTTAAGACATTCGTTTCCAAAAATTATGAAAAATAGGTCATCAGCTCGGAAACTAGGACATAAAAAATGTAACAGAAAAATATCGCGAATTTCGACAAATTGTGCCAAAAATATTAATTTAGTCACTCGCTCGCAGAAAAAATCGTCAATTTTCTCGCAAAGGATTCGGAAAAACGCGAATTTCGACAAAGAATCGCGAATAAAATGCAAATTTTGTCAAAGGATAGCGGTAAAATGCTAAGTTTCGGCAAATGATCACGGAAAAAACGCGAATTTCGTCAAAGGTTCGCGAAAAAAACGCAAATTTAATCAAAGGGCCGCTCAGAAAAGACGAGAATTTTATCAAAGGATCAGACCTCGCAGAGCTCCTATTTTTCTTAATTTCTGTGAATTTTTAAGTCTCTTGCCTTTTTTTCCTATTTTCACCTATTTTTCGGCCGTAAAACCGTCTGCTTTAATTTCTACGTCCAACGATCTGTCGCCATTATTACGTCGCAGGAGTGGTTCGCTTCCGAATTTTTCAAAAATTTAAGGCATGCGCTTCTGAAAATTGAAAAAAATTGGCCACCTGTCAAAAAATTTGGACTAAAAAAAATATAGCGAAATTCGACAAATGGTCGTCGTAAAAGTGAATTTTGTCACTTATTCGCAAACAAAAATTGCCAATTTCATCCGAGGATTGCCGAAGAAACGGGAATTTCGAAAAAAGGATAGCGGAAAAAAAACACAAATTTCATCCAAGAATCGCCAAATAAACGAGAATTTCGTCAAATGATAGCTAGAAAAAATAAATTTCGCCAAATGATCACGGAAAAACGCGAATTTCTTCAAAAGACCTTAAAAAACAGTAATTTCATCAAAGGATCGCGGAAAAAATGTGATTTTAGCCAAAGGGCTGCAGAAAAACGGGAATTTTATCAAAAGTTCTCGAAAAAAACGCGAATTTTGTCAGAGGATCACGGAAAAGACGCAATTTTCGTGAAAGGCCCGCTGAAAATACTTCTAAAAGCCGCAGAAAAGAAGCGATTTTCGTAAAAATGCCGCGGGAAAATTTTAAGTTTGTCAACGTCTGCAGAAAAATGAAAATTTCGCCAAAGGATCGTGAAATAAGCGCAAATTTCCGCCAAAGGATCGCGAAAAGAATGCAAATTCCATCGAAGGATCGCGGAAAAAACGCGAAATTCATCAAAGTATAGCGTATAAAGGGCGAACAAAGAACAGCCAGAAAAACGGGAATTTCGTCAAAGGATCACGAAAAAACGCAAATTTAGTCAAAGGGCAACTGAAAAAACTCAAATTTCATCAAAGGATCACGAAAAAAATTCACATTTCCTCAAAAGATCGCGGAAAAAACGCGAGTTCTGTGTAAGGATAGCGGAAAAAACGCGAGTTTTGTCTAAGGATCGCGGAAAAAATGAAAATTTACTCTAAGGATTGCAGAAAAAAGGTGAATTTGTCAGATGGCGGAAAAAAACGAGAATTTCCTCTAAGGATCGCGGAAAAACATGAATTTCACCAAAGGATCGCGAAAAAAACGCAAATGTTGTCAAAGGAAGGCGGAAAAAACGCGAATTTCATCTAAGGATTGCGGAATAAACGCGAATTTAGTCAAAGGGCCGCAGAAAAAAATGCGAATTTTAAAAGAGGATAGCGAAAAAACGCAAATTTCATCAAAGAATCGCGGTAAAAACACGAGTTTCTTCAAAGGATCGTAGAAAACTCGCGCATTTCCATAAAAGATCGCGAAAAAAGCGATTTTTATGAAAGGATTACAAAAAACGCTATTTTTATGAAAGGATCGCGAAAAAACGCGAATTTGGTAAATAATCGCGGAAAAAAACCAAAGGGCTGCAGAAAAAGCGAATTTCGTCAAAGGTCGCTAAAAAAACGCAACGTTCTGTTTAGAAAACAACACACACAAAAATATTTATATTTATTATTAAAAGTATACTTCTTAATCTGAAATAATATACTGAACTAACTTTTGAAAAATTGGGTTTAACCCGAACCCAACTTGCAGGAATCTACACTCAGCCTGACATCAGCCCGAACCAAAAACAGAAATTCATTTAACAACCCCCTTTTTAAGGACCCATGATATTTGTTTGAAGGTTAAAAAAAGTTGTATAAAAGCTTAACTTTCTTCCTTTTTTAAATAAAAAACATTTTGCACAAACTATTCTGAGTTGTTTATTTAAATTGCTTCAATGGTATTTTGTCATGTCTGTATTAATGTAACTCTTTAAATAGCACGTAAAATAAAATTGAGTTTTAAATAATTTTTCCCTCCCTCCCAAATAGCTTAACTCCCCTCATCATTTTTTAATGTTATTTTATATAAAGTTATTTCATACATGTGTATAATAATGATATTTTATTAATTTCTTCTCTTCATTTATATCAGTAAAATATGGGAATAATAAATATATAAGGGAACGTCCATTGTTACTCTTGTGACCATTGGTTTTTTACAAATACTTGCAATTATTTTACTATAAAATATGATTAAGATAAAAAAGTGATATAACTAGTGAAATATTATTGTGCTCCACTTATTTAATATATATATAATTTGAAATAAAAAGCATTTTGCTTGTCTATATAATAAATCAATGTCACAAGAGTAACAAAATTTCAATTTAATATATAAACAAATAAAATGCTTTTTGTTGCCAACTAGATATATATTACCAGAGTGGAACACAATGATATTTAATTGGTTATATCAATTTTTATCTGAAATATATTTTATAATAAAATAATTGCAAGTATTAATGAAAAATTGCTCTGATTGTCACAAGAGTAACGAATGGGCATTCCCATAACCATATCTATATATCATTGCAGATGTATAAAAAGAAAAACAAAGAAAGAAATGCGAAAATAAATATTCGGAGGGGGGAGGGGGGGGGTTTAGAAATGATAACGTATGATACCGTTAGGGGAGGAGAGGGAGGGGTCCAGAATTACCAAAAAGTTGATAACGTTATATTTGCTCAGCCCTTGATGGCCTTATTTCGTTAAAAAAAAAAAAAAAAAAAAAAACCAAACAAACTTATATTTAAAATACAAGGTCGTTTTTCCCGACAGTCCATGACAGGAAACTTCTCCATCAATTTATTACACTTTGGTTTTAAGCGAAATATTTTAGTCTATAGATGGACCAAATAAAATTTTTGTTACCGTAATTCATATTAATTAGAGATAAGTAATGTGCATGATTTATAGTTTCCCTTTTTTTAACCTATTCCGCATTCTTCGCGTTCGAATAGTGCACACGATTAATGGGAAACCAATTAGTTCATTCTTCATTTATTTATTTTTCTGACATTTAAAATTTTAATTAAAAAAATCTCATTTATTTATTTATTTATTTATTTATTTATTTATCGCCACAAAATGTTATAAGATTCATTCGTTACATATAAAATTTTATGTTTCCAAGTATTTCCCCGCGACTAGTCAAAATACAGAAAGGTTCGCTAAGTAAAGCAATTCAAAATATATTAGCAATTTGTGGTACGCAATCTATGCAATACATTATTTAATGAGTGGCACTAAAGCGTTTTCATGCGCTGTTAAAAAAATTTTATCAGCACGCCAAAAAAGTACAACAATGGTCAACGATGGAGTGCGGATTGTTCGCAGAAACCTATGCTTGTAGGTGAAAACAAACATGATTCGAAAAGAAACATTGAGCATGAGATTCTAAAAATAAGAGTTCCAAAATTGAAAAGAGTGGCCACAAATATGCAAAAACGCGTACGGTTTTGTATCCGAGAAAAAGGGTCACATTTCCAATATATCTTTGGTAAAAAATTTAATTTTCGCCCAGTTTTGTGTCTCAGTATTGTTACTCTTTCAATTTAGTTCATGTTTGTAATTTGAATCATGTTTGTACTCGTAATTTAGTAAAAAAAATATTTTTCAAGGGTAGCCTGACTTTTCGATCACCCTGTATAATTGAGTTCCATTACCTGCGGTGTATTCTGTTGAGCAAATAGCAGACCAAATGCTATTGTGAGTAAGGGACACTTTTTCACTCAGCTGGAAAATTTTCAATTTTTAAAAATAATGGTCTCAAACATATCCGAATATGAATTTTTGTCCATAATATTAACACTAATAAAAGTTTTTAACGAAATGTGAAATAGTCTGCTAGACTGCCCTTTCTTTGTGTGAAATGTAAGGAAATCTCGAAAAAAGGAAGATGTGCTTACCATCCCTATCCAAACAGAACTGAATTAGTACATGCTCCATATTTGGAGATTATATTTGAAGGCATATTTTTCAGATGATATTGCGAATAAGGGACACCTTTTTCCTCAGATGGAAAAATTTCAACTAATAGAAATAATGGTCTCAAACATAACCGAATATGAATTTTTGTCTATAACATTCATGCTCATATTCACCATCTACTGCAACCTAGAAAACCTCGATCGAACGCTCCAGTGAAATTCACCATAAGATTTGATTGGACATTACCAAGGAAACGTCCAATCAGGATTAAAGGTGCATACTGTTTAAGCGTTCGACTAAGGTTTTCTGTATAACTCGGGATCGAAGTAGTTGGTGAATATGGGTGTAAGAGTAAAAAATACCTAACATTCTTATTCAAACAGCGCTAAATTAGTATATACTCCATATTTGAAAATGTAATTGCAGGTCCTATGGTCTCATTTAGCGAAATGCTGTACGTTTTCATCACTTTCCAATATATCATCACATTTCACACAAAGTCGGTCGAAAATTGTTTCAAATATCTTTATTTTCGTTCAAGTTGTGAAAGATAATTATGTGGACTGGAATGAGAGACATCGTTTAAGGCTGTAAATCATTCAACTTCAGAATTAATATTAAATGTAAGGGCGTAGAATGAATTCGTATATTTAAAATATCTCCCCGGGATATTAATATTTTTTATTTCTTTTTTCTATGCACTTTTCTTAAAGGATGTCTCTTTTTACTTTCTTCTATCTTTACAAGAAGAAAGTATTGGTTTCATGAAAATTTTTGAATTCCAGTTTTCGACGGATTTACACGTTTTATGGGTCAGAGATTCCAAAAAACATGTTTTTACAAAATGTCTGTCTGTGAGTCTGTCTGTCCGTCCGTCTGCCTGTCTGTCTGTAAGTGACACAAATTTTTTGGGCATTCTATCTCAAGAACTAATGCGCGGAATTTAATAAAAATTTATATTCAGGTAGTCCCTGATATAGGTTAGTGCTGCTTAGTTTTTGGTGTAAATCGCCCTAGAGGTGGCACTGTTATGTAGCATTTTGCAGGATTTCCGCAAAAGCTCTATCTCAAGAACTAATCCACGGATTTTTATAAAACTTCAGATTCCGTTAGTCCTGAACATGAATGGATGCTGTTTACGTTTTGGTGTAAATCGCCCAACAGGTGGCGCTGCTATGCTGCATTTTGCAGGATTTGCACTATTTTCGCAGTAGCTCTATCTCAAGAACTAATGCACACATTTTCATCAAACTTCGGATTTAGTTAGTCCTTTATATGAAATAATGCTAACTACGTGTTGGTGTAAATCACCCAATAGGTGGCGCTGCTGTGTCGCATTTTGAACTATTTCCTCAATAGCTCTATCTCAAGAACTAATGGACGAATTTTCATCAAACTTGAGATTTAAGTATAACTTGATTAATATTGCTGCTGATTATGTGTTGTTGCAAATCGCTCAACAGGTGGCGCTTCTATGTTGCATTTGTCATGATTTGCGCAATACCTCTATCTCAAGAACTAATGCACGAATTTTCCTCAAACTTCATATTCAGTTACACGTTGACATAAGTTGATGATAATTAGGCTCTGGTGTAAATAACTCAATAGGTGGCGCTGCTATGCTGCATTTTGCTGGATTTACACGATTTCAGCGACAATCATACCTCAAGAACTAATGCACGGAATTTCATATTTTTAGAATTCTCATGATGAGCACAGATTGCCATTTAATTTGGCACCGAGATAGTGAATTTTGAAGTATTGACATGTATAAGATAGAAGAAAGTTTTGTGATGGCCATAACATACTGCATAGAATTAATGTTAAATGTAAGGGCGTAGAATGCATTCGTACATTTAAAATATCTCCCCGGGATATTAATATTTTTTATTTCTTTTTTCTATGCACTTTTCTTAAAAGATGTCTCTTTTTTTCTTAGTTGTCATAATATTTCTGAAATATATACTGAATTTTATGTGAAGTGTTGAAATCACACTCGGAAGATCGTCAGCTTTTAATACTTAAAATATTAAATTAAGCATAGATTTTAGAAATATCTTGAGAACTAAGAAAGATTAGTCGGGTGTACCAATTCTGAAACTTTCTTTTTACCTCATACATGTTAACACTTCATATTTGTTCAAAATTAAATGACAATCTATGCTAATCGTGAAGAATCTAAAGGTATAGATTTGTTGAATTGTGTGCATTGAGAAAAGAGACATAAGCGCATTTTTAAAACAAATCGTTGAATTTTGGAACCCACCATCTCATGTTTGCAATCAAAATTTCAAACCAAAGAGCATAAAAGCAACAGCTGTCGGCAGTTTACACCTAAGCCTAAACTCTCAGAAAAAAACTGTAAATTTATGAACGTTTGCCCTTCAATTTTCACGGGCAACAGACTTATTTGATGAAAAATGATCTGATCCATTAAATGCGGCCTTATCACTTAGATACTTAGAACATTGAGGGCAATCCACATATTTTTACAGTTCTAGCCTATCTGTTAGCAAAAATACGGATTGGTAATTGGTTATGGATTTTCTTTTCTTTTTTTTTTACGGGGTATGACTGGAGTCTCTGGTGCCGACCTCTGCCCGTAATTTTATGGGGATATTTTTTTGGGTGTAATAAGAATCTGTGTATTGGAAAATGCAACAGAATATGTTTAACTGAATTCCATGCGTTTGTTTTTGAGATATAGCTATCGCGAAAATCGGGAAAAATGCAGCATAACAGCTCCACCTCTTATATGATATACACGAAAACCTAATCCGTACCAAATTACATCAAGGTCTAACAGAATAGGAAGTTTGATGAAATTCTGTGAAATAGTTCTTGAGCTCTTACTATCACTAAAATCGTGTAAATCCTGAAAAATGCAACATAGCAGAGCCAACTGTTGGGCAATTTACATCAAACCCTAATCAGGAAAAACTTATGTCATAATCTAACTTAATTTGAAGTTTTTATCGAATCAATGAGAATCCGTGCATTAGTTCTGGAGATAGAGCTTTTTCGAAATTGTGAAAAATGCAGCATAGCCGCGTAACCTAGTGGGCGACACACCTAAAACTAATCCGCACCATTTTACATAAATGTATAATATTATCTGAAGTTTGATGAAAATTTGAACATTAGTTCTTGAGATGGAGATATTGCGGAAATCCTAAAAAATGTAACATAGCAGCTCCACTTGTTGGGCGAACTAATCTGCACCAATTTATTACAAGGTATAACTGTGGTGACAAGAGTTCTGAACTCTGGACAGCAAGCCAGGCATATTTTTAATTGGGGCTCACGAAGTGAAACACCAACTTCCAAGATATCATTTTTTATGATCTTTACACTTTCTATTTTGAGAAAAGAGCAGATGTAGTTCAGTTTCCGGTGTGGTCGGAATGCAGTAAAAAATGAAGCTGCTCATATATCTTGCAGGTCAAAAGGATCGGGCGAAAAAATGGTCTTCTTATGCTTAAACAATTGGCAGACGGCAGATTCATTTATTATGTTTATAATAATATCTTGTTTCTTCAATTTTTATTAATCAAGAAACATCAAAATTTTCTCATTAATTTAGTAAAAAAGCAAATTGGACTCTTATTAAAATCCTAGATACCGAAATCCCTTTATTGTATTTTATAATGTATGCTTCGAATCTGAGCGTCGATCCCCACATAACCGGTATGGTGAAAATCTATACATTAGTTCTTGAGATACAGCTGTTGCAGAAATCGTGAAAAATGCAGCATAGCAGTGCCACCTTTTGGGCGATTTACAATAAAAACTAATCAAGGCCAATTTATATCACGGTATAACTGAATCTAAATTTTAATAAATTCCGTTCATTAGTTCCTGAGATAGAGCGCTTAAAATTTTTTGCCACATACAGACAGACATTTTCTAAAAGCAGTCAAATCGTGTTCAGGACCTTCTAAAACGTACAAATCCATCAAAAACCAGAAGTCGAATTTTTTCCCGATTACAATAATTTCTTCTTGTAAAATTAGAAAAAGTAAAAAGAGACATTCTTTAAGAAAAGTGCACAGAAAAAATAAGTTAAAAATATTAATTTTCCGAGAAGATATTTTAAATATGCAAATGCATGCTACGCCCATACACTGTAAAACAAATTCCGTTAAAATACGGAAATTGTACTGGCAATCGAGACGCCAGTACTATTTCCGTATTTTAAAGGCATTTTCTTTCGTAAATTCCAGAAAAATTCCGTTTTTTCACAAAATTCACGGAAAAAAATTCTGTCAAAATACGGGAATAGTACTGACGTCTCGATTGCAAGTACAATTTTCGTATTTTAATGGAATTTTTTTTACAGTCTACGTTTAACATTAGCGAGGGGCATTCGGAAGTTGACTTAACAGCTTTAAGTAAAAAATTGCATTACGACACTGGTAAAAAAAAATTGTTTGATTTGATGTGCAATCAACACTTCTCAAAGTTTTCCATCCTCTTCTGATGAATCCTGTATATCTGAATTGGTAATGCACATTTAAAGTTTTTCAATCTCTTCTGAACAATCCTGTATATCTGAATTGGTAATGCACAATTCGCTTTAGCGTTCATTGTACGGTATTCTAACAAAGTTTTTCGATTACTTATTATATTACTCTCATTATACACGTTCTCTAAAGTCAATGTATACGGGAACACGGCAAAGGTATTTCAATGGTAAAATAACTTAGCGATAAATTAGGAAGGGAAAGATTCATTACAGCAAAGCCTATCCTTTAGAATTCTATTCTAACCACAAAAGGATGCAATTACACGTCTACATTGTTTCGGAAATACTTCGTAGGGAATCAATTCAATTGTGCATAATTTAAGTAATGGGTTTCCGCGAATGAATGGTCCTTCCGGGACGCCAATACCCAACGGTGCAGCATCACACAATGGACTTCATTTCATTTTAAAGTGTTCTCAAAATTACAACTAATTCATCAAATAAATTTTTCGATTTAATTGGTAATGGATGCGTATTGTATTAGTAAAAGTGATGTCTCAGAGATATCTAGGAGGAAACATTGTTTAAATACATTGTTGATAATTTTTATTGATACGTAATAAAATACAATATGCGTTCGAAAAAAAAAATAAAAACTAAATTTAAATAAAGGAGTTTGAATTATTTTCAAAGATTTTTAACGTTAATATCGTTTAAATTTTAACAAAAAATTTATTGGAAATATCAAACAAAACCTTAAAACACGTCGGATAACCCGACTTAAGCATCGAATTCTGTAGGCTTCATTATTATTATTTTCTTTTTATCTGTGATTGGGATTCGAGCGCAGTTGACTCATTATTTTCTTTCTTTCTTTTTTTTTCTTTTTTTATTGATGCGTTCAGGACTGGGATAAAACGACATGATTCCGTATTCTAGTAAAAATTTGATTCTTGCTGTATGGGTTCAAGTACATCCATTTTTTAAAAAACAGGAAAGAAAATTATGCGTCGAATATATATTAAGAAATACTTTCCAACACATCCAAAATACCGTAATAAAACTTCACCGTTTAAAGCACTGAAAGATGATGTCTAAGATGATGTCAATTGAAAAACCCAATTTCAGCAATCACCATCTATATTCGGAAAAGTATCCGAATTCTTCCGTGAAGCCCTGTATATGAATTATAGATTTGTATGCGTTCTACATCATATGTTCAATTCAGTTAAGGAACGCATAATACAGTTGAAAAATTACCTACAGCAATTTTCATCAATAAGCAGAGCAGAAAAATACACTAATTCTTTTGAGTAGCTCTGTATAGGATCTATAGAATTTATATACAAGGAGTAATAGGTAGAAAATCGGTAAAATTTAAAAACGCACTTCCAGCAATTATTGTTCACAGACAGTACTGTAACCAAATTATTTTGTGTGCCCCTGTAAATGAAAGATAAAAGCAATGGACACACTATTCTATAGTAAGCATCTTGTAATGCACCTAAGTTATGTATATAATTCCCAATATGTTTAAAATAGTATATCATTAAAACTGATAAAGGTTTTTCTCTTTAGATCATAATGTTACGGAGTTCTTTTGAGTTCTCTGTAAATGCTACAAACTTCATTTTCAACACCAAACATCCCATGGTAAACTTCAATAACATATATCAATTATATTGCAATCGGAGTATATTTACGTGACGTAGACTGCGGAGGGACCAAATTTATAAATACGTTTCAATTATACTTTTAGTTTTCCAATCTATTCTGATCAATATTGTATATCTAAATTAAAAATGCCCCATTCGCTTTAGTAATTATAGTAAATTATAGGTTACTATTAGTAACTATACGGTATTCTAACAATGTTTTTCGACCACTTATTATATTATTCTCATTATACTCGTTCTCTAAAGTCAATGTATACGGGAACACGGCAAAGGTATTTCAATGGCATAATAACTTAGCGATAAATTAGGAAGGGAAAGATTCATTACAGCAAAGCCTATCCTTTAGAATTCTATTCTAACCACAAAAGGATGCAATTACACGTCTACATCGTTTCGGAAATAGTTCGTCGGAATCAATTCAATTGTGCATAATATAGGTTTCCGCAAATGAATAGTCCTTCAGGACGTCAATAGCGAACGGTGCAGCATCACACAATGGACTTCATTTCATTTTAAAGTGTTCTCAAAATTACAACTAATTCATCAAATAAATTTTTCGATTTAATTGGTAATGGATGCGTATTGTATTAGTAAAAGTGATGTCTCAGAGAAATGTAGGAGGAAACATTGTTTAAATACAGTATTGATAATTTTTATCAATACATAATGAAATACGTGTTCGCTCACAAAAAAAAAAAAAAAAAAAAAAAAAAAAAATGTTTGTTTTGCTGTGCATCAGCACTTCTCAAAGTTTTCCAATCTCTTCTGATCAACCCTGTATGTCTGAATTGGTAATGCACAATTCTCTTTAGCGTTCATTATACGGTATTCTAACAATGTTTTTCGAGAATTTATTATATGTCTCTCATTATACTCGTTCTCTAAAGTCAATGTATACGGGAACAAGGCATATGTATTTCAATGGCAAAATAACTTAGCGATTAATTAGGAAGGGAAAGACTCATTACGGTAAAGCCTATCCTTTAGAATTCTATTCCAACCACAAAATTATGCAATTACGCGTCTACATTGTTTCGGAAATAGTTCGTAGGGAATCAATTCAATTGTGTATAATATAAGTTAAAGTGTTTCCGCAACTGAATGGTCCTTCCGGGACGTGAATAGCGAACGGTGGAGCACCACACAATGGACTTCATTTCATTTTAAAGTGTTCTCAAAATTACAACCAATTTATCAAATAAATTCTTCGATTTAATTGGTAATTTACGCTTGATACTATTGTGTTCATATAAGTGAAATTTTAGAGAAATGTAGGAAGAAACGTTGTTGATAATTTTTATAGATACGTAACAAAATACAGTATGTGTTCGCTTAAAAAAAAAAAATCTAAATTTAAATAAATGACTTTAACGTTATTATTGTATTGATTTTATTAAAATATTTATTAGAAATATCAGATAAAGCTCTAAAACACTTCGGGTAACACGACCTGATTTTGAGATTCCCTAGGCTTTATTATTATTATTTTCTTTTTCATTGTGACTGGGTTTCGAGTGCAGTTGACACATTATTTTTTTATTGATGCGATCTGGGTGGGTTAAAACAAATTGCTTTTGCACTCTACTAAAGTTTTTATTCTTGCTGCATGGCTTCATCTACATCCAATTTTTAAAGAACAAGAAAGAAAATTAGGCGTCGAGCATAGATTACGAAACACTTTCCAACACATTCAAAATACCGTAACGAAATGTCACCGTTTAATAAATTAAAAGATGTTGTCTCAGATGATGTCAATTGACAAACCCAATTTCACCAATCACCATGTATTTTCGTAAAGTTATCCGAATTTTTCCATGAAGCCCTGTATATCACCTATAGATTTGTATGTTTTCTACATCGTATGCAAAAATTTACTTCAGTTGGGAAACGTATAACACAGTTGAAAATTTACCTTCAGCAATTTTCGTCAATAAGCAGAAAAGTAGTCTAATTCATTTGAGCAGCTCCGTATATGATCTATAGAATTTAAATACAAAGAGTAATAGGTATAAAATCGGTAAAATTTAAAAACGCTTACTATAATTTAAAACGCACTTCCAGCAATTATTATTCATGGACAGTACTGTAACCAAATTATTTTATGTGCCCCTGTAAATGAAAGATAAAAGAAATGCACACCCTTTTCTATAGTAAGCATCTTGTAATGCACTTAAGTTACGTATATAATTCCCAATATGTTTAATGGGGTGGGATACCTTTGAACACGTCGAAAAAGTAAAAAAATATCACTATGTTCCAAGCTTTAAAACTTGTGTATAAGTCAAAAATAAAAATCAAACTTCATTTAAATATAATACTCACATTTAAATTTATATTTTAAAAAATATATATTCTTGTAAATTCTTAAATAATTATTGAAATGATAAGTTTAAAAATATATGATAATAAGAGAAAAAAAATCTTGTGCGCATGATAAAATCTGAAAAGATGCATATAAAGATGAAATTTTGGTGAAAATAAATACATAGTAGAATTACCTTTATATTAAAGGCAAAATATTTGTAAAAAATACTAAATAAATTAAAAAAATTAACAAAATATTAAAAATTTTCACTTTTTGAAAAGTATTTTCAAAGTACACAAACAGAAAAAAAATAAAATTTTCCAGTTTTCTGGTTTTAAGTGGTAGATAATACAGAAATGAATATCAGGTAAAAATTTCTTTTGATTGCCATGCATAGTTTTTTAGTAACACTGCGCGCAGTATCAACATTCATCATTTTGAATAAACGCAATGCAAAGTTTAATTATCCTATGTAGTCTTAATATGTAGTCATAATAAAACTGCCATAATTAGTAAACTAATGGGAATTTTTTAATGCGGTTTTTTGCATATTGTTCAGAAATAATTACGGAATCAAAATATGTCTTTAAAAAAAATCGAAAATTTTGATGGTTTAAAGGTAACCTACCACCTTAAAATGGTGTATCATTTAAACTGCAAAAGATTTTTCTCTTTAGATCATAATGTTTCGGCGTTCTTTTGAGTTCCCTGTAAATGCTACAAACTTCATTTTCAAAACCGAGCATGCCATGGTAAACTACAATAACATATATCAATTATATTGCAATCGGAGTATATTTACATGACGTAGAGAGAGGAGAGACAGACTGCCAGAGATACAAAATTTATAAATACTTTTCAATTATACTTTTAGTTTTCCAATCTCTTCTGATCAATCCTGTATATCTAAATTAGTAATGCACAATTCGCTTGGGTAATTATAGTAAATTATAGATAACTATTAGTAATTATACGGTATTCTAACAATGTTTTTCGATCACTTCTTATATGATTCTCATTATACTCGTTCTCTAAAGTCAACGTATACGGGAACACGGCAAAGGTATTTCAATGACAAAATAACTTAGCGATAAATTAGGAAGGGAAAGATTCATTACAGTAAAGCCTATCCTTTAGAATTCTATTCAAACCACAAAAGGATGCAATTACACGTCTACATCGTTTCGGAAATAGTTCGTAGGAATCAATTCAATTGTGCATAATATAAGTTAAAGGGTTTCAGCAAATGAATGGTCCTTCCGGGACGTCAGTAGCAAACGGTGCAGCATCACACAATGGACTTCATTTCATTTTAAAGTGTTCTCAAAATTACAATCAATTTATCAAATAAATTCTTCGATTTAGTTGGTAATGTATGCGTGGTACTATTGTATTAGTAAAAGTGATGTCTCAGACAAATGTACGAGGAAACATTGTTTAAATGTATTGGTAATTTTTATAGATACATAATGAAATACAATATGCGTTCGCTTAAAAAAAATAACTAAATTTAAATAAATGAGTTTGATATTTTTTTCTAAGATTTTTAACGTTAATATCATTTTGATTTTATCAAAACATTTGTTGGAAATATCAGAAAAAACCCTAAAACACGTCAAGTAACCCGACCTGACCTTCAAATTCTATATGCTTCATTAACATTATTTTCTTTTCAGCTGTGACTGGGGTGCAGTTGACTCATTATTTTCTGTCATTCTATTTTTATTGATGCGATCTGGACTGGGTGAAATTAAGTGATTCTGTATTCTAGTAAAAATTTGGTTCTCTCTGTATGGGTTCAAGTAGATCCAGTTTTTAAAGAACAGGAAAGAAAATTATGCGTGAAGCGTAGATTAAGTGATATATTCCAACACATACAAAATACCGTAAAAATACTTCGCCGTTTAATGAATTGAAAGATGATATCAATTGTAAAACCCAATTTCAGAAATCAACTTCTATAGTCGGAAAAGTATCTGAATTCTTCGTGCAGCCCTGTATATGAACTATAGATATGTATGTGTTCTACATCGTATTTTCATTTCAGTTGATAAATTTTCAACTGTATTATGCGTTTCCTTTCAGCAATTTTCGTTTATAAGCACAGGAGAAAAATGTTCTATTTTTTTGTGAAGATTGTTTTGATATATGATCTATAGAATTTATATACAAAGAGTAATAGGTAGAAAATCGATAAATTAAAAAACGCATAGTATAATTCAAAACGCACTTCCAGCAATTATTGTTCATAGACAGAAGGTACTGTAACCAAATTATTTTTTTGTGTCCCTGTAATTGAAATATAAAAGCAATGCACACCCTGTTCTATAATAAGCATCTTCTAATGCACCTAAGTTCAGTATATAATTTCCAATATATAATTATTAAATAAATTGAATAAATTGAAGGACTATTATTACGTCTTGAATTCAAACATATACAACAATAAGACAACAATAATAGATTATGACAATGCAAAAATTATTTGGCCACGCACTTATCCGCAAAAAAGTATAATTAGAGAATCTATAGAAATAGAATTGAGAATTGGAGATGTCTGTAATGAAGGTGTTTCTTACGGCATACATAAGTTGTGGTTGGATTTTTAGAAACAGAGTTTAACTCAAAATTAAAAAGATCTGACGCAATTACTGACATTGATAATCTGGTTTCTTAAAGTTTTTCTCTTCTTAGTTTGGATGGTTGGACTGCAGCTGTACAGATGGCGCTGTTTTGGGAGCGTGTTCAACTCAGTATGTTTATTTTTTACGATTACGGACTAATAAGTATTTTTCTCTCTTGGACTGAATCAAGACTCTGATGATGGCCACAGGGTGGCTGAAAATTGTCGGTTTTACACTTTTAAAATTCTATTTAATGTTTTGAAAGTGTTAACTTTTATGTGTATTATACGTCTTTTAGAAAATATTTTTAATTATATTTGTGCTGTCAATTTCCAATATGTATGAAATAGCGTATCATTAAAAGTGCAAAAGATTTTTTTCTTCAGTCCATAATTTTACTGAATTCTTTTGAGCTCTCTGTAAATGCTACAAACTTTATTTTCCATACCGAACATGGCATGGTAAACTTCAATGACATATATCAATTTAATTCCACCCCTTGTATATTTACGTGTCTTAGAGAGGGGGGGACAGACAGACCAAATTTATAAGAACTTTTCAAGTATAATTCATTAATTTAACACAGTTATTTTTATTTGTATATAACTAAACCGTGTAGTAATTTTCCTACTGAATGAACAGGTATCCAGTTCCGAATTTGAACCAGGAACCTTTGGTTTAAGCTGCCAACGGTGTACCAACTGTCGTATCCTGGACATATCTGGTGGGCACAATTCACGCAGGCAACCATCTGATAAGGACATCTGGTATGTACAACATACCAGATGGCTGAAAAAGCCCAACAGAATAAATCGCAAATAATGGAATAAACAAACTCATTTTAGTATTTTACATAAGTTGACAAACTAAGACAAGGTTTCTTTTTCTTTCGAAAAGCTCACTGCTGAAATAATAATAATAATAATAATAATAATAATAAAACGCCAGAATATATATAACAAACTGCTATTAAGCTAAAAATTACTAAAAGTGATAAAAATACTCTTAAAAGATGTATAAATACCTTTATTCATATCGACATATGTTTCATCGCTTAAGGGTATATTCGAAAAAAAAAAAAAATTCCACTCTCAACAGCTCGAAATTTTCTGAGACATTTTCAGACTCATTTTTAGAAGTAAAAACATGAAACTTGGTGAGGTGATTTTTGAAGAGATGTATAAGAGGGCGTGTGATTTCATTTTTCGCTCAATTAATTAGAATTTGATTTTTAAACAATTATTTTCTCAGTATGACAATTTTTTTCATTCCCCGATCTCCCGCTTCAGAAAATTCGTTTCAAAACGCCAACTTTGACAACACTTTTTTACAATATTTTCTTAATTTATCATAAAATCGAAAACCACGGTACATTATCTAGTTTCTAGATAAGAGAATTTCGTAATTTGATGCCTTTGAGAGCAAAAATTAATTTTAAAATGTAACAGAAAATAAGCAGTTTGGATTGGAATACACCCTTAAACGGTGGCATTCTCCAGATATTAAATCCATCAAGATTTTTTTACCAGCTTTTATCAGGGAATCAATAGGCATCTTTTCAAACAGTGGGAATATTTGCAATTATTCAGGCTCCATTGAGTTACCTAAAATTTGAAAGATATGCTCTGCAGAATATGAAACATTAGTAGAAATTAATTCACGTTTATAATTATCCATTTTTATTTTATTTTATGTTATGTTTGCACCTGTTTTTCATTATGCACATGGTCTCGTGACATTATTTGCAAATTTCTTGTTTAAAAATTTTGCTAAAATATTTGTATTAACAAATATCTTGAGAATGTCACCGTATGAGCAACGAAACATATAAAGTTATTTATATGCCTTTTAAGCGTATTTTTATCGCTTTTAGCCATTTTAGCTTAGAGAGATTGGTTTTAAGTATATTTTCAAATATAATTTTATAATCTGCTATTGTAAATTTAATTTTCTAAACTTTATTTTCTACTCCAAAATTTCTATTATTTTTTCACCCACCTACTTTTCTAATGCTTAGGCCGTTGCCTTCTAGACAAAAAGGTGCAGCGTTCGAATCCATACACAGGAATGGATGTTTGTAGTAGGTTGAATTGAACTCTAAACAGAGGTCCCGGCCTGTTCAGACTTTGTCTGAGATGACCTTAGCGCCTGCAACCGTGATTTTTAATTTTTTATAAATCATACTTTCATTTTGCCCTTCTAAATTCCTCTGAAAATTATCCTTTTATTTGTTCTCTAGAGAAATGACAAAATATTGCTCTTAAGAGGCCACTTTAGTAACGGGAAAAAAGGAAAGCTCTAATGTTAAGTCTATGGGGCGTTATTTTCAAATTTCTCGCTTTGATTTTAATATTGTTGAATGGGTTTTTTTGCATAGGATAACTCAGGACAATCTACAACCGATCTAGTTTTTACTTTTTCGATTTCGGTTTCAGATTTTTTTTTTATTACTTTCATTTTCGGAACTGGTTAAAACCGGTTCTGAAATTCAAACTATCCCAATATAATATAAAAAATCTATAACCAAAATCTAAAATCGAAAAAGTAAAAACTAGCCCGGTTGTTGATCGTCCTCAGCTAGCTTATGCAAAAACAAAATATTTAAAAATACTAAAATCAAACTGCGAAATTTGAAAATAAACCCCTTATAGACTTTACATTAGGGTTCGAGTTTATCCGCGTGACTAGTATGGCCTCTTAAAATATGTGTGTGAAAATTAAAGTAAAAGAGTCGCATATACTGCAAAATATACGAAATATTATGTAAACGAAAAAAGTAAAAGGGTTGGGTCTTATATGACCTCATGAACCCGTGAGAGTTAAACAGCTGAAAATGTTTTTGATATAATAGTTTAAATGTTAGAAAATCTAACATTTATGAAATTTTAAACAGTACGATTTGTTTAAAAATGACTAAAGACAGTGTGAGACGGAAATCTGGATGGAATGTTGTTTAATTAAATTGCATCTGAAGCGCATATAGGGGAGAGTAACCATATTTGGGCCGCCGCTTTATTTGGACCGTTGTCATTCTGCCGTTAATTACAGGAAGAGACTCCATCTACCGCAGAAATCCTACTCATCAGAATGACGTCACTCATGATTAGAAGAAGCAGCCACCTACCACGTGCTGTTTTCAGACAATTTAAAAAACCTAATGTTAGCTTTTGGATCTAATTTTTTCCTACTGAACGTAAGTGAATATTTTAAAACTAAAGTAAGTTGTTATGTTTTCATTTACACATATGAATTCATCTGTCTGTGTTTATTGCGCATATTTTTCACGCGGATTTGTTTGATTTCGTTTTTGTTCTTAGTCTTGAAATTAACTGTTTTAAAAAATGGCGCAGTTGCCGTAATTGGGACAATTTAAGTTGCTTAAATTGGACCAGATATGCGATCATAAATTTGAAAAGTAAGTAACAAATTTCGAAGACGGGTCACTTTGTACACTATTTTTTTTATCTATCTATACTCATATTATAAAGAGGTAAAAATTGTTTATTTGTAGGAGGTAAGCTCTGGAACTACCGAACCGATTCCAAAAGTAATGGTATCAAAATGATGGTGTTAGTCCAACTTAGAACATAGGCTATATTTTATGTCGGTGCCACTACCCCAAAGGGGGTGCAGGAGCAAAAAACGTTCTAATAATGCAATTTTTGTGTTATGGAAGGGCCTAGAATCATGGAATTTGGAATGGTACTTACTTATAAGTTATAAATATAATCTAAGAACATTTTCTAAACAATTCGAAATTTAAAAGGGGTGAAAATGCGCAAAAAGCGTTCTAAAAAACGTTCTAAATGGGGGTTTCTACACAATCTCAGGAAATACCAAACCGATTTAAAAAATAATGGTGTCAAAATGATGGTGACAACCCTTGCTCCAAGATAGGCTATATTTTATGTCGGTGCCACTACCCCTAAGGGGTTGCAGGAGTAAAAAACGTTCTAAATTACGGATTTTGCGTTACTGAAGGGCCTAGAAATATGAAAATTTAAATATTAGTTACTTATTAGATATAAAGGTTTTCTAAGTACAGTTCTTAAAAAATTCGAAATGTAAAAGGGGTGAAAATGTGCGAAAAGCGTTCTAAATAACGTTCTAAATGGATTTTTCTACACAATCTCAGGAAATACCGAACCGATTTAAAAAATAATGGTGTCAAAATGATGGTGACAACACTTGCTCTAACATACGCTATGTTTTATGTCGGGGCCACTATCCCAAAGTGGGTGCAGGAGCAAAAAACGTTCTAAATTACGGTTTTTACGTTACTGAAGGGCGTAGTAATATGAAATTTGAAATATTAGTCGTTTATTAGATATAAAGGATTTCTAAGAACAGTTCATAAAAAATTCGAAATTTCAAAGAGGTGAAAATGCACAAAAAGCGTTCTAAAAAACGTTCTAAATGGTGGTTTCTACACAATTTCTGGAAATACCAAACCGATTTAAAAAATAATGGTGTCAAAAGGATGGTGACAACCCTTGCTCCAAGATAGGCCATATTTCATGTCGGTTCCACTACCCCAAAGGGGTGCAGGAGCAAAAAACTGTCTAAAAATGGAATTTTTGCATTACTGAAGGGCTTAGACATATGAGATTTGAAATATTAGTTACTTATTAGATATAAAGGATTTCTAAGAACAGTTCATAAAACATTCGAAATTTAAAAGGGGTGATAATACGCGAAGTGGGTTCTAAAAAACATTCTAAATGGTGATTTCTACTCTATTCTGGGAAGTACGAAATCGATTTAAAATGTATTGGTTGTAAATTGATGGTGACAGACCTTGTTCTAACATGGCTCTGTTTTCTTTTTGCATCACTACCACACTGGGGTTTCAGGAGAAAAAAACGTTCTAAATTGCGGTTTTGTGCTATGGAAGGGCCTAGAATCATAAAATTTGGAATGGTAGTTACTTATAAGATATCAATGATCTCTAAGAACATTTCCTAAAAAAAAAAAAAAAAAAAAAAAATCGAAATTTAAAGAGAGTGAAAATGCGCGAAAAGCGTTGTAAAAAACATTCTAAATTGCGATTTCTATGCAACGTCAGGAAGTACTGAACCGATTTCAAATATAATGGTGTAAAAATGATGATGACAGCTCTTGCTCCAAGATAGGCTATATTTTATGTCTGTTTCCACTACCCCAGAGAAGATGCAGGAACTAAAAACGTTCTAAAAATGCGATTTTTGAATTATGGAAGTAACTAGATTCATGAAATTTTGCATGGTAGATATTTATCAGATATAAATGATCTCTAAGAACATTTCTTTAAAAATTTGAAATTTAAAAAAGGATGAAAATGCGCGAAAAGCATTCTTAAAACGTACATTTAGAACGATTTGTGAGCAATCTCAGGAAGAATCGAACTCATTTCAAAAGTAATGCAGGCAAATTGATGCTAACATAGACGCTATTTCATGTCGGTTTCATTATCATCTGGAGGTTGGCGGAGCAAAAAACGTTCTAAATTTCGATTTTTGTGATCAGTAGGGGCTAGCAACTTTAAATTAGGCAAGGTACATATTTATCAGATATAAATGATCTTTAAGTACAGATTCGAAAAAATTCGAAACTTAAAACGGGTGAAAATTAACGAAAAGCATTCTAAAAACGTTGTAAAAACGTTCTAAATTGCGATTTCTACTCAATCTCATGAAATACCAAACCTATTTCAAAAGTAATGATTGGAAATTGATAGTGACAGTCCCTGCTCCAACATAGGCTATATTTTATGTTGCTGTCACTACCATCTGGGGGTGCAAGAGCAAAACATGCTCTAATTTGCGTTTTTTGCATAACTGGGGGGTCTAACATTTTGAAATATGGCATGGTATTTACTTACAAGATGCAACTGCTTTCTAAGAACAGTCGAAAGAAAATTCAAATTTTAAAAGGATAAAGTGAGCGAAAAGCGTTCTGAAAACGTTCCAAATTACAATTTTTATGCAATTACTTATCAAATACCAAATCGATTTAAAAAATAATCATGACAAATTGTTGGTGATAGAACCTGCTCAAGCATAAGCTATATTTTTTGTCTGTGCCACTACCACCAGAGGGTTTCAGCAGCAAAAACTTTCTAAATTCCGATTTCTGTGACACTGAAGAGGCTAGAAACTTTTTATCATGTTAGTTACTTATAAAATATAAATGCACTCGATGGACATTCGAAAAAAATTCAAATTAAAAAGGGATGAAGCGAAGGGGAGGTGCGAAAAGCGTTTTAAAAACTCTTAAATTACGATTTCTATGCAATTTCAGGGAATATAAACCGATTATAAAAGTAATAATAGCGAATCAATGATAACAATCTCTGATCCTTAGAAGGCAAATTTTATGCGGATGATTCTACCACCTGGGGTTCACAGGAACAACAAAGTTCTAAAAAATGCCTTTAAAAGCTTTCTAAATTACGTTTCTGTGGAATATTAGGAAATAACAAACCGATTTCAAAATTAATATTGGCAAATTAATGGTGACAGTTCCTATTTCAACAATAGCCCTTTATGTTGAGAGAGGGGGTAGGACTTGTAATTTGACATGATGGTTAATTTTAAGATGTAAGACGATGGTTTCTAAAAAATTCAAAACTTCAAATGAATACTGAAATAAGCGTATTAATTGAGCATAAAAGTTTCAAAATATTTTCTAAATTATCATTTATTTTATTTCTTTTTATTAAGTCTAATTTCTGCCTAATGCAGTGTAATAATGAAGTTTAGTCAAACTATGTTTTAAATAGCAATTTTTGAATTATTTCTAAAAGTATAATTTCTTTTAATAAAAATTAGATATAAATATCACTTGGCATATTTCAAATATGACGCGAGCAAAGCCGCGGGGTTTGCTAGTATTTTATAATTGATTACTATCTCCATGCATGTTTTTTTTTTTTTTTTTTTTTTTTTTTTTTTGTATATCTGGATTAATTTTTTAAACACTTTAGGCCTACATAAATATAAAAATATTTTTACATGTCTATGCGATAAATTTTGTTTCCAATGTCTTTTATTTTGTATGTAATTGTATTCATTTTCTTTGAATTCTTTATTCCTAAGGCATATTTGATTTACAGAGTTGAATTCACACATTTTTCTCCTGCAGGATATTTGTGATCGAAGACTTTTTATAGTTTTGGAGGGTGGAATTATACTTTTTTACCATTAAAACGCATAAAATCTCAAATTTTGATGAAAATGTTGAAAAAGACATAGACAAACTGTCTGGAAGAAAAACACTCATGACAGCAAAAGCTGTTTAAAATATAGGAAAGAAAAAGCAGACAGTAAGTTGTGAAGAAATTGACCTGCAACAAGGCTGCAGCTGCAAATCCTCCCCAAAAGCAAAAAAATCATTAGAAGTGTTATTTCCCTTGCTAAATTCAGTTAAATCAAAGTACAGAGGGAGCCAAAAAACAGTTGTGTTAACATCATCGCCATATAAACTAAACCTTGGAATGAAAAAAAAAGACAAAAAAGAAGCTTTCACAGCACAAAAGCAATTGGAACTTCGAGTTTTAAAAAATAGGCGTAATGCAATTAGCAAGAAAATGGTTGAAGAGAAGAACTACAAACATAATGTAAATGAAACTTCTGTTGCAAAAAAAAGTCTGATAATTCAGAATCTAAATAGAAAATTCTAGACAGTGATAATTGGTTTTGCCTAATTTAGAAGAAAAATAAAATAGCAGAAATGATTCAGTGTTCAGATTGCCATATACGGTTACATGTTGTGTGTGCTGGAAAACAAAAACAATAAACAAAATTCATGTATAAGCTTTGCATCACTCCTTACATGATATATAAGTAACTGACAATTAGTTCCATAATTTCTATTCTTAATTACTGATAACTTTGATTTATATTTTGAACACATTTTGATTTAAAACAGTTACTATTATTTTCAGATATTTGATTTCATTATATTTCATTGCTGTTATTTTGTTTGATTGTTTCATTAATCGCAAACTGTGATTTTGATCAAATTAGTTATATTCCCTAGTCATTAGAACAACCTGATATTATTTGGTCCAATTTAGGAGACTGGGGGTCCAACTTAGGCGACCAGTTGCTGAATTCGAACTTCTTTTGACAAATTCTTCAAATTAAAACAAAATTTAAGATTTTCAAAAAGAAATTGATCTAAATATTTATTTAGTTAGTAGATGAATAGATTGCCACTGTGTAATGATCTTTTGCAGATATTCCAAACATTAAGTGAGTTACACCTGAAAATAAGTGAAATGGTCCAAATTGGGCTACTCTCCCCTATACATTAAATTCTGGAATTTCTTTTTTATTCAGAAATTCCGAATTCATAACGAAATTTTCGAAAGAAGAATTTTTACTTTCTGTAATCATAAAACGTCTGTCATAAAAAAAAGCAAAACTTACTATAGCTGAAAACGCTGAAAATGTTTTTGATACAGTGGTTTTAATGTCAGAAAAAAAAACAGCATTTGTAAAATTGTAACCAATACTGTTTGTTTAAATGTCAATAAAGGCAGTAAGAGAAATCTGCCTGGTATGTTGTTTAACAAATTTGCATTCCGAAGCACATATATGCGTCAAATTCAGAAATTTCTTTTTTTTTTATCCAGAAACTTCTAATCCATACCAGAAATTCCGAAAGAAGAATTATTACTTTATGTAATCACAAAACCTCTGTCATTAAAAAAAGTAAATTTATTATAGCGGAAAACGCTGAAAATGTTTTTGATACAATAGTTTAAATGTTAAAAGAAACAGCATTTAGGAAATTTTATGCATTACCCTTTGTTTAAATGTGAATAAAGACAGTGAGAGAAATCTACATGGAATGCTGTTTAAGCAATTTGCATCTGAAGCGCATATACGCGTCAAATTCGGGAATTTCTTTTTTATCAAGAAATCCTAAATCCATACCAAAAATTCCGAAAGAAGAATTTTTACTATATGTAATCACAAAATCTCTGACATTAAATTAAGCAAAAAATATTCTAGCTGAAAATGTTGAAAATGTCTTTGATAGTATAATAGTTTAACTATTAGAAAACCCAGCATTTATGAAATTTCACGCAGTACCATTTGTTTGAATGTGCGTAGACAGTGACAGAAATCTGCATGGGATGTTGTTTAACCAATTTGAATCCGAAATGGATATATGTGCAGATTCAAAAATTTCTTTTTTATCCAGAAATTCCTAATACATACAAGAAATTCTCAAAGAAGAATATTTACTTTATGTAATCACAAAATACCTGTCATGAAATAAAGCAAAATATTACTATTCAAAATTTCCAGTATGAATTCGGAATTTATGAATGAAAAAAGAAATTTCTGTAACACACATTTCATATGCAAATGGGTTAATGGAAGCTTATTCCAGGGTACCAGATATAAAATGAAAGCATTTTTAACGAAAATTGTATAGCTGTCTAATATAAAACATAGGTATGCAACGAGGGCTTAACATCAAGGAAAAGTAATCAATAAAAGTCAATAGAATCCATAAGTATTCAACAGCACAGAAAATTCTCTCTTCAAAATTTCAAGTTATTTAAGATGTTCTTAACCTAGAGGCATTTTTCTTATTTTAAAATGACTTCAATACAGTGAACATCTGATTATGTATGAATAAATATCCTGGGGGCATATTGTTTGAATTACTTTTTGAGGAGAATTTTTAAAGTAATCAACAAAGCATACTTTGAAAATTGATAATGTAAGGGATATAACTTTCATTACATTGTAGGTATCAATGAAGGTGCTTTAACCTCTCTAATTTTTTTTTTCTCGGGAAAAATTATCCGTTTGATTTATTTCGTATTTTTGGAAACAGCGTGAGGTATAAATATTCTACATAATATTTTACCAATTATTTTTGTAATTTAAAAAGTCTTTGAGAAAAAACGAGAGATAAATATTATTTCTGAGTTCTTTATTTCTAAGACTGATATTAATATCGCTTTCTTAATAATGATCATAGACTTTCATTTCTTACCAAAATAAAGTTACTTAACTTTAAGTGTAATAAACTAATATTAGTATAATAATATTATATACATGGTGTCCTTAATTAAAAGACCCTAATTTAAAGTTGTCTACAGACAAAACTATGGTTAATAATGTTGTGAAATTTTGTAAAAGACATGATAAAGAGATTGGAATTTGTCTAAGCTAAAAAGTATACAAATAACAATAGTTTAAAATTTCGCCAGCAGAGGGAGGTTTTTAATAAATTATACATTTAGCATTATGATAGTTTAGAAATTTTATTTACTGTTTGTCCATAATTAAACGACCCTATTTTAAAGTTGTCTACAGGCGAAACAATTGTTCAGAATGATGTGAAATTTTTTTGCCGGACATAATAAAAGTATGGAAATTTGTTTCAGCGAAAAAAAAATTAGGAGGTCGGTTAACGAATTACACATTTAGCATCTATTTACGATAGTTGAGCAAATTTTATTATAGCCAAATATGTTCTGCATAACTTTCATCATTTTCAGATACCATCTAGAATCGTAAGATAGCATGTTCAGCAGTTGAATGCAGTGTGTAGTTCTGGTAAATGCTAGGAACATGTCGTGAAATGCTGTCTTTAGAATAACGTTAAGTAAATAAATAAAATTTTTAAACTATCGTAATGCTAAATGTGTAATTTCTTAAAAATCGCCCTCTGGTAGTGAAATTTTGAACTACTTTTATTTACATTTTTTTAGCTTAAACAACTTCCTATCCTTTTATTATGACTTTAAAAAAATTTCACAACTTTATGAACAATAGCTTTGTCTGTAGACAACTACGGTCGTTTAATTTTGGACACCCTGTATAACACTAAAGAAATAATTGTTCTAGCACAAAAAAATTCTGTCCGTAATCTAAGGGTGCCAAGTAAGTGTTCGTAATAATTTTTGACAGATTAGATATAATCGATTTAAGTCAGGATAATTAGTGAGGTGTTAAATCTTTAATATAATTTGTTTCTCTTAGAAAATCTTTTTACAAAACAAACACTATATAAATTACATCAATTCACTATAAAATATGCCTTTGCCTATCATATATTTTCAGTCTACGCTATTTCATGTGCTATCTTACTTTTAGCAGAAAATGCTTATCACTTTTATTTTAAAAAAAATTGGGACTGAATTCTAATTTTTGATTATATATCCCTTTTAGGGTTCCGTACATAAAAAGTAAAAACGGAACCATTACAAGATCACTCCTGTGTCTGTCTGGCACAGTCATTTTACACGTAAACTATGGAACGTGGAAAGTTCAAATTGTGGGAAGTAATGAAGAATATGAACTCACATATTTACAGATTATTAAACATTCACAAATACACTTAGGAAAAATGTAGAGGGACTAATTAAGTTATTTGAAAAAATATATATTTTTTCCTTGTATATCGTGTGGGGTATCGTGTGAAAGCTTTCGTAATGCTGAACTCCAAAATATATTTCTTTTAATTTTAGGTATTATATTTTCAAATATATCGTCGAAAATAAAGTGTAACGCCCCCCCCCCCCCCCTTCTATTTCTGAATCTACTGAAACTAAAAGTATGAAAAAATTCGAAGTAGTAGACATTAACTTCCACCTTCCAGGGAAAATGTAGTGGTTACTCTAGGCCACATAATTTTTCAGAAAAGCGCATTCCTCCGTTACAAACAAATTTCGATTTTCGGGCGTTCAGCAAAGGTGTTGAGGAGTATTGGGGGTACCTATCGTAGCAGAAGTATAAAAGCATTGTTGATAATGATTTTCGAAAGAAATTGTCAGTAATTAGCCGAGATATTACCCTTAAGGACTCGGACGATTTGGACATACATAATGACAGGGACGCGTACTCTACGTACCATTGACTTTTAAAGCCTAAATAACACCTTTTAATCATATACCTGAGTAATTCAGTGCCCCGTACCAGTATAAAAGCAATAAACGTCAAATAGTTCGAAACGGACTAATTTAATTAGAATTAATCACATAAATACTGCGGGATTCGCATTGAGTTTGCATTGAGTAGATCTCTCAATACTCGTCCCGTGTATTTAAATGTTAATTAGAGACCTATTTGGAAAAACGCGGCACGGACCAAGGCGGCGTTGCAATTTTGAGACCTCCTTTCGAAGGGCGCTTTGCACAATGCCAAGTTTAAACATTGAACAAGGGTTTTGATTTAGCTACACTGTAAAAAGAAAAGATTATTATTACGCTGAATTTAGTTTTATGAAATGCCGAATGCAAATAAAAAAAAATCGAAATTTTTGACCCAAAGAAGTAGAACCTCCCCTTAAGTAAAGGTCAGACATAGTCCCAATATAATGAATACAGTTATGTGCTTATAACCGAACCTAATCACTTTGTGCGAGTTTTTAAAAACATAAGCTAAAATTTACAACGTTAAAATGCACAAATAGCCCTTACATTAAACCACATACGGCCATTTCAAGGATACCCGGATACCCGTCATCAGTGTTAAAAAAATAATAATAAATAAATAAATAAATAAATAAATAAATTAAAACGGGTTCAAGGAACTCCCTCAGCTATTGCTCCCAGTACTGCACTGTTAAAAATCTGCAGCAAACTGTCCAGCAATTGGACCGTTTTTATAAAAAAAAAAAATAATAAAAAATAAAAAAAAACTGTTACATAATCGTAATTTAACTATATTCTGACCATAATCTTATCAATAATACGGTCAGCTGCGCTTAATAATATGGCCAAGTAACAGTTATCGTTAACCCCTTCGGGAACGGCGGCTTTTACACAATTTTTTTTCGGGTGGGACCACTTTAAAAAAAAAAAAAAAATGTTATATTTACTTAAACAATTACGAAAATGCTCCGATTAAAGAGACTGCATATTGAGAATGCATATATGCACCCATGGTCCCGAACGGGTTAAAAAGGGTAAAATTGCTGGATAGATGGCTGAAATTTTTTAATAGTGTGGCGTGCGGGCTACCCCAGTACTACTCGGGGTACATATAGCCGAGGAGTTTCTTCGATTCCGTTTTCATTTTTAATCTTTTTTTTTTTTTTTTTTTTTTTTTTTTTCACATTCATGAAGGGGATCAGGAAATCCTTGAAACAGCCGTATGTTGTTTAACCCTTTATGTACTGCATTATGAATTCATGAAAATTTTGCCTTCTAAAGCAGTTTTCGTGAATTGTATAAACTACGTTAGAAGATTTACATAATCATTTAATAAATTTTAGAAGGATTTTAGAAGGATGGAGGATGATTAATTAAATTTGAATTTATAGGGATTTTGTACAATATTTATAACCCCGCTCAAATAGTAGTACAACTAGTATTTTGAAGAATTGGGAAATGTACAAATATAATTTTCTTACAATAGAAATATAGAATAATTTCCGAATTAAAAATGCCCGCCCCCCCCCCCCACCACCAACGCCAATAAAGCTGAAATGATGCAAAGGCAAAAGAAATCATCCTTTAAAAAATATTTTCGTTTTATGTAACCAATAATGATTTTAGAACAAGATAAAGTAATAAATCTATAACTCATTCTAAACTGTATTACAACTAATTGATGTATTAAAGGAATTTTATAACAAGTTATTTTAATGGTACTTATAAGTACCGTCAGTAGATAAAGGGTTAATGTAATGTTGGGGAATTTTGTGCATTTAAACGTTGTAAATTTTAGCTTATATCATATATGCTTGCTAATAGAACTTTTACTGTTATTTAAAATCCTACATTACTTCAATTATTTTTCTTATAATGTAACCTAAAAATAAATATCGAGAAAGCCATCATTTAATAGATTTACTTGAAATATCTCTGATTTCTAGTTTTTCTATCTATAACTCAATTTCAATTAGGTTTCGTAATGAATTTCCGATAGAAAACATATCGATTACTAGTATGAGTTTCATGTGATAGAACGTATCAAAAACTATCGCATGAGTTCGCTTATCTTTAATGTATTACCGAATAGATTTTATGTTAGTATGACATGTGTAATAACGATTGGAACTAAATTATTGAATAATTTATAGGAAAAAGATGAAATACTTTTACCTCTATTTATAATGTATAGCCAACTGCAAATATTCTAAACAGGCTTGAAATTTTTACATAGGAAATCAATGCAGATATGTTAAAAGATATTATTTTAAATGATGCTTTTAAATTCAGGATGATTCTTAAATATCTGGAAAAATAAAAGTGAAAAATTAGATTTGATACAGAAATAAATAGAAACCACATGCAACATAGGGTCGCAGTTTATTAATTTAATATAAAATGTAAAGTGCCTCATTCAAAATTCAGTCTGAATTTTCGTTCAGAAATTCGGTATTACAAATTATAGATGGCATTTGTAGGCTATACCGAATATTGTCAGGAGAATAATCGGAAATTTCCAGTGAATATGCGGAAAAAAGTATCTGACGTCCTAATTGGAGCAGAATAATTTAAACGAGAAAATGAGCAATCACTTTCATTAAAACAAATGTTTTTAATTTCACTTATTTTTTATATATGAAAAAGTTCCTGTTAAATCACACCAGAAATAATCAGTCAAATGTGAGTTTTACTATCACGCAAATTATTTCGTACAATAAAACCTTGTACAAATTTTAAACTTGGCATTGTGCCAAGCACGGTTTTTAAGGAGGTCGCAAAGTGCACCGCCGCCTAGGTCAGTGCCACTGTTTTCCAGATAGGTCTTCAATTAATACCTTGGCTAAATGCTGACAAATTTTTTATAAAAAAGATGAAAAATAATTATCAACAATCCTTCCATGATTCCGCGTCTATAGGTATCACCAGCGCCGCATCAACTATCCCGCTGAGCGCTCGCAAATTTGTGTGTAAGTTTGTGTGTAACAGAAAACTATGCGAACTCAAAAACTCAAAAATTATTTGACCTTACGTAATCGCTGTTGTTTTGTAGCAAGGTTTAAATAAACTACTACCACCTCTAATTTTTTTTTCATAATTTTAGTTTCAGTACATTCGGGAAAAAAATGGGGGACATATTTTTTTATTACATTTTTGACGATATCTCTGAAAAGATAATACGTAAAATTAAAACAAACAGATGCTTCAGTTCGGTGTTATACGATCTTTTGAACGATACCCCACATGATAAACGAAAAAAAATCGACTAGACTTAATTAGCCTTCCCCCTAAATTTTCCATAAAAAAAATTGTGAATGGCTAATAATCCATAAATATGTTTGTCAATGGCCTTTACGACTCTGCCAAGTTTAAACTTTCCACTTTCCGTAGTTTTCGAGATAAATGGCTGTGACAGACGGACAAATAGACGAGAGATCTTGGTATAATGTTTCCCTTTTTACTTTTTAAGTACCGAACCTAAAAAGCCAGCAAAAGTTTTATATTAACCTCTCAACAGTGTGGCTTGAAGTGGATTCGGGCAAGAACACTTTGCTTGCTTCGTTATTAAAAGCATTTTAATACCACTAATTTGTAATTGTAAATTTATCTTTATTGATTGTCAGATATTTTTCGATTAAGTAAGGTAAATATTTTAGTATGGAAAAAGTGGTGTCGAGCCCCATTTTTAATTTTTTTGTAAGAAAACAAATGTCACTGTTAAGGGGTTAAATTAAAAATTAAAAATATAATGTGCATGGAGTGAAAAAATGCCCTTCAATCGAAAAAGTTCTTTAACACTTTATATACTGGATTATGTTTTCATGAAAATTTTATCTTCTAAAACATTTTTCGTGAATTTTTTTAACTACATTAGAAGATTTACATAACCATTTAATAGATTTTAGAAGGATTTTTGAAGGATTGACGGATTTAGAAGGATTCACTTAAATTTGAATTTATAGCGATTTTGTGCAATATTTATAACCCGCCCAAATATTTTATTTTAAATATTTTTCTTAGTATTTTGTAGAATGAGGAAATGTACAAATATAATGTTATAACAAAAGAAATATAGAAATATTTCCGGATTGAAAAATTCTCCCTCCCCCCTCCCAATGCCAAGAAATCTAAAAAATGCAAAGGCAAAATAAGTCACCCTTTTAAAAATATTTTTGTTTTGTGTAAGCCATAATGCTTTTGGAACAAGATAAAATAATGTATCCATAACTCATTTTAAACTGTATTACAACTAATAGATGTATTAAAGGTATTTTATAACAATTTATTTTAATGGTACTTATAAGTAACGTTAGTAGATAAAGGGTTAACAGGGGCGATCAGAGAAATCGGTATAGTAAAAGAGTAAGCTTATTCATCGACGATATGCAATGACTGATATGAAAGGTACAAGAAACTAGCCAGGTTCAGATACGATCGATGATCCCGTGTACGAACCCGGACTCAGACTTGATTTTTGTAGTCTTCGGGCTCAAAGGAAAAATGTTACTTATTCTCAAAGTGGGAAAAAAACTTGGTATTTAAAAAAAAAATTCAATCTAAGTTATAGTGTTTTAAAATTCTTTAAAAATGACTTTAAGAGGAAATTCAATTGTTATTGATATGATATAAGCAGAAATATTTCATTCTAGAAGCCTTTGTGTGGTCAGTGTTAATTAAATAGAGAAGTTGTTGGATGTTCTTGGCCTACAGTTCTTTTCCAAAATTATTAGAAAACAGAATTTGCATCTTTCTGCCGTGTTTGCACAATGTTACTTTAAATGAATAAGAAGTGTGACTGTTGCAAATTTCTGCCTGTTGATGAGTATAAATGACAAATTTGCTATTTGAAACAGATTTTCAGAAGCATGAAAATCACGAAACGTTTTCATCAGGAAGTATTTAGGATTTTTACTTTTTACTGTGTAAAATGGGACTTTCAAATGAAAAAATTAATACTACCAGAATTCAAAAATGTTATTTCTAATGCGTACATTCGGAATCGGGCTCGTGCTTTGATGACTCCAAATACTTCCAGCTCGGATGGCCTCAAACATCAAACCGTCAAACTCGAGTCCGAAAAGAAAGTTCCGAACTCATCTCTAGTAGATATACTGGGAGGGCCAAAAACATTTAAGGCATCTACATTAAGGCTAGAAGGAGGTATGAAAAAAACGTTGAAATTTGTTATACAGTGGGTGCGAAATTATTAGGGACAGTCATGAAATATAGGTTTTTTGTACAATATTAGGATATAATTTGAAAATAAACGTTTTTAAGTTTAAAAAGCTTTCTTATTATAGTTGAAGTATTTTCGCAATATTAGTATATGAAAAAACCCCATCAAAAATATAATACAGTCAATTTACCAATGTTAATGAAGAATACTAATATTTGGTGACACTTCCTTTGGCTTCGAGGAGTGCATCGATGCGTCTCGGCACGCTTTCTATGTAATTTCTGGCACTTTCTTTTATTTTAGGGTTGTGATGCCATACATTTATTAGTTTTTCGATGAGTTGTACCTTGGTTGAAATCATAAATTTGGCGATTTCCGCCGTGTGATCTCCCATAAGTTTTCTATGGGGTTCATGTCATGAGAATTGCCAGGCCAAGGTAAAACCGGGATATTGTGGTCTGCCAAAACCTTTGGAACACTTCTAGCTTCATGACAAGGCGCTGAATCATGCATAAACATGAACTATTCACCACCTGGGAACCATTCTTCAATTTGCGGCAGCAGCCGAGTTTCCAGAACTTGCCTGTACTGGTCTTGTCTCATGGTTCCCTTGACAATGTAGAGGCGTCCAACCCCTTAAGCGATTATGAGAGACCTCATCATTATTTTATCAGGGTGTTTAACACTTTCCACGATGCAGTTAGGGCAGTATGTTTCGCCTGGGTGTCGCCTGACAAAGCTGCTTTTATTGGACAAAATCTCAAAGGTGGATTCATCTGAGAAACACACCTGAAAAAATTTAAATATGTTAATAATTTAGAAATAAATGATTTTAAATGACATAAATAATAATTATCTTAACATCTGACCTCACTCCAGTCATCAGCTGTCTTCTGGCGGTGTTCACGAGCCCAGGTAAGGCGCTTCTTCTCCATTGTTTCTGTCAACCGGAGTTTCTTTGGTTGGACGATTACCTGTCAACCCTTCCTCCGCTAATCTCCACTGCACAGTTCACTTAGAAACTGGTATTCCAGATTCTTGAACGATCTGAGTAAGGTGTCCCACACTTTTCTTTCTGTTTCCTAAAGAGATATCCCGGGTTTTCCTATCGGTACGTGGAGTTGTAATGTATTTTCTTCCACTTTTACCTTTTCGTTTGGGCGAAAGTGGCTGGTTTTTGTCCCGATTTATTTTCATCCTGTTGACTACTGACTTGGAAACTCCAGCAAGTTCTGCTATCTTGCTTTGAGAATGACTCGTATGCAGAAGAAGGGTTTTTACCTCAGATTTTTTCCTAGAGGACAAATCAACCACTAGACCCATACTGAAATCAATGAAAATAAAAAAATAACTTAAAATCGTAAATAATTTCGCAAAAAACAAATATTTAATCAATAAAAGAAAGATAATACATATAATTCTTAACTTTTCCAAAAAAAAGCCAAAGAATTTTGTTTAAATTAAAGAAAAGCGTCTTCCATTATTGCGTGTGTAAAAGACTCAGCGTCTCTCTCGTTATTAAAATATTTATAGAAAGCAAGCAAACCTTTTAACATACTAAAAGTACTTAAAAGTGGAATTATAGAGATGTTGAAAACATTAAAAGACATTCCTGAACACTTAAATCACTTAGAGTGGCAGTCAAGTGTACCCAAAGTAGAAAACTAGCAAAAAATATGACTGTCCCCAATAATTTGGCAACCCACTGTAGTTAATTGAGTTTACTGCATTTTTCTGGATTCATTGCATAATCATAATAGCCATGTTTGAAACTTGTAAATACAATTTCGTTATTTTTTTCGTCTGAGACTAATACATACAATAGTTTTAAGTTTATAAAGTATGTTGGTAAGCTTTTAATTGGAAAATAAATGCTTATACTGGTAGGCAAATGTAAGAATTGTTCAGTAAGAGTCAAAACATTTAGATTCTGATTTAACTTTGATCTAAAGACACAGCCATGACTAGACAACCAAGCCTGAGGAAGGTTTAAAATGTTTCAGCAGCGAATGCCTTTTTACTTCTACTTTAATACAGAAAATAAATTAAGTAGAAGTAAAGAGCAAAAACACTTGGCTATATAATAGAGTACTAATCTTGGATAAGGTATCTGTAGGCAAAATGCCTACTCTAGATTAGAAACTTTAAAAAGATAATAGAAGCTGAACTTAAAAAAATAAAAAATGAATAACAAAGAAGATCCTTTTCAAAACTGATTTTTTTTTTAATTCCTGCATTTAAATTAGTCAAAATTTGTACCTGTAGTAGTTAAAAATATGATGGATTTACCATGTCCATACGAATGTAATGCCCCTATAGGTGAAACAAAATCAAAAGCATTATATTTAACGCTTAACCGTTTGACAGCTATCCATCAAAATCCTCATACAATCCAAAAGTGCTATAGATAATAAAATAAAAACTTGCTTAAAAGATGCATTTTTATACAACAGATGTCACAATATAAAAGATGTTAACACATATTACACTTTTTAAAAACTTAAAAAGAGTTTACAAATATAATACACGCGCCGAGCGCTTTCGATCAAAACCTTGATAATCTTCTGGGCCGCTTTGAGTACAACTGATACGTTTCCAACGCACTTTCATCCTCGGTCGGACAACTGGGCAAGTCAACATTACAGTGGAGGGGAGACAGCAAAACAGTTCCGAAAAATGAAGGGGAGACAGCAAAACAGTTCCGAAAAAATGGAGGTTGGGGGGTAAAGTGAGACGGACAAAAAGTTGAGCTTTACAAACCAAAACAACATCTATTTCAAAAGATTTAACCATATATTTGGAATGTTATATGACATATTATCATTAATAGCTTTATTATTCAATATTAAGATTTCAATGGACTCTTTTATCAACGACAAATGATAATGGGATGAAGGAATAATTATTCTTGCTTCATTAAAACGGATATTTAAATTATGCTGTAAGTTAAGTGTTGCTAACGCTGCGGAGGCTCTATTAAACTTAATGTCACTCATGTGCTCTTTTAATCTATCTTTGAATTTTCTTCCCGTCATTCCGACATAAACTTTTTCTTCTTGTTCTTCCGTTAACAATGGAATAATGTAAATGCCTGCGGTCTCTTCATTAGGAACAGTGTCAATCTTGCTATGGATAACGTCTTTGAGATTATTTGTTGTTTTAGCTACTAAATTGATATTGAACTTTTTTACTGCATATCTTAATTTCTCATATAAACCAGGAATATTGGAAAAATTACAAAATTTAAGTTTATTAACTGGATTGTTCTTCTTTACTTTATATTTCATTTCGTAGACCAGTTTATTGATAAAATGAAGGCAGAAACCATTTTCTTTGGCGATGCATTTAATTTTATTTATTTCACTATCAAGAAAATTGTCAGTGCATACTTCAAAAGCTCGCTTAACATAAAAATTGTAGGCTGCTATCTTGTATCCAAAAGGGTAAACGCTGTTATACGGTATGGTATGGTTTGACCTGTTGATTTTTCTATAAACATTTCTATCTAGTTTTCCTTCATTTCTCGTTAACTCAACATCCAAATACGGTAAGGTCTTTTTATTTTCTATTTCCAAAGTGAATTTTATGTTTTCGTCTATTGTATTAATTTCCTGTAGAAATTCATTTAATTCAACAATACTATAATTCCATATGATAAACACGTCATCGACATATCTAAACAAAACCTCCGGCTTTAACCTACATGTATTTAAGATACGATGCTCTAACGGTCTTAGTTTAATCTCTGCTAGTAATCCCGATATATGTGACCCCATTGGGGCGCCTTTTATTTGCTTATAGAATACCTGGTTAAATACAATACGTTATTTTCTAAGATCAAATTGAATGCAGATTTTAAAGTTGTTTTTATATCCTTGTTAAAAGTGCTATTGGCATCTATGGAGTCTATAACAAAATTCTTCACCTCATTTAGATTAATTGAGGGGTACAAAGATATGATATCCAGACTTGCGATGATACTATTTTCTTTTAATTTAATATATTTGATTCTGTTAATGAAGTCTGCAGTTGAATTCAAAGCATGGTTAGACGGTGGAAGGGTTGTTTTAAGGAAAACAACAAACGCTTTCTCAATGTTATAGGTAGGTCCCACACATTTCGTAACAATAGTTCTAAGAGGGAAATTGTCTTTATGATCCTTTACTCGTCCTATTAACCTAGGCGTGATTGCGGTCTTGTTAATTCTCAAACTATTCTTCATATCAGTAGGCCAAGTACCATTTTTAATTAATTCCTTTGTTTTTCTTTCTAACGTGGTATTTGGATCATTATTTAATTGTTTGCAACCCATATCTGAGATGCATTTCTGCATTTTTGTAATATAGTCATTTTTATTAAGGATTGCAAGCTTATTGGTTTTGTCGGTTTGGATAATCGTAATATTTGTGTCCGATTTAAGTTGCTTGATTATTTTATGATATTTATCTTTATAATTTAGTGGCCTTTTCGAAAATTTCTAAATATTGTTATGGAGTATATTACGTATTTCATCCCTCGCACTAGGTTCAACTAAATGAGTAATCCTTTCACTTTCTGCGACCACTGTTTTTATATCAAATTTACTACCAAAACTATACTTTGGGCCAAGAGTTAAAATCCTGTCCTCCTCCTCGATTAAAATTTTATCAGATAAATTAATGTATGAAACTGGTTGTTTTAATGGTCTTTTAGAGACTGAAACCTTGAGACTGTTTATTTTCTTATACATAATCCTTTCTTTTCTTTGGCGTTGGATATTTCTATACATATCAATTATCCTTAAAAATTTATCAAACTCACTAGATTCCAAAATTTCCGTAAGTTTCCCATACATATTAAAAACCTTACATGATATGCAATCAATTAGCTTGAATTTCATCCTAATATAAGTATTCAGACAATCTTTTTCAAATTTCTTCTTTAATGGACCGAAATGCGAGTCAATGAAGTGATCATTGTATTTCAAAAAATTTGGTATAATATTGTTAAATTTACACAACTGAAGAAAACGAATATTTAAAACTTCTCTGTCCAACCTTAGACGTTCGTACTTAAAATTCTTTTTCAAAGCGTTGCATTCCATATTTTTATCCAGCATCGACAATCAAACATAAATATATATATATATATATGAATAATCATATATTGTTGGGAATGTCACATTCACCTTGAAAATGTATCGAAATAAAATAAAAACTTGCTTAAAAGGTGCATTTTTATACGACAGATGTCACAATATAAAAGATGTTAACACATATTACACTTTTTAAAAACTTAAAAAGAGTTTACAAATATAATACACGCGCCGAGCGCTTTCGATCAAAACCTTGATCATCTTCTGGGCCGCTTTGAGTACAACTGATACGTTTCCAACGCACTTTCATCCTCGGTCGGACAACTGGGCAAGTCAACTTTACAGTGGAGGGGAGACAGCAAAACAGTTCCGAAAAATGGAGGGGAGACAGCAAAACAGTTCCGTCCAGTTGACTTGCCCAGTTGTCCGACCGAGGATGAAAGTGCGTTGGAAACGTATCAGTTGTACTCAAAGCGGCCCAGAAGATAATCAAGGTTTTGATCGAAAGCGCTCGGCGCGTGTATTATATTTGTAAACTCTTTTTAAGTTTTTAAAAAGTGTAATATGTGTTAACATCTTTTATATTGTGACATCTGTTGTATAAAAATGCACCTTTTAAGCAAGTTTTTATTTTATTTCGATACATTTTCAAGGTGAATGTGACATTCCCAACAATATATGATTATTCATATATATATATATATTTATGTTTGATTGTCGATGCTGGATAAAAATATGGAATGCAACGCTTTGAAAAAGAATTTTAAGTACGAACGTCTAAGGTTGGACAGAGAAATTTTAAATATTCGTTTTCTTCAGTTGTGTAAATTTAACAATATTATACCAAATTTTTTGAAATACAATGATCACTTCATTGACTCGCATTTCGGTCCATTAAAGAAGAAATTTGAAAAAGATTGTCTGAATACTTATATTAGGATGAAATTCAAGCTAATTGATTGCATATCATGTAAGGTTTTTAATATGTATGGGAAACTTACGGAAATTTTGGAATCTAGTGAGTTTGATAAATTTTTAAGGATAATTGATATGTATAGAAATATCCAACGCCAAAAAAAAGAAAGGATTATGTATAAGAAAATAAACAGTCTCAAGGTTTCAGTCTCTAAAAGACCATTAAAACAAACAGTTTCATACATTAATTTATCTGATAACATTTTAAGCGAGGAGGAGGACAGGATTTTAACTCTTGGCCCAAAGTATAGTTTTGGTAGTAAATTTGATATAAAAACAGTGGTCGCAGAAAGTGAAAGGATTACTCATTTAGTTGAACCTAGTGCGAGGGATGAAATACGTAATATACTCCATAACAATATTAAGAAATTTTCGAAAAGGCCACTAAATTATAAAGATAAATATCATAAAATAATCAAGCAACTTAAATCGGACACAAATATTACGATTATCCAAACCGACAAAACCAATAAGCTTGCAATCCTTAATAAAAATGACTATATTACAAAAATGCAGAAATGCACCTGAGATATGGGTTGCAAACAATTAAATAAAAATCCAAATACCACGATAGAAAGAAAAACAAATGAATTAATTAAAAATGGTACTTGGCCTACTGATATGAAGAATAGTTTTAGAATTAACAAGACCGCAATCACGCCTAGGTTAATAGGACGAGTAAAGGATCATAAAGACAATTTCCCTCTTAGACCTATTGTTACGAAATGTGTGGGACCTACCTATAACATTGAAAAAGCGTTTGTTGTTTTCCTTAAAACAATCCTTCCACCGTCTAACCATGCTTTGAATTCAACTGCAGACTTCATTAACAGAATCAAATATATTAAATTAAAAGAAAATAGTATCATCGCAAGTCTGGATATCATATCTTTGTACCCCTCAATTAATCTAAATGAGGTGAAGAATTTTGTTATAGACTCCATAGATGCCAATAGCACTTTTAACAAGGATATAAAAACAACTTTAAAATCTGCATTCAATTTGATCTTAGAAAATAATGTATTTGTATTTAACCAGGTATTCTATAAGCAAATAAAAGGCGCCCCAATGGGGTCACCTATATCGGGATTACTAGCAGAGATTAAACTAAGACCGTTAGAGCATCGTATCTTAAATACATGTAGATTAAAGCCGGAGGTTTGGTTTAGATATGTCGATGACGTGTTTATCATATGGAATTATAGTATTGTTGAATTAAATGAATTTCTACAGAAAATTAATACAATAGACGAAAACATAAAATTCACTTTGGAAATAGAAAATAAAAAGACCTTACCGTATTTGGATGTTGAGTTAACGAGAAATGAAGGAAAACTAGATAGAAATGTTTATAGAAAAATCAACAGGTCAAACCATACCATACCGTATAACAGCGTTTACCCTTTTGGGTACAAGATAGCAGCCTACAATTTTTATGTTAAGCGAGCTTTTGAAGTATGTACTGACAATTTTCTTGATAGTGAAATAAATAAATTTAAATGCATCGCCAAAGAAAATGGTTTCCCCCTTCATTTTATCAATAAACTGGTCTACGAAATGAAATATAAAGTAAAGAAGAACAATCCAGTTAATAAACTTAAATTTTGTAATTTTTCCAATATTCCTGGTTTATATGAGAAATTAAGATATTCAGTAAAAAAGTTCAATATCAATTTAGTAGCTAAAACAACAAATAAACTCAAAGACGTTATCCATAGCAAGATTGACCCTGTTCCTAATGAAGAGACCGCAGGCATTTGCATTATTCCATTGTTAACGGAAGAACAAGAAGAAAAAGTTTATGTCGGAATGACGGGAAGAAAATTCAAAGATAGATTAAAAGAGCACATAAGTGACATTAAGTTTAATAGAGCCTCCACAGCGTTAGCAAGACTTAACTTACAGCATAATTTAAATATCCGTTTTAATGAAGCAAGAATAATTATTCCTTCATCCCATTATCATTTGTCGTTGACAAAAGAGTCCATTGAAATCTTAATATTGAATAATAAAGCTATTAATGATAATATGTCATATAACATTCCAAATATATGGTTAAATCTTTTGAAATAGATGTTGTTTTGGTTTGTAACGCTCAACTTTTTGTCCGTCTCACTTTACCTTCCCCCTCCATTTTTTCGGAACTGTTTTGCTGTCTCCCCTCCATTTTTCGGAACTGTTTTGCTATCTCCCCTCTACTGTAAAGTTGACTTGCCTAGTTGTCCGACCGAGGATGAAAGTGCGTTGGAAACGTATCAGTTGTACTCAAAGCGGCCCAGAAGATGATCAAGGTTTTGATCGAAAGCGCTCGGCGCGTGTATTATATTTGTAAACTGTTTTTAAGTTTTTAAAAAGTGTAATATGCGTTAACATCTTTTATATTGTGATATATGTTGTATAAAAATGCACCTTTTAAGCAAGTTTTTATTTTATTTCGATACATTTTCAAGGTGAATGTGACATTCCCAACAATATATGATTATTCATATATATATATATTTGTGCTATAGGTAATTTGGATATTTCAAAATAAAAAAAAAAATGTGTTTTTACTGAAAATTTTATATATATTTTCTTTTAATGAAAACTAATTAAAAACACTATTTATGCTTTAAAAGACACAGTTTCGTTTCGAAAATGTAAGAGCTTCAAAATATTTGCTCACTCGCAGAGATAGACTCGTACTGAAATGACAGCGCGATAGCGCCGCTTAGCTTTTTTGGACTTGAAATCTGTAAGCGCGATAGCGCTGCATAGCCGCCAAACGGATAAAAAACACCTATTATTACAAAAACAAATTTGTGCTTTGAAAATTTATAATAAGTAATAAAAAAATAACTATGAAGAAAATTTAGAAAACTTTTAAAGCAATTTTAATAATTTTTCGGCAAAAAAAGAAGATTTTTTTTCTTTTTTTAACTGCACACATAGTGCAAAAAGAATTTTGCATCTCACCTGATAAGTCTGACACATTCCTCGTGCACACAATTACGACAAACAAATCATAATCGCATATGAGTTGTAAATTTACAAGTGAGTGAGAAATGTCTGGGCCATGATTCGAACGAGAGATCTCTTTCCTGAAATCTTCCAACTGAGCCCTCCCGGATGAATATGGAGGATATACACTGGGTTTCAAAATGATTTGAACGCCCAGTTTTTCAAGCATAGAAAAAAGAAAATGTTACAAAACAAACTGAAGTCTAATCAATGTTAGAAATAGAACAAATCTTCAGCGATTTATTCATAAAAGAAACTGCAGTTTGCCCAATCCAGGCAATTCTGTTGATGCATCTTAGTCAAAAGTGGTGGAGCTTTCTGTTCTTGTTCATCATCATCTTAGAGCCCTTGACTACTCTGGACAAAGTACTTTTTGACACCGCTAGCAATGGATCTCTTAAAAGTTCGCCTAAAGTTGTTTTTCCATTGCTCATTCTTTTTGCAATGGCTCTTTCTTCCCCTTTTGGACATCTTTGGCGGACGTCCGGAGAATTCTTTGCTCCATAATACTATTTTAATCGGAAAAAATATTAATATTACACCTGGAGATCTTTTCAAATTTTTTGCGATAGCTCTGGCCGAAAGTCCTTTATCTTTAAAAGCCACAATTTTCATTTCTTAAAAACAATTAACCTTTTGAGGGGCAAGTAATTATATTTCCGTAATGTGAAATTCACACTGGAATCTGCAAAAAGATTTTTTGCAAAATAAGGAAAAGCAATTTTACGACTTTTTTTCACCAAAGTTAGAAAAGTAAACTTTAGTAAACATTTTCTGGTGCAAATCTTCATTAATCGTAGGTGAGATAAAATATATCCAACCACCCCTCAAGGGGTTAAAGCGCTTTTACGACCCATACTTCTAGAACTCACTTTGCGATCAGGTTTGGAACTTTCCAAATCTGCGATATATCTTTATATGCTAAACTAATTTGCATATTTCGATTTATTCTACTCGGAGTTTCATTCAGTATTTCTGTACAGTTTCCATGCTCGTTTAGTGATGTTTTCCATTAATGTTCATATCATTTTGCAACACCGTTTTTTAGATAATTCATATTTTCAATGAATTTAAAGTTTAATATTTTTTTACAGCTATATATTATGTAAAATTACTGTATTTGTCTCGATAATGGAGTTTTCTGATACATTAACACCTCCCTAAAGTGACCACGTTCCATTCCAATAAAAATTGGTCTCTCCGAGAGGTGGTCTCTTAATGGAGGTCAGGTTTAAATCTAGATTTTAATTCTGTACCTTGGAACAAATAGGGCCAATGTCCATTTTTCTCAAATGGCAGGAAACGCAATTCAAGTTTGATACATTACATTAACAGTAAGTAACATTGGCCTCGACAAAATATTTCGTTTTCAATGATCTAATATTGGGAGGACTTTGGCACTTTTAACAATTACTTTATATCGCATCCTGAATTCATTCGTGCATTTATCTGAAATTTCTCAATTTTGGGCATTGGCCCTTTTTGTTCCAAGGTACAGAATTGTTGAAAAGGGTAACAATTAATGTTGCTAAAATTTATTTTTCACATTAGGAAAAAATATGAAAATTTAAGTATCAAAACAAAGGTTAATTACTTAAGTGAATTGCTGCAGAGTTTAAAAAATGAATACATTGACGTTTGCTTTATTCCGGAATTATTTTTCTAATAAAACCTTCTTCAAGCGACCAGAAAAAAACGGAATTTGTTTTGTTTTCTTCAAAAAAATTGGTCGCTCATGGAGGGAGTTCAACTGGGATGGTCTCTAAATGGAGGTAAAATGAGCATTGAGCCTATGGAAATCAATTTCATTCCATGACAAAAATGGTCGTTCAGGGAGGTGGTTGCTTAATGGAGGAGGTCGCACAGAGAGGTTTCATTGTAATTATTTATGAATTTTTGCCAGGATATCATAAAATTACTAGGTGTTCTTATCATTATGAAACCCAGTGTGATTCACCTTGCTGACCTTAGCGTTGACAGCGTCTGGTCTGATATCTGAATCAGCTCAACAGAATAAACCAAAAGTTATGGAACTCCAGTAAACGCTGGATACGTAATTATAGTAGATTAATTTTTAACACAATTATTCAATTGGTAAATAACACACATGGCTCAGTTGGCAGAGAATTGGAGGCTTCAGCCAAGATATCCTAGTTCGAATCCTGGCTCGGATATTTTTCACCTACCGTCGATCGGGGATACTTTGATCTTTGAGTTACTTTGGTCCAGCCCATAAAAAAAAAGGTTTCATTCTTTGTATTGAACAAACAATACAAGATAATTCGGAGTTTTTTCCCTTGAAAAATATTTTAGACTCTACTATAGGGAATTTGAAAAGTTTGGGGGTAATTTAATTTTTTTTTAGCGGCAACACAAGATGTGTTTGTAAACAACTGTTTTCGTGTGTAGATTTTAACTCCCCAAAATTTCTATGGTGGGACAATCTGGATAAGAGATATAAATAATGTAAGTGTCAAAATATTACCTTTAGTAACCTGTAACACATGTGGGATCATAGTTTTTCCTTTAACTTTTTATTAGGTAGCTTTCATTACAAAAAGCTACCTATTGCAGCCGTTCGGAGGAAAGCGATTTCAAAAAATTTTGGTATATTTTCATCGATCATGACCCCCAGACCCCGAAACCACCCTCCGTTCAAAAGTTGATATATATATATATATATATATATATATATATATATATATCCATATATATATATATATATCTGACTTTTGTCATACTGTAACTCTCGAATTTATGAACCGATTTGGATGTAATTCGGTATGTACATAGTACATACCAATGTCTCGACCGAGTTCGTTGGCCAGCTTCATCCGCCATTTTGTTTCAAAATGGCGGCCATTTAAAATTTTCTTAAAAATTTTAAATTTGAAATGTGGTACCAAATAATTGAAAATGGAAAAATATTTTTTACTTATGTAGTTGACTTTTATACAAAGATTCCGGAGCAGTTTTTGTTTCGTCTATATCTTAAAAAATGGCTGAGTTATAGCATTTTGAATTTCTAGCGTGGCTGACATTTTGAAACGTCCTGAATTTTGTCACGCGATAAAAGGCGTATTTATGAACCGATTTGGATGTAACTTCGTTTGTACATAGAACATACCAATGTCTCGACCGAGTTCGTTGGCCAGCTTCATCCGCCATCTTGTTTAAAAATGGCAGCCATTTAAATTTTTAAGAAAAATTTAAATTTGAAATGTGGTACCAAAAAATTGAAAATTGAAAAAATATTTTTCTCTTATGTATTTGAACTTGATACAAAGATTCGGGAGCAGTTTTTGTTTCGTCTATATCTCAAAAAATGGCTGAGTTATAGTATTTTGAATTTTTAGCGTGGCTGACATTTTGAAACGTCCTGATATTTGTCACGTGATAACAAGCGTATTTATGAACCGATTTGGATGTACTTTGGTGTGTACATAGTACATACAAATATCTCGACCGAGTTCGTTGGCCAGCTTCATTCGCCATCTTGTTTCAAAATGGCGGCCATTTAAAAAAATTAAAAAAAATTAAAATTTTAAATGAGATACCAAAATATTGGAAAATGAAAAAGATTTTTTTTGTATGTGTTTGACCTTAATACAAAGATCCCGGAACAGTTTTTGTTTCATCTATATCTAAAAAAATGGCTGAGTTATAGCGTTTTGAATTTCTATTGTGGCTGACATTTTAAAACGACCTGATATTTGTCACGCGATAACAAGCGTATTTATGAACCGATTTGGATGTTACTTGGTCTATACATAGTACATACCAATTTCTCGACCGAGTTCGTTGGCCAGCTTCATTCGCCATCTTGTTTCAAAAGGGTTGCCATTTAAAAAAATTAAATTTAAAATTTAAAAGTCCTTCCGGCCAGTGCCGGGAGGAAGAGGTAGCTTTCATATTCCTTATTTTAAAAAAGCCAACTTATATTATTCAAACACACGAAGCTCAATTAAGTGGAAACCGAATGTAGGAGATTCAATACTAATTTTTATCAATACTAAATCATTATGAATGAGAATTTCGCGAAATTAGTCAGCTTTATCCAAGCTGCTTTTATTTAAAATAACTTATATTTGGCTGCCAAATTCGGCGATATCTTAAAGTGCCTGCCATTTTAAGACAACATGGTGGATGAGGCTAACCAGTGAACTTAGTCGAGACCTTAGTAATTGCTCTGCACATGCTCACTCACATCGGAATCGGTTGATTTATACGAGTGCTGTCGCAGGCAAAAAATCAGATTTTTCAAAATGTCACCCACGTTAGAAATTGACACAGCTATATCTGAGCCATTTTTTAAGATAAAGACAAACAAAAAATGCTCCTGATATCAAGGTCAAATACTTAAGAAAGAAACCTTTTTCAATTTCTACTTTTTTTGCACCTCACTTTAAATATATATATTTTTTAATTTAATGGCCGCCATTTTGAAACAAGATGGTTGATGAAGCTGGCCAGCGAACTTGGTCGAGATATTTATGTATACTATCCACATGCCTTCTTCCATCGAAATAGGCGAATACGTGTGGTATCTCGAGACAAATACAAGATCGTTTCAAAGTGTTAGCCATGATAGAAATTCAAAGTGCTATAATTCAACCACTTTTTAAGATATAAACAAAACAACAAATTTTCAGAAACAAAAACTGCTCCAGAGTCTTTGTATCAAGGCCAAACACATAAAAAAAATCTTTTTCATTTTCCAATTTTTTAATATTTCATTTTAAATTTTAAATTACATTTATTTTAATGGCAACACTTTTGAAACAAGATGGCGAATGAAGCTGGCCAACGAACTCGGTCGAGACATTGGTATGCACTATGTACAGACCAAGTTACATTCAATTCGGTTCATAAATACGCCTGTTATCGCGTGACAAAAATCAGGTCGTTTTAAAATGTCAGCCACAATAGAAATTCAAAATGTTATAACTCAGCCATTTTTTTAGATATAGACGAAACAAAACCTGTTCCGGAATCTTTGTATTAAGGTCAAACACATACGAAAAAGCTCTTTTTCATTTTCCAATTTTTTGGTATCTCATTTTAAATTTAATTTTTTTTAATTTTTTTAAATGGCCGCCATTTTGAAACAAGATGGCGGATGAAGCTGGCCAACGAACTCGGTTGAGTAATTTGTATGTACTATGTACACACCAAGGTACATCCAAATCGGTTCATAAATACGTCTGTTATCACGTGGCAAAAATCAGGGCGTTTCAAAATGTCAGCCACACTAGAAATTAAAAATGCTATAACTCAGCCATTTTTTAAGATATAGACGAAACAAAAACTGATCCCGAATCTTTTTATCGAGGTCAAACACATAAGAAAAAAATATTTTTTCAATTTTCAATTTTTTGGTACCACATTTCAAATTTAAATTTTTCTTAAAATTTTAAATGGCCGCCATTTTTAAACAAAATGGCGGATGAAGCTGGCCAACGAACTCGGTCGAGATATTGGTCTGTACTATGTATAAACGAAGTTACATCCAAATCGGTTCATAAATACGCCTTTTATCGCGTGACAAAATTCAGGACGTTTCAAAATGTCAGCTTCGCTAGAAATTCAAAATGCTATAACTCAGCCATTTTTTAAAATATAGACGAAACAAAAACTGCTACGGAGTCTTTGTATAAAGGTCAAATACATAAGAAAAAAATATTTTTCCATTTTCAATTTTTTGGTACCACATTTCAAATTTTAAATTTTTTTTAAATATTTAAATGGCCGCCATTTTGAAACAAAATGGCGGATGAAGCTGGCCAACGAACTCGGTCGAGACATTGGTATGTACTATGTACACACCGAATTACATCCAAATCGGTTCATAAATACGAGAGTTACAGTGTGACATAGGTCAGATATATATATATATATATATATATATATTGATATATATATATATATATATATATATATCAATTTTGAACGGAGAGTGGTTTCGGGGTCTGGGGGTCATGATCGATGAAAATATACCAAAATTTTTTGAAATCGCTTTCCTCCGAAAGGCTGCAATAGGTAGCTTTTTGTAAAGAAAGCTACCTAAAATGAGGTATTAAAAAATTGGAAAATGAGAAAGATTTTTTTATGTGTTTGACCTTGATACAAAGATTCCGGAGCAGATTTTGTTTCTGCAAATTTGTTCTTTTGTTTATATCTTAAAAAAATGATTGAATTATAGCACTTTGAATTTCTAGTATGACTAACATTTTGAAACGATCTTGTATTTGTCACGCGATAACACACGTATTCGCCTATTTCCATGTGAGAATGCATGTGGATAGTATACATCAACATCTCAGCCAAATATATGTTACTTTAAATAAAAGCAGCTTGGATAAAGCTGACTAATTTCGTGAAATTCTCATTCATAATGATTTAATATTGATAAAAATTAGTATTGAATCTCTTATATTCGGTTTCCACTAAATTGAGCTTCGTGTGTTTGAATAATATAAGTTGGCTTTTTTAAAATAAGGTATTTGAAAGCTACCTCTTCCTCCCGGCACTGGCCGGAAGGACTTTTTTGACAAAAAATGTTCACGTTCTCATAAAGCTAACATGAAAACTAGTTTTTCGGGGCTACTTTGTGCCAGGCCTTTTTTTTTCCGGAAATAGACCCAGTTACTCAGAAATGCCTTTTATACAATCAAATCTCTTTAAAATGTATTAAGTAACTTTTTTTTCAAATGTTGCTTTAGCAAAATGTTACAGTAATTATTTTTGTTCCAGATTCTGAGGATAACATGATGAAAACTGTTCCTTGTGTCTTTAACCCCTTGGGGACGAGCGACACGTATACGTGCCGCATGTAGCGATCAGAATCCTCGTTTTTCCTCACCGGTAAAATTTTACTGTAAAATTTGCCTTGTTTAATCGGCGCATTTTCTTGATTCAAGAAGACACAAATTTCTGTTTTTAAAAAACGGTGACAAAAGATTAAGAATTTCGTAAAAGGCTCCCGTCCCGAAGGGGTTAATATTAGCATTTGGTTTATCATGTTTAAATGTTAAAAAAATACATTTGTTTATCAAGTTTGCGGTGTTAATACATTAGCAGATCCTATTGCAATCAATTGCTAATTGGTTTCAATATTCCAACATATGAATTTTACTCATTTTATATAACAATAATTGAATTGACCAAAGACGTCCCCAGCAGGGGCTACTTTGCTCTAAAACTTTAAAAATAGTTAAAAAATGAAAAAAATAGAAAATTGCCTCTTTAACACCATACAGTTTGCTTCATTTTTTCCTGTTAATTGCTTACAATTCCATTTCAACGTTGAAAAATCATATATAATATTTTTTTAATAATGGAAATATGAGTGGAACCAGGAAAAAGAGGCCCAAAGTTCGCCCCGTTCGACGGTACTTGGAAATTTACAACCCATATGTTTAAAAAGAATTCACAATAAAATATACAGAGTTCTCTAAGAACTATATCACAGTACAACTTCATTTAAGGTTACCATGCATCTGACGGTTAAAGTGAAATACATACATTAGTTACTATATAGTAGAATATTGAGAAATAGTGATAAACGCTGAATGAAGGGAACTGTATATCAGAGCATTATTTACAGCGACAAAATCTCTTTTTTGCCGTCTCCATAAATTATTGGATCACTTTTGCTTGACTGCCAAAATTCAGTAGCTATTTTTTTTTTTTTATATTTATTGACAGTTCCAAAGAATGGTGGCATGGCGTTAAGTTTTATTTCTCTTTACACCACATCTAAACATTGAATAATTTCAAGTTTTTCAGCACCAAATATGTAAAAAAAAAACATGTACTTTCGAATGCAATTTGTTTGAAAATTATAGCTTAAATTGAGTGACTTTGTACGCCTCTTTAAATAATTTTTACATATGATTTTTTGTAAATATATCTCAACGATGAACCTTTGTTTGCTAAAATAGTGAAGAGTAACTAATGAAACATGAGTTGCCACAGTAAGCAATTGACTGCCCAGAACAAATAAAAAAAAGGTTTCTTTCTCTTTTCACAATAATCTTTCGTAATTGGATTTATTTCCAAGCGTTGCCATCATGGCTACAATGTCTCTTAAAATTGATATGACTACCTTAAAAGATTAAAAATTCCTTTCCTGCCCTGCAAGATTAGATTTGTTTAATGCGACGTTTGTGTATGCTAATGGAAGATTAATAATAAGATCAGATTAACCATAAAATACGGCATTTTAGCGCTAAACTGAAATATGTTAATGAAAAATCAGTTTTCAATTTTCCAATATTTGAGTAGATCGACTGCGACTTTTCATACAAATGGCATGTGGAACCGAAATGTAATTTATGTATGTTGCAATTTTGAGTAATAAAATAAGACTTGCGCGTTTAAATCTCATGTTAATGAGGATGTTTTGATAGGAAAGATTTCTAAATTCTTGATTTTAAGGAGGAAAAACACTGAAATTATTATATAGTAACATAATTCGGTTCACAGGGATACGTGCCTGCGAACTTCCTCACCGAGTTCCCGGAATCTATATCTAGCTGACTAAATAATGTATTAAGGGAGAGAGAGAAAGCAAATTACGAATGATTTTTTTTTTTTAGAAAATTCTAAACATGAGAATCTCATGTTAATGAGGATGTTTCGACAGAAAAAGTTTCTAAATTCTTGATTATTCGGGGGGGGGGGGGAACACTGAAATTGTTATACAGTAGTGAAATTCATTCACAAGGATAAGTGCTTGCGAACGTTGCTCCGAGTTTCAAGGATCCATTATCTAGCTGACTAAACACTGTATTAAGGAAGAAGAAGAAAAAAAATTACGAATGAATTCTTAAGAAAATGCTAAAGATTAATCTCATGTTAATGAGGATGTTTTGACAGAAAAAGTATCTGAATTCTTCATTTGTCGGGTGGAAAACACTCTGAAATGTTATAGAGTTATGCAGTTCGGTTCACAAGGACACATACCTGCGAACGTTTTCACCGAGTTCCCTGAATCGATATCTAGATGACTAAACAATGTATTAAGGGAGTGGAGAAAAAAGCAAATTACGAATGAATTTTTAAGAAAATGCTATCGTTCGTAAATTATATTATTTAACAGTCTAGGACCATAAAAATACAATTAATGTTACTACAATAATTATTGCTATTTCGCTTTGAATTATTTTTCAAATTATGGAATTGGAATTATTTTACTTTTATCTATTTATGGAAACTAAAATTCTCATTTTTACTTTCTTCTATTTTTACTTTTTTCTATCTAAAGTATTCAAATTGAAATTTTTTTCGACTTCCGGTTTTCGAAGGATTTACTTTTTGAGATTAGAGATCCCTCAAAAACATGTTTATAAAAAATGTCTATCTTTCCGTGTGCGTGTTCGTGTGTCTGCTTGTATGTGTGTCGCCATTGTATGATCAAAAAGTGTATGAAGTTATGCATAGAACAGAACCAAAGTTTTGTGTATATTTTTGGCTAGGGCCAGCAGGTCCTCCTTGAATATGAGAATATTCCGCAGGAAGGAGGCACTGTCATAGCGATTTTTATGCCGTTTTCTTTATTGTTCCATCGAAAAGTATATGAAGTCATACATTGAATGGAACCAAATTTCATATTTATCTTTTTGTCTATGGCAAGCAGAACTTCCTTGAATTATGAAATATTCTTCCGTTAGGGGGGCGCTGTATTAGCGATTTTTGTATGATTTTCGCGATTTTTCGTAGTTCAGTTGTACATCTTCGGCTCGTGCAGCGACGCGATCTTCGCATCTTGCTGAGTCGGTCATTCGCAAACAGCTGATGTACAAGATAATAACGAAAAACTATTGTATTTCAAATGAAAATCAAATTTCAAAGTAATTGCTTAAAAGGCGCAAAGGCCAACATAGTGAAAAAGATTCCAAGCCGGGACTCGAACCCGGGCCATCAGTATAGCGCACTGACGCTCTACCGACTAAACCACTTGGAACGATACACAGCTCGGAAAATTTCTCACTATTATATATTGGCAAGGCTACAAACGCAGCACAATTAATATAGTTTCTATCGATGCTGGATTTAATTATGGTTCGTGTTAGCCCCAGGTCGGTGGCTCACGATAAATATTCCATCTTGTGCTGCGTTTGTAGCCTTGCCAACATATAATAGTGAGAAATTTTCCGAGCTGTGTATCGTTCCAAGTGGTTTAGTCGGTAGAACGTCAGTGCGCTATACTGATGGCCCTGGTTCGAGTCCCGGCTTGGAATCTTTTTCACTATGTTGGCCTTTGCGCCTTTTAAGCAATTACTTTGAAATTTGATTTTCATTTGAAATATTGTATCCAAGGCGAATATTTCTCTCTGGAATAATTTCCATGTATTAATATAGAAAAACTATTGATTTTAATAAATATCATGATCGAGACTCCTCATTTTTACTCCGATTAATTGACTGAAGAAAAAATTTAAAATGAAAATCAAAGTTGGTATAGTATTGAACTAATAATATTGATGTATTAACATTTGCAACTACTTTTTGAAATGTTAAGTGTTGTGGTTACTTGGAACCACTGCCATATTTTTATTTAATTTCATTTAGAAAATATTTTTATTAATCTTGTATTCATTTAATTTTAATATTCGCATTCCAAAATTATTTTAATTCCTCTTTTTTTCAACCTTCCCTGTAAGTTTTTCTTTCTGGCATAGCATTTCATTCATTTTAAAATCATAAACGTCGTTTTGAAATCTATACTTCCGGTAAAAGAATTATCTGGAAAGTTCCATACCTTTCTATTTGTGAAGTCATATCCTTTTAAAGCTCCACCCCTTAGCCAATAATATTTAAATCAGTTTAATTCGTAATTTCAAAATTTGTAACTCTTTACTACTGTTTGGCATCTTATATCAGTGAAATCTATCAAATTTCCTTTTTTAAAGCAGTTTTTTATATTCTTTAGCATTGCATTTTATGCAAATGCAGTGCGCCTGTATGTTCGTTCCGCCAAAGTTGGCGTGTTTCAAGGATTATAGCCATCCCCTTTACTCCTCTTCTCGGAGAGCTCGTACGCATTCAGTGCAGTTGAGTTGGGACTTCAATGCAGAATGTCTGCCTTTTGCCGTTCTGCGAAGAAATTATGTCCGCGCCTGCATGAGTGTTCTGTAACGAACGCAGAAAATGGGTGGATGCCTCCTCCCCTTCAACAAAAAAATAATAAACGGATTTCATATCTACAGTAAGAAATATTAAAAGTGCAAGAATATTTCTTATGATTGTGTAATCGGCTGTATAGTTTCGTCTTTTTTTTGTGTGGCGAGATTCTTTGATCAGTTACTTCTGATTCTTCAGTAGGATGTGGATAAAAATTTTGTTGACGGCATTATTATTATTTTTATTCAAATGGTGCTTTTATTTGGAATCGTAGAATTGTGATGAAGACGAATATGATGATGATGGAAATGATTAGGATGCAGGAATTAACAAAACTTCGTATGATGAAATGCTAAAATCACATGAAACAATCCGACGCGGATTATAGTTAGAAGAAAATACGCATGAAGGGTTTTTGGTGCATTGCAAAGATGCGAGACGTATTATGAGAGAACGCACTTTTTAAAAGAAAAAAACTCAGGCAGAATTAACAGAGTTTTTCAGAAATTAAATTTAAGGACGCATATGCTAATGTATGGTTAAAATTATTTGTTATAATGATAATAAATATGATAATGTCATTAAAATTCGTTAATTTTAATGTAAAACTATTTACTTTAAACAGAAAGTACACTGCATTCCCGGACAATGTTTTGTTTTCCTCGCAGATTTCAAAGATTTAAACACACAGAAAAAATGAATTGATGATGGATATTGGTGGGTAAAAAAAAAATAAAACAAATCGATATAATTTATTAAAAAAAATGTGTTTAATTACTTTTAGTAAAAATATTTAGTGTTTATTAATTTAAAATCTGTTTTATGTAGTTTAAAGTATTTTAAAAGGTGAATCTCTATTTAACGAATTTTCCATATAACGAACTTTTTTCCGGGATTTAGCAACTTCGTTAAATAGAGAGATATGAAACTTTCCAGATAATTCTTTTACCGGAAGTATAGATTTCAAAACGACGTTTAGGATTTTAAAATGAATGAAATGATATGCCAGAAAGAAAAACTTACAGGGGAAGGTTGAAAAAAAGGGAATTAAAATAATTTTGGAATGCAAATATTAAAATTAAATGAATACAAGATTAATAAAAATATTTTCTAAATGAAATTAAATAAAAATATGACAGTGGTTCCAAGTAACCACAACAGTTAAGATGTATGAGATAGGAGAAAGTTTAGGTATTGGAACATCTAACTAGTTATATCATACTGTTAGGAAAATAAAATTTTGGATAATTGACTGAAATCTAAAACAATCGTTTTAAAATGAAACAAAGTTTCCGTCATTTTGCCATAACTAAACTCTGCATTAAAAACTTCAATTTGTTCCGAAATATGTCAGATTAGGATTTTCAAATTAAATTTTTACACTCGAGAAATCCAATGTAAGTCATAGGTATTTTAGAGAAAATTATCCCCGTGACGATTTTGTTATTCTTCCAAGTTCACTCACAAGTACGAAGTAATTTAACTTTATCGGGACATTTCCTTCGGAAGATTAAATCGTGTTTCCCTAGAGTCGAATGAACGTACGACTCTAAAATTGATATACTTTGAAAATAAAATTGTAAAAGAAGCAGGTTAGCGATACCTTTCTTGTTGAAATAAGTAAGAAGAGTGTTCCGAAGAATTATAAATTATTAAAGTATCTGTATTTCAAAGCACAAACATGTCCGTGAGTAATTCTGATATCATGACAACTGTGTTAAGTGCGTGTTTTTTCACAATTTAATATACTTCTGAACATGGGGCATAATTTTAATTTTTGCACCGTTGGATAGAGAGAATGAATGCACTTTCAACTGCAATTTGTTTGAAATTTGTAGCTCAAATTACTATTATTTTACGGTTTAAAAAAATTTTTTGAGAACAACTAATATTGATGTATTAACATTTATAATTACCTTTTGAAATATTAAGATGTATGAGATAGAAGACAGTTTAGAGATTGGAACATCGTTTTAAAATAACAATCGTTTTAAAATGACAATAATCGTTCAAAAACAATCGTTTTAAAATGAAACAAAGTTTCCGTAATTTTGCCATAACTAAACCCTGCACTAAAAACTTCAGTTTGTTCCGAAATACGTTAGATTAGGATTTTCAAATTAAATTTTTACACTCGAGAAATCCAATGTAAGTCTTAGGTATTTTAGAGAAAATTATCCCGATTTTGTTATTCTTTCAAGTTCACTCACAAGTACGAAGTAATTTAACTTTATCGGGACATTTCCTTCGGAAGATTAAATCTTGTTTCCCCAGAGTCGAATGATCGTACGACTCTAAAATTGATATACTTTGAAAATAAAATTGTAAAAGAAACAGGTTAGCGATATTTTTCTTGTTGAAATAAGTAAGAAGAGTGTTCCGAAGAATTATAAATTATTAAAGTATCTGTATTTCAAAACACAAACATGTCCGCGATTATTTCTGATATCATAACAACGGCGACAATGGTGAGTTTTTTTTTGCAACTTAATTACTTCTGAACATATCGGGACATAATTTTAATTTTTGTACTGTCGAATAGATAGGGTGAATGCACTTTCAACTGCAATTTGTTTGAAAGAACTATCTTAATTTACTATTATTTTACGGTTTTAAAAATAATTTTCAAACATATATGTATTTTTAAAATCTATCTCCTGCTCATGCAGCTCGATTACGAACGATTAACCTTTTTACCTTTAAAGCAATATAAATACTTATATATTGTTCCAGTCTATTATTCCCTAACTAAATTAAAACTTCATGAATAAACTAGTAAAATTCCATATATAAAACACAAATTTAACATATTATGTAATCGAATTACATGCTGTTACTTTTACTGCCCGAGAAGGACTAATCACACTCGGAATCAAGTCAGTAGAGCATAGATGTCCTTCCCGGTCCTTTTATTGTGATCTTAAAAAAACATCAGCCGAAGCTGAGCAAGCTGATACGATTGATAGAACACAGAGTGGTGTATACAATATTTGAACAAATATGACTGTAACAAAATTTATAAAATTGCAATAAACAGACAAGAAGTAATAAAGTCAATATTATACAATGCTGCCACCCGACATTGGGGGACATAAGGAGGAACCCGATTCCCTTGCTGAGTGATGGAGTAAAATAGAAATGTCACATAGGAGGTTAACCTCTTGCCTTTGACGCCCGAACTCATTTCGGGGAACGCAAATACGCCAATTTTGGTATGCCCGACCTGAGTTCGGGCAAGAGATAAATTGGTGTTTCAATTCAAATTCATTCGATGTTCAAATGTTTCCTTTGTTGTCGTAAAACTGATGAAAAGTGAAAGAGGACACGACGCGAGATTCTAGTTTATTTTAAAGACTGTGATGTAGGCTTCTGTGCCGTGCAATGTTTTCGTCATACTGTAAAGGATTTGTGGAATTCAAAGGAATCTGCGGGACATGGAATTCATAATAGTTGATATAAATAATAACATTGTTGTATTAGTTTATTATATTTATCTTGAAAATTGTGTCATTTGATTTATTTTGCTATAATTTGTGCAAAAATTACTGTAATCCATTAACATTTCCCATACGTGTGAAAATATTGAATAAAGTAGTTATTTCGTTTAAAATTTTGTTTCTTTGAAAAATAATCTATTTCTACCATTTTGATGATAATAACGAACAAAACTAAACATATTTTTTTTTCAATTTTGGCACGTTTTTCTCTAATATTTTCCACAGGCAAAGGGTTAAAGATGTTTTTAAATTTTGAGAGCAAAATCGGATGCGATAATACTAGATTGTCAACCATCTGAAACAACAGGAGGACGGCAAAATTGGCGGCTAGTTGTTAAATGAAATTATAGATGTAAGGGCAACATCACAGCACGCACATAGAGACGAAGGGGCTCGTTTGAACTTAAAGAGATATGTCCGAAAGGGACCATGACCGGTAAGGGCAGCCGTATTGGAGGGGGCTAGCAGGAAAAGATCCAAAGAAACCACTGGGACCAAGTCATAGGTATATCTACCCTTATCTGAGTAGTCGATGTGATCCTGCTATTTGTCTATAAAATGAGTGCAAATATGTCTTTTCATGTGTGAGTGTGGTGCTAGAAGTGGAAAATCAACTGATGATCAAGCAGTTGCTTTCTTTAGCTAACCATCTGCCGTTTCATTTTCCAGGATACTGTAATGGGCTTAAACGTGGCTTTCCAGACAACGTGGTTTTCCAGACAAGATTTTGAGAAGCGGTTTAATCTCAGTAATTTGGGGATTTGTAGAACTAAATGCATAGATAGTATGCAGGCTGGAAAGACTATCGCTAAAAAATATTTTTAACAAGTAAAATTTAAATTTAAAAAATCAGAAAACCCGACTGCGTAAACAGCGAACTAATTAATTATTTCTCATCAATGTGAAACTAATTTTTATATTACTTGCCTTTTTTTTTTATTTTCTTGTATTGATGACTTTTGAGTCGTGTTTAATTGTTAGTTCCTATCTATAAACACTGTTTTGATGAGGCCTATAGATGTCTATAAAGGTTAGAGTTGCAGTAAAGCTAGATATCTTACCTGCAGAACTTCCAGGTTGTGTAATATTTAAACCGAACTTCTGACTGTAAAATAGTCAATGAAAAAACTGGTCTTCATTTTGAAAGACCTATCCAATGATATGCCACTCAATATGGTGAGTACAAATTTTTTTCGTCTCTACAGCCATTTTGTATTTTACGGCCGCCATTTTGAATTTATAAAAAATACCTAGCCTATAACCTCGGACGGTTAAGACGAATCGATAGAGACCTCATTCATTAAAACCCATCCAGCCGTTGGGATGTTTCCAGGGTATAAAGAAATCCACATACTTAGTTACGCGGCCAACACATAACCCTTCTTGGCAGTCGGGTAAAAAATTTAGGTTTTTTTTGAGAAATCCGCTCTAAGTCTTTACAAAAGACAAAGAGTTCGACTTGGAAAATAGAATTATTTTCATCCAGTCTGCATCACCACGGGTGAGTGACGTCACTTCCTTCCGTAGCGCAGAAAGCTGTGCCTACCCCAGTAATACTGCGAGAACCATCGGTGAAGACCATAACATTTTGAGTGGGAGAGTAAGAATTTACGAACTGATTTATTTGCAGGTGGAATAATCGGAAAAAAGGCTGCTGTAAGTAGAAAAATCTTTGTCGATTTCTTCGGCTATTAACCTCTGGCATGCGTTTAATACGAAATCATCGCTTTTAATAAATTTCAATACTTTATTTAATTACGTAATTTATAATTTTAGTATAAAATACTTTTCGGCATTGTGAGAAGGTAATCTAAATATATATATTAAATGTACAAAATCTAATACAGTTTTCAATTAAAAAAATGGTTTTCACCGATTTTCTTTACATTATGCAGTATTCCTCTACCACGGGTTGGAATCCCTGGTTTCTATGAATACTGGAAAGATTTCCTTGTGAAAAATAACTGCTTGAAAAAAATCTTATATACACAGAAAATGTCTTTCTGAAAGGATTTTTTTGTAATCGTGACAAGAATGGGACATTTAAAATATTCTTACAATAGACTGAAACTTTTACTGTCATATGCTACTTAATCGTATCAATATTTTGGAATTTTATGGGGTCCTTATCCAGAAGCTATGTGATATAAAATGAAAACAAAAACTACATATGAAATCATCGCGAATGTTCATTCGCATCACAGAAACAACTGTTTTGTTGAAACAACTAAATTTTGGTTAATATAGCTCCAACCAAATATTTTAGTTGGAATGATCAAATTTTGGTTAGATTAACCAAATGATTTTGCTAATTTAACAAAACATTTGGTAATCCAACCAAAATTTGATCGTTCCAAGCAAAATATTTAGTTAAAGCTATATTAACTAAAATTTAGTTGTTTCAACAAAACAGTTTTTCCGTGTATCGTTAAAATAAAAGTAATATAAAGTAGTAAGATTAAGCTGTTGAATTATTTATGCCATGAAACTGAATTGTTACACATATATCTGCTAACTGGGATATGTGCAAGTATATTTCTCTTATTTCTTTAACCATTTATCTACTGACTGTACTTATAAGTGCCATTAAAATAACTTGTTATAAAATTCATTCAATACATCGATTAGTAGTAATACAATTTAGAATGCGTTACAGATGCATTACTATATCTTGTTCCAAAAGTATTATTGATTAAACAAAATAAAATATTTTAAAAGGGATGATTTCTTTTGCCTTTGCATTTTTTCAGCTTTCTTGGCTTTGGAGGGGGGGGGGGGAGTTCAATTCGGAAATATTTCTATATTTCTAATTGTAAGAATATTATACTTGTCCCAATTCCACATTTCCTAATTCTACAAAATACTAAGAAAAATATCTATAATAAAAGAGTTGAGTGGGGTTATAAATATTGCACAAAATACCTATAAATTCAAATTTAATTCATACTTCTAAATCCTTCTGAAATTTATTAAATTATTATGCAAATCTTCTAACGTAGTTTCAAAAATCCACGAAAAATTAGAAGATAAGATTTTCATGAATTCATAATTCAGTACAAAAGGGTTACTCATAGCTACCTTAGGACAGCGGTTTTTGTACAGTTAAACAGTTCAGGCATTTCTTGAGCTTCCTACTTGACGCGAACTTCACGCGCTGTCTATGAGCAGCCGCATTTATAAATCATAGAGAACCGTAAGAAAAAAAATAATTAAATTATATCTTCTATTTGTTTTTTATGGTGTTGATTTTTGTCTAATAATATATATTTTTTCATTTTATGTTTCGGACACAGAAGTTCTGAAATGTTATTATTGTGCGACCAAGTTGAAAATTTCATTTTTTTGTGATATATCCAATTTCTAATATGTAGAAATATAGAGTCGTCTTTTCGTAATCCATCCTGTGGTAAAAAGTGGGAAATTTCGCACAAACCATATAAACGAGAACATTAATAAGTAAGGTACAATGTAAAAAAAAATAACGTCAGCTTTCCGGTAGGAATCGCAAAAATAGTTGCCCTTACCGTACTTGAATAATTTTCAACCCAGCTCGGAATAAAATCCGTAAAATCGTAATAAAATCCGGTAGTTCAATTCGGAAATATTTCTATATTTCTAATTGTAAGAACATTATACTTGTCCTAATTCTACATTTCCTAATTCTACAAAATACTAAGAAAAATATCTAATATAAAAGAGTTGAGTGGGGTTATAAATATTGCACAAAATACCTATAAATTCAAATTTAATTCATACTTTTGAAAATTTCATATTTTTTGTGATATATCCAATTTCTAATATGTAGAAATATAGAGCCTTTTTCGTATTCCATCCTATGGTAAAAAGTGGGAAATTTCGCACAAACCATATAAACGAGAACATTAATAAGTAAGGTACAATGTAAAAAAAAATAATGCCATCTTTCCGGTAGGAATCGGAAAAATAGTTGCCCTTATCGTACTGGAATAATTTTCAACCCAGCTCGGAATAAAATCCGTAAAATCGTAATAAAATCCGTAAAATACCGTTTTATTGACCATTTCCTTATTTTTACGGATTTTATTCCGAGATGGGTCGGAAATTATTCCGGTACGATAAGGGCAACTATTTTTCCGATTCCCACCGGAAAACTGGCAATATTTGTTTTACAGTGTAACATTAATGTGAAATTGGTGTTATCAAAAGTTTTTACTTCATAGAAAATACGATTAATAAAGAATATACCATCATAAAAAATACAGTATGCAAATTAAGGTGATTTATGGCACTGTCTTGCACCAACAGCAATTTGATTCTGGATTGAATCTTTTTAATTTTAGCCTCAAATCCTTTTTAATTTTAGCCTCAATCTTTTCACAATGTTAAATTACATATATACTAGCAAGTTCCACTTGGCGATTTCTCCGCGAACGGACCTTGAATCGAACGAAATACCACTGTAAAAAAATTACTTTAAAATATAGAAAATGTAGGGGAGATCGGGGCGAGTTGACTACAGGGGTAAGTACGCGCAGTCCTCATAAATCGCCTGTTTGTGGATAGATTGCGCAACCAGTCATAGAGTACATTTCTTCTTGCTTTTTACAATCCTCATTTTAGTTTTGCAGCGTTACCTACGTGCAGTGGACATTTATTACGATTTTTCCGTTTTTTGCACTCATAAGTAATTTTTTGTTGCTTCATTCTTTTTCTAATTTCTAATACTTATCTTAATAATTGTGATTTAACTTGTGTAGTTTTTCTTAGTGTATGATTAACTGCATCTACCCCATATGTGATTTACTTGGATTATTTAAGCTTAGATGGTTACTGTGTCCCTTTTGTGAAGAAATTTATTATGGGGCTAGTAGTCGCATTGAACACGGGGCAAGTTGGCTCGGTGTCTGGTGTGTGCTGGTAGCTTGAAAAACGGGAAACACCGAGAAAAGTGGTTCCAATACAAGAATTTGGACACACGAGGCTTGCCCAAACGGAGACACTCGTTTTTTTTTTTTATTTGTGACAACTGTAACTCTGATGATGATATCGAGTAGGATAGAAGTTACTCAGTGTTCATGTTTTATTCATTACTTTTCTGTCTGTATAGTTTAGAATTTACATTGTACGGCGATAACGCCTTTGATTAAACTTTTTGGTAATAATTAAACTGATTTCTCTTAACTGCGTGTCTTATTTGAGTTCCATTTAAATTTTTATAAAGCGTGTGCCAACTTACCCCATAGGTATAGGCAAATTGCCCCGTCACGGGGTAGGTTGGCGCACAATTTTCCTTTTACTTTAGGCTTCCGCTAAACATAAACTACAAAAGCTACAAACTCAAAACTCCAGGTGTTTATAGCCCAATGCCTGTTATTTTAAAGTACATTTAAAGTTTCATAAAAATCTTAAACAAAAAATTAATAAAAATCAATAACTAAAAACTGCGCCTACTACCCTGGGTCTCTCCTACTGGTAATCGAGATACCAGTACTATTTCCGAATTTTAACTCAAATTTTTTCCGTAAATTCCGGAAAAAAATTCCGTTTTTTCACAAAATTTACGGGGAAAAAATCCGTTAAAATACGGAAATGGCACTGGCGTTTCGATTGCCAGTACAATTTCCGTATTTCAACGTTTTTTTTTTTTTTTTTTTTTTTTTTTTTTTTTTTTTTTGCAGTGGCTCATATATCGGCGAATTTGATCTTTTTAGAGCAATATAGACTTTTAAATGGAATGTCCTTCCCCATTAATGAAAATCGCCATTGCACTATTATATTTTCTAATACGTGACTCAAAATTTGGGTTGTTTTAAGGACAAAATCTTTTAAGTTAACCATCGCAGTGGGATTTGGTAAAAATCTATAAAATAATGTGCAATTGTAAAACTGACCCCGAAGAATTCTCTTAATAACAATGCAAGTCTCATTAAAATTCGTCCATTGGAACTTAAAAAAAAAACTATTCTTTCATAATTGGGTTCACCTAATTATAGAACTTTCCCTTCTAATTCTATAACTAATCAACGTAGAATGCTTTGCAATATACTAAAACTTTACCAAAAATTATCTTTCTTACAATGCAAGTCTTAACAAAATCCATTCAGCAGAATCTTTTTAAAATGGCTAATATTTCATAATCGGTTCACCTGATTATAGAACTTCTCCTTATAATTCTATAACTAAGCAACATAAAACGATATGCAATATATTAAAATCTTCACCAAAAATTATATAACTAGCATGTGGAAATCAATTGAAAATCCATTCAGCAGAACTCAAGTTATAAGCAGACGGAACGAAATTCTCATTTGCATTTTATATACAAGGTGGCCATAATTACACTAACGCTACTCAGAGTGTTCTATAGTGCGATCTAATTGCGAGAATGGCGGCAAATTTTGTAGGAAGATTAAACAAGACGGGGGACGAAGGATTCAGCGAAGAAAAATTAGTTCCAAAAATCACCGCCAGGGGAATATGTAGCGCTGTGTATTCGAAAAAGAGAGTTCCAAAAAAGAAGAATCAATACTGAAATAAAATAAAATTACCGTTTATTTAGCACATCCAACTCAAGTTCGATATGGCGGCCATTTTTGTGGACCACATATTGCATTCTGTGCACAGCATTTACAACAGCAGGGAATAACATGTCTGCAGGAATCTCCCTACAGTTCGCGATATGTTATCCTTCAACGTAGCCAGGTCCTAGACACCTCCATGATAGACCTTGGGCTTTAGGTAACCCCATAGCCAAAAGTTGCGGGCCACCGAGGTGGCCATGCAGTTGGAAAACAGAGGATAATCACTCTTTCTGTTGTGAATCTCTGTCGTAGCAGCTGCTGTACCCGCAAAGCAATATGTGGAGGGGCTCCATCTTGCATGGAAGTGATTTTCTCCAGGCACTGTCTTTGCTGAAATGCCGGAATAACAAAGTTGTTTAGCATTTGGCGATATTTGTCTCCGGTAACAGAACAAGTTACAGGTCCTGTCGGAATAATGTTTTCATAGAAGAATGGACCTATGATCATATCTGCTATGAAACCACACCAAACAGTTATCTTTGGTGAATGCAAAGGAATTTCTTTGAATGCTCTTGGTGACCTGCTATCCCAAATTTGGCAGTTCTGTGTATTTACAGTTCCATTCAGTTAAAAGTGGGCCTCGTCTCCCCATAAGATTTTTCATGGCTAAGAATCATCCAACTCCATTCTGGCAAGAAAAGTGAGAGCAAACGTCTGTCGCTTATCATGGTCGGTGTGACGTAACTCTTGCACGCGGCTGATCTTGTACGAATAGAAGTGGATAATATTTCGTAAGATTTCCCATACCGTACAATAAGGCATATCCAGATTCCGAGCTATCCCACGAGCGCTGGAAGTGGTAGGAGTATTGTCTGGTGCTCTGTCGACAATCGCCGTTGCCACTTCTTCGATTGTATCCTGTGATACGCGTTTTCGTCCTCTGTCTGACTGAACATTTAGAGAACATGTTTTCTCAAACTTCTCAACCATTGCTTTTAAACCATTAACTGACAAAGGGCCGTTACCTTTACGCATTTTTTTGTGGTTTCTAAAAGCACGAATAGCTGCTGGCGCATTGCACTGGTTCAGGTAAAAGAATTTGACTAGTAGAGCTCGCTCGACTAAAGTAGGAGACATTATGAAAGATAACTTTCAATGAAATTGCTTCTCACAGTAGCACATTACCTTTTAAAGCCGAACAAGCTGACACTGGGCAAAAATATGTAACGTGAAATTTGTATAAAGAACTTCTTCTGCTGCTGTTGCTTTCTTTGGGGCTCTGTAAGAGAAATTGCAGATAAAGGAACTTCAGCAGCGTTTATGTAATTTTTTAGCTTTTTATAAACTGTTACCATTTTGAGCTTGGATTAAATTGCTAAATTCGTTAAATAAACGGTAATTTTATTTGAGTATTGATTCTTCATTTTTTGAAACTCTCTTTTTCGAATACACAGCGCCACATATTCCCCTGTTTGTGATTTTTGGAACTAAATTTTTTTTCGAGGAATCCTTCGTTCCCCGTCTTGTTTAATCTTCCTACAAAATTTGGCGCGATTCTCGCAATTATATCGCGCTACAGAACACTCTGAGTACCGTCAGTTTAATTATGGCCACCTTGTATATAATGGATTTCAAAGATATTTTACATTAAATTTGTAACATAATATTTTTTTACTAGTGGATCAGATAAATTAATTCCACATTTTTGGAGATCTGGCCGATCGTACTACGAACCAACAGTGGATGGAGACTCAGAGCTAATATCTTGGGTACCCCTGTTTTAGAAGATTTCTGTACAGTGAATAAAAATTATGTTTTTCGTTTATTCCCTTCTTAAGAGCCAAAAAGAACTTCTCAAAACACCATAATAAATATATAAATGCGCTAATCCTTTCGAAATAACGTAGTCTTTCTTCATCAGGTGTAAAGAAGACGTGCTACTACTTTGGAAGTAGGATCAAGATTGAAATGGAAGATAAAGGAAAGGAACAAATTGAAGAAACAGCCAATAGGAAAGTAGGAAAAACAGTCAATCACACAAGAGCGTAACCCAATCAGTAGAAAACATAGTAGAAGGAGAATAATGAAGCAAATTGAATAAAAACAAAGTCCAACTATAAAGGAAAACACACTGAAATATAAAATAGATAATAATAATAAAAGAAGAAATATAAAATAAATGTCGTTAAACAAAAATAAATAAATAAGTAAGTAAAATAAATAAAAAAAATAAAATACAAAATAAACAAAAATGAATAAATAATAAAAAATAAAAAATAAATAAAAAATAAAAAATAATAAGAGAAAATAAAACAAAATTAAATATAAACTAATACATACAAGTATAAAAAAAACTACATTTTTATTTAAGAACATAAATTTGGCTGTTTCTTCAACTTGTTCCTTTCCCTTATTTATCATTTTAGCCTTACTCCTGCTTCCAAAGTAGAAGCACGTCGTCTTTAAGAATGATGAAGAAAGACTATGTTCTTTCGAAAGGCCTAGCGCATTTACACATTTTTTATGGTGTTTTAAGAAGTTCTTTTGACTGTTACTGTTTCACACCAGGTTTTACTGAGATTAGTTTATTAACTTGCCAACTTTTTTTCATGAAAAAAAGATTTTTTTTTTCTGGAATATCCTAATTTGAAAATGATGATGGGAGTCGATTTCTTTTTCATTAAACAATTAACTTAAATATGTTGTTTTCTACTCTCATATTTTTATATTAATTTGTTTCACTACATAGGAAGAAAATTCGGAAACTTTTTAACCCGGGAGAACTCGCTGCATGAGATTTTCTCTCACAGTCGTACTTTTTTAAGACTCTTATTTAAATCATTTTTCATTTTAATTAAAATTTTAAAATGTTTTTCAATTATTTTACCTATTCTGTGAATAAAACTACTAAGCCAACCAAAAAAAGTTGATATTATATGAATGTAAAGTAAAAGAAAAGCAATTGGGCATTCTCACTAGCGAGTTCTCCCGGGTTAAAAAGGTTATAATTTATAAAAATTGCGCAAGAAGATAAATTTCATAACAGCTGAAAATTATCTCACGATTGCACTACATATATGCAGAAGAGTATGTATTCCCTAACATAACATAAACGACAAATATCAAAATTGTCAAACGTTTCATAAGATTACAAAATTACATCTTTTTATCTATATGAGACCTGCAGCATACTGGAAGACGAAACAAAAATAAAATTTTTAGACAATTGAAATGAAAGGCCTTTTGCTGCTTTTTTATTATTATTTAGTGAAATATGTTTAATACGTTAACAGGCGGTACTAAACATCCTCAGATGTATATATTGAATTTTTTTTTTTTTTTTTTTTTGCCAAATGTTAAAAAAATATTGATAAATTATTAAATATTAAATAATGTATCAGGTTTTCAAGACTAATTATAATTTTGAGTTTTAGTTTTACGATATGATAGATTATCTTATAATGCTTTCATTCGTAAAGTAAAACAGAAAATGCAGCATAACATTTGAGAATATATTATATTCTTCTACTAAGCTCTTCAATTGTAAAAAAACATGCCAAAATGCACTTACACTTATTTATTCAGCATTGTTTAAAAAAAGAAATATTTCCTCATACTTCATACTATCACCGACTCCCTCAATTAAAGGATTAATGAAGAAGAAAAAGATGTGCTGAAGTTTTTAGAATATGGTTCATTAGTACTGTTTTCATTCAATCCTACTAATTAGTTTTCCTTCAGGAGGTGAATGATCTACGTCTAATTTAAATTTTAGATCAGATCTTTTCTTCCACTAGGCATATTTTTTTTTTTTTTTTTTTTTTTTTACTTACATTTCCTAAATTCTTTGTTATTTCAAGCTTTTGTTTAAAAAAGTATTTTTTTTTAATTCTAAAAAAGCACTGCTGACTCGAATATTTTTATTTTGAGGTTTAATCAGTTTAGAAATCTAGGGCATTGTGTCCAGTAAAAAATTTCGAATGCTTATTGGTCAAGAAGTAACCTTTAAATAATACATTGCACTGTTTTAACATAACCTAATTTATAATAATATAAAAATTTTGTTTTTAAAGTCAATTCCTACTTAGGCCATCAAAGAAAAATTTAATATAATCAAGCTAATATGAGTTTTTGTTGCATTAAAATATCTCAATTTGTTGATTTTCTATAAGCAAGTAGGTTTACAATGGAACTCTATGGGAATTTGGCGAAATATTACAGATATCGCCAAGTTGGCGTCACTTTTGGCGGCTCATTTTGGCCGCCAAATTTGGCGATATATCGCCAAGTTGGCGACAAACTTGGCGGTATTTGGCAACAGAACAGGGTCCCCCCTATGGTAACCCTTATTGAAAATACTTTCATTGAAATCCAATAACCAATGGCGGCCATTTTGTTTCCCATACAAAACTAACATTAATTAATTAAATTTTAATTAATCAATTAATATTTGAAAAAACTTTATTAACATCAATTGTCATCCAGTACAAGTTTAAAAAAATTTATTTCAACCTGATAGGATGAATAATGAGTATTTTATTAACGATTGAAAATTTGTACAAGATAAATATATAAATATATAAATAAATATAGGGAGAGTGTGAGCTAATAGTAGGAATAGAAAAATAGGTATTATCAATCATCCGCAAGAAAAGTGACACATCTCGCAAAAAATCATTTTGCGTTTTATTCCACTAAAAGGTCTATCATAGATGCGTCTTGCTACCCAAAAAGTTTCATAAGTGTAGTTATAAAGAAAGTCACTGTATTACGCTATATGTCCATTTGTGACCACAGAAAAGAGGTGGATTGTGCGGGGAACCCAACCCACCAAACTTCATCCTACGTCTTCATTCTTAAGGGTTTTATGCTTTTATGCACTTATTTATTCCTATGGTATTTATTCCTTATTTATTCCTGTTTTTCTAAGTGCTGTAATTTCATGTTAGGGTAAAATCATGCAAATTTTTCTCCTTTGGCCTCTCCTATGAAATTTACTTTTGTCGAGATGTGTCACTTTTCTTGGGGTTGAGCGATATTAAATACATCTGATTTGTTTATGTCAAATATAAATAAAACATGACGAAATGAAGACTTTTAATGAAGTTATTTTTATAATACTTAATTTCTTCAAAACTAAGCTAAAAATTGCTTAAAGTGGTTTCTAAATCATTTTTAGCAATTTTAGCTCAGTTTGAATGATTTTAAGTAGTTTCCATACATACTTTTACTTAATTTCTTACTAAACAGTATATTAAATGACTCTGCCCTTATGTAATTGACTTTTCTTCCACCGTCTCTAATAAAGTTCTAGACGGCGTCAACAATTTTCAAATTTTGCCACTAGGATCGCTGTAGTCACTCTTAAATGATAGCGCATGGTCGTCTCACACAATGTAAATACTTTTCCACTACTCCAGCTTTATTCTTTCAAGAATTATTTGAATGGTAGGACTTTACTTAATTCCCTGTATATACACTATATGGCCAAAGGTGACCGGCCACTTGCGATTTTAGACGTTTTGTTAAATATCTAGAAAATTACATGAGGAATTATCCTGAAACTCCAGGTGTATAAGCAGAATAGTACAGGTCATACATTTCCGTGAGGATTTTTTCCAGAAATCCCATAGGGGACCGTCAAAAAATTGAAAAAGAACGAATATCTTTTGGATAACCCTGAAAAAGCTAATGCAGCAAAAGCGTTCAAACTGTAGATTATGATTAAGTGCCTTATTGTAATAAACTGTGTTTATTTTTATGAGGATAGCATGCATACTCGTAGAGAAATTAAACTTTTTATAAAAAATTTGCCCAAATTTTCCGGAGCCCCAAATTTTGCCATGTTGTTTGCTTATAATTTGTAGAGCTCTTAATATAAAAAAAAGTTCATTTCAGTTCATTTCATAAAATATGACAAACAACATTGTACACAATACCCTGCAATCAGAATTAAAAAATAATAAAAAATGTGTGAAAAATGAGCACATTTACTAAATAATGATTCCATGAGCATGCTCAAATGTAATCAAAATATAATTTGCATAATGTGTTAGCTAAGTATATAGAGCAATTTTTGTGAAAGTCTCAAAAACATTGTTTGAAAAGTCTGAAAATTATCGTTGATAGAATAAGCTCAAAATCCGTTATTCCAAAAAGGAAAGCAAAAAGAGGAGGGGTTGTTTCGAAATGCAATAGTACGTGTAATATTGTGTATGCTGTATCGGCACTAATAAATGGATATATGGATACAGCCCCTCATCTTTTTGCTTCATTTTGGGAACAACGGATTTTGAGCTTACTCTATCAACGATAATTTTCAGACTTTTCAAACTATTTTTTGAGAATTTCACAAAAGTTGCTCTATATAGTTAGCTAACACATTATGCAAATTATACTTTGATTACATTCGAGCATTCGCAGTGAATCATTATTTAGTAAACGTACTAATTTTTTATACAATTTTTATTATTTCTTCATTTTGATTGCAGGGTATTGTGTACAATGTTGTTTGTCATATTTTCAGAAAAGAATTTTTTTTTATATTAAGAACTCTACAAATTATAAGCAAAAAACTTGGCAAAATATGGGACTCTTTTTATAAAAAATTTAATTTCTCTACGAGTATACATGCTATCCTCATAAAAATGAAAACAGTTTATTACAATAAGACACTTAATCATAATCTACAGTTTGAAAGCTATTGCTACATTACTTTTGACAGGGTTATCTAAAGGATATTCGTTTTTTTTTCAATTTGTTGACGGTCCCCTATGGGGTATCGGGAAAAAATCCTCACGGGAATGTATGACCTATACTATTTTGTTTACACACCTGGAGTTTCAGGATACTTCCTCATGTAGTTTTCTAGATATTTAAAAAAATGTCTAAAATCGCAAGTGGCCGGTCACCTTTCGCCATATAGTGTAGAATTAACACTTTTGCGGTAAAAGTACTTCTATCGCTAAAGTGTTGAAATGTCTGACTTACACCAGGATTAGAAATAAGTTTATTTGAAAATAAATGAAAGCTTTCTTTGCATACAATCACAATCACAATCACTCTACGAGGGAGCCAACCGAAAAATATGGCAAAGGCATGAACCCCCGGCAGAAAAAACCCCTCCACCTTTCAGCCAAGCCGCGGCTGGGAAAACAGACCGGGAAAAACAAAGACAACTATTAAACACAAAGAAAAATACATAGATACGACATCCTAGCACCATAGAAAAAGCATAAGAAAACAGTAATCATAATCATTGACGAATTATAAACAAATGGCTTATATGAGAACATATCAAAAGAAAACAAAATATCCAGATATTATAGACATATACAATGTAACATGTGACTTTAAATAGAACATAAAGTTAAAAAAGAAAAGTAATTATGAACAAGATATAATGTCATTTCTAGTTACAATTGACAAATAAAAATAATGAGGAACAAAGAGTCCTCAAAAAGAAACCAAAATTTCAACAGTCTTTAAAAACGATATTTGATGAACGAATACAGTTTGTTTAGTTCATTATATAAGACACAAAGTTTGCTATAATTAGATTTTGAAAGTAACACATTCTTCATATTCCATGTCAAAGTTCTATTGCGTACGAAATAAAAGCAGAAAGGCATCAAGGAACATTTGTCAAAAATATAGTGATTTACATCTCGAATACTACCACAGGCACACTTGTCTATTGAACGTTTTCCAATTTTGTAAAGGTAAGATGAGAAAGTCCCGTGAGATGAGATAAAATATGCTACAACTCGCGAATAACACAAAAAGGTAGAATCTGGTTCACGAAGTATCAAAAAGCTGTCTCTACCTTTTAAATTCATCTCCCAATCATTCCGCTAAATAATATCTATATTTATTTCAAAATACCGCTTGACGTATGAAACAGGAATGGGAATATCTAATATGCCATGGTAAATATTGTCCAAAATAACTGATTTCTCCAGAAAATCTGCTCTTTCATTTCCAACTAATCCTACATGAGATTTTATCCAAACAATGTAAATACACTTGTTATTTAAAAGCCTAATGTTTGAATATATATTTTAAAGTAACTTATCTGTTGGAAAAAGATTCATTAATGCTTGTACCGAAGACATATTGTCCGAATAAATATGGAAATGAGTAAACGACGATCTGCTGCACCATTCAATACCGACATCCAGTGCCGAAAGTTCCGCTTGATAAACCGTATTGTATTTATTCAATTTGAATCGCTTCTCACACAGTATCACACCTTTATGATAAGCTACAAAAGCACAACCCACTCCGTCGTCCATCTTTGAGCCATCCGTGTATATGACGGGATGATTGAAATTAGGAACTTTCTTAGTGATAGGATTAGCAAGACGAACACCGTGTTGGGAAACAAAGAATGGATATTAAAGTCCGAAGACGAGTTGAAATCTTGTCTCTTGATATAAAAGTACCATCAATCCAAGTGCAATCATCATCATGAAGAATGTTATAAAAGGTACACAATTGACCAAGTTCCAGTTCCAACGGAGGGATACCAGACAAAACATACAGGGCCTCAGTAGACACAGAACGGTTAAACTCGTATGATCGATAAGAGACAAAGACCCTAGCAAGATGAGAGCCTTCTGATACTATGATACCGTAAATCTCTAAACCAGACTTCAAAGACGTATCAGATCTGTTTTTCACCACAGTGTGATACCAAGTTTTCATAAAGTAAAGTGGCAGACCACTGTCACGAATTCTACCCTTTCTCATCGAATAAGAGAAGACTCTTACTTTATCCCGAACTATGTCCAAATAATCCAGCCAACGGAAACAACTGTCAAGGCAAAAACCCAGGTATGAAACATTGTCTTTCACTGAAATACTAATGTTGGAGAGTTCAAAAATATATCTGCGTTTACTTAAGGTATTTTTACCAAAGAGCATAGCATGAGAACTTCTCAGCGCTAATTTTCAGTCCGACTATATCACACGCATTTTTAAAGTTGTTTATACGACTATTAACTTTATTCTCCAAGACATCGCGGTTGTCACCACCCTCAATCACGGCAGAATTATCGGCGTAAGAGACAATATTCTTACTAAGTCGTTTATACAATTTCAAAATTCTGTCGACAACCAGAATCCAAAGCAAGGGACCCAAACATGACTCCTGTGGGCAGCCACGAAAAAGATGAAACCACCTAGTACCCGGGCAAATTTAAAGCCAATAAGCCTGTGACTAATATAATTATTCAACAAATCCTTTAAATAGTCAGGGATAAGCAGACAGTGTTCTCGCTATATTTTGACCAACAGTAGCGATTTGGCGAATAAGAAATAAAAAACAGTAGCCAAGTTTTTAAAAAGTTAGCAAAATAAATTAGGCGTAAATTACTTAAAAATCTACCTTTAACCCCTTATTGTATCCCCTTTTTCTCAATATGCTGTAAAATAATCCAATTTTTTGTAATTGATTATAAAATAGAAATTCTAGTATCCGCTACACATACTAAAAATAAAGTACGTTCTAAGTATATCTTAAATGTGCTAATGTTTCAGACATTCTTTTAGCAGTCTATAAAAAATTCAAAACAGCCATCTTTGATTTACTGTTGTGAAAATATACACTAGAAATTGCTATGAGATTTCGACTCTAACCGATAGAAAAAATTGACAGGTCAATGATATACTGCATACAACTAATAAATAGTATGGTAAAAGACTAATTTAAATGACACATTCTAGCAAAACTTTTCCCTATTTGGCGATTGATGCGAGTAGTTTTGTTTGTGTTTTTATCAGCGCGACACTACACCGGCGCATAGATAGTGATTAACTGACTATAGAGAAATACTTATCGCATAACACTTTCTGTGTCTTTGGCTGTTGCTAAATTGATTTGATTTTGAGCCAGTATCTCTATAACTAGAGTAATGCAAATGGCACAGCTCGTTTCAACATGAACAGCAACGTTAATTGTTCAGTAACGCAGAAGAATCTTGTCTGTATTGGCACACACATAAAACGAGCAGAAATTGAGCATTCGCAATTTCGCGAATCTGATTGTTCATTTACTCGCAAAAGGAAAACTTTTGTCGTGATCTGGCGTAATGGCGAGAGGTAGCGAGAACCCTGTAGGCAGATCTTGAATGATAGATGCAAGAAAAACCAGTCTATAACACCAAAGGCTCCAACGGTATCAAAGCTTACAAGGGAGCAATATTTAATTTCCCGCAAAGTCTCTTTTACTAATTTCTTCATTTCAGCTAAATCAGTAATAGTGCCTCTAGACTCCCTGAATCCATGTTGACTTTCATCAAGGTCAGGAAGAATACTTCTTCGCGTACAGAATAAATGTAAAATTTGTTACAAAATTCTGGTCTCAATCTCGTAGTTGGGAATTACAATGAATTGCATATACAATATCTCACCGCCCTTCAAATGGTTAAAAAAAGCCATTTAGAGATGCAAAAATTATCTTATAGGGCATTTTTATTTGTATAGATTTCAGAAGAAACAAAAATAATATTTAAATTAAAAGAAAACTGCATACGAAATGTATTCGTATGTAATGTGTTAAAGTTTTTAAAAATACTGTTCATTAATACTGTTTTTATTCAGTCCTTCTAATTAGTTTCCTTCAGGAGGAGAATGATTGTGTCTAATTTAAATTTTTGGTGAGGTGTTTTTTTTTTTCCCTAGACATTTTTTTTTTTACTTACCTCCTTATATTTTTTGTTATTTCAAGGTTTTGTTTAAAAAAAAGTCGTTGTTTTTTTATCCTGAATTAGTGATGGTGACTCGAAAATTTTTATTTTGAGGGATAATCAATTTAGAAAGCTTAAGCATTGCGTCCAGTAAAAGTTTTTAAATGGTTTTTAGTCATGCATTAACCTTAAAAAATCCACTTTCATTCACGGTACCTAATTTAGAAAAAACAACTTTAAAATACATTTAATTAATTTATTTCAAATATAAATAAAGAAGGGTGAAATGGGAACTTCTAATGAAGTTAATTTTATAAGACGTCATTTCATTCTAAATTGTGATAAATTACTTTAAAATACATCCGATTAATTTATTTCAAATATAAATCAAGAAAGGTGAAATTGGATGTTCCAGTGAAGTTAATTTTATAAGACGTCATTTCATACTAATTTGTGATAAATAACTTTAAAATACATCTGATTAATTTATTTCGAATATAAGTAAGGAAGTGTGAAATGGGCAGTTCAAGTGTAGTTAGTTTTATAAGACACCATTTTATAGTAAATCGTGTATGTAAATTTTCTAAACTTTTCAAGTTGACTTTTATTTCACTGTCTGTCATAATTTTCAAGACAGAGTCAATAATTTTCAAATTCTGACACTAGGGGGTGGGGGGGGGCTGAAGTGACTCTTAAATGGTAACGTATAGTCGTCTGACTAAATATAGATATTTTTCACCATTCTAGATATATCTTTTGAATAGCTATTTGTATGGCCCGCCTCTACATCTTTCCCTTTGCACAGTGTGTCCACTCTCAACGATGTCCAATAGTTAATTCCTAAACCGTTAGGCACAGACATATCGTTCCAGTTACAAAAATGTTTAAATGAAGTAAGGATTTTAAAAGCGATTTGGACCAATAAAAATAATTCTTAACCCTTTATGTACTGAATTATGAATTCATGAAAATTTTATCTTCTAATGCGTTTTTCGTGAATTTTTGAAACTACATTAGAAGATTTACATAATCACTTAATAATTTTTAAAGGTATTTTAGAATAATTGAAGGATTTAGAAGGATTAATTAAATTTGAAATAGGGACGTTGTGCAATGTTTATAACCCCACTCAAATATTTTATTTTAAAAATTTTCTTAGTATTTTGTAGAATTAGTAAATGTACAAATATAATGTTCTTACAATAGAAATAGAGAAATATTTCCGAATCAAAAAATACTCCCCCCCCCCCCAACGCCAAGAAAGCTGAGAAGATGCAAAGGCAAAAGAAATCATCCTTTTAAAAATATTTTTGTTTTATGTAACCAATAATGCTTTTGGAACAAGATAAAGTAATGCATCTATAACTCATTCTAAACAGTATTACTACTAATCGATGCATTAACTGAATTTTATAACAAGTTATTTTAATGGTACTTATAAGTACCGCCAGGAGATAAGGTGTTAAAGAATTACAAAATTGAAATTTTTATACGGTTCCTCCGTCCTAAAACTTATATTTTGTGAAAAATATCCTATTAGACTAAGAAGTAAGATAAAGAAGTCCCATTCTTGTACGATTAATACTGACCAAGTAATAGCTGTTTAAAGTTGAAGTATCTTTTTTGATGCGAAATAAAGTTCATTCACAAATTTACTAGAAATATAAATAATCGTCAGATATAACCAAAATAATGGTTGAGTGTAAAATTAACATTGCAATATTAATTTGAAATCTATTTTCACTCTGACATATTAAAGAAAAATATGCAACTTGTACTAAAAATATCAGTTAAAAAATAATCGAATATTTGTTAAATGAAATATTGGAAACCAACAGTCGCAATTCTTTACAAAATGATACATATTTTTAAATGGTATTACATTATCTAATCCGAAACTTAATTAATAAAAAGTAGTTATCTTAAAACGTACTCAAAGTTACTCTCTTCGGCTGCAATGCGAAATTTTTTTTTCCAAGCGTGTTCTTCATCGGAACTGCAGCTCGTAACCTCATTGGGTCTTCCCTTTGGCAGCGTCATAGTCTATATTGGCGATAATAGCATTTGGCGAAGAGTACTTCTGGGGGTTTTGTATGAATTCTATTTTAAGCACCAACGATTTGAATGCGTGCTAGCGTTGTGGTATAACGTTTGTCTCTTAATCTGAGTACTTGAGTTCGAATCCAAGTATGCGGAAAGTTGGTTAAATTTTTCAATGGTTAATTAAATTTAAAAATATTTTTTAATATTTAATTATTAACATAATATTATTAATTAATTAATTATTATATTATATAATTATGTGATAATATTAATATAATAATATTATTTATATTTAAAAAATTATCATTTGTGATTAAAACTATATGCATTTTGTTTATAAAGCTGCAGTTCCTAGGAGAATATTACTATTTATATTTAAAAATTATAATATTTTTTAAATAAAATTAATAATATTAAAATGATTAATATTATTAATTAATAATTATTTAATTATTAACATAATATTATTAATTAATTAATTATTATATAACATAATTATATAATAATATTAATATAATTGTATTATTTATATTCTATAGAAATTGTCATCTGTGATTAAAACTATTCGCATTTTGTTTTTAAAGCTGCAGTTCCAGGGAGAATATTACTATTTAGATTTAAAAATTATAATAATTTTTTTAATATAAATAATATTATAAAATAATATTAAAATAATAATTATTATTATTAATTAATTAATATATAATATAATTATGTAATCATATAAAAATAATTAATATTATTAATTAATTATTATATAATATAATTATGTAATAATATTAATATAACTATTATTAGTATTAATTTAAAAATTGTCATTTGTCATTAACACTATATATACACTTGGTTTTTCAAGCTGCAGTTCCAGGGAGAATATTACTATTTATATTAAAAATATTGTAATAATTTTTTTAAATATAAATAATAAAAATATATTATTATATAATTATTAATATAATATATTATAATATAAAATTAATTATTATTAGTAGTAATTAATTAATTATTAAATAATATAATTATACAATAACATTAATATAATTATATTATATTATTTATATTAAAAATATGTATAATTTTTTTTTAATATAAATAACATTTTTATATTATTATATAATTCATTAATTATTATATAATAATATTAATATAAGTATATTATTTATATTTTTTTTTCAATGCTATTGTGATTAAAAAAAAAAAAAAAACTATATACATTTTGTTTTTCAAGCTGCAGTTCCAGGAAGGATTTGCAGTTTTAGTCCATAAAAAATCTTAAAATCCGAAATCCGGGAGGGGGGGAGGAGGGAGGGGCTGGATCCCCTAACGATTCCATGAATTTGTAACTGTATGCTCTTATACCTTTATGGAATATAATCCAAAATTCTACATTACATGGGAGAAAAAAAAGGGGAAAAATTACTTGTCTTTATTTTTTATTTATTTTTGTCTTTGCTAATTAAATATCATTTTAGCTGAAATTTTACACTTTAGTATGTAATGTTAGTTTCTGGTGCAAATAAATTACAGTTTCGCAGTAGCATTAATTTTGTATGTATTTTATGTGTATGTGTGTGTATGGGGGGGGGGTGAGTTCTGTTTTTCATTTGACAAACAATCATTATAAAATATAGCGGCACAGTTGATATATTTTTTTCTGGAAGAAGTTATATACTTTGAACAATCATTATTAATACACAGTGGAAAAACGGAGAAAAAAAATGTTGATTATGTGTAAAAATATTTTGTAATAAATACGTCAAATTTATAAACCGACGTAAAGAAAAACCCAAATGCTTAGGATTAACTTAGAATTCATTCTAAACATTTATTATTTAATTAAAATAAGCTAATTGTATAATATAAATTTAGTTATAATTAGCATATAGTCTAAATATGTATATTATTTATTTAAAATAGTCTAATTGTATAATATAAATGAAAGAAAAATAAATGAACATTTTATAATTATTAATATTTAATAATAATATTTATGAAATCGATATAATAAATATAGTGTAATAATTTTTATTATTAAATTAATATTGATTAAGATATAATAAATAATATAATAATTATAATAATATGAAAGCAGAAACAAATATTCAGTGCAATTAGTTATAAATAATCTGCATTTAAAAATATAATATCAAATTCGTATAATATAAATTTGTATTAGAAGAAAATATTTAATAAATAATAACAAACTTTAAGTATACTTAGTTACAAAATATATAATGTTTAAGGAAATTAATTTAAAAAAATAACTGAAGGCAAATTTTACTAAATTTGTATTTATAAATATACAAAATACATTAAATAGCATCCCTCTAAAAAATAAGTTAACCCAATATTGCCAAAGTACATTCCTTAAAAAAAAAAAATTAAATAAATAATTTTATTACAAAGAGCGAAATAAAAAAAAAATAATAATAATAAAATCAATCTTTCATTCGTCTTTATTTAATGAATAAAAATTAATATTAAGTATATATGGATATAAAAATATAGCATTCAAAAAATTAATTAAAAAAGTATTGAAGAGACATATTACTAAATCATTATTTATAATTATATAAAATGCATTTAATAACATTCATCAGATTACCCATTATGTTGTAAAAAACGATTTTTGCTTTATTTTGTTTGTAACGCAGTTTATCAAAACTAGTGCAAAGTCGCCAAAACTGGTTGAACAACATGCTGGTTACTGAGCAACCAACAACCAATAAGATTGCGAGCTTCAGTTCGGAACGATGAACTCATTTGGGAAAAAAATTATGCGGCTGTAATGAAGAAACGTATACACAAAATAAACCCTTCTAACACTTTACACTCTTTCTGTACGACCCCTCAAAGCATGGCACAACTCATCTGTGTTCAGATGCAAAAAATTGGCATAAGTCATGCAATTCAAAGTTTCATAACTCAATCAATTTTAGTGTTAGTTAATGGGTCCTTTTTGTATTACTTGTTAGCGCAGCAGGAAATTTTTACTAAATATCACTTGTAGGACCGGTGAATAGTATAAAAATATTAATTTAGTAATTTATTAAGAAATGTTTTTATGTATCAAAACGACTTTTAAAAGAATTTTTTAGCTGATTTTAAGCACTTATGTAATTGTAACTAATATATATATATATATGACTAACAGTGGCGTGGCGTGAAAATTTTCGGTGGTCATCGCAATTATTTAAGTTTGTGGTGAAAAATTATTAACTCTAAAATTCAATGGTTGAATGTTCAAAAAAGAAACTTTAAATCTTACCTTCACTTATACATGAACTCCAAATGTTCTGCTAAAACTGGATCGTAGAGTTTTAAAAGCTTATTAAGAGTTTTAAAATATTGCTTGGTCATCGCCGCATCCAGCGATGACCGGACGCCACGCCACTGATGACTAACAGTATTGGCCATTGGACACCGTTGAGAATAGACGCCTTGTATAGATTTAAAATAGCCATTTACAGATGTAAAAATTATCTTATAAAGCATTTATATTTGTATAGATTTCAGACAAAGCAAAAATAATATTCAAATTAAAATAAAATTGCATACGAAATGCGATCGTATGTTATGTGAAAATACAAAATCTTTTTGTGTAAAACAATATTAACACATACAATTTTCCTCTATAATGACTTACATTATCACTAAAAGCATCGAACAGTTTAAAATATATAATAGGCATTTGTTGGAGATATTTGAATTGCTTCCTCTTTAATGATATAATTTTTTTCTTGTCATGTTTTCTTAAAGCTTCTGGCTGTTTTCCAACAACTTGAAGATAAAAGCAAAAAATAGGCTAATGAAAACTCCTGCAGTTATTTCTTCAAAGAAAAAGACGACAAACACAGAGGGATTTTAGTTGTATTTTAAAAAGAAAGCATAAGCTAGGGATAATTCAGAAATAGCTATTTTAACAGTAGTCGATTTTTTGATGAGAGAAGAATATTGTTCATGTTTAATATATTTTTTGATATTAAAAAGTTATAGAATAAGGGACTGACTTCTTTTAATATCAAAATTTTAGACATAAAGTTAAAATATATTAACATGATGTATTCATTATTTGTATTAAGTTTGTTTTGCTATACACGGTAAAACCTGTCAAAATTAAACTTGCATATATTGGAATTTTGATTTAAACAGAAATAAATTTATGATCTTTGTCAAAAAAAATAAAATACAAAATCAAGCGTTAAACCAGCGTGCCTGTCTTGTTAGGTGCGTTCGTAATTATATAAATACGTAGCACCTATAGTCGTCGTTCGGTCCGTCTGTCTGTCTGCCTGTCCGTCTGCATATAATAGAACGAAAACAACCGAACCGAATGGTCTGAAATTTTAAATATATAATTGTTGTAAAATTTTGTTGAGTCATTTCAGTTTTATGAAAATCGGATGTATAGTTTAATTATAGGGACAATCAAAAGTTTTCCGTTACTTTACGGCCAATAGGGAAAAATTATTTCAAGTGCATTTTAATGATGTAACAGACGGTCGAACAGAATGAAATTCATATCCACTTATGAAGTGCACTAAAATATACATTCAGTACAATATACGGTGCAAAAAAAATTTATAAAACTAATTATAGTACGAACGCACCTTATTTGCCACGTTTGACGTGCAATTTCCTACTTGTTTTTATCCGGTAACTTTCTTTTCTGTTTTTGAGGAATTTACGGCATTTTATAGAAGAAACAGTTGAAAGTAGGGTTATGATGTACAGTTGAGGGAAAACCACATTTTTTTTTCTCTAAATTATACGCAAATGTAAAGCTTCATTTAACACTAGAAAGACGGGAGCGGTCATTTTGACTGAAAATGAATTTCAAACGCTAGTATTTTTCTTAAATATTCTTCGATTTTTACATTGTTTATTGAATTTTCCTAATTATTCATAAGGATTATTTAGCGCAAAAATTTTAATTTTTTTACACAATATTATGAGCCCGATAATTATGTATACCTAGAAAGACGAATTGCGGTCGTTTTGACCGCTGAAGAAATAAAATCTAACATTACATTTACCTTTAAATTTTTGCTGTCTACAAACGATTATTCTTTCTTTTCGAGGTAATTTTAATAACATTTCATGGAAAGAAGCATACGTGAGGTAGGGAGGGATGTTAAAAACATCTGCTTATCACGTGATTCTTTTTGTAGGGGCTGTAATAGAATGCTATCATTTGAAGAATACGCGGGATTGAAAAACACCTGCTGGTCACTGAAATTCCTTTTATGCTCGAAAGCATCTGATTTTTTAGTTACAGATATTTATTTCTTTTGAAGTTCTTGACCTGATCGGATGTACATTTTTTTCACGCTATGTGGGGAATTTTTTTCACGCTATGTGGCTGTTGGTAAAAGCAATGTGTCAGAAGAAGAGTTTCTAAAAATATTGCGGACTGTATCTGAAACCGATTTCGGTACAAATGAAAATTCAAATTTATCTGACGATGAATATAACCCTGGAAATGTAAGTAAATCCTCTTCCGCGGAAGAATGCCGTTTTTTTGCTGAAACTGCACAAACAGATTTTTCGTCTGAATCTGAAAATGAAAAATTTTTTTTTAAATGTCGATTCAAGTCATGCGAGTACCACACCTGGTAGAAAACGAAAACAAAACAGAAAACGTCAAAAGAAAAGTAAACTACTACGTAAAAGTGAAGAACAAAGAGTATGTTCCCAAAATGAAGGAAATGAGTAAAATGTAGAAGTAGCAAAAGATGGAAAAATATGGGCAGTACCTTCTGGTAATATTTCTTCAGGAAAACGACAGCATCACAATGTGTTCAGAGAAGTTCCTGGACCAAGTTCATTTGCTACTAGAAATCTAATGTTAGGGTAAGTGCATGGAGACTATTCATAAATGAAAAGATTCTTCGTTTCATAAAATGTGCACAGAAGCGGAAGCTCATCGATGTTTGCATGACCCGCATTGGAATATATGTTTAGACGAATTAGATGCTTTTATTTCCATACTGTATGCTCGTGGAGCTTTAATTTCTAAAGGTGCTTCAATAAACAACTTATGGTCTACGACATGGGGAATAAACTTTTTTCACCAAACAATGGCTCGGAACAGGTTCAAACAAATAATGAGATATTTGCGGTTTGGTCTGAAGGCAACAAGATCTGAAAGACTTCGATCTGATCAATTTGCACTAGTGTCAGAGATATGGAACTCATTTATTGCAAATTGTTTACTTTGCTATAAACCGGGAGAAAATATAACAGTAGACGAACAACTCTTCCCAAGTAAGGCACGTTGCCCATTTACACAGTATATTCCGCAAAAACCAGATAAATTCGGGATTAAATTTTGGCTAGCAGCTGACGTTCGATCAAAATTTTTGTTGAATGACTTTCCATATTTAGGTAAAAATGAAAATAGACCTATAGATGAAACTGTTGGAGAACATGCTGTTTGTCGCTTCGCAGAGCAATTTCATAATACAGGAAGAAACATAAAAAAGGATAATTTTTTCACAACGTTGAAATTAGTCAAAACTCTAAGAAATAAAGGACTTAGCATCGTTGGAACTGTGAAACGTGGAAAGAAAGAAGTGCCCGAATCCTTCAAGCTCACAAAGGGAGAACTGTATTCAAGTAAATTCTCAAGCACGATAATATATTACTGACCTCATATCAAGGAAAGAAAACATTAATGTTTTGTTGTTAAGCACTTTACATCCTATACTTGAAGTCAATGGCAATGAAAAAAAGACGCCTGAGGTTGTTCAGTTTTACAACTCAACGAAATACGGAATGGATGTACTTGACCAGATGGCAAGAAAATATTCCACAAAATCAACTTCTCGAATATGGCCTGTGCAAGTTTTTTTCAATATTCTGGACTTAGCTGCTATAAATGCTTGTGTGATTTATAAAGAGAATACCGGTGTAAATATAAAGCTTCGTGATTTTATTTTGAATTTAGCTGACGAACTGCGTACAAAATATGTTGCCTCTAAGACATCTCCACTGTCAGACTTAACTCCAAATATAAGTGCACCCACAATGTCGGATACGAAACGTAAACAATGCCAAATCAATCGATGCCGGAAGAAAATTATGAACATTTGTAGTGATTGCAAAAAGTCAGTTTGTGACTCCTGCACTTACAAAGTTATAAAGCTGAGTGTTTGCAGAGAATGTAAAAAGGAATAGTGTAAGTTATTTTTGTAATATTTATATTTTTAAATATATCCAATTTTTTTTTAATTGTGTAATTTTTTTTTTTTTTTTTTTTTTTTTTTTTTTTTTTTTTTTTTTGTAATTTTTGTTGATAATTGATTATATATATTGTATTTCCTTTAACTAAAATTAATGTTATATATAAAACGGTAAATAAATAAAATAATATTCTATTATTCTATTAATAAATGTACTTTAAAAAATTGTTTGAACAAAAAAAAATATAAAAATGCTTTATTTTTGGTCCTTCAAATAGAGCGGTCAAAATGACCGCTCTCTTTCTTTCTAGGTATACAAAAACTTCCGCCTTTCTAGTGTTAAGTAAAAACAAGTTAAAAAAACAGTGAACAATTTTCATTAAACTATTTTGTACGTGACACCAATTATAAAACTGTAAATTTATTCCCGGGTTACAAAATATAAGTGAAAAACCATATATATATTTCTTTTAGTTGAAACTCTAAAAGATATTTTACATTTAATATATGTATTTTTAGATTTTTCACTAACAATATCAACAATAATTTGTATATGAAAAATAGCAATTATGTATTTAAATAAAATCTTGAAATTTATTAAAAGCGATAATTTCGTATTGACCTCGTGCCAGGATTTAATACTCAAAGATATCGCAAAAGATCGCTAGCCTTTTTTATTCGGATAATTTCAGTGGTTTAAGCGTGGTTCGATTATCTGTCTTAAATTTGTGTTTTATTAATATTTTATTATTTTATTTATGGAATGATAAAGTTTTAATTTTGTTATGGAATATAAACCGGAAGCAAATGCCGAACTTTTTTATTTATATTAATTTTAGTGCAGGCATATTTATTATTTGTAATCGTCTGTCAGCACGTGACAGAGATATAGATTTTAAAAAATCATGCTTGAAAATTATTTTTAGAATAAAAAAAATCAGTAAATTCCGATACAGTTCTCAAACAAATTGCGATATAGTCTTCGAACAGATTGTATTTGAAAGTACATTTTTTATATATTCGACGGTGCAAAAATTGAAAATGTGCACTAATATTTAGAAGTTTAAAAAATTGTAATATATAAAAGATAATAAAAGTTAAATTTAATCGCCTGCTGTTGCCATTCGCAAAATGACGTCAACGTTAAGCCCCGACACGTTCATGCTTTATAATATAGATTAAGCGGTAATGCTCTATATGGAACGGAAATGACTCTCACAATTTGAAGTAACTCCCATACGGAAATAGTAACTAAACATAACTCGGAATTGACCAGGGCTTTGCGAATAACCTTAAATATAACAAAAATATGTATCCAATGATTTTATATTTTTAAACGAAAATATTTCCAAACAGGCTTATACTGGAGGCCCCACAGCCTTCGGTAGCTTACTTCGAAGTTATATGATTATACATTTTTAAATAAAAATCTCTTTAAAAAGAACCTAAAGTTGTGGTCCTTTCTGCCTTCGGCCTTGGAAAAACTGCCTTCGGCAGCGTACAGCTTCCAATTTCTATGATTTATTTTTTTATGAAAATCTATGCCAACGAACCTAGAGTTGGTGGCCCGTCTGTCTTCGGAAGCGTACACAGGACGTGCTAGACACGCTCCAGTTTATTATGATTTTATATTTTTAAACTAAAATCTTTCTAAATGAACTTAGTGATAGGCATCGCACTGCCTTCCGCAGCGTACACCCTCGAATTTGTATGGCTTTATACTTTTGAAAGAAAATCTCTGCAAAGAGACCTATTTCTATTATATATATCGAATTTCGATTATATATTAAACGAAAATCTATACAAAGGAACCTAGTGCTGTACCCTCAATAGCCTCGGCAGAACATGCTACACAGAACATGCTACGCATGCTCCGGTCAGTTTTTGGAAAAGAACCTCAAGTTTGCAGGATTTTATATTTATTAAACGAAAATTTTTCCAAAGGAACTAAGAGGCCCTTTATATAGATTGCTGCTTTAATTTCTGATATTTATATTTATTAAATTTTCAATTCTAACAAAATGTTTAGTAGAAAAATTAAATAAAATGAAACGCGGAATCTTTTCACTCTTTTAAAACGCGAAATGATATCGAAAACACATTTCTCCTAAACGGGAAACGATACCTTCGAAAGTACTGAAAGAAAAAAAAAAATCTTGAGAACACGTGAAACGACAAATATCAGTAATACTAAAAAACAGTAAACCAACGTTTAAAATGCACAAATAATGCGTGAAAAGCAGCAAACAGCTGTTTCGAATCTACAGCGAGATTCTTCTTCAGTGCAAGATAGGGAAAAAAAACAGCGTGCTAGAAAAAGCAAGGCTGAGCAAAATGATAGACAGAGGCGCGCTGCCTTATATACCCTATGCGGGTAGCGAAAGCGCCAGAAACAACCAATGAGAGAGAAGCAGTGGAAACGACTGGGTGGACAAGTAGCGACATCTACCGGAGAAGGAGAGAAAAAAGAAACCAAAAAAGAGGAAATTAAATTAATGCTTTCCAAATACTTGGAAAATCTGGAGTACTAGATAAGTCATTGACTAAACAGTGGGAATTTTTAATGATGTGGTAAGCTTCCCAAAAATCAAGATCAAGGTTAGAAGAACATTTTTGGATAATGGTGGCTGAGGAAAAATCGAACCTATGTTGAGAAGACCAAGAATGTTGAGCAATAGAAGAAGCTCCTGATTTTTAACATAAGCTCCTGATTTTTAACATAACCTTCATGCTCTTTTAAACGAAATCTAAGAGCACGTTTAGTCTGGCCAATATAAGAAAGGCCACACTCGCAAGAGATTTGGTAAATACCCCAGTTATCTAGGCGATCAACGGGGTGTTTGAGATTTGAAAAAGTGATTTTATTAACAGGAGAAAAAATAACATTAAAATCAAACCTTCTTAAGATTTTAGCAACTTGCTGACTGATTTTAGGAAAAAATGGTAACACAACTGAAGTATTAGAGTTGGAATTAGAATGTTTTTCAGAATGGACGGGTTTCGTCAATTTCTTATAAATAGAATCAATAATATTAGAGGAATAACCACGATCAACAGCAATAGCTTTGAGGTAATTAAGTTCAGCACTAAGTAACTGAGGAGTGGAACAAATATTGGTAGCCCAAAAAACAAAAGTATTGAAAGCAGCGAATTTCTGGTTAGGGGGATGAGAAGAATGCCTGTGAGGTGGGAGACTGACAGCAAAAGGTTTACGAAAGACGGTAGTCTGAAAGCCATTTTCACAACGAATAACAAGGACATCGAAGAAAGAAAGACAGTTATTGGCCTCAATTTCAGAGGTAAATTGAACGCAGGGATCAATGGAATTCATACTAGAGAGAATATCATTAATATCCGAATTTATTTCAACCAGGACATAAACATCATCAACATAACGAACATAGAATTGAAATTTTAAAATTTCAAAAAGTTTGACCTCAAAATAGTGCATATGAATATCGCATAAAATTGGACTAAGAGGATTATCCATAGCCAAACCATCAATCATGCGGAAGAAATTACCATTGAAAACAAAAGTATTTTGCGACAAGCAAGCGCGAGTGAGAAGGATAAGTTCCTCGATTTCAAAATAAGAGAAATGGAATTCACAAAGCCTCTTCTTGAGGCAATCTAAAGCCCCCTCAACCGGAACGTTTGTAAATAATGATTTAACATCAAAAAAGAAACCATCATGTGACCCTGTGGCTTAAAATTGTGAAGTTTTTTAACAAAATAAAAAGAATTCTTAACAGTGAAACAGTTACTGCTCAAAAGTGGGGAAAAAACAGAAACTAAATATTTGGCAAGCTTATAAGAAGCTGTACCGATACTAGAGACAATAGGTCTAAAAGGAATGTCAGGTTTATGGATCTTAGGTAAGGCATAAAACCTGGCACATTGCGCAATAGATGAAATAAGAGACTTCTTAAAGTTAGCAGGAATAATGGAAGAAGATTTGATGGCAGACTTAATAGAGTTAATTTCACTAGTGTAAGGGTCTTTGCGGTTGTCCACATAAGGATCATCATTAATTAATTTATGGGATTTTTCCAAATACGAAGATTTGTCGAGAAGAACAATCTGACCACCTTTGTCAGGCTTAGTAATGCTTAAGTTTGGATCAGAACGCAAATTTTTCAGACATTGTACGCCAGTAATACGCCAGAACCGGAAAAATACGATGAATTAAGTGGCTATATTTTTTTGTTTTTGTTTTAAGTTTTCGTCACTGAAGAGCAGGGCTTTAAAATGTGGAAAAACAGAAAACATGAAAAGGAATAGGAAAAGGCGAAAACTAACCTGCTATTGAGCATCGGAATTTTTTTTTTTGAAAGAATGAATATTAATATATATTTTAAAAATATATTTGGAATTAGAAAGTGAAAGATGCTCCATAAAAGCAGTTTTTCTTGTTTTTTGGAATTTCTTAATGGATGCGGAAGCGACAGTCTTAAATTAAAAAAAAAGAGTAAATAGAAAACCTGACAATATATACATTCAAAACGGAAAAATCAAAACATATATTAAAATATTTATTTGCTTAAAAGACTTTACTAAAAACACATTAAAAGTATATTAAAAACCTATATTGACATTTTTCAACTCCTTCACTGAATCGTCATCAGAATGTATAACAGAAATTACAAATACAATACTGAAAAAAAAAAAATCATCGAATACAAACAAGTAATCATATAAAGCCCCTACATTTTCGCTATCGCACGTGTTCCTTCAATGTTCCAGTTTTCATATGCATTTTATTTGTAATTTCTGTTACACATTCTGATGACGACTCAATGAAGGAATTGAAACATGTCAATATAGGTTTTTAATATACTTTTAATGAGTTTTTAGTAACGTATTTTAAGCAAATAAATATTTTGATGTATGTTTTGATTTTTCGGTTTCTAATATATATTGGGATATGGTTATTATTAGACATAATTAAGATTTATTACTCTTATTTATACTTACTTTAGAAAACCTGACGCAAGTCGAGGTTCAGTAAAAATGTTTTCCGAAATGTTAAATATTAAAATTTTCTGTTTAGATAAAGATTATATAAAATCTAAGGGAGACTTGGTGATCACGATTTAAAAAATTATATAAAAACGAACACTTCACTTTCGCCTACATGAAGTTCGTACAGGCTTTGACACAATCGGTGGAAAGAAGGAATCTCGCTATTTTGCGATGTTCATTGTGGATCTTAATAAATATCTCGGCTAATAATCAAAACATAAAAAATCAAGACCTCGGGTGCATTCTTATCTGTCTTCGTTTGTTCTCATCCAAATTTACAGACCTGTACGAGCTGTAGGAGTTCATAGACACCGTCAACAGTCACGCAGACTGACAAAATATTCTTTTAATAATATAGATTGATCTTCTATATCGAAACGGTTCAATTTTCATCCGACTTCCAACGAAGGAGGTACTAGAAATCATTTCTTATGTTGTTGATTTTGTTTTTTATGTATGCCTACGCATAACTTTTGAAGGGATGTTCCTATGGGGCTGTGCATATATAAAGTTATCACTTTAGGGGGGAGGTAGGGTCTGTCGCATGATATCGCATGATGTGGCATGATCGTAACATATCTCTAGGGGGAGGGGAGTTTGTCTCTTTGATATCGTTATCATTTTTGAACCAACCAAATTTTCTCTTTTTGTTTGTAATTTGTTCTTTACATCAAAATTTTCTCTTTTTATTTGTAATTTGTTCTTCACATCAAAATTTTCTCTTTTTATTTGTAATTTGTTCTTTACATCAAAATTTTCTCTTTTTATTTGCAATTTGTTCTTTAACATCAAAAGTTTCTCTTTTTATTTGTAACTTGATCTTTACATCAAAAATGTCTGCAATCTTTTTTAGTCTGTTATCTATTTTTATGAAAATACAAAGTTATTATTAAATCATTGAGTAATTATAAAATTATTTAATTCCAAAATATGGAATACCTCAACGTTTGGAACTACTAATCTTTTGTCATATATTTGTATCATATATAATCGGCTGTTCGAGAAACTAGGTACGAAGTATGCTTGAAATGATACTTGTGTTTACCAGTAAAGAAAAGAGACATAATGTTGTGCACCTGTTTTTATTTATAAAACGTTCTGCCTCCCCACCCACCTCCCCCTGTGGTTTTTAAATAGTATTTTTTAAAGTTTTCTTTGATATAAAATTATTTTATGTATAATGATGATATTTTATTGACTTCTCTTCATTTGAATCAATAAAGTATGCAAATAATAAACGAATAACCATGTCTGTATATCACTGCATACAAAAGAAAAAAAATTGCAACAATCAAAAGAATTTTTAGACATTGATAACTATATCATTGGGACGGAGTGGGGGTCAAGAAATGATAATGTATGATATCATAAGGGGGTAGGGGGTCTAAAATTATCAAAAAATTGATAACTTTATATAAGTATAACCCCTATTTTGATACTTTTTGTTGTTGATGTTGTTGGAAAGGTCTTGGTAGGCGGAAAATCCTGTTTCAGTTTACTTAAAATCAAACAAGAATATGTTTTTTTTTTTGTTTTTTTTTGTCTTCATCTACTCTTTTTCGACTTTATTGCCTATCACTTTGGTAAAAATTGACCAATCGTCACGATTGTTTACTATGGCGTTAAGGCATACAGCACTACTTTGTATTTTTAAAATAGTCTTACCGTGGATAGTGTTTTTTTTTCTTGTTTTTAGGGTTCCGTACTTGAAAAGTAAAAACAGAACCATTATAAGATCCCTCTTGTGTCTGTCTGTCACAACCATTTTACTCGTAAACTATGGAACGTGAAAAGTTTAAATCGTGGTTAGTAATAAAGACTATTAATCCACATGTTTTCAGATTATTAAAGATTCATAAATATAGTCAGTAAAAATGTAAAGGGACTAATTAATCTACTTGAAAAAAACTCTTTTCTCTGTATATCGTGTGGACCAACACCAAACTCCAAACCTGAATATCATGTGATAGCTTTCGTAACACTAAACTCAAAAGTTAATCCTTTTAATTTTAGGTATTATATTTTTAAAGATATCGTCGAAAATGTAACGCAAAACTATGCCCCCCCCCCTCTAATTCCGAATCTACTGAAACTAAAATTATGAACAAAAATTAGAGGTAATAGACGTTAATTCAAACCTTGAAGGAAAATTATAGCGATTACCCTAAGGTCACATAGTTTTTGAGAAAATTGCATTTTTCTGTTACACACAAATTTCAATTTGCGGGCATTCAGTAAAAGTATTGAGCAGCGCTGGAGGTATTTATCGTAGCAGAAGTATAAAAACATTGTTGATTATGATTTTCCAAAAAAAGTCAGTAATTAGCCGAGATATTAACCCTTAAAGATACGGACAGTTTGGACATACATAATAACAGGGGCGACGTACTCAATGCGCCGTTAACAACTTTTAAATATATTTGTATAATTATATTAATTATAATTATTATATGTGTAATGCAATGTCCAGTAGCAGTATTAAAGCAATAAACATCAAACTGTTAAAAACAGACTAAGTTAAGGGGTCTGAGGACTCTTAAAATTGGAAAAAAAAAATTAAGACCATTTTCAACATTTAACACTAGAACCGCCGAAAATTGTATTCAAGTATTATAAAAATATTTTACACCAGAATTTTTTATTTAAAACAATATAACTTATTTATTTACCTTGTTTCACTGTGGCACATTTTTAACTTATTTTAGAAAGAAATTTCTGGCTCGAATCGACATATTTTTATTCGGTACCGGTCAAAATGAGCGCTATGGCGGTTCTAGTGTTAATGTCTTAAAATGTAATACAATTTTTATTGCGATGAAAGATATAAGTATGTTCTTTCACTTCATTTATTTAAAAAATTACAGGATGCATTATAGGAAGCTCGAAACTAATAGATATTTGTCGAGCAGAAAATCGGCATAACAGTTTACGCGCAAGATTACAAAATAAATATTGGAACTAGAATGAATATTTTGGTGCCTACTTATATTTCAGATTGTAATAATTATTCTGAACTTAAATAAATTTGTATTTAAAACATTTTTATATTTTTAATACAAAGTTGTATTTAGCTAATACAAAATTTTGAAAATTTCAATAGTATAATCACCTAAAAAGAATATTTTATTGGACAATAAAAAGAAAATTTTAGGTTCAGTTTATACAGTCTAACATGAATTATATGTTTTGAAAATTTCGTGAAAAAAAATATTCAGACGTTTATGAGGTATCCTGTGCGTTATGCCCAAAAACGTCATTTGGAGGAAAATGATTTCAAAGTTTCAGAAATGTGTCTTCAGCTATCGAGAGGGTATAATTCTAAAAGCCATAACTTCTGTTCTAATGAGAATTTCAAGAAAGCAATTATATCAAAATGTTAAGAAAAGATAGGAGTTTAACAACTAAAAAAATTTAAATTTCTAAAATTTTGAAGCTTTAAGAGTCTTGAGATGACTTAATTAGAATGAATCGCATAAATACTATGGGATTCGCGACTAGTTTGCATTGAGTGGATCTCTCAATACGCCTCGGGTGACTTTAAAAGTTAATTAAAAACCTATCTGGAAAAACGCGGCAAAGACCAAGGCGGCGTTTCAAGTTTGCGACCTCCTTTCCGAGCGCGCTTAGCACAATGCCAAATTTAAACTTTGAAAAAATTTTTGTTTTAGCTACCCTGTAGAAAGAAAGGTTATTACTACACTGAATTTAGTTTTATGAAATGCCAAATGAAGTTCAAGCATGAACTGCTTTTATTGTCAGTACCGAATAAAGTTTATCATAAACAGATTAGGATAATATTAAAAAATGATTTATACAGAATAGCTAAATTTGATATCATTTAGGTTCCATATCTCTTTCAACTTTCATGGTATATTCATTTACACTTTTCTAGTACATACAGTTATACCCAAACCTACGTTGTATAGTTTTTTTACAAAGTCTTAGCAACGATTCTTTTAGCAAAGATTTTTTTAATAACACGATTAAAAATTCATATATTTATTCTAAGGAACCCTCTGTACGCGAGTAATACTCGCACTTGACCGTTTATTTATTTATTTATTTTTTTTTTTTTCGCAAGGACACGTCAAAAAATTTTAATATGCCATCGTCTATTGCACGTCCAAATATACGATATTGGAAACAATCAGATTTAAGGGGGTCCGGGACACATTTTCAAAAACAAATTATTTATTGAGTTAAAATTTTGAAATTTTTTGTGATGGTTAACTATGTCATTTGTAAACAAAATCGCATGATAAAACTTCTCATAATTTTTTTTAAAAATTTAAATTTTAAATTTTGTTAAAAAAGTGGGGTAGTTTAAAATCTTCATAACTCGAAATATTATTTATAAAATTTCATTTTTTTTTTCATTTAAAGAAACAGAAATATATAAATTTTAATTTAGATTCCGCATTTTAAAAAATATTAATTTTTAAAAAATTTAAACATATTTAAAATAAAAATTAGAAAAAAAGATGTAATTTTTTTTAATCATATTTTCAAAAGTAATATATATATTTTAATTTGCTGAATCTAAATTAAAGTAAACCTATTGAAAAAGACCTATTACAAGTTTTAACCATTTATCTGTAACGGTTCTTGATTTATAAGAATTTAAATATGAGTAATGGTGAAAAAACCCATCATGAAGAAAAACGCAATTTCACAAGATGTCGTTTCCTTGACAACCATAGCTTGAAAGGTAGATTTTGAAAACAAACCAAAACAAATAAATTAATATTTCATGTTCTAATTAAGATAGAAACATGATTTAAACTTCATTTTAAGCAGAAAACGTCAGAGAAATTTTTAATCCAATAAAATTTTTTTGAAAATTTGAAGATTTTTGTGTCCCGGAACCCCTTAAAATGAATGTGGATAGGAGTCCTGCATCAGATCTGGTAAAACGATATTCCCGGATCCCGATCCGTTCCGCGGTTCGGGATGTCAATAGCTTTTGCTTTTATGGGCGTCGGGTTGAATCTGTTTCATGATTTGGTCGATTTCGGGTTGAGTTTTGACTATTTGGTGTCGGATTCAGTAAACCTTTTTCTTAAACATGAAAGTCCATATTATTGTATCAGATAAACAAAAATGTGTATTTCAATATAAATCAATTTATATACATATAAAATTATGTAAATACATGTAAAATTAAGATTGGAGTAAAGAGTTTTCTGGAGTACTTTTTTCTGTAACTACTTTGAAAAGTGGAATAATTTTCTGTCTATCTTGGTCTCCGGTCAGTTTCTTTTTGAGGTGTGTCGGGTTCGGATCGAGTTCCGGGTTATAATCGGGCTATTCGCGACCCTGTACAAGATTCTAATATGAACAACATTAACGGGTTACTGGAAACACAAAGTAAAAGACAATCCCATGAGGCCAGTTTTATTTATTTATTTATTTATTCACTTCGTTTGCTTTAAATTACTTGTGTAACGTGCATTCTTTTAAATAAAAGAAATATCATTTAACCGCATAAAAACAAATAAAAAATTTAACAATAATAAAGAAATATTTAACGGCAAAAACATTACTCAGCCTGTTCTATAAAAAATAAATACTTCTAATAAAAACATTAAATATTCTGACTTAAAAAAATATGCTTATAACTTGCACCTGTGCAATAAATGTGTTTTAATATCGTTCAAAACAGGTCGGTCGGAAATAAATAATGCAAAAGTGTCTGACATCGGTGACTTTTCAACAAACAATTCAAGCAACAAACGGCACTAACAGCGAGCAAATAGTTGACTATAATCTCATTTAAATATAATTAGTATCGATCGATGTAATTTGATAAAAATTTCGAATAAATTAGTTCAGAAAATTGGTGATAATTGAATACACTTACATGGTAGTTTAAAGTTTCTGAATTCTGACTGAGTGCCAAAAAGAAATGATTATAAATAACAAAAAATGCATAAATAAAAAGAGGCTTGAAATATAACTAATATAAAGTTCTGTAAAATCTAATGTAAAGCTCTAGAGCTGACACCCCCTCCCCTTTCTCCCAAAAAATATATTAAACTGTCCCCAAAATAAATCCTTGAATTTTCGCCAAAACGATGAATAAATAAACCGTCATGCCTAGATTATTAAACATTTTCAACACATGCAGAATATTGTAACAAAACAAGTGAAAAATGATATCCATGTAAACGTTTTAGCATATAATACATTTGAAAACCGGATTTCATGAATTACAATCTACAGTCGGAAAAGTATCTGAATTCATTTGAGCAGTCATATACGAGGGTGTATCAATGTTTTTGTCCTCACATAGAAATATTTGAGTGAAATTTATGAAATGGCTACATTTTATGAGTCTTTTTCTATAAAGTCAGTGTGCACAGTAACACATTTGTGAAACCGGTATTTCAAAGAAAGGGGGCAAAAACTTACTGATACATCCTCGTATATGATTTATAGATTTGTATATATACTGCATAGTATGCTAAAATTGAACTTAGTAAGGCAACGCATAGCGAAGTTAAAAAATTTCCCTTCAGCAATTTCATTGTATTCCAGGAGGCGCTATAGTAGACCCAAAGGAGGGCATTTTTCAAACTTTTACCGACCCCCACATGTGACATTCTGTTGGAAAGGTCTGTGACCATTTATTCATGCTATGCACCTCCCGAGCCCCTTCCCCGAAATTTGCTCTCCGGGAGGCACTTTTCTAAATTTTGCTGACATCATTCAAGCACCGGGGGGGGTATTGGGTGGGGGGGGGGGCTCGGGAGGTGCATAGCATGAATAAGTGGTCACAGGCCTTTCCAACAATATGTCACATGTGAGGATCGGCAAAAGTTAGAAAAATGCCCCCATTTGGGTCTACTATAGCACCTCCTGAAATACATCCTCCCTCCTACCTTTGAAATACCGTTTGCAGAAATGTGTTACTGTGCACGTTGACTATATAGAAAAGGATTAATACAATGTAACAATTTCATAAATTTCGCTCAATTATTTCCATGTGAGGGCAAAAACTTATTGATACACCCTTGTATATGATCTATAGCAGTGGTTCCCAATGTGGGGCATACGCCCCACAGGGGGGGTGGGCAATATGACTTTTCAGGGGGCAATTTTAGATTTCTTATTAAGAAATTTTCTATCATTTTTTCTTCTTTTCTTTTTTCTAACGAAAGTTGTCTTGTAGTCTTAAAAAATAGAAATAATTGATGAAGAAAATTTAAAAATAACTGAATAAAAATTAATTTTCGAAACCGTCCCATTTAAAAGTTCAAAATACACTGACACCAGAATAATTATGTAAATTTATTATTTACATATTTTGACGCCTTTTATATATAAAAAATCACTTTAATTTTTTTAGTTTTAATATTATTTTAGTAAACCACACCTCTTTATTTTTACTATTTATTTATTTAAAAAATGTATATCTACTTATAGTGCAATATGCCACCAGAAAGAACTTTTACATGTGAAATTTTGTAGGGTATATCTAAAATTGATTATTTGGACATGTTTAATCTAAAAAATATTTTGAATTATCTAAATGAGGTACTACTTTTATGAAATTAATAAATCCCCGTGTGCTTCACGGTAGGAAATGGGTAGAAAGTAGAAAGTAAACTTCTTGTGGCTCTTCTGCAGGGCACATACAAAAAATATAAAAATACTTCATGACATATGCATTTTGAAATTTAAAATCGGAGAAAACATTGCGGCCAAATAATAATAATGCGAATAAGATGCCTGCTATCAAAGAAGTTATGTCATGAGGGGAAAGAAAAATAGTTACTTAAAATGATAAAAGCGTGAATCTGGAAATGTTACTTGTGAATTATGTTATCCATACAGTCTCGGTGATAAACAAATATCACTTGTTCTTAATGAAGTACTAAAATCCATTATAAATTGTATCAATTCTGTCAGATGTAATACAAAATTTGAGAGAGATTTCAAGAAATTTTACGAAGATAAAAATCTGAACTATTTATCACTTTAAAATTTGAGGTAAGATCAGATGCCAAAACACAACAAATATACCTGAAAACAAAACAATAACAATGCGAACATCCATGGCCTCATTGCATTCATAGAGTTATGTTAAAAACATACTTGTAATTTAAAAAATATATGATTTTGATAAATTAAAGAATGTGAAGTCATTTATCAGAGTTAATGCTGTTTTCGCATCCTTCCTGGAAAATAGAACTTTTTTTTATGTAATAAGATTTATATGATGTAGAAGGGAGGGGGGACATCATGATTTTAGAGATGCTTAGGTGGGGCGCGGCCAAAAAAAGGTTGGGAACCACTGATCTATAGATTTGTATATATACAGCATAGTATGCTAAAATTTAACTTACAAGGAACCACTTTTGGTGTTGCTCGCACCTAGCATCGAGACCTGGTGCGTTTTGTAGCCCCTATACATAAAAGTTAGAGAACCGAAAAAATTTCTCTGTTAAAATAATATTTTATATACATTTTTATACTTTTAATTTTTATATTATTACATATTTATTTGTTTATTTCACGCCAAAAGTGAGTTAAGTCGCCAAATATGGCGCTAAAATTTTTCCGCCCGCTTTATCCAAAGAGAAAATGTACAGAACATATTGCTAGAATTATGTGAGATTTCTTTTTTATAATTGATAGCATAAGAAACAAATATTAGGCTTTTATTTTTTTCTATGCAGACGATAAATACATAAGTAATAAATATAATTCTATGAAAGCTTTGAAGATCATTGAAAACTATTTTTTAGTGAAATACAAAATAAGCAAACTCTTTTCTTTTGAAATCGAATGAAATAAAGTTTCGAATGTTTAAAATGAAATGTTGCTGTATTAAATGGTCCTTTTGTAAAAGTAATCATAAAGTAAATTAATATTTTTACACAATTTAGAAAAATTACTGCGGCGAAATATGTCGGACATTGCAATTTTTAGCTATTATAAATTCAGCTATGACATTTGGCTAGGGTTGCCGGAAAGCTCTACTTTTGAAAATAAACGCCAACCGTTTCCCTGCCAAAAATATGAATATAAAGTTGCAATTTTTCAAAATCAACTTTGTGGGTTTTTGAAGGAATTTTCAAACTTTATTCAATATTTTATACTTATCATTAACTAATTTTTATTTTTAAATGCTTTTCTTTAAAAAAAATTTAATTTTAATAACCCGATCAGTGGTCTCGAAAATTGCATTTTCAGAAAGTTATGCTGCTGTATAATCAAGAAATATTATTTTAACAGAAAAATTTTATCGATTCTCAAACTTCATAATATAGTACTTTAAAATGCACCAGGTCTCAATGCTAGGTGCGAGCAACACCAAAAGTGGTTCCCTTGTTACTAAGGAAACGCATAGCGCAGTTAAAATATTTCTCTTCAGCAATTTCCGTCATTAAACGGAAATGTACTCGAGTATGATTGTGCCGTTAATAACTGTATAAAATACGTTCGAAGGGTGAGTACGAGACAGCTTGAGCTAAGAACCCAGTTTAAATGTTAAGTTATCGTATTAAACTGTTAAATAACAATAATGTAATATAAAATGAAGTTTCTTACCTTTCTGCTAAGCCCACGTAGAATTCTTCTTACATGATTATGTATTCACTTAAAATATTTATTTGATTTTATTTGAACATGAATGCTGATCATATGAGGAATCTATCTTCAGCGAAGAGTCGGTCTTGAAAAGAAAAACACCTTTAATTATTACAATCTTGATTACTGTTGGTTACACTACAAAATAAATTAAGATTAAATTAGTAAAAAAACATTGTAGGATATGAAATCCACCTAGGAGAAGGAACTCTCCATTTAAACAAATGATTGCGCACGAACATTTGCGCGTCTTGGCTTGACCAGTGTCAGCCCTTCAACTGAAGAAAAGACTGGGGCCCGTGAAAGTTATTTCAGAGTTAAACAAAGGTAAAATTGCTTAATCAGCCAGTCTCTTTATTTTCAATCACAAACATAGTTCAGTTTTATTAAACAGGATAATTCCTGGAAATGTCATTATTGCTGCCATCTCGCGTAGCAGAAGCAAAACGGTGTTTAAATATCCAGTGCTTCGTAATCTTACGAAACATTGCTCAGGAAGGGGCGGCATCCTTTAGCATATCTCACAAACAAAATAGTGTGTCACAAACAGATAGTTATATTGCATATTCCACAAGTAAATTGTCGTGCTACACGCGAGGAGATGTTTGGCATAAAACACTAACATGCTGCGGATTCCATGAATAACTACAAGGGCATAAACCATAGATGCCAAGATTTCTTAATTATTCCGGAGTCTGATCCAAGACAAACGTGTTTCCAACAGGAAATTTAGTTTAATAAACGATTTTAAAATGAACTCTAATAAGTACCCTGTTGAAAGAAGACACAATTTTTCATAAACACTTTCCGGTTTTAAACTATTTATCTTGGATCAGACTCCGGAATAATTAAGTGATATTGGCATCTATGGATTTACCCGGACTTTCCCGGTTTACAGAATATAGGTGAAAATGATCATATACCAGGTGATTCTAAATTCATGGTACAAACTTTAAGGGTTGGTACAGGTCAGTGTAACAATCATGTATTGTATAGGAATGTATGAGCGCATGTGATGTGCTGAGGTACAAACACCATTGGGGCAATTTGGTCCATTTTTTTTATTTCATAATTTCTCATTCATACCAGAAAATTCCTACACTATTATTTTCTTTATTTGAGACAGTCATTTCATAATTACTTAAAGAAAAAATTCTTTTTTGAAAATTTCCAGTATGAAATCGAAATTTTTGAATAAAAAAAAAAAACTCCATTTCCATTTCTTTTTATGTATTTCCTTTGTTTGACAGATTTGCCAGTTTTGGGGGGGGGGGGGGGGGGGTTATTCGAAAATTTAGATTTCATGCTGGAAATTTTCAAAGAATTTTTTTTTTCTTTATGTAATCATGGAATGTCTGTAGTATAGGAATTTTCGGATATGAATGAGAAATTTTTGAAATTTGAGAATGAGAAATCTATTTCTGGAATCTTCAATTATGCAAATCTAAAACATTTCTTGATTATGGTAAGTAATTTTGATTATGCGTGAAAAAATACATGCAATGAAGTTTGTTTTGTAGCTACTAATAATGAGGTTAATATTAGCAGTTGAAAACATAAATGCGTGATTTTCAATTGACCGAATGACTTCCTTTTCGAATCCTGAAGTAAATTTTCTCAGTAAATCGACATATGATCTGAAAATTAGGGGTTCTTTTTGAAAATTTCAGAATTTGTAACAGTTTTTAATCTAAAAAGCAGTTTAAAGCTGCTAGTCACTCAGCTTCCGAACCCCCCCCCCCCCCCCCCCCATAATGCTAAGTCTATGGATGTTTGACGCGTTCGTATATTTAAAATATCTCCTCGGGAAATTAATATATATATTTTTTTTTTCACTGTATACTTTTCTTAAAGATGTCTCATTCTCATTAGTTCTCAAAATATTTCTAAAGTATATATTTAATTTTATATGAAGTATTAAAGTCTTACGCGCAGTTTGTCATCTTTTAACACACAAAATGTAAAATTAATCATGGGTTTTAGAAATATTTTGAGAAAAAAAAAACAGACATCCTTTAAGAAGAGTACACACCGAAAAAAAGAGTTAAAAATATTAATTTCCAGAGAAGATATTTTAAATTTACAATGCAATAATAGCGAAAAATAGCTGATAGCAAAAATTATTATTATTTACAAATAAATAGCATGTTCATTAACCATTTGATAACAGTCCATGAATGGTGACTATTTTTATATTAAATAGTGTCACAATTTCAGAAAACTTTACTTTCTGCTCGATTTCTCCCTTGAATATATCCTGGTATAAGTATATGGCAGAGATAATTTTTCAAAAAGAACAAAAAATAGTCCGCTGAGACTTATGTGACCCGACGTGTAGCCAAAGGGTTAATGTAAAAATCTACATGTTTGTAATAATATTTTTCCTTAAATTTTAATCTTTTATTTAAATAACTGGCGTATAACACCCAAAAGTAAATTTCGATCAATTTTCTTCTATTAATAGTGCGCGTTATACACCGCAATATACTGTACATTTTTAATGATTTTAGTTTAAAAAACGGTTAATAAGTAAATGTCATAAAGAATAGTTAGATCTGAAAAATACCCAGTTTTCATGATGAAACAGCACAGGAAAAACTGGCGATAATTCTGAATTAAATAACAAAACTTTGTATGAATCACCATAAAACAAAAGAAAACAAAGGACGCGTTTCGGATTGGAAATTTTAAAAGCCTGTCATCAGGCAAAGTAAATACGTGTCCGTAAGCAGACAAAGTCACAGATGAACAAAAAGGACGGAAAGGTGGGGAATACGACAGGTAGTTCTAGTTGAAAAGTAAACAACAATCACAGAAGTGTTGCCAAAATGACTGCCAAAAAAGAATTACAAAAGTAACTTTCTCTTCAGCTTGGAAATTGCTTTTCTAATCCTTTTCCCTTTTTTCTTGTCTCTTTTCATTTTATTTTAGAAAAAAAAATTATATCTTATGTTTTTCTTGTGTTTTCTAGTTAATTTTTTTTTAATATACTTCTTTTATTTATTTATGTATTTATTTATTTATTTATTCATTTTTTATTTTAATTCGTTTATTTATTTTCATTTTCTTTACACTTTTCTTTTCTGTTAATTTTTCTATCATTTTGGAAACACTTTCCTGTTCTGCATGTGCTGCTATGGAATTATATTTATTTTTCAGCTAGCGCCAAATGTCGTATTCATTGTTAGCACTCCTCTCTGCCCTTTCTGTTCATTTGTTACATTTTCCCCTTACGGACATGTATTTACTTTGACTGATGACGGACTGTTAAATTTTCCAACCCAAAACGCGTATTGTGTTGCTTTATGGTGATTCATACAAAGTTTTATTAGCTCTCTGTATGATATTTCTTTCTCTCAGATTATTTTGTGTCGTCTCTGAAAAATAACGTTACCTAACGGAAGCCAGCAATAAGCAAAGCAGATGTATCATCGTACGATTAAATACTCAATAGCAATTTTTTTAACTTCTAAGCATCGCACATTTTCAATTTTTATACCGTCGTATTGGGGAAAAAAATGTATTTTTAAATGCAATTTGTTTGAAAACTGTATCTCCTTTTATTTTTAAAATATTATTTTTTTTTGTAGTTTAATGAGCCATTTACTTAATATTGGCAACGGAAGTACTCCATTTCTGTAGAAAGTAAAGGAAAAATTGTGGTAAAATAGTAATTATATCTTTTTGTTGCCATTCTCTCATAACAACCGAAAGAAAATGTAATTGAAATATGTGCTATTTTGAAAAAATATATAAAAGAATGATTTCTGTTAAAACATGAAGCTATTATAAACTATATTTAATTTTAAGTATCTGTATTAATGTTACAAACAAATGAAGACCTATGAATCATTAGATAGACGGTTTTCTTTGTCTAGTTTCTTTAATGATGGCACCTTTGTGTTGCATTTGTGCATTATTTCTTGATAGTGACGTCCTATGCATACTTTACTGCCTACGTTTAAGGGTGGATCGTAAATGTGGAATTCTTAAGCAGATGCGAATAATGTCATTTTACATAAAATAAAAAGCGTGTGCTTTAAGTCTTAAAATTGAAATATGTTTTGTACTATTTATATATACATATATATTTTTTTCATCGGAGGCGACACTAAATTCTGAAAAAGCAGAATTCCTGCTTTCTAGTTATTTAACTCATTTTTCATATTAAAAAAAAAAATACGCAGGTTCAAAATATTATTAAACATAAACAATATACCCTTAAAAATAGCAAACTTACAACTGACTGATCCAGAACTTTTGTATACGTCTGTATTAAAAGTTACTTCTAATAACTTAAATGACGTTAAATTCATATGAAAAAGAGAAAAATATGATCTGACAAATTAAATTCCTTAAAAAAAATTTTTTTCACCAGCGATAAAACTCGAAGTTTATATAAAAATTATTTTTGACGTATTAGAAAATTATCTTACTAGGAAAATACTTAGAAACGTTATTCCTTTAATGATAACAAAAAAAAAAAAAGTAGTGATGGGTTCTCATTTATCTGTGAAATTTTCAAAGTGTCATATATTTTATTTACTTTATCAATTTATAGTGAAATCAAAAATTTATTTGAAAGAAAATATTTTTTTAAGAGAAATGAAACTACGTTTGAAAGAATATATTTTTTCTCGCGTAAATAAAGTTATTGATTAAGTGGATGTGGGAGTTTTTCGACTGGAAAAATAGCCATACTTTATGAAGTTGTTTTCCAAAAAGAAATGTGCACTGTGCAGCATTATGAATAATAATAAAAAAACATATATTTAAAGCCCCAGTATTTTATTATTTTTTATTGATAAATGTACCTTTTGCACTCGTTTTACTGGATGTAACGGCGTAGCCCGTTAGGGGTCCCATAGTGTTTACAAATGAACTGAACGAATAAAAAATTTTAGAAAAGCAAAAGTCAAGGACTATGGTAAAAATACGCTTAGATTAAAATAATTATCAACTCTTTAACAAAAAAAAAATTTGACTTGTATTATTTGATGGTTTTCCTTACAACAATTCGAGAAACAAAATCTTAACCCTTTAAACCTGAAGATTTTTGGTAAAAAGAAAAGTTCCGGTGGTTTACCCTAATTAATATGATCATATTTGATTGAAAAGATATTTTTAAAAATATCCGATTCGAAGTTATGCAAAGGGAGGATCCCCGCAATTCTATCGGTGCAGACTTGACTTTGAACAGAAAGAGGAAAATGTTGTTCTGTTTCTTTGTGGTAACCAAGATAATTGTGTAGATCAGGACTTAAAGGGTTACAATTGTAAGGGAGACTGGGGCTATTTGAAATAGAGGTTAAGTTGGCGTACATCTTCTATTTTCTAGCACATTGGCATCAGAACTCTGCTGCCGCTACCCAGCAAGCCACCAATGTTCATCATCTACTATAGTTTCAGCGTCAAGGAAAATACCAGAGAGGGAGGAAGGTTGATTTTTTTTTTAAAGAAGGAAAATAGCCGGTTAGTGACTTTCTCATCAAACAGATGCAGCTACGTCACTTGATGAAACTCGTTGAAAATAAAGTATTTTCAAGAGGTTTTTCTTTTTTTTTTTTCAAAAACGTAATAGACCAATTTTGGTGAAATTTAAATGGGGCCAATTCGAGATTATCGTCCTTCTATTAAACAATCTTACTTTGAGTGTAAGCTTTCAATTTTCAAGTTTTTATAAGAACAAATTTGTACTAATCGTCAGATAATGGTATAATTCACATGGGACCACTAGGTCTTTTTACTCTTTCAAAGAAAATAATTATATAAAAAAGCGGTGCATTTTTACAGGAATTATGTCAATCTCACTTTAAGTTAACGCTTTGGACTTTACAGTTTTTATAAAAACAAATTTCTTCTAATCATCAGATTTTGAAAAATTTCAAATGCAACACCAGGGTGTCTTACACTTTGAACAACACACACACACACACAAAAAAAAAAAATCAAAATCGATGCACATTTACGAATGTTCTGCGTGAGCCTCACCAAAAATTATATACATGCGAATCGAATTGATAACCTCTTCCTTTTTTGAAGTCAGTTAAAAAATAACTAAGGAGGTCGGTTCAACCGTTGCTGAGATATTTCTTGTAAAGACTTAAAAAACGAATTCAAAATGTCACTTTTAAACCGTGCATCGTGCTTTTCTTATATATTTAAAATTTGACAAACAGGTTTGAGAGAACATTAAAAAAAATTTCAAATATTAATAAAATTATAGGAAATGAAAATTCCTTTTTTGAAGCTGACAAACTCCCATATCTTTGCAATCCTTTGTCGTGTATCACAGACAAAACTATTTGTCGACAATATTTCAGAATTAAGCTTTCACTAACAGTATTTCAGAACAAAATTCTTAAACGCTTTTTCTAGAATGTTTGCGATGGAAATCTATTATAAATATTTTTACTTTGAAATATTGGTAACAAAAATAGCATTTGCTATTTTTTTTAAAAAAAAAACCTTCAACGAATGCAAAGATTTAATTTTTTTTTGTACAAAAAGTAGAATGCAATGCAAGAAAAAAATCATCCAAATACAATTTATTCAAATCTGGTAAACTTCTTTTCTAATAAAATATATTTCACACAGCAAAGTATTTTTTTATTAACGATTAGTCGAATTCTTTTTAGCGACGAATTGCAGTTACTTTACTTGCAATTGATAATTTCGAAATATAAATCAGAATAAAGACACAATCTTGCTTAATGGTACACAAAACACGAACTTTAATAAGCTAAAAGTTAATTTCTACGTTCGAGCTGTTTCTACAGCCGACTTCAGGAAAATATGATGGTAAAAAGGCTCAAAGTTCAGAGACGAAAGCTTCCCGTGCTCGTGCAAGAGATAATTAGTCGAAACGTGACCAATGATTTGAATACAAAAATGTAGTGTTGCCATCTAGTGAAAATAAATAATTATTAATGAACTGAGATCAATTGAATCCAAAAGGTCGATTTAAGAAACCACGAGTGCCGCTATCTACACATGAGGGACAAAACTGCGCTCAACTGGGTTTTCCTTCAAGTTGTTCATTAATAATTATTTATTTTCCCTAGATGGCAACACTACATTTTTGTATTCAAATCATTGATCAGGTTTCGACTAATTATCTCTTGTACAGGAAGCTTTCGTCTCTGATCTTTGAATCTTTTTACCATAATTTTTTCCTGAAGACGGCTGTAGAAACAGCTCGAAACGTAGAAATTAACTTTTAGCTTATTAAAGTTCGTATTTTATGTACCATTAAGCGAGATTGTGTCTTTATTTTTTATATTTTATGGTGCAAAAGTCCAGTATGTATTATATAAATCAGAAATTGGCCATTTGTTGTAAAAGTCTTTGCAACAAATTAATATTAACATATTTTTCTTTTTTAATTGCTGAATTTTTTTATTCAACTTGCTTAAAGACGTACAGCCAACTGATTGAAAAAGTGTCCAAACCTTGGACCGAACCAAGGTCATAGATATTAGGCGACAATGCTCTACCACTGAGCTACTTGGACAATACCAAGCCTAGCACTTCTCGTTCTTATCTATTGGCAAGGCTGCAACCGCAGCACACTATGGAATATTTTTCGTGAGCCACAAATCCTGGGGCAAACACAATACGAAAGAATATCCTCCATCGATGAAAGGGAATAAACCTATATACGGTATAACCTCGAAAATACGGCAACTTCGGGACCAAGACTAAGCCGGATGTTTGAAAATTCCCGATTGCTGAAAGAATATCAAAAGCATAGTATTTGGATGATTGTTTCTTACATTGCATTCTATTTTTGGTACAAAAAAATTAAACCTTTGCAATCTTTGAAGGTTATTTTTTGTTAAATAGCAAAAGCTATTTTCATCGCCAATATTTCTAAGTAAAATTGTTTATAATAGAGAATAGAAAGAATCGATCAAAAGTCCTTTCGATATTCTTAATGATGCCTTTATTCAAAATTTAATTCCCGTGTAAGTGATATTTATGTTACAAAAAGAGAAGTTAAATATTTAAAAAAAACTTACTTTAATCGATATTGTCTGTGTTACAAAAATATTCTAATAGTGAAGTAATTTCTTCTCGTGGAATTTCTGAAACATTGATGTCAATTTTATTTGCTTCAAATTTTTAGGCCATTCTTTATAAAGTTATTTTTTAATTTTATAGAAATATAGAATATCAATTTCGGAAATATTTTTTTGTCTCTCTAAAGCATGTATTAATTTTCCAGTCACATTTATGCATTGTTCCAGCGACATATCTTTACTTCTGCATGCTCCTCATTCTCAATACCATGAGCTGCTACCAGCGTTATTGGCGGTTTTATTTAGCAGAGTGTCAGCGATGTCGCTGTCCGTTAAGGGGTCTCAAGACTCTTAAAATTGGAAAAAATGAAAAAAAAAGACCATTTTCAACGATTATTATCTTAAAATGTATTTGATTTTAAGACACAATTTTTATTGGAATTGAAAAATATAAGTATGTTTTTTTCATTTCATGTATTTAAAAAATTGCAAGGTGCACAATTAGCATTTATAAGGGGCTTCAAACTGTCAGACATTTGTCGAACAGAAAATTGGCATAATAGATTACACGCAGGATTACAAAATAAATCTTGCAACTAGAATGGCAATTTTGGTGCCTACTTATACTTCAGATTGTAATAATTATCCTAAATAAATTTATATTTAAAGCCTTTTTATATTTTTACTACAAAGTTGTATTTAGCTAATGCAAAATTTAGAAAATTTCAACAGTATAATCACAAAAAAAATATTTTTTGAACAATAAAAAGGAAATTTTAGGTTCTTTTTATACAGACTAATATGAAACAAGTTCCGAAAGTTTCATAAAAAAATATTGAGAATTTTTTGAGATATCGTGCGCGTTATGACCAAAAACATCATGTGGAGAAAAACGACTTCAAAATTTCGGATATGCCGCTTCAACCACTGAGCGGGTGGAGCATTCTCACAATCTTTTGACTTTTGGGGGAAAAAATCTGACAAAATTAAACTTGCTAAAATAACATTTTAATCTGATAGACGAATGCCTTAATGATTCAAAATAATGGAAAAGTGGTCAGCAGTGAAATTTTTTTTTATTTAACTGAGGTTTAAGTTAAACTTGCGAGTTTAATTTTCCTTACCATTTTACCCCTATAACTTTTTATTTTCTTCTAAATTTTAACTTATAATGAATTTGCATAGTACCCACAGGACATTCAAATAAGAAATAATAACAATGTAGTACTTTTAATACAGAATTTTTGTATAACATTGTCTTAATGGGGTGTTAAATAAGGGACGGTATGGTAAAAAAAGGGGATGGTATTGGAAAAATGGGACGAAATGGTAAAAAAAGTGACGGTAAGGATGGAAATTGGCATTGGAAAATTACCACCTATTTTTAGGAAAATCATGTTAAGACTAAGTGATAGCCACAATGTTCATTGATTTTTAGAAACAGTTGTTAACATTGGATTATATTAATTTTTTTTTATTTACCTTGAAAGTGCAGGAATAAACCTTGGGGACGGTGAGATTACACTGTAAAAAAAAATTCCGTTAAAAAACAGAAATAGTACTGGCAATCTAGACGCCAGTATTATTTCCGTTTTTTAACGGAAAAAAAGTTTCCGTAAATTCTAGAAAATTTTCCGTTTTTTCACAAAATTGTTCCGTTTTTTTTTTTTTTTTTTTTTTTTTTTTTTTTTTTTTTTTTCATATATCCGTATTTAAAATTTTTTGTTTCAAAGATAAAAAAAAATCGTATAACTTTTCGAAAAACTTACATCTTTATGAATTTCAATGGACACGTTTATCAAGGTTAGCGTATCTCTAATTTATTCAAATAACAGTAATGAAACAACACTTACCTAGGGTAGGATCGAACTGGGGAACCGGCCTCTTCCAGATTAGCGCTTTTATCCACTACGCCATGAGTACACGAGGTCTTTTCCAAATATCGTACTTATTTCAGATGCTTTTTATGAAGTAAAGGCACGATGTTAAACTAGGAAAGTATTTTCGTTGGAGATATTTTTCAATTGAGTGTACGATTCTGAATATTTCCATAATTTTGAAAATTTAGCTTTTTAATTTCATGCTTTATAAAATGAAAAAAAATAGTCTTTAAAATATTACGTGCATGAAAGAATGTATTATAAGGAATAATTGCTTCTTTTTTGCAAGATTTAAAAAAGCTATTTATTATGCTATTTTATTTATTTAATAATTTATTTGTATATGCATCTATAATTTCGTTATTATATTTCAGATATGTTTTAAGTTTTATGTGCGAGTCCGTTAAAGTGAATAGATTAAAAAATATTAAAATTAAAAATAGAGTTTTTCATTTTTTTTAAAATAATAAAAAGTATTATTTTAAAATCATTATGAAAAATAAACTGTAACATTTCCTTCTCAACTGTCTGAAACTTAAAACGAATTAATAAAATTTATTTAAATATCAGATTATATGTTTTAAATATCGTAAAAAATTTTAAAAACAATTTTAAAACTTTTTATTTAAAAAGAAAGAAAGAAAGAAAAATAAAACAGTGTTAAAATGCTAACTTGACAACATTTCTGAATCATTCTTCGCATTTATAAGAAATGGTAAATACTTCGATTTCTTGGTATCTGAATGAAATATATATATTTACAAATACTAATGCAAATTTTTTGTATTTATGAATGAAAATGAATTCGCAAAAGTATCAGAAAAATCGTCAGTTTTAATTTGGGAAAAGCCTTCAATATAAAAATTGATCATGAAATGGTGTGACCCCCACCCTCCTCCCACCCGAAAAGAGGCATAATTCCCCCCCCTCCCCCCCCCTCTAAATTAAGGGCTGGATCAGTCCTTGCATACAACAATTAATTCCTTCACTTTCCAAACATATCAGTTATTTCCGAACATCGTTTACGGAATTTGTACTGTTTTGAAAGCGATACAAAAACATTCCGTAAAATGTACGGAAGACTTACTGGATTTATACGGATTTATAATCTCATAGCATCAATTACGGAAATTGTACTGTTTTCTTAGAAAAATGAAACTATTCCGTAAAATTTTACGGACAAGTTTGTGTATATTGACGGATTTTTTTACAGTGTACCAATAAAGCCACGATGCTTGAAATTGATATTTAAATGGTGATTTAAATTCTACAGTAAATTTCCTGCCAAAGAATTTTAGACATTATTTTTCTAGCATGTTTCTGCATGAGAAAAAACTTTTAAAAAATTCTGTGGCTGCATCTGAAATAATTTCCTGTACAATTTTAGAAGAGGGATGGTAAGGAATCTAAAACCCAGAGACAGAGTTTAAAAAATAATAACAACCCTAAAAATGTGTGGAGGTTAATTTTTAGCTACATATTTATATAAAACAATAGTTCCAGTTTCAGAAAAAAATTACATTGAATTATTTTAATTGAAAAAATATTATCCAGACAGCTCCAAACTTAAAAATGAGCATCAGGGATACGGGACGGTAGATGAGTTTTCCTGGTATTTGGACCCCCAACATCGGCCAAAACTTATTTATGTCGTTAAAATTGTTATGCAATCATGCAATGGGATGTTCCCCAGTATATGAAATGAAAAAAACACAAAAAAGTGTATTAATTAAAAAAATATTAATCAGGGACATGAAAGTCAAATGATTGTGAGAATCCCCCGGGTATAATTCTGAAAGCCATAACGTCTGTTCTAATAGGAATTTCAAGGAAACAATTATATCAAAATTTTGAAAACTTTTATTTTTGAAAATGAATTTGAATTTTGAAAATTTAAAATTTAGAAAGTTTTCATGCTTTATAAGAGTCCTGAAACCTCTTAATCCATCGCATTCGATCTCAAAATTTTTAATTCGTAACAAATAGCTATTTGTCGTTCTCCCATAAGTTGGATGTATAAAAAAGTGCGAAGGGGAGGGGGGACACGGGACATGACTGATGCCGGATTTTTGAGGTCACACTGTACATACATATTTGGAAATTTTTTCGTAGAAAATTTCACACACCTTTTATTCAGTAATTTAAAATTTTTAATTTATTCAAATTGCTTAAAGGGCGCAGAGTCAACACAGTAAAAAAGTGTCCAAGACTGAGACCGAACTAAGGTCATTAATATTAGGCGGCAATGCTCTACCAATAAGCTTCTTGACAGTACCAAGCCTAGCATATCTCGCACTTATCGGTTGGCAAATCTGCAACTGTAGCACACGATGGAATATTTCTTGTAAGCCTCAAACCCTGAGGCAAACATAAAACGAAAGAATAGCCTGCATCGATGAAATGAAATAAACCTATATACATATATATAATAAAATAATTTTTAATATTTAGACTATTTAAGTTAATTATAATTATTATATTTATAATAATGTTAATGTTATCAGCAAGGTCTGATGATTTGAAACCGTAAAAATTCGCTTTTAACTGTGACCATTTAATTAGGCAGGATTTTCGCTGTGTTAAAAGGGATATATGTTTGCGATTATGATATGGTCATAACAATTCTATTGCACTTTAAGTCTTTAATTTACATGTTCCAATTTTGTTCATGTTGCTCATTATTACGGATCATGCACTGATTGATTATTTCTTTCATTCAATTTATATGGCATGGTAAATTTATACTTTTAGGATTATAGTCGATCGGGTACATAAAAGAATATAATTTTTAGCTTATAGCTGGATTCTTTTACAGAAATCGGCTATGTTTTGCTTATATTGGTATTTCATGTACCCCTGATGAAGTGAAATGCTATATAAGCTTCCTGATACATCCATCCAATTAAACTATTATTTGTTTATGATACGTCTTTTAATGGTTCAGCATTATTTCGCTGGTTATTTGTATCTTTTCTCTTTAATAGGCTATTGTATCAAAATTTCGTGGTTTTTTCTTATGTTTTAAATGAATTAATCGTCCGCAATGCGTTAGTGAATAAGTGGTATTGTGCTTGATTTTGTGTTACAAGTCATACGTTTCATTTTTATTTTGTATAATGTCAGTGTTATGTATTGATACTAAATTTATTAATGTAATTTTAGTATATGGAACTAGATGATGAATTGTAATTATATAATGGTTATATATGTATTACCTACATATATATATGTATATATATATGTAGAAAATTTCACACGCCTTTTATTTAGTATTGTGTCCAAGCCTGAGACCGAACTAAGGTCATTGATATTAGTCGTCAATGCTCTACCAATAAGCTACTTGGACAATACCAAGCCTAGCAACTTTCACACTTTTCTGTTGGCAAGGCTGCAATCGCAGCACACGATGTAATATTTTTCGTGAATCACAAACCCTGAGGTAAACACAAAACGAAAGAATAACCTCCATCGATGAAATGAAATATACCTATATATACATATACAATGTGGCCATAAATAAACTGACAGTACTCAGAGTCTGTAGCGCGATCTATGGATAGAATGACGCAAAATTGTTAAAGAAGAATAAACAAGATAAGGGGCGAAGGATTCCGTGAAAAAAAATTAGTTTCAAAAGTCACCGCTAAGGTAATATGTCGCGCTGCGTAACAGAAAAGATAGTTTTAAAAAATGCAGAATCAATACGAAAATCATTAAATGTGCTAAATAAAAGGTAATTTTATATACCACACAAATGCCACATATACCCCTAGCGGGGACTTTCGGAACTATTTTTTACGGTATCCTTTGTCCCCTGTCTTGTTTAATTTTCTTACAAAATTTGGAATGTTTTGTTTGCAGAAAATTTCACCAGCCTTTAATTTAGTAATTTGAAATTTTGAATTTATTCACCCTGCTTAAAAGGCGCACAGCCAACAGAGTGAAAAAGTGTCCATGCATGGGATTATACCAGGGTCATTGACATTACGCGCATAGTGCTCTACCTATGAGCTACCTGGACGATATTAAGCCTAGCACTTCTCACTCATCTCTCCAGATAGCTGAGTAGTAGAGCATCGGTGCATAATGTCATCGACTCTGGTCCAATCACAGACTTGGACACTTTTTGACTCTGTTGACGGTACGACTTTTAAGGAAGTTAAATAGATTCAAAATTTCAAATTACTAAATTACAGGCGTGGGAAATTTACGAAAAAAATTATATATATATATATATATATATATATACAGTCGGACCTCGTTATCCCGACACCCGGTTTTCACGTCATTCCGCTTATGACGTCAGTTTTTCAAAGTCCCGATTTTCTGTATATGATTTTAATGTAAATAAACTCCGAATTTTACGTCGCTGAATAATTTTCAACTCCGGATATCCCGACGGTTTAGGAAAATTGTCCATTTTTCATAATAATCTTATAAGAATAGAAATTAAGCGGTAAGAAATGTCTTAGCTAAACTTTTCACAAAAGTGTCTAAAATACCCATTGAGATAAATGAGAAATTTTACTTCATTCCTTTATCTGAATAAATAAACTCACACCCTATGAATGACCCACTTAAGCTTCAGATAGACATATCAGTCTACTTGTGGTCCTTTAGTTCTGGTCAGGCGGCGCTTTAACTGAAGCATTGCATTCCATTGAAACAATCAGAAATTATCTAACATCCATTTTTGAAACAACGGATATTGATTACAATTGTTTGTATTATAGTGAAAAAAGAAATGTAGGAAGCACATCTAGGGGTAAACAAACCTTGATTCATCAATATTTCATGCAACAATGAAAAAACAAGTCATCATAAATCTGATTTTTATTCTTTTCAATTTTGTTTTTGTGTTTATTTTGTTTAATAATAATTTTTTATTGATTAAAACTGCAAGAACAGTTATGAATTTAAAATTATCTTAAATTAATTAAAAATACAATTTTTTATAAATATATTTTTCTCCAACTCCGGTTACCGCGACACTCCGCTTATGACGACACTTTTTTCTGGTCATTAGATTGTCGGGATAATGAGGTTCGACTGTATATATATATATAGGTTTATTTTTTTAATTCAATTATATTGATTGATAAAGGAATCATTTGATAAAGAAGGGAAATTTTCCAACTCGAATTCCAACTCGTATGACTTCTTTATCACTCAGTTGAAATTAGAATAATAATCTATAATTACACATCCAATTAATTAAGATGGGGAGATTTACTACCTTTGGCCAAAAAAATTATGTTATAGGGAGGATTTTTTAAGGGGGGGGATATTATAAATATATAAACTCAAAAGTGTTTGCAGTATATTTATCGAAGTTTTAGACAAGCGACAATAATAAAAACAAAATCTGACATCTTAGAGACATCTATCAAAGTAAAATATTTCCTAAAAAAGCATCACTTTTCCTTCATTTATATTTAACAATAAAAATAAGAGAGAGGATTTTCACTTATTTGTGAAATTGTTTGAAGTGTTCTTATATTTGATTTAGATTATCAATTTGTTCTGAAATCAAAAATATATTGTAAAGAAACTATTTGTTTTAAGACAATGAGATTTTATTTGAAAGAAAGAAAATTTATTTTCTCTAGCATACTATTTATTGACTAATTTTTTGTGCAAAATTTAAAATGCAATGAAATGAAAAAACTTTCTGAAAATCAATTGTTTGTTTGGTAAGCTTATTTTATTTAAAACTATATTTTAAACAGCAAGCCAGTTTTCATGAATTATAAATATTTAGAAACGTCTCACAGTTGCTTTATTTTTAATTAATTTTTTTTATTAACACTAGAAAGACGGCAACTTGCCTTATACCTAGAAAGACGGAAGGGGCCAATTTGGCCCCTCGATGTTTCTTGATCTCTTGAATAGGGTAAATATTAAGTAATAAGAAAAGAAATAAGGAAAATTAAAGAAAAAGCAATTAAACATTATACTCACCTTTATTTCTTTAAACTTTACACTTTATGCATTCTGAAAGCAAACAGTACATCGAACTTCTGTAGATACGCATTTGCAGTAAACTGGTCTTTTACATTCGAGGCAAGTATTCCATGTATGAATTCCTTCGAAGCAGGTTTTAACTTTGCATTTGAATCTTTTCGTTCTACTATTGTCTTTAATGTCATTTATTGGTGTCACTACATCAGATGCTGTACCGCATTGGGATGCTATATATGAAACTTGCAGCTCTTCACACAGTTTGAGAATAAAATTTCTCCTACTGAATTTCTCCTTTCCTGTCCCATCTTTACATAATCTCCAAGCATTTAGTGCAGACATTTCTAAAACATTATAAAAGACATGAATAGGCCAACGACGTGTTCCAGATTTAGTGGTACAGGCGTAACATTTGGTCTACATTGTCCACTCCATACTTTGTCTGGTAATAAAATTGGACTGTCTCAGGTGTCTTTTTTTCATTATTGTCAATGGTAATATTCGGATGAAGGGAACTTAGTAACAGAACATGTTTCTTCTTCTTTCCCTGATACGACGTAATAGTTATATCATGGTCCTTTTGGAATAAAGTTCTAGAGTACAATTCCTGCTTTCCTATCTTGGAAGTTGGTGGCATTTCTTTGAGATCTTTTCTAAGTGTTTCAATTAAACTTGTTAAGTTGGCTCTCAAATTTTCGCACAATTTTATCGATGTAAAATACTTGACAGTAGTTACATATTTACCTCTCCCTAAATATCCTTGCGTGAGCCTCATCACTACATATTCATGAACTACTTAATCTGTAGGTACGTATGGTGATATCTTGGCCAGTATAAGGAAATCCGTTGAGGGTATATTTCGAATCTGCGCAGACAAGTAGTCAAAATTTTATGACAAACTTGTCTGGCTTATTTAGAATGTACTAAGTAAAAGGACATCTGTTTTTTTATGGCAACAATTGCTCATCAACTGTGACATTTTCTCCTGGTTTAGCATGTTGCACTGTTTTCAGTGAACGAATCCCACGGTGTCGATACCAATGCGACCTTATCTGTTTTTAATCTCTCTCATCTTTCTGTTTTCAAACCGAAACGAAAAAATCGAAAATTATATCTTTGAAACGATCTCTTGGCATAGTTTGTGAAAAAAATGGAGGTCCCCAAACTGATGACCATAATGTATTTATTGGAAACTTCTTTGCTCCGTATACTCCTCTTGCATACACAATTGAGAAAACAGCGTCCAATTCCCCTAATATTACTGTCCATGTATCATTTCCAAGATGACGGCGAGCTTCTGCTTCAGTACATTGGCGCTCAATTTTATAACTCATATGGCGCTCAATTTTATAACTGAATACTAGACGCCACGTACTAACTACATTTTCTGGATTTATATTCCTTTTTGTATATGAGGCCGGCCCCTGAGATTTCCGCAATACGTTCTGTGTTGCCCGACGGCTTTTAGTAGCAAAAAGTGCAATTACTTTCCAAATTGTCCCATCGACGGCAGTTTCTTCGTGTCCAATTATAGGTGGGCCAGGAAGACCAATAGATGTTTTTCTAGAAAGTTTTTGACCACTTCTTTGAGAATGTGTTTATCCTCATGTCGTAGATGTAGAAGGCTGGGAAGTATTTTTGGGAAAATCAGCATCGGAATCACATTCATAAAAAACTTTGCTTTCTGCTGACTATAATTTAAATGATAATAAATTATCAGATAGACCGATTTTTTTCTGTATTTTTTAATAGATTCTTCTATCATAACCTTCTTTCTTCATTCTTGAGAACTTTGCACAGAAACACCATTTTGAGAAATTCTTTTGATTTCATAATCAGTGTAACTTTTGAGTCCCGTGTTTTCTTTGGGAGAAATATATTCTTTACCCCCATCTAAACTGCTGTCAGAACTGTCAACTGCCTCCATTTCATCTAATCTTTGCAATTCCCTAAAAATATCTTAGTGTGTGAGACCACGTTTACGAGCCATCTTTTCTATTCTTTGTCATTTGAGTAACTAACAATATGTTCTTATTCTATTGGTCAAGTGGGTAGATCTTCACACGCGTCACTCAGTCGAGTATATCTACCAGTAAAACCATTTTTACGAAGGGAGGGGGAATGTAAATAAGATGTAAAGGGTGAACATGAACTCTAATTGCTAGGAATGCTATTTACAAGGGAGCGGTGAGCGAATGGAGTAGTGAGATGGAAAGGCGAGAAAGGGGGGCGTTATGGAGGGCCAATTTGGCTCTTCCCGTCATTCTAGGTATATTGTTTGAAATCGGCGATTCTATTGAATTTGGGAGGAATTTATTTCAAATATAGTGACAGTACGCCAAATAAATAAAAGTCATGAAATATCGAAATCTATAGTTCATTAATATAGAAAATACAAAGTCGCAAACAGCGATAGGGGCCAGATTGGCCCCTTCCGTCTTTCTAGTATTAAACCATAAATTTGCCATTCGTTTCTAGATCAATTTGGAGCAAATTAATATTTGATTTGTTTCATGAGTTTAAAAAAGCAGGAAAAGTTAACTGAAAAAAAAAACATAATTTTTTGTGTGAAATGAATTTTTATTTAAAAGAAAGAAACAAAAGTTTTTTGGTTAGGCGTAAATTATGAGCAATTTTCGACATTATGGAATAGACAAAAAAAATCCCTCGCTATGCTTTAGCGAGAAATCACTCAGATATTATTTTACAAATATTATAACGAGATTTTTGCCACATTTTCCACTTGGCGAGAATTTCACTTTGTTTTTGACTCCAAATTTTGTAATATTTTGACAAATACCGCAAAGCGTAGTGAAAATTTGCGTTTTTGTGTGTAGGTGTATAATGTTTGTAGAATAAAATACTTTCGGTTAGTTGTCTAGTGAGTAATAATAATCCAGGCAGATTTTTATGGAAATCTTACATATTATCTTGGATATATGTGGATGAATATATATACAACATAGATAATTTACATTTAAGTTAAATATGAAATATCAAAATAGGCCGTCTGCCTATAAAACATTACTAAGACCCTATTTAGCTGGCCGGAGACATTCCGCTTACTCCAGGTCCGCCTGACCCGGTTTTCCATCGAATACGACGTCGTCAGTAGCACGTCCGATCACAGGCGCAATCAAGTGTCACCTCTCTCATTCTCACGATTTTAATTGTAGGCACAGCACATTTTTATTGTTCGGCAGTTGAGGTTTATCTTCCAGAGCCTCATTAAAGAATTTACTAAGCTTTGTGGTACAGAGTCCATATCCTGTCGCCACACATATGCATATACACAAGTATTACTCTTCGTAAGTACGTATATACTGCAACGGTTTGTTATATTTTTCTGACATCAATTTTTACAACTTGTCTGATGCCGTAACATCATAACATCAGAATTTTACCATGAACTGATGGACCCGTTTAGGCTTAACAGTACAGATACTGAGAGGAAATCTTAACTTTTTGAAAAGATAAAAGGAAAACTTGCAAGTGCAAGTTTGTTCCGGCTCAATGACTTCGCTTTATTAAAGCGAAATGCAAAACTAATAATGACATCACAAAATGGATGGAAGCAATATAAATAGTTCAAAATTTGTGCAAAAAACTTCATCAGTAAATAAATTAAATAATAAAATAATGTAAATAAAACAGAATGTTAACAATGGAATCGAACAACACACTTAAAACGCAGAAGCGATTCGAATGAAAATGGCTGCTGTAAGGAGTAAAATCAATGGCGATTTCATCGGATATAAAATTCTGACATGCAGCAATTACCGGGTAGTCAGAATTAAAATACCCCTACTCTGACCTCCCTACATATCGAACTACTCAGTGTAAAGGCTTCAAAAATTAGGGTCCCTAAGCCGTGTTTCTGGCCCATGGAATAAACTAAAATTCGATTATGTTATACAGAATTAATTATTTTACTTTTTTATATTAGAAGGCAGTGTTCTTGCTGGCTTTTGACCAACAGTAGCGATTTGGTGAATAAGAAATAAAAAACAGTAGCCAAGTTTTTAAAAAGTTAGCAAAATAGATTAGGCTTAAATTACTTTAAAATCTATCTTTAACCCCTTATTGCACCCAATTTTTCTCAATATGCTGTAAAATAATCCAATTTTTTGTAATTGATTATAAAATAGAAATTCTAGTATCCGTTACAGATACTATAAATAAAGTACGTTCTAAGTATCTCCTAAATGTGTAAATGTTTCAGACATTCTTTTAGCAGTCTATAAAAAAATTCAAAACAGCCATCTTTGATTTAGGAGAGACCGGGGTTAGTTGTGCCAGGGGCAAGTTGTGCCATCGAGCTTCCTGACTGAGTCAATAGGTCGCAGCACCTGTCGCATCATGTGAGTGAGGAGGTTGATTGTCTCAGTGCGCTGCGTATGTTTTGAAGCATAGCGTTGCGTTGTTTTCGAAATAAAAATATTTATCTTGTTTTCTATCGTAAAAGTAAATTTTGCGACCTACGTTGGAATCGTCATTGCCACTAGCGATACTGAAGTATGTAAACTTCCCTAACATTATTTAAGCGCTTATATTTTGAGCTGTTATTCTATGTATTTCATTTGTTAATCATGTGAAGATTTCGGAAACTAATGAATAAAGTTCAAAATGGCGTAACGCTGGGCTAGTTGTGACGAAGTCTAAGAAGCACGTTGTGACAGTGTCACTACTTACCAAATTGAAGAAGAAAAAGCAAAAAAGAAACTGTATGGAAAGGCCATGCAGTGCATAAAAAAATTACACCTAGGTTATTGAAAAAACGGGAGAAGCAAGTTTTGGATAGCTCTGAAGATGACGAAAATTGCTTATGTCTAGTTTGCTTGGAGCAATACAAGTTTCCTAGACCCGGAGAAGAGTGGGTGCAATGCATGTCATGTAAAATATGGGCGCATGTCAAATGTACCAAAAATGAACCTTATTATATTTGTATTAACTGCAAATCAGACGCTGAGAGAAGCGATGACAATAAGTGATTAAAAATATAGGATATAGGCCTACACGTTGTAGTGGGCTACCGAGTCAAAGATCAATATGGCCAAAGATTAGTGTTGCTTACTTTTTATTTCTTTCCTGATTAAGACAGTTTTTTTTTCTTTTTATTGTTAAGTGTCTCTAAAAGTATCTTTATAAAGGACTAAGAGTGTGTAACAAGTGTTAGCAATTTAACTATTTTATTTTCATTTGATTTACAATATTGATAAAACATGAAAGTGTTTTATTGTTTTAAGAACGTTATAAATGAATAAATTTCTCATTCTTGATTTAACATATCCTATTTGATCGCCTTTCTTACATAATTTGTATATTTTACAATGTACTTGTATGTGTCACAATGTGCCCCAAGCATGTCACAACTTGCCCCGTAGAGGGGGTTAGTAGTGACAATTTTCGAAGTTACGCAGAATTCATTTTGTGTTATGAAAAACGTTAATAATGTTAATAGTAGTTTTATAAATATGTTACGCAAGATTTACTCTAATAATATGATACACTAAATGTTTCGTTTCAGTTCAAATCTTACGGCTAATATAAAAAATGTCGAAAATGTCACTACTAGCCCCGGTCTCCCCTACTGTTGTGAAAATATACACTAGAAATTGCTATGAGATTTTGACTCTAACCGATAGAAAAAATTGACAGGTCAATAATATATTGCATACAACTAATAAATAGTATGGTAAAAGGTTAATTTAAATGACGCATTCTCTATTTTCCTATTTGGCGATCAATGCGAGTAATTTTGTTTGTGTTTTTATCAGCGCGACACTACGCCGGGGCATAGATAGTGATTAACTGACTATAGAGAAATACCTATCGCATAACATTTTCTGTGTCTTTGGCTGTTGCTAAACTGATTTGATGTTGAGTCAGTATCTCTATAAACAGAGTAATGTAATCGGCACAATGCATTTCAACGTGAAAAGCAACGTTAATTGTTCAGTAACACAGAAGAATCTAGTGTGTATTGACACACACATAAAAGAGCAGAAATTGAGCATTCGCAATTTCGCGAATCTGATTGTTCGTTTACTCGCAAAAGGAAACCTTTTGTTGCGATTTGGCGTAATGGCGAGCGGCAGCGAGAACCCTGTTAGAAGGTATATATTAGGGTGGAGCGAAAAAAATTATTTTTTTAAAATCAAAAACTGGTAGGTGCTAAAAGTTGCCTTTATACTAGTACATCGACTGCGTGCAATTTTACCGCTGAAACAAAATGGCTGGAGGTCCAAATTTTGGTCCAAAAGTCGAAATTTTGGGTAAAATTTGACTTTTTCAAAAAAAAAAAAATCCTGTGGAGATGGTTATTATTTAAAAGTGTTATTTAAACCCCTATTATTATTGACCTAACATATTCAAACGATAAAACGATTCTTTATTTTGTATAAATGGAGCAAAACTGACAACTTTTGGTAAGAAAAGGCGTTGCCACTGTTGCGTCATCCAACGAATTGTTGTTTAGAATACAGCTCTTACCTACTTGCTTTCAAAACTACCTAGGACATCCAGCTCGACCACGCTACCATCTGAACACAATGTTTTATTTATACATTGAATTGCGATTTTTAATCAAAGACTGGCATAAGTTTTCTATGTATCAACCTAGTCCATCTCTTCTTTATATCCACATACTTTGGATGCTGCTGCTGTGATCTCCTTCACGTATTTTTCTACTGCTTGTGTAAGAGAAGGCAAACAATGTGATGTAGTGGGGATGATATTCATGTAATCTATTCGGCCGTCTATTATCTTCACCAAGTTTGCACCGGATAAATGGATATTGATTAGGGGTTCTGTTACCACAACAATTTTCCAATCAATTAGATTTATATAATTATCCGCTTCAAAGTTGATTGTCCATATTTCAGATTTGCGTATGCCATCATTTACTCTCATCTTTCAACTAGTTTGTGCTGAGCAGCTAGTTGTTTAATGTGATGGCGATCGTCAGAGACCATTGAAAACAGAATTTCCTCTGCGTATGCAAAGCAACCATTGTCCTAAATAACTTTTTTAGAATTTGTTTTATTCCGTTTTATATGTGGTTTCGTAGCCGAGTAATTTCCCATGAGTTTTTAGATACCTCCTTTAGATGTGGATTACATATGATGGTAAACCATCTTGGGGCCAAACTTGGATTACATAGTACTTTTTGAGTGAACGTATAGAGACTCTGATGGACAGTGATTGCTCATTTAAACGCGGAGAAGTTTGTTCGTCGTTTCCACCCATTCTGCGTGGGACATGTTTAGAATGAACAATTACAATGGATCATATGCCACCTCCAAGTCCAGTGGATTTCCTCTGGATCATTTGTTAGACAAGATCGGTGGCAACAATTAGATCCTAACTCACAGAGATTCGCCGGACCAATTGGAAAATCTTTGTCCACGTACCATCCCCTTCTTATTTCAATTTTTGAAGCCACAGAGAGTAATTTTGAAACAATATTTCCTGAAATCGAGAAAAGGGTACTCAGTGCAGTCCAGAATACATGCTAGGCATTTGCAAAGTTATTTCAGCAAGATATTGCTCTGAAGAACTAACGAATAGGAACCCAAGAAACTTGTCCTACGCAAGATGACTCGCAATGACAAATAAAATGTTTCGTCTTTATATAAGCACTGTTTGACAATCAGAGTCTGTGGCTTCCCTCACAAAGTATGTAATCCAAGTTTATGCCGCAAAATGGCTTACACCAAATGTAATCAACATCTAAAAGATATATCTAAAAACTTATGTAAAATTACTCGGCTACTAAACATCACAAAAGGGGCATAAAACAAATACTAAAAAAAATTCCTAAATGCTGCAGAATGTTGTAGTAACAGAACTCCCTATCACTATGCATTAACTGGATGCAATTTTGGTCAAGATAATAGATGGCTGAATGGATTCCATTAATTCCACTGCATTACTCTGCTTGCCTTATCATATACACAAGCAGTAGAAATATACGTGAAGGAGTGTCACAGCAGCAGCATAAAAACTGTGGATAAAAAGGTGAGATAGACTAGGTCAGGGTTGGCGAACCTTTTTGTTGCCGCGTGCCAAATTTGATTTAAAAAATATTTTACGTGACCTTGACGTGCCAACTAAAAAAAAATTCAGTAGGTGGAAAAATAATGGATAAAAATTACTTAAAATTTACTATTAAGATATAAAAAATATGAGGAACATACATGTAGGTATTACACTATAGTAATTATGGAAACAAATATATTTTAGGAATGAATAGAAAAAATAAAATAATGCGATGTAATTTTATTTCTGTTGTTGCATCTTAATACCTGGTTAAATTTAATGCAAACTGAACCCGATTTATCTTACAAGTGCTTTCAGTTTCAAATTTAATATGTTATTCATTTGTGAAAACAGTGGCTCGAAAGCATAGATAGACAGAAAAACTGTTAAAATGGCAAACGCCAGTTTTTGTGAATAGGTTTGAAATAAATTTAAAGTTGCCATAACTTAACCCTCGGAATTTAATAATGTCTAATAACCAATTCTTGTCGATAGTTTTCAAATATCGTCTTTGTTTGAAAACTTTTTGAGACCATAATTAATTAAATTTGAATAAAACATTACATAATTGAAAATTGCCAATTTCCATTTATTCGAATTTAGAAAACATGAGTCGCGGTTTAGTACAATCTCACTTTATTTTGATTTAAAGCCACAAGCAATGCCGTGCCAAAATTATTCTTTCGCGTGCCAAAAGTGGCACGCGTGCCATAGGTTCGCCAACCCTGGAATAGGTTGATACATAGAAAACTTATGCTAGTCTTTGATTAAAAATCACAATTCAATGTATAAATAAAACATGGTGCTCGGATGGTAGAGTGGTCGAGCTATGCACTGTTGTGACATGAAATGCAGCCACCTCTACGTGGTAACTCCTGGGTAGTTTTGAAAATAACTAGGTGAGATGTATTCTAAACAACAATTAGTTGTATGACACAACAGAGTAGCAACGACCTTTTTTTACGAAAAGTTGTCAGTTTTGCTCCAGTTATACAGAATAAAGATATCGTTTTATCGTTTAAATATGTTAAGTCTTTAATAATAAAGGATTAAATAACACATTTAAATAATAACCATCTCTATAGGAATTTTTAAATTTTTTTGAAAAAATGTCAAATTTTACCCAAAATTTCGACTTTTGGATTGAAAGCCATTTGTTTTCAGCGGTAAAATTGCACGCAGTCAATGTACTAGTATAAAGGCAACTTTTGGCACCTACCCGTTTTTGATAAAATAAAATTAATTTTTTTCCCTCCACCCTAGTATACATTGTACGATTTTAACAATAGTTTTTATATTTTGTTCGGATTTATATGACTTACACAAGCTCAAAGTTCGTATAATTCGTAGTTTTGATGAAAATACGCAATTTCTGCTATTTTTAGCTCAATTATTTATATGAGCACAGTCATGCAACACATTCTTCTAGACATATATGTTAAAACACATCAAAATATACAAAATATGTTAAAATAAAAGTGTTGCAAAGCTGCGCTCATAGAAAAATGTTAAAAATAGGGAGTAAATTGATGGTAAACATACCAGAAATTGCGTATTTTGCATAAAAACTACGAATTATTCGAACTTTGAGCTTGTGTAAGTCATGTATATCCGAACAAAATACAAAAAATATTGTTAAAATCGTACAATATATATACCTTCTAATATGAAAAATTGAAATAATTGAGTCAGTATAACATAACCGAATTTTAGCCATATTTCATAGGCCAAAAACAAGGCTTTATGGACCCTGATCCTTTTGTGTACATACTATTCAAGACATGGAGAATCGGATTACGCAAAAAAAAATTTAGTTCCAAGAACACCAATAGATGGCGCTGTGCAACAGAAAATAGGGAAAAAAAGACAAAAATACTAATAAAAAAAGCAAACACATAGGAAATAAACTTTTTCGTTTTAATTTATATTGTCCTAGTGGAAAAAAAACCCAAATAAGCTTAAACTGCCTTTGTAACTACAATTTCACTTTGTAAGCACAGTACTTTACATAAACCCATGGTTTGAAGCGATGTTCCGGGTATAAAAGATGATAAATAAACGGTCAAGTGCGAGTATTACTCGCTCTCAGAAGGTTCCCTACTATAAATATATGAATTATTAACTGTATTAAAACAGTCATTACTAAACGAAAAATAAGACATTGTAGAAAACTATACAACGTAGGGCTGGGTATAGCTATATGTATAGTAAGAAAAGTATGAATGGGTAATAAAAGTTCAAAGAGATATGAAGCATAAATAATATCAAATATTGCTATTCTGTGTAACTCTTATTTAAATCTTATCCTAATCTGTTTATGATGAACTTAATTCGACACTGACAATAAAAGAAGTGCATATTTAAACTGCATTTGGCATTTCATAAAATTAAATTCAGCGTCGTAATGATCTTTTCTTTTTACAGTGTAGCTAAAACAAAACCCTTGTTTAAAGTTTAAACTTGGAATTTCGCTAAACGCGCTTCGAAATGAGGTCGCAAAAAGCAATGACGTCTTGGTTCGTACCGCGTGTTTCCAGATAGGTTTTTAATTACCGTATATATTCATGTATAAGTCGACTGTATAATTATGTAAAACCAAAGAAGCTTGAACTATTTTAAAATCTATTAACATCTATTTAATGATACTTAAAAAGAAAAAAAAATCTTTCATAAATCTATTCAAGCCTTATTTAGAAGGGTAAACAACTTCTTAGACTGTTAAAATATAGTACTTCTTTGTATTGTAGGAATTTTAGGACAGATATCTAGAAGCATTCTCAAGTTGAACTCTTTTTAAAAACGAAATTAAAATGTTGAAAGGAATGCCCCTTTATTGAAAGGAATTCCATCCGAAGACAAAATGGGTGCAGAACAATTACAGGGACACTATTATTGAGCTGTTTTTTTTTTTTTTTTTTTTTTTTTTTTAACCATTTGGAAAAAGGGTTATTGTTCTCTGTCAGGGTAGGAAATCAAAAGCATATCTGAAGGTTTTTATTGGTTTAATCCGCATTTTATTCGATTTCTCATTGGTCTATACAGTAATCTGTATTTCCCTTTACTTTCAACAACGATGGATACCTTCTGTTGCCACTATGACAAAAAAGTAATACAAACTACAAAAAAAAATTAATAACTCAGAAAAAAATTGAGATACTGCTTTCAAACAAATTGCATTTAAAAGTACATTTTTTTCTCTATCCGACGGTGTAAAAAGTAATATTGTCGGATGTTTAGAAGTTTAAGAATGAAATTTCATTTAAAATGTGTCATCAGATTTCTTGGAAATCTGACGGTGGAAAAGCCTTTTCCCGAACAGCCAATGAAATGCTGGGATAATACGTACAATTCGCAGGCGATTTTTGCGCTTGCAATTTTTACGTGTCATAACACTATTAATGTTTAATTCATGGCGTACGTAATGTATGATCAACTCCGTACGATTTTTTATGTCTTAAATTTTAGTCTTCGAAAAAATCCTTTTCCAAATGGTCGTTGTAATTTGTTAAATTGCTTTTATTTATTTATTTATTTATTTATTTATTTTTGTCAATCACAGGGAAATGACCATTCGCCGCTTTTCTCTCTCTCTCTCTCCACAACCTAGACCCATATGTGATTACTTAAAAGACTTGCCCATTCACGGATTATCTACGATTTTTTTTTTATAAAGTATGTATAAGTTGACCCTCCATTTTCAAATCTCAAATTTTATCTAAATTTTTTCGACTTATACACGAGTATATACAGTTCATTTAAAGACAGTGTAGGCGTATTGGGAGATCTAGCCAATGCAAACTGTTTGCGAATCCCAGAATATTTATGATTATTTCTGATAAAATTAGTCTGTTTTTAATAATTTGACGTTTATTGCTTTTATACTGCTACTGGACATCGTATTACACAAATATATCATTAAAATTTGTTAACTAAGTTTTAAAACTGGAAAGACGAGATATTTTACTCAAGTTTTATAAAAATATTTTAGACCAGAATGTTTATTTAAAATTGTTTAACTTTTTTTTTTCTTTGTATCTTTTATACTTATTTCATAAAGAAATGTCTGGTTCAAACTGAAATATATCCATTCGGTAGCGGTCATAATGACCGCTCACCTTCTTTCTAATGTTAAAAGCCGATGGTATATAGAATACGCCACCCCTGCCATTACGCATGTACAAACCGTCCGTGACTTTAAAGGTTAATATATCGGCTAATTACCGACAATTTTTTTCAAAAATCCTTATCAACAAAGCATTTCTACTCCTGATACGATAGGTACTTCCAGCGCTCGTCAACATCTTTGCTGATTGCCCGCAAATCGAAATTTGTGTGTAACGGAAAAATTCGCTTTTCTCAAAAACTATGTGTCCTTAGGGTAATCGCTATAATTTTCCTGCAAGGTTTAAAATAACAACTACTACCTCTATTTTTTCATAATTTTAGTTTTAGTAGATTCGGAAATAGATGGGGGGGGGACATATTTTTGCACTACATTTCTGACAATACCTCTGACAATATAACCTAAATTACCTAAAATTAAAAGAAATGTATTTTTGAGTTCAGCGTAACAAAAGCTTTTAAACAATACCCTACACGGTATACAAAGAAAAGATTTTTTTTTTTTTTTTTTTTTTTTTTTTTTATTACAAGTAACGTAATTAGCCCCTATACATTTTTGCTAAAAACATTTGTAAATGTTTAATAATCTGTAAATATGCGGGTCAATGAAATTTATTACTTCCGCTAATTTGAACTTTCCACGTTCCATGGTTTAGGAGTAAAATGGCTGTGGCAGACAGACAGACACAGGAGTGATCTTATAATGGTTCCGTTTTTACTTTTTAAGTACGGAACCCTAATAAAAAGAACCCAAACTTTGTTGTTGTTGTTGTTGTTGTTTTCAATAGCAATACCCTAAAAATGGAGAGAGTGTTATTTTTTCTGTAGCATATAAATAATGACAAAGCAACCAGTTATGCATTTCTGTCAACCTGGTTATTTTGTTCCCCGTATCCTTATCCGTGTGAGTTTTTGCAGTGGGGACACTTAGATAATATTTTATATCGAGGTCTTCTATAAAACTTGGCATACCTGAAAGACGGTATCTCTCTACTTGTGAGAAGCAACTTAGTAGACCAGTTAAGACCTGCAGTTGAACAAGCTGTCCACAGACTGCAGATTTTACATCTTCGTGAAGGAAACCATATTGAGCAGCATTCCGTGCGTAGATAGGGGGCCTTGTCACGTGAACATTTGGTACGTTAAAATAAAGTTTGTAGAGATGCATCTTTTCAGTGTATGACCAGTTGCACAGCGCCATCTATCGGTGGTTTCTGAAACTATTTTTTGCGCAATTCGTTTTCCCACGTCTTGAAAAACAAAATTTTAAGGTCATACACTGAGTGATTCAATGTATAAATAAAGAGATCGAAGTCGGGGGTTTTTAATTATGTATAGGGTAACTCTAGAATAGATGACCGTAGTTTTAAAAGATTGATATAAAATTCTTTGAATGAAAATACAAGAAATATTTATGGATATTTAAAATTCTTATACATATACTCATCATTTTTTGCGAAAAAAATAATTAAATATTGAGAACAAAAAGTGGGAAACAAAATTGAAACTAAAAATGCAAATGGCCATCTCTCCTTAAAGCCGAGGAGAGATGGCCATCCAATTGAAGAAAGAAAAAGTGAAGTTAAAATAGCAAACAAATAACACATTTCATATAGTTAATCATGAAAAACATGTACCCCCTAGTATATATATATATAACGAAACAAATTGATGGGTTAAGTCGAACAATCACGTCGTGCTTTTTACGGCATATTACTGGATTAGTACCACATGTTAATCAGCCGTTGGTGCGGTTATATAGCAGTCATACCACTTAGCGCAAGCATCGCTAGTGGAGGTGTCAACTCTGTGAAAATTTAGCAGCTGTGGAGCGATGATAATATTGGTAGAGTTCAATCAAACACTCATTTATTCATGATGAAGACAAGGCAGATTAGGCCGCGTGAGTGGTGAAAAAAGGCTTATGAAGAAATCTGGGGTTTTCCCAATTAAAAACATGGAAACGTAGTCATAGGAAGCTGTTTATTCCATCAGAACATACCAACATTAAACAATTCCCACAGGATGAGAAATCAGAGCCATCCCGTTTGAGCTCGAACTAGTTATTCATGAGAAAGAGATGTTAAATAACGAATTATATTCTACGCGACTTAGGACACCAGGTAACAGATTATGTAAACAATCAAACAGCACAAAAAATCTACTTCTGAGCTCATGCTCGAGGTATTTATTAGAATGCGCGGAGGAAATCCGATTGAAATGGAAACTTCAGGCTAACCAAACAAAATCACGAACGAGACTCGAAGTGAAACTGCGATCCGTCACTCAGCCAATGGAGAGCGATCGAGGAAAGTCACAGAAAAGAATCCCGGCGCTGCTAATGGAAGGATTTCGATGAAAAAAAGCTGAATCCCAGCTGGCGGGAAAATGAGATGAAATAGAATAAAAATGTAAAAATGGTTTTTATAAACATTCGAAAAATAAGTAACTGCGTTCAGAACTTTACAGTTTGGTAGACGAAAAAATTAATGAAGGGATTTAAAGTTTAGATTACGTTTTTGAATAAAACTATTATTAAGCTACGCGTTTTAAACTTACAGGAATTTAACTAGGAATAAATAATAGAGCGTATTAAAAAAGGAAATAATGAATATGCCGGCAATTTAGAATAATTTAAATGAATAGTAAAAGTAAAAATTTTTTATAACATATATATTTAAATTTAAAAAAAAATGCATTTTAAATGAAATAGTTTTAAATTTTAAATTTTAAAATAAATATATTTAAATCCGCAGCTAAAAATGCACATTCCGCTGTTATTCTTTATAGGCAGTACTGCAGCCAATTAATTTTGTGTGTCCATGTAAAGGAACGATAAATTATATGTACACAAGATCCTACAGTAAGCACCTTGTAGCAGAATTCAGTAATATATATGAATTTCAATATGTTTAAAATAGTTTAATAACATTAAAATACACCACAAACGATTTTTTACCAAGACCGTAATGTAACGGATTTTTTTTAGTGTCCCTGTAAATGAACCCTGAATGCTGCACTCTTCATTTTCAATACCGAACATACCATAGTAAACCCCAATAGCATATATCAATTTCATGCCAATCTGACCATATTTACGCGAGTTAGAGAGCGGACAGGCAGACAGGCAGAGAGACAGACTGAGAAACCGAATTTACCAACACTTTTCAATTACGTTGGAAAATGTTAAAAAGAATTGAATTCACACAAAGAATCACAAATACGTAAAACTCAATCGAAAAAAAATTCCATCAATAATAGATTGAAAGATCTATGGTAAATGCATGTTTTGGTTGGAAAATCTGATATCTCTGGCTTGTCTTTATACTAAGTTAATCCAATTATGCCTGAATTTTTGTTTTCTCAAATTTGTTATTAAAATCACTTTAAAATGTTGCAAAATGAACTGGAAAAATGCTAAAAAAATTACGCTAAAATATTTTTGTATTTATTTGATAAAATGAAAACATACTAAATACGGGGACATGTAGAAAAATGCATAATTATATGTTTTGTCTAAATTTATATAAATTAAGCTTTTAAATTGTATATTAAATACTATAATTAGTATTTTTATGAACTATTAAAAAAGTATATTTCTTTACAGAGACTAATAGCGTTATACGTATTATTAATAATAAATTAAGATTAATAGTATTTGAGGCTAGAAAACAATTTATTTCAAAACCATCTTGAAAAAGACTTTACACAAATAACTGCCCCCTAAATCTCTAATAGATATATGTACCGATTTGTGCCTCGCGCCTTATATTTTCTACTTACAAACATGCATAAAAAATAGTCTTGAACGTATAATTTCGCAATTTAAAAAAATGCCTATTTCAAAGAAGTCTACAAACTAATATTATGACTTATTTATTTGGATCCTTGATACAAAAAATACAAATAAACTTACTTTTTACATTTCGCTATCTTGAAAAATGAAAAATCTATTAACATTGAAGAAAGGCCTTCATTTATGCAAATAAATATCAATCTTATGCCTGCCATCTCTCGGTAATAGATAAAGATATTTATAGACAATTACTTCATACAATTTTCATATTGTAAAGAAAAAGAAAATTTATTCAAATTCGAAACGTCCCCAAAATGGAACGCTAGGCATAAATGGGTTAATGGCAGTTGACTCTGCTTAATAATCGTTGCAAAATGCCCCGTCAGTATTCCAGGTTGGACTCCGACTATGTAGGAAGATGCCTGGAACCCGGTTTACAATGACATTGTGTAACATAAGTAAAATTTGTTAAAAGATTAATTTTTGTTTATAAAGTGCAAATGGAAAATTGGAAGTACATAACATCATTGGAATACTTTCAAATATTAACCTGTAGCATTATTTAAGTACCCGTAGTATTATTTACCCGTAGTAATGTTTTCGAATTTTCAAATGTATAAAAGAAAGTGAATATGATATAGTATATATTTGAAAATCGAGCGTCCAAAAACGTCCAATCAAGCTTTTAACTTTGTTATCTGCACAATAAATTTTCTTTTAATTCATTGCTTTTAACTTTTTCTTTACAAAATATGACGAGGAATATAAAAAATTTAATCTTTTATTTTAAGTTAGTAATTCTTCCATAAACTGCTAGACATTTAAAACATTAAATATAATTTTTTAATCTTAGTTATACCATAAGCACTTTTATGTATATTGTAAAAATGCTACTTAACGAACTTAAAGTATATTTCAAAGTATCTAATCCTTTAATTATCCAATGCAAATTTTAAAAAAAAAGCTAATATGTTAGAGGATTATCCAACCATTAAGAAATTTCAACCATGAAATTTTGTCCTCTTTAATTATGAGATATCTGGATAAATTTAAAAAAAAACATTGATTATATATCAGAATAAATGAGCTTTCACTTTTTTATTCATATCAATCTTAAAATTACTCAAGTTACAAAGCTAAGCAGAATTTGCATAAATAATTCATATCAGTTTTTTTCAGTTTTGATTTGTTGAAGTGGGATGATTTAACGCATTAAAAATTGTTGAATTCGATTTTATTATGTATTTAAATTACAGATTTGGGAATTCCATTTAATACTTGGAAATATTTAAATCTGTATGAACAACAACAACAACAACAAAAAGAAACTAATCATCATAATTTAAGTAACACTTGGAGGGATAAGTTTAATAACTGGTAAACAGAAATAATCAGGTAAAAATTTAAATAACTGGTGTCAAAAGAATGTTTACATTTTAGATTTAGTTTGAAGTAAATTTTTACACAATATAAGTAAACAATATTTACATGTGTCTTTTTGTTTATGAAAAATGAAACACACATTTGTGAATGCTTTATTAAATTTTACAATTACATGAACAGTTTATGTTCAACCTTTTCGAAATATATATCAGGTAATAGCCATTTAAAATCCAGTTGTTTTTAACTTTCACTTTACAATATATGGCGCAGATATGTAAAACATTAAATCTTTTGTTTAAAGTTAGTAATGTTTCTATAAATTATTTCACATTTAAAACATTAATTTTGTTAATACCATAAGTACTTTTATGTATATTTTTAAAATGCTACTTAACGAACTTAAAGTATATTTCAAAATATCTAATCCTTTAATACTTTAATTCAAATTTTAAAAAAAGCTAATAATTTAGAGGATTATCCAAGCATTAAGGATTTTCAACCATGAAATTTTCCCCCTCGAGAGCACTTATTTATGAGATATCTCGATAACTTTTTAAAACATTGATAATTTATGAGAATAAATTAGCTTTCGCTTCTTTATGCTTATTAATCATAAAATTAGTTAAGTTACATAGCTAAGCACACTTTGCATAAACAGTTAATGTTAGTTTTGTCAGTTTTGGTCGGTGAAAATGGGATGTTTTAACTCAATAAAAATTCTTGAATTTTCTTATTTTATGTATTTAAATTATAGATTTGGGAAATGCGTTTAGTACTTTGAAATGTTTAAGCTCTATGAACAACAAAAAGAAAAAAAATAGAAACTAATAACCATCATTTAAGTAACACTTGGAAAGAACAGTTTAATAACTGGTAAACTGCAAAATCTAGTAAAAGTTGAAATAACTGGTGTCCAAAGAATGTTTATAATTTAGATTTATTTTGAGGTAAATTTATATACAATACAAGTAAGCAAAGTTAATAAGTTTCTTATAGTTTATGAAAAATAAACCATATTTTTTTAATGTTTTACTAAATTTTACAAAGACACAAGAACAGTTTCTGATCAAACTCTTCGAAATATATATCAGGTAATAAATAGTTAACATCCTATCGTTTTTAACTTTCCCTTTACAAAATATGGCGAGATATGTAAAAAAGTTAATCTTTTGTTTTAATTTAGTAATTCTTCTCGAAACTATTTCACACTTAAAACGTTAAATAGAATTTTTTTAATATTTGTTATACCTTAAACACTTTTATTTATCTATTAAAAATGCTACCTAACGAACTTAAAGTTTATTTCAAAATATCTAATCATTTAATGACCAAATACAAATTTTTAAAAAATGCTAATATATTAGAGGATTATCTAAGTAATAAGGAATTTCTACCAAGAAATTTTGTCTTCTGGGAACACTTAATTAAGAGATATCTGGATAACTTTTAAAAACATTGATTATATATAAGAACAAATGAGCTTACGATTCATTTCCCATATTAATCATAAAATTACTTTAGTTACATAGCTCGACAGACTTTGCAAAAATAATTAATATTAGTTTTTTCAGTTTTAATTCATGAAAATGAGATGCTTTAATGAAAGGTAAATTGTTGAATTTTGTTATTATTATTTAAATTATAGATTTGGTAATTGTATTGTTTCTATCAGTTATTTTAAAATGTTCTCTTACAAAAATCTGGCGAGGTATGAAAAAAAAAATTATCATTTATTTTAAGTTAGTAATTCTTCTATAAACTATTTCACATTTAAAACGTTAAATAGAATTTTAAAATATTAATTATACCATAAGCACTTTTATGTATCTTTAAAAAATGCTACTTAAAGAACTTAAAGTATATTTCAAAATATCTAATCCTTTAATTATAGAAATCAACTTTTTAAAAAGGCTAATATGTTAGAGGATTATGCAAGTATTAAGGGAGCAGGTTGACGGTTAAAAAGATAAATGATTTTTCACAAATTTCAGAATGGATACCTTCAAAAGTTACAAATATACTGCAAAAAATTTTTACAAAAATACCACTCAGAACAGATGTTATCCCTAAAAATATATTGCATAAAATCATTTGCTGTAATGCAGTGGTGGAAAATTGGCGCAGAGGAGGAGCCTATTGACACCACTAAATTTTAGTAGAATTTTTCGTCTTATCTAATGACAGTTTTTATTAAGATGAAGAATACCATAAAATATTAGTGGTGTCAATAGGCTCCTCCTCTGCGCCAATTTTCCACCACTGTGTAATGTTATAAGCCAACTTTCAAGCCCTTTTTTCTAAAAATTGATTTTTTGGTATTGCGTTCAATCTCATTTAATAACTAATTATCGCAGAATCTTGAAATTATATATATTCTTAGTTTAATTGTGTTAGTTTATGCTGAACCTCAATTTAGTCTGATTTTTGCCACAGAAAAATTGTGGATTGGAAAAATAATTGTACAATGTTTGGTAAAATTTAGTGACTATGATTAGAAAAGACATTAATTATGCTAAATAATTTGAATATACTTTCAAATTTAGGGTTATCTTAAAATATAGTATTATAAGTAACTAAATATGAAACTTTAAACATATAACTGCAGAAGAATTTGTAAAATCGTGTGCGCAAAATGCATATTTCAATATTCATATTTTTGAAAAGCCACTTTTGTCGTTATGATTTAATTAATTAATATTACTAAATATATGTGTATTTGAATATTTTATGAAACCACAAGAATGTGTGAAAATAAAGAAAAAAATGTTGCGCATTGATTAAGAAACTACAGAGTTTTTCGTACTGCTTTAAATACGGTCATTTTCTGGCTGCTCAATATGATATGCCCTGGAATTTCAGCCTTGAAATGTTTTCCTCTGAGAACACTGGATTATGCAAAATCTAGATAACTTTTAAAAAACGCAAGAAAAATTTTTCAATTTTCTTATTATTATGTAAATTATAGACTTGGGAATTATATTGTTTCTATCAAGTGTTTTTAACTTTTCCCCTACAAAAATGTAGCGAGTTATGTAAAAAATTTAATCTTTTACTTTAAGTTAGTAATTCTTCTATAAAGTATTTCACATTTAAAACATCAAATAACCTTAACCTTAGTTATACTTGAAGCACTTTTATGTACCCTTAAAAAATGCTACTTAATGAACTTAAAGTATATTTTAAAATATCTAATCTTTTAATGATCCAATTCAGATTTAAAAGAAAGCTAATACGTTAGAGGATTATCCAAGCATTAAAAAAATTTCAACCATGAAATATTGTCCTCTGAGAACACTTAATTATGAGACATCTGGATAACTTTTAAAAACAACGATTATGCATAAGAATAAATGATATTTCGCTTCATCGTGTATATTAATCATAAAATTAGTTGAGTAGCATAGCTAAGCAGACTTTGCATAAATAGTCAATGCTAGTTTTTCTTCAGTTTTCATGATGAAATGGGATGCTTTAGCGCAAGAGAAATCGTTGTATTTTCATATTATTACTTAAATCATAGATTTGGGAGTTCTATTGTTTCTATCAGATGTTTTTAACATTTTCCTTACAGAAATATGGCGAGATATGTAAAAAAATTTAATCTTTTACTTTAAGTTAGTAATTCTTCTATAAACTATTTCACATTTAAAACATTATATAACCTTAACCTTAGTTATACTTGAAGCACTTTTATGTACCTTTAAAAAATGCTACTTAATGAACTTAAAGTATATTTTAAAATATCTAATCTTTTAATGATCCAATTCAGATTTAAAAGAAAGCTAATACGTTAGAGGATTATCCAAGCATTAAAAAAATTTCAACCATGAAATTTTGTCCTCTGAGAACACTTAATTATGAGACATCTGGATAACTTTTAAAAACATCGATTATACATAAGAATAAATGAGCTTTCGCTTCATCGTGTACATTAATCATAAAATTAGTTGAGTAACATAGCTAAGCAGACTTTGCATAAATAATTAATGATAGTTTTTTTCAGTTTTGTTTGATGAAATGGGATGCTTTAACGCAAGAGAAATTGCTGAATTTTCTTCTTATTATTTAAATCATAGATTTGGGAATTCTGTTGTTTCTATCAGATGTTTTTTAACTTTTTCCTTACAAAAATATAGAGAGATATTTAAAAAATTTAATCTTTTGCTTTAAGTTAGTAATTCTTCTATAGACTATGTAACATTTAAAACAATAAATAAAATTCCTTAACCTTAGATATGCCATAAGCACTCTTATGTATTTTTTTTTATTGCTACTAAAAGAACTATATTTCAAAATATCTAATCTTTTAATGATCCAAATCAAATTTTAAAAAAAACAAACCCTAATGTGATAGAGGATTATCCAAGCATTAAGGAATTTCAACCATGAAATTTTGTCCTCTGAAAACACTTAACTATGAGATAACTGGATATCTTTTTAAAACATTGATTCTATATATAAATAAATGAGCTTTCACTTCCTTAAGGATATTAGTCATAAAATTAGTTAAGCAAACTTTGCATAAATAAGTAATGTAAGATTTTTCCCGTTTGATTGATGAAAATTGGGATGCTTTAACGCTAGAAAAATTGTTGAAATTTCATATTTCTATGTATTTAAATTACAGATTTAGGAATTCCATTTAATAATTGGAAATATTTAAATCTCTATGAAGAACAAACAAAAAAGTAAATAAATAAAAATAAAATAGAAACTAATCAGCATCATTCAAATAACACTTGAAGGGAAAAGCTTAATAACTGGTAAACTGTAAAACCTAGTAAAAATTTAAATTACAAGTGTCCAAAGAATGTTTACGTTCTAGGATATTAGTATTTAATTTGAAGTAAATTTATGCACAGAATTAGTAAGCAATGCTAATACATTATCTTTAACTAAAATTCGTACAAAGCACAAATAAATTGTATTAAAATTACTTTTAGGTGCATATATATATATATGATAAAATTATTCCAAATACTTAAAATACCTTAAAAATACATTAAAATTAAAATTAAAATTACAAAAAGGCTTCCGGCCAAATTCACATAACCATCGTCATTGGTTATTTAAATGTTGTTATTTCTCTTTGCGCTTATTCGTTCAAGCAGAGACAATTGTAATTTAATGGTAGTATGGAAGATAACTTGAAAGGAAAGCGTATTCAAATTTTTAACAAAACAAACTTCCATCTACTATGTAGCAATTCTTTCCAGACTCTATTAATGTCATATGCTAACGCATCGTGACATAATATATATTTATTGGAAATTATTTCAATGTATCCTCTTATAATTACTTCTTGATAATTGCTTGTACGAAAGATAATATTGGATTTAATGAAAATTGCACTTACAGGTTGAATTTGAGCTAATCGTAAGTTCATTTAGTTTAAGAAAGCTTAAGGCTGTTCTTAACTTCTCTGCTCAACAAGCACAAAACGTTTTGACACATTTACTAATTCATTTTTTAACGGAAAGATATAAAATTGGAAAACCTGACCATGGAAACGATTTAGAATCGAACTGTGTTTTCCATTTTTTGATCAGTCAATTACCTATTGAGTTACAGGCGATTTTGATCACGTGACAAACACGTTTTTTAACCTTTCTTGAGAGTTTATTCTTCTTTCGCGCGGAAATTCGGTTCAAAACGCTCACTTAGACACTATTTTCTGAAAGATGTATTGCGTTTGCAAAAGAACAGCTCGACGACATAGTTTCTGAACAACAACACTTGCTAGTTTCATGCATTTCCGAACAGAAATAAATTAAAATATGTCAGAAAGTTGCCCTTTTTGATTTGATAACAGCCTTAAACACAAATTTGTGAGTGTTTAACTAAATTTTACAAAGACACAAGAACAGTTTCTGAACAAACTCTTCGAAATATATATCAGGTAATAACTTTTTAAAATCCATATGTTTTGAACTTTTCCTTTACAAAATATAACTAGAAACATAAAAAAATAAATCTCTTGTTTTCAAATCAGTAATTTTTCTATAAAATATTTCGCATAAAAAATTTTAAATATGTTTTTTAAATCTCAGTTTTAGCATAAAAGAACTTTTACTTATCTTTTAAAAATGCTACTTAAAGGACTTAAAATATATTTCAAAATATATAATCCTTTGATACAGCAATTTAAATAAAAGAAGAAAGCTAATAAGCTAGAGGATTATCCAAACTTTAAGGAAATTTCGTCGTCTAAGAACAAAACTTATTTATGAAATTTCTGGATAGATTTTAAAAACGTTTCCTATTTTAAAAATAAATGAGCTTTCACTTCATTATGTATACCAATCATAAACTTAGTTATACTACATAGCTAAGCAGATTCTGCATAAATAATTATTTTCTTCACTTTTGATTGATGAAAATGGACACTTTAAATCAATAAATATTGTTAAATTTCACTATTATATGCAGCTACTAGTACTAGGGGTATTCAAATGAAAAGGAACGGTCGTAACAACAAAACCGGTTGAAAATTGAATATGCCGCTTTAAGATAATGTAGTGAGACATCGAGGGACGCAACTGGAGTATCCGGCGTGGTTGTGCGCATGCATGGGCGCCCGCGGGCAGACGTCGCAGATTTTCTTTTCTCTTTTGCAGATTCTTTTTCTTCGAACCTTTATTTTGCTTTATATTATGTTTAGTTCTTTATTACTTAATATAAAAACTTAAGATTATTGTGAATAAAAATTTATAAAATGCATAAAAACGCTGCAGGTAAATGATTGTTTGGTTAATTAATGCTTCAATAGACGGGTTGCACATGACGTCACTTGTCTGGCGTCGCTTCATATAGCACCCAAACATAAGGCGAATGTGGTGCTCTCCATTTGACTTGTTATGATTATTTGCACTATAATAATAAAAATATGAAAGATCTAAATTAAACAGAAAGATAACACGTGCAGTGGCGTAGCTACATATTAAGCGCCTTGGAGCAAGAAAAAATTTTGCGCCCTATCTATATCCTTTGAGTAAAGGTCTGTGAAAATTTGTTAGGAAATTTAAAAATCATATATGCGCTTAAAGCCTTCGTTAATAATTTATTTGACATTTTTACAATATTAAATGCAATGAATACAATAATAAAAAAATATATATAAGCTTAGTACTTGCTACGTACTAATATTTACTACATATTTCACAAGTTTCATTGAACAAATATATAAATGTTTAATTTTGGCATTAAAAAAATCAAAATTGTCGTTTTCTTGCTTTTTCATTTGCAAATTTGTCAATAATTTTCTCGAGATCAAGTTGACAAGCCGTTTTCCTTTCAATTGATATAGTAGCTAATGAGCTTAGACGGTGTTGTGACATGCTACTTCTTAAATAAGTTTTGATTAATTTAAGCTTTGAAAAGCTTCGTTCAGCTGTTGCTGTTGTCAAAGGTAGGGTTAGAAAAATCAGGCACGCTGTAATAATGTCAGAGAAGCTACTGGAGGCTGCAGTATGAATTAAAATTAGTTCAGCAACTTCACGTATAGAAGTAATTTCTTTTAATTCGGTATAAAAGCACATTTTAAATCGAAGCAACTGAGGTCCAAAACTAGGTGAAATATCGGACGGATATGCTGATTGTAGTAATTCTGATCCATCCATAATATGCTTATCAGATGACGCCAGAAGATATGCAGGAGATAAGTATTTAAAAAGCTTACATAAGTGTTGAAGGGATTCAAATCTAGTAGTTAATTGATTAATGACTAAATCCATTACTCTATAAAATACCTCGACTTTGAAACAATCTTCACTGTTTTCAATGCGCTCATCTACTTGTAATTCATCAAATAATTTTTTCACACGATGCAATCTTTTTTTGGGAAAAGAAGGTTCAATATTCCATTTTGCTGATAATTCAATGGCATCATTTTTAACAAGTACCCAATTATTTCTTAAATTCTGGAATTGATTTAGGAGTGAAGAAAGTACCACAATGGATTTTTCTATATCTTCATGAGAACCTTGCAGCATTTTTGAAACTGTGTTTATGGGTTCGAGTACTTTGCTTTGTATAATTATCAAGATAATTGTTGGAAATTGCTCAAAATAATTAATCAAACTTTTAGCTTCACGTTTTTCATCATAATTTTTCCCATTTAATGATAAATATGTTAGTATTTTAATTACGTCAAAATAACGTGAACGTAGTGCATCGAGAGCCTGTATACGGGAAGACCATCGTGTTGGACAAACTCGTTTCAATGTTTTTGCTAAATTCGTTTGTTTGGTTTCACTTAACATTGCCCAACGCCTTGGAGAACTGAAAAAAACGTAAATTCTTTCCAATTGCTCATAAAACTGCCTGACTTCCTGAACATTGGTAACACTGTCGTTTATCACTAAATTCAAATTATGAGTGCAGCAGTGCACAAATCTGGCAGAGGGGTTTCGTTGCCTGATTCTTGCTTGTAAGCCTGAGTAGACCCCACTCATATTCGCAGCGCCGTCGTAACCTTGGCCACGCAATTTTGATAGATCGGTGAAACATTCAATTTCTTTTAAAACTATTGTCTCCAATCCTTGTGATGACTGGTCCGTAACTTGGGTAAATCCACAAAATGTTTCCTTTATTTGCAGCTCAATTGGTTTCTCATTTTCATCCTTTCTTATTAAAACATAACGGAATACCGTACTCAACTGATCAATTTTTGATATATCTTGCATAGTATCTGTTATGATTGTAACGAAAGCAGCCTCATCTATTTAACTTTTAATTTGTACATTTATTTCATGTGCAATCAAATTAATCAGTTCATTTTGTATTTCCGGACTCAAGTAATTGGTACTGCCTCTAGGTCTTTTTAATAAATCTGCCAAAACATCATCATAGCGAGAAAGTAATTTAATTATTTCTATAAAATTTCCTTGCGGAGTTTCTACAGCTTGAAAATCTGTAATCCTATGAGCTCGGAAAGGTAAATTGTTTATAGCAAGCGTTAGAGTTACATCTACAATACGGCGCAACACTTTGCGCCAGTAATTTATTGCATTATTAATTTCTTGCTGTCTAAGAATATCAATAGTCGAATCACTTTTCCATAGATAATAAACTTCGCATGAAATTGCATGTTCGTTTGATTCTTCATGTTTTGAAATATTTCTTGCTAAATGTTCCCAGTCAGATGTTCCTCTTATGAAAGATAAATCGCCCTTTGACGTATCAAAAAGCCAGCACGGTTGACAGTAACAAATATTTCTTTTTGTTGAATAACATAACCATTGTCTTTTAATTTTTATGTGTCCATTGTATTTATAATAATACTTTTCATTAAAGCCTCTGTTTTTATTGCGGCCAACCAAATCTTTAGGGAAAGGTCCCTTTGGTTGATGGGGACCAAATCCTATAACTTTACGTTTTTGTTCACTAGTTATAACTTCGGGATAATTTCCTTTGTCAGATGAGTCTATTTCTATGTCCATGGGTTCTGGAAGAATTTCCGTTTCTGTTTGAATTGTTTCAGGCGAAAATGCGTTTTTGATATCTGAAACTGTCTCATCTTGCGAATTATTGTCTTGAGTTTGTGATTTATTTTTAGAAGAATCGCAACTACATGCGTAATTTGAATTGACTGGTTTAGTTTCTGTTTGAACTGGTTCAGACATAAGAGCATTTTCAAAATCTACATCTGTTTTATTTTTAGAACTGCAGTCTTGTTCTTGTGATTTGTTTTCGCAAGAATTGCAACTTGATGCATAATTTGAATTGAAGGGTTCAGTTTCTGTTTGAAACAGAACGCCTTCTGGTTCAGGCGTAGGCGTAGATGTTTTTCTAACATCTACATCTATTTGGTTTTGAGTATTATAGCACTGACCTTGTGATTTGTTTTCACAAGAATTGCCATCCGATGCATTATTTGAATTGGCCGATTTAAAAAGTGTCGATATTTTAGGAACTTTTTTTAAAACTTTCTGCTTTTCTCGTTTTCTTTTTCTATAATAATCACCAGATGGTTTGTTTGACATCTTTAATTACCTACAATAAATTAATATAGGTGTACATTTTTATTATTTTATATGTTTTTAAAAGACTATTTTTAATTTAATTTGTAAATTTATGACCTATAATTATTCTCAATCGAGAATATTTTCCATCGTAAAAAACAATCGAGATTTATCCCCATCGCATTTATCCCCAAAATCTACAATCGAGATATTCTACAATCGATTGTTTCATCGCGAATTTAAATCAACAATTGTAAACTTAAGGATTATTCCGTCAGGAAATTTGATCGAATTGACGGGTGATTGCTCGATAATTCTGCAATCGCAATAATTTGTTAATGATTAAGATTTAAGGGGGAAATTATGATGAGCGACTGCTTGATATCTAAGGAAAAATAGGTTACAGCGAGGCCGCGCAAAGCCCATTGTTTGTCATTGAAAGTGCAGGAACGAAGTGAGGCAAGACCACCGCTCCTTTAATGTTAGGCACTGACACAAAAATGTAAGGCTAATACAATTCGGGCTGAATCACACCGCCGTTTAATTTCCGGCAGAAGAAGAGCTATTGGCCACGACTAGCTGCGTGGACAATAGTCGCTGATTAGTCTAGCAAGTAGTGGACACAATGTTGAGGACAGAAAAACGGCGACCCTTTGTGTAATGATAGAGTATAGTTAGTAGATAAACATATCACAAGGATAAAGCGTAATATTCAAGAGGGTGTTAAAAAACAAGCCTATAAGTCACCCAATTTTGACGCTTTAGTACATAATCAGATAAATTACACTCATTTCAGAGTGGCCGATTGGTACAGTTGGCAGAGCGCCAGACTTTTAAATTTTCACTTTCGGAACTTTGTGTGTTCGATACTCCGATCAGACTTTTTTTTTTTCCCTATGAATTGATTCTTTTGAAATATATTCTTCAATATTTGTAAATTTAGAAACTTCTTCACTAGACATGTTTAATTACGACACTACACTAAAGAACTACGTCTAATCTCCGCAAAACTTTAAAAATAATATGCCATACTTATTCGGTCCGCAGTAGATGCCTGTTAAAACTTTAACACAAACAAGAGTAAACATTCTAAACCCACCCTGTTTATTTTCAATAACGTGCATGTTTGCTAAAAACCAGCTGCAAATCTACGTAATTAATAAATATTAAGGTCCATGAAAAGATTTTTTTTGGTCGGAAACAGTTGTTCTAATTCCAAATATAAAATCATGAGATAAAAAAAGTTTTTTTTTTAATTAAAAAAAATATAAATAGAAAAATTATAAAATTTAACTTTTTTTAAATATTAGAAAAGATGAAGTTTAAATACCATATTTTAATTTTATGCAGCGCATTTTAATTGATTTCGCTGGGAAGAACAGAATGCTTCCATGTAGATTTTGCATAAAGTATACAATTCTTAAAAAAAAAAAATAATTGCAAGATAAAGTTATAAAATATCGTTTCTTTTTTAGAAATTGAATTGTGCCTTTTTTCATTTATTTTTGCCAGATTCGGGTCATGAAGTGCAAAAAAATGAGTGGGCCGCGTAACGACCTGAAACTTTCAACCCGTGCAGACTTCTGTGAAGAAAATACTTCATATAACACACAATTGCCAACTAATACCAGTAAATTCATATAAAATGTTAGCTTTATTTAATTGCAGAAATTATACGATTGTATAAAACAAGTATTTTAACATAAAAATACTCGTATTAAAAAAATCGGAGGTTAGCAACCATGTAACATAGTTTATATTAAATAATGTAGCATATAAATTATCAACCTCATTAATTATTAAAATAAATTATTAAGATTTTAAGTTTAATGATAATTATTAACATTTAAACATGCAATCTTATTTAATACTTTATAACAAAAACCACTTATAACGAAGCTGAAAGAAAGTGGGGAAAATATTTATTATGTACGAATTTCTTTATAAACAGGTTCCTTACCTCGTTACATGAAAAAAAAAATAAGAAATTTAGACACATTACATCTCTTTTAACACATCTAAAAAGTGCTAATTGTACATAAAAAATTAATGCATAAATAATGCATAATAATAATTAAAAAAATTATTTACTTTTTAAAATGTTTAAAAATTTGCTAATTAGATTTTCTTGGTTATATTTTACACAAGTTTTGTAGTAAAACGATAGTCATAAATTGTACAAACACAAATCACTTAAACAGAATAAACAAAATTTAATTCAAATGGATAACGCACTGCAAGAGAGTACCATCCATAGACAATAATCTATTTTAATTGTTTTGCACCTACTCTGTATATAATAAATTTTATACATCATCGCAATGTTTGATATAAATTTTACCACCATCAATAGTTTATTAAAATTTAGTTCTGCTTTAAAATGGAAAACACAATGAAAACGCAGTTCCTGCAATTACTGTTTATAGGTGGTACATTAATAAGCACGAAATCCTCGGTGTTGTCGAAAATATATTTATATGTTTCAGGCAAGATTTTTATAGCAGACATGTTATATGCTTCCCACGCTAACATTAACGTGATAAACGAGTAACGCTAATTTAGATGAGCTTAATCGTTTATTACTAAAGTGAAAACCAGGGCCGAAACTAGCCTTTTTTGCACCCGGGGCAAACATGGATTTTGGCACCCCTCCCCCCCCTCCTCTTCCACAAAGTATATTTACAAAGAGAATTTTACTGATTTTATAATAGACGACTTATTTTAAAATTTAAAATATGCAATCATAAAATATGTAATACTGAACTACGTAATCTACAGTGGCGGATCCAAAGGGGTATCCCCTCTGAACATCAACAAAAATATTCTAAAGATCATTTTTAAAATGACATATTTAGTAGAGTCCGATTGTCTGAGTCCCGCCTAACCGAGTTTCCGCTTTCACCGAGTTATTTTCTTCTGATGGACTGATGGCTTCCATTATTATGAAACAGCCCTTATAAATGAAGTGTTAGGTGAAGATGAAAGAGCAGTCGTAAAAATTTAGGAAAAAAAAATATGGCCATTTTTTTTCCCATTCGGACCAGAAAATCAGAGTTCTAACTTTTTACGACTGCTCTTTCATCTTCACCTAACACTTCATTTATAATGACTGTTTTATAATAATGGAAGCCATCAGTCCATCAGAAGAAAATGATCCTTTCCAAAGGTATAATCCTTCGTTTGGCACCCCTTTGTTCTGGCACCCGGGGCACATGCCCCTTCTGCCGCACCCCCCCCCCTTAGTTTCGGCCCTGGTGACAACCACTCTAACTACTAACATAATAAAGTTTTTAATTAAGGGTGTATTCCAATCCAAACTGCTTACTTTCTGATTCATTTCTAAATTCATTTTTGCTCTCAAACGCATCAAATTGGCAAATTCTCTTATTTAGAAACTACATAATGTGCCGTGCTTGTCGATTTTTTGATAAATGTAGAAAATATATGCAAAAAATGCTGTCAAAGTTGGCGTTTTGAACCGAATTTTCCGAAGCAGGAGATCTGTGAATGAAAAAAAAAATGATCATACTGAGAAAATAATTGTCTAAAAATTAAATTCTAATTAAATGAGTGAAAATTGAAATCACACGGCCTCTTATACATCTTTCCAAAAATCACCCCAGCAAGTTTCATATTTTTCCTTTTAAAAATGAGTCTGAAAATGTCTCAGAAAATTTCGAGTTGTAGAGGATGAAAAAATATCTTTTCGAATACACCCTTAAATGATTCTTTTGCGGTGACTCTAATGGTTTCTGCGACTCTAAAACCCCTAAACTATTCACCCGATGTCCATCTAATTTAGCACAGTGATAGATGCCATGGCCGTCATGGTTTTCGTAATGACAAAAATCGTGTTTTCAAGAAAATAATTATAGGTCATAAGTGCGGTAGACTTAACATTAAATAGCCACTATCTTCATTAAATTTCCAAATTCATTTTTTCTTTCCTGTTGTCATAAAATGAAACTGCATATAGACAATATCTACATTGTATATTTGTATAGCAAAAACATGTCCAAAAGTAACGGTGACGTCATATTAACAATTCAACAAATTGAATAATAATTTTCACATTTCCACCAATGTATTAACTTCAAAACATAGCTCAATTTCCATTTTTACACTGTCCAATAGAGGAAAAAAAGTACTTTCAAATGCAATTTGTTTGATAGAATCCATAAAGAAATTAAAATTTCAATAAATAAATAAAAGAATAACATAAATAAAACACAAATTTAACAGATATGTAATCGAACTACTCATTTAAACACTGAAATTAACAGAATCGCGAGGAGGTTTCTTTAAATAGTGAAATCTTTGGCGAATTTTCTTTTTACGAATAAAACTTCATGACAGACTCACGATTGTAAGCTTCTCTGTAAGAAAATGATGTCATTTTCATGTAATTTTGTATTTACTGTAGATTGGGTTTTTATGAGTGAAAAGGTAAGTTTCCATTTAAAGATAATTCCTTACGAAATAGAATTTCACTAACTACGATATTAGGTTAAATGTTCCGCATTTATTTTTCGGTATTGTCAAATCAATCGCATCTTTTCTGGTACACACACTAAAACGTAAATTCGTATTTTTAAAGGAGAGGGATTGTTTAACTACTGAAAGCCTAAGGGAGGCAACTCATCGAGGTTTCCCACATCAAAGTAAAATCATTATTTCTGATAGTCGTTTAATGATTTATGGGTGCGAATGTACAGGGCTCTGTTATTGAGATCGCCGTATTTTTAAAATATTGCGTTTTCATTTAGTTTATGCGAAATATCCTCATGGTTTAGATGGTTTGTTATGAAAATCGTTCTTTATTAAACAAAAGACACTATATGCAAAGGAATTATAAAATAGACTACAGCAATACATTTAAGCAAACAATACATATTTTAAATATCAAAGAAAATTTGCCTAATGTTGCCGTAGCTTTAGACAGTCAAGAATTTTACCAGAGCTATTGAAGTATATTGTTGTTGTTAATGTTCATTTTAAAATTAAAAATGATCAATGTCTGCTTGACGATATGAAAAAAATATTTTCTCGCTCAACTCAATTTTGCGTTACATTTCAAGCATCAGATAATAAATTTCCTTCGTCGCAAAATTGCTAACTTTTTTCGGGAACATCCGACAAATTAAATAATATAACATTAACAAATATCACACTTTACACAATTATCGCCAGTAAAAAAAACAAAACACAACACTAAAAACTATTAATCTAATGCATAACAATGTTTAAGTATTAAGTGTGTATCCAGATGCTGCGTAAAATTATTTCTTTTGAATAATTAAATTTCTAGTAATTATTGGTTATTGTGCGACTTTGATATGATTTTTATTTTTATATTAGCTTCAGATTTCTCTATTATGTTGGATCATTGATTCATAAAGACCAATGTACTAATGAATAGTAATTGATGTTTACTTTTGGTTTTATTCATTTTTGGTTAACTACTTGCCGGATATTCTTGTCGGTGTCTCCTGCATACCGTAATTATCCTCCCTAAAAATTTAAAAAGAATTATCTGAATTTTTAACATAGTTATTAATTTTTATTTAAGCTTAAAATTAATATGTTACTTTCGATTTTAGATGAATTTGTTTCTTTGCTGGGTCGTGCTGGCATGAATTTATAACAGTTAATTTTAACTACTTTAATTATTCCCCTCAAAATCTCAAATGCTAATTATTTTTATTTTTTACGAAGTTGCTAATTTTTATTTAAATTTCCTACTGCAAAAGAGTTAACCGCGCACCGACTGGAACGTCCGTCGCTTAGGGGGCAAAAGAGCGAAGACGAAAATATTATTTTACTCAAACATATGACGATAATAACAGAAAGGAGTAAAAAATGGATGAAAATATATTTCATTTTCTCAATTAGAAGTTATAATTTGACAAACATTTTAAAAGATGTAAATAAAGTGGCTTACCTTACTATTATAAGTATTTAGAAATGATTAATTCCAAATTAACTCCAAATTAACATTCAAAAGCAGGGTGTCACTGAAACAACATAACAATATTTGGCGGCAGACTGGCGCGATTTCGATGCCTTCTGTTGTTCTTGCGCAATCTCTGGGAAACTTGTTAATAAAGTTTATCGTTTTGAGGCAAAATACTAAATATGTAGTTCTTTTTTTCCCCTTTGCGTAATGAATCCCCCCCCCCCCACCCAGTTACAACTGATCGAAACGCAGTCGCATGTGACGTCATCATAATATTTTAAATACTATTTGGTATTCATTTTCATGCAAGTGAAAACTTTAAATAACAGAAATATAACTACTTTTGCAGTGCAAATATAGAGTAATGCTTCTTCCGAATGAAATTTTGCCCCACCAGTGGCCGAGAGGTTCTGCTCTCGAAGCTGGTAGACGGGAGGTGCTGGGTTCGATCCCAATCGCGCCCGTCGGCCTAATCGTTCGGAGTTTTCGTGGTTTTCTTCGAACCTTGGTTCTCCAAGCGTTAATACGGGTTAGGTTCCCTTAGAAAGACCTCCACGGAAGGCACTTCCCCCTTAGGGCCTATATCCCACGTGCTGATAATTGGCCGACATAAATACAACCAACCAACCGAATGAAATTTTAACGAATCTGTGCAAAGAACAAATTTAATATTAGACACAATATTCCAAAATAATGAATAAAAAAATAGAACTGCTTTTTCGGCAGTTTTTTTACATGCTAAAATGGTTAAAATACATACATAATTTTTAATTTTTAAGTTACATTAATTTTAAATACTCTTAAAAATCTTACCTTTATAGGTTTAGGTATATACAAATACACATAAATACATCATAGTAAAATATTACAGCATAAATAAAAATGCATATGCCAAAAAAAAAAAAAAAAAAAAAAAAAAAAAAAGTGCGCAGTTAAACTGATGGCATTGAGCTCACAGGCTATTCACACTTACTGTATATTATACTCTTATTTCAAAGTATAATGCCCCTCAAAAAATAAATTAAGGGGATTTGCCGACGTTTCTCCCTTTATACTTAACCAATGATATTGAACCTCAAATCTAATCAGGAAAGCGCCTTATCAGAATAACTTATGTACCGAATTTGACGCAAATAAAATAATTCAGCATGAAAAACCCATTTCGCTAAATTAAGGGGGTTATTAGCACCCCCATTACCCGTTTTACACTTAACCAATGAACCTACAAATCTAATCAGAGAAGCCCCTTATCGGAATAAACCAGTGTATCCAATTTGAAGCAAATCGAATAATTCTGCATGAAAAACCTATTTATCTAAATTAAGGGGGAATTAGCCCCCTTTTACCCCTTTATATTCAGCCAATGAACCTCCAAATCTAATCAGGGAAGCTCCTTATCAGAATAAACCGGTATATCACATTTGAAGCAAATCGAATGATTCTGCATAAAAAAGCCATTTATCTAAATTAATGGGGGATGATCCACGTTTCCCCTTTTATACTTAACCAATGAACCCCCAAAACTAATCAAGGAAGCGCCTTATCAGAATGAACATAGCAGAAAATTGAAGCAAATCGGATATTTCTATCAGGAGTTATCGCGTAACGTACATACATACATACACATACATACATACATACATACAGAACCCGCGGTCACATTTGCTGTCAGGCTTTGATAGCCTGTGATTCAGCACCATTAGACCTACAGTTTTGTTGATTTAGCGTCTAGAAGTATAAAATATAAAACTTATAATGTTATATTTTCTGAAATCGAAATTTATGTATATCAAGTGCATCACATGCTCAATTTGTATACAAGAAGTAAAAAAAAAAAAAAAAAAATCGCATATTTAAATTTTGCGCCCTTATTATTCGTGCGCCTGGAGCAGTCTGCTCCAATTGCTCCACGGTAGCTACGCCCCTGAACACGTGCTTTTAACGGCAAACGGGCAGTTCTGTGCTCCACGTGTGTGCTCCAGATGCAATAGTATCAGTTGTTGCTAATAGCAACGTGACGTCAATGCAAGCCGTCTATTGTAAAAATATTTTACCTGCAGATTATTTCTTGTTTCTGAAATATCTGTCGCAAACACTTGGAAATGTTTCTGCTACTGGTGGGAGAAGCAGGCAGTTATGTGTTCCGTCCAATTGACGCGGTAGTATGAGGACATCATGGCTTTCGCTTTCCCATTGCAAAATTCAACGATTGAGGGGCAGCCAGATATTATCAGATACCTCGCTGCTCCTCAATCGTCGAATTTTGCAATGCGAAAGCCATGATGTTACGTTATCCCAAAGCGGCATATTCAAATTTCAACAGGTTTGGTTGTTACGACTTTTCGTACTTTTTCATTTGAACACCCCTAGTATATTACAGCTTTAGGCGTTTTGATATAATAATTAGAAATATTTAAGCTCTAATATAAAAAAAAATCACTGCAATTTAAATAATACTTAAGTGGAATTGTTTAACAACTAGTAAACCGAAAAACTTAAGTAAAAATTTAAATAACTGCTGAACAACGAATGTTTATATTTCCACAGACTACACGCACACAAATATTTTCTTTAATTCAAGGAAATATTCCTGGCAGCATTGCTGCCGGTATATATCAGAAAATTGAAGAAATTTCCTTTTCTTTTTTTCCGTTATAGAACAGAAAATTTCCGTAATTTAAAAAAATGAGTATTTTAAAAAACACATCTCTCATTCTTCCGCGAATCCACTTGGTTTTGAACCTGGGACCGCTCGTTTCAAATCGAGCATCTTCACCACTCGGCCAGCGAGCACATTGCTGAAGTCGAGTTTAAAATGAAGATACGGTTTTCTTCAAATGGGGGATTGGTATAGTTTGTTAAATTTCTTGTTCAGAAAGCTCGGAAATTTAAACTTAATTGCAGGAATATTTCGTCATTATGAAATAATGGTTAGTATTTTAACACATATAGAATAATAGAGGATAAAAGTTATTACATATTAGACATGTTTTTAATAAGACATAATTTGATTGTTAGATGTAAAATATGAATATTATATTTTGAATTAAGTTCGAGAAGAAATTGTTCGAAAAGTAATCAAAAAAGTTCGCTTTTTTGAATGAAATCGATTTTTTTTTTTTACTTGATTGAACTACTATATATTTTTTAAATGTGTTCGTTTAGAATTTTTTTTAATGCTGATATTTTTTTTTAATACTCTAAAAAATAAATTGCTTAGTTGAATGAATAAATTGCTAAATTATTAAATTCGAAAGCATTAGTCTCGTTTGTTTGTTTTTAAATGCATTAGAAATTTTATTTATTGAATTTACAGTTTTTCATTTTAAAAATAAATTCGAACTTTGGTATTAATACAGCCAAAACACATGCGTGCAAGAAATAAACAGAATTTCCCCTTCTTTTTCAGACTTCTGGGAAAAATTAAAGGAAAAAACATGCTTTCTAGGAGTACGGAAATTATTTGTTTAAAAATGACGAATAATTTAGTGTATAAAAATGGTTTTTCCTGACATTGTAGTATTTAGATAGAAATAAATTTATACATGATATAAACAAGCAATGATAATGTGCTTCTTTAACCTGAGAAAATGTAAAAATAAATTTGTGAACATTTTGCTAAATTTTATAAAAACACAAGAATAATTTCAGAAGAATTTCATCAAACGTATCTCAAGTCTTTGCAAATAATTGTTGCATTATTCTAAGTATCGACCGAAACAGATTTTTAAGACCGAACACGAAATCAAATTTCGATGATATTCATATCTTCGGCCGAATACGAAAACGAAAACGAAAGTGTCCAAGAAAAATTTATAAGTAATTAAATTGAACGTATTAAAGTAATTAATACATACATAAATATACATAATTATTAATTAATTATGCGTATTTATTAAATATACATAATTATTAATTAGTTATGCGTGTGGCCCAAATTGGCTCTCTGTGCCTTAGACCCAAAACTTTTTATTTTCATATAAAATAAAACGTAATTAATTCATCAACGACACAGAGTTTCTAATTGTACAAATTTCATTTAATTAAAAAATATTTTAGTTTTATGTATGTAAACCTCGATTTATCTTTCATAATTATTTCTCTAAATGATCATCTATTATACTAGAACTTTCTTAAAGAGTATTCGTAACACTTCTGCGGTTTCAAACTGAAAATTTTCCATTGCTGTTGTGTCTGCAACTTTTAAAGAGCGCGTGAAAAAGTTTAGTTATATATGCATTGCTTGCTTTATAATTTGCATTCACGTCTTGAGTCAGATTTGACTGATAATTATAAAGAACGAAGTTCGTACCATTAAATAGTCTCATTTGAGCCGATAAAGCTCAAATCGATGAGTCATGTTGAAAATTTCCGAAGGAAGAAACGAGATTTTTGGAAAAATGATAGTTTCGGTATAGTTCCGGTCCGGCCGAATTTTTAGCCGCATTTTCGCCGAAACTCAGATTTTGGTCCGAAAATGAAAACGAATACGACTTTTTGGTCGATTTCTACTTTATTCAATGGAAAAATGGCAAGAAACATTTAACACTTTCTGGTCTGAGTTATTTTAACCGCATATCGCCCTCTGGGCTGATGGTATTTGGTACTTTTCATGATTTTTTAAAAAGTACTTGGAAGACATGTATTTTAATAATTTTCTTTATTATAAATGTCAAATTGATCTTATTAATAATAAAGGAACTATTTAAATATACTGAAAATTAATCTTTAATGAGAAACTATTGAAAAAAGCATGTTTTATATTTAAAAAGAAATCCGCATAAGAAAACATCATTTTTTGACATAAAATTTTACATAAACTTGAATAAAAACATCCCTAAATGTTGTACAAATGTCTCAAAATACGAGGGGGTGCTGATAAGTAACTGGCTTTGACTAGAGAAAGAAATTACATATTTATTCAATATATTCTCTCTTGAGACTGAAGCACTTGTTACATCGTTGTTGCAGCTTTTCTAGTCCTCTGAAATAAAATTCCTTTGACTGGTCCTGAAATTGTCGCTTTGCATCTCTCTCAGCAGCCTCTTTGAATCTTCAATATCCTCAAAATGATGACTCTTGAGGTGTTTCTTCAAGTTCGGAAACACATAATAGTCTGAAGGGGCTAGTTCTGGTGAACAGGGAGGATGATTGACCAGTTGGAAGCACAGGGTCCTCATTTGGCAGCCACAACATTGGACATGTGTGCAGGTGCACTGTCATGCAACGAAAAAAATCCCATTGGTCAACTTCCCTCGGCTCAAGGTTCATCAGAAAATTTCGTTAAATAGAAAGTTCCAATGTACTTACTTCTGTTTAGTGGTGCCAAGTATATATATATATATATATATATATATATATATAATAAAAGATTCGTAAGTAATATATGAACAGACAGCGAACATATATAGTAGGTATTTTTATATCCCAGAGAGTTAACAGATGACCCCGAGAAACTCTCGGGCTTAGTTTGTTTCAACAATAACGGCAACCCGAGTGACACTTGGGCTTAGACTTCGAAGCTTTTAAAAAAATAATCTATTTTTTTAAGATCAGTAATTTTTCTACAAATTATTTCACATAAAAAAATTTTAAATATATTTTTTAAATCTTAGTTTTAGCATAAAAGTAGTTATACTTATCTTTCAAAAATGCTACTTAACGGAATTAAAATATTTTTCAAAATATATAATCCTTTAATACAGCAATTTACTTAAAAGAAGAAATCTAATAAGCTAGAGGATTATCCAAGCATTAAGGAATTTCAACCATGAAATTTCCTTCTCTAAGAACAATACTTAATTATGAGAGATCAAGATAACTTTTAAATGCCTTGCTGATTTTTAAGAATAAATGAGTTTTCGCTTCATTATGTATATTAATCATAAACTTACTTAAGTTGCATAGCTAAGCAAACTTTGCATAAATAATAAATATCAGTTTGTTTTTTAGTTTTGATTGATGAAAATAGGATTCTTTAAACCATGAAAAATTGCTATTATTTTTCTTCTTATCATATATTCAAAGTACAGCTTTGGGATTTCTTTCTATATGCTTAGAAATATTTATGTTCTAAGTGAAAAACAAAATTGAAGAAGTAATCATCAAATTTATATAAACTTAGGAGTGAACTTTTAACAAATAGCAAATTGTAAAACTTAAAGAAAGCTGCTTAAAAATTAGTAAACTATGAAGATTTAACATACGCTATTAAAAACTTTGTGCTGGGTAGACCCAACTTTTAGTGCTACAGTATGGAACCAGAAGGTAGTGAAAACTTATGCTTATTCCAGTATTTAGAGTTTTCATTCAATTGAATCGTCAAATGGTGGGTCATGATTTCACAATTTTATGGTTGCAGCTGTTGCAGCACCAAAGATGATTTAACCCAGCACAAAATTTTTAACAGTCTACAGAGTTAAAGTAACTAGTGATCAATGAATGTTTGTATTTAATTAAGGAAGTATTTACTTTGAAATAAATCTATGCTTAATATAAACAATTCGATCAGTGACGTGGTTGGTAGCGAAAGCCGCTGCCTCGCTGAGTACCGGGTTCGAAACCCGGGTTAGACATAGATGTAATTGTGTTGATGAAATTGGTATGCTGTATCTCGGTCGTCCCCTTGTATGCAGAATAAGAGAAAAACAAGAAGAAGATATATGTAGATGGAAGAAATAAAAAATTGTTATGTCCTGTTTGTAATATCTTTTTCTGTGTATAATATGATCATTCGAGGCAACAGCCATAGTTGTAGTATTATCGTTTATCATTGTCATACGATCATACTATATCAGAAAACGTTCAAGAACATATGTAAACATCATTCACATTATAGGGTCAAAGCTTTCAATAATATAAATTCAAAAATTTTCATATAAATAAAGTGATATTTTATAAATTTCTGGTAATAAATTTCAAAAGGAATTAAATATATTTTGTGAAAATTGAGTTTTGCTAACAAAAGTTTAAAAAATATTGAGTTCAAATTTTCAAATGCAGATTCTTCAAAAGCGTTATTCATTCATATCAATTAATAGTATACATTTTCCTTCATCGGTTGGTATCTTTTTTTCTCTACTAAAAACGGTGCTTGTACTATAGTTGAAGATTCGTGTTCGTGACACTGCATTTATCCCAGGAATGTGTAAGAATTTAGCAGCCTAAAGAAGTAAATATTTTTTTAATCTGACAAAAATACATAATCACAACACAAACGCCGTATAATTAAAGTTTAATACAACATATATTTATTCACATAGTACATTACTATGTTATATATATAGTCGACTCGTTAATTCGAACTCGTCGGGACCACAAGAAATGTTCGAATTATCCAGAGTTCGAATTATGGAAAGTATGAGGCGAAAATATGTTTAAAGGGGTACTATTACAAAGGCAGTAATGTTATAGTATATTTTAAATTTATTTCGGCTGTTATCATTAAAATACGACTTAATATTAAATGAAAAGATATAAATACATAAACTAATTAATAGTATTAAAATAATACAAATAAAACTTAAAAATTAATAATGCAGTGTAAGACAACTGCATTTTAAAATTTTTATTAATTGCACTATATATTTTTTTTTTACCTAAAATTAGATGAACATTTAAGAAATTATGACCACTATGAAAAAAAATTATAAATTGGTGTATGCTTAGTCATATTCATTTTTGATGTTTTAGCAAGTTTTTCTATTTGTAACAAACAGTAAAGTTCTTTGTTCGATGACGGATGAATCAGGATAAATTTATGCAAACACTCAATTGATTGTGCAATTGACTTTTTTGTGGATAAGGAAAGCACTTGGGACATGGTAGCAGAATCACCAGAAACTGATTCCATCCCCTCATTGCATTTTTCGTGAATTGTTTCAACAACTTCTTCCACATTTAAGTGTCCAAACACTTATAAACTTTTGTCAGGGGCTACATACTCTGTGAATGTAATATCACACTGGAAATTTTTAGAAAAGTTTGGAAATTCAATTTTTTTGAAAGGTCTATCGTTTTAGTCATTTGCATTACAACCACACTTTTTAGATGGATAAATTTGGCATGTCGAAAGCATTTCTGTTGTTCCAGGCTGTACGGCGTCCCACGCCGCTTATAAATCGTTGATGGTCGCTTATGTCGTAGCTTTCTTTCAGATCAATCGTAAATAAAATTTGTTCTAGAACCCTTTTACGATAATGAGTTTTTAAATTTTGGATTATACCTTCGTCCATCGATTGCAGTTGTGCTGTAGTATTAGGGGCTAAATATTCAATCTTTATAGAGCTCAGTGTTGGTAGTTTACAATGAGTCTGAACATTATCTAGCAGCAATAGAATTTTTCTGTTTTGACGAGAATTTTTTTTTATCCAGTTCTTTTAACCAACTGATGCAGATCTCACGCGTCATCCAGGCTTTGGCATTTGCCATACAATCAACAGGCAGTGTTTTAACTCCTTTGAAGCAACGTGGCTTAGTTGATTTACCAATAACTGACAATTTTAGCTTCTCACTTCCATCCTTATTGGCACCTACCATCACAGTTATTCTGCCTTTTCTAAGTTTGACACTTGTGCACGTTTCACCTTTAAATGTTAAATTCTTACTAGGAAGAAGTTTATAAAACAAACCTGCGTCATCGGCATTAAATAGGTCCTTCATTGCATAAGTAGAAATGAATTTGGGTATCTTTTCGCAGAATTCATTGCAAACAGCAAGGTGTATGGCACCACTTCCATCACACATACGATGTGCGATGTTATTTCGGTGCTTAAAACATGACAGCCATCCTTCGCTGCAATTGAAATTTTTAATATCCATGAGTAGTACAAGTTATTTCACTTTAGTTGCCAATATAGGCCAACTGAAAGGTACCTTTCTTGCCAATGCATCCTTTGTCCATAACAATAAAGCTTCCTCTCAATCCTCATGGGCTTCTGTTCACATACGTTTTCATCATTCAGCAATTCTTTCCGTCTCCCATGATTTCAGGATGAATTCTTTATTTTTCAAGTAAGTAGAGAGCATATTCTTTTTTATTCCATATTCTGCAGCAATTGCTGTTTTAAATCTTCTAGCCACATCCTACATTTTTAATAATTTCCACTTTAGCTTCTTAAAGATTTATAACTTGCACGTGGGGCCATATTTTAAAGAAACAAAACCTTATACAAAAAAAACAAAAAAAACCACTTTAACAGTGAGTAAAATCGCTGACTGAAAAATTTGATCTCTACACTGCAGATAGAGTGTAGTAATAAAACAGATTTCCTCTATCTTTAACAGATGTCCACCCTGTGGATTTCTCGGAATGTCACTCGGTCAAATGCTAGAGAAGGGAATAGGAACAAGCACAGTGGAAGAAGGGATGGAGGTGTCATTGATGGACAGACGGGGCGTTAAGAAAGCGGACATCATATGCATGGGATTATATGTATACTATTTCAGAACAATTCTGACAAAAATGAAAGAAATACAGTTATTTCAAGGATCTGAAGTCCGTGAGAAAGTAAGGAAAAATGAAAAAATGGAATTCTCGTTAGTTCGAATTAAACGATGTCAAGAGAAAATGAGTTCGAATAAATGAAAAATTTTAACGTTATTCTGCCATTGAAAATTTCAGGACTTCACGTTTAGTTCGAATTAAGCGAAGATTCGATTTATCCGATTTCGAATTAACGAGAGACGACTGTATATATATATATATATATATATATATATATAGATATCATACAGGTTACACCAGCTCTATTAAATACCGGGTTGGAAAAAAGTCCGTAGAAGCTTTAAAAATTCATAAAAACCGGAAAAATAACAGAAATGAAAAACGGTTTGAAGGGGTAGCATTGCTAGGTCACTGGAATATTTTTAATACATGGAAAAATAACTCAAAAAACTACCGATAGGTGGCGCTGACGTATACAAGTCACGCAAATAACTAACAGAATACCTTCAAATCGTTTATATTGACTGTATATTACTGTATGTGTTAATGTGTTCCACATGACCACCACCACAGTGAATAGCACATTGCAGGCGAGTCAGAAAGCCAGAAACGGCAGCGTGACATCTTTCAGTTCCGACTGATTAGATGGAGCAGATCGATACAGCCAAGATTTCAAATATCCCCATAACCAGAAATATGCCGGTGTCAAATCTGGATAGCGAGGAGGTCATGGAAACCTGCAACCCTGCTAATGATTTTGTCTTCTCCGAACGTCTGTATCAGGAATGCCTTGAGCGGAGTGTGACTAGGTGCGCCAACTTGCATAAACATGACGCTAGAAAGCACGACCCTCTCACGCGGAAGCGTTAAATAACGCTGCGCATTCGACGTAACCTTATATAATCATGTTTTATGCTTCGCGAGAATAATAGCTTATCTCTTTTTTTAAATAGAAATTTTAGACAGCAGAGATGCCAAGTAAAATGCGTTAAATGGATAGGATATAGCTTTTTTGCGAAAAAGAGCCCTCAAGATTAAATCTGTATATAAATAGACGAAATAATGCGCGTTGAAAGAAAGTGGCTGAAAATTGGACCCGGAATTAAAACTGGTATTTTCACAAATTTCAAACCAACAAGTAAATGGTTTTATCGATGGTTAAGAAAAAGATATAAATACGTAAAAATCGACACCTGCTTTTTAGAGAAGTTATGAGAAGGAATTGAGTTTTATCGGTGTGTGTGTGTTGTTTATGACGGCCAATTATCTAAACAAGGGATTGTGGTCCCGAAGGGGGGGGGGGGGTTCCCTTACGTAGGGTCTTTTTAAGGGAACCTAACCCGTATTTACGTAAAGAAATCTAAAGTTCGAAGAAAACCACGGAAAATTCCGAACGATTTGGCCGACGGGCGTGATTGGGTTCGAACCTAGCACCTCCCGACTACCAGCTTTGAGAAGAGAAACTCTCGGCCATTGGAGGGGTCTTGTCTTTTATCGGTAAAACTAAAATGTTGTGACTATTTAAATGGAAATAGAGATGTGAAATTAGAAGCTTGCATTCAGAAAGAAAGCAATTGATTTAACGCATTACGATATATGTAGTTAATTTAAATTTCTTTATTTCTTCCTTTTTAAAACTTAATTTTTTTAAGTGAGTGCATTTGGCAATTTAATGAAAGGTAATGAAATAAAAAATATGTGATGCGTTGATATCACAGTGCTCAAAATAGCATAGAGTGGATGTCTTTCCGAGTCTGTACGTGAAATGCTTGCGGTATTTGCTTTTCTCTATTTTCGATCAAGCATAAAAAATGCATCATCGCCTTCATTATAGGTATGGAGATGTATTAAATAATCGTATAAAAATTCGCTAAAAATTCAAAAATTGCTGTACGAATTCCGAATAAACTTTTTTGAAAAGAGAACAAAATTTACTATATTGGGTTAAAAGAAAGAAACCGTATTCTTTTCGCTAATGTGGAAAAATCGACTCGAAACTTCAAAAATCACTAAAAATCGAATAAAAAATCTAATAAAAAAATCGAAAATCGGGCTTCGAGATGCAAAACTTCATATTCAGATGTACACTGTAAAAAAAACAGGCTAAAAAACGGAAATACTACTGTCAATCCAGACGCCAGTACTCCCTAGTAGCAAATTGTGTCTGGCCCTTGAATGGCCTCTCATCGAAATCCGATTACACGATAAGTGGCCGATTATCGTATTCTCATCGGACAGGGATGATTTTCATCGGCAATTACTCAGAAATGTCTCATTGGCCTTAGATCTATAGATGATCACAACCGGATGAATTTTAGAAAAAAATATGATGAAACCCCGATGAGTACGATTTTATGACGATGAATGTGCGATGACTTTTAGATGAGTTATCAAGCAAATTTTGATGAGAAAGCGATGAATTATAGATTGGTTGGTTGGGTGTATAAATGAAAGCGATTTCAGAATATTTATTTTCAGATTTTGCGAAATATACATACATTAAAATTTTAGGAGTTAGAAATTTAAATATGCTCACTTTTAATTTCTATTAGATTTCTTCTATTAGATTAATTTCTAAACTATGTACATCTTAAATTAGAGTACACAAAAAGTACTTAAATTCTGTTCAATTAACTTGCTCATTTCATATAAATGTACTATTTGAAAGTTTTATTAAGGTTAAACAATGGCAGAAAAAAAAATTGTTGCTTCTTCCCGTAACTCTTCATAGAAATCTAAACACAAATCTTCTAAGTTAAATAAGTTTCTGAAGCAATTTATTGACACAGAATGATTCAAACGTGGCTGTGTACATTCACATCCCATAAAAAAGTAGAAGTAATAAAATATTTATTGAATATTCATGCATAAGAATTAAATGAGGACGTCAGTTTCAAAACTTGTCTTATCTAAAAGTTAAAAAATCGAGTTTTCTCTGTCATTCTATTCTACTGGTACTGGTGGACATGAATTGAGAAAACAATATAATCTGCAAAACACTAGCTTTACTGTATATTTCTGGCATTGTAAAATCTTGGTTTAGAATGAAGTCCAATGGACGTGATCAGAGGTTTTTCACGATTTCTGAAAACTTGATTTTCTGGATAAGGCGAATTTTGAAACTCATGTCCTCAAATATAGCTAATAATTTCAAAAGCAAATTTTAATTAACTCTGATATAAATTTAAGATTTATTTATTTTTAAATAACACATAATATAACATACACATCAAAAGAAATTCAAGGTAAGTTTAAATATATAAGTGCATCAATTACACTGTTTATAATTAATGTTCCAACAGGAACAAACAAAAACTAATGCATTTAAAATAACTTCGGAAAAAAAGTTGCAAGGGAAGGTTGATCTGTATTTTCCATTTGAAGTCTGTCATCTGGGTAATTACATGAAGTATCTTGTTTTAGAAGTGTTCTATCCAAATTATCAGGACGGAATACCATCTTTTCTTAAATGTAGCTAACAAAACTGCTGACAATATTTCATTTTCTGCAGTGTAGAGAGGGGATATCATGAATGTCATCAGATGTAAAATGCAGTTCACAAAGTTAGACAAAAAGAGAAAAAAATAGTAAATTTTTGTGCATAATCATGTGTTGTGTATATACATATAAAACTGTGGTTTATTTCAGTAAGCTTTATTTAGTACACTTGTATTTTATTTCAATGAGAGATATATGGGGTCATTCAAAAAAGTCCATTTTGAAATTTTTAAGAAAGAAAAAATATCTTTTGAAAAGGATTGAATACTTATTCAAAAAAGAAACTGAAGGTGAATTTAGGATTTTGGCCCCAGCTTAGCATTTTTTTTTTTAATCTTGGATTTTTTGGGTCTGCACAATTTGAAATAACAGCAAAATTGTAAAAATTTTAAGCCAAGATAGAATTTGTTAAGGCCAAACCTAAAAATTTTAGTCTGTGCAGACCTTTAATGTCTACTGTTATTTCAGTTAATTTTTCTATATACAAGTTAAAATTAACAAACATAAAACTTTCCAAATAGGAACCGGCAAATTTGCAAAGAAAAAAAATTAAGACTTCATATACAAAATTACACTTTGTTTCTATAAACAGTTTCAGTGTTTAAATAACCATTTTACAAAGAGCCAATTTTGGAGATTTTCTTCAGATTGAAACCTGGTACTTATCAAGTATACCCTACAGATTTCACCCAAAATCTTATTTCAAACAACAAAAACCAGCTTTTTGCTATGAAGAAAAGGTGGTTTTATGACTTCATGGAATCCTCTATAATTTTCTTTAAAGGCAGGATACCATTCATTGAGCTGAAAAAGTAGGTCAATTTCATCCTCCCCTTCCCCCATAGAAAGAATAAAGTACCACAAAAACTGAATTTAACCAGTTATTATTCATAGTTTGTAGTATAACAGATATTTTTTATTATACAACAACCCCAGTAGCAGAAAATTCTCCATGTGTCTGTGATAGATACTTCAGGGACAAAAAATAATCTGCAGGTAAAATATTTTTACAATTGAAGCATTAATTAATCAAACAATCACTTACATGTAACGTTTTTAGACATTTTAAAATATTTTATTAATAACAATATTAACTTTTTGTATTAAGTAATAAAGAAAGAGCTAAACATAATACTATGAAGCAAAATAAAGGTCTGACGAAGAAGAATCTGCAAAAGAGAAAAGAAAATCTGCGAAGCTCGTCTCCTGTTTCAAACATTCTGCTACCGGGACAACAATTATTAAAACTGATGGCAATATTGTCAGTTGCATATACAACATTTTTAGCATGACATGTAAAATACAGTTTAAATGGATCACCCAATCATGTTTTTCTTTTTGGAAATAGCAGAATATTTTGCGGGGCCATCAGCCTTTTACATATGTAATTATAATATATTCTTTGAGCTACACTGAAGTTAAGAGATAAAAGTTTTCAGAAAAAAGATGACACTTTTTTTCTGAAAACAATCTCCCCCCCCCCCCCCCCCCCAAAAAAAAAAAATTAAATTTCAATGAACTGCTGTAAAATTTGTAAAATGTTTACACCACCATCGTTATTTTATGTCACACAGACCTTTCGATTTGAGACAGACTGCACGCAGAGAAAATTTGCCATTTTGGCTTTATTTTCAGTCACACAGATAATTTTACAACATCTGTTTTATTTCAGGTCCAAGGTGCATAAAACCAAGCAAAAAAAAAAAAATACAATTTTGTATAATTTTTATTCTTGGAAACCTGAATAGAAAAAAAAAAGCCAAATTTTCACAATTGGGGGGGAGGGGGGGGGGAGTTTCCAATTTCGAAATCATTTATGTTTCCACAGACATGAGGGAGAAGAGGGGAAAAAAAGGGAGGGGTGAAAAAAAATAACAACAATTTATAAGCATTCAACGTTTATCTTTAAAAATCACACCTTTCAAAACTGCAAGTTTATGTAGTTAAAAAAATTTTTCATTACAACACGTTAATTTGGCATGGGCCCGATTATTGAAAATTCATCCTTTTGATTGACACTTGGATAAAAAACATGAAATGGTCCTTAAAAATAGACTTCTACACGGTTTTCTTGATGTGTAATCATAATTATATTTATTAAACCATTTGAAAATTTTAAATGATAAAAAGAGTAGGCATATAAATTTTTAAATACATTATTTTTTTTATCTTTTCTACTTTTTAGTGTTTAAATATTTTGTTGTTGCAGATTCACAGTCAGTTGGCATATTTTCGAAGAAATGATTTGACACATTATCTTCATTGTTTTTGTACTCATAAACAATTATAACTACACTTCTTCTAAACTGTTTACTCAATGTGTAATCATAATTATATTAATATTAAACTATTTGAAAATTTGAAATGATAAAAAAGTAATATTTTTAAATACATTTTTTATTTATTTATATTTTCTACTTTTTAGTGCTTAAAATATTTTGTTACTGCAGATTCACAGTCAGTTGGCATATTTTGGCAGAAATCATTTGACACATTATCTTCGTTGTTTTTGTACTCATAAATAATTACAACTGCAAAAATTATTTGGCAATTTATCAACATTTTCAAAATCACTTTGTGGCAACCTTTATTTACATTTTAAAAACATTCACAGATTGAAATATCTTTATAAAATAGTTATCAATGTATGAAACGCACAAACAATTATTTGTTTTATATTGATACCATTTAATATACACATTAAAAAACTATTAGTTTAATTTATGCGTAAATAAAACATAACAATTAATACAATATACAGTAAACTCTGTCTAAGGCGGGATCGATCGGGACCGAGAAAAGTTTCCGTAGTAGACAATATTTCGCCTTAGACAAATTTTACGCTATGTCTTTGGATTCGCAGGGACTTAAAAATCTTTCCGAGTTAGACAGATTTCCGCCTTACACCGAGTCCGCCTTACACAGAATTTACTGTATATATATATATATATATATATATATATATAATAAATAAGCCATATATAGTTAGACATTTTTTATTGGTCGCAATTTCACTTTCACGACAGTTTATAATATTTGCCAAGAAATCACACTTTCTTAATCTTAACTCGGTCATGACTGAGTTATGTCATAGCCCCTATAATAAAGAAGTATTTGTTACGTTAGTGTATAACTTAACATACTCTTTGAAGTAGCAAGAGACGTCAAGTTACGTCTGGTAACTCAAAAACATTAACGTTTAACATGGATCAGTTTATACCAACCAAAACACGAATTTTCTGCTTAAAATCAATACGAATCCAACAGCAAAAAAGTCCTTCCGGCCAGTGCCAGGAGGAAGAGGTAGCTTTCAAATACCTTATTTTAAAAAGAGCCAACTTATATTATTCAAACACACGAAGCTCAATTTAGTGGAAACCGAACATAGGAGATTCAATACTAATTTTTATCAATACTAAATCATTATGAATGAGAATTTCACGAAGTCAGCTTTTAGTCAGCTTTATCCAAGCTGCTTTTATTTAAAATAACTTATATTTGGCTGAGATGTTGATGTATACTATCCACATGCTTTCTCACATGGAAATAGGCGAATACGTGTGTTATCGCGTGACAAATACAAGATCGTTTCAAAACGTTAGCCATACTAGAAATTCAAAGTGCTATAATTCAACCATTTTTTAAGATATAAACAGAAGAACAAATTTTCAGAAACAAAATCTACTCCAGAATCTTTGTATCAAGGCCAAACACATAAAAAAACTTTTTCATTTTCCAATTTTATAATACCTCATTTTAAATTTTAAATTTAATTTTTTTTTTAATGGCAACCCTTTTGAAACAAGATGGCGAATGAAGCTGGCCAACGAACTCGGTTGAGACATTGGTATGTACTATGTAAAGACCAAATAACATCCAAATCGGTTCATAAATACGCTTGTTATCGCGTGACAAAAATCAGGTCGTTTTAAAATGTCAGCCACAATAGAAATAAAAAGTCCTTCCGGCCAGTGCCGGGAGGAAGAGGTAGCTTTCATATTCCTTATTTTAAAAAAGCCAACTTATATTATTCAAACACACGAAGCTCAATTTAGTGGAAACCGAATGTAGGAGATTCAATACCAATTTTTATCAATACTAAATCATTATGAATGAGAATTTCGCGAAATTAGTCAGCTTTATCCAAGCTGCTTTTAATTAAAGTAACATATATTTGGCTGCCAAATTTGGCGATTTCTTAAAGTGCCTGCCATTTTAAGACAACATGGTGGATGAGGCTAACCAGTGAACTTGGTCGAGACCTTAGTAATTGCTATGCACATGCTCACTCGCATCGGAATCGGTTGATATATCGGTTGATACGAGTGCTGTCGCAGGCAAAAAATCAGATTTTTCAAAATGTCACCCACGTTAGGAATTGAAACTACTATATCTGAGCCATTTTTTAAGATAAAGGCAAACACAAAATGCTCCTGAATCCTTATATCAAGGTCAAATACTTAAGAAAGAAACCTTTTTCAATTTCTAATTTTTTTGCACCTCACTTTAAATATATATATTTTTTTTTAATTTAATGGCCGCCATTTTAAAACAAGATGGCTGATGAAGCTGGCCAGCGAACTTGGTCGAAATATTGATGTATACTATCCACATGCCTTCTTCCATCGAAATAGGCGAATACGTGTGGTATCGCGTGACAAATACAAGATCGTTTCAAAGTGTTAGCCATGATAGAAATTCAAAGTGCTATAATTCAACCACTTTTTAAGATATAAACAAAAGAACAAATTTTCAGAAACAAAAACTGCTCCGAATCTTTGTATCAAGGCCAAACACATAAAAAAAATCTTTTTCATTTTCCAATTTTTTAATACCTCATTTTAAATTTTAAAATACATTTAAAAAAAATCGCAACCTTTTTGAAACAAGATGGCGAATGAAGCTGGCCAACGAATTCGGTCGAGATATTGGTATGCACTATGTACAGACCAAGTAATATTCAAATCGGTTCATAAATACGCCTGTTATCGAAAGACAAAAATCAGGTCATTTTAAAATGTCAGCCACAATAGAAATTCAAAATATTATAATTCAGCCATTTTTTTAGATATAGACGAAACAAAACCTGTTCCGGAATCTTTGTATTAAGGTCAAACACATACGAAAAAATCTTTTTCATTTTCCAAATTTTTAGCATCTCATTTTAAATTTAATTTTTTTTTAATTTTTTTAAATGGCCGCCATTTTGAAACAAGATGGCGGATGAAGTTGGCCAACGAACTCGGTTGAGTTATTTGCATGTACTACGTACACACCAAGGTACATCCAAATCGGTTCATAAATACGTCTGTTATCACGTGGCAAAAATCAGGGCGTTTCAAAATGTCAGCCACGCTAGAAATTCAAAATGCTATAACTCAGCCATTTTTTAAGATATAAACGAAACAAAAACTGCTCCCGAATCTTTTTATCAAGGTCAAACACATAAGAAAAAAATATTTTTTCAATTTTCAATTTTTTGGTACCACATTTCCAATTTAAATTTTTCTTAAAAATTTAAATGGCCGCCATTTTTAAACAAAATGGCGGATGAAGCTGGCCAACGAACTCGGTCGAAACATTGGTCTGTACTATGTATAAACGAAGTTACATCCAAATCGGTTCATAAATACGAGAGTTACAGTATGACATAGGTCATATATATATATATATATATATTGATATATATATATATATATCAATTTTGAACGGAGGGTGGTTTCGGGGTCTGGGGGTCATGATCGATGAAAATATACCAAAATTTTTTGAAATCGTTTTCCTCCGAATGGCTGCAATAGGTAGCTTTTTTGTAAAGAAAGCTACCTAAAACGCTATAACTCAGCCATTTTTTTAAATATAGACGAAACAAAAACTGTTCAGGGATCTTTGTATTAAGATCAAACACATACAAAAAAAATCTTTTTCATTTTCTAATATTTTGGTATCTCATTTTAAATTTAAAAATTAAAAAAAAATTTTAAATGGCCGCCATTTTGAAACAAGATGGCGGATGAAGCTGGCCAACGAACTCGATCGAGATATTTGTATGTACTATGTACACACCAAAGTACATCTAAATCGGTTCATAAATACACCTGTTATCACGTGACAAATATCAGGACATTTCAAAATGTCAGCCACGCTAGAAATTCAAAATGCTATAACTCAGCCATTTTTTGAGATATAGACGAAACAAAAACTGCTCCCGAATCTTTGTATCAAGGTCAAATACATAAAAAAAAATATTTTTTCAATTTTCAATTTTTTGGTACCACATTTCAAATTTAAATTTTTCTTAAAAATTTAAATGGCTGCCATTTTTAAACAAGATGGCGGATGAAGCTGGCCAACGAACTCGGTCGAGACATTGGTCTGTACTATGTACAAACGAAGTTACATCCAAATCGGTTCATAAATACGCCTTTTATCGCGTGACAAAATTCAGGACGTTTCAAAATGTCAGCCTCGCTAGAAATTCAAAATGCTATAACTCAGCCATTTTTTAAGATATAGACGAAACAAAAACTGCTCCGGAATCTTTGTATAAAGGTCAAATACATAAGAAAAAAATATTTTTCCATTTTCAATTCTTTGGTACCACATTTCAAATTTCAAATTTTTAAGAAAATTTTAAATGGCCGCCATTTTGAAACAAAATGGCGCATGAAGCTGGCCAACGAACTCGGTCGAGACATTGGTATGTACTATGTACATACCAAATTACATCCAAATCGGTTCATAAATTCGAGAGTTACAGTATGACAAATGTCAGATATATATATATATATATATATATATATATATACAGGGTGATTCAGCTCGTCGGTGACAAACTTTAAGGATCGATAGAGCACACCTAGACGAACATTTTTGAATAGGGAATGTAGGGTCCCTGACGCGATGGTAAGGCGCTAGGCGCTTTCGAAAATTTGGGTGCCGAAATTCGAAACGTCATAGAAACTAGGGAAATGGTTAGATTTTCTTGCTTGTTGCGTCGAAATGATTCTGTTTGTTTAGACTTTCTTCAGTACCAATTTGATAAGCGTATCTCTTAAAACATGGATAGGGGGCGCTGCAGACTTTGGAGAGCTAGACAACAACTTTAAGCCCGTTATTTTGATAATTTAACACATGCTCGCCAAAGTTTATACTCTAACTTAAAGTTTGAACCCAAAAGTAGAGCCCTGCAAAAAGCGTAAGAGCCGGAATAAAATGTCAAAGTACAGGGTGGTCGAAACTCGAAGGCTCCTAAGAGATAAACAAACAGATTTCTTGACTTATGGCATGCATTTTCATGATTCTGTTTGCTGGGGCTCTCTGAAACTCAGTTGAACGGTACAAAAAGAAACATCGATAGGGGGCGCTTTGGGCAAAAAACATAATTCGTTGACATTTCGGACGCTAACTGGAAACGGGGCGCTACGATCAGTTAGTAATAATGAAAACACATTTTCTACCTCTGCTCAACACTTCTGAATAAATTTAGACCAAAAACATCAATGATACTGGAAATTTATTTACAAAAAAATAACACTACAGAAGATGCTCGAAATTTCGACCTTGGGCCATGATGCAGGCTTCGCACCTCCGTCGCATTGAGGAGTGTGTGTTTCCAACAATGCCAGGAGTATCTCTGATCTGCCCTGCAGCTGCCACAATGCGCGCCACAAGTTCTTCAGCACTGCTGACAGGTGTATGGTATACCTCGGCCTTCAGGTAACCCCAAAGGAAGAAATCCAAGCAGGTGAGGTCTGGTGATCGGGCAGGCCAGTGAACTGGACCCCCACGCCCGATCCACCGCTGGCCATACCTTGCGTTTAGATGGAGACGCCCGTCGTTCGTGTAATGGGCCGGAGCTCCATCGTGCTGGAACCACATCTGGCGACGCGAACCTTCGGGTACGTGCGCCTCATCCAGAAGCTGCGGCAACACTTGATCCAGGAAAATCAGGTAATTTCCACCTGTCAGCCGTTCAGGTAACAAATAAGGGCCAATGAGGCAATCCCCCAGAATGCCGGCCCACACATTTACTGAGAAACGCTCCTGGGCTGCTCGGCTTCTGGTTTCATGTGGATTTTCATCACACCACACATGACTGTTGTGGGCGTTCCACATTCCCTCCCGGCTGAAGGTGGACTCGTCCGTAAACAGAATGCTGTTTACAAAACGGGGATCCCTGGATCTCATCGCCAAGTACCATCTTGAGAATTCCACTCGAGGGCCAAAACCCTGCTCTCTGAGCAACTGCACCCGCTGTATGTGGTAGGGGTGCAGATTCCGGGAACGTAAGATGCGCCACGCAGTTGCTTGCGAAATGCCAACATGTCTGGCGATATCTCTCGTGCTAAGACCTGGGTTGTCCTCAACCAGGTTAAGCACAGCCTCTTCGTTGTCGGGGGTGCTCACTGATCGCTCCCGTTCAGGCCTGCCTCCGTCGAAAGATCCCGTTGTGGACAACCTCTGGTGTACTCGAGCGAAGAAGGCATGGCAGGGGATTTGCCTGTTGGGGTAACGCTCGGCGTACAACCGCTGAGCGGCTCGTCCATTACAACCAGCAGCGCCATACGCCAAATGCATGTCAGCCAATTCAGAGTTTGTGTACCGTTCCATCCTAATACCGATCTGCAGACAAGTAACCCGAAGCTTAAGTAGGTACCGCACGTTCAAAAGACGTGTCTGCGCATACAACTACGTCATCTCGCGTTGTCGTCTACGCATTACGTATCTTTTGCATATCGATATGGTACGATATCTTTTGCATAAATCAGCAAAAAGCACCTTATGTAAATTTTATTGCGCGCATTGTGCATGATTGAAACCAGCTATGTTTGTTAAAAAAAACAAACAAACTGCAGTTTTAATAGCTTCTTATGATAAGTAAATTACTCTCTTGTTTTGTTTCTAACTGATTGTAGCGCCCCGTTTCCAGTTAGCGTCCGAAATGTCAACGAATTATGTTTTTTGCCCAAAGCGCCCCCTATCGATGTTTCTTTTTGTACCGTTCAACTGAGTTTCAGAGAGCCCCAGCAAACAGAATCATGAAAATGCATGCCATAAGTCAAGAAATCTGTTTGTTTATCTCCTAGGAGCCTTCGAGTTTCGACCACCCTGTACTTTGACATTTTATTCCGGCTCTTACGCTTTTTGCAGGGCTCTACTTTTGGGTTCAAACTTTAAGTTAGAGTATAAACTTTGGCGAGCATGTGTTAAATTATCAAAATAACGGGCTTAAAGTTGTTGTCTAGCTCTCCAAAGTCTGCAGCGCCCCCTATCCATGTTTTAAGAGATACGCTTATCAAATTGGTACTGAAGAAAGTCTAAACAAACAGAATCATTTCGACGCAACAAGCAAGAAAATCTAACCATTTCCCTAGTTTTTATGACGTTTCGAATTTCGGCACCCAAATTTTCGAAAGCGCCTAGCGCCTTACCATCGCGTCAGGGACCCTACATTCCCTATTCAAAAATGTTCGTCTAGGTGTGCTCTATCGATCCTTAAAGTTTGTCACCGACGAGCTGAATCACCCTGTATATATATCAACTTTTGAACGGAGGGTGGTTTCGGGGTCTTGGGGTCATGATCGATGAAAATATACCAAAATTTTTTGAAATCGCTTTCCTCCGAACGGCTGCAATAGGTAGCTTTTTGTAATGAAAGCTACCTAAAATTCTACAAACTGAAGAGAAAGGAAAATAATACACATTTTAATACAATTATGGAAAAAAGTCTATAATTAAATGTTTCATATAAATACTGTCTTTTTTGCTTTGAACAGTTTGAACACATACAAATTTATTAATATTTAAATACAGTAGAACCTCGATCCATCGTTTTTCAAGGTGTGTGGGGAAAAAACGATAAATGCAGGAAAACGATGAATGTGGTTTAACGTCAAAACACGAAAAAAAAAAAAAAAAAAAGTTTAAGCATTACTTACTAATACATGCAATGTATACAGTATATTAATAAATACTAATTTGTTACAGACCAAACTGTAAAATAAATAAATCAAAGTTGTAGAAAATGGATATTTATTCTAAAAATGAGTAATTTTATATTCAGTTTTTCGTTTATTTTTTAAATTAAACAACAAATTTTCAGGATGTACAACATATTTCTGGTCATTTTCTGTAATTTCATGTACATATAAAAAAGCTCGTATAGTTACAAATGCCGTAATTAAATCAGACAGACTTTGCGCTGGTGTAGGCTTAGCTTCATCGGCATGAACATTATCCTCTGCTTCTTCGCCATTATTTTCATTTTTTGCATCATCACACATTTCTTCTATGCTTAGGACACCACATGTCGCAACATCTCGATCAATAGAAATATATCGTTAAATTTTGTAACAGACATCCTCTTTTACACGCAACCACTCATCATTTGCATTATCGTCAGCATATTCATTATTTTCTTTCCCTTCTGTTGAGCATTCTTCCTGAGTTTTTCGCAAAAAAACTGCATTTCACGAAATACTTCTGGATGGAATGAAGAAGTTACTCCATGCCAAGCTGAAAGTACAAAATGAATAGCCCGCAGAAGCTCTATTTTTGGAGTACGTTCTTTTGCTTATTCCATGAAACAAAGATATTTCACTAGCTTTCCTCCTGTAAAATTGCTTAAAACAATTGATTATTCCGGCATCAAGAAGATGTACGACCTCTTGATAATCTCTGTCCCCCCCCCCCCCTCCCGAAACAGCTCAAATGAGTTATTTTAGGATAAAAGAAGTAATTCCAGTTTGTATGTCATATAGATCCGCTTGACCTTCAATTTCATTTCGGTGGGGAGAAAAATTTTACAACGATGAATGGGGGAAAAAGATTTCTTGACGAACGATGAATGCGGGTTTCGTTAACATTATTTAAGTATAATTTGTGCAGGGACCATAGAAGTAAAACGATCAATGTGGGAAAACGATGGATGCTGGAACGATAGATCGGGGTTTCACTGTATGGTATAGATGCTGCTTAATGTGATTACTTCGGGACCACAAGTTTTTGATAACAATATACAGGGTTTTAAAAAACCTAGCACACTGGTCTAAAACTCGGGGTTTTCTTTTAAAAAAAAGGGTGGGGGGGGGGGGACTTTATTGAGTTTTTCTGCAGAACACTTTAAACTTCTACATAATACATATACATTTATCAGTGAAACCTGGGTATAATTTTGCATTAATGAAGTATGATTTAGCAAAATATATATATAAAAAATTAAGTTAATTTAAAAAGTACATTTGTATCTCATGGGACTGGTTTGCTGCATTAAGAATATATTGAACCAACTACAACTGATTTTTTTTATATAATTCTTAATATAATTCAAAATATTTTTCACACAAAGCGATGCTATTAGCATGATGCGTTAGGCCGAGACATAATGATTTTGAAAAGACTAACAGGCTGATATTACACATAATCACATTAAGCAGCATCTACTGCAAAAAGTAGTTTCTTTAGCATAAACATAATTATAATTACCGTTAAACAGATTTCTCTAAAAAGTCACGCTGCAAGGGGAACACTGTTTGCATTCTCAGAGTGGACTCTCAGGAATTCTAGGTATATCCTAAGGATTAAAAAAAAAATTGAAATGTAAAAAAAATATTGGATTTCATTAAAGTACTGATACACAAAAACAAGTTGGAAATTGCACGTCAAACGTAGCTAATGAGGTGCGTTCGTACTATAGCTAGTTTTATAAATATTTTTTGCACCGCATATTGTACTCACTGAATGTATATTTTAGTACGGTTCAATAAGTGCATATCCATTTCATTCTGTTCGAAAGGCTGTAACATCATTAAAATGCACTTGAATTTTTTTTTCCCATTGGCCGTAATGTAATGGAAAACTTTAGACTATCCCTGTCATTAAACTATAGATCTGATTTTCATAAAATTTGAAATGACTCAACAAAATATTGCAATAATTATATATTTAAAATTTCAGAACATTCGGTTGGGTAGTTTTTCCTCAGTTATATGCAGAATGACAGACAGACAGACGTACTGACTGAATGACAACTATAGCTACATATTTATATAATTACGAATGCACCTAAAAAAGAATTTTGGTAATGTAAAAATAGTATTGACTATGGGCTTATTGGTCAGGGCATAAAGCCCGGCAGCCCTACTACTAACTACTTCATGCACACAGGGGTCCTTACTGCTTTTTTTGATTCACCCTTTTATTTAATTTAATCGAAAAATACATCAATCAGCTGCAAAAAAAAATCTGAATTTCTCTAATTGGCCGAAGGAGAAAAAAACCCAGCTAAATTCATCGAATAGGCAAGGGAAATGCAAAATTTGTTAATTGATTGTAAAGAGGGGGGAAAAAATCAAGAAATATGTCAACTCCACACAAGAAAAAAACTGCGAAATCTTTTAATTGTGATCGATTAGTGGGAAAAAATATCAAATTGTCTACTCATCTCAGAAAAAAAATATGCAATTTTTCAATTCAACAGAGGAAAAACAGAATAAATTTTGTCAATCAATCGTAAAACGAAATGGCAGGATTTATCAATCGTCGCAAAAATTTTATAACCGCCGAAGACAGGGCTTGAAATTCAATTTTTAGGGTTTCGTTCATCTGATGAAACCCTATTCGTCTCGCTCCTCTGTCAGTCTGTCACAGAGCCCGTTCTAGTCTTTTCTGCGAACCATTCACAAAATTTGAACTTTTCCGCGCCCTATGATGAAATTTGCATCCCCCCCCCCCATGATCCTTCGATGAAATTCACGATTTTTCAGCAGCCATTCGACGAAATTTGAGTTTTCGTGATCCTTCGAAGAAATTGGAGTTTTCGCGATCCTTCGAAGAAATTGGAGTTTTCGCGATCCTTCGAAGAAATTGGAGTTTTCGCGATCCTTCGAAAAAATTGGAGTTTTCGCGAACCTTCGAAGAAATTGAGTTTTCGCAATCCTTCCAAGAAATTGGAGTTTTTGTGATCCTACGAAGAAATTGAGTTTTCGCGATCCTTCAAAGAAATTGCGTTTTCACGATTCTTCGAAGAAATTGGAGTTTTCACGATCCTTCGAAGAAATGGAGTTTTCACGATCCTTCGAAGAAATTGGAGTTTTCACGATCCTTCGAAGAAATTGGAGTTTTCACGATCCTTCGAAGAAATTGGAGTTTTCACGATCCTTCGAAGAAATGGAGTTTTCACGATCCTTCGAAGAAATGAGAGTTTTCGCGATTCTTCGAAGAAATTGGAGTTTTCACGATCCTTCGAAGAAATGCGAGTTTTCACGATCCTTCGAAGAAATGCGAGTTTTCACGGTCCTTCGAAGAAATTGGAGTTTTCACGATCCTTCGAAGAAATGCGAGTTTTCACGATCCTTCGAAGAAATGCGAGTTTTCACGATTCTTCGAAGAAATGCGAGTTTTCACGATCCTTCGAAGAAATGCGAGTTTTCACGATCCTTCGAAGAAATGCAAGTTTTCACGATCCTTCGAAGAAATGAGAGTTTTCACGATTCTTGGAAGAAATGAGAGTTTTCATGATGCTTCGAAGAAATTGGAGTTTTCGCGAACCTTCGAAGAAATTGAGTTTTCGCAATCCTTCCAAGAAATTGGAGTTTTCGTGATCCTACGAAGAAATTGAGTTTTCACGATCCTTCAAAGAAATTGAGTTTTCGTGATCCTTCGACGAAATTCGAGTTTTTAGCGATCCTTTGAAGAAATTTACGCTTCTTTCGCGATCTCTTGACAAAATTAGCGGCATTTTTCGTGATTTTTTGACGAAATTTGAGTTTTTTTTTTTTTTTTTTTTTTTTTTTTTTTTTTACAAAATCCTGCATTTGACCGGTTCCTTCCATATTTTTCGTCGCCAGTCTTTCAAGTTTAATCGCCGGGTGGCGAGTGCTTATTTTCATCTTTACGACAAAACCCTTTTGATTTTCATAAAATAAAAATAAAATTACAGTACAGGACCCATTATCCGGAATTCCAAAATCCGAAAGGACCCGAAATCCGGAATTTTTTTTTTTGAAAATTTTCTAAATTTGTAAATTTTTACTAAAATTTTGCAATTTTTGAAATTTTTCGAAAATTTTACAGATTTTTTTTTTTTTTTTTGGTCTATTGTGTTGCAATGTGTAACCACTAAAATACGTTAAATCAGTGATGGGGGTTCCCCCCCCCCCCCCGAAATTAGAAAAACATCGGTTTTTTGCCAAATTTTAATTTAAAATTTATATAACGATTCATTTTTTTAAAAAATCGTCAGATATTTCACATCCTCCCTCCCTCACTTTGATAAAATATTATGGCTACACAATTGTGCTACTTGAATCAGGGGTGATTCTGAGTAAAAAAAAAATAAATAAAATAAAAAAAAAATTCTGAAATTCATAGCAAATATTTTTAAAGTTTACAGAAGAGGGGGTGGCGGGGGCTCCTCGGCACTAATTATGAGTTTTTTCCGCGATCTTTAAACAAAATCCTCGTTTGTATACGATCCTTTGAAGAAATTTTTTTCACTATCTTTTGACAAAATTTGCGTTTTTTCCCAGTGATCCATTGACTAAATTTGCATGTTTTTTGCGATTCTTTGAAGAAATTTTTTTTGCTATCTTTTGGCAAAATTTGCGTTTTTTTTCACGAGATGTTGACGAAATTTCATTTTTTTTTTTTCTTCTGCGATCTGTTAACGAAATTTCTGGTTTTACTCGCGATCTTTAGACAAATTTGCAGTTTTTTTTCACGATCTAATGACAAAATTTGCGGATTTTTTTGCGATCTTTTGACGAAATTGCGGGAGCTTTACCGACTCTTTGAAATTTGCGTTTTTCCCGTGATATTTTGATGGAATTCAGGAGGACCCGAAATCCGGAAAATTCCAAAATCCAGAAAGCCTTCGGTCCCGAGGATTCCGGATAATAGGTCCTGTAGGGGATGAAACAAAATTTACTAATTATTTTTTCCTATCCACAATTTTGCATGCACAAAAATATAATTAGTGCATATTTTTAACCCTGTATTATCCCCATCTAAATAAATTTTTATTAGGTTCTAAACAATATCTTTATGCTTGAAAAATAACAAAAAATAAATGTCTTACAGTGTTTCATTGTACCCCGTATGCCGGGGTACAATGAAACACTCTAAATGATGGAAGCAATTTTCACCCAGTATAGTTTATTTTATGAAAAATGAGATAAATACAGAAACAAAACTTGATTAATAAGAAACTTGATAAAAATATTATAGTCTAAGATGAAAAATAAGAAAATTCTATTAGTTAAAGAAATACCTTTCATTTTATATTAAATTGGCTCAAGTCAGTTTCAAAAATTAGCATTTCTGCTTATATTTCAGTAGCTCCTGAAGGGAATATGGGATGGTAGTTTCAACACAATGAGTTTTTTTTTTTTTAAATGCAAATTTCTAAAAAAAAAAAAAAAAAAAAAAAAAAAAAAAAAAAAAAAAAAATTAAAACTTGGTTGGAGTTTTTTTTATATCAAGTACTTCACATTTGACTTCATTTATGCATGATTTCTCCAATGGTATATATTTCCTTATGTTTTCATTTATACAGATACTGCTTGTACCATACATGTTGTGTGGGGATATCTCATTCTTAGTACCTCGATGACCAGCTGGGACTGGAAAAAAAATCTGGATCATCATCAGAGTCTGTAGCAGGCAGAGTTTGTTTTCAAAACAATCCCTTCTTAGCTTTTTTTCTCTTTCTATTTTTTAATTGCTTAACAAGAGCATTTTTTTCTGACCTGGTTAGAACAAAACTCTTTTTTTTTCTGTTTTCCTACTCTTACTTCTAATATATTCTATTTACTATTTTTATTACTGTAATAAAACATGTTTCATTGTACCCCGTCTGCAAGTGTTTCATTGTACCCCGCACTGAGGTTACTAAATAAAAATTTATTTTCAAACTTCTAATATTTATTTTTTTTAGTTTGGTTATGGAGGTATGAAGACAACAACCCAAAGATAACAAATAATTATTACATATAAAAACAAGGAAAAAGAAACAAAATTACTTTTAGTAAAGAAAGTTACTTTCAATGGTGCAAAAGCAATAATCTTCTATTGCTACTGTTGTAGAAGTGTGAATGTATCCAAATCACATCAGTAATTGGAACATATAGTTGTATAACATATATATAAACTGCAACTCTGTATGACAAATTTGATTGATTTTACAAGTAATGTTTCATTGTACCCCGTCTTCCCCTACTGTATATACAGTCGACTCTGTGAAATCTGCACACTTAGGGACAGAGGGTTTTGCGGATTACACATTTTTGCAGATTATAGATCATCCATTTGTTTACATTTTACTTTTTAGAGTCAGGCAATAAATTAGAAACAACTGCACACAAATTATAATTAGAATGTAAAAGAAAAACATAATGCATTATTATTTTACTAATTGTATTAATTTTTTTAAACGTTGACACAACATAATGGTAATTTCAGTTTTGCTTTGTTGTCAATAACTTTTTTCTATAGTCTATGAACAATCATTACTTTTTGCTCTGAGATAAAATTTTGTTGCCCTGGGAAATTTAAACATTTATGTCCAATTTATATTTAAATATTTATTCATTGGAGAATTGATAACTTATGAAAAAAAATACCAAATTTAACTTTATCTAAGAGTTTAACTGTTAATGGAATTTTCATTGTTTACATTCCAACATGTAGTCCGGATAATAGACATTGGCGGATTATACATCAGCGGATTTCACAGAGTTGACTGTATTTAATAGTTCACTTATATATTATATTAAAAAAAAAAAAGTAAAAAAAAGTCGCCAAACAATGTGATTTAAGACCATAAAGTTCATAAGTGTAATATGGTTTGGTCACATTTGTTACATGTTTATCATTTTTGGACCACAGTCAAATATCTTGTCTGTGCATTCTAATTATAGAAGATTGCTAAGAAAGTATGGCAACAACCAATCAAGACTGCAGTGAAGATAACCAAACTATGGCTGTCAGAATGATTTGTACAAAATTGCATTTTTTTTTTTTTTTTTTTTTTTTTACTATTATATATATATCCCCCAATCTTTATGTTTCGAGCTAAATTTGCTGAGTCAGAACTGATTAATAAAAAGTCACTAGTCTCAAGGACTCAAACATTAGAATTTACTGGTCCACAACATAAAATTCTATTAAGCACCTTTAACCCTTTGAGCCCTCTCCCCTCCCCAGAATATAAACCAAACTCACTTTTCAGTTATCCAAAATTTTCAGCATTAATAAAATGTGAAATTTTAATTTGTTAAAAATAAAATAAAATTGTGATTTGCGATCGGGAGGGCAGAAAAGTTACTGGTTCTGCGGACAACTAAATTTTTCAAATTAGGGGCTGCCCACAACTAATGTCATGCTTGGAGTAGCGTTCGTGAAATTGTGACAAGGGGATGGGAGGGGGTAAGAAGAAATGTGACATCACACATTTTGGTTAAAATAAAAGTATTAAAAATCAGCAGATTAAATTTTGAAGTTATTTTGAAATTAAAATCAGGGGTCGATCCATGCAAAATTTGGGGCCTATTTAGGGCCCTTTCACAAAAATCTATTTAATAAAATAGGCCCCTTCACAAAATTCCTTTTAATAAACAGGCCCCTTTCAAAACATTCTTTTTCATAAAAACTGTTTCAAAATGTGTAATTTGTAAATAAAACCAGATCACGAAAAACAAAAAATTTAGCAAGGGGATTTAAAGAAGTTTTTGTTTATAAATTCTTGGTTCGAATGAGTAACTGGATTTCCACTTTCGTTACAAAATGCTATTTTTCACAAAAACATTATAAAATTCACAAAAATAACTTACTTTTCACAAAATGGGCCCCAAGAATAAAAACCTGCATCGATCCTTGAAAGTATTTTATACTCATAAAGTAAGGATAGTGTTGACTCTAAGCCGCTTTTTAACAGGGCGCAGCGCTAGGCGGCCCTTTTTTTGCGCCCGGCGGCTCTTTTAAACCCTCCCGATACGCCCAGCTGCCCTTTTCAACATTTCCTATGTGCCCCGTGGCAATCCAATTGATCCCGAAAAAATATCACAAATTCTATGCTCTCTAAACAAACCAGTTCAAAATATTTTTGTGAACAAGGTTTAAGTGTCCCTTTTTTTTAAAAAAAAATGTGCCTTTTTTTAGAACAATGTTTCCTTTTTGAAGAAATCTACCCTTTTTTAGATAGTGTTCCCTTTTTTTAGAATAGTGTTCCCTTTTTGAAAAATTACCGCCCGATTGCCCTTTTTTTCTAGAGTCAACACTAAAGGATAAGATTTAAAGCCAAATATATTAAATTCCATTTCAAATTCCAAAATACTACTGTTTTCAAATGCTCTTTCGTATTAATATTTTATGACTATTGCATATTAATTTATGTTTTTTGTCGTAAACCTTAATATTATTTCATACAAAATAAATACACAAATCATATTTTATAGTTATGCTCACAAATGTCGTTAAAACAAATAGTTAAAGTTAATATGAAAGTTTAATTATAAAGTTAAAATTTTAAATATGATCTATAAAGCAGTGCTTTGTTTCTGAACTGCAAGTATATGTTATGTAATATAGCATGACATGCGACAAGAGGGGAGGGCAAGAGGTAAGGTGAAGTGTGACAAAGGGGCCAAAAAGTGTGACATCATTTATGGACTGCCCCTTAGTGGTCAGGTTGAATTTTCAGTGGTCGCGGACCAGCAGAACACCAAGGATTCTGAATGTTGATTTGTAAATGTAGAACCAATATTTATGTGGAGCAATATTAATTTATAAACTGCCTAATTTAGAAGATAATGAGTTACTTATAGTTTCATTAGAAAGAATATTTTCTGGTTTTCATTTAATTTAGTTTAAAAAGGTTAGGCAATAAAAATACAGGCATGCTAACATTTGCATTCAAATTCTTCAGTAAAAAATATATTTTGTTTTGTGTATAAAAATTCCCTTGATAGTGAATGTTTGTTTTTTGTGAAAAGCAAATTGTTTCTGTTTTCAATTAGTTGACTGTCAATTTTGGTGTAAATAGAAAGAAAAAGATTGTGTTCTTTTTAGGTGCAATATATTTTAGTTTCCAATTTATATTAAATCTCAAAATATTTATAATCAGCAATAAGTATTTGACTATTTTGATATTTGCGAACCCTGCAAAAATTTATTTTTTATCATAAGCGATAAAAATAAGAGTATTTTATGAACTTTTTTGTATTTTAATATCACCCCCCCCCCCCTCTGCCTGTTTTTTTTTTCTTTTTAAATATCCCAGCAGTAGGGGTTGTTTTGTGTGTTAATAAACGAAAGCGTTAAAAGATGTTTTTTGTTTAGTATCCTTAAATCTTGACTGAATGATACTAAAGCATTTTGGATTTTGGCTGCCAGACTGCTTGGTTTCAGAAACAAAATACTACTACATACTAGGGTGTAAAAAAATCATGATTTTTTTAAGAAAATCAGATTTTTTTTATTTTTTTCCCTGTGTTAAAATATTAAACATTTACCAAGAATTAAGCATTTCAAAAATGAACAACCCTTCAGTTACTAACATAATCTATGTTTTTTTGCTTTAATTAATAAAATTTTAATTATGCAATTATAGAATTTACAAAAAACTGCAAATTAAAAATTTCTTTAGTAACATACAACATTATGTGCATTAATATTTTGTAATAATTATGTAAACCAATATTAAATACTGCTTACATTTTAAAGTTATTGATAAATTGCATTTAATTTTAAATTGATGATACAGATTAAATTTTGTAATTATTAAACAATTAACTTTTTAAGAACACAATCTACATTTTTGAAAAAGTGATTGAAAAAAGGTGATAAATAATAGTTTGATAAATACATAAAGCAGCCAGTAATTTTACACAGGTTCTAAAGCGTATGTATATCAAATCGATCAAAAATTGTAGCAATGTATACAGCAAATTCACACATAATTTAAAAATAGATTACAAAAATTGTATTTTTGAAACTTAAATCGGATTTTTTCTCCATAACATTAAAATATTTGAATAGCTACTAAATATTATAATGTTTTGAAGTTATTTAACATTTAGTTAGATGTTTTTTTTTTAAATGTATAATACTTCTTTTTACACAGTTTAATATTTTTATAATTAGCAATAACAAATATTACATTTTTTACGAGTGATTTAGTGATCATTTTCATTACTGATTATAATGCTTTTTCACACTATTTTAAAAAATCAGAAAATATGTGATTTTATCATCTGATTCAAATCAATTGATTAAAATCATTGACACTATATTGCTATGTTTATTGTATAGTATAAAAGAATGAATAACTTGATTATTAAAAGGAAATTATGGCATTGTAAATTATATTAGATTGAAATATCATTTTTAAATTAAATGCTTTTTATGTTTGTTAGATAAAAACCATGCTTTTTACAAACTTACTGTACTTAAATTTTCACAATACTCAGGAATTATGCTTAGAAACAATTATTTAAAGCTTTGTTTTGTGTATTCATAAGTCACAATACCTCTAGAAACTTTCCAAATTATGTTCATCTTAGATTTGAATACTTTTTACGTCATTTTAAACATTTAGAATTTTTTTTATTTTAATCAATGATTTTTTTAAAAAAATCACTTGATTAAAATCATGATTTAAATCGCTGATTTAAATCAACTGATTTAAATCGTTGACACCCTACTACATACAGACTTGCCAAGCTCCGAAATCCAAAAATCAGAAATGAAATCAATTTTTTTTTTTCAGTTTTAAATTGCGCTTTGTTGTCATATAAGATTAAATATAAACAATTACACAGACTATTAAAAAGGTGCATTACAATCAAGAGCACGGGAAAACGTGTGTAAATCAGAAGCATTGTCAAATGAAAAAGGTAATAACATCAGAAAGAATGAAATAGGTACTTACATATTTCCGGAAAAAATGTATTTATTCCAGGGAAAATGCGCTGTAGCAATGGCGACCGCTTCCTTCTTCCTCGCGAACGGCCGTCAACAACAACATCGTCTTCATCCGGGATCTTCGTAGCTCTCGTGTTTCAACCAATCAGATTCACGCTTCCAGAAAAACTGTGTTTTCTAGCAAATTTCACCGTGATTTGATATCAGGCCGTTATCTGTTGCACATGACTATGCGATTAGCACATTTTCCTCGGTAATTATGCTCATAATGATACCTTTTAACCGAGGAAATTATGCCCATCGAAAACCGGTTCTCAGGTACTGCTCGCAAGGATATACCTGTGTTATTACTCGAGCACATTTCGAGGAATTGATGAAAGGCCGAGAAAAATACGATCTGTCGATGCTACTAGGGACTATTTCGTATTTTAAAGGAACATTCTACCGGTAAATTACAGAAAAATTTCCGTTAAATTCCAAAAAACGGAAAGTTTTCTATAATTTACCGGGAAAAAGTTCCGTTAAAATACGGAAATAGTACTGGCGTCTAGATTGCCAGTAGCATTTCTGTATTTTAGTCCGTTTTTTTTTTTTCATAGTGTACCTTTTCCCCACATTTTGTAGCTCTACGTGCAGCGGTCTCTTCAGAACACCGTCAACACACTCATACACTCACACACAAACTTCTTTCCTTATTATTATATATTTAAAAAACACAATGATTTTCCTATTCGATAATTTTACATTTCAGAGAGTATATATTTTAGATTAGAGTACTTTTATATGAGAGCATCGGACAAAAAAAAAAATCTTTGACTCTTTTGAAGAGGATTTTAGACAAAATTAGACATCAAGAAAAGCCACGAAATAATAAATAATTCCATAATTCCTTACTCATCTCTCTGGAAAGTGCTTTATATTCCACCCTATTTTGAGAAAATGAATGTGAGTAACAAATTTGGACATTACCTCAAAAGAATAAATAATTGCAAACGTTTTTGAGTGCCTTTTCTTTGAAATAATGCTGTTATATTAATTATTTTATCCTATAAATGCACAAAATGGTTTAAATATCACATAGAGGTTCATAAAATTACACTACACTCTTAAAAATTTGCAGGGAACTGTCCGGTCATTTGACCGTTTTTATAGAAAACTGTTACATAAACCTAATTTAACTCTATTCTGATGATATTATTGCCCGTATTATGATCAGAATAGAGTTAAATTGCGTTTATGTAAAAGTTTTAGATAAAATGGTCAAATGACTGTACAGTTTGCTACATATTTTAACACTGCACTGTTAAAAATCTGCAGCGAACTGTCCAGTCATTCCACCATTTAAAAAAAAATGGTAACATAACCGTAATTTAACTTTGTTCTGACCATAATACGCGCAATAATATGATCAGAATAGAGTTAAATTACGTTTATGTAACAGTTTTAGATAAAAATGGTCAAATGACTGTACAGTTTGCTACATATTTTAACCGCGTACTGTTAAAAATCTGCAGCGAACTGTCCAGTCATTCGACCGTTTTTAAAAAAAATGGTTACATAACCGTAATTTAACTTTGTTCTGACCATAATACGCGCAGTAATATGATCAGAATAGAGTTAAATTACGGTTACGTAACAGTTTTCTATTAAAGCAGTCAAATGACTGGACAATTGGCTGTAATTTTTAACATCGTATATCGCTCACTCGCAAAAAAAGTGACACATCTCGCAAAATTTCATTTTGCGTTTTATTCCGCTAATAAGATGCGTCTTGCTACAAAAAAAGTTTCATAAGTGTAGTTATACGGAAAATAAATTTATTACGCTATATGTCCATTGGTGACCACAGAAGAGGGGAGGATTGTATGAGGAAGTGAAATCATCCAACCTTTCAAACCTCATCCTATGTCTTCATTCTTAAGGTTTTTATGCTTTTATGCATGTTTTTATTCCTGCATGCAGAGCTAAGGGGTATAAAGTCATGTTACAGTAAAATGATGCAAATATTTTTTCTCCTCTCCTGTGAAATTTACTTTTGTCGAATACGTTACTTTTCTTGCGAGTGAGCGATATATGTTACCTGTAAATTCTACATTTTATAAAGTACAAAACTTCAGTTTCTTATAAACACAAGTCTGGATTCAGTCTATTAGTTTGTTGTCGAAGAAGACTCAGAAAAGAAACAAAATCGAGTATTGACCGAGATTGCGTGGAAATTCGGCACTGTAGAAAGGTGAGACAGGCGTGAGAGGTGCAATGGTTAAGGCTGTTCTCAAATCCAAAAGGGTAACTTTCTGATATAAGTTTTAATTTATTTTTGGTCGGAAATCCATGAAACTAGCAGGTTTTGTTGTTCAAAAACTATGTCATCGAGCTGTTTTTTTCCGTTTTTTTTTTTTTTTTTGCAAACGCAATAGGTCGTTCAGAAAAGAGTGTCAAAGTGGATGTTTTGAACCGAATTTCCGTGCGAAAGGAGAAAATCCTCTAAAAAAAAAAGGTGAAAACATGTTTATCACGTGATTAAATTCGCTTATAACTCGATAGGTAATTGATTGATCCAAAAATGGGAAAAACAGTTCGATTCCCAATCGCTTCCATGATCAGGCTTTCCTATTTTATATCTTTCCGTTAAAAAAAATGAATTTGTAAATATGTCAAAACGTTTTGCGCTTGTTGAGCAGAGCAGTTAAGAACAGCCTTAACAGTGATACATCCGAATGAGCGATATAACGAGGAGTTACTATATTACATTCCTAATTTAATATGATTTAAGTATTTATTTCTTTTCTATTCTTCCTTTCTTTATAAAAGTGTCATCGATATTCAGAAAAGAATGCAATAAAGATAAAAAAAAAAAAAAAAAAAAAAAAAAAAAAAAAAAAAGAACCACATTTCCAAACTTTAACGAACTAAACCAAATAGTGTAATATCAAAGTTTGCAAAGTTTTTTATAATATAAATTTCCAATATTTTATTTCAGGATACTAACTTAAAATATTAAATACAGTTGTGTAATATTTTGATTTTATTGTTTTAAAAGTACAATATCCCCTCTCTCTATCGCACATTCTCAAAGACGAGAAACAAGCGACATATCTGAAAGTGCAATAGAGCTGGTTTACATTATTTTTTTTAAATATTTGAAAACTTTAGAATAAATGTTGTATATTTGTCGACAAAACATAAATTTATGCCCACCTTACAATTTTTTGAATAAAGTACTGATATAGACACTTTTGTAGTCGGCATATGGATCAAAGTACTGAAAATATTACATTTAAGGTATAATTATTTCCTAAGTGGGAGACTCAAAAGAAGAGTAAAATATCCAAAAGAGCGATACAGTAAAACCTCCATAATAGACACTTCCGAATAGCGGACACCTCTATTTAACGGACAGTTTTCCAATCTCCACTCCCAAAACCTAAATTTTTGTATGTTTAACCTCTGAATAACGGGCATTCCTAATAGCGGACAGTAATTTTGGCGATAAAGGGTGAAAAATTATTTTTTAAAGAGAAAAAAAAAATGGGGAAAAGTAAAAATTCTCAAAATTTATGAATTATTGATATTTATGAATTATTAATGTCACAAATTTTGTGACCACAGATAAATGTAGGAGGTGGGTGGGGAAAAATCTAACCTCCCACGTCACGTCCGAGAAAGAAAACGTCCCTTCTTGAATGATTTAGGATTTTCTGCTGATTAATGTCTAGAAGTAAAAATTTCTTGATCCACAGAATTCCTACATACGTCATCTTCTCTTTCATTTTAAATGCACGTAAGGTAACTTCGTTTACAAATGGCATGAAACTTCAGAACAGATAATACGTTGACTAGTATTTTTGTTTCATTATACCCAAGCTCAAAAAATGTTTCGAATAATCTTATACAGTGCCAATAAACAAAGAAAAAACACGAATACTTGCTGAACATTTTAAAATAGGTAAAACCTTGGTGGTAGAAATTTTACGAATAAAGAAGAAATAAGAAGTAGGTAGATTACTAACTCTTACGAGAACACCAGAAATGTGAAATTGAGGAATACTAATTCCATTGAAATTTATTATAATTCTGAATTCGTTCACTTCAGTTAGTTAAAAAAAAAATCTATCCTGACTTTGATTCAGGAAAAGGCTTTAGAAGTCGCTAAAGAACTCGGATTACGCGATTAGTAGGTGGCTGGAAAAATTCCGATCTCGGCACAACATCTCTTTCAAAACAATATGTGAAGAAGCAAAATCTGTAGATCATAAAGTAGTAGATGATTGGCATGAACGACTGCAATCAGTAATTGAAGGTTATGAGGAATGAAACATTTTTAATGCCGATGAAACCGGACTCTTTTTCAGAATTATTCGAATAAGACTTCGTGTTTTAATAAGAATAACTGTATCGGAGGAAAAATGTCAAAAGAGCGACACAATATTTTATTATGTTGGAATGTGTTAGGAGAATTTGAAATCCCTCTTATTATTGGAAAATCTTTGAAACCCAGGTGTTTTCCAAAGAACATTCAATTTAATAAATTTGGTATTGTGTGGAGAGCGAATAAGAAAGCGTTGATAACATTATGAAAACACAACAAAGAAAAGTTCTCTTGTTTTTGGACAATGCAATTTCTCACCCCAAACATTTGAAATTCGACAATACTGAAATTGTGTTTTTTCTCCCAAACACAACTTCAGTATGCCAGCCACTTCATCAATTCGTAATACACAATTTTAAAATCTGGTACAGAAAGATTTTATCATGCCACATTCTTTCAAAATTAGATTCTATGAATACACTTGAGAACTGCCTAAAATTAGTTAATGCTCTCGGTGCTATAATTTGGATTTCATCAGCTGTAAAAATCATAAAACCGGAAAGGGTACGACAATATTTCAGAAAAGCAGATTTTATATTAACCATTTCACCGGCGACGGGTATAGGGAAACAGTGCTTTTACCCCCGACCTATCTCGGGGCAGCCGTGAAGCATATAAAAGTCAATTAAAGAAGCATTAAGCTTTTCTTAGCAATTTTCGAATCTCTGAGGTTTTCCAAACAGGGGAACCTCCGAACAGCGGACAGTTTCCGCGCTCCCGAGGTGTCCGTTATTTAGAGGTTTTACTGTATAACGAGACATTAATAAATTACACTTTTAATTTAATATGATTTCATATTACCTCCTTTTCTGTTCTTCCTTTATTTATAATAATGTCACTGATATTCAGAAACAAATGCAATAAGGATATATAAATATTCTTATTCTGTAATATAAAAAAAATAAATGAAATTTTTTTATGAAAATGCTTTAAATCAAGATACATTTATCATAAACGTCAATGTCTACTCTTCGCTACGGTATTTCGCTACGGTATCGTACTCAGGATTCCCGGGTTACAAAATATAGGTGAAAATCTCTTTTTTAATTGAAAAGTAAGATTTTTTACATGCAACATATTTTTTAGATTGCCCACTAAAGATGAAAATGTATTTTTCATATGAAAAATATGAATTATACAATCAAATAAACTTTTGACATTTATCAAAAGCGATTTTCTCGTATTAGTCCCATGCTAACAGTTTGCTGCTTACGGCATCCTTTTATTTTCTGATAATTTCATAGCTTTTAGCGCATACTTCGATTACATGTCTGTTAAATTTGTGTTTTATTCATTTATTCATAGAGGGAGTTTTATTTTTTTATGGAATATTAGTCATAAGAAAATGATGATCTCTTTATGTTGCTTTAAGTGCAAACGGATTAATCTTTCTTAATCGAGCTCCACGCGATAGAGATAAATTTAAAAATATTTCATGCTTGAAAATTAATTTTAAAACCATAGACAATTAGTAAACTGAGATGAGCTTTACTACAAATTCCATTTGAAAGTTTTTTTTTCCCTATTTGGCTGTCAAAAAATTTAAATTGCTCGATTACAAATATGTTAAACTTGCGTTTTTTTAATATTATTCTTTTATTTATTTATAAAGAAAGTATTAATTTCGTTATGGAAAATTAGTCAGAAATAAATGCTGAAAATTTTTTGTTGCTTCATATGCAAAATGTTTATTATTATTATATATTGAAGCCGGCACGTGATAAGATAAATTACAAAAAGTCATGCTTGAAAATTATTTTAAAAAATATAATAAATCAGTCAATTATGATACAGTTTTTAAACAAATTTCAACGTATTCTGAAAATTGAAAATGTACGATGGTCAGAAGATTAAAAAATTGCAATAGCGAAAATTTCAAAACCGGAATTTGATCGTGAAGTGTTTCCATTCGCAAAATGACTTTAGCTCTACGCACAGTTACGTTTGTCCTTTATAATATAGATACTTAATCAGTAAAATATAATAAAGGTCAGTTATTATGATGAAGTTATCAATTGAGACTCTCATGCTTGGTATTCCGGAGTGGAAAAAAAAATATTCCACTTTGACACGAGCACAGAATTTTTGCCCTATGAAATCTAAAACCGATATCATTTTTACCTTTTCAAAGTTTACATACTCATATCCGCAATCACCTTTTTTAAAAAATTGGTATTTTAATTTGATTGTTTTAAAATCATTTTAACTCAAAACTTGAAGTCACAATTGTCAGCAAAATATTTGCGTGTGAGCAGTTGCACTCTTAACTCGAGATTCTAATCTCTGTACCGGAGAGTAAAAATTTCCGTAATTTATGTTTTTTAAACGCATTTGTGCTAAAAAGTTTAGTTTTATCTAAGAAAATCACATTTTTCTTTTAAAAATGACGTCATTTTCACTTATTTAATCATTTAGGCTAGTGTCTGAATCTAAATACACATACAGGAGGAAAAACAATATGAAAACTCATAGGCGTAACCAGGGGGAGTGCCCTGGGTGCCCGGGCACCCCCCCCCCCTCTTGCGCAGACTCAAGCACAATTATTTTAAAAAATTGAAATCTACAAAAGAAAAAAGAAGAAATGAAAGTAGAGTTCAACTAGTTTAGTTCAGAAAACTAACAGCCTAAGTTTTGAAATGTGATAAAAAAAAGAAACACACGTTCTTTCTTTCTTTTCTTTTTTTTTTTTTTTTTTTTTTTTAAGAAAATTATGTTGTTTGTCCTTTTTAAAACTAGAATATTTATAAGAATCTGTATTAGTCATAGTAAGTGAAAAAGGTGGCTTTATAATCCCACTTTGACGTCTTTTGTTTGTGGGAGATTTTTTTTTAACGCCGTTCTTTCTATTGCATGTTTCTGCAATTTCATGAGAAATTAACACAAGATCTTGACGAGGATGGAAACTATTTGTCTCTTTGCTTTCTTAGTTTAAAATCTAGAAAGTAAGAAAAAATTTGAAAGGGGATTCAGATGTAAAACGATAATTCCAAAATGCAATTTGCCGGGGGAAAGGGCGGGTACATAGACCCTGCCTCCTTTGAAAATGAAAAATAATAGCACAGAAAATTCAAATTAATCAGGAGGTTGGTTGGTTGGTTGAATTTCCTGGCTATTTTTTGGCATTCGTAAAAGGAATATGGTTGCAGTCTTTCAAGCCAATATAATATTTTTTTTTTCCTTTGGAAATTTTTAATCGATTTTTAGAGTTTCTTCTCGGTTCGCGGCGTTCTTTTGAAAGTAGGAAAAACAACCCGGTTTCAATCTTTTAGCCCAGTACAGTAAATTTTGAAAAAATTCGCAATTTTATTCTGCGATTATTTCATGATATTTACATCTTTTTTCCAAAATCGTTTGACGAAATTCCGGTCTTTCTAATTCGTGTTCTTTACCGCGATCCTTTTGCGGAATTCGCATTTTATGCTGCGATATTTTGACGAAATTGACATTTCTTCAGCACGTTCCTTCGACGAAATTCGCGTTTTCTCTCCACGATCTTTTGACAAAATTCGCTTTTTCTTTCCGCAATCTGTTGACGAAATTCGCTCTTTCTTTCTGCGATCCTTTGACGAAATTCTCGTTTTTACTTCGATCCTTTGATGAAATTTATTTTCTGTTGCGATCGATTGACGAAACTGATTTTTTTACATTTATCGAAATTCGCGATAGTTTTGCGCGACCGATCAGGAAAATTCTCGATATCTTTCCGTACCAATTAACAAAATTCTCTACTCTTTTCCGCGACATTTTGACGAAATTTGCAAAACGTTTTTGTCAATCGTTTATCGAAATTCGTATTTTTTTGCGCAATCTTTTGACGAAATTGGTGATTACTTTCTGCACTATTTTATCGAAATCCTCGCTATTTTTCCACGATCGTTTGAAGAAATTCTTACATTTTTCCGGGACCGATTCACGAATTGATTTTGAGAAATTCCATAAAAGAAATAAAAATCGTGGACTTATTTGGAGGGGGGAAATATAGCACAGCATTTTTTTATTATGCGGGACTTTCCTTTTCTGTGCACAAATCGCACGATACCGCACGTTATTTCAAACCCTGTCGTTCAAAGAAAACTTCATTACTAGAGGAGTTTCGTTGGTTGTTTTTTTTTAAACGAACATAGAATTAAACAAATCTAGGATTGGGGGGGGGGGGGGCTGCCTTCGGCAACGTACTCCTGAGCAAGCTACAACCTCTTCCCCTTCTGTCTCGAAACAAGCGAATCTTGAATTATTGCGTTTTTTATTTAGAGCAAAAACAGATTTTCAGCTTTCTTATAAGAACTGATTTGACGTTATTCCAGTTCGAATTTAATTACAGCAATTGCAAAAATTACCGGAGAGTTTTTGCTGTTTCAAAAAAAAGTAAAAAAAATCACAATTCGGAAAAGATTAAAAAACCACAGGGAACGAAATTAGCAAAATGGGTAAAACATTTAAACAGAATTCCTTTTAGGAATGTCAAAAAAAATATAAAAAATCACCTCGAAATGCGAAGAAAAACCTCTAAAAATAACAGTAAAAAATTGTGAAAAACTGAAAAATCGTTGTAAGAATCTCGAAAACACTTTATTGAAAAGAAGACAAAGTTTATTGGATAAAATATTGAAATCGGATTATTTTTTACTAATTTTAAAAAAATTGCCGCAAAATATGAAAAAAATCACATAAGAAATTAATTGAAAAATTCTAGAAATTGTATTCGATATGCATGAGTTCAGGCCTCAGGTCCTGTCAAATCTGACGGCTGTGCGGGCTGCATTGTTTTTTCAGAGTTCAGCGCGCGCGCGTACACACACACAGAGACAGACAAGCACCTGTCTTTATTATTACAGTCGCATCATGATAGTATAGTTTTTATCATCTTGATAAAATTTAGTGTATATTATTACGACCTGCTTTACCTAATATATCGACACATTCTGAGGTAAAAACACGAATTACCGTAATTTCCGCCTATAATCCGCGAATCAAACAATTATGATCGGAATCCCAGAAATCTCGTTTCATAAACCGTAATTTGTTAAATCGCGATAAATATTTAACTTCAATATTGAAATAAAATTTCTGGGTCGAAACATGATTGTTTGATCTGCGGATCAAACAATCCAGAAGTTACGGTATTAATGAATATTATGATTATTTATAATAATTATTTATATAGACTTTCCTACAAAGTTTCTTAGGTCCCTCCGGTCATCCCTAAGAAGTCATGAAGTCAAAAAAACTTTCGTGCGTATGTACTGGTGTACCGCATGTATTATCTGAGATTCATCATCCGGCAAAATTTCATCTACAAGACTTTGACTGGGATAATTTTAGATCTCATGCAGTGTTCCTATGTCTATAGAAGTTTATAGCCTGATTAAAGGCCTTTTTAAATCTTTATAAGAAGTTAGGGTGCCAAAAGGTTTTACACTTGTGACCACACTTAGTCACTGTCTTACGTCACTGCTGCAAGGACATTTACATATCTTTTTTTTTACTATTAGATTTAGTTTTGATGTTTTAAACCCCTTCTCATCCCTCCTCATACAAACAAAAATCGCGTTTGAGCCCCTTTTAAAAGAAATATCACGCAATTATATCTTCTATGTTGAAAACCTGTCTAAAAAGGAAATTCGACCGGTTTCATGGGGTTCCGTTTTAGCAGGTTTTACTATATAAGATATTGTTTGTATCCAACACGTTCAGGTTAAAAAGTCTGGGCACCCCCCCCCCCCCCGTTCAAAAGGCTGGTTACGCCTGTGGAAACTTTATGAGGAAAATGCGTGTTTTCAAAGGCAGTACGTAATTTCCGTTCAAAATATTATGTCCCTAATGGGATTTTGCGCCACTAAACCCTATATAGCAATTTTTATCAGATAATCGCATGAATAAAGATAAGGCAACGTCCACTGTTACTCTTGTGACCGTCAGAGCAAACTTCCATATGTATTTCCAATTCTTTTATTACAAAATAAATTTAGGATAAATTTTATGCAACTACTTAAAAATTCATGTACTCTACTTTCATAAACCATATACAATTTGTAACAAAAAGCATTTTACCTGCCTAGATAATAAATCAAAATTTTATTACTGTCGTGACCACAAAAAAATGCAATTTTCAAAAATTGTGTTTGACGCAGAAATTCTGTGAATTATATGAGACTATAGAAATAAAATTTACAGAATATAGCAGAGTAATTATATCTTTTTAAAAAGCATTAATCATTGAACTCATCTGATAACACATGAATTAGTTACATTTGATTTTGCAAAATGCTAAGTGTTACTCTTGTGACATTTTGTCCATAATGTAATTGTAGCAAATATTCAGTTTAATTACTAAACAAAATAATTAAAATAAGTTTTAAAAAATTATTTTCCATACAGAACAAAATTTAATGGTGGTTTAATATTAAAATAACATAAAATAATGTAAAAAAATTATAAAATTAACAAGCACTATAACCACATAGCAACCTCTCAGTTTCTGCTACTTATCAGAATAAGTCATTGTCTTCATTATCAATAATATCACTTGCAACTTCTCCTCTATCATGATTTACTTAATGAAACACAAATTCTTTGTACGAATCATATTAGTATGGTTTGTAGTAGATAGTGTCATTTTTATGGTTTTAACAAATTGTACTTGTTGAATGCCCTTCGCTGTTGGTATTTTCTGGCAAAGTAATGAAACGTTATGGTTTTATTTCTTTTGACAAAACAAGCAGTATATCTTAGAATTGCTTTTTTAGCATGCACTTCATTCCATATACATCATTATACAACAACACAAAATAAATCTACAGCACCTATACCAGGAGTATTGGAAAAGCAATGCCCAAATAGGTTAATTGAGAAAGGAGTCTGATTCATTGCAGGCATATTTGCGTGGTTATTACTTTCTTCTATCTTTACAAGAAGAAAGTATTGGATTCGTGAAAATTTTCGACTCCCGGTTTTCGACGAATTTACACGTTTTAGAATGTCCAGAACACGATTTGATGGTTTTTAGAAAATGTCTGTCTGTGAGTCTGTCTGTCATTCCGTCACTCTGTCACTCTGTCACTCTGTCTGTGAGTCTGTATGTGACAAAAATTTTGTGGGCGCTCTATCTCAAGAACTAATACACAGAATTTCACAAAACTTATTATTTAGTTATACCTTGATATAAACTAGACCTGATTAGTTTTTGGTGAAAATCGCCCAACAGGTGGCGCTGCTATGCGGCATTTTTCACGATTTCTGCAATAGCTATATCTCAAGAACTACTGCACGGATTTTCATAAAACTTCAGATTCAGTTAGTCCAGGATATAGTTTGGTGATGATTACTTTTTTGTAAAAATCGCCCAACAGGTGGCGCTGCTATGCTGCATTATTCATGATTATCGCAATAGCTCTAACTCAAGAAAAAAGGCACGAATTTTCATCAAACTTCAGATTTCGTTAGTCCTTGATATAAATTAGTGCTGTTTAATTTTTGGTGTAAATCGCCCAAAAGGTGGCGCTGCTGTGCTGCATTTTCCCGATTTTCGCAAGAGCTGTATCTCAAAAACTATTGCACTGATTTTCATCAAACTTCAGATTTAGTTAGTCCTTGACATGAATTGACGTGTAAATTAGTGCTGTTTAATTTTTGGTGTAAATCGCTCAACAGGTGGCGCTGCTATGCTGTATTTTTTGCGATTTCCGCAATAGCTTTATATCAAGAACTAATGCTTAGATTTTCAACAAACTTCAGATTCAGGTATACCTTGATATCATTTAGTGCTGTTTATTTTTAGTGTAAATCGCTCAACAGGTGGTGCTGCTGTGCTACATTTTTCAGAATTCCCGCTGTAGCTCTATCTCAAGAACTAAATGCACGAATTTTCATCAAACTTCAAATTCAGATATACTTTGATATGAATTGGTGCTAAATTCATGTAATTTCTTGTACTATTTAAATGATTTAATTGACGTGATTTATATAGAAGAAAGTTTTGTGATGGCCACAACATACTAGTATTTTTATTTAAATTGGAAAAGCACAACCATCATATGAAAAAGTAAAACAGGTACATTTTAGGAAAACAAGAATTCCCTTAAAGATGCAATGTTGAAATTTTACATACGAAAGCATTTACAAAAAATTGATTATGAGTTACATTGTCTAAAATGATAGTATAAGATTTTACGGAACAGATGTTATATATTCCCGCGGCCGCCATCTTGGATTTTTTTCTTGACGTGAAAACCCCTTTTCCGCCAAGTAGTAAATGTGATAGTCGCCAAGCAGCGATTTATGCGCATGTTAAACTTAACGAGGTTGCCGAAACACTTCACTCGTCGGGGTTGCTTTATCGATAAACTCCAACAAAAAATCGCCAAGAAATCCAAGATGGCGGCCGCGGAAATATATAACATCTAAGCCGATTTTACTTTATTAGGATCATACTAAATAAAAAGCTGAAAACACAGTCGCTTGTGGATTTGACCAGTAATGTAGTATTTCATACCAAATATTCGTATTGGCATGAAAATACAATAGTTTCCAGAAAATCCACTGGCATAACTATTTTTTGAGAAATGGTTATTTTTTTAGCATTACGAAAATAATCCTTTGTACAAGTTTCAATGAATGTGTGCCACAGAAATGGATTTAGTTGCTTTCGAAAATTTTTAAACAATCAGAAATGGTGTCCTTAACTGTTACTTTTTCAAAACGTTTGTCAACGTTTTGAAAAAATAACAGTATTGAGAAGATGTTGATAAACGTTTTGTCAATACCATAACGTCTATCAACGTTTTGCTATTTACAATAACATATCAGAAGATCTGTATTATGGACTTCCGTTCCGATAAAGCATTCCACTTTTACAATCCCATCTTAAACAACATCTATAGAAAGGTATGCATATGACATCATTATCGCCAAATAATACACAAACCCAGCAGAAAGCAATGACGTCATTTAAGAAGCTCGGCAAAACAAACCGGGTTACTAATGATTTATATGACTTCATCTTTTTTTGTTTATAAAAAGCTCCATGTTTTATCAGAAGTCATTCATTTATATATATATATATATATATATATATATTTTATTCGGAAAATGTTATTATACACGGATTAATAAAATTGCATTCTTTCAGATTTTTGATACGAATTAAGTAAATGTGGAGAAAATAAGTCGCACAAATATTCTTTAAAATACATTTTTGTAAAGAGAAAGTGTTGTATCGTTTGTAAAGTAAAATTGCAATAAACTAAAAATCATTTCATTGATAAATAAAACCGAAATAAAACCAAAACTCATCGGGTTTTATAACAGACAATATTCTTGTCATAGCACGTATTTTAATTTAAAAAAAAAATCAGTTTTTATGAGAAAATGGCAACAAAAAATAAAATCTACTATTTTCCCTTTTTTCCCTTTACTTTCAAAAATGATTTTCAAAAAACAAACAACTTACAAAAACGGAGTAGGTACTTCAGTTGCCACGATTACGAAAAAAGTAATAAAAACTACAAAAAAATTAATATCTTAAAATTAAATTGAGCTTTCAAACAAACTGCATTTAAAAGAACATTTTTTTCCTTATACGACTGTATAAAAATTTCAACTGTGCGATGTTTAGAAGTTTAAAAATTTACAGTAGAGAAAATTGCAAAACCAAAATTTCATTTCAAATTTCAAAGTGTTGCCATTCGCAAAATGCGGATATGTTTGTCCTTTATAATATATTTTGTAAAAATATAATATCAGTGAAAATATTATTATCAGTTAAAATATTTATAAAAGTAATTCTTTTATTATTAAATTTAATCATAAATAAAAGCTTTAAATTCAGGCCTAAAATAAGAGCTAAATTTCCAACATAAGCTATTATATTTTACGTCTTCAAATAGGATTAAATTCTATGAAAGAATTTCTTAAATTACTCACTTGTTTATGCAAGATATTATTTTTTCAGCTCGCATTTCATACAATGTATTTATGAAATTTTGAAAAACGCAAGAAGTAATATTACATTTGTTTTAGGAATTAGCTTCTTTAAATTCATCCAATTACCTTTGATGTTTCATTTTCCATTCCTCAAATGAAATATAAAGGGGAATGAAAATTATTACATTTCGGAAAACGGCAAAGAGTTTTTCGTCTGCAGGCATTTTTAGATATTCGTCGCATATCACCTTTGAATTATAAGACTCTTGACGTCATAATCAAAATTGTGCAGTTTGTTATTTAAATTTTATAAGACTGAGGGTGTTACATAAGGTATTCAAAAGCCAATATATTGTTCGTTTGGTTTACAGTAATAAATTTGATATATTTTATATTATTTTGCAAGGGGTTTCAAAAAAGGTGTGCAAAATTTTAAAGGTGCCAGTTTAAACCACAAGAAATAATTTTTACATAGAGACAAGTTCAAGACAAGAGATAAGTACATTTTTCATTTACTCAGTGAAAAATACAGATTTTCATTGCAGCAAAAGCTGAATTTTTGGTTCGTAATTTTACAATAACGAAGATATATTGCAATGATATTTCCAATAGGTTAACTTTTGATGACATCCCGATAAGTGCTAAGAATGGTTAATATTCCCGTCAAAATAGCACTTATCTGGATGCTTCAAAATTCGGACTGGAGCCTACGGTACATAAAGTTTTATAGCTCGAATTACAACTCACTTCCACCACTGCCCACGATCTCATCCCATTTTGCATAAAACGAAGTAAATGTGTTGTTATATTTCATAAAATACTTCATTATCCTTACAGTTATGAATGAAAATCCCGTTTCAGTATGGAAGAAGACGCTTTCCATCTTTGATTGGAAAGGTAGATTGCGACCCTGGTATTCTATTAAAAATACTTACCGGATGTCCCAAAAATGACCGATGATTTTAAAATTCAATAACTTACAAACGGTGACAGATATTAAAGAAATTCTTGCAGGAAGGTTACGTATGATGTCAGGAGTTTTTTACTGTGATTCTTTATTTTAGTTCGAATTTCAAAGAATAGATGGCGCTAAGAGCAATAGGTGCTCAGTCGAGACTCGATTTTTTTTTTTTTTACTTCGGCATCCATTCAATACATTTTAATCTCCTTTTTTCGCATAGAAAAAGAGAGGGGCCGAAAAATTGAGCCTTTATTTAGCGGTTACTGCTTGCAGCGTCATCTATCGATGCTATTTGTAACTAAAACTCAGAATCGAAGCATACAAACTCCTGATATCTTACATAACACTACTGCAAGAATTTTTTTAATACCTGTCACGGTTTGCAAGTTATTGAATTTTATAATCATCGGTCATTTTTGGGTCACACGGTATCTGGATGCTTCGAAATGCGGATTGTAGACTACGGCACATAAAGTTTTATAGTTCGAATAACAACTCACTTCCAGCACTGCCCACGATGTGACCCTATTTTGCATAAAACGAAGTAAATGTGTTGTTATCTCTCATAAAATACTTTATTATCCTTATTGTTATGAATGAAAATCCCGTTTCAGTATGGAAGGAGACGCTTTATTATTTTTGATTGAAGATGTAGATTGCGGCCCTGGTATTCCATTAAAAAATACTTATCTTTAGTAGTTCACTTTACTAATTATTTAAAGCTTTGCCAATGAGTGCTGATTTCTCCTCTATTCAGTATGGAAGGAGACGCTTTGTATCTTTGATTGGACAGATAGATTGCGACCCTAGTATTCTATTAAAAAAATACTTATCATTAGTAGTTCAATTTACTAATGATTTAAAGCTTTGCCAATGAGTATTGATTTTCACTCTATTTGTCATGTACTAGCAGGCTTTAACGGCTACGCTAATCGATTTTTACAAACGAACCTTGAATAAATGAAATATATTGGTAAATATGACCTCATTTTTAAAAATAATACGGACCTTTACCTGGAATGCCTCTACACATTGCTGGAAACGATAAGAACACCATTGCCCAGTTGTATTTTGTAATATGTCATGCAAAACTTGTACAATTAAGGTCAACTTTTTTAGTTGATCATTTACTGTAGAATTCGATAAACAGTGATATGCAATGTAAAGCATCCTTAAAAAAATATCTAACTGACAATTCAAGTCTCATCAAAATAAGTCCGGTAGACATTTTTTAAAAGGCTAATCCTTCAAAATCAGATTCACTTAATTATAGAACTTTCCTCCAAAATCCTAAAACTGAGCAACGTATGACGATCTACAATTTACTACATACTTCTCTGAAAAATTATCTAACAGAGTAAGTCCCATGAATATTCATTCAGCAGAAATCAAGCTAATAAGCAGCCTGAGCGTATTTCCCATTTGTGTTTTACATACTGTGTGTTCTAAAATGGACTGGCAGATTTTAAAATTCAATAACTTGCAAATGGTGACAGCTATTAAAAATGTTTTTGAAGGAAAGTTGTGTAAGATGTCAGGAGTTGTTTTACTGTGATTCTCGATTTTAGTTTATAATAACAGCGATAGATGGCGGTGCAAGCAACAGGCGTTGAATCGGCGTGCGATATTTGACCTCTCTCTTTTTCGAGGACTGATTCGAAAGACGGAGATTAAATATATGGAGTTTTATCCAGTCGCCTATGCAATTTTGTTCTTAGGAGACCATTCCATATATTTAACCTCGTTCTTTCGCAACAATACTGAGAGAAGGGAGAGGTCAAAAATCGAGTGACGATTTAGTGCTTTTTGCTTGTAGCGCCATCTATCGCTACTAGTTTAAACTAAAATTGAGAATCGCAATAGAAAAACTCCTGACATCTTACATAACTCTCCTGAAAGAAATTTTTTAATAGGTGTCACCATTTGCAAGTTACTGAATTTTTAAATCAGTCAGTCCATTTTAGGACACCCGGTATACATAGTAGATATAGCTACATATACTGCATTGAAATTAAGAAACTATTGAAAACATTTTCGATATATTTTAAGCCTTTTATAAAGAATAATTCTGTGAATCGTTATTTTCAAATGGAAATAAAATATTCATTACCTTCAAGCATAAAAACTAAAATAAATCTTAGCAATTAAATCATATTTACCTCTGGATTATGTACTTTTATACTTTATCTGCACAAAATATAAATACCAATATATAAATTTTTCGTTAAACATAATATTTAATTTCTTTCTAATCCTTAAATGATTAATGAGTTAATCCACGAACTCTTCAAATACCATCCTTTAAACAAAATAATTCATTCATGAAGAAAAATTTATGAATGGCCGTTGAAGCACATATAAATGTCTCTCATGAGACTTCTTAAGTAAGTGTATTTATTTAAGTTATCAAACGAAAGAAGAATGTATCAGACTTAAGACCATTTATTAAAAAGGTAGTTTTAAAATTAATTATAGATTTCTTTTGTATTTTGTTCGTAAACATATTCTAGACTAACGAACTGGAAAATGAAGACAGATAATTGAAATGTATGAGTACTTATGAAAATTAATTTCGTCATTTTTATATACAATTAGTATTTGCAATTATGATATTTTTGTAATTAGAAATATTTAAAATGTTCAGTAATAAAATGTTTCAAATTCAAAATAAATATAGATAATCATTAATTGGATAATTGGAATTTACAATGTAAAACCATCATTACGTTATTAGTAATTGTAATATGTAAAGACAAACTGAAGGCAATTTGATATCGAATTGCATAAAAAGAAAAAGAACACACCTAAATAATGTAATTTTAAGGGAAGCAAAGGGACAGTCCGTGAGAAAATAGCTAATGGAAATTAAAAAGCAAATAACTTACTCTATTATTTTTTAATCTATGGCGGTAAGGTAAATATTACCGAAGCCGGACTAAACTCCTAGAAAATTCTAGTACATAAAACTTTGTTGTTATGCACTTTTGTAGATTCAGCATCACATTTTATCTCAATGCCATAAATGTCGTGCATAATATTTAGAATGTTAAGTAATAAAAAAATTTTAATTCAAAATTAAATATAGGTAATCGTTAATTAGGTAATTGAAATTTACAATGTAAAACCATCATTACATTATTAGTAAATGTAATATTTAAAAAAAAAAAAAACTGAAGGCAATTTGATATCGAATTGCATAAAAAGTAAAATAACACACCTAAATAATATAATTTCAGGAGAAGCGAAGGGACAGTCCGGGAAAAAATAGCTGATGGAAGTTTAAAAGGAAGTAACTTCCTCTATTATTTTTTAATCTATGGCGGTAAGGTAAATGTTACCGAAGCCGGACTAAATTCCAAGAAGATTCTAGTACATCAAACGTTATTGTTATGCACCTTTGTAGATTCAACACCACATTTTATCTCAATGCCATAAATGTCGTTCATAATAAAAAATGTTTCTTTGAAATAGATTTAAGAGTTTTATGTATAGGCTAGTAGGCAACACCCACTGCGCTGGTTCATTTTCCAAAGGAATCTTGAATGAAACGAAATGGTGAATTCGACCTTGTATTTTAAAGTAATATGGACCTTCACCTGGATAGTCCTTCTGCATTCCTGAATGCGATGCGAAAGCCATTGGACTATTATTATGTTATGTGTTAGACAAAATTAGGGATATTGAGAAGCAACTCTTTTACAGTAGATCATTATAGTAGAGTTTGAGAGAGAAATGTGGTCTTTATAGCCATCAGAAATTAAAATGTTGTCTAGTCACTATGCTACTAAAAAAAAGAGAGAATTACAATGATTGTAGAGTTTGACCGTTGAACATAAATAATGCTCGGGTTTTTCACTTTCGTTTGTTAGTTCTTTTAATCCGGGCTTCCCAGCTTGGTGCTATGTGTGGTTCTGATAGCTTAAATACCATTTCTCTCTACGTTACATTATGTTTCGAAACGTACATCTTCTTCAGGCAGATCTACTACAGTTTTCTGTTTTCGGATTCCAGCGGAATAAATTCAGTCAAAAATGTAATAAATCTTTCGAACACAAATAACAGTGTTTCATATTCTCATTTAAAAGAAATGTGAATCATATAAAAGTTGGTTTTTAAAGAGGAATTGTTTGAATAAAATGAAAGTAATATCATTTTCACTGCCTTTTCTTATATACCAGTTGCAATCATGTGATTGTTAACCTGGAAAAACCTCGGTAACTGATTCTGAGAAAATAAACCTCTATTTTCATCCTATAAAATCATCCCAATCTTCCTTATTCAGGTCCACAGCCAAGCTTGTCGTCAAACATTAGAAATGTTTGCAACGATATGGTTACAAATTTACCAGATTGAGATACAAAACAAAGCTAATTACGCGCCAAATTACATTCCATTAAAAAAAATGTCAAATTGTTGTTGGCTGAATTATAGATCTTCCACTAACAAAACTCGTTAAGAATAACAAATTAATTTAGTTATGGAAATTTTTTAGTAATAATCGTTTTGGTGAACCGAAGAATTTTTTCATTTCTTTAATCAGCATAATAACACGGAGAAATAAAAAGACATTACTTTGAAGAATATATTATTCTTCAATATGTTGCCTAAATAATCTCTATAAACATTAATTTGTCACTACTTTTAGCAGCTTCGGTTCGGGCGTCAGCCAAAAGTGCTTTATAATGAACGAAATTTTATCTGAATTTCAGACACTTCTTTTCGTATCTAGACTAAAATGATCTATCAACAAATATTGTTCCATTTGTCAACATTGGCTTTTCAAAGTTTTTTTTTTTTCGTGCATCCTAAGTATTGTTTTTTTTAGTGATAGTAAAATAACTGCAGATAAAAATATATAATATTAAATCTTCTTTTGTCCAATTGCTTCATAATGAAAAACCATAACTTTACTAATCGCTACGTACAAATTTCGTGTAATCTTCTGCAATCGGATTCACCGTCCAAATGTAAAAGAAACATCCAACAATACCGTAAATACGGCAATCTTTGCATAAATTTTCTCAAGAATAATCTTTAGTTCTTAACATTTGAAGCAGTGACTGTTTCTACAAAGGAAATAGGCAATATGTTAAAAAAGAAAAATCACCGGACAATATTTGCTGATCGGAGTTCGAGGCTATAAAAGTCACAAGTTTGGGGAAAATAAACTGGCATGTTTCCGTTTGAAAGAAGGGTGATTTTTTTTTTAAATATCTGACATTAAATTATTTTACTATATATCTGTGTGGCAGACATTTACACTGAAATTTAAATATTTGACTTCAATTTTATAATAGTAACTGCTATAAATTACATTTGAATGTAAAAATTTACTCCAAAAAGGCTTTTGTAAACTTGAAAAATCCTCCTTAAGCTCTGACCGCTTATGCCTTTTTGGCTTAAAATCAAATTATTTGGCCAGAAAAGTAAAATGAAATCATCGTAAATAAACAAATAACATGTAACTCACAAGTACTGTCGATTTTATAATTACATCTGCTAGTTTCTTCTGTAAGTCACATGATGAAAGATTATAATAATTAAATAGAAATAAAAATAAAAATAAAAAGTCTATTAAGAATAAATTAATAAATCTAAAACTAAATTGTTTCTCAGATTTTATACAATCTAATTTTCAGATCCATTTTTCTTTACCTGAAGCAAAAAATATACCGCTAAATATTGTTTAACTGCATCTTTCACAATGAATAATTTTTTAAGCATTACGAACATTATCTTTCAGGTTTAAATTAAATCTTTTCGTATTATAATATTATCAGTCGTCAAAACTGTTTTACCTTTTTTCTTTTTCTTTTCTTTTCTTTTAAACAAAATTAGTAAAAGTTTTTCTTTTATTTTTCGAGGTGCATAATTCTTTCACTGACGATAACGGTCGCCAAAAAATAACCAATGGTAACAGTTTCGTTCAAAACAACAGACCTTTCCATCATAATTCTATGACTAACCAACGTAGAACGATATGTTGCATACTAAAATCTTCCATGAAACATTATATTTCTAACAGTGCAAGTTTCATCAAAATCCATTCAGCAGAACCCGAGTTATAAGAAGCCGGAACGAAATTTCCATTTGTATTATATATATAAATAGATTATCGAAATATATGACTTTCATTAATGGATTTTCTCTTATAAGATGCGCAGATTTTCTCTTATAAGGTGCTAACAGAATTCTGCGATTAAATACCGCAAAGATTTTTATCCGAATACAGTGATACATAAAATTAGGCACCTATACGCAGCCTCTATTAAATAATGTGAAAGTTAGGTTTATGAACCAAATGCGTCTACATTTATTATTTTTTTAATTCAGAATGATACATGAATTTTACATGATTTTCCTAGTGCATGATTTTTTATTTTCTCTCACTTCGTTTCAGTTCCAACTCACACTCTCCAAAAGAACGTCTGTAGATCGAAAATCTGTCACTCAAGCGCATGCGCGCTGTCTGTTCATGGGGAAAGGAAATAAACTGGGTGAGGCATTTTCGCCGATCCCAACCGTTATAGCAAAAATGAGAAAAGCGCATGCGTCGGGACTTAGATTGAAATTCACTTACTAGGAAACAAGTATAGATTGAAATTCACTTACTAGGAAACAAGTATGTACAAGGTTACCAGCTCGGCGCTTTTATCATATCAGGCGTGACATTTTCATCCCATCAACATTTTTTCCAGTTGATTAGCAAAACTTTCTGTAAATGTTGTAGCAAGCCAATGGCTTATAATAAATAAAAATACCTCTTCTGTCAATTATATACATTTACTCTTATTGTTTAGTTATTTTAAATCACCTGCAAAATATATTTTGAAATAATTAAAGGTAATTTGGTGAAAGTCCATGTAAAGTTTTATTAATTTCGACAGAAGGAACCGCATATTATTTAATGTAATTTATTAAATACACAACTTTATTTAATATTCTATTTTCATTTTTTTTTTTGTAATTTCCTATGCCAATTACATTATTATTTTATTTTTATTGACAAACAACATTGCTTTAGAAATAGCTTCATGTGATTTTCTTAAAACATTTAATACTAAAGCAATTAGGAAATTATTTATTACTCAACAAATAAAGAGTAAAATTTTGCAAATGAGCTTATCAATGAGTAATGTACACGGATTACTAATAAAAATGTAGCTGCAAATATATATTATTCCTTCCACACTTAATAATAAGAAGAATGATTATCTTATTTTTATTTTTACTTTATATATTTATTTTTTTTTTAACATGAAGTTAAAATATATTCTTAAATCTTGTATGTTCTGCTGCCAAAATAGTATATTTTTAAAGAAACATTATTAATTTATTTTAAACAGTACATATAAATTTAAATGTAATAGTTTATGATTTTTACAAATTTAATAATGCATAATTTGTTTTTACAATTCTATTCTACTTTATGTAATTTTACTAAATATTAAATACACCTTTTATTGAATATTATTAGTATGGCCTTCCTTTTTAAGTACAACTTCTTGTAACTGTTTTTTTTTAATTCATTTATAAGCAATTAAAAGCTATCTATTCAGATAATTATAAAATTCTTTTAATAACCAATTTCATTTAAATCACTGGACATAGATGGCAGAACAGTATTTTTTTTTCACTCTTTATGGATGTAAATTATTCAGTTTTGATCTTAGGTACCTATTTAATGATAAAATATATTTATTTTAATTTTTTAAATATTTTAATTTTAACTATCTCTCTTTTTATTTTTTTTTTTTGTGTGTGTGGACGGGGGGGGGGGGGGGGGGATTTTATTTGATCCAACATCAATATTATTTATACTTCTTTAGATTTTTTTCAGTTAATGATTAACATGGTATGATGTTTTTGTCACATTATAATTATGGTGTACAAATATTAATAAAGAATTTATATGAAACTGTTTTTCGGGATACATTCAAATAAATAGTAGTCTTATCTTATATCGTTAATATTTCTCTTTTATTTCACTTCATATACAAATTGTACCTTAATGTTATGTAACATCATACATTTATCAAAAAATAAAAATTACTTTGCAAAGATATAGATTATTATTAATTTTTTAATTTAAAATAGAGTTCATTTTAGTTATACTATTATCAAATTAAGTTATAATACACATTAATTAGATAATTACTATTTATAATTAATAAATAAAAACAATGTTTACATATTCCAAGTAGCTAATTAGATTTAATATTTTGTTTTCAAATTATTTATTGGTAGTATATTATTATGTAATTTTCATACAATTCATAAATAATTATAGCATATATGAATATGTAATAATAGAATATTGAATATAGAGCATTTGCTAAAAATAAATTATTATATTTTGTAATTTATAATTATCAAATTATTGTTGTTATTATATTATAAAATTAAATATGTCACTGTAATTTATAGATAATTAGTTTGATAATAACAAATTATTAAAAATATAATGATACAATAATATTAATACTTAGATTATTATCAAATTATTATTATTATATTAGTAATGTAATTACCACTTTAGATTATCTGTAAATTATATCTAGAAGTAGTTGCCATATTGAGAAAAATGTTAAATTATCAAACATAACAATTTATTATCTAATATAGGTAATATTGTTATTTATTTATAAATCACATTAAAAATGATGACAGAAGAAAAAGAGTCAAAACTGTTTAAGAAAATATTTTTGTCATTTTTGACAGGAATATACGTATATTGTTCAGGTAAATTCATTGTAAATATCAAATCAAATAAGTTTACGTAAGCTCTACACCATATCACCGTTTCACAGTAACAAGACATTGAAATATTTTCGAACGCCAAAAAGTAATCGCCAATTTAGCATGATGACATTGCAACCTCGGTAAACCCTGTACAAGTTTTCTAGCAAGTCCCCACGCATGCGCAGTTTCAAATTTTTGCTATAACGGTTGGGATCGGCGAAAATGCCTGGGTGAGGTCGTTTACTTTGGTCGTTAGTTACATAAGAAGTTGATGGCGCTGTAAGCAGTAGACTCTTACTACACCAGGAAGCAAGCAGGTGGCGCTCTGGAAGCTATTAAAGACACTTGGGATACTAAAAAGGCTTTCCCACAATATTATTATTTTTTTTTTACAGAATAACCTTAAAAAATTTATTATTTTAATTAATTTATTTTTCTTTGTTTTTCCATTACGGACGCATTTTTGCAAATAAAAATTGGAACACGTATAATTTCAGAAGAAAAAATAAATCATGGAGTTACGATTTCTTTTATGAAACTTTTAAAATACCCTTTTTTATGAAAACTATAGCATTTTTTAATGAATTAAAACTTGTGAAAAATCCATTATTCACATTCAATTATAAACGTATTTTCCAGTGTTAAGAATTCAAATACACAATTTATTCTTATTATGATAAATCATTTACGCAGACGATACTTACACATTTTATAAAGAATTATATTGTGATTATTTTTTTTGTAAAGTGGCAACAAAAGAATTGTAAACAAATAAAATTAATCGTTAAATTCGTTATATAAATATTTTGTAAAATTTTGCTTCGAAAATATATTTATTTACACCAGTCTTATATCATAAATAAAAAATTCCGAGGAAATTCTTAGTCGTTTGGCTGAATTCACATTTCTAAAATTAAAATGCGCCAAAACATAAAATAACGTTTTTGCTTAATAAAGATGCAAGAATAATATAAAAAAATATTGTTATTTACCTTATTAAACAACGCTTCGCGAATCCAAACAAAGCATGGCTTTTGCTAGTATATATTTAAAGAAGCATTTCTGAAACAAAATATTATTATTAAATATGTTATTGCCCCTAACTTTCGGAAACGTTTCTAAAAATTTCTTCCAGTGCATTGATTTGATTTTTCAACCCAAATTATAGGTTTTTCGAATGCTATCATTTCTCAAGTACACATTTTTATGTTCAACAAATATGCTAAATTAATAGAAATAATATTAACATTAAAATTAATAGTTTTGGTATTACCATCAAAATTAATATTGGTTTGTTACACCTGCACACACAACCTGTGTTAAACAGCTTGAACTGTTTACACGAGAATGGATAGTATCCGTAAAAATGATGCAGAAAACATCGATTCAAATAGTGTAAAATTTCTATTCCGAAACATTTCTGAAGATGACGGACTGACAGCAAAGTAAACTTTTGTTTTAGAAATGCTTCTTTAAGGGTACTGGATAAGCTCTATCTCCACCATGTTAAAATACACCAACTTTATGTACCGGGTGTCCTAAAAAGGACTGACTGATTTTAAAATTCAATAACTTGCAAACGGTGACAGATATTTAAAAAATCCTTGCAGGAGGGTTATGCATAAGATCAAAAGTTTTTTTACAGTGATTTTCGATTTTAGTTCGAATTACAAACAATAGATGGCGCTGCGATCAATAGACACTAAATTCAGGCTCAATTTTTGGTACTTCGGGACCCACTCAATACATTTTAACCTCCTTTTTCCTCATGGAAGAAGAGAAAGGCCAAAAAATTGAGCCTGAATTTAGCGCCTATTGCTTACAGCGCCACCTATTGTTTGTAATTTGAACTAAAATCGAAAATCACCGTAAAATTTTTTTTGACCTTATGCATAACCCTCCTGCAAGACTTTTTTAAATATCTGTCGCCGTTTGCAAGTTATTGAATTTTAAAATGAGTTAGTCCTTTTTAGGACACCCGGTACATTTATCTCAGAAATGGTGAAATATAGAGATCTAGAATTTTTAGAGTAGTTTAAGTAACATGCTTTATATATTTTAACAGTCCATTTTCTTTCTAAGTGAGCCTGAAAATTACTTATTAATTGTTTATTGAGGGGCATTTTTTAATTACCATTTTTGGTAAGATTTCACTGCATAAAATAAATAATTCTCAACAAATCATTAAATCCTTGTGTTAAAGTATACAATATAAAATAATAAAAGTATTAAAAAAAATTGAGTTCTTAAGTTTAATAGATATTGAAAAAAAGGAACACAAGCATGAAAAATCCAAGTTTTGAGGAAAAGTCAATTAAAGATTTAAATGACCATTAAGCTGTGAAGTACTCTTAGAAAGAATGAATAATTCCAACAATTCCTTTTTTAATATGTAAACATGCATGACACATCGTTGGAAAGATAAAAGTTTAAACTATTTAATGATATAAAAAAGTAAAAATCGATCTTTTCCCCAAATTTCCCTTACCTGGTTCCCTTAAATGTCGCAAATCGATTGCTTTCAAAATCTTCTAAAGATATAGAATCGTTTTTCGTAATCGTACCTAAATCGCAAGAAGCTATATTACTCTTACCTCCAAAAGTAAAGGAACAGTGACCGGATGTTAACGACTGTACACGGTTTAATGAATATTAATTGATATTCTCGACGAAATGTCCTTGAACTACTAGGCTGTGAAGAACATGTTTCACGATTAAGTCGCAGAGGCAAGGAGGCCATTTATAGATTTAATAATAAAATAATGTTTGTGATCACCTATGTAACAGAAAATGGTCAAAATGGTCTGTCACTGTAGCAAATGACTATGTGGGTGCTGTTTAACGTTAGAGAGCAACTCACTAGATCGCCCCTATTTTTTTTTTATTTTTACGATATTTGACTGAACTTTTTATATAAGTCGTCATAAATAACTGACTGCCAAATTATCAAAATTTTGGAGTCTTTCACGAATGCGCAGTTAAAAATTTCATACAAATACTCATATCTCATCAAATATTCAACTATTCATGTTTTAATTCCAGTATACTGTTCCTACTGTTATTTTTCAGGTTTTCGGAAAGTGGTGTTAAATGTGGTTGAAAACTCTGTATTCTATAAACAAAAAAAATTTTCAATTTTTCACAGAAAAGTTAACTCCTTCACGAAAATGCGTGTTTTTCTTATACAAATGCACACGATCGTTAAACAGGACCCACATAGTCATTTGCTAGGGTGACAAATCATTTTGAACATTTTCTATTACATGGTTGATTGTAAGCATCTTTTTTTGTTAAATTTTTTGTTGGTCCCCTAATTGCCCTCGCGACTAAATCTTCACTGAAAAATATAAATTCAAACATATTTTTTACTTCTTCGAAATCCAGACAATTCGTCAAGAATTTTAATATGATATTCGACAAACCGTGTACAATTTTTGGAGGACAGTGTATATTATAGCAAACTTTAAAATAGATAAGAGAAACATTTAAATAAATTTGTCTGTTTTAAAGTGTACCTAATTTTCCGAGAAAATTGTACATTATTAACCTAAAATTTTCACAATATTTCGTAACTGTTGTAGCCTACTTAATCCTGGATTATTAGTTTTATGCCTTCTTTGTAAAAATATTTAATACTTTCATCCACCCTAACATTTAATTTCATTCTGACATCAAATATGTAATACGTTAATGCATGAGTGTTTTAAATACTGTATCAAGAAATGTTTTTTAAGCAAAATAATTCATTCCGAGATATATACTTAAGAATTATTGTTGAAGCATATTTACATATAATTCTTGAACCTCTTCAAATAAGTATATTTATTTAAAAAATCAAACAAATGAAGATATTACATCTAAGCTGATTTATTAAAAATTAAATTTTGAAATATATTAAAGATCTCTTTGATCTATAGATTTAATCTCTTTTATAAATCGTTACAAGAGTAATAAATTAGAAAGCGAAGTCTGGTTGAAAGAATCTTTGAGATCTTATGTATTTTAATTACATCTTATTCCTGTACGAATCGGAATTTCGTTTCTATAAATATAAAGAATTTCACATCGAAATATTTGCATTACCTTTTGTTATTAATTTAGAAAAAATAAAATAATAATGTTTCAAATGTAAGTGGACTTTAGCGAGCAAAACTGTAATTATAATTTAACATTGATGAAATAGGTTCTTTATTAATTTCAAATTTTATTATGATATTAATAATTATATAATTTAAGGAATTCAAAATCCTCTTCAAAATTTTCAACGAAATTCAGAAAAAATTTAAGGATTTTTAATATTGTACAATATTTTATGAAACAACCTGAGTTTTAGATAGCTATCAAGAGTCTAATTTGTAAGATTTGAATGAAAGTTATAAATAATGTTACATTATTTCTAACTTTTCTGGTTAAGCAGTTATTTAGATTTTTAGAATGAAATAGGGGGATCTGCCCCCTACGAGCTACGCTCGTCAACCCCCGTTCAGACACCGCAGACTCTAAGTACGCTAATTTGATCGGCTTTAAAAAGATTTCGGAAGATTGAATTATAATTTAAAAAACAGTGGCGATCTCCCCATAAACAGATTTCTATTCATTTCTCTTTGATTGGGGAATTTTAAGGCCAAATCCGCTGCGGTACTACTTGATTATCCCGTCGACCAATTTCGTCAAATTATATAAATCGCCAAACCACTCGCCAAATTATACAAATTGACATAATTTTTATTTTAAATAACGAAAGAACAAATAAATTAGTGCAACATTAATAAAAATACAAATAAAACGTCGAAATAAAAATAACTTGATGACGTAGACACGTGTAACTTGCTTAAAGTCAAGTTAATGTGACATTTACGATCAACCATTATTGGCATTTAATCTTATAGTTTGGCAAATGATAGATTTTTGGTCGACGGGATAACTAAGTAGTACCGAAGATACAATCGCTGTTTTAGTCTCTGATTAAGTAAAATAAGTTAAACATTTCAAAATAAGCTAATATAAAAGGAATTAAGTAAACAGAGTCTTTGTCTCCCGGTATTTTTTAACAAAGCGAAAAGAAAATTCTTTTAAATAAGACATTTTAAATTAACCGTTTTTAATCTAACGTAATTTTGACCAAACTATTCTTTCTCTTTTTAATATTCACGTGAAAATACTTTTGATAGAAATGAAATATGATTTGCGCTCTCCTAACAAAAATAGTGGAAAAGTATCCTCTCAAAATATCAAATAAATGTCTAGCGCAATTTCTAAATTTAATCTGTTTTGCAATATTATTTTGTGTTCATTTTATGTAATAACTGTAATGTGACGTAAATATGACGTAATTTCTCCTATTTAAGACTTCTGACGCATGTTAATGAATTTATTATTTTACAGTTCCCTTTCTCTCTTAAAATTCACGTGTATATATAGTTTTCATGACGTAATTTTTAATAAGTTCCTGCTTTTTGCACATAATCATTTAATTCTAATTCCAAATGTTTTTTTTTCTGCTTATAATAGTCACGTGTAAATAAATTTTTAATTTATTAAAAAATATTTATACGTGTAAATAAATTTTTAATTTATTTACACGTATAAATATATATATATATATATATATATATATATATATATTTTTTTTTTTTTTTTTTTTTTTTTTTTTTTTGAAGCAAACATTATTGTTTGCACTGTTTATACAGTTGGCAACAGTAAATTAATATCACTTTCTAAAATATCTAAAAAATAACTCTAGAAATGCTGAAAATTTGAATTTAAAATAGAAATAAAACCTCAAAAAATGAGTCAAATTAAAAAAAGAATTACAGTCTGCACACCGAGAACTTCAAACGTATAAAATGATCTAAAAATGATTAAATTGCCATGAATAGTTTTTGCTCCTATAAAACTTTTTTAGAGGAACGATTTTGCCCAACTTTAGCATTACATATCTCTTAAAATAATTCTTCGATTTGAAAACTGTCTGCATCAGCGTGTTTATCAAACATTTCTGCATAATACTACCGATTTTTATATTTTTGTATGCATTATTTTTCTTTCATATTCATTTTAATATTATATGCATATATATCTTTCATATTCATTCATTTTAATATTAACGAAGAAAGACCTTCGGTCACAAAAAAATCAAAACCGGCGGCGGCGGTGACAGCGGTAGTTACTTTTTTTTTAGAATAGATATTTAACTAGAGAGAATAATTCGTGAACCAATGAATAAGAAGAGTTACTTGTAACAAAATCTTATTACTCACACGGAAAATTCAAGAATGTTCTTAACACGAGAAGAAAAAATTATAAAAATTAAAAAAAAAAAATCCGGCGGAACCTTAATAGAGCATCCGTAAAAAAAATAATGAAAATTTCATTTTCTTGGTGATTTATCGCTGGTTGGCGACACAATGAAATAAAAAACAAATACGCTATTATAACTATGGATTTCTCATATACATTTATACCTATTAATAATGAAATTTAAGGATCGTTTAACGACGATTTAGAACAAAATTGAAATTGATTAAAATTGCTTCAAACTCAAAATTAACGTCCGATTCTATGCACTGCAAATTCGACTTCAACAGTGTTAGTGTCGGAGACAATAAGAGAATCAGGCAGTTTCTTTTAAAATACACTTAAAACTTATCCAGCCAGTGAAACCGTTTAAAATTAAATGACTTCAGAAATACGCAAATTGTATGTATTATATAAGCTTATAAAAAACCAATAAACTGTATCATCGTTTAAGTTTAAATTCATAAAACACCCCACATTTAAGCACTCATTTAATAAGCAATTTCCAAACGATTTTTACATTTGACGAGGAAAGGTATAACTCTCCAAACAGCATCAAGATTTCGACTTTTCGCGCCAAATATTCCAAAGTATTTATTTATTTTTTTTTAACGACTTTCTACTGAAACTTGGCCTTTAAATTTGACTGGTCATTTATTACATACATAAGTACTTTCATTAGCATTTCGTTCAAAATATTCTGCTCTCGTGAATGAGGGGGGAAATGGTCACACCATTTTCCAGGCTATTCTAAAATGGACTGATGTTTTATGAAACAGAATATCAAACAACCGGGTAAAAAAACTGTAAACATCTTGGCGAACAAATAACTCACACATCAATTCAGAAATTAATGTTCTTGCCACGGAAATTTTAACTATAAAAATTTAATTATCGAATACTTTACATACATACATATGTTCCTGTAAAAGCCCGAAGTCTAGCAAATACTTGGTTTTACCGGTAAATACAAAATTTACATAAATTATCTGGTAAAATCCCGAAATATGGTGCTTAACACTTCTATCTTGGGATTTTACCGAGCTATTTCGGTACATGCTACATTGTAAAACAAAACGGACTAAAAAGGGGAGATTCTACTGGGAATTGAGACGCCAGTACTATTTCCGTATTTTAACGGACAATTTCCCCATAAATTCCAGAAAAGCGGAAAATTTACTGTAATTTATGGGGGAAAAATTCCGTAAAAATACGGATTTCTAGAATTTATGGAGGGAAATTTCCGTTAAAATATGGAAATTGTACTTGCGTCTCGATTGCCAGTAGAATCTCCGGTTTTTAATCCGTTTTTTTTACAGTGTAGAATTTACAGAGAGGCGGTAGTGATAAGTTCAGCACAAGATTCTGGAATTGCGTAGTTAAAATACCTCACTTTCTTCCGCAGGTAATCGAATATTTATTTGAAATTATTTATTTAAACAGTATGTAAGTTGATTAGTAAATTAAGAGAGCGACAACATTTGGGACATTCACACAATCTTTTGTCTTTTATGTCCAGAACAATAATTTTTATTTTAATACAATTTTTTGTGTTTTTTTTAAATTTCATATATAGGGGAACATCCCATTGCAGGATTGCGTAACAATATGAACGAGATAAATAAGTTTTGGACGATGTTGTGGGGTCCAAAACCAGGAAAACGCCTACACCGCCCCGTGTCCCCGATGCTGATTTTTAAGTTTCGGGCTGTCTGTATAAAATTGTTTCAACAAAAGTAATTCGATGTAATTTTTTGTGAAACTGGGACGATTGTTTTACAAAAATATGTAGCAAAAAAATAATCTGCGCACATTTTTACGGTTGATGTTATTTTTAAAACTCTGTCCCTGGGTTTTTCATCCTTACCGTCCCTCTTACTAAACTTATACAGAAAATTACTTCAGATGCAGCCACAGAATTTTTTTCAAGTTTTTTCTCATGCAGAAGTATGCTAGGGAAAGAATGTCTAAAATTCTTTGACAGGAAGTTTACTGCAGAATTTAAATCAGCATTTAAAGATCAATTGCAAGATCGTGGCTTTATTGGTAATCTTACCGTCCCAAAGGTTTATTCCTGCACTTTCCGAGGTAAATTAAAAAAAAATAACTTAATTTAATACAATGTTAACAACTGTTACTAAAAATGAATGAACATTGTAGCTATCACTTAATCTTAACAGGATTTTCCTAAAAATAGGTAGTAATTTTCCTTACCGTACCATCCTTACCGTCCCTTTTTCGTATACCGTCCCCTTTTTTTTATCTTACCGTCCCTTCTTTAACACCCCTTTAAGACAATATTATACAAAAATTCTGTATTAGAAGTACTACATTTTTATTATTTCTTATTTGAATGTCATGTGGGTACTATGCAAATTCATTATAAATAAAAATTAAGAAGAAAATAAAAAGTTCTAGTGGTAAAATGGTAAGAAAAATTAAACTCGCAAGTTTAACTTAAACCTCAATTAAATAAAAAAAAATTTCACTGCTGACCATTTTTTCTTTATTTTGAAAAATTAAGGCATTCGTCTATCAAATTAAAATGTTATTTTAGCAAGTTTCATTTCACTAGATTTTTATTCCCGAAAGTCAAAAGATTGTGAGAATGCCCCATTTGCGAATTTGTATGTAAAAAATATGGCATTGAGGTAGTTTTTCTAGAGAACTACTCACACGATTTCAATACATATTTTAATAGTTTTATCAACAGCTATGCTATAAATTGATTGTTCGAGAAAAAATAAAAATAGAAAATAGAAAAGTTCCATAATTTTAAAAATCTAGATTTTTTTTCTCTTTTTTTAAAATTTAACATTGTAGTTGCGTTTATTTTTTATTGAACGATCAATTCACAGTTTTTCTGAGACTGAAAGCATTAAAAATGTATTGAAATCGTTTTAGTAGTTCTCTAGAGAGAGCTACATCAATGGCAGGTTCTTACGTGTGATTTTGTAACTGTTGTTGAACCCTTAGAACAACTTTATTTCAGATTACACTCTTTTTTCTTTAAATTTACAGGTAATTGGTTTTTTGAGTTCCTACTATTATTTCACACTCTCCCTATATTTATTTATATATCTTGTTCAAATTTTCAATCGTTAATAAAATATTTATTATTCATCCTATCATGTTGAAATAAATTTTTTTAAACTTGTACTACATGACAATTGATGTTAATACAGATTTTTCAAATATTAATTCATTAATTAAATTTTAATTAATTAATTTTAGTTTTATATGGGAAACAAAATGGCGGCCATTGTTATTGAACAGCATTTAATGCATCTTCACATCTATAAGGGGATTACCATAGGGGAGTCTCTATTCTGTCGCCAAATACCCCCAAGTTTGTCGCCAGCTTGGCGATATATCGCCAAATATGGCGACCAAAGTGAGTCGCCAAATGTGACGCTAACTTGGCGATATCTCTAATATTTCGCCAAATTCCCATAGACTTCCATTGTAAACGTACTTGCTTATAGAAAATCAACAAATTGAGATATTTTAATGCAACAAAAACTAATATTACCTTAAGGGATTATATTAAATTTTTCTTCCATGACCTAAGTAGGAATTGACTTTAAAAACAAAATTTTTATATTACTTGTTCATAGGAAACTTAAACAAAGCCTCTAAAAACAATAAATTTAACTTTATGTAACCTTAAACTTTATTAACCCTCTAAGTGTTTGGGGCGTATTATTCCGTTCACTAAGCTCCAGGTTTCACTGCAATACAAGCAATATTTAAGATAGTATAAGCCAATAGATTTAATGAATTTTAAATACATTGAAGAATGATTAATACTCTCAAGGATTACATTCATATTTGTAATTGAGTTTTTTTTTTATAATGTTGAAAGAATCACATTTTCTTAATATTTAAAACAAAATGCAGAGAAAACAACTTTACAATTTTACCCTTTTGCAAGACGCTCGGAGGGTTAATCGGTAAATACTAGCATTTACCGAAATGATTCGGTAAAAGCCCGAAGTAAGCTCCGTTTAAAAGCATATTTCAGGCTTTTAAAGTAACATATACACGTGTTTTACACATTTACAAAATTTAAATCTGCAGTGCTCGCGCTGCGTCCCACAGACGCCAGGGGTGTTTCTTTTTAATTGCTTTATAAACGGATTGGCTGCCACAACGGTTTGTGCTGCCATCTACCTTTCTACCAACTAAACACAAATAAGTAGAAATCATCGAAACAGCGCTATTTTCATTTTAGTGCTGAGAGGAGGAGGTTATCAGCCGATGTTCACTGGTGGAGTCTAGGAGCTCGAGCTACTAAAAAACAGAGATGTCACGAATGTGGTCGACCATATTCGAACGTTGGTGTACGTATTCTTGGAACAATCGTTCCAAGAATAGGTACACCAAGTACAAATAGCGCAGTTGTAAAAAAATTCTATGTTTAAAGCACATTCACCAAATATGCGCTGATTGCGAATTTGCGCAAGTAAGTAAATGAGAAAATTTCCCTTGTATTTTTCATTTGTATTTGCGTAAGTTGAATAAAAGTAAGTCTCACTGTAAACTTGAGTTTTTTTATTTGTGTTTATAATGGGTCGTTTGGAAAGTCGTGTCCGTTTGGGAAAATCAATTCGTACCGGAAAATTAAGTCATTTAATTATTAGATGTTGATTCCGATATCCAATGTCTAATAATTATTGGACTGAATTTTTCGGTACGAATTGATTTTCCCAAATGGACACGACTTTCCGACCGACCCAGTAATATAAAACCACATATATATACAGGGTGGTCCTAAAATATATGTCAAAAATGCAAAGGTACTTAAATTAAAGGTACCCTAAAGAGGGGACCTAAATTAGCATATTTCGTATAGGATTGTGTATGCGGTAATGCCGCCTTAAGCCGGTAGGGAGCGCTGATGACTGCGGCGTATAAAAGCGTTTCGCTAGCTGGATTCATCATTTCCCGCACGGATCTCAAACAGCATGCATCGTTTCACCGATGTGGAGCTTGTCGACATGCATTTCATGTATGGGGCTGCACAAGGAAACGGATTAGCTGCTCAGAGGATGTACAAGGAGCGATTCCCGGATAGGAATCAGCCGGATCGTCGAACATTCAAGCGTCTTCATCGGGAGTTACACACAAGTGGATCGTTTTATGCTTCCAGGCGTGGAGCTGGCATTGGAAGATATCGCAGCACTCCTGCAGTGGAAACCAGGATACTAAACACAGTAGAGGATAATCCTTCGACAAGCTCGAGAGCTGTAGGACGTGCGTAGGGTGTGAGCCATCAAAGTGTTTTCAGGACTTTACATGAAGACGGAATGCATCCGTAACATTTACAAAGAATGCAAACAATGACCCCTGACGATTTTCTTCCACGCCTCAACTTTGCTCGTTGGTACCTACAGCAGACGGCAGCTAATCCAACCTTTCCAGCAGATGTTTTATTTACTGATGAGGCTACCTTTACGCGATCGGGTATGTTTAACATCGATAATTCTCACTGTGGGCTCATGGCAACCGACATGGTACAATAACACACGCGTACCAAGAAAGGTTTTCCATTAATGTTTGGGCAGGCATTGTATACAATAACTTAGTAGGACCGTATTAGTAGGACTACCTAGTCGTTTAACTGGCCATACATACATCTTCCTACAGGAGGTTTTACCTGAACTTCTAGTAGATATTCCTCCAGCTGTTCGCAGACGAATGTGGTTCCAGCATGATGGAGCCCCAGCTCACTTCAGTCGAGACGACAGGAATCACCTGAACACTGTCTACGGCCAGCATTGGATAGGACGGGGTGGTCCAGTTTCCTAGCCACCGGGATCTCCTGATTTAACCTGCTTGGATTTTTTCTTTTGGGGTCATATTAAAAGCTTGGTGTACGAGAGTCCCGTCACATCCAAAGAAGATCTTATTGCCCGCTTATCTGTTGCTGCTTTACATGTGCTCGACATGCCTGACGTCTTTTCTAATGTACGCCGATCTATGCGCCATCGCTGTGAATCTTGTATCGCTGTTGGTGGCCGCTCTTTCGAGCACCTCTTGTAAACTGTTAATAAATTTTTGTTTTCTTTTGTCTTTATTTGTCTTTTCAGTTTCCTTTGATTCATAATGCTTTACAAGCTAGTGCTTTAATGTGTCATTACCGCACACACATTCCTATCCGAAATATGCTTATTTAGGTCCTACCTTTATATTTTTGGCATATATTTTAGGACCAACCTGTATGTTTTACTTCAATAATCCCTTTGCATTTATAAATTTGAATTGAATGACCTAAATATATATTAGTACAGCAAAAATATACATGGCGTCTGTCAGACGCCTCGCGACCATAAACGTAACAATATGCCACGCGAGCACTACAGGGTTAAATCAATTTACTAAGAGATGCAATGCTCCATTTCCTATTCAATTTTTATGACAAAGACCTCACATCTTTCAAAACATAGCGTTCAAAAACCGTTGCGTTCTAAACAGAGTAGCAGAAAGTAGCACAAAAGTTCACAGCGCCATCTAACTGAGCAATTTCTTTTTCTTCAGGGAACAGATATTAAAGTTATCCTTGGAGGAAAATATGTGAGGCCAGGAAATTATTTAATGCGCTTTCTTTTTATACAAGTAAATGTCAACAATAGATGGCGTCACATTTCTCATTCTGCAAAAATGCTCAAAATAACTACAGTTTCGAAACGTAAATTTTTTTTTATCGCATTTCAATAGCTGAACAGAAGGAAGTGAAGAAATTGTGCGAATTTTGATCATTTTTATGCATTGTTTTGAGGACTTTTACAATTTGAAACAGAGCAGCACAGTGTTATCTGTTAGAGTCATAGCTGGTAATAAAACTAGAAAGAACACACACGGTAAAATTATCTTTAATATATATCATTGTTTGCTCGTTATTACCACTTCTTTTTAAATGTTAATTTTTGCGGCGCGCTGTAAACGGTATAAGGTAATAAGATAATACCATAAATCAAATGCTATTTTTCAGCTATATAATGCTCCACAATTACATTTTATTATTTTTACTTGTATATCTTATAAACTTGCGGTAGTTATAATAAAAAAACCCACACATTATAATGTTTTTAAATAGTGCTTAATTTATTAATTGTATACTAATTATATACAATTAATATACAATTAAACTATAATTAATAATTATAGTATAATTTTACTATATTTATCAAATAGTACATCAATATAGGTATAATATATATTTATAACATATATCTTATTGATTATAATAATATTGGTAATGATATAATTATAATCATTAAAAAAAATCTAGATTTTTGTGAATTTTAAGGAAAGAATGTTTAATTTTTTTATATTTATAGTTATTAACTTACAATTCTGTTTGTCTCTATGTGACAGTCATATCTTGTTACTTAATCACCAAATTCAAAGTATAAAATGCGGGGCATTTCTGCCCAATAGAAACTGATATACAGCTATAATCTTATTCATCGTAAAACATAATATAGATAGTCCACTATTGATAGTATCTCTATTGATTGAACAATATCAAACTTGAAATAACATAACTTTTTAATAAATATTTTATCCATTATATATGGATAGCTTCCATAAAATAGATGTAAAGATGTAAATCACAGGAAATGGTAATAAAAACAGCACAAGAGCGTCCCCTGTTGACCGAACAAATCCAAATTTTGATCAACATAATTTTTCATAAGCATCTTGTGCCTTAAATTTGCTGAAATTCAAAACTATAGATGCCGAGACGTACTTTTTAAGAAAAATTATTGAAAGTACAGCAATATACGGCTACTCTTAATAAGTGTAAATTTATGTCACGGTCTGTTTGAATACGAAACTGAATCAAATTCCATTCGGTAAACGGCGCGATATAGTTATCATGGAAATCGTGACTAATGGGTCGGAGAAGCGCCAATCGGGTTTGGCTATATACAACAAAATCTTGTAGTAGGAGAGCTGTTGAACATTTTTGAGTAGGTATTTGAGGCACCCTGAAAATTTGTGCAAAACTTCTTTTGTAATGCCTGAATACAAAATCGAATGTCTGGCTGAAGGATCGTGGCCCAAAAACTGTGCCAGACACGTGTCAAGTGCCATTTGGCACTTGACACATGTCTGGCACAGTTTTTGTGCCGACTAAAGTGTCTGTCATTTTCAAAATATTTTTTTCTAAGCATAAATATTATTCTGCCTCAATCTCAGCGTGCCTCAAATACCTTTTTTTGGGTAGTCAAAAAAGGGCACTTGACATGTGTCTGGCACAGTTTTTGGGCCGACTAAAGTATCTGTCGTTTTCAAAATATTTTTTTCTAAGTATAAATATTATTCTGTCTCAATCTCAGCGTTCCTCAAATACCTTTTTTTTTGGGGTAGTCAAAAAATGGCACTTGACACGTGTCTGGCACAGTTTTTGGGCCACGATCCTTCAGCCAGACATTCGATTTTGTATTCAGCCATTACAAAAGAAGTGTTGTACAAAGTTTCAGGGTGCCTCAAATACCTTCCCTAAAATGTTTAACAGCTCTTGGACTATTACCAGTACCTATATGTGCCAAAATCGGACTGAATATGACGTTTGATGATATTCTACCCCATGCATGACGATATACAGCTATCACGAAAATCATGCAAAATACTGTAATTTAGCGCTTTTGTTCATTGTTATACATCCAAACCTAATCAGCACCAGTTTCTGATCAGTTTAACAGAATATTAACTCATTAGTGCCTGAATTTTTTTTTCAACTCAATATTGTGCTTAATTATAGTAAATGGTGTAAAATGAACGTACAAAATAATAAAAAAATTCTCTTTGAAAAAATATTTATTTAACATATAAAAATCTAAACGTCCCAATTTTGGGACACTAGGCACGAAAGGGTAGGGGTTTTCTCCGTTACTGTCTAAGCATTATATCTATGTTTTATGCCATTTAATATGTTTCAAAAAGGTAATATATTATTCGGGTTATTATTTGACTATAAATTTTTCTTTATTATTACTATAAGGGGAGGGGAGGAGGGTTGGGGTCGGCTCAAGAACAAGACGCCCTTCCTCCTCAACATTAGCCATTGGCATAGTAAAAATTTATATAGTAAAAATTTATAATAATCAATAATAGTAATAGAGTATATATACCGTATATACTCGCATATACGCCGATCCATTAACTTTTGAATGCAAAAATTCGCGTATGTCGACCCCCTAACTTTTTACTTCGATTTCGCACAAAATCAAACCAAAGATTTCACTTACTAATGCGAAAAATTAGTAAGTAAACAAAAACAAATCATTGAAAAATCTTTAATACTAAATTATTATTATTTGTATATTTTATATATTATTTTATTATCATGGAAGACGGTAGTATTCCGAATGACGCAGCCTTAAGCCTAAAATCGTATCGTATCGTATCGTTAAAATCGTATCGTATCGTATCATAGAATTCGTAGATGGCGGAACTCATATATACATCAAAGAAAACACGAAAAGCCGCCTTTTAATAACTCAGCAGATGTATGTCTTATTGTTCTGAATTTTCTAGAACAGTCTTATATCTGCTGTCTAATCGTATACTGAAATTTTTACATTTCTACGTGCAGTATATTTTGAGATCTAAATAGCCATTTTTAAAGTGAAAACGTTGGTATGATATCGAGGAAGTTCCTAATTTGAAAATCTCGAAAACGGTTCTAACGATTATTTTTAAATTGATACATAATATAAATGTGATTAAGGCGAGGTGAATAACACTTTTCTTTTTTCTGGGAAAACTCTCGTTCGTTAAATAATTCAATTTTTTTTTCTCGAAAATGACACGGGCGATTTTTTAAAAATCAAATAAATATGTTTCAGATGAACCAAATAACAATTTACTTGTTTCCAGCAAGACTCTTGTTCGTTTTATAATGCGCATGAAAAATCGGACTATATTTCTTCGCCATTCTATGGAAATTTCACCGAAAATGCATAATACTGTATTCATACACATGCTTTCTTTTTAACCACTTTTGGGGAGAAAAATTTTGTCTTCCCATTGGCTGAAAGGTTAAGGGCCATCGTCTACTGATATTAAGATAGGCAGTTCGATACACCCTGATACGTGTTTTCACATGTGAATGTGTTTTTTTTTTTTAAGTCTGCTAGTTGACCATTATTCTCAGTTCCTTTGTAATTTTTTAATTGCTATTAAGTTAAATAAAATTACAATTATAATGACGCCAATTTGATGATGATTATTTCTTGGCAATTTTTCAACAATAAAAATATTATTATAAATTTTATAAATATATTTAATTTCAATCACTTTACAAAAAATATACATTAATAATTATTATTTGAATATAAATCACACGATCAGAAACGTAAAAAAATAATTCATTTCAGCTCTTCTTTTTATAATATCATTTTTTATTATTATGACGGTCAATCAATATATAATCACTGACATCCATAATATTATTATTATTATAATTATTATTTTCCTTGCATAAAAACTATTGTGATGTAATAATTCTTTTATAATAAATAATTTAGTTGAAATGATTTATTTATAAATATCAATGAAGTTTGATAACCCCGAGACAATTGTTTTTATTTAATTTTGCAATATTTACAGTTTACATAATAAGCATATCAGAATTCTGGTGTCGCCATCTTTTGACGCAATTGCGTACTACATTTTGTCTCTTATTCGGAAAAAAAAATAATGCTCTTCGCCGCTTTGAAAGAATCTCTTGTGACTAGAGGTCTATTTCGCAAATATTAAGAAAATTACTGCATACAAAAATATTAAAATGGGTAGTATTATAGAGAAATGTTTGATAAAAACGTTGAAGTAGACAGTTTTTAAATCGAAGAATTATTTTAAGAGATATTTAATGTTAAATCTGGATAAAATTGTCTCAATAAAAAAGTCTCATAGGAAAAAAAATATACATGGGAATTTAATCATTTTCATTCAATTTAATCACTCAATAGAAACTAGAAGTTTGCAGAGTGCATTTATTATTTTTAACTTGCCTAATTTTTTGACGGTTTATTTCAATTTTAAATTAAAATTTTCAGAATTTCCAGAGATACTTTTTACATATTTTAGAAAAGGTTATTTTAAATTGCTGCCAATTGTTAAAACAGCGCAAAGAATAATATATCCTTTAAATTAAAAATTTATTCACACGTGACTATTATAAACAGAAAAAAATCCTTTTAAATTAGAATTAAATGATAACGTGTTAAAAGCAGGAAAATATTAAACATTACGTCATAAAAATTGTTTTTACACATGCTTACTTAAAATGAAAGAAAATTATAAAATAATCAATTATTTTCAAATTAGAATTAAATGATTACGCATTAAAAGCAGGAAAACATTGAAAATTACGTCATAAAAATTATATTTACACGTGAATATTAAAAGAAAAAGAAAATTTTTAAATAATAAATTCATTGATATGTGTTAAAAGTCGTAAATGGAGGAAATTACGTCATATTGGCCAAAGTGGCCAAAACAGTTTGCAAAACATATTGCAAAACATATTGCAAAACAGTTTAAATTAAAAAATATATTTATATGAGAGATTTATTTCAAATTTCGAGATGATATTTTTAACTATAGTTGCCAATTTTAAGGTAGCGCAAATAATAATATTATCTTTCTAATAATAAAAATATTTTCAGTTGAATGTTACAAAGAGAAAGGAAAGTTTGGTGAAAATTATGTCAGATTTAAAACGTTACATTTAAAATCTCTTATTTAAAATCATTTTCTTATAGCGTTGTTAAAAAAATACCATAAAGCAAATACTCTGTTGACTTAGTTCCTTTTATATTTGGTAATTTTCAAATGTTTAACTAATCTTATTTAATCAAGCACGGAAAAAGCAACTAACATCAGCTGATTCGGTCTTGAAATCCCTCAGTAAAAGGGAAACCCGTTTACAGTAAGATCGCCATTGATTTTTTAATTATACAGAGCAGCCTCGATTATCCGAGCTAATTGGGACTGTTAGTAAATCGGAATCGGAAATCTCGGTTAATAGAAACTGTGTGTAAAAACTCGCCGTGCTTGCGAATTTAACATCTCTTTTAAAAAAATATATAGAACGTTTTTTAAATAATAAAAATAAATATATGTAAAGTTCTGTTTCACAGCTTAACAAATTTAAAAAGAAAATCAACTACCAGTAGTAAATTTTAAAATGCAAATTGAAAAATTTACGAAAGTTCACACAGCCACTGGAAACAAAGCATTGTTCGCTATTGACTTCTCAGTGTCCAATGTTTCTTTGGAGTTGAGTGCTTTTGGGGGCAGAAGGGCCTGTATAGCACGGACAGTTAGCTAAAGAGTGTGGTTATTTTTAAGGCTCATTCAAAAGGGGAAAAAAAATCAGACTTTGTTATCGGCTCGGTTAACAGAAACCTCGAATAATCGAAGCTCGGTTAATCCAGGTTCTACTATAATTCAATCTTCCGTAATCTTTTTAAAGCAGATCAAATTAATGGACTTTAGCACAAAGTCACATAGCTGATAACTGCCATGCTTGTTGGCCACCTTTTTTTCAAAAATTTGCTTCACCTTATTCAATTAATGAGATATCTCCGATAAAATAAGTCACATTTTCCCGTTCTAAAATACTGGTATCCAAAAATCATAGCATGTAACTGACACTACAAGTACTCATGGAACTAGACTATTTTAAGTCTGATTTTTATTATAGACTATATAAAATTATTAAAAATATATATTATGATAGGAACCAGCGGGCTTCGTCCGCTATTTACGTTACGGATATAAAAATCATGTTTTTTATTTAGGGAAAAAGAAATAAAAACCTATTTGACGATAGGTTTATAAAGACACATTTTGTATTTGTTATATTTCCGGGGATGAGAAAAGGCGGGGAACTATTTTGATTAAATATCGCAATTAGTCTACATGGCAGATATAATTATGATAGACACTAGCGGGCTTCGCCCCTCTATGGCGCCTTATGGGTCCAGCTTCCATAACTCAGAAACTACCTTTCGGACATCAATGCAACAGATTCCAAACGTTATAATTAACTTAATAATCACCCTATATAGCATTAAAGTAAATTTATGAGTACTGCATACTATTTTTTATCGTAATTTCTGAAGAGAAAAAAATTATTTCGGTTCCATTCTTAGGTACTGGTCTGAAAATTTTTGAAAAAGGGGGGAAGGAGGGGACATGAGACTGCTGTTTGTCAAACAACACAACGGGGTCTGGCTTATTCAACTTGGTTTTTGATGACTTCAATTGGAAGGTGGTTTGTTTAAAAGAGTGCGTTCCCTGCCCCATGAAAATTGGAACTATTGGTGCACCATCTATGTAAGGATTTAATAATTATAAATTAACATTTTGGATTTATTAATTTAAGGATAAAGTGATTTTAAAGGAATAACAAATGAAACCCTCTGTGCGATCTGCGATTATACTTACCCAGTTGTTTTTATATACAAACTGCTATAAGGAAAATTGTAATAAAATAGTAAAAATTAAATCTGTATTAAATTCCATAAGTATCTTTTTTTTAATCATTTTATCACTAACCTCAAAAAAGTAATGATATCAATGCAAAAACCCTTGACGGGCTAAAAGTTTCTGACGCAGCACTTTATCTTATGCTTTAAGAATTTTAAATATGGAACTTAAAAATACTGATATCAAATTTTGAGTGACGTTATGCTATTTCTTAAAAAATGTATTTGTATTTATTTCATCATTTTATTTTTGTTTTATTTATAATCGCATGTGCAAAAGTTATGTTCAACATGAAAAGCTGCATAAAATTTTATTCGCTGTTGCTTTATCATTTACATCTCTCATAAATTCAAAATATGAGTTTTAAAAGATATGATATAAAATTTAAGTGACGCCTTGATGTGACTTTAAAAGGTTTGTTTTAAAATTCAATTTAAATTATTTTTGACTTGGTTAAAATATTTTTTTACATCTACACAATACTTTTAATTTTCCAATTCACTGTTAAATATATCACTTTCATTGAATCTTTACTATGCATTGAAATGTATTTATTTCAATAAATTGATTTATCTTTTGTGTCACGCTATTCAAAATTGTGAGTAAGATTTATGTAAATGGTTTCTTTGCGTCATTGTGTCCAAACTACATGAAATATATGAAAAAGGATAGTTTGACGCAAATAAACCATTTACATAAATCTTACTCACAATTTTGAATAGCGTGACACAAAAGATAAATCAATTTATTGAAATAAATACATTTTAATGCATAGTATAGATTCAATGAAAGGGATATATTTAACAGTGAATTGGAAAATTAAAAGTATTGTGTAGATGTAAAAAAATATTTTAACCAAGTCAAAAATAATTTAAATTGAATTTTAAAACAAACCTTTTAAAGTCGCATCAAGGCGTCACTTAAATTTTATATCATATCTTTTAAAACTCATATTTTGAATTTATGAGAGATGTAAATGATAAAGCAACAGCGAATAAAATTTTATGCAGCTTTTCATGTTGAACATAACTTTTGCACATGCGATTATAAATAAAACAAAAATAAAATGATGAAATAAATACAAATATATTTTTTAAGAAATAGCATAACGTCACTCAAAATTTGATATCAGTATTTTTAAGTTCCATATTTAAAACTCTTAGAGCATAAGATAAAGTGCTGCGTCAGAAACTTTTAACCCGTCAAGGGTTTTTGCATTGATTTATATACATAAAAAATCAGACTTTCGCCGTATTCGAAGGTTGTTGTTTTTTTCTGGGTTTTTTTGGCTTATGTAATTAACTCGCGTATAAGATTACCCTTCAATTTACTTGCAGAAAATTGTCAAAAATTCTTCGTTTTACACACGAGTATATATGGAACAGTAGAACTTCGATTATCCGACCCTCGTGAAACCGGAACTCTCTGTAAACCGATGACGACATCCTGATTTTTTTCCAACGGTTTTTTTTCTTTTTTTTACATTCCTTGTGTATGCAAGTGTTCCCTTCCAAACTACGAGTAGAGATAAGCATTTTGGTTCCCCTTTCTTCGAATTCCATTGAAGCTGGAGCTGGAGCTCCCGCAAGATCCGATCCCGTGAAGATTACCCCCCCCCCCCCTCTCCCGTGTACACGTCCCTGTTCTACACAAATAAAATTATTTTCACGTATAATTTAAATTTAGATGTTCATTAAGCAGTTTAAATAGTCCTAATTGCAGTTTGATGACGATGTTGCATATTAAACTAGATGATTATTGATAAATTCTCGATTATCTGGAAATTTGATTATCCGCTGTCGGTTCGAACCCAATTGCGTCAGATAATCGAGGTTCTGCTGTATATATTTTAGTAACCTCAGGATGTCAAATACTAAACTAAGTACAAAACATAACGGTATGATATAAATTTTTACTAAGCCAATAGCTAAGGGTAGGAACAGGTGGTTGTCTTGTTCTTGAACAGAGCCCAGCCCCTGTTCCCCCTATAGTAATAACAAAGAATAGCCAAATAATAATCCGAATAATAATTTTATAACCAAATAATAATCCGAATGGTATGTAACCATTTTGAAACAAAATAAATGGCATAAAACATACATTTAATGCATAGACAGTAACGGAGAAAACCCCTACGCATTCGTGCCTAGCGTCCCAAAATTGGGACGATATATAAAGGTTAAAATTCGAGCAAAAAATAGAAATCTGAAAAAATGCTAAAATACGTATTCTAAAATAATGTTTCATCTTATAAGTATTACCACTTATAAAATGATTGATAAGAAAATAAAAGAAATATCTTACATTTTCTTACGCGCCATTTTATTTCAAGAAAATCCATCTTTGCGCTACAACAAACATTTATTTCAGCTTTTTATTCTTAAAAATGCATTGCTATTTATGGATAAATATTGAAAACAAATACTAAGGACATATTTTACTGAGTTTTGAAAGGATATCATAATTCAATTTGTAGTGGGAATTTTTTTAAGAAAGCGTTCCAAAATTAGGACGCCAGGCATAAATGGGTTAAGTTTGATGACATTTCATGCAAGAGTTTATGAGATAGAGGGTCCACATAATTTTTACAAATACAGACAGGCAGACAGACAGACATTTCCCAAAAATAGTTAAATCGTATTCATGGCATCCCAAAACATGTAAAAGCACCAAAAAATTAAAAAGAAAATTTCTCTTTTCTAATGCGTTCTTCTTATGTGTATAGAAGAAAGTTAAAATAATAAAGAAGTGGGTGTGATCTCAAATCGCACACAGGGTATCGTTAATATGTCTTTTAAAACACTTAATCCTTAAATTAAAAAATCAAAATTGTTAAATTATAATTATTAAATTCTTGCATAAATGGCAGCACCATTACATTTAATTTAAAAATAATTAAAATATATATAATTTAGTCGAATTAAAAATATTCAAGTAAAATTATTTAAATAAATATAAAAAATCCGAATATTTTTTAATTCATCAATTTTAAAAATTTAGCGGAGGTATACATAAAAAATAAAATTTTAAAAAGCAAAAAATTGTTTAAAACATATTTAAAGTACTGAAATAATTCAGAAAGAACCATATTAATTCTTTCCCTTTTCAAAAACTCAGTAGATGGCGCCAAAAAATGTTATATTAAAAATAAATTTTAAAGTTCAAAATCAAAAAAGAAAAAATATCTTAATATTTGGAAATTTTTCCAGAGAGAAACATTCGCCTTGAATACAATATTTCAAATGAAAATCAAATAATTTGAAATTTGATATTATAAAATAATTTGAAATTTGATTTTCATTTGAAAGAAAAAATATCTTTCAATTTCTCAATAATCTTGTAGATAACTTGAAAAAGAATGTCCATAGAAATCCATCATTTCAAAAAATTGCCTGTAGATGGCAGCACCAAACAAAAAACTTTATGGGAATCCAATATTTATTCCGCTGAACTTAATTAATTTAAAAGTTTTATTCTTTTTTAGGGTTTTTCCTTCTTTTTTTGGGGGGGGGGGTGGGGGGGGCGGCACACAATACTTCGCAAATTTATTTTTAAAAAGAAATGCACATTAGTGCAAACTTATGAAAAGTTTCGGATTTTACGATCCAGACATTGTATAAAATCAGTTCTAAACAAATGTACAATATGCAAGAAACTTAACGTACGCCCTGGTCAACAAATTATAGCACCTATTCCAGATGATCGTATTAAGGAAGCTTCACCATTTTCCGTTACAGGGCTTGATTATACAGGGCCGCTATATGTGAAGGGAAATGAAAATAAATTTTATATTTATTATTTACATGTGCTATCACATGAGCATTTCATTTAGAATTAGTGAAAGACATGTCAACAGCAGAATTCTTGTTAGCATTCGCAGGTTTATCTCGCGAAGAAGTCTGTGTGCTCTAATTTATTCAGACAATGCTAAAACATTCAAATGATCTCATCTGGAGCTTAAAAAAGTGGAAAGTAATTCACCATCCTGATGTAAAAAAAAAAAAAAAAAAAAAAAAAAAAAAAAAAAAAAAAATACGCCAAACACGGAATTTTCTGGATGTGTATTGTAGAACGTGCAGCCTGGCGGAGTGGTTTCAATGAACGAATGGTTCGCTTTGTGAAGTCTATATTACGTAAGGTTATCGGAGGATCTTCCTTAACACTGAGTGAATTAGAAACGCTTCTAATTGAAATAGCTATCATAAACTCTCGTACATTGACATACACATATTCTGAGATAGAAGAACTCTTACACCTGCTCATTTTTTAATCGGAAAATATACCTTTTGTTTACCAACTATAAAAGTGAACGATTTAATGTTACCAGCTAAAAGAATCTTTAGTGAAACGCTTCCGTTTACGCGAAACTCTTCTAAATCATTTTTGGAAGCGTTGCAAAATTGAGTATCTTATCAACTTACAATCTGCTCACTACACGCACAGAATAAAACTTCTGACTTGAAAATAGATGATATGATACTTGTGCATGATGAAAATTTACCAAGAACTTTGTGGAAGTTGGGCAAAATTACCAAAATATTTATGGGCAGAGATGGAAAAATAAGATCTTGTGAAGTGAAAACAAATAATTCAGTAATTAAAAGACCTACAACTTGTTGTATAACCTAAAACTGAAAAAATAAAATGACTCTGAACAAAAAACTTTTATTTCTTTTGATTTTTAAAGTATTTTCTTTGCTTGATAATATTTTTAATTTCTAATTTAATTTTTGTGTTGAATTATTTTATAATATTTATTGCATATATATAAATTTTACTTTCTATTTTTAGTAGCAGAATCCTGTAATGAAACTTTAAATTGTTATAATTTAGTTTTATTGTTTTATTAAATTCCAGTATGCAAGTATATGATTTGTATTATATTTATGCATAGTGTTATTAATGTTCTTTTCTGGCCTCTTTCGACTAAACTGGAGGTGCCAAGGGTCATGTGTTCTACTGGATAAATGATATTAAATATATCTTCTTTAGTTCTTTCAATGAAGTAAATTTGATCGCAGCAAGCAAGTTGCAGTTTTTTTTTTTTTTTTTTTTTTTTTTGTTTTTTTTTTTTTTTTGTCTTCCAAAATGGAATAAAATTAATGCTCATGATTTATAAAAATATTATCTTGGGTTCCCAGAGAGGAACAAATAATGTTTTTACAACATATTAACCGCAAATATTTATTCGCAAATAATGTAAATTTTGGGTATAGTCGTAGTGTGAATAAACTCACTACAACTCACTACACCACAAAACGTTCTTTTTCTGATCATTATTCTTAATTGACAAACACAAAAATAAAACATTTCGATTTCATTTTGCATCAGAACATAATGCGGGAAGATATACTGCTTTAATTCATGAAATATGCTTGAATCGTGAATAATTTGCTATTCCTCAACAACTATTTTCGTGAACTATAACTTGAATCATTGGATTATTCTTGGATTATATGAACATTCTTAATTAAGAAAAAAACAGACTCTTAATTTGCAGAGTTGTTGGTGACCATGGTCTTGCGAAAATTTCTTCCGAACGTTTGGGGAAAAGCTCAATCTTTTTTTAAATTTATGTCTTTATCCACCGATTGTAAATCACGCAGTCAGCCTTTAAAACTCTCTGTGAAACTGCTTTTGCACTTCAGCTGAGTTCTAGCTTCTCGTTACATTTTAGAAAAGATTTTCTTTGTTCACAGCTTAGTTTGGTTTCAGCCATTATTTTAAGTTAGTTAAATGTGAAAAAAAAAGAAGAACATGCCAATTCTTAGAAAATAAACTGTGTATAAACTTTTTGTGAGACGCTCTGTACAAGAATATATAGTACTTGTTAGTTATCCCGTCAACCAATTTCACCAAATTATATAAATCGCCAAACCACCTGCCAAATTATATAAATTGACGTAATTTTTATTTTAAATAACGAAAGAACAAATAAATTAGTATAACATTAATAAAAATACAAATAAAACGTCGAAATAAAAATCACTTGATGACGTAAACACGCTTTATCAAGTGAATGTGACATTTACGATCCACCATTATTGGCTTTTAATCTTAGAATTAGGCGACAGTGATTTGGTCGACGGGATAACTAAAAAGTACCGAATATATAACGTCGATATAAGTCAAATCATCAGCAACAAAAAATAAATGAAAATCTATTTGTTCCTAAGATACAGATATCTCGGAAATTGTAGAAAATAGAGAATACCAGTGTAGCGATCTCATCTCACATGATCAGTATAAAACGAGTTGCTAGCTTCGAGTAACTGGCTTGGCTTTCTGCTCCACGCTAATGTTCTCGCCTCCTGATAATGAGATTCCTGGTTCATATCCCATCGGCGCCAATTCACACACTCTCGAAAGCAGTAACTGGGGGTACACACAAACAACAACCTTCAACAAAAATTATTTCTTCTCACACATGGAAAGCTTATGTGCTGTAAGCGTTTCACACCAGCAACAAATATTGTGCGGTATACGCCCAAACCTAATAAGGGTCTATTTATGTCAAGGTCTAACAAAATATGAAGTTTGTTGAAATTCCGTGCATTAGTTCTTGCGATATAGCTACATTAGAAATTCTGAAAAATGCAGCATAGCAGCACCACCTGTTGGGGGATTAAAACCAAAACCTAATCATCGTCTGTTTATCTCAAGTTCTGATTGAATCTGAAGTCTGTTTAAATTCCGTGCATTAGTTCTTGAGATAGAACGCCGACAAAATTTGTGCCACATACATACAGACACAGTGGCACACTTACAGAATCAGCGGCAGACATTTTTTTAAACAGTCAACTCGTGTTCAGGACCTTCTAACAAAAAATACGAAAAAAGCCTGAAGTCCAGTGTTTTACACGAATCCTTTCGCCTTGTAAAGATAGAAAAATTTTAAAAAGTGAATATTTATCAGTTAAGGTTTTTAATTATATTGATAAAAACATTAAAAAAGGTATTTTATATTAAATAAACAAATTAAACTTTCAGAAAAAAAAAACTAGAGTTAGATTATGCTTATGACGATAATCTCAGCGAAGTTAAAAAATATCAACTGAAAAAGGCTAAAAGAGATTTTTATTTTGATAACTAATTTATGTAACAAAAGCACTTTCTGAAAAATAGCTTTTTTCCATCTTTGTAAAAATAAAAACCTGCACAAAAATGTTGTAATGATCGATCTCTTAAATAAACCTTCGTACCAGACAATTGCTAAGCAACGCAAAACATTTTCACTTTTTTCAGACTATATAAATAAATATTATGTTTTCATAAATATGTTATTACTTTCTTCTATCTTCAATAGAAGAAAGTATTGTAATCGAAATTTTTTTCGACTTCCGGTTTTCGACGGATTTGCATGTTTTATGGGTCAGAGATTCCAAAAAACATGTTTATAGAAAATGTCTGTCTGTCTGTGTGTCCGTCTGTCCGTCTGTCCGTCCGTCCGTCTGTCCGTCTGTCCGTCTGTCCGTCTGTCTGTCGCCATTGTACCATCAAAAAGTGTATGAAGTTATGTATAAAATTAAACCAAAACTTTATTATAAGTTTTTGACTATGGCAAGCAGGTCCTCCCGGAATTTGGAAAAAATTCGCCGGTAGGGGGCGCTGATATAAATTTTTTTGTGCGATTTTGAATATTGTACCATCGAAAAGTGTATGAAGTTATGCATAGAATACAACCAAATTTTTATTTTAAGTTTTTGGCTATGGCAAGCAGGTCCTCCCTTAATTTGGAAAAAAATCGCCGGTAGGGGGTGCTGTAATAGCGATTTTTGTGCGATTTTGAATATTGTACCCTCCAAAAGTGTATGAAGTTATGCATAGAATTAAACCAAATTTTTATTTTAAGTTTTTTGATATGACAAGCAGGTCCTCCCTGAATTTGGAAAAAATTCGCCGGTAGGGGGCGCTGTAAATACGATTTTTGTGCGATTTTGAATATTGTACCATCGAAAAGTGTATGAAGTTATGCATAGAATTGAACCAAATTTGTATTTTAAGTGTTTGGCTATGGCAAGCAGGTCCTCCCTGAATTTGGAAAAAATTCACCGGTAAGGGGCGGTGTAATAGCGATTTTTGTGCGATTTTGAATATTGTACCGTCCGAAAGTGCATGAAGTTATGCATAGAATTAAACCAAATTTTTATTTTAAGTTTTTGGATATAGCAAGCAGGTCCTCCCTGAATTTGCAAAAAATTCGCCGTTAGGGGGCGCTGTAGTAGCGATTTTTGTGCGATTTTGAATATCGCACCATCGAATAGTGTATGAAGTTATGCATAGAATTGAACCAAAAAAATTCTTTTAAGTTCTTTGTTATGGTAAGGAGGTCCTCCCTTAATTTGTAAAAAAATCGCTCGTAGAGGGCGCTGTAATAGCGATTTTTGTGCCATTTTGAATATTGTACCGTCGAAAAGTGTATGAAGTTATGCATAGAATTGAACCAAATTTTATGTGTTTATTTTTGGTCATGTCACGAAGGTCCTCCCTGAATTTGGAAAAATTCTGCCGGTAGGGGGCACTATAATTGCGATGTCTGTACCATTTTCATTATTGTACCATCGAAAAGTGTATGAAGTTATCCATATAATTGAACCAAATTTTTTGTGAATGTTTCTGTCTATGACAAGCAAGTCCTCCCTGAACTTGAAAAAATTCCGAAAGAAGGGGGCGCTATAATTCCTATCTCTGTGCCATTTTCATTATTGTACCATCGAACAGCGTATAAAATTATGCATACAATTGAACCAAAATGTTTGTGCTTGTTTTTGGCTTTGGCCAACAGGTCCTCCTTGAATTTGGAAATATTGCGCGGTTAAAGGGGCTCCATGCTAGCGATTTTTGTATACTTTTATGATTTTTCGTAGTTCTATTGTGCATCGGCGGCTCATGCAGCGGCGGGAACTCGCTTCCTGCTAAGCCGGCTATTCGCAAACAGCTGATAACAACAGAATAAGGAAAAATTAATAATTTTAACAAATATCAGGATATAGATTAACTCGTTTTTAGTCCGTTTAATTGACTTGAGCAGAAATTTAAGATGAAAATCAAAGTTGGTATAGTATTGAACTAATAATATTGAAGTATTAACATGTATAACTAGGTTTTGAAATATTAAGATGTATAAGATAGAAGAAAGTTTTGGGATTGGCACATCCAACTAGTTTTTCTTTATGATCAATTCTCGACATGTTTCGCGGTTCTTTTTCTATTGTCTTTTAGAAAAATCTAAATGCGCCACGTTTCTTCAAAAAAAGAGGTTAGAACGAGATAATAAAAAAGGCAGAGCCTTTTGAACATTTGCATAATTTTATTAAAATTATATTTTATGAATATTAGTAGCTGACCCGCCTAGCGTTTCACGGGCCCGTGATAATAACTTTAAATAAACCGCAAATTTGTATGGTTTTATATCTTTAACTACATTTTGTCCAAATTTATATTTTTAAATGAAATAAATCGTAGAAAAATATTGAATTGAAAGTATATACTATTTGGTATTTTATTATCTGCCTAATTTGATTTTTGGAGTCTATGCGTACCGAAAGCGAGCAAAACCACGATGAAACACTCATGTTTTTGCCAATTTCGTCGAAATTTTCACACATTTTATTTAGTAAAAAGTATTTCTACTCGTCCGAACGTTTGAAAATTTTTGTTGGTGACATAAGGGGAGGAGGGACCTTAAAAAACCTTAAAATTCAATTCTTTATTTTTTGAAATTTTGACTTTAAATATTATTCAGGGGTACATTATATGCATTATGACAAGCATTTATCAAAAAAAAAAAAATTTAAATTATTTTTGAGAAAAAAATGGAGTTTTACGCGTCGTCTTAGAAATCTTCGAAATGCCCCATGCGCATTCCAAATCAATGAAAATCCCCAATATTTTTTATAAAAGTTTGGTTTATATATATAAATAAAACTGTGCATCGAATTTTATCTATTTGAATATAAAAGTAAAAAAAAAAAAAAAAAAAAAAAAAAAAAAATTAAAAATGTCAAAATTTTTTCGAAAAAATTTCAAAAATTTTGATTTTTTTTTTTTTTATACCTTCATATTCAAATATATAAAATTCAATGCACAGAATTATTTATATATATAATCCAAACTTTTATAAAAAATATTGGGGATTTTCTTGATATGGAATGCGCAGGGGGCATTTCGAAGATTTCTACGACGACGCGTAAAATGCCATTTTTTTCTCAAAAATAATTTTTGTTTTGTGATAAATGCATGCCACAATGCATATAATGTACCCTTGAGAAATATTTAAATTAAAATTTACAAAAAAAGAAAAAATTAAAAAATTTTGAAATTTTGAAATTTTTTCGAAATTTTTCAATTTTTTTTTTTAACCTTTATATTCAAATATATAAAATTCGATGCACAGTTTTAATTATATATATAAACCAAACGTTTATAAAAAATATTGGTGATTTTTATTGATATGGAATGCGCAGGGGGCATTTCAAAGATTTCTACGACGACACGTAAAATGCCATTTTTTTTCTCAAACATAAATTTAAAAAAAAATTTTTTTGTGATAAATGCATGCCGTAATGCATATAATGTACCCTTTAGTAATATTTAAAGTTAAATTTGCAAAAAAAAATGAAAAAAAAATGAAAAATTCTGAAATTGTGAAATTTTTTCAAAAAATTTAAAATTTTTCAAAAAAAATTTTTTTAACCTTTATAATCAAATATATAAAATTCGATGCACGGATTTTTTTATATATATAAACCAAACTTTTATAAAAAATATTGGGGATTTTCATTGATATGGAACTCGCATGGGCCATTTCGGAGATTTCTAAAACAACGCGTAAAATTCCACTTTTTTCTCAAAAATGACTTAATTTTTTTTTTTTTTTTTTTTTTTTTTTTTGTAATAAATGCATGCCATAATGCATATAATGTACCTTTGAGTAATATTTAAGGTGAAATTTACAAAAAATAAAAAAATTATTTTTAAGGTCCCTCGTCCCCTTAAATTAGGTCTATTGAGATGCTCTAAAAAGATTGTGTTAAAATTACTGACTTTTAGTTACTTTTAACGTAGAAATCGTCTGCGTGTGGCGCGAAAAGACTTGCGTTCGCCATATATTTGAAAGGGTTAAAATTCGTATTTTTTGAAATCCATTACTCCAACTATTAGAAGAAAGTTTCAGCTTAAAAAGCATATTTTTGGTTTGTCGAGACTATAAAATTGCGCCCTGGTGGGGCGTTGCCCTAAGAGGGAAGAACGGTTTTCGGTAAAACGACACTTTTTGAATTTTTTTTTCAAAGGGTTAACTCTAGTATTTTGTTGAGTTGATTACGGTATTTGAGACATAAGAGTACGATATTTTAGACTATGTCTTCTGTTTTTAACTCTACTAAGCCGATGTTCATGCCGATGTTCACTCTACTTTGCCGATGTAAGTTAATAAATAACTAGCTGGCTTCGCCCGCTAGCGGGACCCTTCTTTTTATGAACCTCTAATAATATGAAATCTCGAAGTGAACGAACCTCGAACCGGGTCCCCGCTGCCTACGGCACCGTATAGCAGGCGTGCTGCGCACGCACTGCAAACTCTTTTAAAAAACCTTTCGCTATAACGAAAGTCGAACCTGGTCCTCGCTGCCGACGATACCGTATAGCAGGCGTGCTATGCACGCACTGCAAACTCTTTTTAAAAAGCCTTTCGCGCGGGTCCCCGCTGGATACGGTACCGTATAGCAGGCGTGCTGCGCACGCACTACAAAATCTTGTGAAATGGCAATCTCGCCCGAAAGAACCTCGAACCGGGTACCCGCTGCCTACGGCACCGTATAGCAGACGTGCTGCGCACGCCTGCAAAATCATGTACAAAAGGCAATCTCGCTCGAACGAACCTAGACCCGGTCCCCGCTGCCTACGGCACCGTATAGCAGGCGTGCTACGCACGCACTGCAAACTCTTTTTAAAAAGCGTATCGCGCTCGAACAAAAGTCGAACCGGGTTCCCGATGACTTCGGCATCGTATTGCAGGCGTGCTGTGCACGCACTGAAAAAAATTTTAAAAAAGTCTTTCGCTATAACGAAAGTCGAATGGCTAATTTTAAGAAATTCGCGTTATGTTAGTTCCGTATTCCACCACCTGGGAGCGCACTGTATTCTTAACAAAACCATATCTGAATGAAACGCGTTCACTCAACCTTTCATTATATACATGGGTCGGGATGGTGGCGGTCTTAACCAAGATTTCTGTTAGTTCCACTTTCCACCACCAGGGAGCGCACTCTATTCATAACAAAAGTGTGTCGGAAGGAAAGTCCGTTAAACAACCGATCAGTAGATATGTTACTCGAGGTGGTGGCGGTCTTAAGCAAGAATTTAAGATATTTGCACAAATTACTATTCGGAAATAGTGGTAACTAAACTTTGGACATTTTTATATTTAATAAGTAGCATATATATCAATGTGTCAGCAGATTGCCTTGTTATAATTCCAAAATTTAACAAAATCGTGTTATGTTAGTTCCAAGTTCTACCACCAGGGAACGCACTCTATTCATAACAAAACTGTCTTGGAAGGAAAGTCCGTTAAACAACCTATCAGTAGATATGTTAAACAGATCGCCTTCTTAGATTGCCTAATTTTAACAAAGTAGCGTTAAGTTAGTTCCGTATTCCACCACCAGGGAGCGCACTGTATACTTTAAAAAAAATCTGAACGAAACGCGTTCACGCAACCTTTCCGTAGATACATGGGTCGGGATGGTGGCGGTCTTAACCAAGAATACTGTTAGTTCCACATTCCCCCACTAGGGAGCGCATTCTATTTATTCATAACAAAATTGTGTCGGAAGGAAAGTCCGTTACACAACCTATCAGCAGATATGTCACTCGAGATGTTGGCGGTCTTAAGCAAGAATTTAAGATATTTGCACAAATTACTATTCGGAAATAGTGGTAACTGAACTTTTGACATTTTTATATTTAATAAGAAGCATATATCCCAATGTGTTATGAACTATCTTAATGTTTCAAGCAGATCGCCTTGTTATATTTCCTAAAATTAATTAAATCGCGTTATGTTAGTTCCACATTCTACCACCAGGGAGCGCACTCTATTCATAACAAAACTGTATCGGAAGGAAAGTCCGTTAAACAACCTATCAGTAGATATGTTAAACAGATCGCCTTGTTAGATTGCTTAATTTAAACAAAATCGCGTTATGTTAGTTCCGTATTCCACCGCCAGGGAGCGCACTGTATTCTTAACAAAAACATATCTGAACGAAACGCCTTCACGCACCCTTTCCGTAGATACTTGCGTCGGGATGGTGGTGGTCTTAACCAAGAACTCTGTTAGTTCCACATTCCACAACCAGGGAGCGCACTCTATTCATAACAAAACTGTGTCGGAAGGAAAGTCCGTTGAACAACCTATCAGTAGATATGTTACTCGAGGTGATAGCGGTCTTAAACAAGAATTTAAGATATTTTCAGAAATTACTATTCGGTAATGGTGGTAACAAAACTTGTGACATTTTTATATTTAATAAGAAGCATATATCCCAATGTGTTATGAACTATCTTAATGTTTCAAGAAGATCGCCTTGTTATATTTCCTAAAATTAATTAAATCGCGTTATGTTAGTTCCACATTCTACCACCAGGGAGCGCACTCTATTCATAACAAAACTGTATCGGAAGGAAAGTCCGTTAAACAACCTATCAGTAGATATGTTAAACAGATCGCCTTGTTAGATTGCTTAATTTAAACAAAATCGCGTTATGTTAGTTCCGTATTCCACCGCCAGGGAGCGCACTGTATTCTTAACAAAAACATATCTGAACGAAACGCCTTCACGCACCCTTTCCGTAGATACTTGCGTCGGGATGGTGGTGGTCTTAACCAAGAACTCTGTTAGTTCCACATTCCACAACCAGGGAGCGCACTCTATTCATAACAAAACTGTGTCGGAAGGAAAGTCCGTTGAACAACCTATCAGTAGATATGTTACTCGAGGTGATAGCGGTCTTAAACAAGAATTTAAGATATTTTCAGAAATTACTATTCGGTAATGGTGGTAACAAAACTTGTGACATTTTTATATTTAATAAGTAGCCTATATCTCAATGTGTTATGAACTATCTTAAAATGTCAAGCAGATCGCCTTGTTCTATTTCCTTAATTTAACAAAATCGCGTTATGTTTGTTCCACATTCTAGCACCAAGGAGCGCACTCTATTAATAACAAAACTGGAGCGGAAGGAAAGTCCGTTAAACAACCTACCAGTAGATATGTTACTCGAAGTGGTGGCGGTCTTAAGCAAGAATTTAAGATATTTGCACAAATTACTATTCGGAAATAGTGGTAACTAAACTTTTGACATTTTTATATTTAATAAGTAGCATATATCTCAATGTGTTATGAACTATCTTAAAGTCGCAAGCAGATCGCCTTGTTATATTTCCTAAAATTAATTAAATCGCGTTATGTTAGTTCCACATTCTACCACCAGGGAGCGCACTCTATTCATAACAAAACTGTATCGGAAGGAAAGTCCATTAAACAACATATCAGTAGATATGTTAAACAGATCGCCTTGTTAGATTGCCTAATTTTAACAAAATCGCGTTATGTTAGTTCCGTATCCCACCACCAGGGAGCGGACTGTATTCTTAACAAAAACATATCTCAACGAAACGCCTTCACGCAACCTTTCCGTAGATACATGGGCCGGGATGGTGGCGGTCTTAACCAAGAATTCTATTAGTTCCACATTCCACCACCAGGGAGCGCTCTCTATTCATAACAAAACTGTGTCGAAAGTAAAGTCCGTTAAACAACCTACCAGTAGATATGTTACTCGAGGTGGTGGCGGTCTTAAGCAAGAATTTAAGATATTTGCACAAATTACTATTCGGAAATAGTGGTAACTAAACTTTTGACATTTTTATATTTAATAAGTAGCATATATCTCAATGTGTTATGAACTACCGGGTGTCCCAAAAAGGACTGACTGATTTTAAAATTCAATAACTTGCAAACGGTGACAGATATTTAAAAAATTCTTGCAGGAGGGTTATGCATAAGGTCAAAAGTTTTATTACAGTGATTTTCGATTTTAGTTCGAATTACGAACAATAGATGGCGCTGTAAGCAATAGTCGCTAAATACAGGCTCGATTTCTGGTCCTTTCTCTTGTTCCATGCTGAAAAAGGAGATGGAAATGTATTATCCGTGCCACGAAGTACCAAAAATCGAGCCTGAATTCAGCGTCTATTGATCGCAGCGCCATCTATTGTTTGTAATTCGAACTAAAATTGAAAATCACTGTAATAAAACTTTTGACCTTATGCATAACCCTCCTGCAAGAATTTTTTAAATATCTGTCACCGTTTGCAAGTTATTGAATTTTAAAATCAGTCAGTCCTTTTTGGGACACCCGGTATCTTAAAGTTTCAAGACACATCTACTTGTTATTTTTCCTAATTTTAACAAAATTGCGTTACGTTAGTTCCGCATTCCGCCGCCAGGGAGCGCACTCTATTCGTACCAAAAGCGTATCTGAAAGAAACTCCTTCACGCAGCCTTTCCGTATATACATGAGTCGTAATGGTGGCGTTATTAACCAAGAATTCTGTTAGTTCCGCATTCCACCACCAGGGAGCGCACACTATTCATAACAAAAGTGTATCTGAACGAAACTGTGTTAAAAAACCTATCAGTGGATATGTTATTCGAGTTGGTGGCGGTCTTAAGCTAGAAATTAAGAAACTTGCTAAAATTGCTATTCGGAAATAGTGGTAACTAAAAATTTGACATTTTTATATTTAATAAGTAGCATATATCTGAGGACTCCCTCAAGAAACGGTATCTAAAAAGGTCATAAAAGCTAATTTTTAAAAAAGAAAACCAGCCCCCCCCCTCCCCGTTTGCCTAAAAAGGATCCAAAACGCACCCCATTGTCCACTACACACACAGATTCATTAAATAAAAATTAATATCGCAACTTACAAATAAGCTATCACGCACAGAAATTATCCGATAACGGGCGAAGCACGCTAGTCTTTGTCATTAAATAAAAATTAATATCGCAACTTACAAATAAGCTATCACGCACAGAAATTATCCGATAACGGGCGAAGCACGCTAGTCTTTGTCATAATAATATCTGTAATTCGATGTAACTGGGATATTTAATCAAAAGTGTTACCACCCCCCCTTCCCATCGACAGCGGGCGAAGCACGCTTTTTCTCCCCTCGAATATTCCTATATGATAGCGCTGAACCTCACATCAGATTGTTATATTTCGTAATAAAAATTATTTCGTGGTTAAAAAAGCACGTGCCACCCGCATTTGATGAAAATGAAACCTAATTAATTAAATAATAATTAATATCTCCGCTTCTAATTAAGCTAGGAGTTTGAACTGGGTACGTATGAAATCAGCGAAGAATTTCAAACCAGGATGGCAAAAAATTTAATCAAAAAAATTTATATTTAAAAAGTTTAAATTTCGTATTAAAATAAAAACCGCGAGCGCGACGTCATGTCTGAGATAAAAAACTCGTGGAAAGGAAAGTTTCAAAGCAATGATCCAATTAATGAAATAATAATTAATATCTCGGCTCGTAATTAAGCTACGAGTTTGAACTGGGTATGTATGAAATCGGCGAAATTTTTTACGTCGGGATGTAAAAAAATTTTATCTAAAAATTCAATATTTAAAAAGTTTAAATTTCGTACTCTGAAAGACGGGAGGACAGGTGCCCATGTGTCTGGCGAGAAAGAATAATCCCGGCAGTCGATAATGTAATTCATGAACACCTGGCTTTGACAAAAAGATTAAATTCTGAAAGGATTTATCGATTTTTAGTGGATTTCTTAAGTTCTACACATCGTACAAACATGAAATTTATACCAAAATAAAGTAGATTTTTTTCCGCGTGTTTCTGCACCTTTTACGAATATCTAGGATCCTTAGTTCCGGAGATTCGATTGGGAATTCCCTTTCTCTCCCAGTATCTACCCTCGCAAAATAAAATCGGGGTGCAAGTTTTGTGAATCCTCCAATGAGACTGCTCCAAAGCGAGCCTCGACGAAGGGTCCCATTGTACTCAGGCTGCTGCTTTCGGATAAAAAAGATTCATTTTTCCTTCGACAATGAGTCGTTAATTAGCTAATTGCGTTCCCTGGTGGTGGAATACGAAACTAACATAACACGATTTTGTTAAAATTAGGCAATCTAACATGGCGATCTGTTTAACATATCTACTGATACGTTGTTTAACGGACTTTCATTCCGATACAGTTTTGTTATGAATAGAGTGCGCTCCCTGGTGGTAGAATGTGGAACTAACATAAGGCGATTTTGTCAAATCTAAATTTAACGAAATTCAGCGAAGACCCGGTTCGAGGTTCGTTCGAGCGAGATTGCCTTTTTTACAAGATTTTGCTGTAAGGTGCCGTAGGCTGCGGGAACCGGTTCGACTTTCGTTCGAGCGCGAAAGTCTTTTAAAAAAGTGTTTGCAGTGCGTGCGCAGCATACCTGCTATACGGTGCCGAAGGCAGCGGAAACCCGGTTCGACTTTCGTTCGAGTGCGATAGGCTCTTTTAAAGATTTTGCACACGCCTGCTATACGATTCCTAGGCAGCGGGGACAAGGTTCGACTTTCGTTCGAGCGCGATAGGCTTTTTAAAAAGAGTTTGCAGTGCGTGCGCAGCACGCCTGCTATAAGGTGCCGTAGGCAGCGAGGAACAGGTTCAACTTTTGTTATATCGAAAGGCTTTTTAAAAAGAGTTTGCAGTGCGTGCGCAGCACGACCGCTATACGGTGCCGTAGGCAGCGGGGACCCGGGTCAAGGTTCGTTCTCTTCTGGATTTTATAAAAAAGGAAGTTCATGAAGAGGAGGGGCTCATGAAAACGAGGGGTTCATGAAAAGGAGGGGCCCGCTAGCGGGCGAAGCCAGCTAGTCATTACTATTAATGTCCGTAAACGTCTGTATGTGTGTAACATTCCCTTGTGACCGGAACTCCTTCGCTCTCGGGCCACGCAGAGCGTCTTATGATATGTCGATTCGCACCGCCGTTTTGTCGGACAACCGTTCTTTGCGGTTTCGAGAATTAGTGGTAACTAAACATTTGACATTTTTTTATTTAATAAGTAGCATATATCTCAATGTGTTTTGAACTATCTTAAATTTTCAAGCAGATCGCCTTTTTAGATTTCCTAATTTTAACAAAATCGCTTTATGTTAGTTCCGAATTCCACCACCAGGGAGCGCACTGTATTCTTCAGAAAAACATATCTGAACGAAACTGTGTTGGAGCGGTCGAAGCACGCTAGTCTTTGTCATAATAATATCCGTAATGCGAATAGGTTTTCTAAAATAAAATATTTCGTGGTTAAAAAAGCACGCGTCTCCATTTTAATCTATGCATTATATAGAAATGGAGCAGATTAATTAAATAATAATTAATATCTCAGCTTCTAATTAACCAATCTCTTTGAACTGGGTATGTATGAAAACTGCGACAGATTTCCCGTCCGGTTGTCAAAAAATTTTATCAAAAAATTTAATATTTAAAAAGTTTAAATTTCGTATTAAATTATTGTAGTATCCAAAACCGCAAAGCGCCATGATGTCTACAGCTGCTTCTCGAAAAAATGAAATCTCTTTTAGGTAGCTTTCTTTACAAAAAAGCTACCTATTGCAGCCGTTCGGAGGAAAGCGATTTCAAAAAATTTTGGTATATTTTCATCGATCATGACCCCCAGACCCCGAAACCACCCTTCGTTCAAAATTGATATATATATATATATATATATATATATATATATATATATCTGACCTATGTCACACTGTAACTCCCGTAATTATGAACCGATTTCGATGTAATTCGGTGTGTACATAGTACACACCAATGTCTCGACCGAGTTCGTTGGCCAGCTTCATCCGCCGTTTTGTTTCAAAATGGCGGCCATTTAAAGATTTTAAAAAAATTTAAAACTTGAAATGTGGTACCAAAAAATTAAAAATGGAAAAATATTTTTTTCTTATGTATTTGACCTTTATACAAAGATTTCGGAGCAGTTTTTGTTTCGTCTATATCTTAAAAAATGGCTGAGTTATAGCATTTTGAATTTCTAGCGTGGCTGACATTTTGAAACGTCCTGAATTTTGTCACGCGATAAAAGGCGTATTTATGAACCGATTTGGATGTAATTCGGTGTGTACATAGTACATACCAATCTCTCGACCGAGTTCGTTGGCCAGCTTCATCCGCCATTTTGTTTCAAAATGGCGGCCATTTAAATTTTTTTCTAAATTTAAAATTTGAAATGTGGTACCAAAAAATTGAAAATGGAAAAATATTTTTTTCTTATGTATTTGACCTTTATACAAAGATTTCGGAGCAGTTTTTGTTTCGTCTATATCTTAAAAAATGGCTGAGTTATAGCATTTTGAATTTCTAGCGTGGCTGACATTTTGAAACGTCCTGAATTTTGTCACGCGATAAAAGGCGTATTTATGAACCGATTTGGATGTAATTCGGTGTGTACATAGTACATACCAATCTCTCGATCGAGTTCGTTGGCCAGCTTCATCCGCCATTTTGTTTCAAAATGGCGGCCATTTAAAATTTTTTTTTTAAATTTAAAATTTGAAATGTGGTACCAAAAAATTGAAAATGGAAAAATATTTTTTTTTTATGTATTTGACCTTTATACAAAGATTTCGGAGCAGTTTTTGTTTCGTCTATATCTTAAAAAATGGCTGAGTTATAGCATTTTGAATTTCTAGCGTGGCTGACATTTTGAAACGTCCTGAAGTTTGTCACGCGATAAAAAGCGTATTTATGAACCGTTTTGGATGTAACTTCGTTTATGCATAGTACATACCAATGTCTCGACCGGGTTCGTTGGCCAGCTTCACCCGCCATCTTGTTTAAAAATGGCGGCCATTTAAATTTTTTAGAAAAATTTAAATTTGAAATGTGGTACCAAAAATTGAAAATTGAAAAAATATTTTCCTCTTATGTGTTTGATCTTGATAAAAAGATTCGGGAGCAGTTTTTGTTTCGTCTATATCTTAATAAATGGCTGAGTTATAGCATTTTTAATTTCTAGCGTGGCTGACATTTTGAAACGTCCTGATTTTTCTCACGTAATAACAGGCGTATTTATGAACCCACTTGGATGTACCTTGGTGTGTACATAGTACATACAAATATCTCGACCGAGTTCGTTGGCCAGCTTCATCCGCCATCTTGTTTCAAAATGGCGGACATTTAAAAAAATTAAAAAATTAAAAAATTTAAATGAGATACCAAAAAATTGGAAAATGAAAAAGATTTTTTTTTGTATGTGTTTGACCTTAATACAAAGATTCCGGAACAGTTTTTCTTTCGTCTATATCTAAAAAGAAAATGGCTGAGTAATAGCATTTTGAATTTCTCTTGTGGCTGACATTTTAAAACGACCTGATTTTTGTCACGCGATAACACGCGCATTTATGAACCTATTTGGATGTAACTTGGTCTGTATATAGTACAACCAATGTCTCGACCGAGTTCGTTGGCCAGCTTCATTCGCCATCTTGTTTCAAAAGGGTTGCCATTTAAAAAAAATTAAATTTAAAATTCAAAATGGGGTATTAAAAAATTGGAAAATGAAAAAGATTTTTTTTATGTGTTTGGCCTTGATACAAAGATTCCGGAGCAGTTTTTGTTTCTGAAAATTTGTTCTTTTGTTGATATCTTAAAAAATGGTTGATTTATAGCACTTTGAATTTCTAGCATGGCTAATATTTTGAAACGATCTTGTATTTGTCACGCGATAACACACGTATTCGCCTATTTCGATGTAAGAAGGAATGTGGATAGTATACATCAACACCTCGACCAAGTTCGCTGGCCAGATTCATCAGCCATCTTGTTTCAAAATGGCGGCCATTAAATTAAAAAATATATATATATTTAAAGTGAGGTGCAAAACAATTTGAAATTGAAAAAGGTTTCTTTCTTAAGTATTTGATCTTGATATAAGGATTCGGGAGTGTTTTTTGTTTGTCTTTACCTAAAAAAATGGCTCAGATATAGCAGTTTCAATTTCTATTGTGGGTGACATTTTGAAAAATCTGATTTTTTGCATGCGATAGCACTCCTATATATTAACCGATTCCGATGTGAGTGAGCATGTGCACAGCAATTACTAAGGTCTCGACCAAGTTCACTGCTTAGCCTCATCCACCATGTTGTCTTAAAATGACAGGCACTTTAAGAAATTGCCGAATTTGGCAGCCAAATATAAGTTACTTTAAAGAAAAGCAGCTTGGATAAAGCTGACTAATTTCGCGAAATTCTCATTCATTATATTGATAAAAATTAGTATTGAATCTTCTATATTCGGTTTCCACTAAATTGAGCTTCGTGTGTTTGCATGATATAATTTGGCTTTTTTTAAATAAGGATTATGAAAGCTACCTCTTCCTCCCGGCACTGGCCGGAAGGACTTTTCATTGTCTTTTCAAATTAAGAAATTAAAAAATTTAATCGATCGATTTTTAGTAGATTTTTTGCGTTATACCCAACGCAGAAACTTGAAATTTATACCAAAATAAAGTAGATTTTTTTTCGCGTGTTTCTATACCTTTTACGAATTTCTAGGATCATTAGTTCGGGAGATTCGAATTGGCTTTTTAAATGTCTACTACATTTTCATCATCTCGGCAACCGCTAGCCTCGCAGATAAAATCGGGGTGCAGGTTTCGTCAATCCTCCAATGGTAGTGCTCCGAAAGCTAGCCTCGCAAAGAGGGTCCTTAAAAATTTCCAAATACAAAGTACATGTATTTTCAAAATACATTTAAAATGCAAAATATATTTCGAAATTTCAAAAATTTATTGATGCAAAGTTTTTTTAGGGGGAGGCAATTTTATTGTTTAAAAGAGAGGGGGAAGCATTATCATGGTCCTGTAAGAGGGTGTCCCCACGGGCTACCGCACTGGTTGTGAATAAGTCACTGAATTAAAATTACTTAAACATTCGTAACACATTGAATATCTTCATCAAAAAAAGGTGTTCTTTTGCTGTCTATAGAAAAAAATCTATTTTTATTTATAGACAGCACCTGCCTATAAACACTTTTCACACATTTTTTTTTTTTTTTTTTTTTTTTTTTTTTTTTGTAATTCTCATTGAATGTTATGAATTATAAAAACTATTTTTGTGACTAGGCAGTAAAAATTCTTCTGCAGAAATAAACATCTGATTCATTAATATGCTTCGTTCCAAATGTTAAACAGTGTGTACATATAAACTTCCAGAAATGAATTCGAAAACAATTCGAAACACACAGGCATGTGTTTCCTTTCTACAAATCTTGGATCTGCTGTTTAGACACGATAGCTTGAAATCTGGAGGAATGTATTTTGAGTATTTTGAAAATACAAAGTACTTTGAAAATGCATTCCAAAATACATTACCAAAATACATTTGCTTTAAAGATTTAAAATACAAAATACAGATTACAAATGTATTTTGAAAATGTATTTCAAATACATGTATTTTCGATACTGCCCAACTATGCTGATGGGCAAGCAAGCTTCTGCTGCCATTTACCTTTCTGCCAACTAAACACAAATGAGTAGAAATCATCTAAACAACGCTATTTTCATTTTATTGCTGAGAGGAAGAGATTATCAGCCGATGTGCACTGGTGGAGTCTAGGAGCTCGAGCTACTAAAAAGAAGAGACGTCACGAATGTGGTCGACCACATTCGAACGTTAATATACCTACTTGGTGTACCTATTCTTGAAACGATCGTTCCAAGAATAGATACACCAAGTACAAATGGCGCAGTTGTAAAAAGTTTCTATGTTTAAAGCGCGCTCAGCAAATATGCGCTGATTGCGAATTTGTGCAACTAACTAAATGAGACAATTTCACTTGTATTTTTCATTTGTATTTCCGTAAGTTCAATAAAATTAAGTCTCACTGTAAACTTGAGTTTTGTTATTTGTGTTTATATTGGGTCGTTTGCAAAGTCGTGTCCATTTGGGAAAATCAATTCGTACTGGAAAATTGTATCATTTAATTATTAGACGTTGATTCCGATATCTGATGTCTAATAATTATTGGGCTGAATTTTCCAGTACGAATTGATTTTCCCAAACGGACACGACTTACCGAGCGACTCAATAATATGAAACCACAAATATATATGTTTTACTTTAATAATCCTTTTGCATTTATAAATTTGAATTGGATGACCTAAATATATATTAGTACAGCAAAAATATACCTTGCGTCAGTCAGACGCCGCGCGACCTTTAACGTAACAGTATACCACGCGAGCACTGTAGGGTTAAATCAGTTTACTAACAGATGCAATGCTCCATTTCCAATTCATTTTTTATGACAAAGACATCCATCTTTCAAAACATAGCATTCAGAAAACGTCGCATTCTAAACACAGAACGTTCTCAGAGTGAAAATGGAAGAAAAGTTCACGGCGACGCAGCGCCATCTAACTGAACAATTCCTTTTTCATTACGGAAGATATATTAAAGTTTTCCTTGGAGGAAAATATGTGAGGCCAAGAAATTATTTAATGCGCTTTCTTTTTATAGTACTAAATGTCAACAATAGATGGCGTCACATTTTCTCATCCTGCAAGAATGCTCAAAATTACTACAGTTTCGAAACATAATTTTTTTTTTTTTTATCGCATTTCAATAGCTGAACAGAAGGAAGTGAAGAAATTGTGCGAATTTCGATCATTTTTATGCATTGTTTTGAGGACTTTTACAATTTGAAACAGAGCAGCGCAGTGTTATCTGTTAGAGTCATAGCTGGTAATGAAACTAGAAAGAACACTAACGGTAAAATTAGCTTTAATATATATCATTGTTAGCTAGTTATTACCACTTCTTTTTAAATGTTAATTTTTGTGGCTCGTAAACGGTTCTTGTAAACGGTATAAGGTAATGAGATAATAACATGTATCAAATGCTATTTTTTAGCTACATAATGCTCCACAATTACATTTTATTATTTTTACTTGTATATCTCATAAACTTGCGGTAGTTATGATACAAAATTAACACACATTATAGTGTTTTTAAATAGTGCTTAATTTGTTAATTGTATACTAATTATATACAATTAATATACAATTAAATTATAATTAATAATTATAGTATAATTTTACTATATTTATCAAATAGTACATCAATATAGGTATAATATATATTTATAACATATATCTTATTGATTATAATAATTTTGGTAATGATATAATTATAATCATTAAAAAAATTTAGATTTTTGTGAATTTTAAGGAAAGAATGTTTAAAAAAATCTTTTTTCATATTTATGCTAATTAACTTACAATTCTGTTTGTCTATATGTGGCAGTCATATCTTGTTACTTAATCACCAAATTCAAAGTATAAAATGCGAGGCATTTCTGCCCAATAGAAACTGATATACAGCTATAATCTTATTCATCGTAAAACATAATATAGATAGCGCACTATTGATAGTATCTCTATTGATTGAACAATATCAAACTTGAAATAACATAACTTTTTAATAAATATTTTATCCATTATATATGGATAGCTTCCATAAAATAGATGTAAAGATGTAAATCACAGGAAAATGGTAATAAAAAAAGCACAAGTGCGTACCCTGTTGACTGAACAAATCCAAATTTTGATCAACATAATTTGGCATGGTTTGGCTATATGCAACAAAATCTTATCAGTACCTATATGTGCCAAAATCGGACTGAATATGACGGTTGATGATATTCTAACCCATGCATGACGATATATAGCTATCACGAAAATCGTGCAAAATACTGTAATTTAGCGCTTTTGTTTATTGTTATACATCCAAACTTCATCAGCACCAGTTTCTAACCAGTTTAACAGAATATTAAGTTTGATGACATTTCATGCAAGAGTTCATGAGATAGAGGGTCCACATAATTTTTACAGATGCAGACAGACATTTCCCAAAAATAGTTAAATCGTATTCATGGCATCCCAAAACATGTAAAAGCACCAAAAAAGGTAAAAAGAAAATTTCTCTTTTCTAATAAGTTCTTCTTATGTGTAGAGAAGAAAGTTAAAATAATAAACAAGTGGGTAGTGTGATCGCAAATCGCACAGAGGGTATCGTTTAATATGTCTTTTGAAACACTTTATCCTTAAATTAATAAATCAAAATTGTCCAATTATAATTATTAAATTCTTGCGTAAATGGCAGCACCATTACATTTAATTTAAAAATAATTTAAAAATATATAATTTAATCGAATTAAAAATATTCAAGTAAAATTATTTAAATAAACATAAAAAATTCGAATATTTTTAAATTCATCAATTTTAAAAATTTAGCGGAGGTATACATAAAAAATAATATTTTAAACAGCAAAAAATTGTTTAAAACATATTTAAAGAGCTGAAATAATTCAGAAAAAATCCATATTAATTCTTTCCTTTTTCAAAACTCACTAGATGGCGCCAAAAAAGAATGTTATATTAAAAATAAATATTAAAGTTCAAAATAAAAAAAGAAAAATACTTATCAATTCCTCAATAATCTTGTAGATAACTTGAAAAAAATTGTCCATAGAAATCCATCATTTCAAAAAATTGCCTGTAGATGGCAGCACCAAACAAAAAACTTTATGGGAATACAATATTTATTCCTCTGAACTTAATTAATTTTTTAAAGTTTTATTTTTTTTAGGGTTTTTCCTTCTTAATTTTTTTTTTTTTTTTTTTTTTTTTTGGGGGGGGGGGGGGGTGGCGCACACAGTACTTCGCAAATTTATTTTTTAAAAAGAAATGCACATTAGTGCAAACTTATGAAAAGTTTCGGATTTTACGATCCAGACATTGTATAAAATCAGTTCGAAACAAAGTACAATATGCAAGAAACTTAACGTACGCCCTGGTCATTATAGCACCTATTCCAGATGATCGTATTAAGGAAGCTTCACCGTTTTCCGTTACAGGGCTTGATTCTTGATTATACAGGGCCGCTATATGTAAAGGGGAATGAAAATAAATTTTATATTTTATTATTTACATGTGCTATCACATGAGCATTTCATTTAGAATTAGTGAAAGACATGTCAACAGCAGAATTCCTGTTAGCATTTCGCAGGTTTATCTCGCGAAGAAGTCTGTGTGCTCTAATTTATTCAGACAATGCTAAAACATTCAAATGATCTGATCTGGAGCTTAAAAAAAGTGGAAAGAAATTCACCATCCTGATATAAAAAATAAAAAAATTACGCCAATCACGGAATTTCCAGGATGTGTAATGTAGAACGTGCAGCCTGGCGGAGTGGTTTCAATGAACGAATGGTTCGCTTTGTAAAATCTATATTACGTAAGGTTATCGGAGGATCTTCTTTAACACTGAGTGAATTAGAAATGCTTCTAATTGAAATAGCTATCATAAACTCTCGTACATTGACATACACATATTCTGAGATAGAAGAACCGTCAACTCTTACACCTGCTCATTTTTTAATCGGAAAAATATACCTTGTGTTTACCAACTATAAATGTGAACGATTTAATTTTACCAGCTAAAAGAATCTTTAGTGAAACGCTTCCGTTTACGCGAAACTCTTCTAAATCATCTTTGGAAGCTTTGCAAAAATGAGTATCTTGTCAACTTAAAATCTGCTCACTACACGAACAGAATAAATTTTCTGACTTCAAAATAGATGATGTGATACTTGTGCATGATGAAAATTTACCAAGAACTTTGTGGAAGTTGGGCAAAGTTACCAAAATATTTATGGGCAGAGATGGAAAAATAAGATCTCGTGAAGTGAAAACAAATAATTCAGTAATTAAAAGACCTACAATTTGTTGTATAACCTTGAACTGAAAAAATAAATTGACTCTGAACAAAAAACTTTTATTTCTTTTGACTTTTAAAGTATTTTCTTTGCTTGATAATATTTTTAATTTCGAATTTAATTTTTGTGTTGAATTATTTTATAATATTTACTGCATATATTTAAATTGTACTTTCTATTTTTAGTAGCAGAATCCTATAATGAAACTTTAAACTTTAAATTGTTATAATTTAGATTAATTTTAACATCTAATATGATTTGTTATAATTTAGTTTTATTGTTTTATTAAATTCCAGTATGCAAGTATATATTTTGATTTGTATTATATTTATGTATAGTGTTATTAATGTTCTTTATAGCTTCTTTCGACTAGACTGGAGGTGCCAAGGGTCACGTGTTCTACTGGATAAACGATATTAAATATATCTTCTTTAGTTCTTTCAATGAAGTAAATTCGATCGCAGCGAGCCAGTTGCAGCTTCTTCTTCCTTTTTTTTTTTTTTTTTTTTTTTTTTTTTTTGTCTTCCAAATTGGAATAAAATTAATGCTCACAATTTATAAAAATATTAGCTTGGGTTCCCAGAGAGGAACAAATAATGTTTTTACAACATATTAACCGCAAATATTTATTTGCAAATAATGTAAATTTTGGGTATAGTCGAAGTGTGAATAAACTGCCTACAACTCACTACACCACAAAACGTTCTTTTGCTGATGATTATTCTTAATTGACAGACACAAAAATAAAACATTTCGATTTGATTTTGCTTCAGAACATAATGCGGGACAATATACTGCTTTAATTCATGAAATATGCTTGAATCGTGAATAATTTGCTATTCCTCAATAATTATTTTCGTGAACTATAACTTGAATCATTGGATTGTTCTTGGATTATATGAACATTCTTAATTAAGAAAAAAATAGACTCTTAATTTGCTGATTTGTTGGTGACCATGGTCTTGTGAAAATTTCTTCCGTACATTTTGGGAAAATCTCAATCTTTTTAAAAAGTTATGTCTTTTTCCACCGATTGTAAATCACGCAGTCACCCTTTTAAAACTCTCTGTGAAACTGCTTTTGCACTTCAGCTGAGTTCGAACTTCTCGTAACATTTTAGAAAAGATGTTCTTTGTTCACAGCTTAGTTTGGTTTCAGCCATTATTTTAAGTTAGTTAAATGTGAAAAGAAAAGAAGAACATGCCAGTTCTTAGAAAATAAACTGTGTATGAACTTTTTTGTGAGACGCTCTGTACAAGAATATATAGTACTTGTTAGTTAGTTGTCAACCAATTTCACCAAATTATATAAATCGCCAAACCACCTGCCAAATTATATAAATTGACGTAATTTTTATTTTAAGTAACGAAAGAACAAATAAATTAGTATAACATTAATAAAAATACAAATAAAACGTCGAAATAAAAATCACTTGATGACTTAAACACTCTTTGTCAAGTGAATGTGACATTTACGATCCACCATTATTGGCTTTTAATCTTACAATTTGGCAACAGTGGTTTGGTCGACGGGATAACTAACAAGTACCGAATATATAACGTCGATATAAGTCAAATCATCAGCAACAAAAATTAAATGAAAATTCCATTTGTTTCTAAAATACAGATATATCGGAAATCGTAGGAAATAGAGAATACCAGTGTAGCGATCTCATCTCACAAAATCAGTATAAAACGAGTTGCTAGCTTCGAGTAACTGGCTTGACTTTTTGCTCGTCGCTAATGTTCTCGCCTCCTGATAATGAGATTCCTTGTTCGTATACCATCGGCGCCAATTCACACACTTTTTAAAGCAGTAACTGGGCGTACACACAAACAACAACCTTCAAGAACAATCATCTCTTCTCACACATGACAGGCTTATGTGTTGTAAGCGTTTCACACCAGCAACAAATATTGTGCGGCATACGCCCAAACCTAATAAGTGTCTATATATATCAAGGTCTAACAAAATATGAAGTTTGTTGAAATTCCGTGCATTAGTTCTTCCGATATAGCTGCCTCGGAAATCTTAAAAAATGCAGCATAGCAGCACCACCTGTTGGGGGGATTAAAACCAAAACCTAATCATCGTCTGTTTATCTCAAGTTCTAATTGAATCTGAAGTCTGATTAAATTCCGTGCATTAGTCCTTGAGATAGAACGCCGACAAAATTTGTGCCACATACATACAGACAGACACACTGGCCCACTTACAGAATCACCGGCAAACATTTTTTTAACAACAGTCAACTCGTGGTCAGGACCTTCTAACAAAAAATTCGAAAAAGCCTGAAGTCGAGTGTTTTACACGAATCCTTTCGCCTTGTAAAGATAGAAAAAATTTAAAAAGAAAATATTTATCAGTTAAGGTTTTTAATTATATTGATAAAAACATTAAAAAAAGGATATTTTACATTAAATAAACAAATTAAACTTTCAGAAAACAAAAAAACTAGAATTAGATTATGATTATGATGATAATCTCAGCGAAGTTAAAAAATATCAACTGAAAAAGGCTAAAAGAGTTTTTTATTTTGATAACTAATTTATGTAACAAATGCACTTTCTGAAAAATAGCTTTTTTCCATCTTTGTAAAAATAAAAACCTGCACAAAAATGTTGTTACGATCGATTTCTTAAATAAATCTTCGTACCAGACAATTGCTAAGCAACTCAAAACATTTTCACTTTTTTCAGACTATATAAATAAATATTCTGTTTTCATAAATACGTTATTTTTCTTTATGATCAATTCTCGACGTCTTTCGCGGTTCTTTTTCTATTGTCTTTTAGAAAAATCTAAATGCGCCACGTTTCTTCAAAAAAAAAAAAAAGAGGCTAGAGCGAGATAATAAAAAAGGCAGAGCCTTTTGAACATTTGCATAATTTTATTAAAATTATATTTTATGAATATTAGCAGCTGACCCGCCTAGCGTTTCACGGGCCTGTAATAATAACTTTAAATAAACCGCAAATTTGTATTATTTTATATCTTTAACTACATTTTGTCCAAATTTAAATTTTGAAATGAAATAAATCGTAGAAAAATATTGAATTGAAAGTATATACTATTTGGTATTTTATTATCTGCCTAATATGATTTTTGGAGTCTATGCGTACCGAAAGCGAGCAAAACCACGATGAAACGTGTTTTTGCCAATTTCCTCAAAATTTTCACACATTTTATTTAGTAAAAAGTATTTCTACTCGTCCGAACGTTTGAAAATTTTTGTAGGTGATTTAAATCTGGTCTTTTGAGATGCTCTAAAAAGATTGTGTTAAAATTACTGACGTTTAGTTACTTTTAACGTAGAAATCGTCTCCGTGTGGCGCGAAGACACTTGCATTCGTCATATATTTGAAAGGGTTAAAATTCATATTTTTTAAAATCCATTACTCCAACTATTAGAAGAAAGTTTCAGCTTTAAAAGCATATTTTTGGTTTGTCGAGACTATAAAATTGCGCCCTGGAAGGGCGTTGCCCTAAGAAGGAAGAACGGTTTTCGGTAAAGCGACCCTTTTTGAAATTTTTTTTCAAAGGGTTAACTCTAGTATTTTGTTGAGTTGATTACGGTATTTGAGACATAAGAATACGATATTTTAGAATATGTCTTCTGTTTTTAACTCTACTAAACGGCTTGCCGATTTAAGTTAATAAATAATGATAAAATACCCCCCAAATTCCTTCTTCTCGATCTTCTTTTCCTCCCGCTGTGTAAATAGGGCATCTGCGCATGTGCGAGTGCTTTTTCTCTCTCTGAAGAACCGAGATCAGCTTTTAATGAGAGTTTTTTGTAATTTTTTATTTATAACTCAGCTAATTATTAGAAATTTGAAATTCTGAGTCTCAGGTGCACCGGGAAAAGCCTTGGACCAACCTCTCACAAATTTTTAGCCTTGTACATGCCGGAGATTTTGCTAGCCATCACACACACACACACACGAGCGAAACTTTCTTTTATTAGTATAGATTTAAGTTGCCTTTTTTTCCTATTTTAATATCCTTCAACGTTCTTGCCTAGTTTTAACTCATTAAGGCCGGTTGGCAAGAAAACTTGCCATGAAAGGCGAACAAAACTTTTACATTATCTAATCTCAAATTTTGAACGATTAAATAAGTCAAAATTACAATGTGGAAAAAACTGATGTCGAAGAATTAAAAGAATTGTAAAAGAGATTAGTCTTTAGTGGGTTAATGTTTGAATTTAAGCGGCATTGTATCGGGTAATATTTAAAGATCATTACACTAGGTGGAAGCACTAAACCGCCGTCCCTCATTTTTCCGTGATTAGCTGCTGTCAGAGATTTTCCCGTCATTCCCTGAAGTTAGTTTTTTCCGGCGGACTTGTCTATGAGACGCAGAATGTGCAGGTGGCGAAAATGTATGCTTGTCAATAGTTTTCCCACGGATTTCTTCTGTCATTCCTAACTTTGTAAATATGTACATCTATCACGTAAATAGAAATGTGTCGTGTAGTATAGACGTTTCATTAAAAGTTCTTTTCTACTAACGTCTTAGAGTGGCGTATCTAATTGGAGCAATGTGTCAATTATTTAAAATTGTGGCACCTACTTAGAGAAAGCGACTGCTATAACACTAATTAGAATATCTTTAGAAGGTCAAGGAATAAGAATACGTTTTGCTTCATAATGCTAAGAATAAACACTTCTTAAATGTAGGATACAGAAAACGGTAACGCAACGCGTTTCGAATAAATAATATTTTCTTATAAAGCACAAACGGACTACTACTTTTACCACTACTTTTGAAACTGTAGGACTACTTCATGTAGTAGGTATGAATCTATTGTATCACTTATAGGGAGACGTTAAGGTATCTATCTAGTGCTTGCCTAAATTAAAATGGCCGTTTTCGTGAAAAATTTCGAAAATCTTTTCATTATTTTATTTGAAACATCAATCGTTTATGATTCCAAATCTGTCTTTATTTTATTACAAGAGGAGTTATGGCCAATTTAATAAATAGGAAGTAATGACTCAAATACGGGAAATGGGCATAGGACCGTCAGGAGAAATGTAAACAATGTTTCTATGTATCCTTTACCTACGTTTTGTACACTAAAATTAATAAACCTTAATTGACATACTTCTAGATTAATGTTGTATATATCTGAAAGATATAAAAGAAATCTCTAATTACGATTTCTGGAAAATAAAATTTTCCGTTATCTCCCTGTTCGATAAATTTCGACATGGTTCGAAAACAACATGTCCTTTTTACCAGATGTCGATGTGTTTCCCACTTACTTCTCGTCATAGGCATGATCGGTATCAATGGTGTAGAGAGCACGTAGTATAGTCCGCAAGCCAGTGGAGCAACATCTCTCTGACGAATCCAGGTTTCGTTTACATAGTAAGTTCACAGTGGCCACGGGTTCTCATATGGACTGAGGCTGGCTTGCGATACAACCCAACATTTATACAAGAATTCCACCAACACAGGTAAGGTGAAACACACGTATGTGGCGGCATGGTGATAAATGAACATACGTGTCTGCATCATTGATACCAATAAATCCTGTGACGAGAGGTAAAGTTAACACATTTCGACGGACTTCTGGCATAAAGACCATGTTGTCTAAGTCACCTGTATAAAATTTTTCGTGAAACTAGCGACCCACCAGCGGCATTTAACTCTGCTGCTATCAATCTCATTGTCACTGTTCGGTTGCGCCAGGCCGTTTATGCAACAAATCAGTCATCTGGTGGTGTTCTTATACGCTGACTGACGACCTTCTACAGGGCTTCTATTAGCACTATCTATTTAAATGTAGCGTTGTTACAGTCTCAAAACCGTACACTGGTCGATGCCAACTGATTCGGTAACATAGACCTGAGACCGTCCAGAATCCATCATACCGATAAGACGACCACGCGTACTAAATTCATCCATTTGGTAAGTAATAAACTTATCATCAACAAAAATGATCCAAATCGCCACAAGAAATAACAAATTATAAAAAATGTCTTCCATTATCACAATCCAACTTCTTTACAATTTACGCTTTTACTGTCCAATCCTCTGAAACGACTTATTTGATTGTGTTTTTTTTTAAATCATAATTACCGCTAGTTTGGATATAGTTATCTTATTATGTGTATGGCTTTTCAATGTTTTCCAACTGAAACATTTTGAGAAGACATTGATTTATTGGAATATGCAATACGTTTGGACCAGTGGCGTGGCGTCCGGTCATCGCTGGATGCGGCGATGACCAAGCAATATTTTAAAACTCTTAATAAGCTTTTAAAACTCTACGATCCAGTTTTAGCAGAACATTTGGAGTTCATGTATAAGTGAAGGTAAGATTTAAAGTTTCTTTTTTGAACATTCAACCATTGAATTTTAGAGTTAATAATTTTTCACCACAAGCTTAAATAATTGCGATGACCACCGAAAATTTTCACGCCACGCCACTGGTTTGGACAAGGGCAGTGTAGAAGGACAGACATCAAACGGAAGGAAACGGATAAATTTTGTTGATAATTTTATTCATACTGATGACGCCTCAGATTCAAGGTGAAAATATTTTATTGTTGTAATGCATTTAACTTTATCATTGTTGAAGTTTTAATGTATCCGAGTAGAAATTGTGCATAATGTCTATAATATTAATATAGCAACATAAATTCTATTTTTTCTCCAGAAACGCCGGAAACATGAAGAAGCTTTCGATATACTAGAATTTTCTAGTCAAATTCAAAAATGTTAATTTATTTGTTTAACATCAGAAACAATTGCTCATTATTCAAAAGTAATTTAAAAAATCTATGACTTGAAAACAAAAGCATTTTATCTTTAAATATCGTCATTTAACTTTGCTTGAGTATATTTAAATTTGCAATTTGCATTACTTTATGTTTTAAGGATTTCTAAACGTAAATTCAATTCGAGATAGATTGGGAACTTATTAGGTTTAGAAATTGCGTTTGTCGATCACATTTACTGTATTGAGAAATTTGTATAACAGTAATTCGACAAGAGTGAAAAATCAATTGCATTTTTTTTTTACATTTAATTACCTAATTTGTTATATGATGTAGTCGTTAATGTCTGTTTTGTACGAAAGAATAAAAATAAAAGTAGTATATTCGGCTTTTTAAAAATAGTTTTACTAGAAGATAAAATTTTTAGAATACTGATTAGTTCAGGATTTCATTTATTCCCAAGGAATGCGATTAAAAAAAGAAAAAGAAGATTTAATTCGAACTTTTAAACTATTCTGATAAAAAAAAAGATTTTGAGTTGCGATGTTTCACGGCCTTAATGTAAGAGCACGTACATAATGCCGAATTTTTTGTATGATAGAATCTCGATTATCGGGTCCTTCAATACCGGACACTTCTGGTTAACCGACTGCATCATATGTTTCCGCTGACTTGCGAAGAGTAGTCAATTAACACATATTTTTCCGTTAATAATAATTGGGCGTTTCCCAATTTTATTTATTCCTTTTTCCTCAGTTAAAGTATTAATCTGAAATCTAATCTGTAATTAAAATAAAATTATCAAAACTGAGATACATTTCCAAATATTACGCAGGATTGAATGACAATTGTGTCCCCACTAGATTTTCGGTTTATTGTGGGAATTTCCAGTTTGTGAAATTGAACTGAAGTCTGGGAACAAAGCAGAATGAAGCTTCAAACGAAGGCGAAAGGACCGTAAAGTTATAAGCTAAAATTTAATCTCCGATCTAATTACGGAAATTTTTAAATCCTATCGATTTATACAAGAAAAAAAGCTATATGTTCATCAGTTAGGATAGCAAAAAAAAAAAAAAAGCCAATATTATATTATTTTCCTTTTCTTTCTTACCCATCCCCCACAAGAACAGAGTAAGTTAGTTGCTACCATTTTAGAATTTTCGTTAAAAAATACAAAAAAAATTATATTTTTGGAAACTTCTTTGGGTTAAATTTTAAAATTTAGATAATTATAATTGACAATCTTGGATGGTTAGAAATAACTGGCGCTTTTTTTTACCCGACTGCAAAAGAAGGGTTATGTGTTTCACGCGTATCTGTGTATGTGGATTTCTTTATACCCTCGAAACATCCCAACGGCTGCATGAATTTTAATGCATGAGGTCTCTATCGATTTGTTTTAACGGCCGAATGGTTATAGGCTAGGTTTTGTTTTTATAAATTCCAAAATGGCGGCCGTAAAATACAAAATGGCGGTAGAGACGAAAAAAAATTACGCACCCTATTGAGTGGCATATCATTGGATAGGTCTTTCAAAATGAAGACGATGTTTCATTCACTATTTTGCAGTCAGAAGCTCCGTTAAAATATTATACAACCTGGAAGTTGTGTATGTAGGATCTTTAGCTTTACTGCAACTCTAACCATCATAGACATCTATAGATCTTATCAAAATAATGTTTATAGATAGGAACTAACAATTAAACACAACTTAAAAGTCATCAATACAAGTAAATAAAAATATAGGTAAATAATATAAACAAGTAATATAAAAAAATAGGTAAGTAATATAAAGAAGTAATATAAAAAAATAGGTAAGTAATATAAACAAGTAACATTAAAAATATATATTTTTTAAGTCAATTCCTACTTAGGCCAATAAGAGAATTTTTTTCTCCCATTCTGCATTCCTCTTGAGTGGCGCTTAAAATGCCTTGATCAAGAAGAGGGCTCTCACGATCATTGAAAATTAATTCATTTAATTTAATTAATGAATTAATATTTGAAAAAACTGTATTAACATCAAGTGTCATCCACTACAAGTTAAAAAAAAATTATTTGAGCTTGATTGGATGAATAATAAGTATTTTATTAACGATTGAAAATTTTAACAAGATATATATAACAAGAGTGTGAGCTAATAGTAGGAATTGAAGAAAAAATAGTTTCACATTGATTAGAAATAATTAATTAATTAGCTTTTTACGCAGTCGGGTAATTTTGATTTTTTAAATTTAATTGTTTATTACAAGCAATATTTCAGCCTGTTCTCGGAGACCCGTAGTCAAATTTCAATTGAACTGGGGTAGTATAAGTAGATCCAAACTGGACCTTCCATTTATACAGAATGTAAGTGAATGCAATTTTTTTTTAATTCGTAAACTCTGATAGATTTTTTTTATATTTAATATATTTTCTTAATTACCCGCTAACAATACCAAAGAACATTTTTATACGAAAAATAGCAATTGTGTTTTTTAATTTATTAAAAAAGAAACCTTTGTATTCGCCTCAGGGCAGGAGTTAACAATCAGTAGGGTGGCGAGTGGTCAGGGAAAAACACAGTCAATAAAGTTGTTAAAAACCAGTATTCTGTTAAAAAGAAATTCGCCTTCCTTAATCCCTTTATATTATTCCAAGTATTTTCTAGAACAAAATACTGGTAGTCCCTCTTTTTCTGACTGTGTTTCTCCTTGACCACTCGCCACCCTGGTCAGGGAAATCGTCAAAGATAGCTATTTTCTTTAGTGGAAATTCAAGATATCTTGATGAACATATGCATTAAATGTTTATTTATGCCTCTTCAAAATACATGTTAAAGACTCATTATAATTACCACAAATATTATTGATTCATCCAGGGCCGTGCGAAGTGGGGGTCGAAAGGGGCAGCCGCCCCGATCGCGTAATTTGAGGGGGCGCCAAATTTATATCACAAACCTCTTTTTTTCTTCTTTTTTGTAAAAAAATGTATATTTACGTATTGGGAATTTTTTTCCTAATGGAAGTACGTATATTTTTTGTTTCAAAGTTACTGCATTGTCTTTTACTCCCCCCCCCCCCCCTCTAAACACACACAGAAATACAAATTTATGAATAAGGACTTATTTCTTTTCAAAACTTGTCTTGGGTCTTTGTCTTAATCTCTTTTGTTAACCTTCTATTTTATGAGTCTAACCTGTTTCTGTCCTGATTTCTGTTTTCAAGAGTATTTCTTAGCTTGTGGCAAAAACGTATACAAAAATACACTTAGCTGTGCTTGTGACAAAAACGTATACTCTCAAAATAGCATGGGGTTTCTTTCTTGGAATATAAAAGGGTTCTAAACTGTGATACTATACTATTAGATACATTTTTACTACATCCATTTTCCTGAACCTCTTTGCCAAAATATAAGTGCAATTTTCTCTTATGTTATTTAGTTTTTGGAAATTTATAAATTAAAATTAAACCTAACGCTTCAAAATAAGCGCGAAATATGTATTCAGTAAAATTTATTTCTGTTTCTGCACTTTTTAATGTTGTGACACCTGTCACAAAGAAAAGTTGGAGGGAGGGGTGTGCCAAATTGAAACTTTGCCCCGGCGCAGTTTTCTCTTCGTACGCTGCTGGATTCATCGCCCATTAATGCACGTGCCTTCGTTTCAAGTGCTTTTTTCTTAAATATACAATATTGAATAAACAAATATATTTTTAGTTCAATTGTAATACAGTATGATGAAAAAACATAAATCCTAACAAATCATTAAATATGTATTTATTCCTCTTCAAAATAAATATTAAACATGCAGTTTTATTACCACAAATCTTATTTATTCATCGCTTATTAAATAACGTCTAATAAATAGAATCCTGACTAAATTCTGAGAATCAAAAAGCGATATTGTTTAAAATGGTTATATAAATTCCGCAAATCACTTTCAAGTCAAAACTCAAGATGTTGTAAGATGCTATTTAATCAAGCAAAATATTTTTATCTCTTTTAAACTCCTTTGAAATACTGTCAAAACAAATATCTTAAATCTCTATAAAGTACTATGGTGGATCTTCAATGTTTCAAATATTTGTAATAAAAGTATTATAATTATAAGTTTTATGATAATTTAAACAAACATGTTTTAAAAGATTTATTAAATCGCTGTTACTGGTAAACGCCAACTCTTTTTAAGATTCTAACATAAGTATGTTAGTTCGACCCGGTGAAGTTTTAAGTAAGCATGTTTATAACCTTTAAATGGAAAACGATTTATCAGATAAATAGAAATTCAGCATATCTTGATAGATACAGAAAGCATTAATATCATTTTTACCTCCTTAACATACTTCTAAAGTGAGGTGTTTGAACTGATATAAAATATTTTGAACTTCAAACTATTAAAATGTATTTTAAAATAAGTATCATAGTTGTATTCATTGAAATTTTAAGCAAGTAAATTTGAAATATATTAAATTTTATAACGACTATTGTGTTAAATCGAACTCAATATACTATGTAAAGTTATCGAGAAAAGCAAATTTTACGTCTTCAAAATGAAACAAGCTTCCTAAATGGACGTAAAATTATCTGACACAAATACTCAAATTTTCACGTTACTAAAATTTATTTTAATAAAAAGGGATTATTTAAGCATGCGTACTTATAATGTTTTCATTATTTATTGTGCATTCCGAAAATGACGAAATTCAAGATATCATGATGAGTTCTTGAGGCAAACTGAACCATTTAAATATAATCTTTATGCCTCTTCAAAGTACTGCTAAAACAAACATCTTGAATTATCATAAAAATCGCTCGCCCAGATATCAAATAGGATTTTAATAAAATCTATTAGCTCCTTTTCCCCCGATTAATTTGCCGCTCCAACTAGCAAACAATATTATAGTTATTAGAGATGGAGAATGTTTTATCTGAGTACATTTAAGGGTAAAAGATAAAAGGGAAAAGTAACGATTTTGATTCCTTTGAATAGATTGTTACTTATAAAAATTTAAATGAATTACAAAGGAATGTATTGCAAAACATTGTATGTACAGTGTATCCAAAATTGGACTGATTAGCTGAAGAGTAATGAATGAGTCAGGAATTTCTTCACTGGGGTTTCTGGTTTTAGTTCGATTTACTAGCAGCAAATTGCCGTACAACAGATAGGCGCGTCATTGAGGCAGAAACTGAAATCATTCATTCGTAGCGCCACATAAGGAGGTTAAACATATGGAGTGAATCTTATTCTGTTAGGTCATTAAGAAACAGATGATCGATTTCGAAATGAAGGTTTAGTTAATTATATATCAAGTAAGAAGCAATATAATAAATCAAAGTATGCAACAAAACTAATGATACAGTTTTTCCAACTTAACGGTAGATTGTTAATACCAGCAGCAAAGAAGCGTAGAGAGTGAATGGTGATAAATTCGTGAAAGGTGTTACCTGCCGCTTGTTGGTAATTAAAAATTTTTCATTGTAAGAACTGGTCCTATGCCTGGAACAAATGATAGCCAGGTGGATAAAGTTCTGAGGAATACTGCGGTTGACATAAAGTTTCCAGGCTGTTTTGGGAACAAAAGTTTCCCAGCTCTTGTAGTTAGAACAGAGTTCGTTGCTCGTGCGATTTGTGGTCGATCATTGGTCTGCAAGAGGGTTGACCTGTTTCTATTCACCAACCTTGTGTGTTTAATTCCAAGCTCACTCATCATTTCTTCTAATTGGTTACAGTAGACATCAGCCATAATTGATTGACCAGGTCTTATAAAACTGGTAGTTAAATATTTTTCAATGCATGGACAGATCCATTGCCTGGAACAAATGGTAGCTAGATGGATAAAAATTTTGAGGAATACTGTGGTTAACAAAGAGTTTCCAGGCCGAGCTCCTGTAGTTAGAACAAGGTTGATCGTGCGATTTGTGGACAAACATTTTTCTGCAAGGTGATTGACCTGTATCTATTCACCAATTGCGTGCTTACCCCTAAGCTCTCTCATCATTTCTTCTAATAAATTAAAGTAGACATCAGCCATAATTGATTGACAAGGTGTTATAAAACTGTACTGATAAACACGGACGCTGGACCACCAATCAAGCAACATTTACAATTTCTGATGAATGTTCTGTTTTCAAGAGTATTTATTAGCTTCATCATTTTCAAATCATTATGCCAAATATTTGCGAGTTTAAAAAATAATTAATTTTTCATCACACCATGTTTCTCCTGCATGTTTCTCCTACATATAGAGACAACAGAGAAGACAAACTTCAAAAAGATTTATTTCAAAGGCGCCATATTATGGAGGCGGTCCCCCCCCCCCCCCCCCACACACACACACAAAGAAACAAATTGATATTTTAGAATGCATTCGTCATAAACATATCAAGATTCAGTTTTTTGTTTCAGAAATTGCGCTAAAGCTAATATAACTTGTGAAATTTGACTGAAATAGAAACATTATAATGAAATAAACACATTAAGAAGAGAAATTAATAATTTTCAAAAATATTTGCTAAAGTCTTAGTATTGTAATCTTCTGAATGTGAGTTATCGAAATTTGTCTTCTCTGTTGTCTCTATATGTTATCCTTCTTCATCTGGTGATCAGCTTGACGTGGAAGTGTGTGTAGCTGAAGAGTATTTTCAGTTTCCTTTATCCAAGGATTCTGGACTTTTGAAAGATAACTTTTGAAAATCACTTTCCTGTTCCTTGCTAACTGATTAACGCAAACTTCGTACATTTGAAATGACATCATAAACACGTTTTAGAGGAAAGATAAATCATATTCAGGTTTTTGCAAGTATTTTCAAGGTGCAATGGGATAAAAAATAATCACAATTAGCCAGTCCGACAAGAAAGTTACAATTTTCAACTGCAACTAGAAGTTTTAAAACATTTTATGATATTGATCTATATAAATTCATAAAAAGAACAAGTGTAACATTTTCCAAACTGTAACGTACCTACACAATAGGAATCCTCCAAAGAACTGTCAAAGTGGAATATCAGAGATACCGTGCATCAAACTTGATACTTGAAGTAATCGGACCTTTCATTTTTTAATTCCCTAGTACTATTTAATCGTAATACCGTATCTTTTGCCCGAACGTCTCAATGACGCAAATTACCTTATTTTCTTACAGTAAGTACTTCTGGATATGATGCGCGGAATATAGGCCTCTGTGCGCCAGAACATGTTACTTTGAATGATGGTGTACAAGCACCTTTTACGATTGCGGTACATAACCGCCTCGATGCTGCATATCCCGGGATGTGGATTGTACGCGGTGAATCTGTAGCTTGGCCTCCACGCCCCCTGGACTTCAGTCCCTTGAAGTCATGCTCACTTCTCTCAAAAACGTTCTTTAAGGGCTCAAAAAGACGTATTGAAAAAGCACTGCATTAAAGGAGAATAAAATCAGTTTAATTACCAATATTCGATTTAATAGATGGTTGGAAATTTATACAGAGTGTTGCCGAATTTAGGCCATAACTTCAGAAGGATGATACAAGGCATGAAAAGGATGAAAAATTACCATAGAAGTTGGGGTCGGTCGCAAACCGCCTTTAATTTGGAAAATCGCAAAACATATTCGAGAGGACAGTGAGATGACGAAGAGAGTAGCCGAAAAATGCAAGGATTAGGAGCACTGTGGTCGAAAAGAAGAAACCTTCTCGTATACAAATTTTCCATGCGTATGGGGATAATAAAGGCAGAGATCAAGTATTAATAAGTGGGCATTGCAGAATTCGAGGGCGTTAAACTCCATTCGGAACAACATGTCAGAATACACGAACGAGGAATATGCGGATATGCATCTGATTTACATCCGAGCAAATGGCAATGGACGCTTAGCACAGAGGATGTACCAAGAGCAATAATATCAGATCAGATTGTCCGCACCTTCGCGAATATCGATCAATGGCAGGGGGATATGTGATCCTTCCAAATAATGAGCCGTAACGTAGGGCAATAAGGCAGTGTGGGCACACCTGAAACAGAAATACGAGTATTGCAACGGTTTGCCGTTTCCCCCCAGTGGAGCAGTATACTATCAGTTGCATCTGAACTGGGTATTCAGCGCGAAATCATGTGGAAGGTGCAGCGTGCAGAAAACATGCACACCTCCCCGTGCAGAAAATCCAACTCCTAGGCGATGCCGGTTACCTCCTTCGGGTAGAGTTCGTAAGCTAGATGTTTGATGGCACACAGAATGATTCACAGATTTCTGCCACTGTTTCATTTTCATATAAAAGTCTACTTTTCGAGAGAAGGCGTGGTCAACACGCACAGTGCGCTTATGTGGTCGTCCGAAAATCCCCTCATCACTGTCTCGTCGGAAATACAACACAAGTTCGCTATTAACATCTGTGCAGTAATTCTTGGCGATCATCTGTTGGGAGGACCTTCTGCCCGAACGCCTCAATGGCGCAAATTACCTTGTTTTCCTACAGTACGTACTCCCGGATTTGATGCACGGAATATAGACCAGAACATGTTGTTTTGCATGATGATGCACAAGCACATTTTTCGATTGCGATGCATAACCATCTCGAAGGCTGCATATCCCAGAAGGTTAATTATACGCGGTGTACCTGTTGCTTGACCTCCAAGCTCTCTGGACTTCAGTCCCTTGAATTTTTCTTCTGGGCCCTCCTGCAATCGGTTGTTTATCAAACACCTTTCGATATACTGAAGGACCTGACAGCACGGATCATCGTCGCTTCAGCAGACATCGCGTACACACCAGGTATGTTTGAACACGTTCCGTAAACCTTTGTCCGTCGGTGTCGGCTGTGCAATGAACTTCGCGATCGCAACTTCGATCAATTCCTATAAAAATGTCTCGTCGTCTCCATTCTGACGTTGAACTGTAATGCACTGTAATATTGCTTTGCGTCAAATAAATGTTTTTTGTTATTTTTGTTGGCCTTTTGTTTCCCTCGACGTCACACCTTTCATAACTATTTTGCAATTTTCTCCCTCTAAACATGGCTTACGACCCAATGCTCTATGGCAATTTCCCTCTTGCTGCGTCTTATCACCCCTCTCAGTTTGTCGGTCGAATTCGGCAACACTCTGCATGTGCAAATATTAAATCATCCAAGATGTAATTATTACATTTACATTTGAATATTAAATACATTTTGTTCCTAAGTCGTTTTAATTATAGTTGCAAAGGAATGAATTTCAAAAATAAGTGTTAAGAACAGCGTAACATTTAGCAAAAATATATCTGTAATTAAAAAAATCTATTACTATTTTCGTTCACTTTTACCAATCAAACTAGTATGTTGTGGCCATCACAAAACTTTCTTCTATATAAATCACGTCAATTAAATCATTTAAATAGTACAAGAAATGACAACGATTTAGCACCAATTCGTATCAAAGTGTATCTGAATTTGAAGTTGGATGAAAATTCGTGCATTAGTTCTTGAAATAGAGCTATAGCGGAAATTCTGAAAAAAATGTAGCATAGCAGCGCCACCTGTTGAGCGATTTACACCAAAAGTAAACAGCACTAAACGATATCAAGGTATACCTGAATCTGAAGTTTGTTGAAAATCCAAGCATTAGTTCTTGAGATAAAGCTATTGCGGAAATCACAAAAAATACAGCATAGCAGCGCCACCTGTTGAGCGATTTACACCAAAAATTAAACAGCACTAATTTATACATCAATCCATGTCAAGGACTAACTAAATCTGAAGTTTGATGAAAATCCGTGCAATAGTTCTTGAGATACAGCTCTTGTGGAAATCGTGAAAAATGCAGCACAGCAGCGCCACCTGTTGAGCGATTTACACAAAAAATTAAGCAGCACTAATTTATACATCAATTCATGTCAAGGACTAACTAAATCTGAAGTTTGATAAAAATCCGTGCAATAGTTCTTGAGATACACCTCTTGTGGAAATCGTGAAAAATGCAGCACAGCAGCGCCGCCTATTGGGCGATTTGCACCAAAACTTAAGCAGCACTAACTTATATCAGGGACTAACGGAATCTGAAGTTTGATGAAAATTCGTGCACTTTTTCTTGAGTTAGAGCTATTGCGATAATCATGAACAATGCAGCATACCAGCGCCACCTGTAGGGCGATTTTCACAAAAAAGTAATCAGCACCAAATTATATCTTGGACTAACTTAATCTGAAGTTTTATGAAAATCCGTGCAGTAGTTCTTGAGATACAGCTATTGCAGAAATCGTTAAAAATGCCGCATAGCAGCGCCACCTTTTGGGCGATTTTCACCAAAAACTAATCAGTTCCAGTTTATATCAAGGTCTAACTAAATATGAAGTTTTGTGAAATTTCGTGCATTAGTTCTTGAGATAGAGCGCCCACAAAATTTGTGTCACATACAGACAGACAGACGGACAGACAGACAGACGGACAGACAGACAGACAGACAGACTCACAGACAGACATTTTGTAAAAACATGTTTTTTGGAATCTCTGACTCATAAAACGTGTAAATCCGTCGAAAACTGGAATTCGAAAATTTTCATGAAACCAATACTTTCTTCTTGTAAAGATAGAAGAAAGTAAAAATGAGACGCGCTTTTTTTTCCATTCTTCAGGATTTTTAGATATCATATTTTAGTTCTTTTTTTTATTGATATAACACTTGCTTTTTTGCATACATATCACACACTATTATTCTAAGCGGGTTTTCTGATTGATTTAGGTTAGGACTCTGTGGGGGCAAAACCAGAAACAAAATAAATCTCGTTTACTTTAAACAATGAATTTGATGATGAGCAGAGCCAAATGTACGCATAGCCTTAGATATTCTATACTTTTTTTTTACATTTATAGTCGGTTTTTCATAGTTTCTTATACATTTCTATATTAAAAGCTTGAACACTTCTAAACACTTTTTTTCAAATATCAAAAAATACATTTGCAGTCGCTTTTCCATAGTTTCTAATAATTTTCAATATAAAAAATTTTTGCTGTTCTGTACTTTTGTTAAAAATCACAGAAGTTATATTTGTAGTCGCTTCTTCATAGCTTCTTATATTATTCAGTATTAAAATCTTTAAAAATCCTATACTTCATTTTTTCAATCGTCAAAATATACATTAGCAGTCTCCTTTCTCATAGTTACTAATAATTTTCAATATAAACAAATTTGGCTATTTTATGCTTTTATTACATTCAAAAAGTATATTTAATTGCTTCCTTCTGCATTCTTATAAAGTGAAATATAAAAAAAAACTTTTGCTGTTCGATACACTTTTTTGCAATTTTGAAAATATACATTTACAATCGCCTCTTCATGTTTCTTATAAATTGCAATATAAACTGTTTTGGATGTTCTGTACTTATGTTATAAATTACAAAAATAACATTTACAGTAAATTCTTCATAGATTCTTAAAAATTGCAATATAAAGAAATCTTTAACCGTTCTATACTCTATTTTACAAATTTTAAACTATACATTTAAAATCGTGTCATTATATTTCTTTTAATATGAAATATAAACAATTTTGGCTGTTCTGTATAGCGTACATATATACACTGCTCAAAACAATTAGGAGAGCACATGGTTTTAACAAAATTACGCAAATATTTACACCGACAACTAACGTAAAATAAAACATCCGTAATTTAAAGCGTTGTAGAAAACAGATGAAGAAAATTTTCCATGCAAATTAAAGTTTATGACGTCAAAAACTTGAAAAGGGAGATAAGGGCAGAAATCGGGATTTTGCCGAAACGTCTGTTTCACACTTTCAGTTGTAAAATTCAATTTCTCAGCTTGTGTTTTGAAAAAAAGGTGACTTGAAAAGGCCACAACAATGTGATTTACCGGAATCCGTGCCTTGGCGTGTTATCGGGAAACCTGAATCTGGGAAAACACAACGAAGTGAAGCGGAAGCTGTTGGAGTCGCAAGAAGTGTCAATGCAAGGCTGTGGAATCGATTCCAAGACACATGGAATGGTAGACATCGATAAGGGCACGGTCGGTCATAAGCTACCTCAGAAATTTATGACAGATATATCCTGTTAACAGCTCGTCGAGATGGAACGGGCAATGCTATTCAGCGGCAAACACAGTTGTTCTTGGCCACAGAATGAAGGGTATCCATCCAAACACTCTGAAATATGCTTCATCAGGGTGGCCTCTATGCACGTACAGGGGCGTGCCGAAGGCTGTTTTAGTGGGGGGGTGTGAACTGAATTTTGCCGACTGCAAGATCGGGGGTGAGAAAGGATTTGTGATAACCCTCCCCTCCTCAGCAACAGAGTCAACTGCTCTACAATACTGTGAATTTATAAAAATCACTAAAAGTCTTAAGTGTTCACCTGCATTCTCCTTAACCACAGTCGAAATTAAATACTGTTATTCAGTATATGTAATTTTTTTCAATTATTTTATTATATAAGTAGAGTTGAGAATCCTGTTATTAATTAGGATTCTGCTTACTATTTAAAAGGAAATGTGTACGGATGTACCGTACATTAACCAGTTAAAGTAACAATTTAAGAATTTTGAAGTACTTCGGAATTTATGTTTCTATAAATAAAACTGCATGCTGTTGTGTAATGTCAGTGTATAAATTTTAAAATACATAAAAAAGACAAATCTTGCTTGCTAAAAATATGATATATATTAGTATAAGAGACTAAAAATTATCCTTCTACATTTTTAAGCTATCACCCGCTTCAGAATAGCCCATTTTCCAGCTACACTGTGTAAATTCCAACATGTCAGTTATGTCTGTTTCAAAGGTTAATAGCATTACTTCGTCCAGTCGCTTTTCCGACATGGTGGTACGCAAGTAATTTTTTACAAACTTTAACCTGCTGAAACTTCTTTCATTACTTGCCACAGTTATTGGAATAATTAAGGCCAACTTGTAGGCCAAAGAAAAGTTAGGATACAAATGAGCCTTCCCCACAAGTTTTTGCGCTGTTGCACCAATTGTATCCGATTCAGAACTAGCTATTTCTGAGGACATGAGATTAATTTCACATACCAAGTTATCTACATCTTTGAGATCATTAGGGAATAATTGACATAGTTTAGAAATGTCCTCGGTAGAGCTATACTTGATCCTAGATGGAACGAGACAGGCCAGTGGTTTAACTTTCTCAAATACCAACTTATCAATGTCTCCAAATGCAGTTGTAAGCCGATCTATCACCTTCAAAATTTCTGCTTTAAACTAATTCTCTCATGTAAATAGAACTGCAGTTTCAGGATTTTCGTCGATCTTCGATGGAAGCCCCTGTCGCCTGTGCCATAAAATGAACTCATAATCTTGATTTATTCCATGTGTCTCGCAGATGTTGTCAGCTTCCTTAATGATGTTCATTATTGCCGGCGCGTCATCATTCTGGAGTTTCTGAATGCTTTCGTAAGTTCTTTGCATTATGTCGGTTCCCTCTAAAATGTTCAGGTCTTCACGTTGCAATTGCTCCGTTGCTAACTTGGTCTTAAACATAATTGTTTTCATTGCAAGTAAAGAAACAATGAAATCGTATGACATCAATTTGCTTCTTAACCCTGCCGCTTTAGCTCGAGCATCCTTGTCAATCCTCATGTCTTCAGAAATAATTTGCAGAGTATGGATGAGGGCATCATAGGACGATAAAATAGCTCTGACTGAATGCGCTCGCATAGTCCATCTTGTCTTCGACAAAGATTTCAAGGTAAGAGTCTTCTGAAGAACTTCAATTTTCTCTCTCAGTATGCCGAATCGTTTTCTCAGTGAAAAGAAGTTATAGAGATCCTGAATACTGTCGTAGAGCAATTTTATTATATTGCTTTCTTCGCACGCATGTTCAACACATAAATTCACTTTATGCATGAGGTAGGGTATGTATAAAATAGATCTACCAGCTATTTCTGAAAGTTTTGATTGACAGCCTAAAATGCGGCCAGACATAGATGACGTGGTGTCGTAAGACTGTGCACGAGCTTGGGAAAGCGATATTCCAACTGACTGTAGAATTTCAGAAATAAGCTTAGCCATTCCTTCGCCTGTTTTATCCAGATAATCTTTTAGTTTTAACAACCTTTCTTCGGGCTGAAACTTTGGGGTCATGTATCGAATTGCAGTTAAGAGCTGGTCAAGATGAGAAAGATCGGGTGTGCTATCAGCCATAATGCTAAAAAATCCACAATTTTTGACATTTGCAACTATGTTTTCAGGGGCAAATGATCCAAGAACCCGAATAAAGTAATTTTGCGACTTATTACTAAGATAGTTGGCATGGTATGGGCGAAGATGATTATCATCAATCCAGTTTTTTAAAGTTGGAATCCACCTGGCCATTAATAGGGGACTTTTTGCAGGGTGTGTTCTTAACTTTCCGACTATTCTGAATTTTACCAACTCTTTCAAATAAGTGGGGGGGTGTTACACCCCCAACACCCCCCCCCCCCGCTAGGCACGCCCCTGTGCACGTAAGCAAATGGTCTGTATTCCGTTGATCTCAAGCAACTGTGCGACCCAAAGACGGTGGGCAACTGAACATCGAGGTTGGAGTCAAATTCTATTTACTGACAAGTCCCGATTTAGACTGGATATGACATACGATGAATTTTGGTTTGGAGAGAAAGGGGCACAAAATAACCCAACGTTCGTTCGTGAAAGATCACATTGCAGACGAGGTGGGTTGATGCTATGGCCTAGAATTCAGATAGGAGGACGTATGGGCCTGCAAATCATTCGGAATAGCACTTTGACGGCCCGAAGTTATACAGACGAGATAATGAGACCTAATTTCGTACTTTACGTTGCAGCAATTGGTGATTCCTTTTTTGCATGCGCGATAATGCCGGACCGCATAGAGCTCGTCTTGTGGAGAACATGCTTGAAGTTGAAAAAATACAGCATATGGAATAGCCAACAAGCTCTCCTGATAAGAATCCAATCGAGCGTGTTTGGGACATACTCGGACGACGCATTGCAGTAAGACTGAAGCTTCCTTTTATTGTTCGGGGCTTGGAGATTGCAATTCTTGAGGAGTGGAACACTACCCCCCGAAAACTTATAGATAATGTCATCGAATCCATGGGAAACAGGTATGCGACAGTTTTACCTATTCGAAGGGACCACATGTCATATCAAATATATTGCATCATTCCTACACAGTACTTTTTATGTCATTTAAATGTAACTTAAACCATCTTTTCACGTTCTACCCATCGTTTAAGAGAATTAAAGCTCTCTTGCAACTTTTTTTGCGTGATTTTTTTTCTGCATTACGCATTGATACACATGTTACTCTCAATTTTATGCCTATGCATAGCTGTCTCGCACTGCTCTCTTCACTTTTTTGCTTGCTCCCCTAATTTTTTTGAGCAGTATATGTATATAGTATATATACAGGGCGTTTCATCACATCGGTTACAAAGTTTAAGGAGCGATAGAGTACACCTAGAAGATGGGAACTCATATATCAATGCATGGTCGGAAACGCTTTCCTGGCGCGGTAGTGACGACACAAACACAAGAAAGGAAGGGCATGAACATGATAAGAAAACATGTTTATTGCTCTTAGTACTGTAAAAATGCTAGAACAATGATGGACAGTGCTGAGAAGCATCAGTGGCAGCTGCTGGGGAAGTGCTGGACACGCCTGGTATTTTCAAGAGCATTAGATACTGCATGCACTAGAGATGTGAGGCCTGCATCACGGCCCAGGGTCGTAATTTTGAACACCTTCTTTGGTGACTATTGTTGCCTCTCTTTTTGTTCTTATTTCTTAGTTTTTTGCTATACTAATAATGTTAAACATATTTTACCCTGTTCGTGTCCTTCCTTTCTTGTGCTTTGTGTCGTCACTATAACGCCAGGAAAGCGTTTCCGAACATGCATTGCTATATGTTTCCCCATCGTCTAGATGTAATCTATTTCTCCTGAAACTTTGTAATCGCTGTGCTGAAACACCCTGTATATTACGAATTCCAAATGAGGTATATTTATAATTTCTTCTTCATATTTTCTTATAAATCGCAACGCAATTAAAAATTTACTATTCTATTGATGGTTCTTTCATTTTTATCTAAAAGTTCTAAAAGATATATTTATTACAAATGTATCTTTTTTCTACAAAAAGGAAAAAACTGATTTAGTATTTTTATTCGAGTAACTGAAAATCTTTTTTTTTTTTAATTACATTTACCACAAAAGATTATATGAAGCAGCTGTAAAACACAAAATAATTCATCTTTCAATTATATTTTATATAAACTTTTTTTTTTTTTTTTTTGGAATTTATTTAAGTGCGTAAGTTAAATTATTGTTTCCATCCAGCTAAAAAACCTTTTTTTCACATAAAAGAAATATAAATCAATGTTTCCTTGTCATTTATTTAAATTAGAGTATTTTATTTGAATGAAATTCTTTTCAAACAAAATTAAAACGCTGGATAAATAGCTTCAATGACGATTATCTGAATTAAGCTATATTTTGCGTAAAATTATAGGTAATAAAGTAAAAGTTCGTCGCAAAATTGAATTTATATTTTTAGTAGTAGAGCCAATAAAAATATAAAATAATATATAAAGTAATATATATAAAATAAATATGATAAAATAAAATATAAAAAATAAAAATATGTATAAATAAGGATGTATAAATATAATCATAAGACAAAATTCAATACTCCATCTTGATTCAATCACAAAATACACAATATGAACCTTTAAAAGGTTACTGTTTTACTCAAAAAGCGAGAAAAATTGTAATAACATAGATGTTACAAGTTAAAAATATACATTTTATTTAAAATTTCTTACAAGGAAAGTCTCCATACGGTCATAATCCGAAAAAATTATGGAATGTTCCACTTATGAGGATAGATATGTTTATAAAAAACGGGGAAAACTCGATAGAGCGTCCTTAAAAAAGTAATGAAAATTTCGATATTTGGCGATTTATTACCGGTTGGCGATGGAATAAAATTTCAAAATACACTTTTTATGTCAAATACCCTTTAAGATAATAATGTCTCATATTGAACTTGTTTAAATACGTTTAATGTAAATAACTTTAATTTGGTCAGTTTAAGTTTAATTTAATTATAGTTTTGTCATATATATATATATATATATATATATATATATATATATATACTTATAATAAAAGTTAACTATCAAATTTTAGTTATTAAAACAAAATTTAAATTAGTTAAAATTGTTTCAATCTCAAAATTAAGTCCAACTGAACACAGTAGATTCAATTTTGTTGCTATGGAAAATACTTCTTCGATACTGAAATGAATAACTGCAGCATTCTTCATCTTGCCTTTATTTTGGAATATACTCAAATATATTAAGATATTTTTTATATATGAAATTGTTTCTAAAGTAAAAACATTAAATAACAAGCAACATAAATATCTAATACAAAAAAATGCAGTTATTAAACTCTATCATTGTTTAAGTTTAAATTCATTAAATACAATTTATACGCATTCTAAAAATCAATTAACAAACAATTTCAAAATCGTTTGCTTTTGGCGAGGCAGAGCACTGCTCGCAAAATCGCGTGACGGTTTTGTCTTTTCGCGCCAAATACTCGAAATTATTTTATTTTTTTACAGATTTCTACTGTAATTCCGCCGTTAAATTTGACTGATTCTTTATTACATACATAAGGAGTTTAATAACATATTCCTTGTTAGTACTTTCGGCCTGCAATTCCTGTGGCCTTCGTCAGAGAATATTTTTATTATGAACTGCTGCTCCATTCATACAAATATGTCACTATGTTTGAAATGGGAGAGTCGATAATTATTAAGGCAACTGAAAGTAAGAAAAGCAGTGCCTTTATTGAACTTAAGTAGAGAAAAATATATTTACCTACCGTACAGAAGTTCAGTCCAAGGCACTGCTACATCGACTCTTTCAACTTACCTTTCTACTACTACCTTAGCAATTATAGCCTCTCCCATTTCAAACAAAGTGACGTATTTGTATGATACGTTAATTTGTTTGAAATGGGAGAGGCTATGCGACAATTAATAACAAAAATATTCACTGACGATGGTTACGGGAATTGCAGGTCGAAAGTACTAAGGAATTTTAAATAGAATGTTTATTTTTAACTTGTAACATCTACATTATTATTATTATTATTATTATTATTATTATTGTCGCCTTTTAAGTAAAACAGTGAGCTTTTTAAGGTTCATATTGCGTATTTTGTGAAGAAGTTATATTTTTACCAGAATTGCCTGTGGCCGGTCACTTGCCTCAATCTGATGAGAGAAAATCGGGCAGAAACGGCCCCTCTGCCCGCTCCGGGTTCAAACTACGTGCCAGGCCGAACCCATGAGCGCAATTTACCGAACGTAAAAAAAAAAAAAAAAAAAAAAAAAAAAGCTTGAAAAATATGATAAAAATAGAATTAAAAAATATACTTGAAAAAATAAACTTGAAAATTTAGATAAAAATAAATCGTTAAAACAATAATCCAAAATGTAATATAATTCGTTAAAAAACGCATCTTTCATTAAAATCCTTAAAAACATGAAAAAAAAGTTTGATTCAAAAAAAAAAAAGAAAAAACTGGGAGACAGAGATGGTCTTGGTTTTTCTTTTTGCGTTCTCACTTTTCATGGAAGTTCGTCGTCATAACAACAGGATTTGGAGAAAAATCGGTTATTTTCGTAAACACAGCGTTAGGGGATTTTTTTTAACTTCCTTGGAATAGTTAAAAATGTCATGTTCTTACAGTCTCTTTAAAGAAATTTATAAATTTAGTATGTTATACATTCAAAAATCTTTAAATAATTCCCGAGGTTTTTTTTTTCTGTATGGTACTAAAAAAATATATATAGCACGGAATTCGTTGTCATAACAACAGGATTTGCAGATAAAACAGTTATTTTAGTAAACACAGCATTAAGCGTCAGGGGAATTTGTTTTTTTATCTTCCATGGAATAGTCGGAAATGTCATGTTCTTATAGTCTCTTTAAAAAATTTTATAAATTTAGTATGTTATACATTCAAAAAATTTTAAATAATTCCCGAGTTTTTTTTCTGTATGGGGCTAAAAAATATATATATAACACGGAATTCGTCATCATAACAACAGGATTTAAAGATAAAACGGTTATTTTAGTAGACACAGGGTTAGGGTAATTTTTTTATATTTCTTGGAATAGTCGGAAATGTCATGTTCTTATAGTCTCTTTAAATTTTTTTATAAATTTAATATGTTAATGTTATATGTTAATGTTATTCAGAAATTTTTAAATAATTCCCGAGGTTTTTTTCTCTAAATGGGGATAAGAAAAAAATATATATCAAGGCATGGCTGAGATATGAAATACATATCCTACTGTGTCTGTCCTGAAAGTAATTAGACTGATTCCATAAAATTCGTTCATTTAAGGACAATTTTATAGACACTTAATATTCTTTAAAATGGCTTCGTCCTGCATTAATACACCGTTGTCAACGGCTCTGCGACCCATTTATGCTCGTCTGGAACTTTTCAACTGAAATGCTGCACAAAACATTTTTTCTGCAAGTTCTCCAGATTGTCAAAATGATGACTTTTTAAGCTGGATGTTAACGAGGGAATATAAAATAGTCCGCCGTGGACAGATCGAGGCTGTACGGTTTTGCCAGGAACTGATTTACTTTGAAGGATGTGTTAGAACCAGGTTGGCACAATTTTTTTGCATTTGAAGTTATTTAGTAATGATTTCATGCACAATCGATTTTGTAAATCCGAACGTCTCTGTAATCATTTGGAAACTCTTTCGACGACCAGAGACCAAAAGCGCTTTAATTTAAGCCACATTATCTGAAGTTCCAGACCTTGATAGACGCTCAGCGCGTTGTTCGTCATCGACGTGCTCCCTTCCGTCTTTGAAGGCTTTGTGCCACCTAAACACGTGAGATTTGGACAAATAACACTTCTCGTAGGATTATTGTAACCTGGCAAGCTTCTCAGTAGCTGATTTGTTTAGTTTTACACAAAACTTTATGGTGTGTCTCTGCTCAACTCTTTGCTGCATTCTGAAAACCTAAAGCCACTTTCAAACCCCTGCTTGCTTCACGAGCGATCCGTGCGCTGCAAAGGCTCAACTGACTCTCGCCAGATTCGGTAGCTCATAACCCCCACCGCACGTACCGCCTGCGAAATCCGTCCGTTTGGCCTCCTGCTTGGCGCCAAAAATTCAGTCTCAGGTCTTCCTGGACAGACCCTGAATGATAAAGCATAACATCCTCATTTTCATGGATGAACGTGCATTTTTAAAAATAAACAGTCAAATGCGAGGATTACTCGCGAACAGTGGGTTCCGTAGAATAAATATATGAATTTGTAATTGTATTATTAAAAAAAAAACCGTTGCTAAAAGAATACTAAGACTTTGTAAAAAAAACTATACAACGTAGGGTTGGGTATAACTATATAAACTAGAAAAGTGTAAATGGACATACCAAGAAAGTTCAAAGAGGTATGGAAAGAGGTATTAAATAATATCAAATGTAGCTATTTTGTATAACTAATTTTTTAACATTATCCTAATATGTTTATGATGAACTTAATTCGGTACTGACAATAAAAGAGGTGCATTTTTAAACTTCATTTGGCATTTCATAAAACAAAATTCAGCGTAGTAATGACCTTTCTTTCTACAGTGTAGTTAAAACAGAACCTCTGTTCAAAGTTTAAATTTGGCATTGTGCTAAGCGTGCTTCGAAAGGAGGTCGCAAAGTTGCACCGCCGCCTTGGTTCGTGCCGCGTTTTTCCAGGTTTTTAATTAACTTTTAAAGTCACTCGAGGCGTATTGAGAGATCCACTCAGTAAAAACTAGTCACGAATCCCATAGTATTTATGTGATTCATTCTAATTAAGTGGTCTCAGGACTATTAAAGCTTCAAAATATTAGGAATTTTAATTTTTTAAGATGTTAAACTCCTATCTTTTCTGAACATTTTGATATAAATGTTTGCTTGACATTCCCATTAGAACAGAAGTTGTGGCTTTTTGAATTATAGCCGCTCAATAGCTGAAGTGGCGATTCCGAAACTTTGAAGTCATTTTTCTCCAAATGACGTTTTGGGTATAACGCGCAGGACACCTCAAAACTTCTGAATATTTTTTCATGAAATTTTCAAAACATGTATTTCATGTTAGTCTGTAGAAACGCAATCTAAGATTTCCTTTTTATTGTTCGAAAACATATTTTTTTAGGTTATTATACTTTTGAAGTTTTCAAAATTTTGTATTAACTAAATACAAATTTGCATTAAAAATATAAAATTGCTTTAAATACAAATTTATTTAAGTTCAGGGTAATTATTATAATCTGAAGGATAAGTAAGCACCAAAATTTTCATTCTAGTTGCAATATTTATTTTGTAATCGTACGCGTAAGCTGTTATGCCAATTTTCTGCTCGACAAATGTCTAACAGTGTCGAGCCCCCTATAAATACTAATTCTGCATCTTGCAATTTTTTAAATACATAAAATGAAAGAACATACTCATATCTTTCATCCCAATAAAAATTGTGTTTTAAAATTACATACATTTTAAGACATTAAATCTTGAAAATGGTCTTTTTTTTTCCTTTTTTCTAATTTTAAGAGTCCTGAGACCCCTTAAATTAGTCTGCGTTTAGCAATTTGGCGTTTATTGCTTTTATACTGCTACTGGACAATACATTACACATATATATCATTAAAATTTGTTAACTACGCATAGAATACGCCGCCCATGTCTTTAGGTATATCCTAACTGTCCGTATCTTTAAAGGTTAATATCGCGGCTAATTACGGACGATTTTTTTTCGAAAATCATTATCAACAATGCTTTTATACTTCTGATACGATAGGTACCAACAGCGCCCCTCGACACCTTTGCTCAATGCCTGCAAATTGAAATTTGTGTGTAACAGAAAAATGCGCTTTTCTCAAACACTAAGTGACCTAGTGCAATCGCTATAATTTTCCTGCAAGGTTTAAATTAACGTCTGCCTATAATTTTTTCATAATTTTAGTTTCAATAGATTCGAAAATAGATGGGGGAGGGGGGGGGTACATATTTTTGCACTACATTTTCGACGATATCTCTGAAAGTATATACCTAAAATTAAAAGAAATGCATTTTTGAGTTCAGCGTTGCCAAAGCTGTCACACGATACCCCCATAATATACAAAGAAACGATTTTTTTTCAAGTAGCGTAATAAGCCCCTCTATATTTTTCCCTAAATATATTTGTGAAAGTTAAATAATCTGAAAATATGTTGGTCAATAGTCTTTATTAATTTCCCTAATTTGAATTTTTCCAAGTACCATAGTTTACGAGTAAAATGTCTGTGACAGACAGACAGACACAGGAGTGATCTTATAATGGTTCCGTTTTTACTTTTTAAGTACCGAACCCTAAAAATCGTGAAAATTCAAAAATCGCTATACAAATTCTGAATGCATTTTATTGAAAAGAGGATAAAAATTATTATGTTGGGCTAAAACATTTAATTTTTATTGCTTTTATGAATGGCTCTAAACTTTAAATTCAGGGAAATGCGTGGTTTTTTTCGTTTAATAAAAAGTAGCAAAAACTATAATTAAAGAAATCAATAAGCTGGGGGTCAGGTACCCTATGACCTGTCTTCAACTATCTGGAACCAATTTGCAGACCTCTACGTGAGATAGATTTCTCCATCTTTTGCTCTCTCACATACGACGAAATCTTTCTATTGTTGCATGTGAAATTAGCAAAACTTTTTCACGAATAATTAGAAATAAGCAAACTCATCACATACGAAACCTTCCTTTAAACTCAATAAAAAATATAATTATCTTTTTTATAAAATTTAATGGCTCCTTTTAATTGGTTTAAATTAGAATATTTGATTTATCAAGAGTTTCATTTTACATCAAATTATACCGTATGAGAATCTTTCACGTTGATTACACAATATGGTTGTTATATGCTTTTTGACATAAATCCAAAAGTTATATTTAAAATCTCCTCTCTGTGTTTTCTTCTAAATTGCAATACAAGTAAATTATCTATTCTCTGAAATTTTTATTTAATTTTATAAACTATATTTAAAACTGAGACATAAAGAAAATATTTTCAGTCTTTATGTATTTTTATTCGAACGAATGTATCTCTTTTTCTAATTAAATTTACCATAAAGGATTAAATAAAAAATTTGGAGAACACAAAATAATCCAGCTTTCAATTGAATTTAAGTAAACTGAATTTTTCATTTTTTCAACTTATTTGTGTGCATAAGTTAAATTCGTTTGCCCTCCAGCTAAAAAATTTCTTTTTGCATAAAATAAATGTAGATCAATATTTTCTTTTCATTCATTTAAGTTGGAGTATTTCATTTAAGTGAAATCTTTTTCGGAAAAAAATACAACGCACTCGATAAAAATCTTTGACGCCTATTACCTAAAATTAAGTTAGATTTTGTTTAAAATTACAAGTAATGAAGAATAAATTCTTCAGAGAATCGAATTATATCTGTATTTGTTTTCGTCAAAGCATATCACGAATAATTAGGAATGAGCAAACTCATTATATCAAAATGTTTCTTTTCCTAACAATCAATGAATTATAATCAAATATTTTTTTATATATAGAATTAAATGTTGTTTTCCATTGATTTAAATACAAGAGTACTCGACTATAGCAAAATAATTTTCATATAAGGTTAGAATAAATCCAAAGCAGAATCTTTGATCTTGATTATACAAGCAGGGCATTATTATCCAAAAAGTAAGTGAAACATAGACGTCCCCTCTAAATTTTTAAAGGGGCTCCCAAAATGACTATAAAATGAGATGTTTAATTACCGTTCCCAACACAGTTGAAAAGTGTTTATGAGTTCGGTTTTTCTGAACGTCTGTCTGTTTGCCTGCTTGTCCACGCTCTAACTCGTGTAAATATGCTCAGATTTTCATGCAATTTATATATGTTGATGATGTATTAGAAAATTGGCATGGCATTAGAAAACGTTTCACAAACCAAAGGAATCCTGAAATGATACTGTTCTTTCCCTAGCTTCAGAAGTTAAGATATACAGGCCTTATATATATACAGGCGTTTATAAAGAAATTAATTATTAAATTATAAGGAAATTAAATATATCTTATAAGGTAGGTTTTGGAGTCGTGATGGTGAGTATTACTTACAAAATAAACGATGCGTGCGTATGATACTTTATTCATTTAACTCGAGAACATCGCAGAGCGGAGACCACAGTAATCCTACTCTGTACTTCGGGACTATTTCTAAGCAGTCCCGGTACCTAGTCTGTTCAAAAGGTCAGCTAGCAGAAAACTGGCTTTAATTTGTATAGTTGCTACGAGAAGCACACACTTAAAGAGAGTACTTAATTACAATTTATATCCTCATAGGGTTTCTATGCTCGGAAATAAATATCAGACAATTTGCTTCAAATTCGGTATATGTTAAGTGTTCATGCTCTCCGAGACCTAAAGGTTATAAATAGGGCAGTGTACTGAATGCTAATTAAGGTTTTGATTGAGACTTGAAGTAGACGAGAAATTATATCGTTTCAGGAGCGCCGAACATTGAACACATATTGGAACTTAAGATTCTCACCTGAATTCAGACATATAGAAAACAGGCTATACAGACCACTTAGGCCTTATAACGTATATTCCTAATGGAGTTCTAACTATTTGAAGTGTTACTTAAGTAACACTTCAAGATAGAAATTGATTTAGCCGAATAGAAAGATAGAGCAGATATGGAAGCATATTTTAGCAGATATAGAAATTGATTTAGCGACTACGGAAGAAATATATTAATTGAGTGGTTTCAGGAAAGGATAGAGTAAAAGTAATAGAGCATCTTATCTATTTTATAACAATTTTATTTATGTTATAATTTCTTTCTTATCGTAGTAAAATAGCTAATTTTGAAACTGTCAGTTTTAGAGGTATATTTTCAGATGCAAAAAAATTTCAAATGTTATTCTTCATCATAATCCCTTTATGTGAAAACAGTTTTTTTTTTTCAGATAATAACTATTGCGAAAATAATTATTTTTTTAATAGTTTGTTTATCATTAATGTTACGAAATAAAAAATATTATACGGTCCCTGGATCCTACAAATCCTATTTTAAAAAAACTTCATCCATGCTGCAAACAAGTAAAACAGCAAAAATTTCATTCATTTACAAACAAAACTTACCCCGCCGTTTATGATGCTTACAATTTTATGAATGTTTAGCGTTTTCAGGCACTAACAAGAATGAAAAATCATGCGTCCAGCATAGATTACAAAACACTTTCCAACACATTCAGAAAACTGTAACAAAACTTTACAGTTTATGGTGAAAGATGTAGAAATAAACAATTTAAAAAATGCATAATCTATTTAAAAACCCAATTTTTGGAAATACCTATGCAATAGTCAGAAAATTATCCAGATTTGTTTGTGCAGCCCTGTATATGATCTATAAATTCGTATGTATACTACATAGTATACTAAAATTTAATTCAATTAAACGCATAGTTGAAAATTCCCATTCATCAATTACTTTCAATAGACGGAAATGTGTTTGAAACTTTTTGTGTAGCTCTGTATATGATCTATGGAATTTATATACGTCATTTTGCGAATGGCAACAGCAGACGATCAAATTTAAATTTTAGTTACCTTTATTGCGTTTTTTAAACTTTTAAATTTCGCAGGATTTCAATTTTTAAACCGTAAAATAGGGGAAAAAATGTACATTCAAATGCAATTTATCTGAAAACTATATCGCAATTTGTTTGAAAACTGTATCGAAATTTACTCAATTTTTGATGATTTTAAAATATTTTTCAAGCATGATTTTATTAAATCAATTTCTGCCACTTGCAGACAGATGATTACAAAAAGCAAATATGTTTGCATTTAAATTAATAAAAAAAATTATCAGAATAAGAACTTGCGATCTTTAACGATTTCTTCGACTGTTAACCCTGCAGGCCAGTGCGAAAGTATCGCTTTTAATAAATTTCAAAATTTCATTTCAATACATAATTGCTAACATATAAAAATAATTGTTGGTATAGTTAGTGAAAAATCTAGAAAATATAAATATTAAATTTAAAAAATCTATTAGCTTTTTTAGTTGGAAAAAAAAATAATAATGTTTTTCACCTGTATTCTGTAACCCAAGGAGACCGGGTTGGAAGTCCTTGTTACCATAAAAATGTAAGTTGGATAAAAAGATTGAAATCAGAATGTATGCACAACATAAAAAATCAATATTTTGAAATACTTCTTTCAATTTTGTCGATAGATTTATTTATCAATATTTTCAAGGCTACCACAGCGACTATTTTGATATTTTATTTGCACCACTATTTAAATATATATATATATATATATATTAGTATTTTTCTCTTGCAAATGTTGTCAAAGTGTCTGTGAAAATTTTTTCTGTTTTAAAAAACGGTTCTAGATAGAATTAAAAAATACTCTCGAGTGGCAGCCCTGTATGTTACAAGCCAAATTCAATAATATTTAAATTTAATACGTAAAATAAACATACATCTAAAATAATGGACAAACTGGAGAATTGTGATAATGTGGTTGAAACTGCTCTATTATATAAAAAAATAATTTGTTATGAAAGGTATTTTTATATTACGTTATGTTTTATGTTAAAGGTATTTTTATATTATGAGGCACCTTAATATATATATTTCAATGATAATTAATGAAAGTTATTCATAACAGGCGCAAAAGCAGCTCCTATGAAATGCAACAAAATGTATACGTCATTAAAATATACAAAAACAACTACATTATAAATTGAGAAAGAATGTGCATATTAAAATTCTTTTAACTATTAACTAGCATAAACTCTTAAAATAATTAAACTTAAACTGCACAGGCGAAAGACTGCCTGATTCTCTTCAGTGGGCCGACGAACAGAACTAACTCCACCTCCTACAATAAAAATCTTGTAGGCTTCGAAACACAAGTCCATACTGCATTCAAAAACAATCTAAAAGCTGATTTTTTTTAATTGAATTTAAGGTGTAAATTGACATGTAAATATTGTAACTTAAATCGTATTAAAAGAAAACAAAACGTTAAAAAGTTATATAAACAGTACAAAGTTGCTTATATTCAAAGCATAATTATATTGTAATATATATGAATGCAGAACAACTAGCGTCCACCCATACCTTCAAGAAAATGTGAAAAAATAAACAGAATTAATAAATATTTCTATATATTTCCTCTATATTCATGCGGAGAATAGGGACCTCAAACAAAATCTTACATAGAAAATACTAGGTTGAGCAAAAGGTTCTGGGAAATTTGTGAAAGTTGCGTTGTTATGCGCAAATTAACAACAAAAGCAACAAGGACTATACTTTAAAGTAAAGGCTATCATAGTCCACGAGTTTCTGCCACCGTTCTGCAGATTCCGAATTTGCTGGCTAAGTTTGTCGCCGTTACCAGCACCTTCATTCTCATTAATCTCATCGACGGCTTTCAGAATCGTTTGGCCTTATCTCTAATAATGTCGGGTCAACACACGCAAATCATACTGTTCAATAGGCATTTTGGAGTTAAAGTTCCTGAACTCCTATAAATATACTACTATTACTCCTATATACGATACAAATTCTGGTAACTATTAGATTAAAAATTTCCCAGACCTTTTTCCCCAACCTAATATGTCAAAGTGTGTAGCTAGAAATTGTTTTTCAAAACAAGATAGAAAATTAATCTACACATGGCAACATCTTGAAAATTTTTACTTACCTTTTTTAGACATACAAAAATTTTCAAACTGTATTCATTTATTTATTATGTTCGTAGTCAAAAATGCGCACTTTCTTCTGAGGAACTTGTTCAAAATCGCTTCCGCCGCTCGTAGATGCTAGGGCTCACTTTTTAATAATTCTATCTTTATTAAACGTAAAAAAACTTGTTTCAATCACATGGCCCCATAACCCTATTTTTGTTCTTTTAATTGAATTTAAGGTGTAAATTGACATGTAAATATTGTAACTTAAATCGTATTAAAAGAAAACAAAACGTTAAAAAGTTATATAAACAGTACAAAGTTGCTTATATTCAAAGCATAATTATATTGTAATATATATGAATGCAGAACAACTAGCATCCACCCATACCTTCAAGAAAATGTGAAAAAATAAACAGAATTAATAAATATTTCTATATATTTCCTCTATATTCATGCTGAGAATAGGGACCTCAAACAAAATCTTACATAGAAAATACTAGGTTGAGCAAAAGGTTCTGGGAAATTTGTGAAAGTTGCGTTGTTATGCGCAAATTAACAACAAAAGCAACAAGGACTATACTTTAAAGTAAAGGCCATCATAGTCCACGAGTTTCTGCCACCGTTCTGCCAGATTCCGGATTTGCTGGCTAAGTTTGTCGCCGTTACAAGGACCTTCATTCTCATTAATCTCATCGACGGCTTTCAGAATCGTTTGGCCTTTTCTCTAATAACGTCGGGTCAACACACGCAAATTATACTGTTCAATAGGCATTTTGGAGTTAAAGTTCCTGAACTCCTATAAATATACTACTATTACTCCTATATACGATACAAATTCTGGTAACTATTAGATTAAAAATTTCCCAGACCTTTTTGCCCAACCTAATATGTCAAAGTGTGTAGCTAGAAATTGTTTTTCAAAACAAGATAATTAATCTACACATGGCAACATTTTGAAAATTTTTACTTACCTTTTTTAGACATGCAAAAATTTTCAAAATATATTCATTTATTTATTATTTTCGTAGTCAAGAAAGCGCACTTTCTTGTAATTAACTTATTCAAAATCGCTTCCGCCGCTCGTAGATGCTAAGGCTCACTTTTTAATAATTCTATCTTTATTAAACGTAAAAAAAAAATGTTTTAATCACATGGCCCCATAACCCGATTTTTGTTCTTTTACCATTTAACAAAGAAGTACTCATGTTACGTATTTTTATGAACATTTGTTACTTTATGCCGTATAAATTAAATTGCACAAAGACAGGTTTGCCTGAACTGTGTTATTTAAATGCTGTAATTTAATTGCTTTTATTGCTTTTTTATCTGTTTTATACAGAGGAATTTCGAGTATTATGGAATGGTTGGACAATATGGTATACTTCGATATCTGGCGCATACTGTGGTGCAGCCAAACGTAAATCTGCCATACGACTTTTTAGTACTCCCATGAGACAATCTGCTCAGCTTTGTTTGGCTATCTGTTGTTGGAGCGAAACGATGGGATTAAATCTTATTCTCAATTTTGCAGTTTTTTGCAGGAAAATTTTATAAAATTCGTATTAATTATAAAGTATCATTTCAGTGATTTTAACCAAGTTCAATATAAAGTTGAACAGTAGTTATATTTATTGCTGTGTTAGTCAGTTTTCCTATGTGCTAAATTGTTGCAGAGTGATGAGGCTATGTTTTTCAAGATGTGTTGGTTAATGTGGAATATCGGCTAAACAGCTCTTTCAAGACGAGTCTAGTGAAGACGAACAATCATTCCACTCCGACGCATCATTTGAGATGGGTTTTTTGCCAGGTTATAAACCAGATGAGGAAAATGCAGTGTGCTTGTTTTCAGGGCTGCGGAGTCGGAGTCGGACCCATTTTTGAGCGAAAGAGTCGGAGTTGGATCTGTTAAAATTCCCGGACTCGGAGTCGGAGTCGGATTCGGATCTGTTAAAATTTCCGGAGTCAGAGTCGTCCATTTTTCCCACAGACTCCGCAGCCCTGCTTGTTTTGCATCGAACAATATTCAGAGGATGGGAGAGGGAAGGAGTGTATATCATGTCCAATATTGGCTCATGTGGTGGGGCCGAAATAATAGACTACATTTTTGTTTTTGTAAAATTTAATCCTTTGCACTCTTTTGTCGCCGCTGCGGCGACATCATCTTTCTTTGCAAAATTTGTTTTTGGCACCAGTAGTAAAGGAAAATAAAATTTGCGTTATTTAATCAGAGCATTTTTAAAATTATGTACTTAGAAGAGACTTCTTTTAACCCTTAAACTCCCAGTGGGACACCATGTCCCAGTACAACTTCAAAAATTACCACTGGGCACAGCAGTCCCTGAAACGCTTGGAAAACCATGTCAGCTTGTCCCACTGGTCTCTCACGTTCATTTGAGATCGTAGTTGACCGTTTGCTCGGTAGATGGCAGCCCAAGGCGGGGCTTAGCGTGTTGCCTTTTGTTTACGTTGTGCCCCACAAAAAAATTTGTAGTCAAGGGGTTAAAAAAGTGATGCCGACTGAATAAAATTTGTGTAAGATACGCCGTAGTCCAAAGAATTAAAATATTTTTCCAAAGAATCTGACAATTTATGGATGATTTAAAGTTTACTTAATGAGTAATTACTGTTAACCTCTTGAAGGGCGGTGATGCAGTCACGGCATCACATAATTTTAACCCCTAATTGCCTCATTGACACCGGGATTTTATAATGAAAATTTCACCTTTTTTACGTACGCGAAAATATACTTTTACTTGTTTACAAATAAATTCTATTGTAAATACAGGTGCTATTAAATTATTTCAACATTTTACGAATACAAGTACCTTGCCCCTGAAAGGGTTAATTTGTAAATCGTGGTTTTTCTTGCAATTTTAATATCCCTTACAACCTTATTCCATATTACCCGACTGGTTACCATTACCCGAAAAGTGCAACTTTTAAAAAAACTAAATATTGATATATATTTTTTCTTCCACTTTAAACGCATTAAAAATGTGTTCAGAAATAGTCAAAGCTTGTTCGTTACTAACTTATAACGTATATCAACTTTTTTTATGTTGACTTACAAATAAAAATGTAAATTGCATTCCATAATATCCGAACTTCCTCTATATATGGTTCAGATTCGATAGAAATAAAGCACAGGAAATCTATTTTAAAAATCTGTACGGCATTTTAGATAGATTCCGTCTCAAACAAACATTTTCTGATCATGCAGTCTCTATACATACTGTGATATTTATTCAATCGTAGAGTTTCCACCAAAAGTAGCAGAATCCATTTGCTTAGATTTTATCAAGAATTTCCTTTCTTGGGACGCTTGATTTAAATTCAAAAAGAGTAAACAGGAAGTGCTTGGGAATTGAAAACACATACGATAACACAGTGATGCAATAAAAGAAACCTCTCACTAAAAGCTTTTTGAGTGTATAAAACATAAATGCAAACATGTTACTTCTTTTTCCTTAGCTACGTTGTAAAATGAACAATTGGGAAAAAAGAAAATTCATATATGTTGCTCCAGAACATCAAAAAAAAAATAATAATAAAGGAAGGAAAAATTTGAAGCAGGATTTTCCTGAAGCTGTGTATGCATACGAGAAAGAAAATATTCATGTTGGTTCAAAAATTATACGTTAGCTACAAGACAATCCTCCGTATTTTTGTTTTACATTATGTAACATAGTATCCTCCTTTGACTAATTAATAGAAGAGATAGTAAAGTAAAAGGAAATTTTATTCTTTAAAGAGTAGAAGTAGAATTTTCATATAGTTTTAACCGATTTCAGCTTATAAACACATGTATAATAATCACTTATAAACAGATAAAGTTAAAAAATGCTATAAAAAGTGATAGAAAATCTTTGTTAAGATTGACGATCGTTTCGTTGCACAAACGGCAATATTTTCAAAATCATTCAACGATAGAAAATATTTTCACATAATTTAAAAACAATAAACATAGTAAACAATGTCACGCGACATGAGGCATAATGAAAAACATTGTAAACATAAAATTAATTTAAAAGATTAGATTAGCTATTGGTGAGCGTGGATTAATTTTCAAAACAATAACATAGTAAACAATGTCACGAGACAACATGCATAATGAAAAGCATTGCAAAATATAAAATAAAAATAAAATCATCTTGGCTATTTGCGAGCGTGGATTAATTTCTACTATTGTTACTAAAATTACATAGCATCTCTTTTAAATTTTAGGTAATTCTATGGACACTGAATCATTGCAAATATTCTTGTTGCGTAAAAATATCTCTATTGATTGTCGGATTATGGATGGTAAATAAAATCTTGATGTATAAATTAACTTGCTATTTTTAAAATCGATCGCTGTATAATCTGGCCAAAGCTGTGGTTCTTCTGTTGTATTTGATGTCTGCTATATGTTCTTTGATTCTAGTTCTAAGTTTTCTAGTTGTCATACCTATATGTGTAACTTATGTGTGTATTTTAAATTATGTGAAAATATTTTCTATCGTTGAATGATTTTGAAAATGTTGCCGTTTGTGCAACGAAACGATCGTCAATCTTAATAAAGATTTTCTATCACTTATTATAGCATGTTTTAACTTTACCGATTTCAGCTTTTTTAACTCTTTCCAAAAAAGTTGAAAAGTGTTTATATATTCGGTTTATCTATCCGCCTGTCCACGCTCTAACTCCCGTAAATATACTCTGATTTTTTAGGGTTACCAAGGCATGTTTGGTATTGTATATAAAGCATGTGGGATTCATAGTTACAGGGACACTCAAAAGGATTACGTTACATTATAGTCAATGGGGAAAAATCGCTTGCAATGTATTTTAATGACATTATACGCTATTTCAAATGTATTGAAACTGATATAAATCACTGATATTCACTACAAGATGATTACTATACAATAGAGCAAAGCAATATATACAGGACTGATCAAAGAATTAGGATAATTTCTCGATTGTAGATGGGAACAGCTGAAATTGCGTTTTCAAATGTGTTATGCGTTTCCATAGGAGTTAAATTAGACATAATATTTTAACTTATTAAACGGTGCAGTTTTGTATCATTATTCTGAATAAGTTGGAAAGTGTTTTATAATCTATGCTTGACGCATGATTTCTTCTTTCTTGTTCTAGGCTGAGAAGATTTTTATATGTTTACAGAAAATGAAAAATGGTGAACAGGATCTTTAGCAAAATATCTAGAACTACACGAGAAAATAAAATATTTATACAGGTAAACAAACATATGTGTATTGTTACGGCACATAACTCTATTTTAACTCTTTCCAACACAGTTGAAAAATGTTTATGACTTCGGTTTGTCTGGACGTCTGTCTGTCATAAATGTACTCGGATTGCCATGTAATTTATCAATTATATTGAGGATTACTATGGAATGTTGGGATTATCGTTATTGAGAGTGAAGTGTGTAGCATTTATAGATAATTTACAGCGACATTCAAAAGAATCCCCTTAAAGCAAGGCACAGGGCGAAAAATTGTTTGCAATGTATTTTAATGACATTACACTATTTCAAACATATTGAAACTGATAAACAGCACAGAGGATACACCAAAACAAAATGTTCACTGTGGAAGGTTGTGTGCGTAGAATTTATAGCACATTTGCAGGGGCACATAAAAGAATTCGGTTACAAAAATGCCTCTGAAAGATACTACTATAAGGGAATTTTCAGTTGTGGTAGTACGCGTTTTTAAAAATATAACGGATTTTTTGCATATTACTTACTTGGTATGTGGATATTTTATAGGTCACATACAGGACAATAAAGAAAAATCATGCGTAAAGCACAGATTATGAAACACTTTCCAACACATTGAAAGTAGTGTAACAAAGTATAAGAAAGAAAAATCATGCGTAAAGCATAGATTATGAAACACTTTCCTACACATTCAGAATAGTGTAACAAAAGTTCACCTTCTAAAGAGTGACAGACTATATCTAAGTAAACAATTTGAAAACACATAACAAATTAGAAGACCCAATTTCAGCAATCATCAGTAGTCAGAAAAGGCTGTTGACTACAAGAACAAATTCGAGTACGTTTCCTTTAATTCACGGGAATTGCTAAAGGGGAATTTTCAACTGTGTTATGCGTTTTCTAACTAAACGAAATTTTAGTGTGCTATGCTATGTAGTATATACAAATCATTGGATCGTAGTGTAAAGCACCCATATTTCGTCCCCTTTCCTAATTTCGTCCTTCTTAACTTCTCCGCTTCTGCGAAATTGGCGCAACTTATGACGCAAGGCACAGGAGACGGAAGGTAAAAGGAGTCAGTATCGAAATTTTCGTTCGCTAAGACGCATATATAAATTAAAGACGCCGAATTTCCTGTTTTTAGCAGACCTCAATTCTTATTACGTTGTTTGTAGAACGTTATTTACTGTACTGTAAGTATTTATTTTTTATTCATTGCATGTATTTTTCGTAGGTAAGATGCTGCCAGTAGCATATAGTGAGTTTTGGGATGCTCAGTTCATCTTACGGGAAATGAAACTCCGCCATATTGGGAAATAGTGTGGTCCCAATTTCGTCCCCTTTGAAGTTCTTATTTTCGTCCCGGGGACGAAATTAGAAATGCTTTTTCATGATAATTTTTTCCTCATGTCTGGATGGCTAATGTTTCGTTATGTTATTCTTCCACTGATAATTAGTACATTTCTTTGTGCCTTACTTTAATGTAAATTAAATGACTTACTCATTTAGAAATAAATTTTGATTTAGTTATAAGTTAAACCTCGGTGTATTGGATTTTTTGGGGGGACGAAATTGGAACCATTTTTTCTTTTGCATTTTTTGGATACTTTTGAAAAAACAATTTTTCGCATTGTTAATTTTTTTTTTTTTTTTTTGTGCGATATTTGCCTATGTTTCTATGTGCGTGGATAGTTAGTCTATGTAAAATCCAAATTTGGTAGGTTTTCACTGAAAATTACATCATTTAAGGGCCTAAAAGTGACTGGGGTGACGAAATATGGGCACTTTACCCTATACAGTGATTCATAAAGGAATTCGAATAATATTCCGACTATTGATGATAATTGTTGTGAAATCCAGATCATGAAAAATCACGTAATGAATCGACATGGGATTATAAATTAATGATTTTCGGATTTTTTACTTCACATGTGCTATAAGACACACCTTCGTGCCAAATTTCAAAGTTCTAGATCAACCGGAAGTGCCCTACAGGTTTTGAGAGTAGAACTTATACAACACTTCCGGTTGACGCAGAACCTTGAAATGTGGCAGAAAGGAAGGTTTTATAGCACATATAAAGAAAAAAATTCCGCAAATTATTAATTTATAAATCTGTGTCGATCTATTATGTGACAAACTAAAGGCTGTCCTTAATCTCTACTAACGCGAAATAACGTATTATTCACCATTTAGAAAAATGGTTACTGTCTTCGTCAGGGTAGGAAATCAAAAACATATCTGAAGCGTTTTATTAGTTGAATCCCGCATTTTATTCGTTTTCTGATTGGTCTATACAGTAATCTGTATTTTCTCTTTACTTTCAACAGAGATGGATACTTCTGTTGCCACTATGACAAAAAAGTAATAAAAACTACAAAAAAAATTAATAACTCAGAAACAAATTGAGATACAGCTTTCAAACAAATTGCATTTAAAAGTACATTTTTTTTTTCTATACGACGGTGTAAAAAGTAATATTGTGGGATGTTTAGAAGTTTAAGAAATAAATTTCATTTAAAATGGGCCGTCAGATTTCCAAAAGATTCTTCTAAAGACTTCTTTTATTTATTTTTATTTTTATCGTACAATTATTCATAGAAAATTTAATGGTAGCTTCTGTAGTCAAAAACTAATATTTTTTTGAAATAACATAGCAAGACATATGGTTTCACACAATTCGGCACATTCGGGACGCCATAGTTTCCCCTCAACATTATACTTTAATATTATTTTCCATTATTTGTTTTTAACTAACGTACCGCTTTACTTCCTATAAGAATAGCTTGTAAGAATAATTCATAAAACACCCGATTTTGGAGCCACCTAAACATCTAATAACGTTTTCATAAATTTATCTTCTTTGCATTGATGTTTAAAAGCAATACAAAACGCTAGTCCTTTTTAAAAAGCTTCCAACATACTTAAAAGTTTTTATGACTTCGAGTTGTCTGTCACTCTGTCCGTGCTCTAACTCTCGTAAATATACTCGGATTGCCCTGAAATATTTGCATGTTATTCGGTTTGTCTGTCCGTGTGTCTGTTTGTCCATGCTCTAACTCTCGTAAATATACTCGAATTTTTATGATATTGATATATGTTAATGATGTTTACTATGACATGTTCGGTATTGGATATGAAGTGTGTAGCATTAACCGTTCATTCACAGTGGTACTCAAAACAATTTTGTTACATTATGGTCAATGGGAAAAAAAACGTTTGCAGTGCATTTTAATGACATTACGAAATTTCAAAGGTATTGAAATTGATATAAGTCACTGAATTTCTGTACGAGATGACTAAAGAACAGGGTATTCATAGCATTTATCGTTCGTTTACTGTAACAAAGAGAAATCGGTTACAGTACTGTCTTTGAGACATAATTGCTGGAAATGCGTTTTGAATTTCAGCATGCGCTTTTAAATGTTGTAAAAGTAATGTTTTGCAAGTTACTCGTTCTATATAAATACCATACCATCGTATGCGAGGCTGCACGAAAGTATTCACGTACCACTCTCCTTATTAGCGGAAATTGCTGAAGGGGGATTTTCAACTGTGGTATGTATTTCCTAACTGAATTAAATTATTGCATAAATGTAGCTTATAGATACAAACATATATATCTGTGGGAAACTTCGCAAGAAACACTTGCATTCAGGCTGAATGTTCCCGACGCTGTCCTCCGCTTCGAGATTAAAAAGGTAACGAAGCTGCGTGAAGTGGAAATGCAGAAAAAAGGAATAGAACGCAGAAAGATTTCGACGACGACTGTTGTGAAAAAGAACAGTAATATCTTTTCGACGATATTAAATAAAAGATTTAATGAAGTATAAAAATCTTAGGAAATATTCAACGACGTTAAGTAAATGAAGTCAAAGTTTGTTGATTTTAAGCTAAATATAGATTGTGAAAAGTGCTACTAACTGTATTTTTGTTTTGTCTTCGTCTTAATAAATGTCAGTGTTCGTCTTAGAAATGAGTTGTGATTTATAAATAGAGTCTCATCCCACATATCATATGGGTGATTCTACACAAAAAGGCCTCAATAACGTAACTGGAGGATATTTAAGTTTTTTCAACAGAAAAACCTAATGTATTTTCTTAGCATGTAGTTTAGACATGGTTTTATTATATTAGCTCATAAAATTGAAACAATAATTAAAACATATATTTAAAATAAATTTTTGAATCTATAAAATATCACTCCCTCACATGCAACTTCTACCACCCAAAAATATAAAAATATCACATCTTACTGAAAATTTTATGTGTTTTTTTTGTCTCACTTCTGTCTTTTAATATAACACATAAAGTACTATTTCTATGTATTACAATGTTTCATTTGGTCTGCACATGCAATTTTTATTTGACAAAAGATTTTGCAATTCATATTTCAGATCATTCCCTCACTGATTAAAAATTCTGGATATTTGAGATAGGTGATACTACTGTAGACTGAAACATTGCTCATCTGCTGAGAACATGGGCCTTACCTGACTATAAAACAATTTTCAGTCATCCTCGAGAAATACTTCAGAATGTAATGAATAATTTAATAGACAGATTGGGGAAATGGTAAGAATATGTTATCATTCCCTCCTTTCAACCTTTAACTGATGTGACTAAAATTTGTCACACAACTGATGTGATCCGGTCTCTCAGACCCCTCGAATAAAATGAATAAAAAAAATAACTCAAATGGTTGAATTTACTTAAATTTTGTCCTAACAATATCGTTGTACTTCTCTTAGGAGCATGTGAATTAAATTGCATGAAAAAAGTATTTTATTGATATTATTTAACTTCAGTACAGAAAAGTAAAAAGCTGTAAAAGTGTTTACAGCTGGGAGTCGCGGGGTCTGGGAGACCGCGTGACATCAGTTAAAGGTTAAATTTATAAAAATAATTTATTTTCTACAAATGTATTAATGGGTGGTTTAGATTTCCCTGAAGGGTTGATTTGAGAATATGTATTGTTTTTTTATTATTTAATTTATGAGTACAAATTTTAAAAGCTAATAATGTACATTTTATCATTCCCTGAACTAGTCATTCCCTAATGTGAGGAAATGATTCTTATGTGAGATAATTATTCTATTATTTTTAAAAACTCGCAGAAAAGATATTTTTGTTGTAAATTTAATGCTTTTGATGAAAATAAAAGCGCATTTTTAAGCAAATCGGTATGTAAAATGTTATTTGTTATGCAAAAGGTAAAGAAAAGTCATCAAAGAAACCAAAAAAAGTTCGTGGAGAAATTTCATTATAAGAACTTAACGAATTTAGCATTCAGTCAATATGAAGCAATTAAGAAAATAAATTCATCTTAAATACAAAACTATGTCTTATTGCATATAGATTTCAGTGAAAAATTTATTTGCAAATTCACTAGAGAAATTCAGGCTGTACATTTGGAAAGAGATCGACAGCAAAGAATTCTCCATTCGGGTATTATGCATACAAACAATGGGGACTCAATAAATTTTATTTAACAGGGCCTTTAATTCATTTGGCATGAAATTGAAATGTATCTTGGTTAACTATTGTAAATTGATGTTAAATCAGTCTAAGTAAATGCTGTTGAACCTACAGCTAATGGAAAGTTTAAGCGGCATACGAAAGACGATACTTATGACTACCCAATGAGTGACATTGTTTTTAAAAAATTTAACCTCTAGAGCCTTTTGATAGTAGAGAATGTAGATTTAATTTTTCTGGACAAAAGTCTTCTTTAAAAAATCATTTGAAATTGTTTTTAACCCCTTCACGGTCGCTTAATATTTGAAAAAAAAACCCATAAAAAAGTACCTATTTATTTTATTACAGAAATTGAATAATTGTAAGCTTTCTAAATAAAATATGCAATTAATTTTTTATTTTTTTAAGCCGAAAAAAAAAAGATGTTATAAAACAAATTCACATTTCTAGAAATGCCATCATGCGAAAATTCTGTGTCTTAATGCTTGTTTTACACCATACAAATTAATGCGAATAAGACCTTTATTTTTCACATCGTAGATCTTTATTTATCATCATCACGCAGATTTTTACAAATAATATTTGAAATAATATACGTACGTTAAATTTTGATTATTAATAATTTTTTTGTGTGTTATATATTTTGAAACATGCAATACAAATCCCAGCATTACAATCAGCGCCAAAAGCCAAACCCAAACGGTAATATTCAAAGACTTCACACGGAAATGCCAGGTAAATTTTTCTGGTTTCAGAAGTTTTTTACAGCAATTAAATCTCCAGCATGGAAATATGACGGGTACGAGAAATAACGAACGACACCTCAACCCGTGATATTGGCGGGAGCGAGAATTAAGGGGTAAATAAAATTGTCATTTCTCCCATTGTAATTACTCCCTCATTCTAACAAAAATCTAATAATTATAGAATTTCTTAATATTAAGCCTGGCGGCTATTTTTTTCTTCTAATAAGTATCGTTTCTAGTGTCTTGTTAGAAAAAAGTAGAAACTTCTGCTACTGTCAAAACTACTTAAAAGATGAGGCAATATTAAAGAGATGTTAAAATATTTTAATACCTTAGTACTTTCAACTATAAAAAACATAGTCTTCGTCAGAGAAATATAAGAAATACAATTGTTATTGACGTCTAATTTTCAAAATTCACGTAGATGGTGACGAAAGGAGTGAAAGTGGAAGTTAATTTTTAGATCCGGAAAACATTGGGAAAATAAAACATGGATACAAGGAAGTGGAATATTACTCGTTTTATGATTATTTAAGTAAACTGAGCCAAATTCTGGGTATGTTGTAGGATAAAACGTCATTGCAAACAGTATTTTCTTCAGTAATAATTTCTATTGATTCGTGGATGATAATCAATCCGCGAATCAATAGAAATTATTACTAAAGACATGATTTAATCACCCGCGAATCAATAGAAATTATTACTAAAGACATGATTTAATCATCCGCGAATCAATAGAAATTATTACTAAAGAAAATACTGTTTGCAATGACGTTTTATCCTACAACATACCCAGAATTTGGCTCAGTTTGCTTAAATAATCATAAAACGAGTAATATTCCATTTCCTTGTATCCATGTTTTATTTTCCCAATGTTTTCTGGATCTAAAAATTAACTTTCACTTTCACTCATTTCGTCACCATCTACGTGAATTTTGAAAATTAGACGCAATAACAATTGTATTTCTTATATTTCTCTGACGAAGACTATGTTTTTTATAGTTGAAAGTACTAAGGTATTAAAATAATTTAATTTAACATCTTTTTAATATTGTCTCATTTTTTAAGTAGTTTTGCGCATAGTGTAAGTTTAAGTTTAACTTTTTAAAGATTAATTAAACATTTCTATTTATTTATTTACTGATAGAAACTTCTGTCTTATTTTTTCGTTATCACTATGATGAAAATTTCCTATTTGAGTAGAATCGCCCATATACAGAGCTGCTCAAAGAATTCAGATAATTTCCATACTGTAGATGAGAATTCCCGAAATTTGGTTTTCAAATGTGTTAATGCGTTTCCAAGTGGTTTAATTACACATTTCGCCTTATTAAACTGAGAAGATTTATTACAGTATTCTGAATGTGTTGGAAAGTATTTCATAATCTGTGCCTGACGCATGATTTTTTTCGCTCTTGCTTTAAATTTATTTACGAGATTTTAATTTTTAAGCTCATTAACCACAAGAATTATTAACCGGAGGAAACAATCACAGTTTTTTTTCATTGTAATTTTATATTCTTTTGCATTATTTCTTATTAACTGTGTTACATTCCAATTTCTTTTTGAAAATAATTTAAAAGAATAATGTAAATAAATTGCAGTTCCGCTACATCTTAAACATTAAATCAATGAAAAAAATAATTAAATTTATTTGCTCTGCATCTATGTTTAAAGACAAAGTAAAACTTTTGGAAAGTTATAAAATTTCTTTCCGAGAATTAAATTTTAAAAGCCGTAAATCACAAGAATTTATAAAACAGAGGAAGAAAAAAAACATTTAGATGCTAAAGGAAACAAATGTTTCATTCTAAGCAAAAAATAGTTATATTTTAATGTACAAAATACCAGTTCCCCAGAAAAATAAATACAATGTCATTTTCTCCTAGCAACGATTTTTTATACCGTTTAAAATTCATTTTGAGCTCAAAAGTTTTTATTTTATTGCGTCTTTATAAATGCGCTTGATTCAAAAGAGCGGCTGCTAAGAATTAATTTAAAAACATATTAAAAGACATTTTGGTTTTTTATCTATTTATAGTACAACGCTCTTTTCGAGTGCATGTATTCTTTTTCTTTACTAGTTTTTATTTAGAAAAGAAGAAACTTCTCTCTGTTTTGCTAATAAACGACAAAAATTCAGTTTATAACTTTGTTTATAATGAATAAAGTGAAGGAATTTTATACAATGAATATATTGTCTAAATTAAATAAAACGGCGACTATATTACATTCATATAGTACACTGTAAAAAAAAAAAAAAAAAAAAAAAAAAAATAGGACCAGATTTCCTGTAGCGGAAAAATTTCCGACCCAGCTCGGAATAAAATCAGTAAAATCAGAATAAAATCAGTAAAATTGGAATAAAATCCGTAAAGTACCGTTTTAATGAATGTTTCCTTTTTTTTACGGATTTTATTCCGAGCTGGGTCGGAAAATTTTCCGGCACGATAAGGGCAACTATATTTCCGATTCCTACAGGAATACTGTTCGGATTTTTTTTACAGTGTATCATAGTTGCCAAAATTTATGTTTTTCTTACCACTATTTTTTAAAAGAAACATTTGACTTATTTAATCGTAGATTTTTTCTTATTAAAAAAGGACAAATTTTACTATTAAAATATAGTGGTATTAATAAAGATTAAAAGTTGATAGTTACGTAATATTGTATTGCATCACGTTAATATGAACTTCAGTAAATATAAAGCAGAACTTTAGTTGAATTTCGGATACTTTTTGACACACAACACTTTTGAACTCAACAGATTATTTCACTGATGCGAAAACATACCCTAGCTAATGTTAATCCTATTAGAGATCTTTTTTTTTAAATATCTAGTTTGAATTTGAATATTTTCAAAACATTTTTTGCATTGACTAGCTCACCGTTTCTTTTTCGATTTTGTTTGCGGATCTTTTTTTTACTTTCTTCTACCTTCAATAGAAGAAAGTATTGTAATCGAAATTTTTTCGACTTCCGGTTTTCGAAGGATTTGCACGTTTTAGGGGTCAGAGATCACAAAATGTTTATACAAAATGTGTGTCTGTCCGTGTGTCGCCATTGTACCATCAAAAAGTGTATGAAGTTATGCATAGAATTGAACCAAATTCTTTTTAAAGTTTTTGGCTATGGCAACAGGTCCTCCCTTAATTTGGAACAAATCCGCCGGTAGGGGGTGCTTTAATAGCTATTTTTGTGCATTTTTACTTTCTTCTATCTTTACAAGAAGAAAGTATTGGATTCGTAAAAATTTTCGACTTCCGGTTTTCGACGGATTTACACGTTTTAGAGGTCAGAGATTCCAAAAAACATGTTTTTACAAAATGTCTGTCTGTGACTCTGTGAGCCTGTCTGTCTGCCTGTCTGTCTGTGTGTATGTGACACAAATATTGTGGGCGCTCTACCTCAAGAACTAATGCACGAAATTTAATAAAAATTTATATTCAAGTAGTCCCTAATATAAATTGGTGCTGATTAGTTTTTGGTGTAAATCGACCAGCAGGTGGCGCTGCTATGCTGCATTTTTCGCGATTTCTGCACTAGCTCTATCTCAAGAACTAATGCACGGATTTTCATAAAACTTCAGATTCAATTAATCCTTGATATGAATTAGTGCTGGTAACGTTTTGGTGCAAATCGCCCAACAGATGGCGCTGCTATGCTGCATTTTGCAGCATTTACACGATTTTCGTAATAGCTCTATCTCAAGAAATAATGCACGGATTTTCATCAAACTTCAGATTCTGTTAGTGCTTGACATGAGTTGACATTTTGCACCTAGTGGTGTAAATCGCTCAACAGGTGGCGCTGCTATGCTGCATTTTTTGTGATTTCCGCAGTAGCTCTATCTCAAGAACTAATGCTTGGGTTTTCAACAAACTTCAGATTCAGGTATACCTGGATATGAATTACTGCTGTTTAAGTTTTGCTGTAAATCGCTCAACAGGTGGCGCTGCTATGCAGCATTTTTCTCGATTTCCACAATAGCTCAATGTCCAGAACTAATGCACGGATTTTTATCAAACTTCAGATTCAGTTAGTCCTTGACATGAATTGATGTTTTGTTCCTTTTGGTATAAATTGCTCAACAGGTGGCGCTGTTGTGCTGCATTTTTTGTGATTTCCACAGTAGCTCTAGCTCCAGAACTAATACACGGATTTTCATCAAACTTCAGATTCCGGTATACCTTAATATGAATTAGTGCTGTTTGTGTTTTGGTGCAAATCGCTCAACAGATGGCGCTGCTATGCTGCATTTTTTAGAATTTCCCCTACAGCTCTATCTCAATAACTAATGCACGAATTTTCATCAAACTTCAAATTCAGGTATACTTTTATATGAATAAATTGATATAATTTCTTTTACTATTTAAATGATTTAATTGACGTGATTTATATAGAAGAAAGTTTTATGATGGCCACAACATACTAGTTAATATTGTACCATCAAAAACTGTATTAAGTTACGCATAGAAGTGAAGCAAATTTTTGTGTATGTTTTTGGCCATGGCAAGAAGGTCTTCCCTGAATTTGGAAAAGATCTGCCAGTAGGGGGCGCTGTAACAGCGATTTTCGAAGATTTTTAATACTGTGCCATCGAAAATTGTATGAAGTTTTGCATAGAATTGTACCAAATTTTTTGTGTATATTTTTGGCCATGGCAAAAATGCCCTCCCTGAATTTGGAAGTATTCTGTCAAAAGGGGGCACTATAATAGAAATTCTTGTCTAATTCTTTTGATTTTTCGTAGTTCTATTGTACACCGGTGGCTCGCGAATAGACGAGAACTTCCTATCACGATAAACCGACTATTCGCGAACAGCTGATATACAACAGAATAACGAAAAACTATTGATTTTAATAAATATCATGATCGAGAAGTTAAAGTTGCTGTAGTATTGAAATAATAAAAATGAAATATTGGCATTTGTAACAACATTTTGAAATATTAAAATATATGAGATAGAAGAAAGTTTTGGGATTGGCAAATGCAACTAGTTATTAGAATACTTTTACTTTCGAAAGTGAAATCCTAATTTAAAAAAAAAAAAAAAAAAAAAAAAAAAAAAAGGTAAAAAAAATCGAAAAAAAAAAAGAATAACGGCCTTTGTAGGGATCGACCTGAGCTTTCGATGGCAAAAAAAAAATCATTTAAAATATGGAAATGCAAAAGAGATATTTAAAAATTTTTCTCGCGTAGTATTAATATTAAGAAGCGACAGTTTTCTGGTGAGTGTACTACCCTCTTAACATATTGCGGTATGGGTTAGTGTACTACATGCTTGTTCAAATAAACATATACCAACTAGAAATTTATCTAATAACAGAAACAGTTTAATTAATAAATTAGGCGATTTCTTTGTCGCGTAGCCAGTAAATTTAAATATAAAATGAAACTTACTTGAAATATATGCTTCTTTACTTTTCTACTGTTTTTTTTTTTTTTTTCATTGCGCGCCATTTGGTGTATTTTAGCGAAAGTGGTTTGGTAAAACAAATTTTACTTTCTTCAATAGAAGAAAGTAATGTAATTGAGAATTTTTTCGACGGATTTACAAGTTTAGAGATCAGAGATCTCCAAAAAGCATGTTTATACAAAATGTCTGTCTGTCCGTGTGTCTTTCTCGAATTTGGAAATATTCTGTCAGACGGTGGTGCTGTAATAGCGATTTTTGAGCCATTTTCATTATTGTACTACCGAAAAGTGTATGAAATTATGCATAGGGTTGCACCAGATTTCATATTTATGTTTTTGGCTATGGCAAGCAGGTCCTCCTTGAATTTTGAAATATTCCGCAGGGAATATTCTGAAGGGAGCGCTGTAATAGTGATTTTTCTTACAAGGAAGGTCTCCATACGGGCATACTCAGAAAAATCTGATAAAATTACAGAATGTTCTTCTCATATGGATATATATGTTTATAAAAAAAATTTTGGCTGAACCCCGATACAGCGTCCGTAAAAAAATAAAGCAATTTTCGTTTATTTGGCGATTTATCACCGGTTGGCGATGAAAAAAAAAATACGGTTTTATGTAGGAAAAACTTTTTATGTTGAATTTGTTTATACAAGTTTAATTTAAATAACTTTAGGTTTGTCATTTTTAATTTGTTTTAACAATAGTTTTGTCATTTTTAGTTTGTTTTAACTATTGTTTGTGATATATATTTATAATAAAACTTAAATATCATATTTTACGATTTAAAACAAAATTTAAATTGATTTAAATTATTTCAAGCTCAAAAATAAGGCAGATAGAACACTGTCGACTTGATTTTGTTGCTATGGAAACGACTTCGTCTTCGATATGGAAATGTTAAATCAAATGTCATCTGACTATAACTTAAAATAGATATTTTCAACTTGCAAAGCATAGAAAATATTTTTACAGTGATGAAATTAAATAACTACAGCAATAAGCAACATATATATGTAATAAAAAAATATATATAATAACCTCTTTAATTGATTAAGTTTGAATTCATTAAAAACCGTGCATTCTAAAAAACAATTAATAAATTTTCAGATGCATTAAAATCGTTTGCTTTTGGCTAGGAAAAATCCTGCTCGCCAAATCGCGTGTCACTTTCGTATTTTCGCTGCAAATATTCGAAAGTATTTTATTTTTTTACGGACTTTCTACTGAAATTCCGCCGTTAAATTTGTCTGATACCTTATTACATACATGAGTAGTTTCACTAGCATTTTTTTCAACATATTCTGAGTATGCCCTGTATGGAGACCTTCTTTATTAGTTCCATTGTACCTTGGTACCTCTTTCAGCGATCGCAACTTCAGATCCTGCTAAGCCGGCTATTCGCAAACCGCTGATGTACGAGAAAATTACGAAAAACTATTTTAATAAATTTTAATGATCCTGATTAACTCGTTTTTACTCTGATAATTGACTGAAACAGAAATTTCAGATTAAAATCCAAGGTGGATACTATTGAAGTAGTAATATTGAAGCATTAACATTTGTAACTACTTTTTGAAATATTAAGAGGTATGATATAAAAGTAAGTTTTGCGATTGGCACTAACTAACTAGTTTTCACTAGTTAGTTAACTTTCCAACTAGTTTAGAAAGTAAAAAAAAACAAAAACGAAACACTTATAGTCTCGCTTTGGAAATCCCGATTACGAAAAATTACGAGTAATAAATCGACATAGAATTATAAATTAATGATTTTCTGATTTTTGCATTTACATGTGCTATAAGATGTTCCTTCGTGTAAAATTTCAAGATTCTAGGTCAATCCTACAATCCTACAATCCTATTTTGAGAGAAAAACATATAGGGTCGATCTAAAACCTTAAAATTTGGCAGAAAGGAAGGTTTTGTAGCACATGTAAAGAGAAAAAAAATCCAAAAATCAATAATTTATAAATATATTTCAATTTCTTACGTGAAAAACTCATGAATTTCCGTAACAAACTCATAATCGAAAATACTGAACATATATAAAAAATTAGGTAAAAAATGATTTGGTGATTTTTTTACTATCATCTACGACCTTCCTTTGTGACAAATTTCAAGATACTAGGTATACTGGATGCAGGGTTGGGTTTTTGACGTCAAAAATTGGTTTTTGACATGACAAGCGTCAAAAACTGGTTTAAACTGTCGAAAACTGGTTTAAACTGTCAAAAACTGGTTTAAACCGTCGAAAACTGCCAAATACATGTAACATGCTAAAACATTTTAACAATAGATAAACATTAAATAAGTCAATGATTTATGTGATCTTTTATTGAAATTTAATAATTTAAAAAACATATTATTTGCAATAAAAAATATTTTTTTTTTTTTTTTTTTTTTTTTTTCAGCCAGAAGAAAATAATTTTGTACAATTAAATAATCCGGATCAATTTTACCCCGCAGCATGCTGCCGCACACCACGTGTTTAGCACATTTATTTACACTCAAAAGATTTTTGAGTTTAGAGTGTATGAAGCGTTAGAAAATAGTCTGTCTCTTAATTGATGCTGAGCTAGTAGGACTTGATAGCAAAAGCATTGCTAGATGAGCAAGTTTTGAAGCAGGCTCAAAAAGCTGTTGCATTTAGACCTTTCCACCAAACAATGGAGTCCTCCCTATAGCACTGAAATAGGAAGACTGGAAAGGGGATTCTTTAGCTTCATACACAATCAGTATTGATAAGCATCCATAAACTCTCTCCGTAGCTCAAGCGCGAGCTGAATCAACTGATACAGCAGTCAACCCTTGCCCCTGATGGTTGGGATGCAAAGTATAAGCCAAACAATGGTATGGTTTCATGATTTGATCCCTTCTATTATGCACTTTTTCAATATGGGCTTACAGGAATTTTCTTTTAGATGACCGAGCCAATTTTGTTCAGTTTTAAAATCGAAAACATTTTTACATATTGAAAGAAAGCATGTTTTAAAAAGATTTTGACTTTAAGCTTTTTTTTTTTTTTAATTACTTCTCTTATTTTGTAAACGTTTAAAATAATCCAATTTCAATTTTGAATGGAATGGTTATTGCCTAGACTAGAATAACATTGATGCACATTATCTTGTTATATATACAAAAAAATCTACACTTTTCTAAGTTTTTTTTCCCCATAAAAAAAGCTAGCTAATGCTTTAAGCTCTCAAAAGTAAGAGAAATTAAAACGATTTTAAGTAAGAGAAAAAATGTACAGCTCAGGTGAGCTTAATGTCTATTTTTTAGAAAAACACAATTTTACAAAAAAAAAAAAAAAAAAAAAAAAATTAATTAATTAAAAATTTTACCCTGTTAAAAAGTTGTACTTAACAATAATACTTTACTATGTACTAATTACTGATATACAGTAAGAGTGAATTTAAAATATTACATGTAATGTTGTCATGTGTGACATTTAATTTGAATTTTTACAGATTAATTTAGTATTTGAGGTTTTTGACATGACGGTTTAAACTATGGTTTAAACCTGACATAAACTGACACATGTCAAAAACCTGCCAACCCTGTAATTATTACTAATACTATATACTAATTATACAATTACGGTAATAGTGAATTTTAAATATTACATCTAATGTGTGACATTTAATGTGAAATTTTACAGATCACTGTAAGTATTTGAGGTTTTTGACGAGGTTTTTAACAAGGGTTTTTTGACATGACGGTTTAAACCGCAGTTTAAACTGTCAAAAACTGACATGTGTCAAAAACCTGCCAACCCTGACTGGAAGTATACTATAGGTTTCATAATGAAACATATAGGGTACTTCCGGTTGTACAAGAGCCTTGAAATTTTGCATGAAGGGGGGTCTTATAGCACATGTAAAGAGAAAAATCCGAAAATCATTAATTTATCCATCTATCTCTGTGCGCTTTTTATGCATTTTGAATATTGTACATCAAAAAGTATGAAGTTATGCATAGAAATGAACCAAATTTTTTGTGTGTGGTTTTGGCCATAGCAAAAAGGTCCTCCCTGAATTTGGAAAAATTCCGCCGGAAGGGGGTGATGTAATTACGATTTTTGTGCAATTTTCAATATTGTACCATCGAAAAGTGTACGAAGTTATGCATAGTTCTAATAAAAATACCAATAAAACTAATTAAAATGAAATATTGACATGAGATAGAAGAAAGTTTTGGGATTAGCCCATCCAACTAGTTTTTAATGCATTATATTGGCTATTATGAAATAAATTTATGTTATGTACTTTGAATTTGACACGATGACAGTAGCATGGAGGATAAGAATTAGTGAAGACATCAATAGAAAAAATATTTAGAAAAGCATGTAATATATGTTATTTACAAAAGAATATTTAATAATACATTTTACGAGAAACAAAAACAACTTTTATAAATTTTTATGTATTCTTGAACAATAAAACTGAAGCGTTACATTATTTTATTTATTCTTTTAATGTTTCGAAGGTTTAACTATTTATCGCAAAAATGAATTTCAAAAGATTCTTCTAAAGAATTGTTTTATTTTATTTTTCATTTTTATTGTACAATTATTCATAGAAAATTTAATAGTGGCTAATAGTAGTCAAAAACTAATGAAATTCTTAAATAACAACGTGTGACATACGTTTTTACTTGATTCAGCACATTCGAGACGCTATAGTTCCCCCTTTTCTTTATATTTCAGTATTGCTTTCCATTATTTATTTTTTATTAACTAAAGCGCTTTTTTCCTATACGAATAGCTTTTGAGAATAATTCATAAAACACACAATTTTGCTACCACCTAAATATTTAATAGATAGTTTACTTTTTAATAAATTTAAGTTCTTTGCATTATTGTTTAAAAGAAATGTAAAACGCTAGGATTTTTTTTTACGAGATTTTAATTATTAAACATGTTATTCACAAGAAGTATTAACCGAAGGAAACAATCACAGTTTTTTTTTATAATATTCTTATATTATTTTGAATTATTTGTAGTTCATTTCTTTACACACTATTTTCTTTTAGAAAATATTTAGAAAGAATATTTTTTTAAAGAATCACACTTCTGCTACTTCCTAAAAATGAAATCCCTAAAGAACTTTTTTAATTAAATTTACCTGTTCTGCATCCACGTTTAAAGACAAAGCAAAACGCTTGGAAAGTTATAAAATTTCTTTCCAAGAATTTAATTTAAAAGTCCGTAAATCACAAGAATTTAAAAAACAAAGGAAGAAAAAAAATTTAGACGCTAAAGAAAAGAATGTTTCACTCTAAGCAAAAAATAGTTATATTTTAATGTATAAAATACCAGTTCCCTTGAAAAATAAATGCAATGTTATTTTCTCCTAGCAACGATTTTTTATAGCGTACAAAAGTCATTTTGAGCTCAAACGTTTTTATTTTATTGCGTCTTTATAAATACGCTTGATTCATAAGAGCGGCTGTTAAGAATTAATTTTAAAAACACATTAAAAGACATTTCGGTTTTTTATCTATTTATAGTACAAAGCTTTTCTCGAATGCATGTATTCTTTTTCTTTACTAGTTTTTATTTAGAAAAGAAGTAACATGTCTATGTCTCTGTCTTGCTAATAAACGACAAAAATCCGTTTATAACTTTGTTTATAATGAATAATGTGAAGGAATTTTATACAATGAATATATTGTCTAAATTAAATAAAACGGAGACTATATTATATTCATCTAACATCATAGTTTCCAAAATTTATGTTTTTTCTTACCACTATTTTTGAAAAGAAACATTTGACTTTTGTAATCGTAGATTTTTCTGGATTAAAAAGCGCAAATTTTACGATTAAAATACAGTGGTATTAATAACGATTGATAGTCGGTAATTAAGTAATATTTTATTGCATCACGTTAATATGAACTTCAATAAATATAAAGGAGAACTTTAGTTGAATTTCGGATACTTTTTGACACACAACACTTTTGAACTCAAGAGACTATTTCACTCACGTGAAACATCCGCCATCTAATGTTAAAATGTAAAAATCCTAGAGATTTTTTTTTAATATCTAGTTTGAATTTCAATATTTTCAAAAGATTTTCTTTTCTTTTTTTGCATTGAATAGTTGACCGTTTTTTACTTTTTCGATTTTGTTTGGAGATCTTTTTTTATTAAGATACTTTTACTTTCGAAAGTGAAATCAAATTTAAAAAAACCTGTAAGCAAAATCGAAAAAAAAAATACGGCCTTTGTAGAGATCGACCTGAGCTTTTCAATGCCAAAAAGAAATCATTTAAAATATGGAAATGCGAAAGAGATATTTAAAATTTTTTCTCGCATAGTGTTAACATAAAGAAGCGACTGTTTTCAGATGAGTGTACTAGCCTCTTAACATATTGTGGGATGGGTGACGGTAACTTTAGTGTACTACATGCTTGTTAAATTAAACATATTACCAACTAGAAATTTATTTAATAACAGAAATAGTTTAAATGCTAAATTAGGCGATTTCTTTGTCGCTTAGCCAGTACATTTAAATATAAAATGAAACTTACTTGAAGGATATGCTTCTTTACTTTTCCTACTGATTTTTTTTTATTGCGCGCCATTTGGTGTATTTTAGTGAAAGTGGTTTGGTAGAACAAATCTAACTTTTTTCAATAGAAGAAAGTAATGTAATCGAGATTTTTTCGACGGATTTACAAGTTTTGGGGGTCAGATATCCCAAAAAACATGTTTATACAAAATATCTGTCTTTCCGTGTGTCTTTCTCGAATTTTGAAATATTCTGCTGGAAGGCGGTACTGTAATAGAAATTTTTGAGCCATTTTCATTATTGTACCACCGAAAAGTGTATGCAGTTATGCATACAGTTGCACCAAATTTCATATTTATGTTTTTGGGTATGGCAAGTAGGTCCTCCTAGAATTTCAAACTATTCTGCCTAAATGGAGCGTTCTAGTAGTAATTTTTGGTTTTTCTACTGTACACCAGCGGCTCGAGCAGCGACGTCAGCCGAGATCTTCTCATCCTGCTAAACCGGCTATTCGCAATCCGCTTCTGTACTATAAAATAACGCTAAACCTTTTTAATAAATATCATGATCGTAATATATTTTATTTACAAAAGAATATTTAATAATGTATTTTACGAAAAACAAAAACAACTTTCATAAACTTTTATGTATTATTGAGCAATAAAAATGAAGCGTTACATTATTTTATTTATTCTTTTAATGTTTCGAAGGGTTAAATATTTATCGAAAAAACGAATTTTAAAAGATTCTTTTAAAAAACATTTAATAAAAACTTTGAAACTTCAAATTTCAACTACCATAAAAGGTCCTGAAGAACAAAGAAAATATTTCGGTCCTCCCTGGACCATTTTCAATTTCACACTGAGCCAGCCTTGTCTTCGTTGGGCCTCTCTTCGTATCAATTGTCATCTTCTTCGCATATGCATGCCTCTCGTTAATCATTTCGCGCCAACCCTGATCCACCAGCACGTGTTTCATGCGGTTGATCGCCTTGTGCTCGCTGACTATTTCCACAACCTCTCTCTTTAGGGCAGGGTTAAAAGTCTCGTAGTTTGCTAGCTTTTTGGTACGCTGAAAGTCAATTTCTATACTCTCCTCTGCATTGAGCCTTGCCAAAGCCGTTGTTACTTTTTCCTTCTTTATAACCTCCTTGTGCTCTTTTGTTCTCTTCTCTATTCTTCGCTTCATTACTCAAATATAACATTTTTCATCCTCCCTTTTCGTTTTTTTACGTTTATTCTGCATATGCCTGATGTTTTCACATCATCTATTCGGTCTTTTTCGTTTCTTATTCTCTGAAAGATATTTTTATTTGACTTTATTGGTATATTGATGTTATGTTTCATAGCTTCCTTTTCAATTATGTTAGCTGCTCTTTATCATATGGTATTGCCCTTGTAAAATATTTTCTTGCATTGTACACGGGGGTTATGATCGATAGCTTTTTGATATGTTTTCTGTACAGCTTATCTACTATATAGGTTTTGAAAACAGCTGTTTTTGCTTTGGTTTTTATTGCCCTAATCTCCTCCCTTAATAATTCCTTATTGGAGTAAAGGTCAATAGCTCGATTGACATAGTCTCTTAGGGCGGCCCATTTGTAAATTTTGGGTGTTTTGCATTTTTCATTAATAATGTGGTTAGCATTCGTGGGTTTTTTATCTATCGTTGTTTTAATTTGTTCATCCATTCTTATTATTATCACATCAAGGAAGACCAGGATTCCCCCTTTCTTTATTTCCAGTGTGAACTTAATGCTGTTGTCTAACTCATTAATTTCTTTTAGAATTTCGTGCGAGTTCTCTCCCCCTTTTATCACCGCAAAGACGTCGTCGACGTGTCTGAACCAGGTCTAAATTTTTCCACTTTGATTGCTCAGTATTTTGGCTTCTAGATCTCTTAGTTTAAATTTAGATAAAATGCCTGATATAGGCGACCCCATCGAGAGGCCACTGATCTGCTTATAAAAATTGCCCTCAAATGAGAAATGACTCTCATGTATTACTAAGTCGCTTGATCTAATATATAAATCTGTCGTTTCTTTTTTCAAAAATATTCCCTGTAGTTTTTCATTTATTACATTCGCTATCTCCATTGTATTTACCGAGGGATACAGCTATTTCACATCGTAACTTAAAAGTACGTCGTTTTTATCTATTTCTCTGAACTTTTTGATAAACTCCTGCGTTGATGCTAGCGCGTTTTCCGATGCTGGTAAAAATCGGCTGTATACATTTTTCATTATCTACTCCAATTGATGTGTAACCTCTTCTCTTTTATTCACTATTGACCTTATTTTGTAAGGGCAATTTGCTCCAATAAGGAATTATTAAGAGAGGAGATTAGGGCAATAAAAACCATATCAAAACCAGCTGGTTTCAAAACCTGTATAGTAGACAAGCTGTACAGAAAATGTATCAAAAAGCTATAGATCATAGACCCCGAGCAAAATGCAAGAAAATATTTTACATGGGCAATACCCTATGATAAAGGAGCAGCTAACATAAAAGGAAGCTATGAAACATAACAGCAATATACCAATAAAACCCAATAAAAATATATTTGAGAGAATAAGAAACGAAAAAGACAGAATAGCAGTGGTGGAAATTTGGCGCAGGGGAGGAGCCTATTGACACCACTAATATTTTATGGTATTCTTCATCGTAATAAAAACTGTCATTAGATAAGACGAAAAATTCTACTAAAATTTAGTGGTGTCAATAGGCTCCTCCTCTGCGCCAATTTTCCACCACTGGAATAGATGATATGAAAACATCGGACATATACAGAATCAAACTAAAAAACGACAAGGGAAATGAAAAATGTTATATTGGAATAAAGAAGCAAAGAATAGAGAAGAGAGTAAAAGAGCACAAGGAGGATATAAAGAAGGGAAAAGTAATAACGGCTTTAGTAAGGCTCAGTGCAGAGGAGAATATAGAAATTAACTTTCAACGTACCAAAAAGCTAGCAAACTACGAGAATTTTAACCATGCCCTAAAGAGAGAGATCGTGAAAATAGTCAGCGAGCACAAGGCGAACAACCACATGGAACATGAGCTAGTGGAGCAGGGTTGGCGTGAAATGATTAAGGAGAGACATGCACATGCGAAGAAGATGACAAATGATCCGAAGCGAGGCCCAACGGAAGACAAATCTGGCTCAGAGCGAAATTGAAAATGGTCCAGGCAGGACCGAAATATATTTTTTTGTTTTTTATCACCTTATATGGTAGTTGCTGAAACTTGGAGTTTCAAATTTTTTATTAAATGCGACTGAATACTGGTGTTTTATGACTGAATCATAGTGGTTCTTCTAAAGACTTCTTTCATTTTATTTTTTATTTTTGTCGTACAATTATTCATAGAAAATTTAATAGGGGCTTCTGTAGTCAAAAACGAATAAAATTCTTAAATAACAACGCGAGACATATGTTTTTACTTAATTCGGGAGATTCGGGAGTCTGTAGTTCCCCTTTTCTTTATATTTTAGTATTGTTTTCCATTATTTATTTTTTATTAACTAACGCGCTTTCTTTTCCTATACGAATAGCATGTGAGAATAATTCATAAAACACATAATTTTGCTGTCACCTAAACATTTAATAAATAACTTACTTTTTAATAAATTTATCTTCTTCGCATTGACGTTTAAAAAAATATAAAACGCTAATTTTTTTTTTTTAATTTTTACGAGATTTTAATTTTTAAGCACGTTATTCACAAGAATTACTAAGCGAAGGAAAAAATTTGCTTTTTTTAAATTATATTTTTACATTATTTTAAATTATTTGTTGTTCATTACGTTTCATACTATTTTCTTTTAAAAAATATTTGGAAAGAATTTTTTAAAGAATCACACTTCTGCTACCTCCTAAAATTTAAATCAGTAAAGAACTTTTTAAATTAAATTTATGTGCTTTGCATCCATGTTTAAAGTCAAAGTTCCAAGAATTTAATTTAAAAGTTCGTAAATCACAGGAATTTATAAAACAAAGGAAACAATAAAAAACATTTAGATGCTAAAGAAAATTTTCTTTCCCTCTGAGCAAAAAATAGTTATAATTTAATGTATAAAATACCAGTTCCCCAGTAAAATAAATACAATGTCATTTTCTCCTAACAACAATTTTTTATAGCGTATAAAAGTCACTTTGAGCTTAAAATTTTTATTTTATTGCATCTTTATGAATGCGCTTGATTCAAAAGAACGTCTGTTAAGAATTAATTTTTAAAACACATTAAAAGACATTTCGATTTTTTATCTATTTATAGCACAAAGTTCTTTCGAGTGCATGTAATCTTCTTTCTGTACAAGTTTTATTTAAAAAAGAAGAAACAAACTTCTGTTTTGCGATCAAGCGACTAAAAATTCAGTTTATAACTTTGTTTATAGTCAATAATGTGAAGCAATTTTATACAATGAATACATTGTTTAAATTAAATAAAATGGGGACTATACTTTACATTCGCATAATATCCCAGCTGCCAACATTTATGTTTTTTTTTTTTTTTTTTTTTTTTTTTTTTTAAGGAAACATTTGACGTATTTAAACGTAGATTTTTCTCTATTAAAAAAGGCAAATTTTACTATTAAAATATAGTGGTATTAATAAAGAGTAAAAATTGGTAGCTATGTTATATTCTATAATATCCCCTTAATATGAACTTCACTAAATATAAAGTAGAACTTTAGTTGAAATTCCCTAAGAGACTACTACTCACTCACGCGAAAACACCTGCTCGCTAGTGTTAATCCTATGGGAGACATTTTTCTAAATATCTAGTTTGTATTTCAATATTCTTAAATGATGTTTTTTTTTTTTTTTCGTTTTTGCATTGATCGTTTTTACTTTCATCAGTCTTTTCATGAAGAAAGTACTGGATTCGTGAAGATTTTCGAATTCAGGTTTTCGACGGACTTACACGTTTTAGGGTCAGAAATTCCGAAAAACATGTTTTTACAAAATGGCTATCTGTGACTCTGTTTGTCTGTCTGTATGTATGTGACACAAATTTTGTGGGGCGCTCTATTTTAAGAACTAATGCACGGAATTTAATAAAAATTTATATTCCGTTAGTCCCTGATATAAATTGGTGCTGATTAGTTTTTGGTATAAATCGATCAACTGGTGGCGCTACTACGCAGCATTTTTCACGATTTCCGCAATAGCCCAATTTCCAAGAACTGATGCACGACTTTTCATCAAACTTCAGATTCAGTTAGTCCTTGACATCAATTGACGATTTATAGCGATTTACCTTTTGGTGTAAATCGCTCAACAGGTGGCGTTGCTATGCTGCGCTTTTTGCGATTTCCGCTATAGCTCCATCTCAAGAACGAAAGCTTGGATTTTCAACAAACTTCATATTCAGGAAAGCCTGGATATGAATTAGTGCAGTTTAAATTTTCGTGTAAATAGCTCGACAGGTGGCGCTGCTATGCTACATTTTTCAGAATTTCCGCTATAGCTCTATCGCAAGAACTAAAGCACGAATTTTCATCAAACTTCAAATTCAGATATACTTTGATATGAATTGGTGCTAAATTGATGTAATTTCTTGTACTATTTAAATGATTTAATTGATGTGATTTATATAAGTAGAAGAAAGTTTTGTGATGGCCACATGATACTAGTTTACATTTTCGAATTTGTTTGGGAATCTTTATGAGACTACTTTCACTTTCGAAACCGTTTCCGAAAGTGAAAGTATCCTAATAAAAAAAAACCTCTAAACGAAATCGTAAAACGAAAGTAAAGGCTCTTGTAGAGATAGATCTCAGCTGTTCATCATTTTAAAAGACTTTTTTTTTTTCATATTTAGAAAGTCATTTTTTATATTGATGCCAATTTGTAAAACAGCGCAAATAATTATATTTCCTCTCAAATAAAAAATGCCTTTACACGTGACTATTAAAATCAGAAATTACACTTTAAAACATTAAAATGATCACGTGTTATAAGCAAGAAATAGGGAAAATAAGTAAGATGATAATGCTTAAAAGGGGTTTCAGCACGAAAGAGTCAATGAATATTTAAGTAAATCTGATTTTTATAAGAATTTGTATCAAAATGCAAGAAACGTATTTACACGTGAATATTAAAAAAGGTAAGAATATTTTAACGCGAATTTAATGTGTACAATAACGTCATATGTAAAATGTCCAAATCGTAAATATCGTCATATGTAAAATGCCTAAAATAATTAAATTATTACACGTGAAAATCTTTTAATGGTGAAAATAAGGTCATATTTAAAAAGCTCAAATAATAATATTCTGAAAGACTTTTAAATTGAATATTATATTTACATGTGATTCTCAAATGAGAAAAAAAAAACTTTAAAATAATTAAATTATTACGCGATAAATGCATTTAATATTGAAATTTACGTTACATATTAAAACTATACATTTAAAACGATTTTCATATGGATAATATTTATATGATGCCAAATTAGGAATCACATGGCTTAAAAGTAGCGCTGCTAGCAAATTTGTTTATCTATTTCATCACTTGATGCAGCAAAAATACAGGTAAATGCATGCGCAAAATACTTTCGCTTTAATTTGTATATGAATTGTATTCGATAAATACATTTTAGAAAATTCGTATATACTTATTAATTAAAATAAACAATTTACATTTTAAATATAACTTGAAAATATGCATGATGGTGCATTAAGGAAGAGGAAAGAACTCATGCACATGGTGCTTTTTAAAACCGTGGTTCAGAATGTTATTCCCAAGCAGACGCATTTTTTAACGCAAAGGAAGAATATTGTCCATAGCGTCGTAATAAAAGCAGTGTTGAATGCAGACAGTATTCTTTGATAGGGGTTTCTGTGGCTCCGGGGGGACATTTTAGAGTTCCGGGGGTAAATTGCACTTTTTGACCATTGAAAACACAAAATCTCAAATCTTCCGTGGGGAGATCTCATTCCTCCGGCGGGGAATGTCCCCCCCCCCGGGCCATCCTTTAAATTCAACACTAAATAAAAGTCTGTGAGGCCGAGGCAAAAACTTTTTTAACCTAACCATTTTATACAAGCTGATTTTGAAATGCGTAATTGATTTTACGGATCAATCCCCAAAAACAGCGTGACAGCGATGGATGAGTCCATGGTAACCGAAAAATGACCCATTTAATAGGAAAAGCATAGCAACCCAATTACAGAAGATGGTCGCGTTCGTGATAATATTATTTAATCTTCTGTAACATGGTAATATTTTTAAAACAGGGCTGATTACTATGTTTTTATAGGATGCGAAATCAGAGCAGGGGATGGCGAGCATAGCTTTCAAGGGAAAGACCCCCCCCCCCCCTTGTATATATTTAACATTGGAGCATCTCTTCAAAAGTTAGGGTGTCTCAGGACTCTTAAAGCTTCAAAATTTTAGAAATTTTATTTTTTTTAGATGCTAAGCTCTTATCATTTCTGAACATTTTGATATAATTATTTCCTTGAAATTCCTATTAAGAACAAAAGTTACGGCTTTTAGAATTACATCCGCCCAATAGCTGAAGCTACGTTTCCGAAACTTTGAAGTCATTTTTCTCCAATTGACGTTTTAGGGCATAACGCGCAGGATATCTCAAAAACTTCTGAATATTTCTTCATGTAATTTTCAAAACGTATATTTCATGTCATTCTGTATGAACTAAACCTAAAATTTTACTTTGATTGTTCAGAAAAATATATTTTTTAGGTGATTATACTGTTGAAAATTCTAAAATTTTATATTACCTAAATACAACTTTGTATTAAAAATATAAAAATGCTTTAAATACTGAGTTATTTAGGTGCAGAGTAATTATTATAGTCTAAAGTATAATTAGGCACGAAACATTTCATTCTAGTTGCAAAATTTATTTCGTAATCCTGCACGCAAGCTGTTATACCAGTTATCTGTTGGACAAATGCCCGACAGTTTGGAGCGCTCTATATGTACTAATTCTGCATCTTGTAATTTTTTAAATATATGAAATGAAAGAACATACTTGTATTGTTCATCCCAATAAAAATTGTGTTTCTAAATCATATACATTTTAAGATATTAAATGTTGAAAATGGTCTCTTTTTTTCATTTTTACCAATTTTTAGAGTCTTGAGACCCCTTAAAAGTGGACATAGATTAAAAAATATGCATATACAAACGAATTGCAAAGAAGAGTCAGGTAAAAGCAATAAAGAAACATACATTTTAAATGTTTATCATATTTTTGTCGATGTAAGAATTAATGGATTTTTATCTATTGTAAAAATATTTTGCAGGGTTTGATACGAAAAAACTGGTTTAAAAATGACAGTATGTTTTTTATATATCTGCTAATTGAAAATGCTTTAAAATTCGAAACACTGTAAAATCATGAAACACTCTGTTTTCTTTTCTTTTTTTTTTTTTTCTTTTGGAAAATATATTGGTTCCGAATCTTATTTAATTGAACATTTAGTTTCAATTCTTTGAAAGTGCAAGACCTTTGCTGAAATGTTCTTTAGTTCAAAGTTCTTTATCCGTAGTTTTGAAATAAGTGATTAATTGCTTCAGTGCAATTTCTTATAATAAAAAAAATGACAGATAATAGTGTATAGGTTCTGAAACGTCTTCAAAATGTGCTGTCACTTTACACCAAGTTCTAACTTTTAGAAACTTTTCAATATATCAAAAGAAGCTTTTCAAAAGATTCCTCGAAAACCAAGAAATAATTCCTTTAATCTTCTTTCGAATTTGATCTTTTTCCGCCCTTTTGTTAAAAAGATCATTTGAAAGAAGATAGTATTACCGATGGATGAGTTTAATCGCAGACATAGGGAGAATTTGGAGGAATCAAAATAGAAAACTAAAGTTTTATCAGAAAAATATATACGGCAACATTTAAAATACAAATTACACTATCCACTATCCCTCTAAGTGACCCATAATTTTCTGTGCTCAAAAATCAAATTAATTTAGCTATAGACAAAAATTTATTTTTAATTTACTAAAAAAGAACACTCACGACTGTAGATTGATTGTAACGAAATTTTGCAGGTATATAAACAGTATCAAGCTACACACGTCCGGAAAATTGTATCTGGTGTCGTTATTTTGGGGAAAGATATTGTGGTTTTAAAATGCCATGCAAAAACAATTTTGAAGTCAGAAAAACCCCTTACTGTTAGTATTTTTGCTAATTCCTGAAGTAAATTTTATTTTATTAAAATGTACATGTCTTATTTTATTATATGATCGTTATACTATACATTGTACTATGCGCATTAGTTATTATTATAATAAAACACGTTGGGTAAATTACGAATTGTTGAGATCGTAACAAAATTTTGCAGGTAGGTATAAGATATGAAACTATACATCTCGGTCAAATTTTAGCTGCAACCTTTACTTTAGGGCAGTTGGGGTAGTGGTTAGGGTACTGGTGTTTTAAAATGTTATACAAATGCACGTTTGAAGGAAGAAAATCCCCTCAGTTTTAGAACTTCTATTAATTCCTGAAGTACAGTTTATTTTATTAAAATGCACATTTCTTATTAGGTGCGTTCTTAATTATATAAATACATAGCACCTATAGTCGTCGTTCAGACCGTCCGTCTGTCTGGTCGTCCTTCCGGATATAACAGAGCAAAAACTACCCAGCCGAATGGTCTCAAATTTTAAATATATAATTGTTGCAGAATGTTGTCGAGTCATTTCAAATTTTATGAAAATTGGATGCATAGTTTAATTACATGGACAGACAAAATTGTTTTTAACTTACATTATAGCCAATGGGGAAAAATATTTCAAGTGCATTTTAATGATGTTATAGGCTTTTGAACAGAATGAAATTGATATGCACTTATTCAAGTACACTAAAATATACATTCAGTACAATATGCGGTGCAAAAAATATTTATAAAACTAGCTATAGTACGAACACACCTTATTTGCCACGTTTGACATGTAATTTCCAACTTCTTATCATCATTGTATATTATTATATCATCTTTATACTACACACTATACTGTGCTGTTATTATTATGATATAAAACAAAAAACACACTATTTGAGGCATTGGTGATGGTCACAAAATGTATAGGAAAGTCTCGTCCTCATACATTTAGAAACTATGATAGCCTTGATAGAGATACACAAAACAATTGGGTAATTTACACCAGGAGCAACGCGTTGAAAAACAGCTGTTGGTTATCAGATAAGAACAATTTCACAACCAGATCAATCCCCGATTGTGAAACAAATAACCGTCGGATATGAAAATGGTTAATTTTCCTCAACATGCTCATAACAGTACTACTTCCAAATTTTCCTATTCGTGAAGACGAAAACTAGTTCTGAATTAATGGATATAGCTTCATATTTTCATTCCAGTTACGAAGTTGCATGGTGTATCCACAAATCCATTCACATTTCAAAAATTAATAAAATAATAATAATAGATTGCCGCATTCAAAAGCGGTTGGTACCATAATTTTTAAATGTTTCGTATTAAGAGAAAATAATAATTGAAAAATTTTAAACTGTTTATCAACAAACAGTCATTTGGCAAGCCTTTATGGTGAAAATTGCACACAGATATGACAATCTGTTTCTTTATGAATTCTTGAAATGTGAACGGACTAATGAGACTTTATTTCTCAAGCCACGAAAAATTCAAACTTTTGACAATTCTTATGATGTAAATTGCACTGCTATACAACAATTTATTAAATTTTTATGATGTTTTGAAATCTGAATTTACTTTTGAACTTCTTTGAACTATTTTTTCTATTGCTTAAGAGACTTATTGTTTGTCAAACCACAGGAAATTGAAATTTTTGACAAGTCTTTTGACGTAAACTGCAATCCAGTACAACAGTTTATTAAATTTTAATGATGTTTTGGAATCTGAATTTACTTTTGAACCTCTTTGAACATTTTTTCTATTGCTTAAGAGACTCTTTGTTTCTCAAACAACAAAAAAATTGAAAATTTTCACAAGTCTTATGATGTTGTGGAATATTTCGCAAACCCCCTCTCGCCCCCCTCTTTCGGCCAGAGGGAGGCGCCAGGCCCCGTGACCTACCAGAGAATTCATATTAAAAACATTTTCTTGTTCTTTAGTTTTTTAGTAGTACTGTAAAATTTGAACGCAGTAAGTAGACTGCATTTTTTCTCTTGGTCTTCTAAAAATAGAAGAAATGTTTCTTAATTTTAAAAAGGAAATTTATCTCGATCATGAAATTATGCTATTGTTTATCATGGCTTCTTAATAGAAAAAAATAGTTGCTGAAATTTTAATTGTATACGTGAGTTCCCAGAGAGGAACAAATGATTTTCAAGTATAAAAGTATGATTTGAATAGTATGTGAAATTCGATGGCAGCTTGCACGCTGCAGTTTTATTTCTTGATCTTCAAAAGTGGAAGAAAGTAAAATGTTCTTGATTTCATAAAATATTATCTTGGATTCCCAGTAAGGAATTAATATTTAAGCAAATATTAACCAAATGTTTCGCTGTAAATAATCTGTATATATTTAAATGTGTAAAAATAAAATTAGCAAAGTTTTTAATTCTTGTGCTGATTTACACTGAACAACACCAGCGTAAAACTCTCAGTTGTAAAATATGATGACTTTAATATGATTTAAAAAGAATAGTGAGTTCTTCAAATAATGCTCTCCCCATCAGAATATCGTGAATTGTGATATAACGTGAAATTCGTGGATACACTTGAAATATCTTCATTAGATGTGCACTGTAAAAAAAAATTCCGCAACGTTCCTGGGAAAAAATGGGCAGCTGAGTTGCCCATTATTTCCAAGAAACATTTCTTGAAAATGACTGGAACTTTACTGTATATGTTAAAAACTTTCTACAGAAATGCCAGTAAGTTTCCTGCGAAATACCAGGAATATTTCTGTTGACAGCAAAACATTACTGACATTTCACAGCATGCGGGATCCGCAGACGATTTTTACACTTCCAGTTGACAATTTTCGCTTTATTATCATTATTTGTTAGAATGAAAAAATATTTTGAAATTGAAATCAAAATTATTATTTATAATTTACACGAAAAAATAAATTTTCAGGTAAAATTCAATAACGTAAATATATATATGATATATTGTTTCTGAACTTTGCTTAAAATATAAAAATATATAAATGTAAATAATAATTAGAAAAAATATCCAGACATAAAATATTTTGGATTTTCGTTAGTAATTATGTTAGTTTACAAGTTAGATAAAATACATATAAATTTTCATGAAAAAAAAAACCTAAACGTAATTGTATATTTTTTCCGAAAATAAAAAAAAATTCAAATTTGCAGCAATTCAAAGTGTCAAATATATATCAAATTTAAATCAAATTGTAATAAAGTGTTAAAATATAAAATTAATTAAAAAAGAAAAAAAAAAGTCCAGAGGTAGCATCGAACTCGGACCATACGGGTGGCGTGCGAGCTTTCTGCGTCCACACCACGAAAGACACTTTGAGAGCTGCAAACTAATGGGTATTTGAAACGTATGCTAAACCTCGGCATCTAATTTCTGAAAATCTAAGTCCCATTTGAAGAAATCATTTCACAAGAATAATTAGAGATAAGAACTCTAAAACATACTTTAAATTAATCAAAATCTTTGAAAATCATGTTTGATGGTCCCCTGGTTAACGGAGATCCAAATAATAGGTGTATTTTTTTACACGGTCTGCTCCTTAAACATTCCACAGACAAGTACGAGAGATAATCTCTTAGCGATGTCACGGAGGTATTGTATTTTCATCTGAATTGTCTTGACAATAGAGACGTAAAGGATTATGTCGTCTATTGATTTATTTGCATTCCATATTGATTTTTTTACATTCATTTAAGGAATTCTTTTTCGACACTCGCGCGCGAGCAACGGATTATAGCAAAAAAATAATAAATCGCGGCCGCAGCGTTTTGCTGTTTCCAACTTTTGTTCAGGAACGTTTCAGATAAGAAAACCAGAATTTCACAGGAAAGAGCTAAATTATTCTGAAAACCTGAGAAAAGGCGAAACGTTCTTGGATTTTATATGGAACGTTACAATTTTTTTTACAGTGTAAACTGTACTCCAGTACAACAATTCATTAAATTTTCACGATGTTTTGAAATCTGAATTTACTTTTGAATCTCTTTGAACTATTTTATCTATTGCCACAAAAAATCCGACTCTTTATAAGTCTTCTGGTACAAACTGCACTATTATAGAATAATAATTCGTTAATATTTCTTAATGAATTTTTGAAATGTGAATGGATTTATAAAACACGCTGTATAGGCTACAGTGAAGCAATATTTAATCTGAATATTTACAAGCCCCACCAGTGGCCGAGAGGTTCTGCTGTCAAAACTGGTAGACGGGAGGTGCTGGGTTCAAACCCAATCGCGCCCGTCGGTCTAATCGTTCGAAGTTTCCCATGGTTTTCTTCGAACCTTGGATACCCTTGCGTAAATACCAGTAGGTTCCCTTAGAAAGACCCCCCATGGAGGGCACTTCCCCTTGGGCCTATATCCCTCGTATAGATAATCGGCCGTCATAAATAACATTGAATATTTACAAAAAGAAATTTTATACACATGAGAAAAAATTACAAAATAATTTTTATAAACATGTAAGGAATTCAAACAATGACAGGCATTTGTTTCCTTCAAACATACATTTGTTTGGCCTTTTTTTAATCCAATTGACTCACACAAAAATAAGGGTTACAGATAAAATTTGGCGGAGGTGTATATTTTAGTATCCTCTACCTGTAAAATTTTGTTGCAATCAATGTGTAGCACTTCGTGAGTGTTCTTTGTAAGTTGAAGATGATTGAAAAGTGTTTCAGCACGAAACTGTGAATGAATAGTTAAGTAAATATGACTTATATAAGAATTTATATCAAAATGCAGGGAAGCTTCTTAGACGCCCAGGGAGCGAAAAATAAAATAGATTTCTTGCGTAACTTTTTTTTTTTCAAAAGTTATATGAATAACAGTCGTTTATGTAACGCATATACCAATATGAATTCCTTATGTTTTTCAAACACTAAATACTATATTCCTTTCTGAACTGGAATTTTAAATTTAATCTCAATAATCGTGTATGCATTTATTATGTAATTATTTAATGTAGCCTAGTAGCCAAAATTGTAGAAAACTTTTGGAAAAGATGCCTGTTTGACGTTTAATGGTTCATAACGCCATTATGTTTTTGCAATGCTGTAAATGCGTTTAGCAATATAAAGGTAATTTAATCCAGGATATAGTGCATTAATTGTTTTAGTTATTTATTTCTAATTCTTTAGCTATTAATTTTATTAAAAGTTATAGCTGAATCATAGCTTAGTATTAATTATTGGTTTCTAATTTTTTATTATTAATTTGTAATTTTTTAATTATTAATTATTAATTTCTAATTATTTAGATATTAATTTCATCAAAAGTTATAGCTAAATTATCAGAGAAATAACGCATAGCTTGTTTAGGTTGATGGAAAATAACTTTTCTTCAATTGAATGAGGAAGTTGATCACGTATGTTTAATTCATTCGCGCAGAATAATTCATCAGACTCGTGGTGTATTTTTGTGGCCAAAATGAGCAAAAGCGAGTCAGACTCGTGGTGTATTTTTGTGGCCACAATGCGCAATAACGAGTCAGACTCGTGCCTTCGTTGCAATCATGTTTTGTGCGAGTTAATTAATCTGGCTAAACATAAACATTTATGCTTTCCCGTTAATTTCGAATTATAATTATTCTATATAACTTAGGAAGTAATTTTACCTTTTTATATAAATTCGAAATAATTTCATTTGTAATTTAGGATGGCCAAACGCAAAAATAATTTCGAAATTTTTAGTGATAGTGTTAGTGCTTAGAAGATTTTCTTCAAAGACTGAGAAAATGTGTTAGATATATATCTTCCGAAGATTCTGATTCTGAAAATGCTATAAAAAACAACAGAAGCTTACTTCAATAAGTGAAAATAACTCTAATGATTGGAGTTGGTTTCCTGACGAGAATGTTCCAAAAAGTTTTACAATCATGGAAACATCAGGTATAAATATTTTATATTTAAAAGAATAGGAGATAATCCCACTGCAATGCATTTATGCAATTAAACATTGACTGATTATTATCATCTTACCATGTAGTCAGCTTTTAAATATTTTTTTGGATTATTTCTACACTGCATCATCTTTGCGCATTTCGTCGACAGAGTATGCAAAATGAATGCCGCGCGAATGTGTTAACTGGAAAGTAGTTGATAGGTTTTCAGCTATTGATATCACGCACTGTAGCTTTTAAAAGAACTTTTCTCAGAGTATTTTTTTTATCAAATTTGTTGAGTTTACTCTGTCCTTTCGCTAAGTATAAGTTTGTTAAAAATTAAAGAATTATCACAAATATTACACGGATGTACTAGAAAGTAATTAAATATAGTACTGTTGAGTTTAGAAAGCTAACCTAATCAAGAAATTAGACAAAACATTGATGGAAGTTTAATCAAAAATATCATTTTAAAATGTTATAAGAGGTATAAGGGCGCCCAAATGTTACAATAACGTACACGTAAAGGTGAGAAAAGGTGCGCGACAGCATCCCATGATATAAAAATATAAATTTAAAAAAACTAAAAAAATCTTACTTTTATTCAACTAATCAAAAAAAGCAGAATGTATTATTTTTCAATTAGTGAAAATTTTTGTAATAACTTACATATGTTTGCACTTTATCATACATATATATTAAGAAATAAAAAGAAGAGAAGCAAAGTTTTAATTGGACGCTTGTTATCATTAGTTTTTCTTAACAACATTCCCTTATTATCTTTTTGTAGAAAAAAAAACTCAAATTATACTTGTTTTGTCACAAATATTTAATAAAAATTTCCTTTCCTGCCTTTTATTTCTTAATATAAATGTATGATAAGTATAAATGTATTTGAAACAAAAGCAACTATTTGATCGGGAATTATAACTTCTTTATATTTAAGTTAATAAAAAAACTTATGGAGCTGTCTCCATACTGAAATTGAAACACACTCAATACGAACATCCCATTTTCAATGGAAACACTCAATTGTAACATCATATTTGGAAGTTTTACAATTGGATACTAAGCGAGAAGTCAATCATTGCAGTAGTTTAGAAATTATGTAGATGAAAATTTGGAACTCCAAATGTTCAGTTCCATTTTAATATTTTCAAAACAACCATAATTCAGATTTTTAGGCATAACTCAAAAGCTGCTTCGTGAAATTAGCTGGAAATTTGGATTAGCATATACAAGGTGTCCATGTATAACCTGACCGACCTTTATTTTAGCAACCGTTGGTCCTAGATGCATACTTCCAATTACAAAAGTGGTCAAAATTGGGTGCAGAGTTAAGATAAAAAAAGTTTGAAGCGAAAAAACAATTTAGTGTATAATTACAGAATCTAAATTTTTATACTGTCCCCCGGTCCTATAAGTTATATTTAGTAAAATGTTCCTGTTACACTGAGAAGTAAGACAAAAAAAGTCCCGTTATTCTACTATTAAAATTGACCGAGTAACAGCTGTATAAATTTGGAGCACATTTTTTGCTGCAAGTTAGCGGTCATTCATAAATTTACTAGAAATATAATTTCGTCAGATATATAAAGAAATGGTTGAGAATAAAATTAGTATTGCAATATAAAATTGAAATCTTTAATCATTCTGACATATTACTGAAAAATATGCAATTTGTACTAAACATATAAGAGGATAAAAGTAACAGAATTTTTGTTAAATAGAAGGATGAAAAACAACAGCCTCAATTCTTTACAAAATATACAGTGGCGGTCAAAAGTTTCCGGCCAGCATAAATTTTTTGGTGAATTTGTAAGTATACCCATATGAAGAGGAATCTCAAAGTGATACTTATACACTTTACTGACATAACAGTTAAGAACTTATCTATGGAATAAAAATTAAATAAAAATTTAATTGACAAAATTAATTGCAAAAGAAAACGAATGCTCTCAAAAGTTTCCGGCCACCTTGTCAAGTTTTGAAAAAAATGATGTTATAAAAGAAAATAACAGTGATCAACAACATTTATAATTAGTATTTTGTATTTATACATTTAGCAATAAGTACTGCGGCCCAGCAACGCGGCATCGATTCAATGAACAGTTGTAGATTATCAATGTTAAGTTTTGTCCACGGTCTTGCAATTTTTGTGAAAATGCTGCTAAATTGGAATATTTATAATTCCGCACACGTTTTCAAGCTAGTTTCAAAGATTTTCTATTATATTCAGGTCGGATCATTGGGCTGTCCATTTCAAAAGCGAAGTTTTTTGTGCAAAAGCCACTGTTTGACGAGCTTGGATGTATGCTTTTGGTCGCTATCATGATGAAACAAATAGTTGAGACCACAATTTTTCCTCCAATAAGGCAGCAAATGATCTTACAAGATATTCTTATGCATTGCACTATTCATCTTGCCGCGGATTTCAGGCGGATTTTCCAGAAAATGCTCGCCACAGCATAACGTGTCCTCCGGCGTGCTTCATTGTAGGAATAATAAATCTCGCACCTTATCTTTTATTTTTAAGTCGTCGGTTGCAATGTTTTTTATCGCTCCCAAAAAGATTGAACGTCGATTCATTTGAAAATAGTACTTTTTTTCCAGTTTTCACTTGTCCAGTCTTTGTATTCCTTGGCAAACGCCAGTCGGGCCCTCTGAATTTTTTTACTTATGGAAGGTTTTTTAACACCGTCTGTTCCATAAAGTTCTACGTCACATAAGCGTCTTGACACTGTAGATAGACTTGTTTCAGCAATAACCATAACACCATAAATCGCTTCTAACACCATAAATGGCGTGGAATTGCAGCGGCATTTTTACGCGGGTCATCAACTGCTTTTCTTTTGTTAATTCTGTCTACAAGAAAAGTCTTTTTCCGGGGTTCCCCGGACCGTGGCAAGTTTCGAAGGCCATGCCCATCTTTACATTTTAAAAAAATATTTTTTACAGCAAATATTCCGATCGACAACTTTGCCGCAATCTCACGAGCGGATTGTCCCTTTAGCGACAAACAAATCACTCATTTAGGAACAATAAATTGTTAAACTTTTCATTTTTGAATTTCAAATACATTATTCACCTTGATTTATTAACAAACATGGCCAGAAAAATCCATTAGCGATAGCAAAAACTAATGAATGACGAATGGCCGGAAACTTTTGCACGCGCGAATTTTGAATTCCTCCCCTTTGTATCAAGTATCTTAAGTAATCAATCAAAATAATCACGTGGTCAGAGGTAATTTGCTTATTCCTAACTTTTGGAGCAATTGAACTTCTTCGCTAAAACGTTCTGTCAAACAAATCAAAAAAAACCAACTGGCCGGAAACTTTTGACCGCCACTGTACATATTTTTAAATGCTGTTAGATTACATTGTCTTTCAAATTTTGGGTTGTGCCATGTTTTTTAGCTTTTGAAAATTGATTCTTAGATATTTTTTAGCGCTGAATCCGAAAATGACTTTCATTTTAAACCATCACGTCAGGAATTTTCTCAAATCACAAATTTCAAAGTTAAAATTGATCTCCCCTCCCCTCTCAACCTTTTAACATTTTGAGTTCCAAACTTTTATTTTTGCATAATTTCTAAACTACTTCACCGAATGGCTTTCAGTGTAGTATTTGAAGATAAAATTTGCCAAAAATTCAAATATGGTGTTACTACTATTAAGTGTTCATATTGAAATTTTTAAGGTTTGGTGCCCTAAGTTCATTTTTTTAACATAAATTGAAGGAAGACAAATTTACTAGTCAAATGGCGGCTTTTATCTTTCTCTTTCACAATATTACAATCAAAATGCATCTTTTTGTTTTATTTTTTACACCGAGCGTACATAATAAATTTTTAGTATATTATATTATGTTTTATGTGATATACTAGGACTTTACTCAGAGGGATTAGTCTGAGCGATGTTAGTGAGAACATAGATTTAATAATAACTCGTGACAAGAATAGAAAATGAGATGCTATCTTTAATTGACAATGCGGTCGAGTCTCTATATAACGAAACCCATTGTTCCAGTAAAAAATTCGTTATGTAGAGAAATGCTTTATATAGAGAATGAGTAAAAATTCCTATTTAATGTGTAAATTTTGAACAAAAATTATTTTTGATGTGTTTAATTAAGAATTTGTAATGTTTAACTATAAATATTATCCTAATATTGTATTTCTTAATTATTTAAACAGTTTCAAAAAAGAGAACAGTCATTTATTTGAAAACATAATAAAAATCACAAAAGGAAAACTTACATTAATTTCAGACGAAGAAATCTGTAATTTTTCGCTGTTTTGATTTCAAAATTGTTACACTCTCGAAAAAATGTTCACACTTTAGCAAGGAATGAAAAATTGACTCGGGAACATTTTCTTCCATTTGAAGTTCTCTCCTTATAAGATCAAAAGAGTTCATCAGTTCACTGCATGATGGTTTTTTTCTCTTGCTGTACGTTTTCGTTTACATGCTCATTGTCACTCTCCGCATCATTGTTCATCATTGTTCATAACGCTGCTTAAAATATCACTATCAGTAGGATACTGTGCAATAGTGAGATTGGCATCCACTTCCAAAAAGTCAGAGGGAGTAACATTTTCTTCGACATTTTTGCGTTCCTTAATTAGTTTCCATTTCTCTTTTAAGTCTGCTAAAGCCACATCTTCATCGTCCTCAGAATCCGCATTATTCTCCAGTTTAGAAAAGACAGCCTTTTTGAAGCAATTGTAAATTGTTTTTTTAGTTACATCAAATCTCCAAGCTTTATAAAGTTCCGCAATACACTTTCTAAAACTAATGATGTCTTGGGTGGAATAATTTTTTTCAGTAGCTATGATCAGTTCTTTAAGAATTTTTTTCTTATAATGTACCTTTAGATTTTTTTAATACTTCCCAAGGCTGCAGTTTTAATGTGCAATTGGGTGGTAAGAAAATAACTTCAACATTTTGCAGTTTTTCTCCACAGTTTTGTGAGTGAGCTGGACAATTATCAATAAACAAAGCAATTTTTTGGCGTTATTTTCTCATTTGATTGTCAAGTGCTTTTAACCATTTGTCAAAAGTTTCAGTGACCATCCAGGACTTTTTATTAAAATCATAATCCACTTCTAAGGACTTCACCCCTTTAAAACACCGAGGAGATTTACTTTTCCCAATGACTAGCATTTTTAAGTTTTCTTTCCCTGTCATGTTACCACACAACAAAATAATAATAATTTGTTTGACGCCAAAACATCTATCTTCTTTAAACGCTAGAGTCTTGTTTGGGAGACACTTGAAAAAGAGACCTGTTTCGTCAGCATTGAAAATGTTCTCAGGATCGAATTCTTTTAGAATTTCTACTACTTTAAGACTCCAGTTCTCACATGCTGTCACCGGAGTATCCGCACCTTCACCGCAGATAATTTTCTGGAATAACCCATGTCTCTTCTTGAACTTTTTTTAGTCCACCAATGCTAGCTTGGAAGTCAGAATGCCCACAAGATGAGGCATATTCTAGTGATTTTTCTAAAATCATCGGTCCCGAAAGTGCTAAATTCCGGTCCCTTATCCCTTTGGTCCACTTAAACATTCCTTCGTCTAAGTCCTCGTATTGGCACGTCCTCTTTCTTTTTCGCGCCGAACCAAGATCCGAAATCTGCTCTGTGATTGACTCTCTATTTTTTATGATTGTTGACAGAATGCTTGCCGGAATCCCAGACTTTTTTGCCACATCTTATTTTTTTCAATCCCTTATCGATTTCTTTCAAAATCTTCACTTTATCACAGAGAGTTATGCAGCTCCTAAGAGACATTTTTTGGAGAAGCAGTAAAAAAACGCACTTAAATAGATTAAGTTTTGTAAATCTTTCACACTAAAGAAAGCCAAAAACAATAAACATCTACTCTAACTGAAAGGATTAGACAGCTTTAAATTGGATAGATGAAAACGTGTTTTAAATGGTGACAGTGATCTGTTCTCGCGGCTGCAGCTATCGAGGAAGAATTTTTCATTCGAGCAATAGCGTGCTTGCGCCTTCTTTCTCGACCGCTTTTTTGTGGAGCGCATCAGGTCATGTGTCATGCCAGTGGATCTCAGGAGCTTTCTGGCTGTGAATATTACGAATATCGAATTGTTGTGCTTGATTAAAAGACAGTTTATTTTTCGAATTTAACCTTCTGAATGACCTTCGATCTCATTCACCTTAAACTTCAATTACCTCTCTGATCCCGCTCTTATATGTGTAACAATCCAATTGACGCTGTTTTAAGAAGAAGGTTGAAAGGTGTGTGGGAGGGGGGGGGAGATGAATTCGTTGGACATAAAGAACAAGGAGATTGAAGGTAGAAAAGTAAGATAAAAAAACTCAGCACTGAACGAGAAATCAGGAATCAGTGAAGGAAAATTGATTTCATGTGATTTGGAAGCTTTTTAAAAACTGAATAAGTACAGAACATTTTATGAAAAAATTCGTTATATGGAGATAGATATTTCGCTATATGGAGACTGCTTTTAATGAGATCATGGGAAAAGAGGACCGTTCCAACTAAAAATTCGTCATGTAGAGAAATTCGATGTATGAAGTTTCGTTATAGAGAGACTCGACTGTATGTGGCCTGTCTGAAAAATATTCAACCTTTGAACGAAAAAAATGCATAAATTACCTGATAGGATTGGTACCCTTATTCATTTCGAAGTAAGCCCCTTGCGCCTCCACACATTTAGCCCACCGTTCTTTCCACTGCAGAAAATACTTCTCGCAGGCGTTTTTTTTAATGGTATTCAACTCCGCCGTCGCATTCTACATATCTCATCTCTACTCTCAAAAGGGGATTCTTTTAATGGCACCTTCAATTTCGGAAGCAACCAGAAGTAGCAAGGAGTCATATCTGAAGACTATGGAATTTGGCGAACACTGAAATTCCACATTTTGCCAAGAAAGTCTGAATCAGGTGCGATGAAATAGCTGGAGAATTGATGAATCTTACAAATTGTTTCGCTTTCAGGATCACCAAGCTTTGACAAAATTTGATGCAGTACCTTTTTTCAACCCGTTCAGTCATCTTGAGAGAAATCAAAATCCGACGCACAAGTATAACAGCACCTCACTCGGTAGAAGCAGGCAACGACTGGCTCACTCGAATTCGTGGAAAAAACTGAGGCATGCGCATTAAGTTGTCTCTTTCCGGTGTACACAGTGCACTACTTTCGAATCACTATTGGGCGCGAGAAAAATAAAAGTCTGATACTTATCAAACAGACCTGTCACAAATTCAGATGATGAAGATGAGCAAATTGAATGGGAGAGTTGCAATATACTGTAATAATATAACATGCACTGTATACACTATATATATATAATATACACTGTTTTTAAAAAATGGCAAAGCAAACCCACAAGACAGCCGTGCATAGGTATAAAATTGGAAGCTCGCAATGGATTAAAAATAATAGAGAAAATAAAACACTAAAATATCTTATATCAGAATTTTTATTTTTTGAAATGATGTCAAAAACATAAACAGACGTTCCGCGCCAATTTGACTACCTCTAAATGACAAAAAAATGATATTTGAAGAGAATGAAGGACTTTTATATGGTGTGTGGCCCACTTGAATAGTTAATACTCTTGAATATCTGTTTTCATGTATGTATGAGGTTCTCGATAAGAGTTTATGGAATTGTCTCTTAAAAAGTGATATATCAAAGTCCCGAACACGTCAACAGAGGCATGCAATGCGTCGTTTGCGTGTGTTACAGATATACTTGGTCGGATTTAAATGATGAGTGCATTCTGGCCACTGCATACGCTGTATTGTTTTGTTTTCAAACATATTTTCGACAAGGTGAGCTGTATTACATGTTAGCATCATTAAATAAAACAAATCGTCATTGACTGCAGCGTAATTTATGACACTTCTGAAACATTTCGTCTGCATAATCTTTGAGCTATGAAAATGTCATTGCGAGTAATTTACAAATCCGTACGTATTTTTCCAACAAATCATGCAAGCTAAAATACGTCAATATTAACCCGATTAAAAAAAAATTACCCGAATAAGTTACTATATAAAAAATCGTATAATGGCAATTGAGAAAATGACTTTATAATTAAATCTCTAGATTAGTGATGCTGAAAAAAAAATTGTATATCAAATTTAAACAGACACTTTCCTCTATTAGAGGGTTTGGCGAGAGAGTGAAAACCCCAGAGAAGTAACATATTGACAAGTACTTTCGTGCAAACTATTCGCTGTTTCATATCCATACCGACATTTATTCAATGTTTACACAACTTATTCAATGCTAGATAAGTAGCTACCCGTTTTTTGGATTTAAGTTGCATGTTTGGGTGGGGGGTGTAGTTTTATTAAATATTTAAAATTTCTATACCTTACAATGCAAATGAATGATAATTTAGAACGGATAATTTAGAATACTTTTCGTTCATTTCATCTTTTTAAATTTTGTATTTTTTAGAAGCCATTCTTAGCCATTTTACCATTTACATCTTAAAAGTATCCCGTACAAAAATTTCAACCCGATAAAAAAATTTTAGGTCAGCAGTGGCACAGAAAAGAAAAATCGAAAGTTTTTCATTCCTGCATCATTTTACATAGCGAAATTTTTAGAAATTGTTCTATTGCGAGTATTTACGTCTTAAAAACAACATTCATGCAAATTTAATCTGTATATTCCTATTAATTCCATGTACTTCGTTATTCAAATCACCTTTTGAACTTTGTCCGCTTTATTTAGTCTTCTTAATTTCGATTTTTTTTTTTTTAATTCGTTCTAATGCGTGCATTGCAGTTTGAATTCTTTCTATAGCGAGCATTTAGATTTTATAAGTTACTACCATGCCAAATTTTAAGTTTCTAGACCCAACAGTATCACATAAATTGCAGATTAGATCTTTTTTATGGTGCACCCTTTTAATTTTTTTTTTAACTGACCGGCATATACGACTTAAAAGTAGCCATGTGAAATTTCAAAATTTCTTTCTTTGACAATTTTAAATAAATTGTGATTTTGAAACTTTCTAGGACGTTTTACGTTTATTCCTTACTTTAAAATTTCGAACCTTCTAGAAAGCGTTCGTAACGAGTATTTACATCTTAAAAGTAACCACCGCACAAAATTTCAAATTTTTAGCCCAAACAGTATCTCAGAATTCGCAATTTTAGAACTTTTCTGCTCCTGCACCCATGGAGGTTGTTACACCGATATAAAATACAGTCTTTCATGGAGCAGAAATGGTCACCAGCATTTTCAAACCATTATTTAATAAATCAGCTAGGTAGTTTAAAAGATTACATTCCACAAACACACAAACGTTACTACTTTATGATATTAGCATACACGTAGATAAAAGAGCCGTTTAACTTTTATTATATAAAAACATAAATAATTTATTTAATACGTGTTAGCAGTTGTATTTATTAAAATAAATACATAAACCAGGGGTGCAGAAAATGTTTCTATCCCAACATTTCCCCCAATCCACATGAAAATTTCCCCAAAATTTTACGGTATGTTATAGGTAAATGCTGTATTATTGTAGGTATAGAAAATTTATTTTTCCAATATTTCTCAACTTATGAGCAAGTATATATTGCAGGGGTGATTCTGGGTGAAAAAAAAAATAAAATTCTGAAATTCACAGCAAATTTTCTGAAAGGTTACAGCAAAGTTGGGGAAGGGAGGGGGGGGGGATTCCACTCCCAACACTAACTATTTTTTTTTGTCCTTTGACGAAATTCGCGTTTTTCGCAATATTTTGGCAAAATTTGCGTTTTGTAGCAATCTTTTGACGAGTTTTGCGTTTATTTCACATTCCTTTTTACGAAATTCGCACTTATTTTGCCCTCTTTTGACGAATTTCACGGTTGTTTTGCGATCGTTTGACGAAATTTGCGATTGTTTCGTGATCTTTTGACGAAATTGCGGTTGTTTCGCGATCTTTCGTCAAATTTTGCGGTTTTTTCTTGATCTTTTGACGAAATGTACGTTTATTTCACCTTCCTTTTGAAGAGTTTTGCGCTTATTTCGCCGTTCTTTTGCGAAATTCGCGTTTATTTCGCGATCTTTCGACGAAATTTGCGTTCATTTCGAGATCATTTGACGAAATTTGCGAGTTCTTTTAGCGTTCCTTTGACGAAATTCGATGTTATTTCGCAATGTTTTGACGAAAATCGTGGCTATTTCGTTCCTTTAGACGAAATTCGTAGGTGTTTCGCGATCTTTTGACAAAATTCGCGGTTGTTTTGCAATCGTTTGACTAAATTGCGGTTGTTTCGCGATCTTTTGTCAAAATTTGTGGTTGTTTCGCGATCTTTTGACGAAAATCTGCGATTGTTTCGCGATCTTTTGACGAAAATTTGCGGTTCTTTTGCGATCTTTTGACGAAATTTGCGGTTATTTTGCAATTTTGTGACAAAATTCGTGTTTTTCCGTAATTCTTGGACAAAATTCGCGGTATTTTTATGTCAGAATTTTTAGATTGATGAACGATTTTTTTTTAATTTTCGGAATCGAATGCCTTAATTTTCCGGAAAATTCGGAACAGAATAACCCCCGATATACGGTACATATTATTCTAAGATCGATTTTGTGAAGGTCATCATACGGATCTTTTTATTTGTAGTGAAATTTTTCTATCTAAGGAAATTATGGAATTTGTTGTTAAAATCGAAAGCAATTGTATATACCTCTGCAAATTTCCCCAGGTGGTTAAAATTTCCCCCCGATCCTAGATCGCCGGATCGAACACATTCTGCACTCCTGACATAAACCAGTTTAATACTTCTTCAATTTTATTTTCATAGTCGCTTATATCATTTGGCAATTATTTGATTTATTTTTTTTATTTGATGCAGCTGCATTTTCTTCAGTTCAAAGAAATTTAAATCACAACTAACCGCCCTTGGCGACCAGTTTGGTCTCCCTTAAAATTTATGTTTGGGAAAGCATACTAAGTATTGTATCATCTTATTTTTATTCATAATTTAATTTACTTGGACTCCCTTAAATATAATTAATAGAATCCCTTAAGCTAATTTTAGTTTTTGTTGCATTAAAATATCTCAATTGGTTTATTTTCTATAAGCAAGTAAAACCAATTGATTTACAATGGAAGTCTATGGGAATTTGGCGAAATATTAGAGATATCGCTAAGTTGGCGACAAACTTGGTGGCATCTGAAGACAGAACAGGGTCTGCCTATGGTAACCCGACTTATAGGTATGGGGATGCATTAAATGCTGTTCAATAACCAATGAGGCCCATTTCATCAAGGCATTCGGGCGTTGCCATTAAACAATTAACAAATAATCGCGATTTCACTGCCACGTACGATAGCGTAATATATATATAGATTTCATTTACCAACACTATGCTTAAAAAAAGGGTAGGTCATGCATGATTGTCACTGTCTGACTTCGGAGTATGTGTGCTTTTCCACCTACCGAACTGATCATGATTTTAGCAAATTTAGATTTTTATGATCCTATTTAGAACAATTCCTACTTATTTGAATTTTTCCTATGAGTTATTCTCTAAAAATGTCTGACATTTTAAAGTTGTCATGAAGTTTTTTTGGTGTTACTTAGTTATTCCGTCGACCAATTTCGCCAAATTATATAAATCGCCGAATTATACAAATTGACATAATTTTTCATTTTAAATAAGGAAAGAACAAATAAATTAATATAACATTAATAAAAATACAAATAAAACATCGAAATAAAAATCAATTGATGACGTAAACACGTGTAACTTGCTTAAAGTCAGGTGAATGTGACACTTATGATCAACCATTATTGGCGTTTAATCATATAGTTTGGGATAGATTTTTGGTCGACGGGATAACCAAGTAGTATTGTTTTTTAAATATGTTACTATCAAGTTGTTTGCCATCAAGATTTGACGGGTTCCATCTAGTTTCATTTAAAATACAAAAAAAGAAAAGAAAAGAAAAGGAAGTAGAAATGATGCCATAATCAAAAAGTTTTATTTTATCATCAAAGAACTGTTTCTCATTTGCACACGCGAAATATAAAAGACGCTATTGGTGATTGAAAACTTATGTTACACAGATTATTGCGAAATATCAAATACTAAGATATTTTGGGTTTTTTTCTTTTAAATAGAAAAAAATCCATATTTAGTTTTCTGTTTAAATAGGTTTTATTATACTGCAATATTAGTGCGTGCATATTTTCTTTGCCCCATGTGCTGTAATCCGATTTTCTACGAAAGCATCCAGCTAGTGAAACTGACGTACACTAAATTTCCGTGACGTATGTAGATGAATTGGGCTTTTTATCAGTTTTTTAATATAATTTTTAAACGGTTTGGAACTTATTTTTGATAGTTTCAGTAGGTTACCCTCGTAGGTAACTACTCGTGCAATCAGAAACGAAATCCGGCAAATATTTTTTGAGTTATGCTTGACGAAAGGTTTTTATTAGGCATTCTTTTAGTAGGCCATGGCGTTAATATCCATCGTAGCTGTATGTGGCCGGAAGGTAATATTGCGCTGTGTATTAGCCTTCGCTTCGCTCAGACAATTATTCGTAACAGTAATCAACAAAACATACATTATGGATACACTATACATTAGAATGCACTTGTAGTTTGAAAAGAATGTACAGCTATATGCGCAGGGGTCTCAGCGTGCTGTATTTTTACAACCACTCTTTCCAAACAATTATCTTTGTGGTATAATTTTTTAACATGTTCAATAGAAAACTACAACGAAAATTATTGTGCGGTAATAGTATTAATGAAAATATAGGACGCTTTTGGACAACTGCACTATAAAAAAATCTGTAAAGTTCCTCAAATTTTTCTAGGAAACTGGGATTCCTAGAACATTTTATGTAACGGCAACAAGAAACATTCATGTAACAGATACACTTTTGCACCATAAATCAAAAAACCTGCAAGGTTACTAAGAATGTTTTAGAAAACTAGGATACTTAGACCATTTATGTAACTGCAACAAAACAAATTCATGTAACAGATACACTTTTGCACTGTAAATCAAAAAATCTGCAAGGTTACTAAGAATTTTTTAGGAAACTGGGATGCCTAGAACTTTTTATGTGACTCAGATAAAATTTTATTAATATTACTTTAATTTTAGTAGATTCTTTTGTAAAGCAATTTTAATAAGATTTCTGCAGCTTTACAAAAACAAGTTTTGTAGATTTACATCTTTTTTTTTTTTTTTTTTTTGTACAGTGTACAGATAAAATTTTAGTAAGCTTTCAGATTTCTGTAACTTTGCATCTGTAGAATTACAGATTTTTTTCTACAGTGTGGGTATGCATCCACAAAAATATTTTAGATACTATGAATGACTTTTTCCTGCGTATGCAAATATATTTTCATAAAATTCCTTTTCACTAAAAAGTATCGGTAAATACAACGAAAAAAATGTATAAATTTGAAACATTTTGTCAGTAAAATACTTTGCGATGTTTTAAAGCTCTATAATTTTATCTCACTTCAAGAAAATTCAAATAAATTAAATGGAGATGTTTTTAAAATGTGCGGGAACGCAGACAGAATCTGCAAAATATGTCAGGAATTCAGCTTTAAATAAAATAAAATACTTCTTAAAGTAAAATATTTTATTTGCCTTCGCTAAAATATTTGAAAAATACATTCCGTTGCTAGGCAACAACATTTTCCAAGAATGTGTTAGTAGAATCAATATTCAAAGAAACTTTTGTTTCTTTTCATTTGGATAAAAGGCAGATAAAAACTATTTCATTATCAAAAATTATTTTATTTTTATGAATTTTTTTATAAATATTAAAGCCCGCATATTTATTTTTGAAATTTACACTTCTGATCAAAAATAACTATAAACATCGTCTATTTTAACTGAATTTTACCAAACATGATTTTGGAAATATTAGTCAAATTTTAATAAATTTCCGATAGCATCTGCATTAAATTTTGATTTATTTTATTTTAACGGTTTTTTTTTAAGTTAGTAGGCATTTAAATACATTTCTCCGTATGCCTATTAGAAAAAATAAATTAATTTTATCGAAGTACTTCTTGCACATGAAAACTAGTCGTTGGGGGCCACAGTAATACCTACCCATTATGGATATACATAATATAAAATGTGAAAATAAAGCACGTGTAAACTATTTATAAAATGCGTTGTAATTCCAAAATAAAATTTAAACATATATTTAAATATTATTAATACATAGTAATGTTCTATTGCTGAATTGCGGGTACTACTTGATTATGCCGTCGACCCATTTCGACAAATTGTATAAATCACCACACTGCTCGCAAAATTATACAAATTGGCATAATTTTTATTTTAAATAACGAAAGAACAAACCAATTAGTAAAAGATTAATAAAAATATAAGTAAAACATGGAATTAAAAATCACTTGATGACGCAGCAAACACTTGTAACGTGTTTAATGTGAAGTGAATGTGACATTTACAATAAGCCATTATTGGCATTTAATCTTATAATTTGCCGATAGTATTTTGGTCGACGGGATAATCAAGTAGTGTCGAATTGCATAAATGATTGCATAAATTGCATGATAACTCCAAAAATGATAATTACATTAACCAACAGTCTACTGCGTTAGATAAGAGAAGCGTCTCATTTCCAATTAAAATATATCTTTGAACTGAAATTGAAATGAAATACAGAGTCATGAAAAATCGAAGAGTGGGGAAAATATGATTACAAATATCTCGGCAATTAATGATCCCATCGACTTTATCATTTATGTAAAATTTATGTTTTTTTATTGTCTTTTACATTCACTCCTTAAAATAAACAATTTCGAAAATTTTAATATACCTTTTATCAGAACGAAAATTTTGAGAATTCGAAAAAAATAATTCCGGATAATCGATGTTACTGATATTAAATAGGCTTCTTTCAGTTATTACATACTAAGTACACACCAAATTTCAAGTCTCTATCTCAATTTTTTGGGGAGATACACACACACTCGTTTAGAGACACACACACATACAGACTTAGAGCAATTTTTTTTTCTAAAAGTGTGTTTTTCGGAATCTCTAGTGTCTTAAACGTATAAATCCGTCAAAAAAAAATTTCTATTATTAAAACGATTACAAGACTTACCCTACACTACGTATGATGGGTAAGTAAAATGTAAATTTCGTCAAAAAAAATTTTGAAGCATGAAAGATATTTATAAGTTTATCAAACATGATTTTCAAAATATTAGTCAAATTATAATAAATTATTTCGAAAAGATTATTTCATAAACTGAATTCAGTAATACAATTGAACAACACCGTGGTGACAGCTTAAATTACTAAGTGGTAACTAAAACACACTCATTATATTATTTCAAGACAACCTTCATTACGCAAATTCCATTTGCTGATAAATGTTTTCCAATTATCACGAGACTATTGCACTTACAACAGTAATGGCTTGTCAACCGTTAGTATTCGAAATATAAGAGGAGTAGGAAAATTGCTTATAATTTAATTTACATTGCTTACTATTAGCGTTATTATGTAAAGTTATGTTGGCAGAAATTTTAAAAGCATGACAATGAGTAACACAAACAAGACGTTAAATCCAGTACATGAGAAAAAAAATGCAAATAAGAACGTAATTACTGGGGTTTCTTAATAATTTACTTAATTTAAAATTTCTTAATCATAGCTTCCACATAGTTTGACAAATTTTATTCAAAACTAAAAGAATATTGAGCCAGAATAAATATATCAATATGTTTAACAGAAATAATATTTTTTCTTTTTTTTTAAGATATTATTCTCTTATAAGCGTTCAAGTTTATCTTTAAAATAACTCTTATTTTTTCACGTCAATTAACTAGCAACATAGAGCGAGCGACTTGCTAACATTTGAAATAAATGGCACCCCGATGATCAATGTTATCCCGACTAGGCGACATCATCAATAATCGGGTTTTCAGCCATTTCACGTTGCAACGTTTTGTATGATGTTGCTAGGGTAACAACCCCCACTGGGGCATCAACTAGCAGTCAGTTTCGTTATCTGAACCCTTTAATCTGTCATATATTAAAATAATCTGTGCTAAAATTGGTTACCAAAATGTTACGCTGCCTCCCGGACTAATACTATGAAAGTTCAAATGTTGTATTTCCAATTAAGAAATAAAGAAAACTTTGGTTTTGTATGAGGTATGTTCAATTAAGTAGTGTCGGCTAATTGCAGTGGTTTGAAAATAACTCTTTGCCCAGGCTAAGATTAAGTATAATGCCAAGACATAAGTAACCATAGTAGAAAATTGCATAGCTGCAGTTTACAAAAATTAGCTACTGTGACCGAAATTGTTCCATACGCTTCAGTGGAAAGTGAATTGAAGGTACAACAAATGATAAAGACATGTTTGATTGCTAATCAGTTTTCAACACTGCTGTTCTATAACCGGGGTGGCGGACTGAAGATAGTGATCCTGCCATAAAAATGCGGATGAATTTGCAAATTTATATTCTCAAATACCCTGCTCAATAAACGCGAAATTTTTTTGACACTTTTTCTCATGCATTTTTAAACATAGTGGCGCCCAATTGGCAGGACAGACTATTGAAGCAATTTCGAATCGGATGGCGTTTTCTAATTTTCGATAATTAATTAGTTATTGAGTTATAAGCCATGTTTCCACGTGAAGACTTTGTCTTTCTCCTTTCCGGCGTTTTCGCGTCCGGAAATTCGGTTCAAAACGCCGATTTTGGAAGTATTTTCCGAAAAATCTTTTACAAGTACCTAAAAATTGAAAACGTCATTCGATTATGTAATTTCTAAATACGAACACATGAATTCAGAAATGTGTCCGAAAGTAGGTTCTTTGTATTCGAGAGCTGCCTTACGTGTTGGAAATTGTGAAAGGAAATTCGAATTAGGTATTCATTTTTCTAAGAAACTTTTTTAATAGAAAAGTATTTTTCCCCCTTTTTATGAATTGAGAAAATATTTTAACTCGAATTTCTTTTATATAACTCGATAATTATTCTTAGTAAATAAAAACGAGCTATTTTAAATCTGTACCTGAAATTTATAAAATATGAGCTGGCTATACTGAGGAACCTCTGAGTTTCTGTAACCTTTTATTTAAGATAACTCATGTGACACATATACAAATTTCGAGTTTTTAGATACTTTACGAACAAACTTTTCTAATAGAAAAGTATTTTGCAACATTTTTTATGAATTGATAAAATAATTTAACTCGTATTTCCTTTATATAAATCGTTAATTATTCTTAAGAAATAAAAACGAGCTATTTTAATTCTGTACCTGAAATTTATAAAAAATGAGCTGGCTATACTGACGAATCTCTGAGTTTTGTAACCTTTTATTTAAGATATACATATTTCGAGTTTTTAGATGCTTTACGAACAAACTTTTCTATTAGAAAAGTATTTTGCCCCCTTTTTTATGAATTGATAAAATATTTTTAACTCGTATTTCCTTTATATGACTCGTTAATTATTCTTAGGAAATAAAAACGAACTATTTTAATTCTGTACCTGAAATTTATAAAAAATGAGCTGGCTATACTGAAGAACCTCTGAGTTTCTGTAACCTTTTATTTAACATAACTCACGTGACACATATACATATATCGAGTTTTTAGATGCTTTACGAACGAACTTTTATAATAGAAAAGTATTTTTCCCTCTTTTTATGAGTCGATAAAATATTTTAACTCGTATTCCTTTTATATACACTGCTCAAAACAATTAAAGGATATTTGAAGTTTTATATAAAATAAAGATATAAACGAAATTTTTTTTGCCGAAAATAGAAGAAGAGAATCACAAATGCAAATTTTTCTAGTTTTCAAACTGTGGAGTATGCAAATTTTGAGTTCGACGTCAAAAACGTCGCTTCAGCGGCAGCGAATGAAATTTGACTTTCAACTGGATAAAAGAGAATGAAGACAAGGATGATCGGCATTCAGTGATTGCTTTGTTTCGATGAGTACGATGTCTCAGCGAAGTCATTTGACAGATTCAGAAGCTTTGAGAATTGTTGGTAGGTTAGAAAGGGGCCAAACTCAAGCCGAAGTAGCGCAAGCCATTGGAGTGTCACAAAGTGTCATTTCCAGGATCTGGAACCGTTTTTTGGAGAGTGGATGTGCAGGCCGAGGACCAGGGCAAGGTCGTAGACGGGCAAGAACGCCCAATGAAGATCGGTATTTAGCGTTAACAGCTCGGAGACACCGAACCATGAACGCTACTCTTCTCCAACAACACCTTCGCTCGGCTACAGGCACCACGATTTCAACTCAGACTGTCCGAAACCGGCTCCATGCTGTAGGTCTGTATGCTCGCCGACCGATGGTATGTGTTAGATTAACATCAAGGCATCGTCGCGACCGCAGGGAGTGGGCAACCGAGCATGTCAACTGGAGGAAAAATGAATGGAGCAATATTCTGTTTTCTGACGAGTCCCGTTTTTCTGTGCATCCGGATAATAGGCGTATTTTCATCTGGAGGGACCGTGGCAGTAGGAATAATCCTGCGTTCGTGCACGAAAGTGTCAGATTTGGCGGTGGAGGAGTGTTGGTGTATGGTGGCATCTCCATTGACGGGCGCACTGACCTCTACATCATTCGAGATGGAGCTCTGACTGGTCGCCGATATAGGGATGAGATCCTCAGACCTATTGTAGTCCCTTACGCTGCAGCAATCGGAGATAACTTCATTTTAATGGACGATAACTGCAGGCCACATCGTGCAAACCTGGTGGAGGATTTCCTTTTCGAGGAAGGAATCGTTCGAATGGAATGGCCAGCGTGTTCTCCAGACATGAATCCAATCGAGCACGTTTGGGACGCTCTAGGAAGACGGGTTTCTGGCCGCCAACAACCCCCACAAACTCTCCAAGAACTGGAAAGAGCTCTTCTGGAAGAGTGGGGCAGAATACCCCAACTCGTCATTAATAGCCTCATTGAGTCCATGCCTCAAAGGTGTTCAACGTTGCTGGCCGCCCGTGGAAACCATACCCCCCACTGAAAATGATTTTCTTTGAAGAAAACACATTTTCTTATTCTTTTTTTCTCATATGCACAAATTGTGTTTTTTTCCTTTAGTACACAAATGCGCAATAAAATGCATTTTTTTCTGCCAAACATGTGTAATTTATTCTCATATAACCTACTATGTCTGTCGACCATGTATCAATCAGCTAAACAGTTTACCAGATACAAAATCCACCTAAAACTGCAATATCCTTTAATTGTTTTGAGCAGTGTAGTTCGGTAATTATTCTTATTAAATTAAAAGGAGCTATTAGGTAGCTTTCATTAAAAAAAGCTACCTATTGTAGCCGTTCGGAGGAAAGCGATTTCAAAAAATTTTTGGTATATTTTCATCGATAAGGACCCCCAGACCCCGAAACCACCCTCCGTTCAAAATTTATATATATATATATATATATATATATATATATATGACCTTTGTCACACTGTAACTCTCGTATTTATGAACCGATTTGGATATAAATGGTTGAATTATAGCACTTTGAATTTCTAGCATGGCTAACATTTTGAAACGATCTTGTATTTGTCACGCGATAACAGAAATCACAGAAATCACCCACTCGTGGACAGCCAACCTTGCGGTATAGGAGCTAAATGTCCACGAGGGGAAAAAAACCCATATCCCCCATCCTACGAAACCCCCAGACACCGGAGCGGGCCCAGAGGCCTCAGCAGGATGGAAGACCCCTCTTTTTTGAAATTTCACTTAGGATGTAGTACAATCTTCTCACAAGAGATACCCAATGTTGCATAAGCTGGGCGAGCCCAAATTAAACAATGTTTTGAAACTTTGGATCTTTTATGTATGGATATTACAGATCATCAATCAGTTATTGTGAAAACTACTTGTGAGTAGAAAGAATATGATTTATTTAAAGTTTAATAGAAATAGCTTAAAAGCTTGAAATCTTGAAGCCTGAAATTTAAGATTTGAAATTTAAAAAACTAATTCATCAAGGAGATTAGCATTAAATCTTAAAAAGTCATAGAAGTTTTGATAAATCTTAATAAATTCTTAATACAACTAAATAAGTAATCCATTTAGGATAAAACAGATAATTAAATCAATGCAAGAATTTGAAAATTTGAATAATATTTAAATTAGATATTAAACTTGCTGAATTTAATTATGTTCCTGAGTGATGACCTGTTAAACAAATTTGAGATATAGATCATTGATTATTATTAATTTTAGGTCACGCGATAACACACGTATTCCCCTATTTCGATGTAAGAAGGTATGTGGATAGTATACATCAATATCTCGACCAAGTTCGCTGGCCAGCTTTATCAGCCATCTTGTTTCAAAATGGCGGCCATTAAATTAAAAAATATATAGATTTAAAGTGAGGTGCAAAAAAATTAGAAATTGAAAAAGGTTTCTTTCTTAAGTATTTGACCTTGATATAAGGATTCAGGAGCATTTTTTGTTTGTCTTTATCTTAAAAAATGGCTCAGATATAGCAGTTTCAATTTCTAATGTGGGTGACATTTTGAAAAATCTGATTTTTTGCCTGCGACAGCACTTGTATATATCAACCGATTCCGATGTGAGTAAATATGTGCACAGCAATTACTAAGGTCTCGACCAAGTTCACTGGTTAGCCTCCTCCACCATGTTGTCTTAAAATGGTAGGCACTTTAAGAAATCGCCGAATTTGGCAGCCAAATATAAGTTACTTTAAATAAAAGCAGCTTGGATAAAGCTGACTAATTTCGCGAAATTCTCATTCATAATGATTTAGTATTGATAAAAATTAGTATTGAATCTCCCATATTCGGTTTCCACTAAATTGAGCTTCGTGTGTTTGAATAATATAAGTTGGCTTTTTTAAAATAAGGAATATGAAAGCTACCTCTTCCTCCCGGCATTGGTCGGAAGGACTTTTTTAATTCTGTACCTGAAATTTATAAAAAAGGAGCTAGCTGTACTGACGAATCTCTGAGTTTCTGTAACATTTTATTTAAGTTAACTCATGTGGCACATATGCATATTTCGAGTTTTTAGATGTTTTACGAACGAACTTTTTATATAGAAAAGTATTTTGCCACCTTTTTATGAATTGAGAAAGTATTTTTAACTCGTATTTCCTTTATATAACTAGTTAATTATTCTTAGGAAATAAAAACGAGCTATTTTAATTCTGTACCTGAAATTTATAAAAAATGAGCTAGCTATACTGAGGAATCCCTGAGTTTCTGTAACCTTTTATTTAAGATAACTCATGTGACACATATACATATTTCGAGTTTGTGATGCTTTACGAACGAACTTTTATAATAGAAAAGTATTTTGCCCTCTTTTTATGAGTCGATAAAATATTTTAACTCGTACTCCTTTTATATAGTTCGATAATTATTCTTATTAAATGAAAACGAGCTATTTTAAATCTGTACCTGAAATTTATAAAAAATAATCTGGCTATACTGAGGAATCTCTCATTTTCTGTAACCTTTTATTAAAGATAACTCATGTGACACTTATACATATTTCGAGTTTTTAGATGCTTTACGAACACACTTTTCTAATAGAAAAGTATTTTGCAACCTTTTTATGAATTGAGAAAATATTTTAACTCGTATTTCCCTTATATAACTCGTTAATTATTCTTAGGAATTAAAAACGAGCTATTTTAATTCTATACCTGAAATCTATAAAATATGAGCTGACTGTACAGAGGAATCTGAGTTTCTGTAACCTTTTATTTAAGATAACTCATGTGACACATATACATATTTCGAGTTTTTAGTTGCTTTACGACTCGCTCTAGTACCATACAACGTTTATAAAAGCATTTTAAAAACGAAACTAAACTGAAACGTACGTGTTTTCAGCGTTTTTAAAACGTTGTATGCTACCATGGTTGTTTACCGTTTGTAATAAAATATTATATCTTTATAATGTTAGGAAACTTTGAACAATTGTTATTTTTGTATTCATTTTTATTTATAAGATTAAAAAATATTAATAGTCCATATATTATTTTTTTAAATAAATACATACATATGGTAACATTTGTAACTAATTAATTAATAAATAATCACATTACAGAGATGGCCTGGAGATACTTAATTAAGATTTAATTATACATCAGTAAACAAATTTAAATGAAACATAAATATGATAGCTCCCCCCCCCCCCATTTAAGACATTCAGGAGTTCTCCGTTGGGAGATGAGACATCTTTCTATATTGCAAAAGGAAGTTATTTAATTTCATTTTCAAAGTACCAGATTCTGAAGCTAAAGCTTTTAATCCACGTTTGAGAGTTTGCATGTATCTCTCTGCCCATTTGTAGCTGGATGATATGGAGCACTCAACAGGGGATTTACACCATTATTTTTCAAGAATGACTCAAATTCTGCAGATGCAAATTGTTTAGCATTATCTTATACTAACGATATAGGTAGCCATATCTAGCAAAAACTGAAGAAAGACAAGTAATTGCATTTTCAACAGTTGAACTAGGAACAATAAAAACTTATGGCCATTTCCTATGGGCATCAATCACTAAATGAAGCGTGTTTTCCCATAACAGGAACAAAATATAATTAATATGAATTACTAGCCATGGCGCTTAGGCCATTCCCAATTATGTGTATCTACCTCAGGAGGTATATTACACTATTTGTGTAAATTTGAAAAAATTACACAAATAGTGTAATTACTTGCAAGTTCTTCGACATCTTGGTTAATTCCTGGCCACCATACAAATCTACGGGCTAAACCATTCATTTATACTACACCAAAATGTCCAAAGTGTAATTCTTTTAATATTTGTTTTCGATGAATTTCTGTAATAACTAATCTACATCCTTTTAATATACAACTATGTTGAAGAGTATATTTCTTCTAGTTTACCTCCAAAAAGTAAATTTTTAGGAATTTCAGAACCAGAAATGAGGTGATTAAAAATTTGACGTAGACGGGGATCAAATTTTGTAGCTGAAGCAATAGATTTAGACGTTAAAGGCAGAATAGAGAGCTCATTAATTTGGAGAAACTCAGATTCATCAATTACATCATTTGAATTAAATTGGGTACTATTTTTTAAAAAGAAACTGCTGATTTTTGCTTCCGTCCTGTAGTAATAATTAACACTAACCATACTCATTAATTCTAAAAGAAAATTAAATGAACCAAAACTAATGAGGTATTTTTGTATATAACTTCAGTAACAAAAATATTTTTTTCCTTTTTCTATGAATTAATAAAATATATTCCCTTTCTACAACCGATTAAATATTTTTAGGAAATAAAAACAAGTTATTGGGAATTCGATACTTAATTTGCACCTGAATTTTTGTAAACATCCGCTGCTACTGTGCATTCTCTGATATTCTGTAACATTTTATCTGAGAAAACTCCTGTGACACTTATACATATTTCGAGTTTTTAGACGCTTTACGACTCAGTTTATCATTTCAAGTAAAATATAACATGTTTAAAGTTAGGAAACTTTGAACATTTATTATTTTTGGATTTCCTTTTACAGTAAGAACTTTTATGTCAAGTTAAAAATATTTTGTGAACCGATAGGAAATAGAAAATTAATGGTACGTGCCCTGAAATAGCATTTTAGAAATGGAAAGATGCTTTTAAAACTGTTACGTTGGTGGGTGAAAAACGAAAATGAGTTGATGATTTATTATTATTTACACAGCACAATGTTGATTTTCGAAAGTTCTTAAATTTCACACATAAATATAAAGTGCACTTAAGCGTATCAAATAAAACTTGAAAATAGATGGATTAAAAGGAAATAATACTATATGAATTAAAATTTTGTATAAATATTTAACAACTGAGTACCAAATAAAAATGAATAATTCAAAAAATATTAGATTATTAGAGTAAAATAAATAAATTACTATACCAAGTCAAATAATCTATTTGTACAATAAGTCAAAAAAAAAAAAAAAAAAAGATAGAAACGATTCTAATTCTAAAATTTGCACATGATAAATCTTTTTGCACCAAAGTGATTTGTTCGGAAATCCCATAACGGTGAAATTTTCAAGAGAAGCCGTACGCATACATTCGAACTCTGTTACGATATCAAATCTACAAAGGTATATAAGATCATTCCTGTACCTGTCTCTCCGTCTGTCGCAGCCATTTTACTCGTAAACTACAGAACGTGGAAAATTCAAATTGACATAAGTAACAAAGGCTATAAACCCACATATTTATAGATTATTAAACATTCACAAATATATTTAGGAAAAATGTAGAGGGCCTTATTAAGTTACTTAAAAAAATCTTTTTTTTATATATCGTGTGAAAGCTTTCGTAACGCCGAACTCAGAAATACATTTCTGTTAATTTTAGGTACTATATTTTCAAAGATATCGTCGAAAATGTGCAAAAATATGTTCCTCACCCTCTATTTCCGAATGTAGGGAAACTAAAATTCTGAAAAAGTTAGGAGTAGTAGTAGTCAATTTTAACCTTGCAGGAAATCTATAGCGATTACCCTACGTCACATAGTTTGCGAAAATCGCATTTTTTCGTTACACACAAATTTCGATTTGCGGGCGTTCAGCAAAGAAGTTGAGGAGCGCTGGAAGTTTTATCGCCGTAAATATTGTTGATAATGATTTTCGAAAAAAAATGTCGGTAATTAGCCGAGATATTAATCCTGAAAGACACGGACGGTTTGGACATACGACACGCCGGTGTACTCTATGCGCCAACGGCTTCTAAAGCCTAGATTGTGGAACATTTCGCAATTCCCTAAGTGGACCTCCTTCAGGCAGACTGACACGGCGCCAATGGTCACGTGATTTACTAGAGAATTGTTATTAAAACATCTTCAGTTCTTTAGTTTTTTAGAATGGTGTAAATTCGATCGCAGTTTTTTTTGTCTTGGTCTTCTAAAATGGAAGAAATATTGTATTAATTTTTAAGTAAATTAATCTCGAGCATGAAAACATGCTATATTTTGTCACGGCTTCTAAAAGAAGAAAATTATTGTATCTCCTTAAAAATTGGTCATGAAATCGTGCATGAAGGTTGGATGGATGTTAAGTTCCAGAAATTTACGATTATTTTTCTAAAAGCTGTATTTACCGGGCGTCCCAAAAATGATTGATGGATTTTAAAATTCAATAACTTCCAAACGGTGACAGATATTAAAACAATTCTTGCAGGAGGGTTATGTATGATGTCAGGAGTTTTTGTACTTTAGTTCGAATTTCAAACAATAGATGGCGCTGAGAGCAATAAGCGTCCAGTCCAGATCCGATTTTTGGTACTTCAGGATCCATTCAATACATTTTAATTTCCTTTTTTTGCATGGAAGAAGAGAGAGGCCGAAAAATCGAGCCTGAATTTAACGGTTATTGCTTGCAGCGCCATCTATCGATGCTATTTGTCACTAAAACTGAGATTCGCAGCATATAAACTCCTGACATCTTACATAACACTTCTGCAAGAATTATTTTTAATATATGTCACCGTTTGCAAGTTATGGAATTTTAAAATCAATCAGTCATTTTTGGGACACCCGATATGTATAAATTAAATGTAAATAGTTATTGTATATAAACAAAAAATTTGTAATTATTGAAGTGATTCTTGAATTTTGAAAAAAACACTTATTCATCGTGATCTTCATATATTGTAATATAGGTAGAATCGTGAAATCTTGAGATTTAATTTACTATAACTTGAAAGTCTTGGATTATACGAATATTATTCATTACAGATAACTTTTAATGATATATTCGTGTAATGCAACGCCCAGTTACTAATTCATATATTTATTGTACAGAACCCTCTGTAGTGAGTAATACTCGCACTTGATCGATTTAATTATCGGGAGTAAAATGTTTTGCTTTATTAATGCATTTATTTTTCTTTTAATTCTGCGTGAACAGTGTCACGGGTAACAGCAAATTAGCATAATATTTAGTAGTATAACGTGTTTATAATAAAGCAAAACATTTTACTCCCGATAATTAAATCGATCAAGTGTAATCGACGAGTATTACTCGCTATAGAGGGTTCTGTACTTAGTCAAGTTTTCCAAAAAATGTGTTAAATCTAATTGTAAACACTGGATTTCATAAACAAAAAATGCGCAATATAGGGTAACTCCGGGAGAATCGCCGCATCCATCAGGATAGATGCCGCACCCCTTATACTTCTAAATATCGATATATGGTCGTCAAACGCACAGTATAGATGAGCAATGAGATTATTTTAACCAGTGTATAGCGTGAATCCCATTTCGATGTTTACTTGTAGAAATACAATCCATTTTTTGACGTAAGTACATGATATCACTGTCCAAACTTTTAAACACGTTATATTTAAATACTTTTTATACACTAATTACAAAATGCATGCAGGATTTCGAAGTCAAAACAAAGTCTATCGTTTGTATAGAGTACTGTGAGTATGGTTACGCCATTCCCCTTAGCGAAGGCAGGTAACTCTAATGGCCGACGTCTGCACCATGCAAACTGGGATACATGCTGCACTGCAATTCCGGTATACATACCGCAGTTTCTTTTGTACGGGCTGATTAGGTGTTATTAACTTTTCCTTTTTTTGCACAGACTAATCATGTTAGGCATGTTATCAAGTTTACTAAAACCAAAGGAGCAAAAGGAAAAAGTAAAAAGTCAGAAGGGCAAGAAAGATACAAGTCAAGATGATAATAATGAAAAGTTGGATTACGCATAACGCAGACGTTCTTTTCAAGGAATGTTTAGAAAACAGCTCCAAAAAAGATTAAGTGTAATTGGCTTCGTTGCATCATGTGTCAAATGTAGTTACATAAAAACCGTACTTTTTCGGCACTTTTCTGTAAATTGTAGTCGAATAAACAGGTCTCTTAACCCATTCGGGACCATAGATGCATAAAGCACTTTCATAAAGAGCATACAAAATTTGTTCTGGCACCAGTAAAAAAAAAAGTAATGTTTGCTTTCTTTAATTAGAGCGTTTTCATGATTATTTAAGTAAACGTACCTTCTTTTAAAAAAGTGGTGCCAACCGAATAAAAACCACCGGTCCCGAAAGGGTTAACAAATAAATTATGTAAACACAATTTTACTTTTTTTCTTTTCCCTCTCTGATACACGCGTTGTATATTTAACATTAAATAGCACAGCATGATATTTTTTATTTTATGTCCACCATAGGACTTTATACGCAAATTCAAAAAAATGTGGGCATAAATCCCGGAATTACTCTATTTTTTCAATTCCTACTATTAGTTCACACTCTCCCTATATTTATTTATTTATATATCTTGTTCAAAATTTCAATCGTTAATAAAATACTTATTATTCATATTATCAAGTTGAAATATTTTTTTAAAAACTTGTACTCGATGACAATTGATGTTAATACAGATTTTTCAACTATTAATTCATTAATTAAATTTTAATTAATTAATTTTAGTTTTATATGGGAGACAAAATGGCGGCCATTGGTTATTGAACAGCATTTAATGCATCTTCATATCTATAAGGGGGGTTACCATAGGGGGGACCCTGTTCTGTCGCTAAATACCGCCAAGTTTGTCTCCAACTTGGCGACCAAAATGTGTCGCCAAAAGTGATGCCAACTTGGCGATATCTCTAATATTTCGCAAAATTCCCATAGACTTTCATTGTAAATTTACTTGCTTATAGAAAATCAACAAATTGAGATATTTTAATGCAACAAAATCTAATATTAGCTTAAGGAATTATATTAAATTTTTCTTTGATGACCTAAGTAGGAACTGACTTTAAAAACAAAATTTTTATACTACTTGTTTCATATTTAAACGCTTAAATCTTCATGAGTATATGCTCAGTTCTAACATAAATGTATGCAAATGTTGTGCAGGTTTTAGATAATCATTTGTAGCAACTAAAGATAATTTCGAGTATTTTTTTATGTGGTGATCTAAAATGTGCTTACGCTAAAATAAATATTTTAGAATAAGCATGTAAATATAATGTCATATTACTTCATTTAAACATTGTAGGTTTCAAAAGAAATTTTTTTATAAATATGGACATACGATTTAAAAATATTTTATCACAAAAGTTTAGAAAACAAAAATAGTGCGATTCAAACTTTACAAACCATATCTATGATAACGTATTTAATTCGTGTATAATTAGAAGTGTTTTGTTCTATTTTTATGTCTTGTCATATAGCAATTTGTCATGGACACATTCGCAAACGCAAATCTATATTATAAACGACAAATACGTGCGTCCGTAGCGCTGACGTCATTTGAATGTTGCCAACAGCAGACGATTAAATTTCCGCTTTTCTGCAATTTTTTAAAATTCTAAGGACAATGTCAGACGGACGTCTTTCTGCACGCTTTTTTACTTACGTATTATCCCTTCACATTGCTATCGGCATTGTGTAGGGATAATACGTAAGTAAAAAAGCGTGCAAAAAGACGCCCATCTGACATTGGTAATTTTTATATTAATTTCAGTGCAAACTTATTTGTCTTTTATAATCGTCTGCTTGCAAGTGACAGAAATAGATTTAATACATCATGCTTGAAAATTATCTTAAAATCCATAAAAATTGAGTAAATTTCGATGCTGTTTTCAAACAAATTGCGATATAGTTTTCAAACAAATTGCGTTTGAAAGTACATTTTTTCTCTATTTGGCGGTGTAAAAAATGAAATTGTGCGATATTTAAAATTTTTTAAAATCTCAATAGAAGCTAACTAAATTTTAAAATTGATCATCTGCTGTTACTATTCGCAACATGACGCCAGCATTACACACAGTTACGTTTGTCCTTTATAATATACAAGGTAAAACCCATCGAATTTAGACGAAAGAAAATTTTTAAGAATGAACATTATTATTTTTAAGAATGAACATTAGTCTAAACAACGCATATTTTTAGATTTACACTGTCGAATAGAGAACAAAATGTGCTTACAAATGCAATTTTTTTTAAAATATACAGTAATTTACTCATTTTGTATGGTTTTTAAACTAATTTTAAAGCATAATTTTTTTTAAAAATCTATATCTGTCGTGTGTTGATGATTATGAAAGATAAATCCGATTGCACTTAAGTTAATATAAATAATAGTTCAGCATTTGTTTCTGGTTGATTTTCTATAACGAAGTTAAAATTTCATCAATAAAATAAAATAATATAAATAAAAGAGAAATCTAACAGACATATAATCAAACTATGCGCTTAAATAACTGAAATGATCAGAATTAGAAAGGATTGTTGTAAGTAGCGAAATCATTGGCGATTTCTTCGACTATTAACTCACACCAAAGTATCGCTTTTAATAAATTTTAATACTTTATTTGAATGCAAAATTAATTCTTTTTAAATAAAAATGCTTTTTGGTGTTGTTAGTAGGCAATCTAAATATATATATATCTACCCTATATATATAAAATCCTAATGAATCGAATTGAAACGAATTTATGTAACGATTCTATGAAACGACTGATTAAACAACTGATTATGTTTCACGGCGATTTCTCCTAAAATATGGAATACTTTGCGATGAAATTAACACCAAAAATCCGTATTAATCCACAGATCTCAAAACTGGTATTAGAATTTAAAAATTAGAATTAGTTTTCGGGATATTAATTTTTTTCTAATTTTAAATACTTTTTTTCTAATGATGGCAACTCAAATTTTAATCATAACAGATATTTTTTTTTTCATATTTTAGAAAAGGTTATTTTAAATTAATTTGTCGACGAGTTTGGCCTCCCTTGAATGTATGCTAAGAAATGCATCATGTTCCTTTTATTCAGAATTCAATTTGTATTTCATTATCATTTTATTTAATACAAAACTTTCATTTAAAATTGAAATCTTTAAAATAAATGGCTTTTACTTCATTCTTTTTTTTAAACGAAACGAAAAGAAAAATATTAGACACAGATGTCATATACGCAAAGGAATACCTAATTAGTGCCAAAATGGCGTTATTTTGCCTGACATGGTAACCCGGCTATTGTTGCTTATTTATTAATAAATGTTTATTTGAATTTATTTTCTTTTTATTTACAAAAAATGTTATAAATTGTTTTGTTCTATAGTTATTAATTAATTTTTTTTTATTTATTGTTATTTCATTTTAAAAATAACAGAAAATAATTTAAAAATACGTATGCAACAGGTATTTGAAAACGAGGTTTTCGCCAAATTGTCGTAAAAAAAAAATCACGCCAAACCCGGTGCGTATGTGACAATGTAACAAATCATGAGATTTAATTTTCACTTCAAAGCAACGTTTTAATGTTATTACTTCTCCCGTCGACCAATTTCGCCAAATTATATACATAGCCAAATTATACAAATTGACATTTTTTTTTTTAAATAACAAAAGAACAAATAAATTAGTATAACATTAATAAAAATACAAATAAAACGTCAAAATAAAAATCACTTGATGGCGTGAGCATGTGTAACTTCCTTAAAGCCAAGTGAATGTGACATTTACGATCAACCATTATTGGCATTTAATCTTATAGTTTGGCGACAGATTTTTGGTCGATGGGATAACCAAATAGAACCGTTTTAATTTACCACTCGAAAAATAAAAAAACGCTACCTGGCGAGTTAAAAAAAAAAAAAAAGCTATTGGCGAGATTTTCACCCGGCTATCATAAAAGTACCAGGAATTCTTTGTGATCATGGCAACTTTTATGTAGTTTTATTCGAAAAAATAATTTTGATTCTTTAATCAAAATGGAAACCTTTCTTATGAAAAGCGAATTAATCAGCCCGTTGTTTATGGCAGTTACATGACTTGGACTATTATAATATAAACGAAATAATGGGGATAGAATAATATTCGGCGACTTATCACACCTGTGGCTGGCTAACATTAAAGTACCAAAATGGCCGCCTGGAATATAAAAAGCGAAGGGATCCGCCTGGAGCTGTTGATGATAGTCACATGACTTAGGCTATTATTATAGAGATTGTTTTCAATTTTAAAAACATCGCAAAGAATAATATTTCCTAACGATTAAAAATTTATTTTCACGTGACTATTAAAAAAAGAAAAAAAATTAAAATTACTATTAAATGAGTACGTGTTAAAGGCAGGAAAATATTGAAAATTATGTCCTGAAAATTGTATTTACACGTGAATATTAAAAGGGAACGGAAACTTTAAAATAATAAATACATTAATATGCGTTAAACCCTTTCACGGACAAGGCACTTCTATTCGTAAAATCTTGAAATCAGTGAATGGCACCAGAATTTACAAACAAATTTCGAAATACAAAAATGCTTTTGTTCACTTACTTAATAAAAGGGAAATTTTCCTCTCAATATTCTGATGCTAATGTGGCATTTAAGAATTAAAATTAAGTGGTCCAAAAATAAACCACCGCCCTTGAAGGGGTTAAAGCAGCAAATTTTAGTAATTGTATTATGCCAATCGTTTTATAACGCTGTTAAAAAATACCGAGAGACAAAGACTCTGTTTACTTAATTCATTTTATTTTAGCTTCTTTTCAAATGTTTAACTGATCTTCTTTAACCAAACACGAAAACAACCATTGGATGTCTTAACAGCAACTGATTCTACCTTAAATTTTTGCAATCAAATGGAATAGAATGGAAACCCGTTTACAGGGAGATCGCTACAGGTTTTTTCAGTATAATTCAATCTTCTCTAATCTTTTTAAAACCAATCAGATGAGCGTGCTTTTAGATTCTACAGTTTCTGAACAGGGGTTGGCGAGCGTAGCTTGTAGGGGATAGAGCCCCCTAGTATTAATATAAAAATGGTTTTCTCTTATGTTCTATAACCCAGGAAGTCCTATTTTGATCCCCTAGTCCAAGGTCGTCAAACCTTTTCACATCCACGTGCCAGATTTTTCCAAAAATACATTTTACATGATCATGACGTGCCAACAATAAAGGATTTTAATGGATCAAATAATAATGAATCGAAATTACTTAAAATTTTGTTTTTGGCATAAAAAAATATGGGTAATATTTGATATTACAGTAAACTCTCTGTAAGGCGGACTCTATATAAGACGGAAATCTGTCTAACTCGGAAAGATTTTCAAGTCCCTGCGAATCCATAGACATAGAGTAAAATTTGCCTAAGGCGGAATATTGTCTACTACGGAAAATTTTCTCGGTCCCGATCGATTCCGCCTTAAACAGAGTTTACTGTATATTTTAGAAATGTATTTTTAAATGGTATTTATGTTGTCTGATCTTAGATGCCAAATAATTTATAACAGCTTCGTACTTAGCTATTTTTAAGAGAACGCAAGTTGAATTGCACTTATTTGACAAGATGTTTTTGCTTGAATTTTTAATATTATTTATTTCCGAAAAAGTATCTCACAGACAAAATTATCAAAATATTGAGCGCCAGAACCTACAGCTTTTGGTGTCTGGAATTGGATTCCAGGTTGTTATAATTTTACCATCGGCATTTTTGCTTATAATGCCTTTTATTCCTCTTTTTGCGATAAACTACTATTTTTCTTTTATTCTTAAAATTTTGTGAGCCAATATTGAGCTAGATTGGGATACATTAAGTTATATTCCAGTTTCTTCAATCTGTATGACAATGACAATCAACTGCACTAATCGAATTCAGGTAAACAGAGACAAAATATAGATTAATTAATGCATTTTGTGAAATTCTACAATTTTTTAATGTAGAACTTGAATCTATTCCGTGCCAAAAATAATCTGGAGCGTGCCACTTATGGCACGCGTGCCATAGGCTCGCCGTCCCTACCCTAGTCTGTGCTATAAAGAACAAACGTGCCCGTGCGTAACGTTGACGTCATATTGACGGTGGCAACAGCAGACGATTAAATTTATCTTTTTTAAATATTTATTTTAAATTTTTTAACTTCTAAATATACTTCTACTTTATAGTTCTATCTTAGTTCTATCTTCTACTATTTTCTTATGTAGAGCTTGAATCTATGCCATGCCAAAAATAATCTGAAGCGTGCCACTTATGGCACACGTGCCATATGTTCGCCGTCCTGCCCTAGTCTCTACTATAAAGAACAAACGTACCCCTGCGTAACGTTGACGTCATATTGACGGTGGCAACAGCAGACGATTAAATTTAACTTTTATAAATATTTATTTCAAATTTTTTAACTTTTAAATAAGCACATTTTCATATTTTAAACCGTCAAATAGGAACAAAAATGTACTTTCAAATGCAACTTATTTGAAAACTTTATCGCAATTTATTTGAAAACTCTATCACAGTTTACTCAATTTTTATTGTTTTTAAATTAATTTTCAAGTTGGAATTTTTTTCAAATCTATCACTGTCGCGTGAAGACGATTATATCAAAGTTTGCACTAAATCAATATATATAGCTCAGCATTTGATTCTAGCTTATGTTCCATAACGAAATTAAGACATTCATCCAACAATTAATAAAACAATGAAATATAAATAAAACACAAATTTGACATGTAATCGAATTTCTCTTTTCGTTCCACTGAAAGGAACAGAATAAGGAAAGGTTGATTGTAAATAGTTATTTTGGCGATTTCTTCGGCTATTAACTCCTGACGCAAGGCAATGTAAAAATATCGCTTTTAATACGTTTCAAAACCTCCCAGCAAACACAGAGCTATCGGTAAACAATCAGCCGACAGCGATGACAGCGATGACCACCTCGGGAACTCAGCTTTCGCTTTAGAGTGTTAGTGCAATCCCGAGGGGTAGACCACATCCACTCCTCCCGAAACCGGTTCCGTATCTTTTTCGACACGCCGGGCGAGTGACGCCCGACAGATAGGCGCACAGCCGGTCCAGTATCGGCAAAACACTATGCCGACAGCACGCCGATAGCTATCCATACGAATGCCGGTCGCAGCCCGACACCAGCATCAAATGGGAAAAAAAATCTGCTTTGATGGCGCCATCTATGAGCCATCGTGGAATGCATTTTTGCAAAGAACGTGTTTCGGCACTGGACGAGGTTGGGTTCGATCCAACGAACTCACGGACAGGAAGCGAATGCCTTAACCACTTGACAACTCAGACTTGATCAGGGTATGATTGTATGAGGTAATAAGGGGAAGTCTTAACGATACGTAATGCTTTATCATTAAAGGTAAATAGTCGATGGGAAAATTAGAATTTTGAAGTGTTTTTATTTTATTTTTTATTTATTTATTTATAATTGTTATTTATTTATTTATAATTGTCTTACGCGCGTTTATTTAAAAGTTAATTTAATATTTAAATGAATGAAATAAATATCTTAGCGAATTCGTTAAAGCAATGGAATTTAAGAATAATTTTAAGTTTAATTAAGATATAGATATAATTAAGAATAATTAAGAATAGATATAAATTTAAGAATAATTAAGTATTAAAAAAATATTTTTAGTGGTCTTGTACAGTTAATCAAATTTTCTTATTAGGATTATAATGTAATTAATGCGGTGCGTTAATTTATAAAATATATATTTTTAACATGGGAAAATTTATTTTAATAAATAAAAAGTTAGTAATTATTAACTTTTAATTAGAATAAGAATTCATTTTATGTCGTTTTGATGATTTAAAGTACAACATATATTTAATGAGTATGTTGGAATATTAATTTGTTACTTATCAATATTTTTAATTTAAAAATAAAATAAAAAAAATTAATTTACATTTTTTTTTCTTTAGCAAGATAATTTTTAAATGCAGAATATTTCTGAATCTTTCTTTTAAATTTAAGAATGCTTATTAAATAAAATAACTGACTTTCAGAGGTTTTTCTCTTAATATATTTTTCTCTTTAGGAATTATAATGTAATTAAATGCGTTAATTCAAGAAATATATATTTGTAACATAGAAATGCTAATTTTAATAAAAAAAAGAGGTTGGTAATTAATCACTTTTAATTAGAATAAGAGGTTATTTTTTATCATTTGAAAATTTAATGTAGAATATATTTTTAGTGATTAAGTAGCAAAAATGATTCTTTTACTTATCAACATTTTTAATCATCAAATAAAATAGAAATATAAATTTATCTTTTTTTTTTTTTTTTTGGTAAATAATTTTTTAGAAGTGGGAGATTTCTGAATCTTTCTAATGCTAAAAAGTAAGGCAGTTTTTTTATATTTTTATAGCTTGTAAAATAATTTTAAGCACTTTTTTAATAATTTGATTTTTAAATAAAATAAGAAACATAGCTATTGCTTTTAAAATGAATATATAGTTTGAAAATAATTAATTTATTAGGTTTTTTTTTACGATTAAGTTTATAACGAATAATAATTTTAAGGGGCGATTTAAGAAACTCTTTTGATAATTCAAATAATCGTAAGCCTTTTTAAAATTAATTCAATAACAGCTTTTAAAAATATATATATAAGCTATTTTTGAATTTTTTTTGTTTATTTTTTTTTTTTTTTGTTTATCACTGTTAGAATTTCATACAAATGAAATACATGAAATATACATATCTTATCAAAACTCAAATTCAAACAAAATTAAGAAAAAGAAAAAAAAATGTCGGCTAAGACTAAAAATTCCAAATTCGGACCGATGTTGATAAATCTAATCGGGCCACTATCAGAAATCACATATCGGTCCTGCGTCACTTGCTGGTGTAAATCGCTTACCGATATATAACCATAAGGGGACCGATTACGGTAACCGGCAGTCGAAAAAGAAGATTCTTATGTTTCAGTTGCCGACATGGTGCCGATACTTCACCGAATCACTGTGCCCATGCCGACACTTAACCGACACTGCCGGCTGCGGTCCGATCGTGTGCCGAAAGGTACGTGTTTGCTGGGCTTTTTTGAACGCATTATTGCTACTTTTCATAAAAATGTGGTTTTTAGTATTGTTAGTGGGTAATGTAAAAAATTTGTTACAGTTATCAATTTCAAAATAATAATAATAATAATAATAAACAATAGACCCATGCGAGGCTTTATCACTGCAGTCTTTGAGATTATTTGTTGATACGTTTTTTTTTCATTAATTTTGGACTAACTGCAATTATTTTTATAAAGCAAAGTGTTTTAACAATATTTAAGTATACTATGTCAGAAAAAGCCGCTTGTAGAACCTTTCGAAAAATATCTCATTCATCGCATCGTATGTGAGCATCTTTAGTATGTGAAGAGAAAAGATGTTACCATAAAAAATAATATATATGATGATTTTCACCTATATTCTGTAACCCGCGAATGCCAGGTTTATCCCCTAGTTTATATAAAAGTGAAGTGGAGTATATTATGAACGAAATAAGAACGTGTTTTTTGTTGTTGTTATTATTTTTGAAAATTAAAACTTAAAAATTCGGAGGAATTTTAAGCCAACAAAATTTTCAAAAATGGATTTTTTATAACTTAGAAAATATATTTGCCATTTTCAATACATTTTCGATCCTTTTCTCTTCTGTCTATCATGACTTTGTTTCATAAGTATCGTTTATATTAACCCTTTGGATTCCGGCGTCTTTTACACAAATTTCATTCGGTCGGGACCACTTTTTTAAAAGAAGTTTCCTTCAAGTACACAATTTCAAAAATGCTCTAAATAAAAAAAGGCAAATTTTACTTTCCTTTATTACTGGTGCCAAAAACAAAATTTGCAAAGACAGATGATTTCGCCGCAGAGGCAACAACGGAGTGCAAAGCGTTAAATATTTCCTTCTTGTTTAGCATTTTGCATTTTTTATTCCTCGTAATTCGCAAAGTTGAAACATTTCTTCAAAATGTATACAGTTCAAACGGAAACATTTTATATTCTGATCGTATAAAGTATGCGTCTGTAATATTTATGTAGTAAGATAGAAAATTTCATCTCATTCTGTTGATCTCTCTAAGATAGAATCAAAAATAAGAAAATCATATTTATTCTCGAGTAATCATTATTTCAAAATTGATATTGCATAATGCGCAATCTCAATAGATATTATAGTATTTTATAAGCAGTTAATAGAGCAAAATACATTTTTCCTGCATAGATTCCTTTCATTTATTCTCAAATAAGATATAAAATGTAACGTCGATTTATAAAACAATGCTTTTTTTTTTTTTTTTTTTTTTTTTTTTTGTTCCATTCTTCCTACATATGTGCAACAGAAGCATGAGAAAATTATGATATTTTTTGAAAAATGATAAACATACTAGCATAAGGAAAAATAAATAGATACCTATCATTCGGTTTTTATTGCTTTAAATAATAAAATTGCTATAAATGAAATGGTTATGATATATATGCATCATTTTTCACGTTAATATTGAAAGTAAAACGTACAAACGTACATGAACATAAAAAGTAACACGTAAGTAAACATCCATTTAGACGCAATTTTCTTAAATTTTATATAATTATATAGCTGGGAGAATTTAACACTACATAATTTCTGTATTTTCGTAACGCTCAAAATGGACGCCTTTAACCCTTTATCTACTGACGGTACTTATAAGTACCACTTACTTTTAACTCTCATCCCACAGTGAATATTACTAATATTCTAATAGTACTTTGCAAAAACACTCTTTTACCTCTTCTTTTTCATGATACATGGCAGCACTATTTCTAGGTTTCTTATTTTAGCGAGGAAGGAGTCTATCTTTGAAACACTCGATGGGTTTTTTGCCGACATTTTGTACAGATTGTCAGGCTCGACTTTTTATTGCTGCAAACATAATAAAGGATATAAGATAAATGTTGGATTTGTTTATGTGTTCATTATAATCTTAGAATACAGTTTGACTAGTTATTTTAAGTAAGAGGTGTATGTATTTGATTTAACAGTTGAATTACTCAGTCGTACTTATAAGTACAGTCAGTACACTGGGTGTTGGAGAAAAATGTCCTGTTTACTTTTCGCCTGCGTAGTTATCCATCGTTTTTATCTGCTTTATAATGTTATAATTAAATTGTAGTGTAGTAATGTTTTTTTCTGGTATTTCTTTTCTGTTTTTTTTATTATTTTTTTTTATAGCAAATCGAAAAGAATGATCGAACCCGCTCATTTTTACTATTCTAGAAATGGCATATGTGAATTCATATATTGCATATGTGGAGATGTGAGAGAACATGCTGTCCTTGGAATATAGGTGTCACATAACTAATGCTAAGGCAAAACTAATAACATAGGGGAAAAAACTAAACTAGAGTAAAGAAGGCATAACTAATGCTTAAGGACCGCTAACAAAATCGAAACCTAAAAAACATTGTTTTTTAATACTATTAAATTTGAATTTTTACTCATTTTTTATGTGAAAAAATGAAACTATGTCAATTTGATATTTTTTATTGTTAACTTGCTTGTGTCTTCTTGTTATTTAGCATTTTCAAGAGTTTAAATTTTATTTGAACTATCATGTGGGTTTTCTGTTACGAGAATAAATTAGGCATAGTGTACTGACGGTACCTTAAACCTTAAATGCCGGGTGTTGCTTTTCGGCAACATACCCAATTTAGGCTCTAAAATACTATTAGAATAATATTGAAGCTATAATGCCTAATGTTGCCAATAAAATACATTCTGAAAATATTATTAAATCGATTTTCAACATGTAGATTGCAACACGTGTGCTGTTTAAGAATAAAGATAGATTTATTTTTTCAATTCTTGCTACTTGTTCTTTTTGCTTTGTTTGGAAGCTTGCGAAATACCCTATTTTGTTCTTCAGTGAGCAAGTAAAATTTATCTCTTATTATAGCTCCTAAAATTCTTGTGTGTTTAATATTATAGAATTTTATCAAAGAAAATTATTTTTTCAATTAAAGACCAGTATTGCCGATTAGTAACAAACAGTTTTTTAGCCGTAAACCATACTTAAAACAAAATATGATTTTTTAAAGTATTTTTCCCATGATTTATTTAAAAAATAAAAGCCGAAAAACATTATTACAATGATATTTGAAAAATCAGGCATTTAAGGGTTAAAGTACGACTTTAATTAATTATTTCTAACGAATTAAACTTCTCACGGGTGAGTACTTTTTTTATGTATATCCTTTAATTTTCATTGTAGTAACTGAAAAAAATATTTCCATGAAAAACCTTGCACTGGATTATAATGCAGTAGATGAAAGGTTAAAGTAAATAAACCTACTTACGGTTATGACCCAGGATGTCATTTTTTAAGACTTATTCTTCAAAAGAGCAAGTAATATTAAATGAAAATATCTACCCTTTCAAATATATGTACATTTTCAGATTGCACACTTGCGTTTCTGAAAAGCTAAACGCCCAAAATACAGGGGTCCCTAAAAGATCCGTATAACTTCAAAATTTTATTAAAAATAAAAGAATAAGCCAACAGAAAGACAAGAACAGTTACAGTTAGCTATTTTAAAAACAAACAATATTCGCTAGGGACAGAACGAATATTGTTTGTTTTTAAAATAGCTAACTGTAACTGTTCTTGATTTGTTCTGACGTTTGAAATGCAATGGATATTTTTTGTACTGTGATGCCTTGCGTGTCGCTTGGCGAAACGTTTACATATTGTATTTTTAATTATTTTTTATTGTCTTTATAAATTTTATTTTTTAACTGTGCTCAAGTCTGTCGTAGTTTATTTTATTTGGTGTTTTAATGGTTTTTAAATTCAGACGTTAAATGTATATGTACTGTAGACAAAGACTTGTTTAAGGCCTAATGCAATGGGATTTGAAATTAATCTCTATAATAACAGCCTAAGTCGTGTGACTATCATCAATAGTTCCGGGTTGACCACTTCACTTTTTATATGCCAAACAGCCAATTTGGTAATTTAATGTTAGGCAGGCGCGGGTGATAAATAGCCAAATATTGTTCCATTGCCATCGTATGATCAGTATTATAATAGAATTATATATAATCAGTATTATAATAGTTTATGACAGTCGCATGCGACTGTCATAAACAATTTTTCGGGAGGTAAATTAAAATAAAGCTTTGATGTTGAAATTAAATGTCATAGTTTATAGTATTATTAATTACTTTTTTTTTCTTTTTCTTTTTTCTTTCTTCTTTTTTTTAAGAAATAAGAGAAAATTGACAGTCATAATTTTTAATCATTTCAGTTTTAAATTAAAGTTATGTATTTTAAATAAAATGAGTGAAAGTATTATATTTTAAATAAAATTAATGAAATAAGAAAAAATACGGCAGGCACAATGTTTGGCGATTTATCACCTGCACTCGGCTAACATAAAAATACCGAGTTCATGATTTCTGTATCAGAATCTTCCAATTTGGCGAAGGATTGGGCAAGTAAATTAAATTATAAATAAAAGTAACATGATACAATGCTTAGCATAGATTTAAAGGAGACCAAACTGGTCGCCAAGGGCGGCTAGTCTGATAAGAGTTACTGTATGATACATAAAAGTAAATTCTGCTTTAAAACATAAAACCTCTGACATTAAATTAGCTTAATAATATATACCACTTTACCTAAAATTATTCTGACAGGTATTACGAAAATTCGATTAAAAAATATTATATTATTAAAACTGATGTTTTTATTATTATTATTATTATTACTTAATCCTTCATCACTCAACGGAATATTAAAATCCGATTATGGAAATTTGATATACAACATATTTACTGTATGTTTTAATAATAAAAGTTTTGTTTTTCCATAGGAAATAGTTTGTTTCTCATATTTAGAAGCACAACTAATTGTACGAAGTTAGACCTTTTTTGTATAGAATTTATTTTCTCAAACGTTTAGTAACCATATATTTTATGTTTTTAAAAGAAATGGTTAAAAATCTCAATTTACAGATAAGCCCAAAACATAATTATTTTATTATTTTAGAAGAGCTGGGAAATTTAAATATATGGGGCATTCTCACAATCTTTTGACTTTTGAGGAAAAAAAAAACTGGCGAAATTAAACTTGCTAAAATAACATTTTAATCTGATAGACGAATGCCTTAATGATTCAAAATAAAGAAAAAATGGTCAGCAGAGAAAATGTTTTTATTTAATTGAGGTTTAGATTAAAATTGCAAGTTTAATTTTCCTTACCATTTTACCCCTATAACTTTTTATTTTCTTCTAATGTTTTACTTATAATGAATTTGCATAGTACCCACAGGACATTCAAATAAGAAATAATACAAATGTAGTACTTTTAATACAGAATTTTTGTATAACATTGTCTTAAAGGGATGTTAAAGAAGGGACGGTAAGGTAAAAAAAGGGACGAAATGGTAAAAAAAGAGACGGTAAGGATGGAACGGTAAGGAAAATTACCACCTATTTTTAGGAAAATCATGTTAAGACTAAGTGATAGCCACAATGTTCATTGATTTTTCGAAACAGTTGTTAACATTGGATTAATTTTTTTTTTTAAATTTACCTCCTAAAGTGCAGGAATAAACCTTTGGGACGGTAAGACTACCAATAAAGCAACGGTGCTTGAAATTGATATTTAAATGCTAATTTATATTCTGCAGTAAATTTCCTGTCAAAGAATTTTATATATTCTTTCTCTAGCATACTTTTTCTGCATGAGAAAAAACTTGAAAAAAATTCTGTCGCTGCATCTGAAGTGATTTTCTGTATAATTTTAGAAGAGGGATGGTAAAAAATCTAAAATCAAGGGACAGAGTTCAAAAAATAATATCAACCTTAAAAATGTGTACCGGTTAATTTTTAGCTACATATTTATATAAAAGAATAGTTCCAGTTTCAGAAAAAAATTACATTGAATTATTTTTATTGAAACAATTTTATCCAGACTGCTCCAAACTTCAAAATCAGCATCAGGGATACGGGACGGTAGATGAGTTTTCCATGTGTTTGGACCCCCAACATCGTACAAATCTGATTTATCTCGTTAATATTGTTGTGCAATCATTCAATGGGATGTTCACCCAGTATATGAAATTAAAAAAAACACAAAAAAGTGTATTAAATAAAAAATTATTATTCAGGGACATGAAAGTTAAAAGATTGTGAGAATGCCCCATATATATATTATTTGTCAGTCAATATAAGCATTTCCCTAAATATTTTACAAAAAGACCCAAAGCTGTCCATTTAATGTCAGGTTTAATGAATAAATATTTACTAAATTTCACATTATTATTTTTATATACATTTTGTAACATTTTTTTCCAGACAAAGGGAAAACTATTAAGCTATGATTTATATGAATTCACGATTTGGAATATAAAAAAGCTAATTGTGTCCAACGTCATGTCGCAAATAATTTATAACATTTTCTAAATAATTTTCAAAATATGAGTACTTGATATATTCGTTATACGACTACAATGAGATCATTATTATAATAATAACATGCATCTAGTCAAAATTTTGTTCTATGTTGCAACATTTTCTGATATCATTATATTTTCTGTGTTAAATAAACCTGTTGAATCACGTTGAAAACGTACAAATTTAAAATAAATCACTCAAACTTTGTAAATTGTACTCATTTCTTTCGATTTTTTTCATAACTATTCGATTTTTTTTTTAAATTTCAGCGAGAAAAAGGCGATCTAAACTTTCTATATATTCGCTCCAATCTGATAATGAAACAAACACATGGGCAGAAATAAAAATGATAATGAAACAAACACATGGGCAGAAATAAAAATGAAACTCTATTTTTTATAGAACTAAGTATATCAGTTTAACTTTTACTAATTAAACTATTTTACCAGTTTCCGTTTAAACTTTTTATAAAATAAAATTACAATTTATATGAAATTTCCTCAGTACACCCAAACACACCTATAGGGAATATAAATAATTGTAATTATTTTAAAGTCAAGCACATAAAAGTTTGCAAAGTATAATTAACACAGATATAATATTTTATGTATCGATTTTTTTTCTTTGTAATATTCTAACAGACATCAATAGCTGTCTGGCTTGAGACTGATTTAAGAAAAGTTATTTTTTCGTGGTATTTCCGCAGTGTTACGTCTGACTTGTTTGTTCTCCAGATAATTCTCCACTGGTCTACTTATTGTAAGGTTATGCTAATAATCATGAAAAGCATTTTGTATTCCACTTATAGCCTTCTTACAGAATTAAAATAAACTTTAGACTCATATTTTATGATATTGTGTTTAAAATACACAAAATTTCGGTAAATTTAGTTTAATATGGATACTTTTTTAAGTGTTAATACAAAATCGCATTTTAAAGAAAATCATTTCTTCATGTGCGCCGGAGAGTCGTATTACAGCCTCTAAATCTCTTCGCGCAGTGTTACCAGAACGTGAAATGTTTTATTGAAAATTTCTGCCATTTTTTTCTGAATAGTAATCTTTGCCTTATTTAATCCTGAAATGTCTGTCATTAAATAAATTGAAATTTTCTATTATTAAATCGAGATAAATATTTTGAAAAAATTTCTATATCTTTGCGATTTAAGATACCGGTAAATACGCGGTTCAGTCACAGCAGTTATGCTGCGATCTTGATTCACTGTTACTTGCTGTTCTCGGCTTTCGCGGCGAACGGCCCTTAATATTTTAGCGCCTTTTTTTTCCAAACAGTAACTTTTGCTTTATTTAATCGCTAAAACTCCATAAATAGATAAGGCGAAAATACTTTTTGAAAACAGCGGTGTTCATATTGAAGGATTTTGCTCATCCAATGCTGCACATATACGTTCAGCTTGTCGTGAAGGTGTTAAAAATGCTTAGCCTTCACACATGAAATCACTTTCTTTAAATTTTGTGTCTGCTATGGGATATACGGGCCCACGTACCAAATTATTGGCTGAACGTTATCTTTTAGAAACTCTAATGTAAATTAAACACATATTTAAAATAATGAGGTAAAATATAAATGTTGCACAAACAATTTGCAAAAATTCAAATAACCAGCTTCTTTAAATCAATGCATAAATTTTATAAATGTTGCGATCATCCATGCATCATTTATTTTCACATGGATTATCACATATTATCAACGTGGCAGGATTCCCTGACAAGCAATGCTGCCAGTTGGGTGAGAGCAGGGGAGGAAGAATTTATTCGAATTGCGTGATTGCTGCCTATATATTCTGGTATAGTTTTTTTTTCGGTTTATTTAATAGGATAGACTGGGGCATGTTGGTCATATTGGCACGTTGGCCCATCCTCGATATTTTTCAAACTATCTGGTGGATCGCGTTATTATCAAAGTGACGCGTGTATCAATATGACTTCTTTCTGCCACAACAGCGTCAGCAGCCAAGAAGCAATCAAACGAAAGTCACTTCAATTTTACACTCAGGTAAGTTTTTTTCTTTTTCATTTATAAATAATCGTTCCTGATTTCTTTTTAAATTAAAGTTTCAATTTGGTGAAACCAATCTAAATGACCGTTGTTCAGAGCTTATTTTCTATTTACTGTTTTTTAAAAGTATGAACAGATTATTTTGATATGATTGACAAAAACTAAAATGGCGGTATGGTGCAAGATGGCCAATTTAATCCGGGGCATGTTGGACCACCTCTTAATGCCTGCTTTAGTCCCTGACTCACCAGACTCTGATACAGGAAATGAAAAGGAAACGTCAGTCCAATAAAAAACTTCAGTTCAACCAGAAACTCCAACCATTTCTACAACTCAAGTACACATGATAGTCTACATCAAGTTGAAAAAAATATATTATCTTATCCTTTATACCTTTTATACACCAAATTAAAGTTACATTTGATATTTTATGTGCTTTTAGGTGCGTTCCTAATTATATAAATAAGTAGCACCTATAGTCATCGTTCGATCATGTATATTAAACATTTATCAAAGATTGCGTAGCTGAGTTTTCTTTTATAAATTATGTTATATTATTATTAGAATAAAAACATTGGTTGCGCGTCTTCCTTTCATTTTTTAGGTGCGTTCGTAATTATATAAATACGTAGCACCTATAGTCGTCGTTCGGTCCGTCCGACTGCCCATTCGCATATAACAGAGAAAAAACTACCGAACCGAATGGCCTGAAATTTAAAATATATAATTGTTACAAAATTTTGTCGAGTCATTTCAAATTTTATTGAAATCGGATGAATAGTTTAGTTACAGGGACAGTCAAAATTTTTCCGTTACATTACGGCCAATTGGAAGAAATATTTCAAGTGCATTTTAATGATGTTACAACCTTTTGAACTGAATGAAATTGATATGCACTTATGAAGTGCACTAAAATATACATTCAGTACAATATGTGGAGCAAAGAATATTTATAAAACTGTTATGCTACGAACGCACTTCATTTGCCACGTTTGACGTGCAATTTCCAACTTATTTCATTTCCACTAGTAATCCGAAAATCAAATCGATTTAGAGGACCCAACCTACCCCCTATGATGGGGAACGTTGGCCCAGTAACTTAATGTCATTCTAAGCTATAGAAACTATTAATTAATATTTTTCAATTTTTCTCATACGTAGTTATGCTTTAACCCCTTCATTCTCGCACCCGTGATATTCGCGGACTGTATTTTTTAATCAGATTATTTGATTCCCACCAGTTTAACAAAATAATGTAATTGGCTTTATGATAGTACTGTTTTATCTGTCATTAAATAAGGTGAATATTTTTTTTCCAAAAACGTGGTGCCAGTAAGCAATTTGAATTTTTAAATCTTAATTTAATGCGACCATTAAGGGTTTAAGGGGACACAGGACCTTTTGAGTTTGTCGAAACGATCAAAAACATCGCCTTTTTCAAAGTACCAAAGTACATATAATACACAATTAATTTTTTTTCCGAAAGTATGTATTCTTAACTATATCATTCAGAAAAATAAATATTGTATATACAAAATCAATATTTAAATTTTAAATTTAAAAATTCATCTCACTGATGCGTGAATTAAAATCATTAAGTGCGGCGCGCATGATAAAATTCTAAAATATGCATACAAAAAGCAATTTTTGAACAAAATAGATCCCTAACAAATCTATTTCTAAATTAAAACCAAAATATATACAAAAAGGCGTGTTTTAAATTTAATTTTTAAATCTTAATTTAATGCGATCGTTAAGGGGTTAAGGGGACACAGGACCTTTTGAGTTTGTCGAAACGATCAAAAACATCGCCTTTTTCAAGGTACCAAAGTACATATAATACACAATTAAAATATTTTTTTTTTTTTTTTTTTTTTTTTTTTTTTTGCCGAAAGTATGTATTCTTAACTATATCATTCAGAAAAATAAATATTGTATATACAAAATCAATATTTAAATTTTAAATTTAAAAATTCATCTCACTGATGCGTGAATTAAAATCATTAAGTGCGGCGCGCATGATAAAATCCTAAAATATGCATACAAAAAGCAATTTTTGAACAAAATAGATCCCTAACAAATCTATTTTTAAATTAAAACCAAAGTATATACAAAAAGGCGTGTTTCAAATTTAATTTTTAAATCTTAATTTAATGCGACCGTTAAGGGGTTAAGGGGACACAGGACCTTTTGAGTTTGTCGAAACGATCAAAAACATCGCCTTTTTCAAAGTACCAAAGTACATATAATACACAATTAAAATATATTTTTTTTTTTTTTTTTTTTTTTTTTTTTTTTTTTTTTTGCCGAAAGTATGTATTCTTAACTATATCATTCAGAAAAATAAATATTGTATATACAAAATTAATATTTAAATTTTAAATTTAAAGATTCATCTCACTGATGCGTGAATTAAAATCATTAAGTGCGGCGCGCATGATAAAATTCTAAAATATGGATACAAAAAGCAATTTTTGAACAAAATAGATCCCTAACAAATCTATTTCTAAATTAAAACCAAAATATATACAAAAAGGTATGTTTCAAATTTAATTTTAGCACAAGAAAAAAAACCACAAATTAAAAAAAATAATAATAAGTTTTTCAAGTGAAAAAAAAAATACAGTCGGACCTCTATTTAACGAACCTCTATTTTGTGAATTCCTCTATCTTGCGAACTTTCCTCGAAACCAACAACATTTTGCGAATTTCTTCGTAAAATAACCTCCAAATAGCGAAGTGTATTCTCTATTTAACGAACTTTTTCTTCTGATATAATTTTTTTTCTCCCTATTTCTCAAAATATTTCCGGACACATCAAACTTATTCTTTCTTTTACACATTTTATAACGCTCAATAACCTTGAATTAGTTTTACCAGGTGCCTAACTCAACGGAAGCAGTAAAATCCCTGTCATTCTTTGCATTTCATCCAGGAAATGCAAACTTTCAATATCCCCTTTCACAATTAAAAGGGCTGTTCTGTAGTAAATAAGTTTCAGTAATTAAATTTAAGGACGCATGTAGTAATACAATGCTTAAAATTACTTGTTATAATAAATAAATGTTATAATAAAATTTTTATAATAAATAAGTTAAAAAAAATTTAATTTTAATGTAAATATTTTCTTAAAACTGAAAATACAGTGTATTTCCGGACAATATTTTTTAAAATTCTTGTTGTCCTTACAGATTTCTTTTTGAATAAAATGCTAATACACAGGAATACTACAGGAATAATAATACTGTTGGAATAATAATGGGTTACAGGAATAATAATAATAATAATAATAATAATAATAATAATAATAATAATAATAATAATATGATTTACAAAAAAAGTGTGATCAGTTAACTTTCTTAATAATGTTTAGTGTTTATGAATTAAAAATCTGTTTTGTGTAGTTTAAAATATTTAATAAGGTTCATCTCTATGTAACGAATTTTCCACATAACGAACTTTTTTTCGGGATTTAGCGACTTCGTTAAATAGAGGTCCGACTGTAAATAAATAAATAAAATATGTCACATTGTTTTGGTTTTAGTATGAAGACTAGAAAGAAACGCATATTTGATTCATTTTTTAAAGCTGTATCTAATATAGTTTGAAAGTAACAGTGTGCGCAAACTTCAACTTTACTGATCTGAGAAAAAGCGTTTTAAAGTTTCAATACTGTAAAAGCACTTATTTTCGCTAGCCGTAATTTTTGCGAAAATGAAGATATCGGTAATTTTGCGAGCTGAAAATTTCGCGAATTTTATGTGAACAGAGTCGAAAGTTGAAAAATCCCGAAACTACCTAAATAGAACCCTTTTGCTTAAATTTCTAGAGGAAAAAGAATCTGTGGACCTGCGAATATCACGCCTAAAACAGATTCATGCTTATTGGCTTCTACGCACATTTAACAGTGTTAACGCCAAACATGAGATAATCTTGAATAGCTTCAAAGAAGCTGGTGTAAATATTGTAAGTGAATGAGCTGTATTCTATTAGTTGTATTATTGTTTTATTCAAGAAATAGTTGTAAGTATTCAAGAAATTTTTGTACTTATTTCTTAACTGTAATCATTAAATTTTGGACAAGTTAAAAATTTCCGATTTTTTATTATTATTTAAGGCGAAAAAAAAAATAATTCGCGAGGCTTAAATTTTCGCGATTACGACGGACTCGCGAAAATTAAAGCCTTGCGAAAATAAGTGATTTTACATTATCTATGGACCTTCAGTTGCACTCACCGTCTATAAATGATTATAACTCAAGAAATAATGCAGATTTTCCAATTGTTTTTTTTTTTCATATTGTTGAAACATTAAAAAAAAAAAAAAAAAAAAAAAAAAAAAAAAAAAAAAATCCAGACTAAAATAAAATCCGAAAACTGATTTTTAAAATTTTAAAGGACCTCTACCATTTAACCCCTTAATTCTCGCTCCCGTCATATTCACGGGCTGTGTCTTTTTCAGATTTATTCAGATTTATTTGATTCCCACCAGTTTTATAAAATAGTGTAATTAGCTTTATTATGGCATCATTTTACCTGTCATTAAATAAGGTTAATATTTCTTTTGCAGAAAAGTGGTGCCAATAAACAATTTGAATTTTTAAACCGTAATTTAATGCGATCGTTAAGGGGTTAAGATGCGCTGAATGCACAAACTAAAAAAAATTTTCAAAAAATTAATAAAATTAAAAAGATAAAAAATATCGAAGAGAAAATGGGCCAGCACGCCCCGGTCTACCCTACCTTATTTAATGAGAGATTAAATAATGGGAATTTCAAAAAAGGGTAACTATCAAGCAATTTGAATAAAAATACATAAATAATCCTCGAAACAAATAAGTTAATATAAATACTAAAAGAAATAAATATTAACAACATACCTCTTTATTCTAGACACGTTATTGTCATAATGAATTTTCTTTAATTTTGCTTCTGACATAACTTATGCACATTTCAATTTTCATTACTGGAATCCTGCACCTATCTCATTTATAATACTTTGCCTCTAGAACATAAATTATCAGATAGAAAGGTGAACAGTTTTAAGTGAATATTTATTCAAGGGATGAAAAATTGGTGCCATGTTGAAATAAAAATAAACTAAAGTTTAAATTTTAAAGTGAAAAGTGTCATTTATTCTCTTTTAAAACGAATTCCTTCACAAGAAGTGATTAAATTTTCGAAGAAAAGCTGCTCGTTGCTCGTTCAGTCTCTATAAATGATGCCTATTTTTTCATTTTATAAAAGTTTCAATTTATTTGTTTTATGTTACTTCGATCGGATAGTAATAATTTTAACTTTGCATCTGCTGAGAAAATAATAGAAAATGTTTCAGAATAAAGGTAACAAATTTTAAGAGGTAGTAGGGCCTATTACAAGAAATAATTTACTTTCTTAAAAGGTTGTTTAAGTATATTACGTCTATAAGAGAATGGTGACATACGACAAAGACGCATGCTCAGATTGAATTTTTTATACAAACAATAGCAACCCACATCCCTGAACTTACCTGAACATCATTGATCCCAAGTTCGATTAAACAAAGTAATTCAACAAGAATTAGCATGGCGTTAATGACAGGGTCGCCAAGATAATTGGCAATATTTTTTCTTCAAAAAATCCTCTGGCCCTATGTAGTCAGTTTCTTATAAAAGCACTCCAGCTTCAGCGATCCTTGGTAATTGCTAAACATAGGGAGCCTCTATATACGGATGGCAATACACGCACAGGGCGCAAGCTCACACTAGGCTCAGACATACGTCTGTCTACATTCCAGAACTTCATGATAATCGTCTGGACAAGTTCGATTAGGTGAGTAAAAGAAGGGTGATTCTATATGAGAGCAATGATACACACACAGGGCGCATTCTTAGACTGTGCATAGACAGACGCTTTTGTCCAAACAGTGGCAAATCTGCATCCAGATTTGACGACACCCACCTGGACACTTTTGTTTATTCGAGTGAGACAAGTTACGAATCATTAGTTTAGTGATAATGGCAAGCTTGCCAAGATGTTGAAGATTCGCTTTTTTGACCAGAATTGTCTCAATCAATCAACTCTTATATCCTATGTATCTAAATCCTATGTAACCTATGGAGAAATTTAAACACAAGATTACCTAATATAGGTTTTCAACATACTGCGTTTTCAAAAAAATATTTTACTGGATTTTAAGTAATTTTAAAAAGAAATATACACTCTGTTGCAAAAAAATATGTGCACCCAGAAAAAATTGAGCCACGACCATGAAACTGGGTATGTAAATAGTGTTTCCTTAGATGAACAAATGATTATAAATTCAGAACAGAAAAAAAAATAATGACTCGTAGAAGCAAGAAGAATGTCAATTTCAGTAGGTTGTAAAGACACGTTTGGCAGCTATGAAAGCCGATACTCGGTGAGACATGGAGTCTTAAGTTACGGATGTCCCTCTGCTGTAGATTCTGCCATAAGTGTAGCAACTGATAAACTAGTTCGGTGGTATTCCGAGACGGCTGAAGTCGCCTTTCCAACATATCTCAAACATTCTCTATTGGAGCAAGATCTGATAACCTGGAAGGCCATGGAAAGAATTATATCCATATAGACATTATTGAGAGTGTCGTGCAGTATGTGGCCGAGCGTTATGTTGCTGATAAATCGCACCTAGGTGGCTTGAGAATATAGGCCATACCACCAAAATGTCGTCTACGTAACTGTTTGTAATTGCAGTACCTTAGCGCATGAGTAAAAGGGATCAGCTGTCCCAGCAGATCACACGCAAGAATGTCCCTCCAAGTGGCAGTCTCCAAGTCCCAGCTCAGTAAAAAATGCAAGATTGAACACTTGACCTCTCTGCGTACAAACACATTAGGTAGTCACCAGCATTGAGATAAAAGCGGGATTCGTCTCTGAATATCACAATTCTCCAATCAGACACCGCCCAGCCTGCTCTAGATCTACACCAATCCAGACAACACCGTCTAGGCTAAAGGGTTAGAAGCAGCTGCCTAAATGGACATCGAGAGCTGAGCCGGGGTCGGCCTGTCATTTGAGGATGGTATGCCTTGATACCACAGCGTCCATATCAACTGGCAAATGGCGCTGAATAGATGACTGTGACACTGTTGGTGTAGATGTGGTGACTACTATGATTGCTCGATCCCCTCGTGTATTTGTGCCCGCAGGCGTCCTGAGCCACTACAGCGACTGGCCCTGCTTCTCTTATCCACTGATACCAACACCACAGAACTACAATATCGCTTCGACCTAAAATGCTGGCTGATACGTCTGTTGAACCAACCCGCTTTTCTGAGGCCTATGGTTCGACCCCTTTCGAAGTCGAACCACTGTTCGTAGTGCATCGAGTACATCTTAAAGGTATCATTCTTTCAAATCCCATGTATCAACAATGGTAGTCCAGTTCTAATAACCCGTGAATTCGAGTATCGGCTCTTTTAAATGATTACTGCTTTCAATGCGCATTTCACAAGCCCCTATTGTCAATAGTGATTAAATGTTAATCATTTACATAACTCATCAAATCAGATCAGCACGCCAAATTTCGTAGCTTTCGCTCAATTCCTTCTAGGTTTATATATTTTTGGAAACAGAGTGTATTTTGAAAAGTTTGTCATTTAAATTGTTTTAAATTTAATGTCTTAAAAAATATTTAAAATTTAAAAAGAATGTTCTTAAAAATGCAGTATGCACAGTCGTGGAAAAAAGTAAATACCCCCTACTAATCCTGTGACAAATTATGGTAGAAGAAAGTTACTAGCGCGAAACGATCAGAAATAATGTCTACTTTTAAATCTACCCTATATATATAAAATCCTAATGAATCGATTTGAAACGAATTTATGTAACGATTCTATGAAACGACTGATTAAACAACTGATTACGTTTCACGGCGATTTCTCCTAAAATATGGAATACTTTGCGATGAAATTAACACCAAAAATCCGTATTGATCCACAGATCTCAAAACTGGTATTATAATTTTAAAATTAGAATTAGTTTTCGAAATATTAATTTTTTTTCTAATTTTAAATACTTTTTTTCTAATGATGGCAACTCAAATTTTAATCATAACGGATATTTTTTTTCATGTTTTAGAAAAGGCTTTTAAATTAATTTGGCGACGAGTTTGGCCTCCCTTAAATTTATGCTAAGAAATGCATTATATTACTTTTATTCAGAATTCAATTTGTATTTCATTATCATTTTATTTAATACAAAACTTTCATTTAAAATTGAAACCTTTAAAATAAAGGGCTTTTACTTCATCCTTTTTAGGGTTTCGTTCATCTCACGAAACCCTATTCGTCTCGCTCCTCTGTCTGTCTGTCTGTCTGTCCGTCACAGAGCCCGTTCTCAGAAACTATGCATGTTGGAGACATGAAATTTTGGGTACTTATAGCTGAACACCTCACAACATACGACAAATCATAAAATTTTGAAAAAGTCGTACATTTAACCCTTTGGGCTCCCGCATGTGTATTTTAAACAATTCTTTCTAAGTGAGCTCCTAATTAATTTGGAGGCGTGAAATTTTGCATACTTATAGCTGAACACCTCACATCAAATGACAAATCATAAAATTTTGAAAATGTCGTACGTTTAACCCTTTGGGGTCCCACATGTGTATTTTAAACAATTATTTCTAAGTGAGCTCCTAGTTAGTTTGGAGACGTGAAATTTTGCATACTTATAGCAGAACACCTCTCATCAAGCGACAAATCATAAAATTTTGAAAATGTCGTACGTTTAACCCTTTGGGCTCCCGCATGTGTATTTTAAACAATTCTTTCTAAGTGAGCTCCTAATTAATTTGGAGGCGTGAAATTTTGCATAGTTATAGCTGAACACCTCACATCAAATGACAAATCATAAAATTTTGAAAATGTCGTACGTTTAGCCCTTTGGGCTCATACATGTGTATTTTAAACAATTCTTTCTAAGTGAGCTCCTAATTATGTTGGAGACATGAAATTTTGGGTACTTATAGCTGAACACCTCACATCATACGACAAATGATAAAATTTTGAAAAAGTCGTACATTTAACCCTTTGGGCTCCCGCATGTGTATTTTAAACAATTATTTCTAAGTGAGCTCCTAATTAATTTGGAGGCGTGAAATTTTGCATACTTATAGCTGAACACCTCACATCAAATGACAAATCATAAAATTTTGAAAATGTCGTACGTTTAACCCTTTGGGGTCCCACGTGTGTATTTTAAACAATTCTTTAGGTTGGAGGCGTGACATTTTGCATACTTATAGCTGAACACCTCACATCCAACGACAAATCATAAAATTTTGAAAATGTCGTGCATTTAACCCTTTGGGGTCCCACACGTATATTTTAAACAATTCTTTCTAAATGAGCCCCTAATTATGTTGAAGACATGAAATTTTGGGTACTTATAGCTGAACACCTCACATCATACGACAAATGATAAAATTTTGAAAAAGTCATATATTTAACCCTTTGGGCTCCCGCATGTGTATTTTAAACAATTCTTTCTAAGTGAGCTCCTAATTAATTTGGAGGCGTGAAAAATTGCATACTTATAGCTCAACACCTCAGATCTCACGTCAAATAATAAATTTTGAAAAAGTTTTATGTTTAACCCTTTCAACTACAGCTTGTGTATTTTAAGCCATTATTTCTAACTGAGCCCCTAATTAAATTGGAGATTTGAAATTTTGCATACTTATTGCAGAACACCTGAGGCCAGGCGACAAATCATAAAATCTTGAAAAAGTCTTATGTTTAACCCTTTGAGCTACCACATATGTATTTGAAGCAATTCTTTCTAAGAGAGCCCCTAATTAAGTTGGTGACATGAAATTTTGCATACGTATAGCTGAATGCCTCAGACCACACGACAAATCATAAAATTTTCAAAAAGTCTTTTATTATTTACCCCTCTGGGCTCTAACTTGTGTATTTTAAGCAATTTTTCTGACCTCCGCCCTTTTAACCCGGGGAGAAATTTTCCAACTTTTGCCGACACCCCTTTGACCATTCTTTCATATTATGCACCATAGTCTTACATATTTTAGTTCCATTTTCTTCCGCCAGGTGCGCCTTCTTATCTCGGGTGCTATGGGCCCAATCCCCTCGACTAATATATCAACAGATAGTATGTAAAACGGATTTTCGTTCGGATACAGGTTTGTTTAGAATCAAGTGCGCCCCCTGGTTGTGAAATGTGGAACTAACAGATTTTTCAAAAGGATAAAGTTTTTGAAAGGAATATTAAACGAAACCCTCTGTGCGATCTGTGATCACACTTACCCACTTGTTTTTTAAACGAAACGAAAAGAAAAATATTAGACACAGATGTCATATACGCAACGGGGTACCTAATTGGCGCCAAAATGGCGTTATTTTGCCTGACATGGTAACCCGGCTATTGCTGCTTATTTATTAATAAATGTTTATTTGAATTTATTTTCTTTTTATTTACAAAAAATGTTATAAATTGTTTTGTTCTATCATTATTAATTAATTTTTATTATTCACTGTTATTTCATTTTAAAAATAACAGAAAATAATTTAAAAATACATATGTAACAGGTATTTGAAAACGAGGTTTACGCCAAATTGTCGTAAAAAAAAAAAAAAAAAAAAAAAAAAAAAAAAAAAAAAAAAAAAACACGCCAAATCCGGTGCGTATGTGACAATGCAACAAATCATGAGATTTAATTTCCAATTCAAAGCAACGTTTTAAGGTTATTGCTTCTCCCGTCGACCAATTTCGCCAAATTATACAAATTGACATATTTTTTTATTTTAAATAACAAAAGAACAAATAAATTAGTATAACATTAATAAAAATACAAATAAAACGTCGAAATAAAAATCACTTGATGGGGTGAACATGTGTAACTTCCTTAAAGTCAAGTGAATGTGACATTTACGATCAACCATTATTGGCATTTAATCTTATAGTTTGGCGACAGATTTTTGGTCGATGGGATAACCAAGTAGCACCGTTTTAATTTACCACTCGAAAAATAAAAAAATGCTAACTGGCGAGTTAAAAAAAAGCTATTGGCGAGATTTTCACCCGGCTAACATAAAAGTACCAGGAATTCTTTGTGATCATGGCAACTTTTATGTAGTTTTATTCGAAAAAATAATTTTGATTCTTTAATCAAAATGGAAACCTTTCTTATGAAAAGGAGAAGGAATCAGCCCATAATTATTTATGGCAGTTACATGACTTGGACTATGATAATATAAGTGAAATAATGGCGATAGAATAATATATGGCGACTTATCACCTGTGGCTGGCTAACATTAAAGTACCAAAATGGCCGCCTGGAATATAAAAAGCGAAGGGATCCGCCTGGAGCTGTTGATGATAGTCACATGACTTAGGCTATTATTATAGAGATTATTTTCAATTTTAAAAACAGCGCAAAGAATAATATTTTCTAACGATTAAAAATTTATTTTCACGTGACTATTAAAAACAGAAAAAAAAATACTGTAAAATTACTATTAAATGAGTACGTGTTAAAGGCAGGAAAATATTGAAAATTATGTCCTGAAAATTGTATTTACACGTGAATATTAAAAGGGAAAGGAAACTTTAAAATAATAAATACATTAATATGCGTTTAACCCTTTCACGGGCAAGGCACTTCTATTCGTAAAATCTTGAAATCAGTGAATTGGCACCAGAATTTACAAACAAATTTCGAAATACAAAAATGTTTTTGTTCACTTACTTAATAAAAGGGAAATTTTCATCCCAATATTCTGATGCTAATGTGGCATTTAAGAATTAAAATTAAGTGGTTCAAAAATGAATCACCGACCTTGAAGTGTTAATGCAGCAAATTTTAGTAATTGTATTATGTCAATCGTTTTATAACGCTGTTAAAAATACCGAGAGACAATGACTCTGTTTACTTAATTCATTTTATTTTAGCTTCTTTTCAAATGTTTAACTGATCTTCTTTAACCAAACACGAAAGCAATCATTGGATGTCTTAACAGCAACTGATTTTACCTTAAGTTTTTGCAATCAAATGGAATTGAATGGAAACCTGTTTACAGGGAGATCGCTACAGGTTTTTTCAGTATAATTCAATCTTCTCTAATCTTTTTAAAACCGATCAGATTAGCGTGCTTTTAGATTCTACAGTGTCTGAACGGGGGTTGACGAGCGTAGCTTGCAGGAGGCAGAGTCCCCTAGTTATGTATATAAAATTTGCTTAGGTGTCTATCTAAAAATCAAAACTAGACCAAACTTTGTTTTTTTTTTCAATGTCAATACCTAATTTTGACAATACATTTTAAATCTTCGGTTCAAACTAGGCCTATATACGAAATTTCAATTCATTTCGATGATAAATTTTTGAATTATATACATTCAAAATTTTGACTGTTAAAATACATTTTCATATTTTTATTATTATCTCCTGAAATTATAATCCTAATGTGATGATTTTTTGTGTGATTATAATACTAAAAAACCCAAAAATAAATACGTTGAATTTTTAATTTTAAAAATTTTATAATATGAATTAAGAATTATTAAATTAATATTCGAAAAAAAATATGAATTGCAAAATACAATTTTTGATAGATTTATATTTATTATGTCCTGCTTTATGCAAATTAAAATTTTCAAATATTTCTACCAAGTAGTTTTTGAACTACGATTTAAAAACATCAAAATGATGGTTTAAGGGGCTGTCTATGAAGTGCAGAAAAGCATAATTTGAATATATGTATATATATAACCATTAATTAAACATTACTCAGCATCTTCAAGAAATGTGATAGTATGAATGAATTTACAACAATACATTGTCCCCAAACCCACTGAATGGATACCAAAAACATAATAAACAAGCTGCTACGTATAAAATAAAGTCCGTTGTACTATATAACACGAATTAATAATGAAGAAAAAAAGAAGAATACGGATTTTGAATATACAGTGTGCCCACGTATAACCTGACCGACCTTTATTTTCGCAACCGTTGGTCCTAGATGCATGCTTCCAATTAGAAAAGTGGTCAAAATTAGGTGCAGAGTTAAAATAAAAAAAGTTTGAGGCGAAAAAAAAAATTTAGCGAAGAATTACAGAATTTAATTTTTTATATAGTACCCCGGTCCTATAAGTTATATTTAATAAAATTTTCCTGTTACACTGACAAGTAAGGCGAAAAAAGTCCCGTTATTCTACGATTAAAATTGACCGAGTAATAGCTGTTTAAAGTTGGAGCATATTTTTTGCTACAAATTAGGGGTCATTCACACATTTAGTAGAAATATAATTATCGTCAGATATATTAAAGAAATGGTTGAGAGTAAAATTAGCATTGCAATATAACTTTGAAATCTTTAATCATTTTGACATATTACTGAAAAATATACAATTTGTACTATATAAGAGGATAAAAATAACAGAAATTTTGTTAAATAAAAGAATGAAAAACAACAGCCTCAATTCTTTACAAAATAAACATATTTTTAAATGCCGTTACATTACACTGTCTTTCAAATTTTGGGTTATGCCATGTTTTTTAGCTTTTGAAAATTGATTCTTATGTATTGTTTAGCGTTAAATCCGAAAATGACCTTCATTTTAAACCATCACGTCAGGATTGTTTTCAAATCGCAAATTTCAAAGTTAAAAGCTCAGAGTTAAAATTGATCCCCCCCCCTCCCCTCCCAACCTCATCGGACCCCTGAGCTCTTTAACTGTAAGAAACACAGTATAAGCCAAAAATTAAATAAATTATCGAATTAAATAAAATTAAACTGAATAAAAATGTCTTAACATCTATCTTATAGTATCAGATTTTTCGCTATTTTTTAACCTTAAAATTTGCGATTTCCGAAATATCCTGACATGATGGTTAAAAGCGAAGGTAATTTTTTATTCAGCATTAAAAAATACATAAAACGCAATTATAAAAGTTAAAAAACACAACCATCGCAGTTTTATGTTGTCTAATCTAAAACTCTTTCTTTAACTTGTTGACGATAATCTATCCGAATTTTTTTGTGTTATCCTCTAATATAAGTATGTATCAGATGGTAAGCGTAGAAAATCATTAATGTTACATTGTCATCGGATTTAAGTCCGTATGTAAAATTTAACTTCGATCGGGCATTTGAAAGTGAGTTACAAATTTTAAACTGGAAAGATGATCGTTGCAAGTTAAATAAAACCTTATGAAAATAACATAATTTTTTTAAAAAGAAATTTTAGTCTCAAATCCTTACAAAATAAAACATATGTCAAATTACAATTATTTTAACTAATCTGAAACTTAACTCATAAAAGTTGATCGTAATATCTGTACGATTTCTTTCAAAGCGCAGATACCTTGAAATAAGTTTATGTACTTTATATACGACCCCTGAAAGCATGGCTGAAATCATCTGTTTTGATATGCAAAAAAGTGGTGTAACTCATGAATTTCAAAGTTTCATAACTCGGTCAATTTTAATGTTAGGTTAATGAGACTTTTTTTGTCTTACTTGTTAGTGTCACAGTACATTTTTACTAAATATCACTTATAGGACCGGGGGACCGTATAAAAATTTTTATTTCGTAATTTTTTAATAAATGTTTTTATTGACCCAGATCGCTTTAAATATAGTTCTTTACCTTATTTAAACCATTTTTGTAATTGGAAGTATGCATCTAGGGCCAACGGTTTCGAAAATAAAGGTCGGTCCGTTTATACGTGGACACACTGTATATATCATCACATATTATATATATATATATACATATATATATATATATATACATATTTATTACTATATTTTTGTTACGTATTTTTATATGGATGTTGATTTGATATTTTATATGTAATTGGAGAATTTCATTAATATTATAATTAGCCTAATTATTGATTAATCTAATTTACAATTATTTGTTATTAAATTAAAATTTACTCAGGACAATATCATATTAATTACTAATAGTATGCCATTCTTATAGTGAATAATATACATATAAGTATGTATAATATAAATATAGTTATACTGTATGCATTAAAATTGGGTAATTATTTTTATTATTGTTACTCTATTCTTTTTAATATTTATTATCGGATTAATGTTTTTGAATGTCCCACATTCATACTTTATGGTTTTTTATGGATGTCTGAAGATAATCCACACTCTATATTTGTGCTTTTTAAGTAATTGGTATTTAAGTATCATTTAACCTTCTATTTACTTCCACATGTTTTTTATTTCCTGTTCATTTTATAAATATCTGATATATAATTCATAAAAAATAATTTTTATCTTTAATAATTATTTATATTAATTATTACTGAATTTTATTTTGTTTTAAAGCATATAGCTATATGCTATATATTATCAATGTTCTAGAATTATTTATTTCTTAGTTTAGTTTAAATAAGTTAGCTAATAGAATATATTGTATGCTTTTAAATTTTATTTGCAATAGTTTTTAAATACATTGTGTGGTTTATATTCGGTTTATAATTCTCTATATATAAGGATATGTTTGGTTTTGCTGTTTATACAGTTATTTACATTCAAATGCTTACAATTATTTATACAATTATTTACATTCAAGTGCTTACAAATATTTATCTTGCGTTAGTTGTTTAATAGAAGTAATACTAGATGGCAGCACTAAATTTGTCTCTTTAAGATAGCTCTAATTGTTAATTTTTCTAGCTCCATTTCAGTTATAATTTAATACACCAGGGGGTATTTTTAGCTAAATTTTGACGATATTGTTAAACTGTTATTAATTAATTTAATAGTGCATTTTAAATAATGTAATTAATATCTATTTATTTTATATTAGATTAAATGTGTTTAACAAGGTATTTCAAATTTTATTTCAAAATGTATTAACTGCATCTTTTGGTATCATTTACTGAGATTTCTTAACTGTTTTATTCACCTTATTCTTTTTGATATACTGGCAGCCATGTGCGTGTGGATTTTTGTAAAATACTGAAATATTAATCGGTATGGTGTTTATTATTTATATTTTATATCCTATAAATATTTAAATACGTTTTATTGATTCTTCCATTTCATATTATTTGTTTCTATTCTGCTTTCATTTTTCATCAATTCACTTGATTTTATGGTTGTTTGGGCACAGGGGAAAATAACTTTTAGCTTTAGCTTATTTTTCCCACAGAAAACAACCATTTTGCTTATATCATTGAATTCTGTGCCCTTGATAACGTAATTCAATGTATAAGCTTTTCAATTTTTGTCGGTGTCCACTTTTTTCTTTTTCTTCCATAATAATTCTTATATTAATTTTTTTTTTTAAATACTTACAGCTTTAATTCATAATATTTGACGGTGAAAGGTTATGTTTAATTAATGGTTATACATATATATATATATATATATATCACTCATTTTATTGAAACATTTTGTTTGGCAATAGTCTAAACATATTAAGTGAGTGAAATTGTCATATTGGCAAGAAAAAATACATTAATAGAAGTACCTTATAGTCCAGGCAATAGAGACCGTATAGGGGCTCAACCTAGCAAAATTAATGAAGGTTCTGGAAATTGGCTTACTTTATGTTTTTTGGGTCGCTGAATGCGAATTTGTAACTTCCCACCAAAATTTCCTCCGGCAACCCCCTCAAATTTTGGTAAAATGCCCCCCAAAAAAGGTTTTTATTAAAAAATCAATTTTTTTATTGTTTTAGGGAAAAAGTATCTAGAAATTAGATATATGACATTATGACTTAGGATGAAGAGGAAGGGGGGATCTGCCTCGGAACATGTGCCGCGGTGCTGCGTGGACTAAGTTGTGCAATTCCACTTAACCACTCACACGTTTACATTCGCCCTCCCATCTCTCCTCCAAACTTTCTCTATAAGGTTTACTTTAAGTTTTTTGGGTCGCTGAATCCGAATTTTTAACTTCCTCCCAAAATCCCTCCCCCCCCCGAAACCCCCCCAAAGTAGTTGTTTTTAACTTAAATTTCTTATTGTTTTAGGGTAAAAGCATTACGAAATTCAGAAACTAGATAAAATTTGCACCAAATAGGATATATGACATTATGATGTAGGATAAACGGGGGGAGAGGGGGCTGTCTTGGAACATTCCCCGCGCGCTTTTCTCAAAAACCAAATTTTTTCAAAAAATCAAATTTTTGGGGGGTTGCTGGGTGAAATTTTGGTGGGAAGTTACAAATTCGGATTCAGCGACCCGAAAAACATAAAGTGAGTCCAAATCTGGAACTAGTATTAATTTTGCCACGTAAAATCCCCTATTGCCTGGACTTCATAACTTAGTGCACGTAGCGCCGCAGTGCATGTTCAGAGGCAGCCCTCCCCTTCCCCGTTCATCCTACGTCATAATGTCATATATCCTATTTGTTGCAAATTTTGTCTAGTTTCTGAATTTCGTAATGCTTTACCCCTAAAACAATAAGAAATTTAAGTTAAAAAACAACTATTTTGGAGGGATTTTGGGGGCAAGTTAAAAATTCGGATTCAGAGACCCAAAAACTTAAAGTAAAGCTTACAGAGAAAGTTCGGAGGGGAAATGGGAGGGCGAATGTAAACGTGTGAGTGGTTAAGTGGAATTGCGCAACTTAGTCACGCAGCACCGCGGCACATGTTCCGAGGCAAATCCCCCCTTCTTCTTCATCCTAAGTCATAATGTCCTATATCTAATTTCTTGCTATTCTAATTTCTAATATATTGTCTACTTTTTGAATTTCTATATACTTTTTCCCTAAAACAATAAAAAAAAAATTTTTAATAAAAACCTTTTTTGGGGGGCATTTTAACAAAATTTGGGGGGGTTGCCGGGAGAGATCTTGGTGGGAAGTTACAAATTCGGATTCAGCGACCCAAAAAACATAAAGTAAGCCAATTTCCAGAAGTTCCATTAATTTTGCCAGGTAAGACCCTCTATTGCCTGGACTATTATCATTCTGTAGCATTTCAACAATGGAGTACCGAACTTCTGTTGGGATACAGTTGCTAAAATAGGATCATTTTAAAATAATTAAATTATCTGAAATTAATTAGACAAATTTTCTGAAAAATTGCATTTAGGCTAATTGAAGAGTGTAGAATTTATTTATGTAGTCAAACTTGGGTATTGCTATTGAAATAAAGAAAGTTTAGGTTTGTTTTGATATGTAGATGTCCTCCTAAGAAATTTTAAAATTAATCATTTAAAATTAGACTTTATTTTCAATCGTTTGGTACCAGTAATTTTCTTCCAGAAAATTTGTTGCAGAGTTTGTAGGGGGTATTTACTTTTCTTTTCTCACGACTATACTTATCAGACGTAAACATTCCGATAATAAAAAATTGTAATTTAATAGATTACAACGACCATTTGGAATTTTTTTAAATAATCGAATAAATAAAAATCGAAAGCAGTTCCACAGAATCATCCACCGATCACGACAAATCACCTTCGTAACAAAATTTAACAGAAAAATCTAAATTTCGTCCACCAAATTCCGTCGCACCCTCTTCAACAACAGATCACAAAGACCAAACTTCAGACGACCTAAACCTTCATCGATAAACTCTCCAAGTCCCGTTTCGAGAAGAAAAACAGTTTACAAATCGATAGCAGTTCCATCGAATCATCCACAGATTGCGACAAATTACCTACGTTGAGCTCAATTTTTCCCGGTTAGAATCGACCGATTGTAAAACGCCGTGAGTAGTGGATTGGTACCCCTCGAGACATGGCCTTTTACTATCAATCGAATAAACATTAGATTGTTTCCTTTTTCGCGTTCGTCTTTTATTATGTAATCTATTTTCATGGGCTACATAATCAGTTGAAGACCTCGATTTTCATGGCCTACATAATGAGTTGAAGACATCGTTTTTTGCTTTGCAAGACGATTTTCATTTCGGCGTCGCTCTTTGGCTTTGGATTTTTCCATATGTGATAATTTGTGCCTACCCATTTTGTAACTTTTTCAATTTTTAACGATGTTATGCCTTTCTATTACCTATTCAAATAAAAATTCTTCTAAAAGTAAAGAACATCGTTGAATTTCGCTAAAAAAATAAAATGCGAACATCATTTGGCCCCATCCTCGACCGAAAACAACAACCATTTCCAAATAGTTAAAAATTCGTTTTAATAATTGTATTAGATAAGGACTTACCCTATGTTTCTACATAGGTTAACTTGGGACTTGGGGATTTCTGAAAGGAAAACTTCCTTTCCTAGAGCATCTTGTTAAGAAGATTCGGTGTCCTTTACTTTGATGAAAAAAAAAATATAAAAACATTATTTTTTTCATTAAATACATTTAGACATCTTTAATATATTCTGGGGAAGTTATATAAAGATCCTATTACTATAAATTCACAGAAAAATTTTTCCTACACATTTTTCACTTTAAATATAGGGTGTCACATCAAGACCACCCAAACTCTGCACAGCCAGATTCCTTGCTTGGAGTAAATAAAAAATGCCCAAAGAAATACATCTGTGCGACGCATAGTTTTCGAGTAAAATTCGAAAGAAAAATTATTACATCATATCCGGTAGAAGAAAAAACCTTTATTGAAAACATGAACATCAGTATCTGCATAGGTTTGCGGACGGAGATAACCAAGCTATCCACCACGCATATCGAGGCATGCATGCGCGCGCCATATAAACTATATGGCCAAAGGTGACCGGTCATATGCGATTTTAGACGTTTTGTTAAATATCTAGAAAAATACATGATGAATTAACCGGAAACTGCAGGTATGTAAACAGTATAGTATAGGTCATATATTCCAACGAAGATTTTTTCTTGAAACCCCATAGGGGACCGTCAACAAAGTGAAAAATAACTAATATCTTTTGGATAACCCTGTAAAAACTAATGTAGCAAAGCATTGAATCTCGAGATTATTAATAAGTAGCTTATTGTAATGCATTGTGTTCATTTTTATGAGGATAGCATGTATACTCGTAGAGAAATTAAGGTTTTTATAAAAACATTCCCAAATTTTGCCAAGTTTTTTGCTTATAATTTGCAGAGTTCTACATATAAAAAAAAGTTCTTTTCAGAAAATATGACAAACAACATTGAACACAATACTCTGTAATCAGAATTAAAAAATAACAAAAATTGGATAAAAAATGTGCAGATTTACTAAAAAATGTTTCACTGCGCATGCGCGAATGCAATCAAAATATTATGTGCATAATGTATTATCTAAGTATATCGAGCAACTTTTGTAAAAGTCTCAATATCATAGCTTGAAATTTCTGAAAATTATCGTCGATAGAATAAGCTCGAAATCCGTTGTTCCCAAAAGGATGCAAAAAGATGAGAGGTTGTATCCAAATATAGTAGTACCTGCAATATTGTTTACACCACCTTGGCACTAATCAACAGCATTGCAAATTATAATAAAAAAAACTTGGCGAAATTTGGGACTGTTTTTATAAGAACCTTAATTTCTCTGCGAGTATACATGCTACCCTCATAAAAATGAACACAGTATATTACATAGTTTTCGAATAAAATGCGAAAGAAAAAGTATGACGTCATATCCGGTGCAAGAGAAAACCTTTATTGGAAACATGAACATCGGTATTTGCATACGTTTGAAGGTGGATTATAACCAAAACATTCACCGCGCATACCGAGGCAGTCATGCGCGAGCCGTGGAATGACGTCAAGCCATTGCTACTTTCTACAGAAAGTGAGTTATTTGCTCGTGTTCCTGCTGCGTATACATTTTTAGACATAATGCTGCTGCAATGTGTGCAGTCAGCTATCCCATGGCGGGCGCATGCATGCTCGATATGCGCGGTGGACATTTTGTAAATATTCCTGTGTAAACGTACGCAAATACCCATGTGCATGTTTCAAATAAGTTTTTCTTCTTGCAGCGGCTGTGACGTCATACTTTTTCTTTCACATTTTACTCGAAAACTATGGCCGGGGTCCAGACACATTTTGCGCTGTTAGCGAAACGAGCCTAACCAGTCAAAAATTTGCTTACTTAAATCAGTGAAAAGTTCGCAAAAATGCAGGCTTCAATCTCGTTTCGCTAACAACGCAAAATCTACCTGGATTCCGGCCTATGGGTCGTACAGATATAGTTCTTAGGGCATTTTTTGTGTACTCCAAGCGAGGAGTCTGGCTCTGCAGAGTTTGGGTGGTCTTAATGAATCACTCTGTATATCACAAATTTCCAATCTTTAAATTCAGTTTTCTCAGTTGGAAATTGTTTTATATTTTTCTACCTTTAAAATTCTTAAACTTCAAAGGATATGTAAAAATGAGATAATTTTTTTAAGGGATCGAAAAGGTACATTCACTAGAATTACAGATGGATTTTGCAATAGAATGATTGCATTTTTTCTTTTTATGTGAATTTGAAGAATTTTGTGTTATTCACTCAATTTTAACATGGATGAGGACGTTTCTGTTTTTTCATAAACTAATAAGTTTATAGAAAAATCAGTTCTTAAATTTAACCAATTCCTAAATTTATGAAGGATATTCCGTTGAATAAAACGTAAAATAAATGTGTAAAAATAGTAAAAATTTCAATTTTTTTTTAAATGTTTATAAAAATTTTATGTATTCCAAAATCTACATGTGATTATATTATATTTTTTGTCATGGCAATCATTTTGTTTAACGATTTCACTTTATGATATCTAAAGAAGGTACAAAAATGGTATGAGTAAAAAAAAAAGAAATACAAAGGGAATCGAGAGAGCCGGCGAAATCATCGAGAAAACCCAGGGTCCGGCCAATCGAGGTTTTGATAAAGGCCTCGAGTCTCTCTATTCAATTTGAAATAACGTTTTCTCATTTAAAATAATAATATTTTTCCTCTAGATTCATAATTGAATCTTCTTTAGTGATAAAAAGTGAATATTAACTGTATTTCTTACAGGCAAAGTCCATATAATTGTCGATGATTGTATAGATTTAATGATCCTGAAAGTAACCATTAACGCAAAAAAAAATTAATATTTAAAATATCGTAAAAAATAGTAGGTTTTACGAAATTAAAAAGAATTACGCACATTAAATGTGAAAGCGGTGGTATTTTCCATACATTATATTATCTTTATTATAAATTAGTCTGTGATATATATACAATTTAAAAATAAATTTTATTAGTCCAATATTGCAGTATACGTTGGTCCTCACTAACTGCTTTGTCAGGTCCCCGCGCGCTCTGGGTACTGAAACCCCCTTCAGGCTGTTCCTAAGTGATATCACATTATATTACTTTTCAGTTTCGCCTGTAAATCATTTTGCACTTTTTTGTGAATTGCATTATTGGTCTTTTCGTCATGCCTCTTTCCTCTTCTGCAAGTGAGTTTTGAGACACCCTCTACATTAAGTAAAAATGACAACCATTCTAAGAAGAAATAAAACTCTTAAGTTTTGAAATTTTCGTTTTTCGAAGTGAAAATTGTTTGATGGAAATTTTCATGCGTATGCGTTTCTCTTGTGTATCAATCAAATTTAATTATTTCTAAAATATTGAAATTATAATATTTAAATATTTAATATTAAAAATTAATTAATATAACTATTAAAAATTTTATGACTTGAATTTCAAAAACGTATTAAATATTTATGTGATGTAACGGCTGTAGAATTTGGCGACACTCATATTTTCCTAGGATTGCATTTACTTCGCACAAGCGTATTGGCCGATTGGTAAATAATGACGAAAATAGGTGAAATAAATAATGGAAAACAGTCAACTGAGCTAAATTCCACTTCTATTTAGCATATTAAAGAACAGTTTTGGTAGGAAAATGCTCATTTCACTCGATGCTAGACATATGATTTATTCCAGATAGTAACTAAAATTTGTGACGAAAAAAGGAATTTCACGTACTGTTTCGAAGTATTACAACATCCTCCGTATAAACGCTGACCTCTCCCATTATTCTCTCTGTAATCTACAATTCATCGTTTTACATACGTCGATACCCATACCTCGCTGGTTTCCGCATACGTTCTGCACGCTACCCGGTATACATTTCTGTACACGGTTGGTACACTATATGCGCTTCTAAACTTCTGAATTGAATTCCACTGCATAGCATTGCTCCGAACTCTACTGCATTCGACTCAACTGCTCTTTAACAGACTAACTTCTGACATTCTACTCCATATCTGGCTGCCGCAATCAGTATATACTTTACCGGTGCAAAGTTACAAATTAAGTCAGCTGATACTTCTCCTCCAATCATATTTACTTTCTGGACGGTTTATTTATACTTCCAGTAGATTAATTTTGAGGTGAACCAGTTTCCTGCCGCCAAAGATTATTTCAGAATATTCCATAGCATGCGAAGTGTAAACAAACTTCCGTCTCTGTTGTCAAAACTGCGCTAAAAATAGCTTTTCTCTCATCCGACAGACGATTTTTAACAAAAAGAAAGATGAATTTATTTCTGCGTAAGTTTTAAATCATTGAAATATTCTAGTTGGCACCTGGATATTTTTCAATAAAAGAATGAATTTAAAAGAAATGGGTTTTTTAGACTGGATAATTTATGAGTTATAATATTTTAGCAATTAAATAAAGAATTTAGGGGATATGATATACCGGGATTTAAAAGCTGATTTTAATAGGAATTTAAATAATAAAAGGTTTTTAAAGAAATATAAATAGTTAGAGCCATTTTTAAATCTACGCAATTTGGAAGAAATAATATTAGATGGATTGGGATCTTATAGAGATTAATTAGACTAGAGTTTTAACTTAATAAGCAGGTATAATATACGGAATATTACTAAAAAGGGAAATTTATATAGAATACCTTTAACCTTGGCGAAAAAATTTTAATTTTGTAATATTAATATCTAAAGAAAACAAGGGGGGGTCCAACAAAACTGGGCTTCTCAGTTTAACAGGACAAAGGTGAAAACCATTTTTTTTTTATTAAAAATTCTAATAGATTTTTTTACATTTAATATAATGTTTTAGATAACCCACTAAAAATACCATACAAAGCCTTTTTATATAAAAATATCCATAACGTATTCAAATAAAATTTTGAAATTTAGTAAAATGTATACTTCCGTAATAGGCGCATGAAAGGGGGTATTAGCAAAATCGCAAAGTATCGCTTCTTGCAGCTACCTTTCTGATTCTGATAATTTCAGTATTTAAAGCGCATAGTTGGATTACATGTCTGTAAAATTTATCTTTTATTTATATTATTTTATTTATTTATCTATGGAGTTTCAATTTTTTTACGGATTTTTAGCCGGAAACAAATGCTCTATTATTTATATTGATTTAAGTACAAACAAGTTAATCTTTCATAATCGAGTTGCACGAGATAGATTTAAACAAAATACATGCTTGAAATTTATTTTTTAAATCATAGTTAATTAAGATACAGTTTTCAAACTAATCGCATTAAAAAAATTCCTATTCAACGGTGTAAAAATTGAAATTCTGCGATGTTTAGAAGTTCCAAAATTGCAGTAAAAAATAAATTTATTAGTCAGGTATTGCCACCGGCAATATGATGTTAGCTTTACTCAGGGACTTTTTTTTTGTTTTATAATATAGATAGACATAAAATTGTTATTGATAACAATCTTGAACATGTTTCTCATATTTCTCTTCAAAAATTTATATTTCATGCAAATTCAACCACTCGTTCCTTTAGCATTATATAAGTTTTTTCCCCAAAGAATTAATGAGCGAATAAAAACGATAAATTTTATTTACAACTTGTGTCAGTACTGTAAAATTTTAAGGTCCTAATTATATTCTTTTTGTATCTATTTTTGGTGATACCCTTGAATTATGTTCAAATTCTGCAACGTCTAAAGAAATTGTATGTCCAAATTTGTCTTGAATAAGAAAAGTTTTAAAATATAGCATCATAAATAACTATAACGAAGCCTTTGAACAAGAAATGTAAGATCTGCTGTACAATAGTAGTCTTCTGTAACACTAATTTGTTTAAAAGATGACTACTGAAAAGTATTATATGTCCTCATATCTTTGAAAATATCTTCTTATACAATCGTTGAAGAAATAAAAATCTAAACATAAGATTTAAATAAGCATTTCATAAGGAAGTGGTTATATGTTTTATAACATATATATATTTTTTATACATTTGTTTTCTTAAATACAGGGAAAGCCAAACGTCCTTGACGCGTTTTAAAATTCCACAACCCCACAAAAAAAGAAAAAAAAAAACATACGACTGGCATATTAGGATGGAAGTTATAGATAAAAATACTTATCATAATCGAAAGGGTTTTTTTTTCAATCTAAAAATTGGTTGCAAGATTTGCACCTAGACAACGATATATCTTTGAAGTTGCAAAACCTCCTCAAAAATTAAAGACATGCAGATACAGTCGACTTAATATATACGACCTACTACCATGTTTGAATGTGGGAAATGAAATTGAGTATTGTTTGGATGTGGTTCGAGCTACAAACATTTAAATATGGTAGTAGATTGTTAAAAATAAAAGGGCTGTAGCTTCTTATTTTGACTTATTGATTTTTTTTTCTGTTTTGAAGATATAGCGCTATCAGTGAATAAATGTTGTAAACTAATCCATATTATAAAACAAAAACATATCCGTGAGTAACGTTGACCTCATATGGACAGTGGCAGTGGTCAAAGCAATCCATTTCCCTTTTTCAAAAATTTAATTTCTTTTGAGAATCGCATAATTTAATTTTTTACACCGTCGAGTAGAAGAGAGAAAAACGTAATTTCAAATGCAATTTGTTTGTAAAGGGTCTAGCCGGATAAGCATAGCGAAATGGCCCCCACGGCCTGTGTATGAAATAACATGTGTGGTAACAAGGCTCACCATGAGAATAGAATATAGTGTGTTTTTAGCGCCTGACCTTGAACTGTCTTTGAGATAATCGGCGAAGTATGTGCCTGTGCTACTATTATTCAAATACGTTTTTCTCAAAAAGTACAAAAGTTAAAAAATGAAACCAATGCCAATTATTGAAGAATATATTAGTTCACATTATATATTTTTTCGCATTTTTACACAAATTTTAACATAGAAAAATAAACAAAAATATTTTTAAAAAAATTATTAATGTAGTAATTTTATATTTACACCAACCAAAAAATTACAGAATAATGCTCAATGTATGTACTTTTAAGAAAACAAATTTCGTTAAAATCGAAGATGCGCTTTTTGAGTTATAAAAAAATAATGCTAGCAACTTTCTAAAATATTCGTAACTTTCCCTGTTTGCATTTGCAGAAATACGCTACTATCAATGAATTGGTCAATTCCTCACATTTCCACTAGGGCAGGATGCGCAATACGCCAAAATAAGAGAATGTTTCCATACATAACACTTCCCTATAGGTTTGTTTCGTGTTTGTAAACACGAAACAATTCTGTTATTTTGGCGTACTGCGCATCCTTCTCGCGTAATAATATCAAGTCGATTGTGCAGGTGAAGCTGAATAGGAGCTGTAAATATATAAGTTTATCAACTTTTTGGCAATTTCGGACCCCACCTAACCATCCGATATCATACGTTATCATTTCACGAATCCCCCTCCCCCTAAGAATATTGTTATTAGTGTCTAAAAATTCTTTTTATTTTTACAATTATTTTTTCCTTTTTTTTCTTTTTATACTTTTGCAATGATATACAGATATGGTTGTACACTTTTTATTCGCATATTTTACTTATTTAAATGAAGAGAAGAAAATAATAAAATATCACTGTTATATAAGAAATAGCTTTATATCAAATAACATTTTAAAGAAATACTTATTATTTAAAAGCTTTTAATAATAGCTGTTTGTTACATAATGCATTGAACAGTAATATTGTCTTCATGCACTTCGCCCGTGCATGGGGTTAAACAGAACTTCTTTTAAACAAAACAGGTGGCTAACATTCTTCCCCATCTTTTACTAGCAAAAATAACACATATCATTTCGAATCTGGTTTCTCTAACAACGAATTATATACGCATATTGCAAGATAATATTGATGGTGAACGTTGGGTTATTCCATATTTTGAAATGAAATGTTTTATAATCATTCAATAGTTTTAATAATAACTTTGTATTTTCATAAAAAGAAGACAACAGACTTAAAGTAATTAAGATAACAGATGTAATGAAAAAGATACGAGAAAAGTATACTTCGGTTTTTTTTCAAAAATGATAACGATATCAAATGACAACACCCCCTCTCTCCCGATGTACCATAGTTCCCGGTATCTTCCGATGTTAAGCGCCAGACCCCCCCCCCCCCACACACACACACATCACACACAATCCCCTTAAAGTGATACATTATATATGTACACTGTACGTGTACATTCCCATAGCCTTCTTCAATGCGAAAATCATAGTAGGCAAATGTTATAATTTTAGTTAGCAATTCTTGATATTATTACGCGAAAAGGATGCGCAGTACATCAAAATAATACAATATTTACAAACACGAAAGAAGATAATAGCGTATATCTGCAAATAAACACAGGTAACATTACGAATATTTTAGCAAGTTGCTAGCATTATTTTTGTTATAATTCAAAAAGCGCGTTTTCGATTTTAACGAATTTTTTTTTTCTAAAAAGTACATATTTTGAGCATTATTCTGTAATTTTTTGGTTGGTGTAAATATAAAATTACTACATTAATAAAATTTTAAAAAATATATTTTTGTTTATTTTTCTATGTTAAAATGTGTGTAAAAATGTGAAAAAATAATATAATGTGAACTAAAATATTCTTCAATAATTGTCATTGGTGTTATTTTTTTTATTTATACTTCTTGTGAAAAACGTATTTAAAAAATAGTACCGCCGGGCTTACTTCGCCGATTATCTCAAGGATAGTTCAAGGTCAGGGGGTAAAAACACTCTGTATTGTATTCTCATGGTAAGCCTTATTACCACGCGTGTTATTTCAAACATCGGCCATGGGGGCCATTTCGCAATGCTTATGCGGCTAGACCCTTTTATTCGATTTTTTCATTTTTTTGTGGCATTTAAAATAATTTTCAAACATGATTTTTTTAAATCTATCTCTATATCTTGCAGCTCGATTATAGAAAATTAAATAGTTAGCACTTAAAGCAATATAAATAGTTCAACGTTTGTTTTCGGCTAATATTCCACGACAAAATCAACATTTCGTCAATAAATAAGTAAATAAATAAAATAATATAAACATAACCCAAATTTAAAAGATGCATAATCGAACTACGTGTTTAAACACAAAAATAATCAGAAACAAAAAGACTGCTGTAAGTAGCAGAATCTTTGGTAACTCCTTCGGATAACTCCAGGCATGCGATTAATAAATATCGCTTTTAATAAATTTCAAAACTTTATTTGAACACATTATTAATATTTTTTGCATAAAAATCTTCTTATTGTTATTAGTGGACGATCTAAATTTATATATTATATTTCAAAAGTCTATTGCAGTTTTCAATTTAAAAAAGGGTTTTCACTCATGTTCGGTAATCCGGGGAACGCCTGGTTGAATCCTCTAGTAATAATTCTATGAACCTCATGTTCCACTGAAAAACTATTGAAGAGTTTGTTTGTAAAAAAAATATTATTTCACTTATTCAAATGAACACTATGGCGAAAATTATCGATTTTATTTTTATTATTTCATTTGAAAGTAAAACTGTTTACGATTCTAAATCTGCTTTGTTTTTGTCCCAACTATGTTTTAGAACAGAAGTTACAGTCAATTTATAGTAAAAATATAATAATTTAACGTTTAAATGCATTTTTCTCAAAACTGATTTTTACACAAAGTTAACTCACTTCAAAAATGAGAACTAAAAAATATTAATATCATTCTTCCATAAAACATTGTGAACATAATCTATATATTATTGTCTAGGGCATCTACTAAACGAATTTTAATTGCATGTATATTTTCAAAATTATGGCTCGTTATTTGAACAAAAAAAGGGTGAAACTTTTGAAGATCTTATGACTCTTTGATTTCTCTAAAACTGTATTTACTAAGATATGATTTAACTTCTAATAGGTGCTCTAGATAAAAGCATAGAGTATACTTTAGTAGGAAATTTTTTTTTCAAATAAGTTTATTTGTTTTTCATGTAGCATTTTTCACGTTTTTGAAGAAATTCTTCAAATTTCCATACATATTTGACATTTTTGTAAATTTATAGAGAGATATGTATAATTTTAAGGGGGAAATTATTAACTTTTATTGAAACTAAATATAAAAATGTGAATAGTGTTTCTTTGCAAAGTTTTTCAAACAGAAAATGCTTCGAACGTAGGCTGATACCTTTTAAGTAATTTTGATGCCAAATTTCAAATTGCCAGACCTTTACTTTCCCAGAACTCGCAGTAAAAATGCGACTCTAGTACATCTCTTTATCATTCCCTCCCACCCACAGCCCATAAAAATCGAAAAAAAAAATCTTAGAGGGCATTATTCAGTCGTATTTAGGCTAATGTCAGACGAACGTCTTTTAGCACGCTTTTTTCGCTCTTAGGCTAATGTCAGACGAACGTCTTTTTGTACGGTTTTTTCGCTCTTACACCATCCCTAAACATCCGCTAGCATGTGTAGGGATGATAAGTAGGGAAAAAAGCGTGCAAAAAGACGTTAAGCTAATGTCAGACGAACATCTTTTTGCTGGCTTTTCTCCCTACTTATCATCTCTACACCTTCTGACATTAGCCTTATGCTTTGTCTGTATTATTGGCAATGTCCTTTATCGTCTGCGTTTGTTTATATGAGTTGATAGAATGTTTTGTTGTGAAAACGTAGCCATGAATGGCTTATTTTGTGAGGTGTTAAATAAATATCAGTGCACTGGAGTTTTTTTTATTCTATGTGTATTAGGTATTAGTGAGTCTTTTAATATGAGTCATCATTATGGTCCGTCGGGCAACGTAGTAACAGCCTGGAACCCGTGCAACGAGGTTTTAATATCAGATAAAAATACTTTAGACACACTTTTGGAGCTAGTATACTTACGTTTAATACTAAAATTCTCAGTAAGAGATTTTCCGCGTGATGTGAAATATAAATCAATCTCTCGTCAAAATTCTTCTGGTAAAAAACATTTATCTCCTTGCCTCACAGTAATGTGGGAAGCTGTTTCTTCATCTAATGTTTGATATAATTTATCCGATACTATAATTTGTTTTAGACTTTCGAAATTGGAGATATTTCTTAAATTTAAATATTATTCCCAGTTGGTCATTAGACGTAAAGCAAACTGTACATGAGTCTCATTTGGTTGCTTAAGAGCTTTTTTAAATTGCCTTAAGCAAAAATAAGGCATAGGTTGCATTTTTTTTAACAGGCATACTGATACAAAAAATTACTTACATCGCAAATTTTGTGATCTAGCGTCAGTGTTTTAGGAATGAAGGTTTAAAAAAATATTTTTCGCTTACCTTACTCCATAAAAAGGCCAATCCCCATCCCCATATCACAAAAAACCATTCTTATTGCAATTGTAGTGTTACTGATTAGTATTATAAAATATTACTCATTAGTCACTATTACTTTCATTTGTAGAAAATAACTTGTTATACAATTGTATATATTGTTTTTTTATATAAAAATGTGTATATGTTAAGGATGTATTTAAGTATTATATACAGCCTATGATGTATGTAAATATGTAGGACGTATGCACCTAAATGTATTAGTGAAGAAAGCATGTAAGCACCAGTGGGTAAGCATTAGTAAGGATAGTAAGTAAATACGAGTGACGCATCAGTGAAGGGGTGTTGCCATAGCAATATAGCACAATCTCCTGCAATGTAAAACGAATGGCGACCCGATTACTATGAAGCTTCCTAGTCGAGGTAACTTTAGTAATCAGGTTGTCATTCATTCCATAGCATTCATGTGCGATGTTTCTATGGCAACCCCTATCCACCGCTTTTGCGTCAGCTGATCATTATCTGCACCATCTGATCTGCTATATGTATCAAAATCACCTATGCTAAAATTGGTTGCAAAAATTTGAGACTCCCTCCTAGTGTATATCCATCAGGAGTACCGATTTTTCATCATGAAATGAAATTTACAGTCCTTTAAACTCTAGTGTGTGCATTTCTTCCCACTTAATTTTAATCCCCAAATGTCACAATGGGAAGGATATTTACGATCAGATTTATCTGAAAATAAGTAAGTGCATTTATTTGCTCACATAAGAAACCAAAAAATTTCTTTCAAAATACTGGTGCCAATGTGACATTTGGGTATTAAAATTAAGTAGGAAGAAATTCGTCCACAAGAAAAAAGTATGGGTTAATCTTATCCTCACTGCCATGTAAATAAACTCCATCAATTAGGAACTCGTTTTCTTTTTTTTAACGACAAATTTCTCTTTCGCAACGGACTTGTCTGACGTCATCAGAAATGTGTTGTATACTTTAAAACTAAAAACTGACTGCTATTTTATCGCTCATGCAACACTTCTAAACATCGCATAATTTCAATTCCTACATTAACTAATATGAAAAACAATGCACATTTAAATGAAAGTTACTTCGAAATTGTAGCTCAGTTTAGTGACATTGTATGACTTTTTAAATAATTTTTAAATATGAATTGTTTAAAAATCTATTTCAATAATCAACATACGTTTTCTACAATAATATATAGCTATTACTGTGAGAGTTATCATGTTTGACAATTCATTGCCCAGAGCAACTTAAAAGAGACATAAATAGTACATTAATCAGGAGATACCGAATTTTGGTTGTAAAATGTAATATGTCTATGTAAAGGAGGTTTTCATTCTATTGTATATCATAATACGAGAAATCTTGTGTCTGTATGTGTGTGTGTTCAAATTTTATCTAAAAACGAATCTAACGATTTTGACTGCATTTTGTATCCTGCCGTTTCGGAGTACGAGAAGACTATTGGCTACGGTCAGATGTTCGAGAAAATTCGATTAGTGGGACATTTTGAAGTCACTGCAGGTCAAAGTATTTCGATGGGAATAAAGGTAGAAACAGTTATTAAGTTGATGAAGGCAGTAAACGAAGTCGCGAAATTGATAATATTTCGACAAATTTGGCGGTATTTGGCGAAATATTGGTGGTATTTGGCGGAAAAATCTATTTTAAGATTATCAATACCAAAACACATATTTGGCGCAAAATGAAAGAATATTTCGAAATTTCGCGACATTTTTGCTACATTTGGCAGAAAAATTGGCTTTCAGAATCTGAAGGAATTTTCTAGAAATTACCAATAGGAACCCAGATGCATGATTCTACTAATCAGAGTCCATAGAACGTTCTCGAAAACACAATTCAACCAATCAGGGTATAGAACTTTTTTACCACATACTTAGCTTGAATGAGCAGCGAGAATTTAGTGTTATATAGAGTTGAACACAAAACTAATTTTAACCGAGCTTAGCTCGGACTTCCAAGCTGGTGTTAAACATAAATATAATATCATCTTAAGATAATTTAGGTAAAAGAAAACTTGCTAGGAATTGTATTTTATTTTTTACTTTTTATTTCTTCATCTTCAACTATAAGAGAATCGACTGTCGTGTTTTTAAAAGTTTATTTCACTTTCATTGAATAAAAGCAATTTTAATAATAACATGAATAATAATAACAATAATAATAATAATAATAATAATAACAATAATAATACTAATTTCCGTGCGTGTGGTTGTTCAATCGCATTAATATTATAAAGATCGTACTTTTTTATAGTCTTTCCTTTGACAGTATGATTCGCTGAGCATCATTGATCAAACATCTATAAAAGAAAAAAAAATCTGAAATATAAAGTTTTGTCCTACTCTTTCACGCAAAAGATGAAAAATGCTGTCATAAAATAAAATCCGCTTTTCGATTTCGAGAAAGAGTAGGTATGACAAAGTCGCAATGACAAAGGAGGTATGACAAAATTCAACCGTCCAATATCACTTTTTTTTCATAGATGTCAAATTTATGTATTTTTTATTTCGATGTTTTTTTGGATTTTTCAGTTTGAAATTTCAAGTATTTTAAAACTAGAATGTACGATAATCAGAGAAAAATAAAATGAAATAACAAGAATCATTGAAGAAATATTTTACTTTTCTTTAGGCTATTATTGAATTGAAACTTGCTATTAATATCCTACCATTGAATTGTTTATTACACAACTCTCTTAACTGCAGAAAAGTTTTGAGATATTAAAGAAAACTATTAGATTTCTTTATTAAAAAATACTAGAATGTAAAAGACTGCTCTCTATATCAGCTATGTCAGTACCTTGTTGATTGAAGTTCGGGAAAGAGGGGAAAAATATTCCCTTAGCAGTTATGGAGTTTCTTCAATAAAATTCATTTCACCTCTGTATTTACACCAATTTTGCCATGTTTATGATATTATTGAGTTGTGTTAAGTATAAAAATTAATAAATCTAAAGATTTTTGGAAGCTTGAACTTAATTTTAGATAACTACAAAAAAAAAGAGAGAGAGAGAAAATTTAAAAATATAATTAGCAAATAAGAAAATTAAAAACAAATTATTTCATCGAAAAATTTTATGAACAGGGAAAGTGTTTTCTAAAATACAAATTTAAAATCTCTATAATACAAATTTAAATACAAACTGAAGCATCAGTGAGATGTCTCTTGTGGGGCTTCTTCAAGAAATAGATGTATGAAGTGAGTTTTATTTTATAGAGGTTATTTTAGTGGTTATAATAAAAGCTATTTTAGTGGGGCTTTGTCCACGTAGAAGCATTCATCAATAAATTTAATAAAACGAGTGTTAATTTACTGTTGAATGTCTTGTGCGGTATAAGTCGAAGCCGTCTCAAGCCTTATCAAGCCAGACGCACGTTTCATTCCCCTATATGTGACGTCACGACCCGGAGTTAGCGCCAACGCGGACATTTGCATTTTGTAACTGGCTAATTAGGACAGAACGTGTGCACGTGCGATTAACTCAAAAGTCAATATTTCTATTCTTTTCAAGGTAAATTTTATTTTCAAATTAACTATTTAAAAAATAGACTTACTAGTTCTATTTCTTGTGTTCGATATCTTTTCTTTTCTTTTATATTTGTTTAAAGTAAATTAAAGGGTAAATTCTAGTATCGTGTGGTCAATAACACCGTATCGCAAAACAAAACGATATTATTATAGTTCTGTTTCTTTTCATATAGAACAATAATTGAAAGTGGCAAAAATCACTAAATCGTGTCGAGAGCTATATCATTTCCCCACCTCTCGTAATTTGCTTAAAACTGGTGCTTGAATGGTGTGAATCGGATCAAAAGTTAATAACATTTTGAGGTCTGAACTATTTTAACCGCATATCTTCCTCTGGACTGGAGGTATTTGGTACTTTTCATGATTTAAAAAAAATACTTTGAAGATATACATTTTAATATTTTTTTTTTATTATAAACTTCAAAATATTCTTATTTATAATCAAAAAGCTATGTTATTTTAATGTACTAAAAATTAATATTTAATGAGAAATTACTAAAAAAAGCATGTTATATATATTTTTTTAAAGTTCCGCATTAGTAAACATCATTTTTATCATAAAAGTTTACATAGACTTCAATAAAAACTTACCCAAATGTTGTACAAATATCTGAAAATAGGCTTTATTTGTATATAAGCATTATTTAGTAAAATTTGCTTTTGCATGGTACATTTCAAAACACAAAGACCAATACCACGAGGTTCACAATAAATTCGAATTAAGTTCTGATTCTAGATAGTATTTTCATATACACTGGTGTGCAAAAATTAAGGACCAATCACAAAATGCTAATTTTCAAATACGCGAACACTCAAAAGGAAATAATATAATTCGAGTAATTACTATCTCTACAACGCAGCTAGTCCATATAAAATCTCATTCATGTCACACATGATCACAAGTGTCAAAGTCACTAAGGTGAGGCAAAAAAATAGGAAATTCCATACATCTCATTATGAGTCTCAAATGATCACTATATGTGACTCGACTGAGACGTCACTGTGACTGCTGCTTTGTGACGGGTCACCATGTGACTTTACATTGTAGTTACATTGTGACTCTCATGTGACTGTCATCTGTAGACTCAATTTCAAAGTCATCGTGAACGCTGCATTGTGATAAGTTACCAAATAATGTCACATTGAAGTCACATGATGACTTTCAGGTGACAGAGAGACTACTGTGAAGCCACCATTGTGCTTTTTTGGGAAAAGACTCCATGTGACTATAATGTGATATTATTTGGTGACTTATCATAATGCAACGTTCATGATGACTTTGAAATTGAGTCTAAAAATGACAGTCACATGAGAGTCACCATTTAACTACATTGTAAAGTCACCTGGTGACTCTTCACAAAGCAGCAGTCATATTGGTGGGAGTCACATATAGTGATCATTTGAGACTCATTATGCGATGTATGGAATTTCCTATTTTTTTGCTTCACAGTAGTGACTGTGACACTTGTGACCATGTGTGACATGAATGAGATGTTATATGGACTACCTGTGTTGTAGAGACAGTAATTACTCAAATTATATTATTTCCTTTTGAGTGTTCGCGCATTTGAAAATTAGCATTTTGTGATTGGTCCTTAATTTTTGAACACCAGTGTACTTACTTCTGTTTAGTGTTTACTTACTTTCTGTTATACTTACTTCTGTTAGATGTTTTTCAAAATGAAAAGTTCGTAGATAATATATGAAAAGACAGCGAACGTATAAAGTAGGTATTTTTATAGCTCAGAGAGTTAAAAGTTGACCCCGAGAGACCCGGGCTTAGTTCGTTTCACCAAAAACGGTAACCCGAGTGACACTCGGGCTTAGACCTCAAAGTTAATTAATAAAATTTTCATTATTTAATTCTATCTTTTATTAAATTTCAAACTAGAATAAATAATAAAAAATTTTCAGTGAAATAAATACTTGGGAATTTTTTTCCCCATTAACCAAACACATTTCGTTAATGTAACCTTAATTCTGATGCGTATTTTGATTGACAGAGTGGTGTTATTTCATTAATAATGTTTTAGTATTTTCATTATTGTTATTGTTGCGAATGATCGAAATTGAATTAAAACCCCTTAATTAGCGTCTTTAAACTAAATTTTACAATATTTTCAGTATGCTGCGCTAAAAAGTTGGAGTATACAGGAAATAATCGATACGTTTTAAATAACGCCTTAGCTCTCCATGGTTGGCGTAAGACCCGCACCGTGTCGTCATGAAATTTTGTGTTTGGCTTGAAATTGGAAACTGTTCCGAAAGTTTTACGCGAAAGTAAAAAAAATAATAATAATAACTTTCAATTTAGCTCCTTCAAAAAACAAATAAATTCAATTTATAAAAAAGAAATCCCTATAAATAAATAAATCTGATACATCAGTTATATGTGGCTTTATTTCAAGTCTTTACAACAAGTTTTGTTAAGCTAATAGAATAGAAATTGGTGTAAATGATTACTGTTTAAGTCATTTTTTTTCATTTTTTTCTTTTCTTTCAGTAAATTATATTTTAGCATTTAAAAATGTGATGTGAGCGACCACACTATATGTTGAATGTAGCAAACATTGAATTGTTGTTTCAGACAGTTTTGGATAGCGTTTAATTTCTGATTTCCAAAATTCTGCTAATTTGTTTTGTTTATTATTACATCGGTTTTTGTATATAAAACAGCTTGTTTTTGATTATCTTTTTCTTTAATACTCTATCAGGAAATATTCAACTGTTATCTAAAACCACAGAAATGTTGTAGTGAAAACTTACTTATGTGTTTCTTAGTATGCAACTACTTTTGTAAATGGAAAAGGCATCAAATTCATGTGCTAAGAAATTTAAAATTAAACAAAATGCGTAAAATAGTAAGTATTTCTCTCTTACAGTCAAATAAAGCTTTCAAATAACATTAAACATAAATAACTCAGGAAATGCTTAAAATATTATTATTTAAAATCAGATATTTCTTTCTTTGCGGTGAAAAGCAATATGTATATATATATATATATATATATATATATCTACTAAAAAACAACTTTTCAAAAGTAAAAAAAAAAGCCAAGCAAAAAAAAAAAAGAAAAGAAAAAAGGGGAAAGTTGTGGCTAAAAAATAGTGTGATATCAAATTTCCAAGCTAATATTATGGTACTTATTTAACATTTTTTATTAAAAATTTACCATATGTAAGTCGAGTACCTAAGTATGCGTTGATAGAAAGCCTTTTCTCCTTTACTAAATACATCATAACGTGTTTCTGAAAATTAATTTTTTTTAATTATGCATGATGGGCTTGGCGACCATCTTTCCATATTTTACACAATTTTCTAAGCACACAAGTACATTGTTAAGATCGGAAATTCGAAATTGTTGCTAAAGCAAACATTTTATGCTTTTAATTTATGGAAATGAGTGCCTAGAAATTTGTGTCTTAAAATAAAGTTGAAGTAACTTCAGGTTTTATCTTATGATTCTCTTTTTTCGAAGGGGGGTAATTAATTAGTTAAAGCAGTAAAAATCAATTTTTTTTTTCTTCAAAATAAAAGACTTTCTTAATTTATCTGTCTGTAGCCAAAACTAGAAGTTCAAAATTCTTAATAATGCAAACATATTACGAGCTTGTCTGCTTAGAAATTTGTGTAAAATATGGAAAGATGGCCGCCAAGCCCATCATGCATAATTAAAAAAAATTAATTTTCAGAAACACGTTATGATGTATTTAGTAAAGGAGAAAAGGCTTTCTATCAACGCATACTTAGGTACTCGACTTACATATGGTAAATTTTTAATAAAAAATGTTAAATAAGTACCATAATATTAGCTTGGAAATTTGATATCACACTATTTTTTAGCCACAACTTTCCCCTTTTTTCTTTTCTTTTTTTTTTTTGCTTGGCTTTTTTTTTTACTTTTGAAAAGTTGTTTTTTAGTAGATATCAGTTCTTTTTTTTAAACAGATTATATATAATTGAAATAATTCTACTCGCTAAAATTAGTCCTTGTATAGCCTTTATAAGTAGGGAACAAACACAATAGTATACACTTTGTTTACCTATCATTAATTTTTTAGAGTAATTAATAATTTAAAAGTAAGGAAAGTCAATTTCTTCTTTCAAAGTATCAGTCTTTCTCAATTTATATCGCCTTAAAATTTTCTATGAAGGATGAAAATTTAGTAAAAATCAAATAGAGTCAAAATAAAATATATATTTACAGTTAGTCTGTCAGTTAATTGTTTGTTCTAACTTTTTTTGCTGACGGTTTTGCAAAATAAATTTATCTTTACAAATACCTACGGAAAATCCGAAAATGAAGCCCCGCAGGCATCTAAAGAATCGAAGATCTGTCTAAAGAAGTAAATCTAGCAATTCTAGACATGATGATGAAACATTTTTGATAAAAAAAATCTAAAAATTTAAAGATATAAACTGTACATATAACTTCATCTTCATTTAGATCGTGTTATAGAGAAGAAAGAATAAATATGTAATTTTACTCAAGTCTGTTTATCCATACCTATTTGCATAAATGTGAGAATATAATTTCGTATAAAAATTCCCGTAAATTGATTATATTTAATAGTCTATTATTAAAGCCGCATAATCATTAGAATAAAATTTTTTTGCAGTTAAAAATTGCCTGAAATCTATAGTCTTATCGTTCGTCAAATTTGTTATATGTTTTTTTTAATACCCAGACACCTTTTCTAAACTCCGACCAAAGATCACAGAAATACTGAAATTATCCAAATACTTATACCTTTCTATCGTATTTCTTTTTTTGAGTGGGTGGAGGGGTGAGGAAGGGCGCTTAAGAACTTCGTTTTGTTCTTAGAATTCTGAATTAATGATTGAAAAGATCTGCCTACGTAAGTCTTGTTGCAGAATTTTCATTAGGTAAGAGTTGCATCAACTTATACATCATGTGAATATATTAAATTACTTTTGTAAAATACTAAATGGGAGCCATTGATATTTTCAGAGCATTTGCCTACATTTTAAACTTAAATTATTTACAACTATTCATTAATTTTCTATACGAATTAAAGAAGTCGTTGTTTCCATGGCAACTGTACCTTTCACTATTGCTTGTTTGTTTGTTTGTTTTATTGAACACATATATATCAGATCACGTGAGGATCACGGCGGGATTTGAACCCGCCCCCACTTACGTTCTCAAGCGATTAGCGGCGTGGTGTCTTATCCACTCAGCCACGGTGGGCCACTATTGCTTTATCTAATACCCAGATACTCAAATTTAACCAGCCGCGCTTAGAATCATGCTCATAACAGAGTACATTTATATGTAAGAGTGGTGACACATATGCACAAGTCGTGTACTCATATTCAAGTTTTTGTCCAAAGTACAGTAACTCCGTTTTCATTAATAGACGTGGAAGATTTCGATTAAACTAACCAAAAAAGTTTAAAAACATTGGCTTTCTGATTTGATTTTATTCAAAATCGTCTTAACCAACCAAAGTTAATGTCCGGGATCCAGAGTGTTTACTGCAAACATAAAAAAAGTTTTCAAAAATGCAGGCTTCTGATTGATCAATCTCATCGCGCTAATAGCGTGAAATCTATCTTGATCCCGGTCTATTCAACGTCCTTTAAATATTCGAGAAAGCCTTGACAAGTCAGGAAAATATCACACAAAGCAGGCAAAACAAAGAAGAAAAATCATTCATTGGCTCGTTCATATCCACGAGCCAATGAATGATTTTGTTCCTTTGCTTTGCCTGCTTTGTGTGATGTTTTTGTGACGCGTGTCAAGACTTTCTCAAATATTTAAGGGGCGTTTGTTTATTTCACCACCATGAAGCTATGAAAGGAGAGGAGCAGACATGTCAATCTTCCCGTGTGAAAAACTACATAAAGAAAACGAGTTCTTTCCCCCCTCTTCTGCCCTTTTCTCTCTTGATTTTGACCGATAGCAGCCCATTTAGCAGTCTCCATAGCAAGATGCAGCTATATATGGCGGACGCAAGGGGGAGGGTGTTAGCGTGATCAATGACATAATAGGCCAGTTTATGACGTTTAAAAGTCACACGGAGTTGGATCATCTTTACACGATGATTAGTACAAAGCGGTGCGCCGATTTTTTTTGTGTCCATTGCCGTGTACAGATAATCAACTCCACACTTAGGAACAGCTTCAAATGACGTCATCTACTTCGAGGCAAACGAAAAAGGACAGGCTACCGCGGCGCTACAGCGTCTAGAATATATAGTGTGGAAATCCAATCAGTCGATCACAGCGATATCTGCAGGATATTTCCCAAAACTCCAAGACAATTTGGTCTAGACGCTGTAACATTTTTTTTAAACGTTTTATTAACTTACATTTGACCTGTGTGCTTGGCGTCAAACCCGCTGTAATAATACGATGTTTACTTTGAAATTTGAAAATATATAGCAGATGTCGCTGCGATAATCTCCCTGGATTTCAGCGTCAGTGCACATTTAAGGGATACACCTTTTTAGCGGTTCTTGGATAGCAAATTTCCACATTATGCATTCTAGACGCTGTAGCGGTGCATTACACATGTCTCTTTCTTCTTTAAAAAATATCCTGCAGATGTCGATGCAAATGACTGTTTGGAATTCGACATCGTTGTACATTTAAGGGATTCAATACTTTCGCGCTTTTTTAAGTATTGCTGGGATAGTCGATTTCTACAACATATAATCTAGACGCTATAACGGAGCTATAGTTTCTAGAAGATATAGTTTAAAAATCGGTTTATTAAAAAAGTGCTAAAAATTGTATCCCATAAATGTTGAACGAGGCTGAACGACGAATGTCGATTACAGCGACATATGGTAATTCCAACATAACTATTTCAAAAGAAAATGTTTCGCTCAGAGAAGATCTAGAAAATGTTGCTTCTATCGACATTTGTCATTCAGTATTTTTCAATATTTATGGGATTCAATTTTTAGCACTTTTTAACGAATTACTGGAATAGCCGGTTTCCACACAGTGACCGTGATCTAGGTAGATTTTTCTGTGTTATCGTAACGAGATTGACCAATCAGAAGCCAAAATATTTGCTAACTTTTCACTGTTTGCAAAATTGTACCTGAATACCGGCCTATATTTCTAGACGCTATAACTGAGCTCAGGAATAGTACAGAAAGCAAACTCTGTATTTTGATGCATTAAGGCCGGGATCTAATTAGGAACAAGTGTGTCTCTATAACGAAGTAGCGACATACGGCCAATAAATGTTTATTGGTAAAAGTGATAAAAACAAATCGTTAAAGTTCTTTACGAGCATGCCATTATCGCCAGGTTAATGCATGCTGAATTATTTCCCTAGTCTAATAGAGATCGTCCATGCGCGTATCTTCTAATGGAGGATATTCCAAATATGGGTTCGAGGCTGAAAAAGTCACGTGGTACCGGTAATTTACCCAAAGAATTTATAACTGATAGAAGGGAAACAGGAAACTACACTGTTAAAAATATCGTGAAAAATTACCTCGGTTCTTACAGGTTCTCTATTTTCTGACCAATGAGAACGCTACATAAACGCCTATGAAGCGTTCTCATTGGTCATAATACAGATAGCCTTTAAAAACAGAGGTAATTTTTCACGATATTTTTAACAGTGTACTACTGCTTTCTCCCATGAACTGTTTCCTTGGCTAGCGGGGATTTACATTACGTAGACGGAGCCTTCCCTTCTTTACGCTAGACGTTCTTGCCTTGACCATGTGATCATAACGTAGATTGAATATCCTCTATTCAAGAAAGCGGATTGCCGTACTTTCGACAAAAGCTTGAAATGAGCATGCCTCCTGTGCATATATCACCACTCTTATGTATAAAGGCTCTCTGTTATGGTGTTGTTTCTGATACAGCGCGTAGAATACCTATTGTGGAAATATGCTATCCAAACAGTTCTAAAAATTTGTATCCCTTAAATGTGCGACGAAACTGCTAAAATTTCAAGTGTCGATCGCAGCGACATCTGTGGGATTTTCGTATTACTATTATTACATTGTATAGACTAGCAATTTCTTGCAGTTGTAGAAAATATCCTGCAGATGCCGCTGCGATCTGCATATTACAGCAGTATCATTGCACATTTAAGGGATACAATATTTTAGCGCTTTTTTAAGTATTACAGGGTTAGCCTATTTCAACACTATACATTCTAGGCGCTATAGTTTCTGAGCGCTGTTGGTTAAATTTCGATATTCGTGTTTTAGAGTGAGCAATAGAGAAAAGTACTAAAACTATTGAAACAACAACTTCTTTAATATTGAAATGTATAGCAAAGGAGTTCAGAATCAATGCCTTAAATAGTTTCGAATACGCACTGTTGTTATGACATCAATACCCTTCCTGGATGTGGAAATGCAAAATTGTGTTCAACATAATTGGCCGCAATCTAGATAGATTTTTCGCTGTTAGCGAAACGAGATTCATTAATCAGAAGCTTGCACTTTTGCGAACTTTTCGCTGTTTGCAGCAATGCAGGCTATTGATTGGTGAATCTCGCTTCGCTAACAGCGAAAAATCCATCTGGATCCCAGCCTAAATTTCTGTAAACATTGCACTTCATCCATGGCACTAAGAAAATGACTCAAAACTTTTATGACATAGGCCGGGATCCAGAAGCAGCAAAAATTCTCAAACATTCTGGCTTCTGATTGGTCAAACTCATTTCGCTAACAGCGAAAAATCTATCTGGATCTCGGCCATAGTTTTCTTCGATGAAATCAATGCAAAAGGATAATATAAAAAATTTTAAAAGACTTCTAAAATGATTTGGCGGGTTTATCGCTGTTTGGCATAATTTATAAACTTTAAAATTAATTAACAGTTTTTCGCTAATTAAGAATAGAAAATTTGTGTTTTTAAAGCTGAATTTTACAAAAGCACGTAGATTGAGTAAATATCTGTCCAAAAATGCAATCCTTACTTTTTTATGTCCATTATTTAAGTCTCTACCTTGATTGAACCATAAATTGTGACGAAGAAAATAAATCGATCATTTTCAGTATCTCGACGTTATTTTAAAAAATCTATATCTCTGTTTATAATTAATTTATGAGGATGCATTTGGTCTCAAATTGAAGATATTTTCCATTAGGTCCTTCTGGTTTTGGTTTTATTTTTCTGCAATGATTGGTTCTTTTGATATGGGAAATTTTACGCTGGCATGTTTGGTTGATTTTACATGGAGAAGTTGTCATCAGTATAATAAGCAGTTACGGTGTCTTGCGTTTTATTCTTGGCGTTTGTTTGTTTGGCGAGGTTAGCATTTTTTTTTTCAGCTTGGCTTGGCAGAACGACCGTCCTGCTTGATATATATATATATACAGGATGTTCCAAAAAGATTGAAACTAGCTTTCAACGGGCTTGGAGATACGTGGGCAATGTAAATTGCAAATGTGTTCAAAATAAGATAAGAACTGGATTATATTGATGAAATGGTCTTGCTACTAATTTTCAAAAAGATACACTTTTAAACTTTTTATATAGTCTTTGAATTCTGTAAGTAATATTTCGATAGGAGTTTGCCAGCGCTAAAAAAATGCATGTCCGTTTTTATCGAACTATAGTGCGCAGTCCTACAGTTAAATTTCGTAACTTTTTCAAAAATAATTATTTTAATGCAAATGGCTTTTGATATGCGATGAAGAACAACATTTGAAAAAAAAAATTTCTAATTTAAGCTATACCTCTAAACGTGTAACGGAACAAAACGGTAAGTAACGGATTAAAAGTAACGAATTAAAAATCAACTATTGTTCAACGATATAAAGGGACATTCTGCGTATTGTTTATATATGAATATATACCGGGTGTCCTAAAAAGAAGCTGAATGATTTTAAAATTCAATAAATTACAAACGGTGACAGCTGTTACAGAACTTCTTGCAAGAGAGTAATGTATGATGTCAGGAGTTTTATTTCCTTTGATTCTCGGTTTTACTTTCAAATATGAGCGATAGATGGCATTGTAAGCAGTATTCCCTGAGTCAATGCAGAAGTAGTTGGATGGCAGCAATAGTGTAAATAACAGAGGTCAAACGAATGGAATGGATCTTGTTCGTCTATAGAATCTTGTTTTTAGGGCCCGATTTTTAACTCAGTCGGTTTCATTTGAATATCGTTGGTGTCAGATTCGGATTAAAAAATAATATCATACACAGTCATGAAGACTAAGTTCAGTATAAACATAAGTAAGGTACTAAGTAAGAACCTAAGAACAAAATTTTATCGACGAATATAACCCACACCATGCGTTTGACCTCTTTCTTTGGCACCATTGCTGGGTGATTTCTGCTTCTGACTCGATTAGTCTACTGCTCGAAGCGCCCTATCACTGGTAATTGGAACTAAAACCAGGAATCGCAATAAAAAAATCCTGACATCATACATTACTCTCTTGCAATAATTTTTTTAAGAGCTGACACCATTTGCATGTTATTGAATTTTAAAATCAGTCAGAGCATTTTAGGACACATGGTATATTATCCGTGTTTATTTCATAACTTATATATAACATATTTTCCCTTCTTATATAGTTACAAATAAAATGATCTTTGTTTCAAATTCCTATATTATCTATGATGTAAAAACCATTTTAAACATTCAAACAAATCACTTTCACAATAGTTTCCACAACATTATACGTATAATAAACATCAAAGTAAGTAAGTATTATTTCATCGTTACTTTTTTATCTTTTATGTGCAATTTTTTGGCATTTATAGAAATCTTGTTGTTTTGCTAATGGAGGTGCGAAATGTCATTATAGTTTCAAACTCAATTTTCCAGGAAAATTCACACGCTATGCACCTGCGTCACTTTCATATTTAAAATGAATGATGAAAAGCTTCAGAAATATACATTAAAGGAAGCATTCATGCGACATTATTCAATCAATAACCCAGTATATAGACGGAAAATAAGTTGAAAGTTTCTAAAAAGACTAAAATTCAGATTAGCATAAATTCAAAGTTTAATTAATTTAGTTTTTATGTGAGGAAACTTTAAATCAAACGAAATCAAGATTATTAATTCAAAAAAAGAAATGAGTAAGTATAAATGTTTTTGTTAAATTATACTATTTTTAAGTAGATTTCGTAAGAAATACTACCCATTACATTCTCCCCTATGTTGGAATTTCCGAAAATTCTTTGCAAATTACGCCGTCTATGACTCCTAGAATCCGAAACCAAGCCCAGTTAAAAACTTTATATATACATATATATATATATATATATATCCCTTTTTTAAGGATGCGAAAACTTCCACAATTCTGAACAAATCTCTTCCAAACTGATACATAAAATCAAAGGAGCAGAAAATCTCGGTCAAGTTCGTTAACTGGCAAAATCGGACTAAGGGGTCGGATATAGGAAGGGTTTTGTTAAAACAGAAAAAAAACACTTCTTAATTATAATGCATATCAAATCAGTTTAAAGTTATTATTACTTCTAAGAAAAGGTGGAAAAATATGTTTAACAGATTTTTGATATCATTAAAAATGGGCTCAAGCGACGTAAAAATAGAGTTTTAAAAAGAAAAAATTTCCTAATTTTGTCAAAAAAAAAAAAAAAAAAAAGATGGGTTTGAAAAAGAAAAAAAATTATAATTTCGTCTATTCACAAGATATCAAATCCGCTTAAATTTATTATAAGTCTTCTTAATATTATCTACAACTTCTATATTGACAAGTTTTTGATAGGAACATCTCTTACAAAAAACAAAAATAATAGGGGTTGAAGAAAAAATTATCGTATTAAGATGATTCTGATAGAACCAGCTCTTAGAGAAAAATTAAATTAAAAACTTGTCAAAAGCGGCCAAATAAAATTGTTAAACTGGGTTTATCTCTAATCTTGATTTAGTTTTTGTCGGTGTAATTAGTACTTAACTTCGAAATCTACCTGTGCCTGTAGGCCGAGCTGGCTGGGTTTTTTTTTTTTTTAATCTGTTATGTGCAATTTTTCTGGTATTTATAGAAATCTTGCAGTTTTGCTAATGGAGGTGCAAAATTCCATTATAGTTTCAAACTCAATTTTCAAGAGAAATTCAGACACAATGCACCTGCGTCACTTTCATGTTTAAAATGAATGATGAAAAGCTTTAGAAATACACATTAAAGGAAGCATTCATGCGACATTGTTCAATAAATAACCCAGTATATAGACGGAAAATAAGTTAAAAGTTTCTAAAAAGACAAATTTAGATTAGCATAAATTCAAAGTTTAATTTATTTATTTTTTATGTGAGAAAATTTTAAAGCAAAAGGAATCAGGATTATGAATTTAACAAAGAAAAAATGAATAAGTATAATTGATTTTAGGTATATATAAATATTATACAGACATACATACAATAAATACAATAAACCCAACTGGAGTGAAAAATTAGCCAGAGCCAGGAATCGAACCCGGGACCACAGTATACAGCTCTAACCACTGAGTTACTCCGGCCTTCATGGTCTCCGTGGACATGGTCAGAAAAGCATGAAAAAGCGTTTCAAAAAGATAAACAATTATTATGTAAATATTATACATAGTTGTTCATTATACAATCATATATATATATATATATGTTAGATTATTAGATTATTAGACCTAATTCCGCGATTTCCTTATCTTATTTTAAATTACTACTTTATTTTCACTAAATCCTTATCCTTAAATAATTTCTATCGCTAACTCTGTTTAATTCCCTTTAATTTAATGTCTCACTTGTCTTAATCGCTCAAATATTACGCTTTTAGTATTCTTAAATTAAATGTTCCATTTCCTCGCTTTTTTCTTTCGAGAATATTCTTTTAGCTTCCGTTTTTACTTTCCCGCGCATTTCTGAGGTTATCCTTTTTCCCTTCAAATTCATCCGCGTGCTCTGTCCGCACTCTTTATATCACGTGACATTCTTAATTATTCATTGGTTGAGAGCGCGACCTAAGTCATATTTGTATTCTTACACATGACGGACAAAAAGTTGATACTCGCTGTGTTTCAGCAGATTTTGAAAGATTTGAGTCAATTTTCCAGTTTACATCCATCCCCTGGTCATCGTCCTTTTATTCGATTATCTGGAACTTTGTTTAGACCTAATTACTGCTACTGAGAGATGGCTAATAAATAATCTTGGTGGAAACTGCGCCATTTGAAAGATGTTCTAATAAAGTGCTGAGCTGATCTTATGTGTCGTTTCAATTCATTCTGGGGAAACTTCACGGAACGATGTACTCCATAGTCTTCACTCGACTACTGCAATTAACAAATTGTTATACTAATAAAACAGGTTCGAATTACCTGTTCTGACCACTTCTATTATTGCTGTATGTGATCCACAACTACTATCGAGACAGCTAGCACTGCATTTTCAACATTGCACTACTAGTAACATAACAACCAGTTATTTCGTTCACTAGTAAAGTTTTCCAATGTTAGAATAATCTAACAATTTTATTCTATATCATAACAATTCAGCCGGTTGGATTCGAACCTACGCGGGGAAACCCCAATGGATTTCAAGTGCATTGCCAAATAAAATCGACTCAAATCTTTCAAAATCTGTTGAAACACAGCGAGTATCAACATTTTGTTCCTCACGTGTAAGAATACGAATATGACGTAGGTCGCGCTCTCAACCAATGAATAATTAAGAATGTCACGTCATATAAAGAGTGCGGACAGAGCACGCGGATGAATTTGAAGGGAAAAAAGATAACCTCAGAAATGCGCGGGAAAGTAAAAATGGAAGCTAAAAGAATATTCTCGAAAGAAAAAAGCGCGGAAATGGAACATTTAATTTAAGAATACTAAAAGCGTAATATTTAAGCGATTAAGACAAGTGAGACATTAAATGAAAGGGAATTAAACAGAGTTAACGATAGAGATTATTTAAGGATAAGAATTTAGTGAAAATAAAGTAGTAATTTAGAATAAGATAAGGAAATCGCGAAATTAGATCTAATAATGTAACATATATATATATATATATATATATATATCATATACATATCATATATCAATTATGCTCAGTGGTTAGCGCAGCAGTCTTGTATACTGTGGTCCCGGGTTCGATTCCTGACTCTGGCTAATTTTTCACTCTAGTTGGGTTTATTGTATTTATAGTATGTATGTCTGTATACTATTTATATATACCTTTAACTGTTGAATGCAGGCGTTATTTATGTATGTGTGTGTGATTTAATACAATTTGTAGTATGTGTGTTTTATTATATAATTGATTTTGTTGAATTATACTATTTTCTTTATTTGTATTTTAGAATAAACATGCACAAATGATAGGAATAAGTGGGATGAAAGGAATAAAAAGTTAATTAAACAGACTAATAGAAGAGAATCGTACACAATGAAACAGGGTACACAGTAAACAGAGAAGGTTTTATAAAAGCTGTTTATGTTTGTACCGCTTTGTGTCTGGCTGTTCAATGATGTTTTTTTTTGGGGGGGGGGGGGAGAGAACTTTTCCGGCCACATTTCAAGCGCGAGTGTTTGGTCATTTCGAAGATATGTATTAAAGTTTATTTTCGGACAAAGACAGAGTTGGGAAAATTTGTAATTCCAATTATCTGTAATGTACAGTCGGACCTCTATTTAACGAAGTCGCTAAATCCCGAAAAAAACTTCGTTATATGGAAAATTCGTTAAATAGAGAGTCACTTTTTAAAATACTTTAAACTACATAAAACATATTTTAAGCCCATAAACACTAAATATAATTTTAAAAAGTAATTAGTCACACTTTTTTCATAAATTATACCTATTTGTTTTATTTATTTTACCCATCAAAAAGAAATCTTCAAGGGAAATAAGAATGAAACAAAACATTGTCTGGAAATTTATTATATTTTCAGTTTAAAAAATAATTTTACATTAAAATCGCGATTTTTTATTATGGTTGATAATCTGTTTGGAGGAATACAAAATTTTAAAGCAGTATTCTTTTTCTTCACGCTTTTATACACCTCATCAAGAATATTTTTTTGCTTTTTTGATGCTCAAGCACTTTCGATTTGACATTTTTGAGCTACAAGAGCCTAAATTACCAACACGATTGATCATGATCAACAATCTAGAAAACGGGAAACTATAGTTTAAGGACACGGGGCAGCTCCATTGAGGGTTAAAAGGGGATATTGAAAGTTTGCACTTCTCGGATGGAAAGCAAAGAATCACAGCGATTTTACTGCTCTCAGTGAGTTAGGTGCCTGGTATGATCTGTTCATGGTCAATGATCATCATAAAATGTGTTGAAAGAAAAAATAAGTTTGAAATGTCCAGTAATATTTTAAGAAATAGGCAGAAAAAAAATTTAGGTCCCAAGGAAAAATTCGTTAAATAGAGAATGCACTTCGCTATTTGGAGGTTATTTTATGAAGAAATTTACAAAATGTTCTTGGATCCAAGTAAAAGTTCACAAAATAGAGAAATTCGCAAAATAGAGGTTCGTTAAATAGAGGTCCGACTGTAATTACTGTTTAATTGTATGTAATTTATTATAGTTAAAATTATATGCCGTATAAAATTATTGCAGCACTGTAACCGGACCCGCCCCATACCATTATTCCACAAAATGTCTTTGTTTGAATGTGTGTGACTATAATCAGTTACATGCAATTAACCTGTAATTACACTGCGGCTAATTGAGATTACAAATTTGCCCAACTCTGGACAAAGAGAGATAGAGGAAGTTAATCAATTGCTCCCTTTGTATCACAGCATTGCAGATCTGTAACATACCCAGAGTCAAATTTACTTATAAAATCAACTTTAAAAGACAATTTTATTTATTGCTGTGATCTCCCAACACAGCAGTTAATATAAATTGTTCATAGTATTTTCAACAGACAGCGGTACTGAGTTAATTTTTTATTTCAAAGTTTTATTTATCGTTTAAGCAGTTTCTCGTCGCTATAGCTAAAATGAACTTTGTAAACTTTGTGAAATTAAAAAGACTTTAATCGAAAAGTTAATTTTTTTAAAAGTGAGTTCGTATGCTTTATAAATTTGTATTAGAAAATTGAAAAGAAGCGTGCATAATTGCACATAATAATTGAAGAGTACAAGAAGTGTCAATAATTTTCTATTTTTCGATTCCAGATTTCTTAAAATTATTTTTACATTTTTAAATAAATGTAAGGTAAGCTGGGTTAACTGGACCCACGAGATAACTGGGCCATAGGCTATTTTGTAAAAAAACGTCGATGTTTTTTAAGTTTTAGTTTTTGTCAACATTGCACCCCATCTCTACTTCTTAAAATAGTGTGTGTCAACTCAATAATAACTCTGATTTTGCTGTGATTGATTGCCGAAAATTTAGGTTTCTTTTTTTTAAACAACGTCCATTTGGTTGAACATCCTCCGCTTGTTATTAAAATACGGTGCGTACTTTTATTAAACAATCTTTTTATTTAAAGATTAGACAGAAGGATTACATTAATATTACTAGGTATCTATACATATTTACTTCATGTTTCAAAGGTAAGTCCGATGTTCCAGTTACCCCATAAATTTTTCAAGAATGGGATAACTGAGACATGTATGTGTGGTAACTGGATCATATGGGATCCATTTGCTCCAACAGTTATACATATCTTTTTGAGTTTCTCTTACTATGGAAAATTAATTTCTCCATTGTTTGTTTTTTATTGTTGTTGTTGTGCTTTTGCTTGAAATAATGACACATTGACAGTAAAAGATTCCCTTACACCGGCCTTTAGTTGATATACAATGTAGATGATCTGCCTGATTTAAATTTGTTTTGGTTCTTTACACTTTTTCAAACAGGACCTGATACCCAATATTAAAAAAACAAACGCGTGCGGAACATAGACCCTCCTGGTCCACTTTCCCCATTTTTATCGGGCAATTGGACCCATGACGAAAGAAAGATGATATATATATATATATATATATATATCATCATATATATCATTTGATCATATATATATCATTTGAACATATCATTTGATATACACTGCTCAAAACAATTAAAGGATATTTGAAGTTTTATATAAAATAAAGATATAAACGAATTTTTTTTTTGCCGAAAATAGAAGAAGAGAATCACAAATGCAAATTTTTCTGGTTTTCAAACTGTGGAGTATGCAAATTTTGAGTTCGACGTCAAAAACGTCGCTTCAGCGGCAGCGAATGAAATTTGACTTTCAACTGGATAAAAGAGAATGAAGACAAGGATGATCGGCATTCAGTGATTGCTTTGTTTCGATGAGTACGATGTCTCAGCGAAGTCATTTGACAGATTCAGAAGCTTTGAGAATTGTTGGTAGGTTAGAAGGGGGCCAAACTCAAGCCGAAGTAGCGCAAGCCATTGGAGTGTCACAAAGTGTCATTTCCAGGATCTGAAACCGTTTTTTGGAGAGTGGATGTGCAGGCCCAAGACCAGGGCAAGGTCGTAGACGGGCAACAACGCCTAATGAAGATCGGTATTTAGCGTTAACAGCTCGGAGACACCGAACCATGAACGCTACTCTTCTCCAACAACACCTTCGCTCGGCTACAGGCACCACGATTTCAACTCAGACTGTCCGAAACCGGCTCCATGCTGTAGGTCTGTATGCTCGCCGACCGATGGTATGTGTTAGATTAACATCAAGGCATCGTCGCGACCGCAGGGAGTGAGCAACCGAGCATGTCAACTGGAGGAGAAATGAATGGAGCAATATTCTGTTTTCTGACGAGTCCCGTTTTTCTGTGCATCCGGATAATAGGCGTATTTTCATCTGGAGGGACCGTGGCAGTAGGAATAATCCTGCGTTCGTGCACGAAAGTGTCAGATTTGGCGGTGGAGGAGTGTTGGTGTATGGTGGCATCTCCATTGACGGGCGCACTGACCTCTACATCATTCGAGATGGAGCTCTGACTGGTCGCCGATATAGGGATGAGATCCTCAGACCTATTGTAGTCCCTTACGCTGCAGCAATCGGAGATAACTTCACTTTAATGGGCGATAACTGCAGGCCACATCGTGCAAACCTGGTGGAGGATTTCCTTTTCGAGGAAGGAATCGTTCGAATGGAATGGCCAGCGTGTTCTCCAGACATGAATCCAATCGAACACGTTTGGGACGCTCTAGGAAGACGAGTTTCTGGCCGCCAACAACCTCCACAAACTCTCCAAGAACTGGAAAGAGCTCTTCTGGAAAAGTGGGGCAGAATACCCCAACTCGTCATTAATAGCCTCATTGAGTCCATGCCTCAAAGGTGTTCAACGTTGCTGCCCGCCCGTGGAAACCATACCCCCTACTGAAAATGATTTTCTTTGAAGAAAACACCTTTTCTTATTCTTTTTCTCTCATATGCACAAATTGTGTTTTTTTCCTTTAGTACACAAATGCGCAATAAAATGCATTTTTTTCTGCCAAACATGTGTAATTTATTCTCATATAACCTACTATGTCTGTCGACCATGTATCAATCAGCTAATCAGTTTACCAGATACAAAATCCACCTAAAACTGCAATATCCTTTAATTGTTTTGAGCAGTGTATATCATATACATCAAATATTTTTCAAAATCGGAGTTTGTGATTTGAAATGGTTAAAAACAATAAACATCATGAATGCATTGATAAGTGATTACATAAGACTGTTCTTCAAAAATTTTCAAAAAATACCTAAATTCTGTAAAATAGTGTTTAGCATACATATCTTAATAGAAAAAACGCAAGCATTTTTCATTTGAAGCTTTTTTTCAGATACGGAAATTTTATTTAACGTGCATTAATTTTATTAAATTTATAACAGCATGCTTAATTCTTGCATATGATTCCTTGATCTTAAAAGGAGAGAAAGTTAATTTTGTGGGGAAAAAAGATAGTTAAAGCTAAATCTTATTACAAATTAATGTAAAAGTAATTATAATCATACATATAATAATAACACAAGCCTGCGGTGGTTGTGTTGTTTAACTTTTGACAATTGATTTTTATGTATTTTTTAGCGCTAAACCCGAAAATGACCTTCATTTTTAACTATCACGTCAGGATTTTTTGCAAATCGTCAATTTCAAAGCGTTTAATTAAAAAAAGACCTTAATTTTTAACCATAAATAAGTCATTTTTTTTGCAAATCGTAAATTTCAAAGTTAAAAAATAGAAAAATTGTGATACTATATAACAGCAGGGATGGTTGTATTTTTTAAATTTTGATAATTGATTTTTATGTATTTTTTAGCACTAAATCTGAAAATAGCCTTCATTTTTAACGATCACGTCAGAATTTTTCGCAAATCGTAAATTTAAAAATTAAAAATTAAAAATTTTGCAAAAAAAATTCTGACCTGATGGTAAAAAATGAAGGCCATTTTCGGATTCAGCGCTACAAAATACATAAGAATCAATTATCAAAAGCTAAGGAATATGACACAACCTACATTTTGCAGGCTTGTGTAGAAATAATCAGTTCACAACAAATGTTTTTTTAATATTAGTATAAATTTGTTGTTATTAACTTAATGAATCAACGCTATTTCAGACGCGTTGAGTTTGAAAATGATTAAAATCCACTTTCAATAGAACTATTTTATGTGCTGCATAATATTAAAAAGCACAATGGATAGTATTCCCGTGACGTCACAGTAGGTAAAATGGCGGCGTGTTCGTTTCTTTACGTTTTGCATTCTCCAAGGTTTTTTTCGCTATTTCTCTTTGCAGCGTTATTTTATTGTCACACTTATGAGCTCAGAGATCAAATTAATGAAAATACAGTGAAACCTCCCTGTGCGACTACCTCCATTAAGCGACCACCTCCCTGAACTGCCATTTTTTCATGGAACGAAATTTAAGGGTATAGGTTCAATACTAATTTTACCTCCATTCAGAGACCATCCCAGTTGAACTCCCTCCATGAGCGACCCATTTCTTCGAAGAAAATGAAACAAATTCCGTTTTTTCCTGGTTGCCTGAAGAAGGTTTTAATTGAAAAATAATTCCGGAGACCTCATTATTCATCAAACTTCTAAACAAAGTTTAGATTTTTTTTTTATTCCGGTAACTTTTAAGTGTTTAAATCCCTTTGTACCTTTTTAGGCAATTAATTTAATTCTGATGACAAATTAAGAATGACGGTCAATAACCTCCCCTGCCCTATTCTGTCAGGAAACTCTCAAAGAAATGAAAGAAAAATTATTGAAATCGTCATTATTTGTTTCTGTCCAAAAAAATTGCATTTATTTACCGAACTTCGAAAGGACTTGGAAATAAAAATTATTAAAGATAAAACCGTAAAATCAAAACAAACGTCAATGTATTCATTTTTTAAACTCTGAAGTAATTAACTTATGTAATTAACTTTTATTTTGATACTTAAATTTTTATATTTTTTCCTAATGTGAAAAATAAATTTTAGTAACATTAATTGTTACCTTTTTCAACAATTAAAATCTAGATTTAAACATGACCTCCATTAAGAGACCACCTCTCGGAGCGGCCAATTTTTATTGGAAAGGAATGTGGTCGCTTTAGGGAGGTTTTACTTATAATCATATTCTTTCATTATTTAATTAATCAACTATGAAAAATTTGATAAAAGTATCAGTTGCAAAATTTCAATGAAAAGATTTCAAAGAACTAAAAATTAACATTGAAATCGAGACGTAAAAGCATATTTAAGTAACATAAGTTTAATTTACATAATTTATAAATAAACCTCAATTAAAACACTTGAAAAATCACTCATTGATACAAAAATTGCCTTTAACCTAATTTATTTTAATGTTGTATTTCTAATAAATTCAGTAATTTACACAAAATTAATCTGAAATTAAGGGGCCTCAGGACTCTTAAAATTGGAAAAAATGAAAAAGACTATTTTCAACATTTAATATCTTAAATTGTATATGATTTTAAAATAAAAAATTTTTTGGGGATGAAAAATATAACTATGTTCTTAAATTTCATGTATTTAAAAAATTGCCAGATGCAGAATTAGCATTTACAGGGGGCTCCAAACTGTCGAACATTTCAGGTGTGGAAAATGGGTATAACAGCGTACGCGTAGGATTACAAAATAAATTTTGCAACTAGAATGTAAATTTTGATACCTACTTATGTCTGCAGATTATAATAATTCCCCTCAACTTAAATAAATTTGTATTTAGAGAGTTTTTTTTTTTTTTTCAATACAAAGTTGTATTTAGCTAATGCAAACGTTTGAAAATTTCAACAGTATAATCACCTAAAAAAATATTTTTTTGAACAATGAAAAGGAATAAAAATAGCAAATAAAGCCTTTGTGCAACAATATTAAAAAGCAGAAAAACCAACGTTTAAAATGCACAAATAATATATGAAAATCAGCAAACAGCTGTTTCGAATCTACTAGCGAGATTCTTCTTCAGTGCAAAAGGAGTTCTGTCGCTAATAACTGCAGTAATTTGCCTCTTGTTAACCAAAATGCTGTTGTCAATCTTTCTAGTGTTCAATTAAGTAACAATCAGCTCGATGCTCTCAAATTGAATAACAATTTTTCTGTCTCTGCTATTCCTTCTTTACCTAATCTTATTGCTCCTATTGAAAGAGCCTTTAAGCATAGCGCTCTATCTTCTTCTCAAAAAGAGTCTATTAGGCATCTCATTGCCAATACTGTTGATTTCAATTCTAATGTTTATAAACCCAATCTTAAACATCCTGTTAAACAATGTCTGAAAAATTTGCGTTCTGATCCAAACTTAATTATTACTAAGGCCGACAAAGGTGGTCAGATTGTTCTTCTCGACAAATCTACGTATTTGGAAAAAACCCATAAATTAATTAATGATGGTCCGTATGTGGATATCCGCAAAGACCCTTCCACTAGTGAAATTAACTCTATTAAGTCTGCCATTAAGTCTTCTTCCATTATTCCTGCTAACTTTAAGAAGTCACTTATTCCGTCTATTGCGCATTGTGCCAGGTTTTATGCTTTACCTAAGGTCCATAAACCTGACATTCCTTTTAGACCTATTGTCTCTAGTATCGGTACAGCTTCTTATAAGCTTGCCAAATATTTAGTTTCTGTTTTTTCCCCACTTTTGAGCAGTAACTGTTTCACTGTTAAGAATTCTTTTGATTTTGTTAAAAAACTTCATAATTTTAAGCCGCAGGGTCACATGATGGTTTCTTTTGATGTTAAATCATTATTTACAAACGTTCCGGTTGAGGGGGCTTTAGATTGCCTCAAGAAAAGGCTTTGTGAATTCCATTTTTCTTATTTTGAAATCGAGGAACTTATACTTCTCACTCGCGCTTGCTTGTCGCAAAATACTTTTGTTTTCAATGGTAATTTCTTCCGTATGATTGTCGGTTTGGCTATGGGTAATCCTCTTAGTCCAATTTTATGCGATATTTATATGCACTATTTTGAGGTCAAGCTTTTTGAAATCTTAAAATTTCCGTTCTATGTTCGTTATGTTGATGATGTTTATGTCCTGATTGAAATGAATTCGGATATTAATCATATTCTCTCTATTATGAATTCCATTGATCCCTGTATTCAATTTACCTCTGAAATTGAGACCAATAACTGTCTTTCTTTCCTGGATGTCCTTGTTATTCGTTGTGAAAATGGCTTTCAGACTACCGTCTTTCGTAAACCTTTTGCTGTCAGTCTCCCACCTCACAGGTATTCTTCTCATCCCCCTAACCAGAAATTCGCTGCTTTCAATACTTTTGTTTTTCGGGCTACTAATATTTGTTCCACTCCTCAGTTACTTAGTGCTGAACTTAATTACCTCAAAGCTATTGCTGTCGATCGTGGTTATTCCTCTAATATTATCGATTCTATTTATAAGAAATTGACGAAATCCGACCATTCTGAAAAGCATTCTAATTCCAACTCTAATACTTCAGTTGTATTATCATTTTTTCCTAAAATCAGTCAGCAAGTTGCTAAAATCCTAAGAAGGTTTGATTTTAAAGTTATTTTTTCTCCTGTTAATAAAATCCCTTTTTCAAATCTCAAACACCCCGTTGATCGCCTAGATAATTGGGGCATTTACCAGATCTCTTGTCAGTGTGGTCTTTCTTATATTGGTCAGACTAAACGTGCTCTTAGATTTCGTTTAAAAGAGCATGAAGGTTATGTTAAAAATCAGGAGCTCAAACGTTCTTCTATTGCTCAACATTCTTGGTCTTCTCAACATAGGTTCGATTTTTCCTCAGCCATCATTATCCAAAAATGTTCTTCTAACCTTGATCTTGATTTTTGGGAAGCTTACCATATCATTAAAAATTCTCACTCTTTAGTCAATGACTTATCTAGTACTCCAGATTTTCCAAGTATTTGGAAAGCATTAATTTAATTCCCCTTTTTTGGTTTCTTTTCTCTACTTCTCCGGTAGATGTCGCTACTTGTCCACCCAGTCGTTTCCACTGCTTCTCTCTCATTGGTTGTTTCGGCGCCTTCGCCACCCGCATAGGGTATAAAAGCCAGCGCGTCTCTGTCTATGATTTTGCTCAGCCTTGCTTTTTCTAGCACGCTGTTCCTTTTGCACTGAAGAAGAATCTCGCTAGTAGATTCGAAACAGCTGTTTGCTGATTTTCATATATTATTTGTGCATTTTAAACGTTGGTTTTTCTGCTTTTTAATGAAAAGGAAATTTTTAAGGAAATATTTAAATAAAATAAATAACTAGAAAACAGGAATTCTGCTTTTTCAGAATTTAGATCCCCCCCCCCCCTCCCGATGAAAATCTACATATATGTATATAAATATACATATTACAAAACATATTTCAGTTTTAAGGCTTAAAACACACGCACAAAAAAAAATCGGCTATCTAATGATTTATATGCCTTCATTTGTTTATAATATAGATAATTAAATTAAATATAGTTTGTGATAGCTCCATGTTTTATCAGAAATCATTCATTTATATTTTTAATCACATTTTTTTTTCAGTAGTTATGAGAAAATGGAAACAAAAAGATATAATTACTCTTTTCCAACTATTTTTTCTTTACTTTCTACAGAAATGGAGTACTTGAGTTGCCAAAATTAACCAAATGGCGTTAAAAAGTACAAAAAATTAATATCTCAAAAATAAATTGTAATGCAGTTGTCAAACAAATTTCATTAAAAAGTACTTTTTTTCCAAATACCACGGTATAAAAATCCACAATGTGCTATAACTAGAAGTTTTAAAAATTACAGTTGAGTATTTAACAGTACAATGATACATCTGCTTTGTTTTACGGCTGGCATATACAACGGAACGTTATTTTTTGGAGACGACATTTTATTTGCTGGAAGAAAGAAATAGCATATCGGGGGCTAATAAATAAAATAAAATATTTATTATTATTATTTTAAATATGATTGTATTCGATTCAAAGAAAATCAACGTTTTCTACAAAACGTTGCTTTTGAAAATGAGGAAAGTCTACTGGCGCCTAACAAAATCATGATTCTTTTCAGCTAACAGACAGATAATCTTTATTGCACATTAAATTTACATGAAAAAAGACCACAAAAGATACTAGATAATGGGAATTCTACTTTTTCAGAATTTAGTGTCGCCGATGAAAAAAACATTTATATGTATATAAATATAAATAGCACAAAACATATAAGAGTTATAAGTTTTAAGTTTTTAAGTTTTAAGACTTAAAACACACGCTTTTATTATATATAAAATGACGTCATTCGCATCCTCTGAAGAATTAATTCCACATTTACGATCCAGTCTTAAACAAGATTTACAGTGAAGTACGCGTAGGACGTCGGTATCGCTAAATAATACACGAATCCAAAAAAGAGATGCCGTCATTCAAGAAACTCGTCACAAAATTGGCTATCTAATGATTAATATGCCTTAATTTGTCTGTAATATTAATATAGATATTTAAAATTAAATATAGTTTATAATAGATCCATGTTTTATCAGCAATCCTTTATTTATATTCTTTCAAATTAGCACGTATTTTAATTACATTTTTTCAGTTGTTATGGAAAAATGTCAACAAAAAGATATAATTACTATTTTCCAACTATTTTTTCTTTACTTTCTACATAAATGGAGTACTTGCGTTGCCAAAATTAAACAAATGACGCTAAAAACTATAAAAAAATTAATATCTCAAAAACAAACTGAGATGCAGCTTTCAAACAAATTGCATTTAAAAGTACTTATTTCTTTCAATACGATGGTATAATAAACGGTCAAGTGTGAGTATTACTCGCGCACAGAGGGTTCCGTACAATAATATATGAATTAGTAAGTATATTATTAAAAAAATACCGTTACTAAAAGAATACTAAGACTTTGTAAAAACAATATAACGTAGGGTTGGGTATAGCTGTATAGTATACAGAATGCAAAGGAAAGTCCCTTTAACCTGAAGATACTTGCGAACGGAGAGAGCTACAGCTATACAAGGGAGGTAACGGTACACTAAAGCGACTACGCCCGACCTAATGCAAACGATAGCAGCACCCCTAGTGGAGAAATTCGGAAGATAGCCATCGCAAATCGAAAACGAAAAGAGGTGAGCAAATTTTCCAATTAGAAAGTTTTAGAGCATCCATTAATTAGTATGAAGCGACATTTGGTTCACACGGATAAGATAAATCGTTGCCTGCATACCCAAAAATGTCCGAAATCGATGAGCGACGATTCTATTTTGCCTATTCACATTTCGGAAATGAAATGTAGCAGTGCGCAATTGCAGATTGTGACGTTGTACTATGCTGTAATGTCTGTAAAAATTTAATTTACAAATGCATTTAAAATTTTAGATTAACCCTTTCCGAAGCAGAAGAATTATGTTCGTAAGCTGATGAAATAATTGACTGACACCAGAATATTCAAATGAATTTCTCAGAAAACAAAACCCCGCTAATTTGCACTTTATTGCAAAAGCAAAATTTTATTAAAATATTCTTGGTGCCATTTGTCAGTTTTGGAATTAAAATTAGGTGGCTAGACTGTCTAGCCACCGCCCTTGAAAGTGTTAAATCTATGTAATCGTATTGAAGAGGATTTAAATTCCAATCTGAGAAATGTACATGTTGAAATACTCTCACGAATACAAACGTGTATCGTGAGCAATGGCAAACTTTTCGAACATACTGAATATTAACTTTTTATCACTGTGAGAGAGTTGTGATATTATCAAAATGTATTGAGATAAGTACGTATTTATGGCATAAATTGTGCGTATTTCTTCATACTTCTAGCTATTCTATTCAAACGTTTACACAAAATGGAGTGCATTGATTTCGGACATTTTTGTGTAAACAGACGAAGATTTATCTTATGCATGTAAAACGAATGTCGTATTCTATAATTAATTGATGCTCTAAAACATTTTAACTGGAAATTTTGCTCTATCTTTTTTCGTTTTCGATTTGCAGTGGTTATCTTCCAAATTTCGCCACTAGGAGTGCTGCTGTCGTTTTCATTAAGTCGGGCGTAGTCGCTTTACTATACTGTTACCTCACTTGCATAGCTGTAGCGCTCTCTGTTCGCAAGTATTTTCAGGTTAAAGGGACTTTCCTTTCCACCCTGTGCACTAGAAAAGTATAAATGGATATACCATGAAAGTTCAAAGATATATGGAACCTAAATAATAGCAAATATAGCTATTCTGTATATGTGTTTTCCATATAGGTTTTTAGTTAACCTTTAAAGACATAGTAGGGTATTGAGAGAGCCACTCAATGGAAAATAGTCGCGAATACCACAGTATTTATGTGATTAATTTTCATTAAATAAGTCTGTTTTTAACAATTTGACGTTCATTGCTTTTATACTGCTACTGGGCATTGCATTACACAAATATATCCTTAAAATTTGTTATCTAGGCTTTAAAAGCCGGTGGAGCATATAATACGCCGTCCCTGTGATTATGTATGTGTAAACCGTCCATGTCTTTAAGTGTTTATATTTTGGTTAATTACCAACGATTTTTTCCAAAATTCATGATCAACAATGCTTTTTTACTTCTGCTACGATAGGTACCTCTAGCGCTGCTCAACACTTTTGAAGAAGCCCGTAAATCGAAATTTGAGTGTAACGGAAAAATGCGATTTTCTCAAAAACTATGTGACCTAGGGTAATCACTATAATTTTCCTGCAAGGTTTAAATTAACGTCTACTACCTCTAATTTTTTCATAATTTTAGTTTCAATAGATTCGGAATTAGATGGAGGGGAACATATTTTTGCACTACATTTTCCACCATAACTTTGAAAATATAATACTTAAAATTAAATGAAATATATTTTTGATTTCAGCGTTACGAAAGCTTTCACACGATATACAAAGAAAATATTTTTTTTTCAAGTAACTTAATTTGACCCTCTACATTTTTACTAAATATATTTATAAATGTTTAATATTCTGGAAATATTTGGGTCAATAGTCTTTATTACTTCTCCCAATTTGAACTTTCCACGTCCCGTAGTTTACGAGTAAAATGGCTGTGACAGACAGACAGACAGACGGACGGACAGACACAAGTGACAGGAGTGATCTTATAATAGTTCCGTTTACACTTTTTAAGTACGGAGCCCTAAAAATTGAAAAAGTGCGATGTTTAGAAGTTTAAAAAATTGCAGTAGAGTATTTAACCGTACAATGATATGTCTGCTTTATATTATGGTTGGCTTATACAACGGAACGTTATTTTTTAGAGACGACACTTTAATTTCTGGGAGAAACAAATAGTATATCAGGGACTAATAAAACAAATAATATTACTGCTTAAGAATATTTTTAAACCTACGCAAATGAAAACCATTAAATACAGTAACCCCTTAACATTCGCGAGAGTTATACGTTCTGAAAAACCTCCGCGAATGTTGAGACTATCTTCCCATGCATAAAAGGTGGTTAGATTTTATGATTTTTTTAATGGAAAAAAGCAATTAAAACTAAACAAGTAATATAGAAATTTTGTTTTTAAAGTCGATTCCTACTTAGGTCATCAAAGAAAAATTTAATATAATCCCTTATGCTAATATTAGTTTTTGTTGCATTAAAATATCTCAATTTGTTGATTTTCTATAAGCAAGTAGGTTTACAATGGAAGTCTAAGAGAATTTGGCAAAATGTTAGAGATATCGCCAAGTTGGCGTCACTTTTGTCGACTCATTTTGGTCGCCAAATTTGGCGATATATTGCGCCCAAGTTGGCAACAAACTTGGCGGTATTTGGTGGCAAAACTGGGTCCCTCCTATGGTAACCCCCAACCCCCCTTATAGATATGAAGATGCATTAAATGCTTCAATAACCAATGGCCGCCATTTTGTCTCTCATGTAAAACTAAAATTAATTAATTAAAATGTATTTGATAGGATGAATAATAAGTATTTTATTAACGATTGAAAATTTGAACAAGATATACAGTCGAACCTCGTCATCCCGACACTCTAATGACCAGAAAAAAGTGTCGTCATAAGCGGAGTGTCGCGGTAACCAGAGTTGGAGAGAAATATGTTTATAAAAAGCTGTATTTTTAATTAATTTAAGACCATTTGAAATTCATAACTGTTCTTGCAGTTTTAAGCAATAAGACATTATTATTAAACTAAATAAATGCAAAGACAAAATTGAAAAGAATAAAAATCAGATCTATGATGATATGTGCTTCCTACAATTCTTTTTTCAATATTATATAATGAATTGTAATCAATATTCGTTGTTTCAGAAATGGATGTTAGATAATTTCTGATCCTTTCAATGCAATGCAATGTTTCGATTTAAGTGGGATGAAAAACGCCGTGTAACCACAATAACCAGCGCCGCCTGACCAGAATAAAAAGACCTCGAGTAGACTGATACGTCTATCTGAAGCTTAAGTGGGTCATTCAAAATGTGTCAGTTTATTTATTCAGATAAAGGATTGAATTAAAATTTCTCATTTATCTCGATGGGTATTTTAAACACTTTTGTGAAAAGTTTGGCTAAGACATTTCTTACCACTAATTTCCGTGTTTACAAGATGGATTTGAAAAATGGATTCTTTTCCTAAACCGTCGGGATATCCGGAGTTGAAAAGTATTCAACGACGTAAAATCCGGAGGTGATTTACATTAAAATCATATACAGAAATTTGGGACTTTGAAAAACTGACGCGATAAGCGAAGTGACGTGAAAACCGGGTGTCGGGATAACGAGGTCCGACTGTATATATAAATAAATAAATAAATAAATATAGTGAGAGTGTGAACTAATAGTAGGTATTGAAAAATATATTTATTAAGCATTAAACAGTACATGTTGTAAATAAATTTGAATAATTATAAACATGTTGTACAAAGTTGGTTTGAAAGTTGGTTGCCAGTTGATGTTTGAAAAAAAAATGTTGATATACGATTGTTTGGAACAAAAGATTTTTTGTTTAGAAATTTCCGTTTAAGGAAAAATTGAGGTCTCAATTTCTTTTTTAAATTTAAGACTCCTCACCTTTTAAGGATCACATTCTATTGCTTTTCAGCAAATTATTGTTGAAGCTTTAAAATTTTCCATATAATTTTTGCAGAAAAATCTTCACTTGCAATAAAAATTTTGAATTTTAGAAAATTTAGGATTTTTTTTTTTAATTTTTAGTATCAAGTTATGTTTTGTGTTTCTCGGAATTACTGATCTATATTTTCCCTCAATACTAGAGTTGAAATTCTCGGAACTTATGCTATGCAGTGCAATGCAGCTGTCCAGTGTCGAATACTTTATGGAATTGGCGAAACGAAGCGAGATTACTGCGTAAAAAAATATTTTTTATATAACAAAATTCGCGAATAACCAAATTAAGTACACTGTAAAAAAAAAATCTGTAAAGTTACTAAAGTTTTTCTAGGAAACTGGGATTCCTAGAACTTTTTATGTAACGGCAACATCAAAAATTCATGTAACAGATACACTTTTGCACCGAAAATCAAAAAATCTGTAAGGTTACTAAGAATTTTTTAGGAAACTGGGATGCCTAGAACGTTTCATGTAACTACAACCAAGGCTACAGATACAATTTTAGTAAGATTACTGTAATTTTAACAAATTCATTTGTTAAAATTACAGATTTCTGTAGCTTTACAAAAATTAGTTTTGCGGGTTCACAGCTGTTTTTGTACAGTTAGATATGAAAGTTTAGTAAGCATGTAACTTTACATCTGTAGAACTACAGATTTTTTTAAAAGTGTATTCGCAAATGTTAAAATGTTCTTCATTTTTTATTTCGTGAATAATCGAAACTCGTTAATGTTAAATCCTCGAATGTTAAGGTATTACTGTATCTATCAATAACATACAAGAAAGGAAAACATGAGTAAACGATAGATTTTGAAACACTTTCCAACACATTCAGAATATTGTAATAAAACTTCCCGTACACTGTAAAAAAAAATCTGTAAAGTTACTAAAATATTTCTAGGAAACTGGGATTCCAGGAACTTTTTATGTAACGGCAACAGCAAAAATTTCTGTAACAGCATCTGTTACAGGAATTTTTCTTGTTGCCGTTATATAAAAAGTTCCTGGAATCCCAGTTTCCTAGAAAAATTTTAGTAACTTTACAAATTTTTTTTTACAGTGTATAACACGGTCAAAGATGATATCTAATTAGGGAATTTGGAAAACGCATAAAACGTTCAAAAAATCCAATTTAGGCATAGTCTGAAATTTTGTGAATCCCCGTACATGATCTATAGATTTGTATACAGTAAAACCGTCCTAAAGCGACCACGTTCCGTTCCAATAAAAATCGGTCACTCCGAGAGGTGGTCTCTTAATGGAGGCCATGTTTAAATGTAGATTTTAATTGTTGAAAAGGGGTAACAATTAATGTTACTAAAATTTATTTTCCACATTAGGAAAAAATATGAAAATTTAAGTATCAAAACAAAAGTTAATTACATAACTTAATTAGTGCAGAGTTTAAAAAACTGACGTTTGCTTTGATTTTACGGTTTTATCTTCTATAAAATTTATTTCCAAGTCCTTTCAAAGTTCAGTAAATAAGTGCATTTTTTTTTTTTTTTTTGGAAGGGAACAAATTATGACGATTTCATTAATTTATCTGTTTCTTTGAGAGTTTCATGACAGAATAGGGCAGGGGAGTTTATTGAGCGTCATCCTTACTTTGTCATCAGAGTTAAATTCATTGCCTAAAAAGGCACAAAGGGGTTTAAACACTTAAAAGTTACCGGAATAAATAAAAATTCTAAACCTAGTTTTGAAGTTTTATGAATAATGTGCTCTCCGGAATTATTATTCTAATAAAACCTTCTTCAAGTGACCAGGAAAAATCAGAATTTGTTTCATTTTCTTCAAAGAAATGGGTCGGTCATGGAGGGAGTTCAACTGGGGTGGTCTCTGAATGGAGGTAAAGTTAGTATTGAGACTGTGGAAAATAAATTTCGTTCCATGAAAAAATGGTCTTTCAGAGAGGTGGTCGCTTAATGGAGGTCGCACAGGGAGGTTTCACTGTATATACTACATATTAAGATAAAATTGAATTCAGTTAGGAAACGCATAACACAGAAAATTCCTTTCAGCAATTTCTGTCAATACACGGAAATGCGCTGGAATTCTTTTTTACTTCCTTGTATATGGTCTATAGATTTTATGCACACCAAGTTATATGAAAAAAAAAATCTTAAATTTAAACAACAACTGAAAACACGCTTCCAATAGTTATATCTAATAGACAGTACTGTAACCGAATTCTTTTGTGTGTCCCTGTGAATTAACAATAAATGCTATGCACACCATATTTTACAGTAAGTATCTTGTACTATACCGCAGTGAGGTATATCAATATCACTAAGTTTGAAATGGTGTAACATCATAAAGAAAATATTGTAAACGATTCATCCCGTAAGCCATAATGTAACAAAACTTTTTTAAGTGTCCATGTAAACGAACCATGATGCTACACACTTCATTTTTAACACTTCCCAACAAAGTTGAAAAGTGTTTATGCATTCGGTTTGTTAACACTTTCCAACAAAGTTGAAAAGTGTTTATGCATTCGGTTTGTCTGTCCGTCTGGCCGTCTGTCCGCCTTCTAACTCCCGTAAATATACTTGGATTTTCATGCAAATGATAATCCATACTTAGGATCATCTAACCATGTTTGGTATTGCATATAAAGTATGTGGGATTAATACTTCATTAACAGGGCTACCCAAAAGAATTATATTACATTATGGTATATGGGGAAAAATCGTTTGCAGACTATTTTAATGATATTACGCTGTTTCTAATGTATTGAAACTGGCATAAATCACTAAATTTCACTACGATAACATTAGAACATGGCATTCATAGCTTTTTTTCTTCATTTACAGGGACACACAAAAGAAATAGGTTACAGTACATTCTTTGAGTAATAATGCCTGGAGTGTACGGTTTAAAATTCGGTATGCGCTTTTAAATTTAATTAACTTTTTGCATCTTACTCGTTATATATAAATTCAATACCTCAAATACAGGGCTGCACAAAAGTATTCACAATCCGTTCTCCTTATTAGAGGAAATTGCTGAAGGTAAATTTTCAACCGAAGTATATGTATCTCTTAAGTGAACTAAATTTTGGTATGCATGTAGTTAATAGATTCATATCTATATATCATATACACGGCTGCTGAAAAAATTCGCATAATTTTCCGACTGTGTATGGGAACAGCTGAAATTGGGTTTTCAAATATGTTATGCGTTTCCATATGGTTGAATTATATGTAATATTTTAATTTTTTAAACAGTGCAATTTTGTTACCTTATTATGAATGTATTGGAAAGTGTTTCATAATCTATGCTTGACGCATGGTTTTTTTCTTACTTGTTAATACTGCACATGCTATAATAAGTCTCAATAACATATGTGAGTTTCATGGCAATCCGACTATATTTACACGAGTTGCTGCTTGGACAGGCAGAAAGAGAGACAAACCGAGTTCACAAATACTTATTAACTATGTTGGAAAGTATTAACAAGTTGGAAATTTCAAACGTGGCAAATGAAGTGCGTTCGTACTATAACTAGTTTTATAAATATTTTTTACACCGCATATTATACTGAATGTATGTTTTAGTGCACTTCATAAGTGCATATCCATTTCATTCAGGTCGAAAGGCTGTAAAATCATTAAAATGACCTCGAAAGCATTTTTTGCCATAAGCCGTCATGTAACAGAAAAATTTGACTGTCCCTGTAATTAAACTATACATCCGATTTTCATAAAATGTGAAATAACTCGACAATATTTTGCAATAATTATATATTTAAAATTTCAGACCATTCGGTTCGGTAGTATTTGCTCTGTTATATGCGGACGGACGGACGGACAGATAGACAGACGGACCGAACGACGACTATAGGTACTACGTATTTATAAAATTACGAAGCACCTAAAAATGGATTAGCCCTACTTTTAAAATCAACGGCTCATATATAAATTTGTAAAAATTTTAGGAGATAATTTTATCTGTATTCTTCAATAATTCTGAAATTAAAGCAGTAAACAATGAATACATAAAAGACCAAACACACTGTGTTATCCTCTTACATACAGATTATCCTCTTACTTCTAGAAAAATATTCAAATGCGCCGAACTTACTTTTATCTAAAGAATAATTCTTTTTATAAGTCCATCGTCAAATATGGCACAAGTTTAGTTTAAAGATTTTTAAGCTTTTAATGGATCATATTTTTAAATCTCGACTTTTGCTAATTGACTGTTTCAGTCAGAATGAATCTTTCTTGAACATTATACTCTTAAGTTAAAACCAAATTTAAATTTTTGAAATCCTTTTGAACTTTGGAAATTTCTGTAAGCGATAAATTCCAAATAAAAATTACCAGATATTTAATGCATCTTTTTAAAAAATATATAGAAACCACTCGAATAATATTATTAGACAAAATTAGTTGTCTTCAAAGTTAGGTAACATTAAAAAAATGTAATTCGCATTGTAAAATTCAAATAAGTAGCTTTTTAAAAGCTCTTTTATATAAGATTTTTCTTTAAGTGGGTGTATGTAGTTCTCAATTTGCAAAGTGTTTGCGTAAAATATGAATATTTTAAGCATGTTATGTAAAGCCGATAAGTACTTGTTTTCAGAAATTCCATTTTAGATGTATTTAAATTTAGATAAATGCATTTCAGATTTCACAATATTAAATTGTATTGCATTTACTTTAATTCAGACTTCATATATTTAATTTAAGAAGAATTTCGGAATAAGTCAACTATAAAAGTTTATGTAATATTATAGATGGAACAAATCTTTTTATTAGCGACAAAATTCCACTTATTTCATTACGTACCTTAACTCTGCACTGCATGATTTTTTTATCACCAATCCCCTCCCCCTAAAATTATGATGTGATAACTGTATATTGAACGGAACATTTTAACTTTTAACCAATGTTTAGCAGAAAAATAAAGTGTGGCGACATTTAATCTCAACAACATTTATAGCGAAATTTAAAGTGTTGCCAAATGGCAACACTATGCATTGTAGAGTTAAGTCGCATCAAAACGTGTTGTCCACTTAATATTAGACATGCTTTCTTAAAAGTCGCCGATGACTGCCTCTTTATTTTTATTCATTTATTCCGAAAGAAGAATTTTTACTTTATGTAATCATGGAAAGTCCGTTATTAGATAAAGCACAAAGTACTATGCGAAATTTCTGATATGAATTCAATATTTCTTAATGAAAACGAAGGCCAAATTGGATACCTTTGATTTTTAAAAAATGCATCAATAAAATCTTTTAATATAGAGAAAGATCTGCGTTGGTACATGACACAGTTAAAATAAAATAACAATCATTTGTGTAATGCAAAAAAATATCAGGTTTGACATTCATGCTTACACTTTAAAAAAAATAATAAAAATTATTTAGTCTGTATTGTTATAACTTTTATGGATCTGAGCAGACAAAGTTATTATGTGTATGCTCCAAAAATCGTGTGCTAGAGGAATAATTATAAAATAGACTTAAAGTTAAATGTCACTAATTATCACTAGTTTTCGCATTTCCCGATCTACCTTCTAATACCTTCCTTACAAATTCATCAACCAGCAGATGAAACTATTGAAGCTAGAAACTTGAACTCTTTTGTGTACATTTGTAATACATAATAGGCATCCACTAAGAAAGAAGATTTCGAAATTCAATCCCTAAGGGGGTTAAGGGAGGTATCGAAAGTTTTAGGTCTTTTTGCGGTATCGCAGCAGCTGCTTTAGGTAGGTGACATGCAGCATAACAAATGTTTTACAAAAATCGTTAAGCATGTGTTTCAGTGATTTTCGAAATTCAACACCCTAAAAGCTTTAAATGGGGTGTATAAGATGAAAAAATAAGCGATTCTTCCGTAAGCGGGTCTACAGATAATTTGTGTTATTTAACGACATTTGTTTGACACAAAACTAATTTTCTTGTACTAACCATTGTTGTCATTCTCATAACCTTGAAACTGCATTGTTCCCAGCACCGTTCACATTTGTTCCCTGCTATAGCTACAGCTGTACACTTTTGAATGCTAGAGTGTTAATGACAAAAAAAATTATTACCTATTCCAAAACGTCAATCATACCTGGAAAAACATGTTATGGAGTAGATTTCCGTGCTTAAAACCAGTACTGCGAGTGCAAATTTTATTAACACAATCGATACATCAAATACTAACAAAAACAGACACAACGCCGAGTCTTAACCAGTGATTCTAATATCATCAAATCAGGAAGATGGGAAAACAGTAAATATCAGCAAAGGTATTTTTTGGAAAAAGTATTTAAAATAAAGGTAGCTTAAAAATTAAAAAGTGTTAATGACAAAAAATTTTATTGCCTATTCCAAAACTTCAATCAGACCTGGGAAAACATGTTATGAAGTAGCTTTCCGTGCTTTTCCTTCAAACCAGTACTGCGAGTGCAAATTTTATCAACACAATCGATACATCAATTATTAACAAAAAGGGGCACAACGCCCAGTCTCAACCCATACTGCAAAAAAAAAAATCTGTAAAGTTACTAAAGTTTTTCTAGGAAACTGAAATTCCTAGAGCTTTTTACGTAACCTCAACAACAAAAACTCATGTAACAGACACACTTTTGTGCCAAAAATTAAAAAATCTGTAAGGTTACTAAGAATTTTTTAGGAAACTGGGGTGCCTAGAACTTTTTATGTTACTGCAACCAGGGTTACAGATAAAATTTTAGTAAGATTACTGTAATTTTTGCAGATTCATTTGGAAAGTTACAGATTTCTGTAGCTTTACAAAAACTAGTTTTGTAGATTTGCACCTTTTTTGTACAGTTACAGATGAAAGTTTAGTAAGCATGTAACTTTACATCTGTAGAACTACAGATTTTGTTTTACAGTGCAGTGGTTCTAAAATCATGAAACTAGTAGGACAGGAAAACAGTAAATACCATCAAAGGTATTTTTTGGATTAAGTATTTAAAATGAAGGTAACTTAAAAATTAAAAAGTGTTTATTTATCGTCTCTTTTTTTACATTAGCACATAAATAAAATATGTAAATACAACAGTTTTTTTGTACACTCTTGTTTTTCATTTTTAATTTTCGGTTTTTCTTCTTTTTTACTGTTTAAGCCTTTGAAAGGCGAAATTATATTTTTCACATCATTCAATTTTATCCAAAATTTCTAATATAAATTTTAGACGAAATTTTGCTTTTACAATCTCAATAGAACAGTCTTTTTTTTTACACTTTTTTTTTTCTTTTTTAATTTTCGTTTTCTTTTCTTTTTTACTGTTTAACTCTTTGAAAGGCGAACTTATATTTTTTATCGTACAATTTTATCTAAAATTTCCAATATAAATTTTAGACAAAATTTTGCTTTTACAGTTTACGTGAAAAAAAAATTATGAGTTCCATTTATTAATGTAAAAAATAGTTGTTCGCGGATTCTAGTGAGTTTTTATGAACACAGTAAGAGACTTTTATGCTCCTGGAAGAATTAAGATATAAATATTTCCTTGTTCATTCAATCTACATTTTTTATATCAGTTTTATAATAATCAGTTGATTGCGATCTAATGAGTGAAATATACACTATATGGCCATTTAAGACCGGACACTTTCAATTTTAGATATTTTGTCGAATATTTAAAGATATATTTGTCGGATTTTTATGGAACTTCAGGATTATGAAGAATATGATCGACTTCATATTTATCAAATGCGATTTGATCAGAAGGACAGTTAGAGGGCCAAGAAAAAAATTACAGAAATAGAATAATGTTTGGAATCACCCTGTAAAATAAAATGTACGAAATGATCGATATTTGGCTGGTTTTATTTTATGAGTTGCTCCATAGGGTGGACTATCAAATCATGAAAAAAAAATTATGTTATCGTGCGACGCATGCGCAGATAAAAAATATTTCATTGATTTGGTCATATTTAATCAAATATTTAATATATTTACATTCCAATTACACCATATTATTTTTACTACATTTTGTCAAATTTCCTGAAACTGGCGTTAAATTGGGTAAAAACCTTGCATGATATAAACAAAAAACATGCAAAGTTTTTTTAACTTTTTTAAAAAGTCGGTATATTTCTATGAATATACGTTCTATTCTTCCACGAATTATTACATATATTGCACATTATCCATATATTCGTAAGCTATAGCGATAGATCATTTCGTGCATTTTATTTTACAGGGTGATCCCAAACATTATTCTTTTTCTTTGATTTTTTGTTAACCCCTTATTTGTCCTTCTTATCAAATCGCTGTTGATAAATATGAAGTAGAACATATTCTTCCTAACCCTGAAGTTCCAGAAAAATCCGACAAATATATCTTATATATTCGTCAAAATGTCTAAAATTGAAAGTGTACGGTCATTAATGACCATATAGTGTATATGAAATATCTGCTGATAAAAATTTTCATCAATCTTCTACCTACACAATTCTTCCTCATATGTTAAAGTTACTCGATTCATATATCTGATCATATCCAACTTCACTTTCCATTTTTCTCCATTCTTTATATATATTTTTTTTAGCATAAGAAAAATTCTCATGTTTAGTATTTTTGCCCGCTGCATATTTTATGATTTCTGTGAAATACTTCATATTTTTTTTCTTTGTGGTACCCCAGATAAAAACAAAAATTACAATTTATATTCCAATTCGTGAGTTCGCAACAATAAATAACTAAGAAATTCCGAAAAAAAACAGAAAAAGCTCAGAAAAACATATTTTAAATTCTCACCACTATTTTCACACTTTATTTAAAATTAAAAGTAAGGAAATGTCTATGTAGCAAACACAACTGGCGTAATGTATGATAAATTCTTTAACAAACACTTTAAAAGATTGGAGCTGTACCAATTGTATATTTGAATGTGCAAAGCGTTTCAATATTTTAAGTGCATTTATGAGGGTTGCACTTTATCACTCAGATATATTTCATGTTTTGCTCAACATAATTCTAATAAAGAAAGGTAAAGTAAGGTAAACTTTCAAAGTAACGGGACTGTTAGAAACTTTTGTAAAAACACAGAAGATAAACAGAGCCTTCCTGTAAATTTACAGTAGGTCTCGGTTAAATGCATTTGATGGAGTTTCTTGATCATCATTTTACAGACATTTCACTTTTCTTATAACAAATTCCATGTCTCTATTTAAAGATACTGTTATTTTTGTGATAAGCTGTAATAAGAAAAAAGAAAAATACACACTTTCAAAATTCTTTTACAATTCTTTTAAAAATATTAAAGAAGAAAAATTGGTTTAAAAATTGTTTTAATAAAAAATAGAATATCTTAGAAATGAAAAATTCGTCTCTGCGGAGTTAGCAAGGATTTCTACACCGTATAAAAAAATTTGCAAAGTTACTAAAATTTTTCCAGGAAACTGAGATTCCTAGAATTTTTTATGTAACGGCAACAACAAAAATTCATGCAACAGATACACTTTTGCACCGCAAATAAAAAAATCTGTAAGGTTGTTAAGAATTTTTTAGGAAACTGGGATGCCTAGAACTTTTTATGTAACTGCAATAATTACAGATAAAATTTTAGTAAGATTACTGTAATTTTAGCAGATCCATTTGTAAAGCTACAAATTTCTGTACCATTACAAAAATTAGTTTGGTAGATTACATCTTATTTTGTACAGTATACAGATGAAATTTTAGTAAGCACATACTTTACACCTGTAGAATTAGAGATTTTTTTTACGATGTATAGAAAATAGGGTGGTCACGAGCAACGTGGGATTTTTTTTAACGTTTTCTTCTGGGGGACCCTCCTAAAAGCTGCCAATTAGTCAGAAAATGAGATTGGCAAAGTTTCAGCTCAAATGAGTAACATAAACCCATACCTCATCGAGGTTGAATTCTTGAAAATTTGCAAATTTTGGCAAAAAATTGTCGTTTTTCTTTCTTTAAGTGAAAACTATTTGTCTTAGAAACCTGATTCTTGTTTTATTTCATAGAAACTGTTGTTGCCTTGAAATTTTACTCCCATCAAAACTTATATTTAATGAACATTTAGTATTTTTCAGGTCAGCTCGTGAACCATACAACTCTACATTTTTAAAACATAAGTGAAAAATGACAAAATAATAATTTTATTACTTTTGATAATTTTTTGTATTATTTTCATTAATAGGCAAAAATAAGTGAACAATTTTTGCAACTTTAAAAATATTTCACGAATTATAATTGATTATTAGTTATCTCGTTCTATGCCTAGTAAGAAAGAGCTTCTCGATTTGTATTGCATTTGAACCTCTGAATTTCTCTTTTTATTACAAGGCTGTTTTTGTTACCTGTTACGTTATCTATTTTTAGAATTGATGGAACATTCCGTAACACCCCCCCCCCTCTTTTTTTTGATATGATGTCAGAAATTTCAGTTTTTTTAAATTGGCCACATGTCTCATCAAATCATCCACAGTAAGCTACCAAGTAATTGTTTTATTTATTTTATTTTATAATATTCGCAAAATGAAATTGAACGCCAGAGAAGCTGCTAGACTTAGAGAACATCCACCAGTTAACCACAGACTTTAAGTTTAAGTAGAAGTGCAATTGACTCCGCAAATAACTATTTCGTAAACAAAGAACTGAGCTCATCAAAAACAGATTTAAAAATTCCAGTTTAGAGAGAACTGTTGTTCACTGGGATGGGAAAGCGCTTCACCATTTTTTGAATAAAAAAATGTAGAGTGGATAGAAGTTTTAATTAGTTGTGGGGGGGGGGTGAATAACAGTTACTACGAGGTCCACAGCTTGAAAATAGTATCGGAATAATTCAGGCGAAAGCTTTGTTTTCAGCAGTTGATGAGTAGGAGGAAGTTGGTAAAATCCAGGCAATGTGTTTTGATACAACTGCAGTAAACACCGGTCGCCTCAGAGGAACCTGCCTTTTTTCTACAGCAATTGTTAAAAGAAAATTATTCTGTATTTACCATGTCGCCATCATGGTTTATAAATTATCCTAAAAGCTGTTTTTGATTGCAAAGTGAGCATAATCACTGAAATACTAGATGTAAATAGTTAATTCAGAAGAAATTTCAAGTTTTATTACAGGACCTTTTACAAATTAACAGCTCAGGGATAATTATAAAGAGTTTATCCAGCTTTGTTTAATTTTTATAGGACTCCTTCCTGAAAAGACTTTCTGTCAGAGCACCTAGTGTTTTTAATCATATCAGATGGATGGCACAAGCTATTTATTCTCTCAAAATATATTGTTTCAGGGATAATCTCTCAATAACAAATTTAGAAAAAGAAGGTATTAGAGACCTTTGCTTATTTCTAATCAATATTTATGTAAAAGCATGCTTCAATACTGCCACTCCCACTTTGGACCTCTATCCAAGACCTGCAAATAATAAAATCACTTGTTCACTACAGAAAAATTGATAAACAAGTTGCAAAAAAAGCACTCGCTAAAATGATAAACTGCCTTTGGTATCTTAACTCGGAACAAGTTGCATTTTCATTTTTAGATGATACTTTGGAAAAAGGAAGTCAACATAAGCTTGGATGTAAAATTAATGTCATTTGAAGAAGAAATGATGATGATGGTAGGAATTTAAGAGCAACAAAAGGTTTCAACGAAGTGGCTTATTTATTGAACAAAGAAGTCAATGTTTTTTTTTTTTTTTCATCCCAAACTGTAAAAATTTTAAGAGATTTTATATTAATAAGCATTTTTTAAATACTGATCCCAATGTATGGTGTTAAAATAAACCTTATTTGAAAGCAAAAAAACAGTGAATGGTTTTAAGTTGTCAATGACACAGCTGAAAGGGGAAGGAAATTAACCCAAGATTTCAATTCCTGTTTAACAATAGACAAAAAAAAAATAGTATATGCTAAAAGTTGTATCTGAATGTAGAAAAACTTTTCAAGATTCTTCATAAGCCACCTTATCTAATAAGCTATTACCATCTTAATCCTTTCCGACGCAGTGGTCCCATGCCGGGACTACCTAATTTTAATTCCAAACTTACAAACGGCACCAAGAATGTTTTAATAAAATTTTCCTTTTATAATGAAAGGTTAAAATAATGTGTTTTTAATTTCTAAAAAAGTCGTTTGTAAATTTCGGTGTAGTCAATCATTTCATTATTTTACGAAAAGAATTTTTCTGTACTAGAAAGGGTAACTTGACAATTGTAAGGGATAATATTTTTTTCTTTATTCTGCTTCCTTTCTTGTAACACATCTTTAATAATAAAATGCATTTGAGCATTATTTGTTCTCATTTTTATACTTTCTTTGCCTCCACCCCCCCCCCTTTCTTTTAATCCTTTCAGTTTAAAATACAATTTTTTTTTTCTTTGGCATTTTTTTTTAAACTTAAATCCTTTATTATGTACAAAATGAAACAAAAAGAAAAACGAAAGGTTGAAAGCAGATGAAACAGAATGTTATAATTTTTTTTCGCATTTTCATGAAAAGTAAATTTTTAGGATTCGGGTGAAGTCTGGTCCTCAAAAATGCGCATATTTTTAAATCATTTTTTTAAAAAAATGGTGTGTGGTTCTGCAAAGCAAAGCTTCTTTTTATAAAATGAGACCTGAATTATGTTTCTAGGTTCAATTGTATTTATTTCAGGAAGGAAAACCAGCATTTTTTGGCGAAAAATCACGTTTTTTTCAAACTTAAACCTCAATGAGGCACGGGTTAATATTATCCAAATGTCCTGAAACTTTGCCAATCACATTTTGTAGTCTATTGGCAACTTTTTGGAGGGTCCCCCAGAAAAAATTCGAAAATTCATTTCTTGTGACCACTCTAATAGACAATAACTTTGCGGTTATTTCATTCATCTCGTGCATGAAGCTTGATAATGTTAAAAGTAAATTAAAATTAAATTAAACGTAAAATTATTTGCCCGCTGAATCATAAAACACATCCTTTGCATACACTAGTATCAGCTTATATAGAGCAGTCAGTAAGGTGAATGTCTCCACCTCGGGATCAAATCACGGACGGGATAAATAAATATCGTAAAATTTAATTGGTACAGCAGTTTAAATTCAATCGAAAAATTCTAATTCTTAGAAGTTCAAAAATTCACTCATTTCAAAAAATAAATTAAATTATTACCATTAAAAATAAATTTTCCGAGTCTACTGTAAATTTACCGAATAATTTCTCTGTATTTTACCCTAATCTCTAATTTTCCATTAGATTGAAGATAATGGATTACCAATAGCTTCTCTCTAATTTCACAGAAATTTTTTTAACAGTGTGGTACAAACGAGGATATGGAAAATACATAGCAACAACACCTATATGCGCATTTATGTGTATAATTGTGTCCGCCAGTGCAAAAAAAAAAGCTACAGATATCTCTGGAAGGTGTTAGAACTGTTTTTTATATAAAAAAGTCGAATACTAATAGTTCAATACGTACTATTTGTGATGTCATAAAAACAGGCGGCATTTTCAGTACACCAGCGTCTTTTAAGCCCTTCACGACAAGCGACACGAATATACGTATAGAATGAAATAATTGATACACCTTGAATGAAAACACCAGTGTCTTATCTAATTACAACGTTTCAGCGATTAAATAAGCTAAAAAATTCTATTCTAAAAACACAGCGCCCAAAAATTTAAAAAAAAGTGTAAAAAAAACTCGGTTTGATGGGATTAAATGCTGCATATTAACTTTTAATAATGTCCCCCATTTAGTGCAACATCTCATAAGAGCATAAAAGTAATAAACATCAAACTCAAAGACAATTAATTCAATAAGAATTACTATAACCAAATACATTGCTCAAAAAAAAATTAAGGGAGCAAGCAAAAAGTGAAGAGAACAGTGCAGGACAGCCATGCATAGGCAAAAAATTGAGAGTAACATGTGTATCAATGTGCAATACAGAAAAAAAAGCAAAAAAATTGCAAGAAAGCTTTAATTCTTTGAAACGATGGATAGAACGTGAACCGAAAGTTAAGGGTAACAATTTGGTTACATGTAAATAACAAAAGAAAGTAGTGTTTAGGAATGATGCAAGGTATTTAATATGGCGTGTGGTCCCTTCGAATAAATAAAACTGTCGCATACCTGTTTTCCATGGATTCAATGACATTATCGATAAGTTTTCGGGAAGTACTCTTCCACTCCTCAAGATTTACAATCTCCAAGTCCCGGACAATAAAAGGAGGTCTTAGTCTCGCTGCAATGCGTCGTATGAGTGTGTACCAAACATACTCGATCGAATTCAGGTGAGGAGAGCATGTTGGCTCTTTCATATGCTGTGTTGTTTCAACTTTAATCATGCTCTCCACAGGCCGAGCTGTATGCGGTCTGGCATTGTCATGCATGGAACAAAATGAATTACCAATTGCTGCAACGTAAAATACGACATGATGTACCAGTATCTCGTCTGTATAGCTTCGGATCGTCAAAGTGCCATTACGAATTATATGCAGGCCCGTACGCCCGCTATGCTGATTCCAGACCATAGCATCAACTCACCTCATCTGTAATGTGATCTTTCACGAACGAATGTGGGATTATTTTGAGTGCCCCTTTCTCTCCTTGCCAAAACACATCGGATGTCACATCCAGACTGAATAGGAACTCTGTGTAAACAGAACTTGACTCCAACAACGTTGCCTCAAAACTCGATATTCAGTTGCCCACCTTCTTTGGGCCGCACAGTTGCTTGAGGTCAACGGAATACAGACCAGTGGCTTATGTGTATAGATACAATCATCGTAAAACCTATTTGGGATTGTTTGGCTGGACAATCTTCGTCCTATGGGCAAGAACAACTGTGTTTGCAGCTGAGTAGCATTGCCCATTCCGTCCCGACGAGCTGTTAACAGGATATATCAGTCATCAATTTCTGTGGTAGGACATGGCCGACCTTGGCCCTGTCGATGCCTATTATACCATGTGTCTTGGAAACGATTCCCCAGTGTTGCATTGACAGTTCTTGAGATTCCAACAGCGTCCGCTACACTTCGTTGTGTTTCGCCAGATTCAACTGCTTCGGATTCCGGTAAATCAGATTGGTGTGACATTTTCAAGTCACCTTTTCTCAAAACTCAAGCTCAGCAATTTAATTTTACAACTAAGTGAAACAGACGTTTCTGCAAAATCCCGATTTCTGCACTTATTTCCTTTTCTAGTTTTTGATGTCATAAACTTTGATTTGCATGTGAAGTTTTTTCCTCTATTTTCTACTGAGCTTTAAATTATGCATCTTCTATTCTGCGTTAATTATTGGTGCAATTATATGCGTAATTTTGTTAAAAGTATGTACTCCCCTTGTTTTGAGTAGTGTATTATAAAAAATGTGATGGAGAATTACTTTGCAGCATTACGAATTTGGTTGGTTGGTTGGTTGGTTGGTTGGTTGGTTGGTTGGTTGGTTGGTTGGTTGTATTTATGACGGCCAATTATCTGCACGAGGGATATAGGCCCATCATTACGAATTTGAAACAAGAAAAATTAAAAAATTAAAATCTAAATACAATTTCAGTCACTCCGATAAGTTATTGAGAATTTTTGAAAAATTACGCCACCTCTCACATAAATATTATTTTTATATATCTTATTCATGTAAAATTAAAAATATAGATGGTGCTTCTTTATGCAACGACTGCTTTTCAGTTAATTAATGAAACAGAAAAGAAATCAATTGAAGCGTTCATTTTTAAACGTTGGTTCAGTACGGAAAGGTCTTTGGGAATAAGAAAAATGTGACGCAGGTGTTAATCGTCACGTGATTATTTTGGGATTAGCGGCTGTTTTTTCGTTCACTGACGAACACAAGCCGCAGTCTGTGTTCATAAAATTTAAGAGATTTTCAGTCCGGAATCATTAAAGTTCGGAAGAAGTGCGTTTTAGAGATAAAGGGAGAATTTTGATTTTCACAGACGACTATGTCAAGTTTGTACTGACTAGGAAAATCCCCAACTGTCAGTTCTGGATTTTCACAACAGTGATATCGTTTGAAAGATCTTGCCACTAAGACCAAGAAATGTATAGGAACTATACTCCCGAATCCTATAGTTCACGAGGTAAGGGCCCTTTTCTGTTTCGATAGAAGAAAAATAAAGAAGGGAAAAACAACATGAGATTAAGCTAAATAATGCTATAAAAAGTGATAAAATATCTTTATTTAGATTGACGAACGTTTCACCGCACAAACGTCGAAATTTTCAAAATCATTCATGATAGAAATATTTTCATAAAATTTAAAAAACAATAACTTGGTAAACAATGTCACGAGACATCATGCATAGTGAAAATCAGTGCAAACATAAAATAAAAAAATTGGATATTTGTGAGCGTGGATTAATATTTACTATTGTTACTAAAATTGCATCTTTAATTGATAATGATTGAACATAAAATTGATTATTATACAAGTTGTTATAACATGAGATTACTTTTAAAATTATCGAACTCAGCAATTTGTCTTATAATTAATTCTGATAAGTGTTTTCGTACGTAAAAGTGTAAAAAACAAGTGTTTCCAACACCAAATACAAACGATTAAAGGCATTATTGTTTGATGGTAAAACCGCTGCTTTGATCCACTCCAGAAACTTCCCAACTATCTCTACTCATGTTTTCATTTCATCCCATAGGATCAAAACAAGAGTTAGTTCCTGGTACTAATCATATTGTTGCAATTTGCATTTATTAACAGCTAATTCGAAAAGCTGTTTTCAAATCTTTTCCTTTTACTTCCTTTCTTCTTGTTATTTTCCACTGCGAACATGTCGTGAACCGCTGGGTTCGGCAGTACAGTTTCCATACATTTCTTGATCCTTGTAATAAGAGCTTTCAAGTGATTCTGCTCTCGTCAAAATCCAGAACTGTCATTTGGGGATGTTCCCTCACAGCTGTGCAACGTTCCTTGTAGTATATGGCCTTATCAAGTGCCGCATAACTTGAGTCCACTGGATGGTTGTACCACACAGCTATAGGTTTCTCTTGGGCACGGCAATACTGCCATTGTGCGCTTAAAGTTCCACGACATAGGTACGGCTTTCCCTTGGGTGTGGCAACACAGCCATTGGGCACCTTATAACAGAAATAAATTGGCTTGTTCTGAATAATCGCGTTTTCAACTGCATCCATCAGGAAGAAAGATTCGTGTGTAATTATCGTGTATACTCTCATGATGCCATGAATCACGCTTGGGAAAAAAGAGAACTTTACTGGATAATGGCAGTTCCGTTAGGATCTAGGTTTTTTTTTGCCGGAAATCACAAGAGCCCTGCTACATCTATAAGTGCCTCTTACTGACCAGTATTTATTGCATTCCAAGTATTAGTTGATATTGTAGCAGTTCAGTGTATAATTATACATTAAAATTTACTATGAAAATAAAGACGAGCAGAGGCAAATTTAAAGCTACATTAATGCACTCAAATTTAACAATTTTCAACATAATTAAAAAGCCTTTATGACTTTTGTTTGCCTGTCAGTATACCCGTTCGTCTGTGCTCTAAGTTTCCTAAATATACTTGGATTGCCATGTAATAATTATTTGTTATAGAAGTTTACTATAACATGTTCTTTCCTGAAAAAAAAGAACATGCGTAGAATGTATAGTTCGTGGCATAAGTCACTTAAATAGTGTAAACAAAAAATATAAACACGTCTATGTTTCATCAAGATGGCACACAAAAATTTTAATCTGTCGCTGAGCATTTGCAGAATTCTCTTTTTCTCAATTCATAAAAAAATATTTTATTTGTTTATATTTGTAAGTAATATTTAAATTTATCACCAGAAAAGCTATAAAAATATTTCATTAATGCTAGCAGTAGCATAACATTCACAAAATCAAATTAAACCGTTAGTATGATCGCAAAAGAACATGCAACTTTCATGCATGCAACTGAGGTGCAGCTTTTAGTTCAATATAACGCTTTCCTGCAACATGCGCGGAATTTATCATTCCTTTACGGAGACACAGAACAAAAGTCTGCTACATTACCGGCCATGAGCGACTATTTTTAGAAATACGTTTCCAGTTATATTTTGAATTCTTAAGCTTAGTTAAATTTTAGTACAATATGTGGAATGTATAAATTTAACAGATTATATACTGATTTTCACAAAAGAATTCTTAGATTGAATTGCTTAAAGTGTATTTTCAACTTTGTTATGCTTTTATTAAATTGAATACTATAAAATTTTGCAGAATATAAATGCATCGATACACGGGCTGCGTAAAATAATTTGGATAAATTGTATTCTACGGATGATAAATTCTGCAAATGCGTTGTTTTCAGTTGTGATATGCGTTTTCTAGAATTGAATTTTAGTACAGTAACAAAAATGTCAAAAAACTTATATGGCTGCACAACAGAAGTCTTATAGATTACAATCTATAGACCGCAAAATGAGTTTTCAACTGTTTTATTCGATTTCATGCGGAATACAATTTTAACATTGTCTATAATATATGTAAAGATTTCTAGATCTTATACAAGGCATCACAAAACACTTCGAATACCTTACCGACTGTGGACGGTAATTGAAAGGTAAAAAAAAAAATGTTTATTAGTCAACGAAAATATATAATAACCTCTTACGAGTTACCCATGATTTCCGAAAAGCGTTCTTTACATTTAGAAAACTCAGAACTAGAATTTACAAAGAAGAATTTATAAAACATTTTTCATTTACACAAGTTTCATTTGCTACCACTAATTTTCGTAAATATTTCCGAGTAATTGTAGTTAAAATTACAGCGTCTAGAATACCTAGTGTGGAAATGTGCTATCCAAACAGTGCTAAAACATTTTATCCCTTAAATGTGCGACGATACTGCTAAAATCCCAAGTGTCGATCGCAGCGACATCTGCGGGATTTTCGTATTACATTGTATAGAATAGCAATATCTTGCAGTTGTAGAAAATATCCTGCAGATGTCGCTGCGATCTTCATATTTCAGAAGCATCGTTGCACATATAAGGAAAAAAAATATTTTAGCGCTTTTTAAGTATTACAGGGATAGTCGATTTCTACACTATATATTCTACGCGCTATAGTTAAAACTATCGTAAAAAAATTACCTCTGTTTTTAAAGGCTATCTATTTTCTGACCAATGAGAACGCTACATAAACACCTATGGAGCGTTTTCATTGGTCAGAAAATAGATAGCCTTTAAAAGCAGAGGTAATTTCTTCACGATATTTTTAACAGTGTACGCTGCGCCGCCACTTTCATCGAATTTCTACCGCTCTTCGCTCTTTTTTCAAGATTGTAAAAAACGTATGTTGTTTATTCCAGCCAGTCGCAAAATGCCTCACTCATCCTATCTTCCCTTTAACACTAACAGCAAGATCTAGGTCGTATAAAGTCAAATAAGATTGGGTTGACTCTTACATTAAAATGAACTTCTGTTTCGCCACTGCTGTGCAATTTTGTGCCAGAAAAGTAAAGGGAACTTGTTTTCCGACTTATCTTTGTATTCTCTCTATTCTGAAAAAATAACTAATGCAGCTTCTACTGCCGCGCTTAAATTTATTATGACCTGGCTCACTTTCTAGGCTTATCCTGCTAAAATTGTTGCATATAAATACATGAAAACTGACAGTTTTATAAAGGAATGCATTATATATACGATGAACAAGACAGTTTTTAAATCGACTTGCAGTTCTTGACGGACTTACATGTTTTAGGAGTCATAAATCCCGAAAAAAAATGTTTATAAAAAATGTCTGTCTGTCCTCCGTATGTCCGTATATCCATGTGTCCGTATATCCTCTTTGTATCATCGAAAAGTGTATGAAGTTATGCATAGAATTGAACCAAATTATTAGTGTATGGTTTTGGCTATGGCCAGCAAGTCTTCATTTAATTTGGAAATATTCCGACGTAAGGGAACGCTGTAATAGCGATTTTTGTGCCATTTTCATTATTGTACCACTGAAAAACATATGAAGTTATGTATAGAATTGTACAAAACAATTTGTGTATGTTTTTGGCTATGGCTGCCGGCCCTCCTTGAATTTGGTAACCTGTAATAGCGATTTTTCTGGATATTTCATAGTTCTATTGTACATCGACTGTTCTTGCTTCGACGGGCAATTCGCATCTATCTAACACGGCGATACTCAAACATCTGACAACAGAATAAAGAAAAATGCTGATTTTATTAAATATTATGATTGCGATTAACTCGTTTTTACTCCGATTAGTAAAATGAAGCAGGAACTTAACACATTCACGACAAGAAACGAACATTCTCGTTTACATGACTAAGGGCGTGGCTTCTACCTTACAGAAAATGCCTTTATATCATGTTGTCCATATTTTTTAGATTGTAAGACATTTTATATTAAATTGCTACATTGAAAGATATTTGCCGATACACAAACTTGGGAAACTTATCTAGAACACCAATTTACAAAAGACTTTCAGAACAGGGAGGAACTTCTACTGTTTTGAAATTCAGATTTGATAAAAATTACCCGTCGGCAATGTGTTAAGAAGAAAATCAAAGTTGGTGTAATATTGAAGTAACAACACTGAAGTATTAACATGTGTAAAAACGTTCTTAAACATTAAGATGCATGAGAATGAAGAAGTTTTTGGGATTGACACACCCGACTAGTTTCATATTTCAATCAATATCTAAATCGTCATATTTAAAAAGATGCTCTTGAAGCTTCTCAAAGGAAATCTTTTCTTCTAGAAGTTATAAAACTCCGGGAGGCAGAATTACTTTTTACTCTGTCATTTTACATAAGCTGGTTTCCAAAGAGAAATTGATCGTACGTAAGCAATCAAAACAGCCGTCAGCTGTCGCTATAGTGAAGAAATTAATGACAACTCTATTACTGAAGATCCTCACTGCTAATAACGCAATTTAATCTACCATAATTAAGTAATCTTTCTAAAAGAGAGTAAATTAACATGTTTTTAAAGCCTGTAGATGTATGGACAGGAATTAGAGATCGTAACTTGCAGGGAGCAGAGCCCCCGAGTTTAGCAAGAAATAGAATAGAGAAATCTAGGGTTAATGTTACTTTATTACATTGCAACAGCGTATGAAAAGAATGTACAGTATAGCAGCATGTGAGTGTTTGCATTTCTTTCACTTGTAAAAAAGTTTTTTAAGACCTTATGCTATTTAGATACATCATGTAAGTTCCACGTGATCGTATTGCTAATTAACTATTAAATGAAGTGTTTTTACCTGTTTACGATGTGGTCAGTAGTAAACCATATATCCGTAAATTTTTTCCATGTAGTATAAGTTTATTTCATTATTTATACAATATATCCTAAAACATTCTAAAATTCATGTTTAATTTTATCTTTTCTAATTACATTGCATATATTAATATGAAGGCTAAAATAAACCAGTCAGACAAGCTATTTTGTAAAGAAATCTTACTGTAAAGTTTCCCATTTATACTACATTTATTTATTTTTGTGATATTGGATATTGTTCAACGATAGAAAATCGATAAAACTAGGATTATTTTCTTTCTGAGATTGCTACATTGTAACAGTGTATTTAGCAACGTTATGTGCTTTAATATATATCAGTATGTATTCTATACCTAGAGCTTTTTTTTCGTACCTCCTTTTCCTTTTTTTAAGTCTTATTTCTGTCTCTTTTACTTTCTATGCTTTCTCTTTTGTCAATGTTTTTACTAATCAATGGATTATGTACTTATAGATATAACATCTATCGGATATCTGGCGGCAGGAAAAGGTTATTTATCTTTATCTTCTTTTCTATGTAGCCTTATTTTTCCTGATTTATGCACCTAAAGCATTTCCAGTTCACATTTCATTTTTCTTGTGTTGCATGTTTCTATATGTAGCTGAGAAAAATATCCATAGTTGCCATTTAGAAAAGAAATCATACTTTATGATCTCCAATGTAACTATATACGCATCTGTTTGTGATATCTAAAATTATTTAGAAAAAATAAATTTAAAAAAACTCGCTGATATTGATAAATTCTCCTCATTGTAAGAGGGTATGAATAAAATTAAATATAACTATGGTTTTGTGAGTGTTTGCATTTTTATGCATTTGTTTTCCTTGTCAAAAGATTTGTTTCATCTATTTTCGTGATTTTGGGCCACTAATGTACAGAATGTCTTAAAACAGTTTGACAATCGCTGCACGAAGAACATTTATCATATATTCAATTTCATACCATGAGCGTTCGAAAATAGCTTTTATAATAAATGCAATATCTGCAGTTATGCATGTTTTTTAGTCTTATATAGTTTTGAGCCCCTAATCAATAAATGTTCCCTGTTTTCATAGTATATAGCTCGGGGGTCACCGTATGTCAAGGAGATTAAAAAGATGGAGTGGGTTTTGTTCGAAACATGGGAGGGGGGGGGGGTAGGAAATAATTTAATTACACTGGTGTCCAAAATTAAGGACCCATCACAAAATGCTAATTTTCAAGTACACGAATACTCAAAAGGAAATAATATAATTCTAATAATTACTATCTCTACCGCACAGCTAGTCCATATAACATCTCATTCATGTCCCACATGGTCACAAGTGTCACAGTCACTACGGTGAAGCAAAAAAATTCCATACATCTCATTATGAGTCTCAAATGATTACTATATGGGACTCACTGAGACGTCACTGGGACTGCTGCTTTGTGACAAGTCACCATGTGACTTTATAATGTAGTTACATTGTGATTCTCATGTGACTGTCATCTGTAGACTCAATTTCAAAGTCATCGTGAACGCTGCATTGTGATAAGTTACCAAATAATGTCACAATAAAGTCACATAATGACTTTCAAGTGACAGAGATACTACTGTGAAGTCACCATTATGCTCTTTTGTGAAAAGTCACCATGTGACTAAAATGTGATATTATTTGGTGACTTATCGTAATGCAACGTTCATGATTACTTTGAAATTGAGTCTAAAAATCACAGTCACAAGAGAGTCATAATGTAACTACATTGCAAAGTCACCTGGTGATTCGTCACAAAGCAGCAGTCACATTGATGTCTCAGTGGAGTCATATATAGGGATCATTTGAGAGTCATAATGAGACATGTGGAATTTCCTATTTTTTATTTCACCGGTAGTGACTGTGACGCTTGTGACCATGTGTGACATGAATGAGATGCTATATGGACTAGCTGTGCTGTAGGGATAATAATTATTTGAATTATATTATTTCCTTTTGAGTATTCACTTACTTAAAAATTAGCGTTTTGTGACTGGTCCTTAATTTTGGACACCAGTGTATTTACTATTTCTATGGTTCAAACTAGGTAAAGGCAATGAGCTCAATGCCTTCTCTTCCTAAAACATTGGTTCTTTAATATAATAGGTATGTATCGCTGTGTACATTTAGGCAAACCCTAGAGCTTTCACGAACGACATCGCGTGGTCTGGGTTACCTTGTCCTCAATGTTTATAACCGGAAGAGTCTTTAGTCGGGATTCATTCATTGTACCAACAGGAATTCAGTGACATTAATATTATGACGTCGCATTAATCGACATGATACAGTGCGATGCAATGCAAACATTATAAGAAGCGTACAGAACTAAACCGCTACCACGTCTAAGCATAGTCCGCTATTGTGACAACAGTGAAAGGGGGTGAAACGTTGATGGCTACGCATAAAGGAAGTTCATGTCGAACTCTCAAAATCACAAGTAAAAAATTTTTTAGATTATGTTTTAACACAATTATTCAATTGGTAAATAAATCATAACACTTGTAAATTTCCAAGGGGGTGAAAAAAGTCTGGGCCAGGATTCGAACCAGGAATGTATTGCTTGAAGCTTGCAATGCTATATACTAACTGATCTATCCCGGACGTATCTGGAAGCCTAATTCACCCGACTAATTATTAAAGATCACAGCATCTGGTCTGATATCTAAATCAGCTCAACAGAATAAATCGAAAGTTATATTTTGGAACTGCAGTAAACGCTGCATGCGTGATTATATGAGATTAATTTTTAATTCCATTATTCAATTTGTAAATAAATCATAACAGTTCTAAATTTCTATGTGGATGAAAAAAAATTCCAGCACAGGATTCGAACCAGGGATATATTGGCTGAAGCCGCGAACTCAGCTACGCAGCCGGACGAATCTAGAGGACTAAATCACACAACTAACCTTTAACGATATCCCTGGTTCGAATATTGGCCCGGACTTTTTTCAACCACTTGGAAAATTTTCAACTGTTATGATTTATTGAATAATTGTGTTAAAAATTACTCTATATACGCATGCACCGTTTACTGCAGTTCCAAAAAATAACCTTCGATTTATTCTGTTGAGCTGATTCAGATATCATGCCAGCTGCCGTGCTCCTTAAAGTTTAGTTGGCTGAATTAGTCTTACAGAATCGTCCAGGAGGGCTCAGTCGGTAGAGCATTGGCGGCTTCAGCCAAGCCATCCCTGGTTCTAATCTTGGCCCGCACTTTTTTCACTCACTTGGAAATTTACAGCTGTTATGACTTGTTTACAAATTGAAAAATTTGGCTAAAAATTAATGTAATATATATACGCATGCAGCGTTTACTGCAGTTCCAAAAAATAACCTTCGATTTATTCTGTTGAACTGATTCAGATATCATACCAGATGATGTGATCATTAAAGGTTAGTTGTCTGAATTAGTCTTACAGATTCGTCCGGGATGGCTCAGTTGGTAGAGTATTGGCGGCTTCAACCAAGACACCCCTGGTTCGAATCTTGGGCCGGACTTTTTCCATCCACTTGGAAATTTACAGCTGTTAAGATTTGTTTACAAATTGAAGAATTGTGCTAAAAATTAATGTAATATATATACGAATGCAGCGTTTACTGCAGTTCCAAAAAATAACCTTCGATTTATTCTGTTGAGCTGATTCAGATATCATGCCAGATGCCGTGCTCCCTGAAGTTTAGTTGGCTGAATTGGTCTTACAGATTCGTCCGGGATGGCTCAGTTGGTAGAGTATTGGCGGCTTCAGCCAAGACACCCATGGTTCGAATCTTGGCCCGGACTTTTTTCACCCACTTGGAAATTTAAAACTGTTCTAATATGTTTACAAATTGAAGAATTGTAGTAAAAATTAATGTAATATATATACGCATGCAGCGTTTACTGCAGTTAAAAAAAAAAACCTTCGATTTATTCTGTTGAACTGATTCAGATATCATACCAGATGCTGTGATCATTTAATGTTAGTTGTCTGAATTAGTCTTACAGATTCGTCTGGGATGGCTCAGTTGGTAGAGCATTGGCGAGTGCAGTCAAGACACATCTGGTTCGAATCTCGGCCAAGAATTTTTTCACCCACTTGGAAATTTACAAGTATTATAAAGAGTCTTTTGTTCAAGGGTTAGATGCATCCATGCTTACCGACCGGAATTCAATACTAGACGCATGAAACAGTGTTTATGCATTTTTTTACCACGTCTGTACTTATATTATGTTTAGAAAATGTAATATGTATTTATCAATGCTGCAAATATATACATAATATTAAAGATACTGCCGAAAGTTCGCGTTAAATTCCATTCGTCTGTGCATTATATACAAATAATTTCGAGCCGATATTACATCAATATGATTTGTAGTCATATTGATGTTTATATTGAGAAACATAATTCACATTTTGAACGATTTCTATTATTTAAGAAAATGATATAATTTTGTTATCTTCTATTCTTTATGCATTGTTTTTTTTTAGCAATTTTGCGCTTCAAGAAATATGTTTTTAACATTTTTTCAAAGATTCTTCTCTGCGTTATATGCGTATTCAAATTTTATAATAAATTTCAATACATGCTTCATTATCAGTTTATAATTAAAAATATCCATTAACAGAAAAGTTTATTAATCAACAACAACGAATAACAACTCATTATGCAAATATTTAATTAAGTCATCCGCAAAAAGATAGTATATCCTTATGGAATTTTTAAAAAGTATGATGCATACTTCAAAATGAATATTAATAAATGATGTAAATATTAATACTTAAAAATACGTCTCTTAAAAGATTATTATTCTAAAACTCAAAGATTACTTAATGTACTCGGCATGCAAATTTACTTTAAATATACTCTTTAAACTGATTACAGGCAATCGACACATTTTAACAAAGGTGCTTTTAAAGCAACGCATTGTAATAACCTCTTAAAGTCATTTTCAATTTCAGTTTTGCCTTTCCATTAATAAACTTTTATAGTGTTCTTTGCCATTTAACATTCAAAACATCTTAATGTTTTTAATATTTCGAGATAAATAAACTTAAGATTTAAAAGTTTTAAATGCAAAACATATTGTTTGAGTATATAAGAAATGAAACCGAAAACTAGTAAATTCAAAATAGGAATTTTAATCCTATTACCTTTTAAAAGCAGTTTTAATGAACTTAAGTTTTCCTTACGTAAACTGCAAACCTTTTTACCTTTCTATTTTTAAATGATGGTGCCATTATGGTTATAGTAGATTTCTTGATGTCAGTAATAATTCATTTTTAAATGCATAAAATAACAAATTCCTGTTGCACAATGTAAAGCGTTGCAAAGCATTGATAGAAGAATTTCAAACTTCAAATTTAATTTTCCAAGGAAAGGTTTTGACCAATATGCATAATTAGAAGTACTTTCTCAAGTACTAAAGTATTAAATGCAAAACATATTTTATTATTAAAATATTTTAAGTATCAATAAGTTTGATATATTAAAATATTTTAAGTATCAATAAGTTTGATATATTAAAATATTTTAAGTATCATTAAATAGTAAGCAGATGGATTTAAAGTACCATTCTGAGATTAAATTTTAATTATTTGTCTTAATTATTTGTCTAATATTCTAAAATAGACTAGTACATTTTTAAATAGACGAATTGGCTATTGATTTTTATGTGATTCATTATTATTGATATATCTGTTAAACGTAGCTTAAAAAGTTTAAGAAGAATTTTTAAATAGCTAATAATGCTGCAATAAAAAAAATTCTTTTGAATTGATCACATTATTGATCATATCGTTTGATATATTCTAATGTTATCTTGAAAAAATTACCTAAATTAAAAATCACTTAATTAGTTGGTGATTTTGATATTTGTAATGTAGTGCAGTTGAACCCGGTTAAGAAATGTTTCAAGGGACTAGACAAAAGTCGTGTATTAAGCGTGATCGCGTATTAAACGTGATTTGCATAATACTGCAGGAACTGAGTTTATTTACATATCTATAATCGCCTAAATGAGTCTTATAGCTTTAGTTTATAATGTTTACAATCGAAAATCATTCCTTTTACGCATATTTAGATTTAAATTTAAATATACTGAAGTTTAACTCATGTTTTTTTTATTAGAATTGATTGAAATAATAAATGAAAATAACATATAGATTAAAATATTATTTTATTGTTGATTAATACGCTACAATCAAAAATAAAACAAGAAAAAATATCCGGTTGGTCTAATTTTTTAACATAAATCATTACAATAAAACATTAAATCTTTGCAGAGCAATCCAGTAATTAAAATCATATTTAGTACTTGTGATGAAGTACTTTTATAATTAGCCTCATTTTATAATTATCTGAATTTTGTCTTGATTTTTTTTTACATGATACGTAACATGAATTCTTGAATACTTATTGACTTTGCGAATGCTTTCATTTATTTATTTTTTTACCCTGTTTTTTAGATTCACGTTTTTATACTGTGGATTCAAAAAAAGTTTACAAAATGACCTGGAAAATCAGGCATACAACAAGGATAAAAAAAACCCTGTCGGCTCGGCCTATAGGCGGAGGTAGATTTCGAAGTTAAGTACTAAATTCACCAACAAAACTTAAATCAAGATTAGAGATAAACCCTGTTTCTTCACTAAGAATAAGCTGTATGGAACTAAACTTTTTGTGAAAATTCTAATATGCACGAATGCACACACGCATGTATAAGGAATAGGTTTAAAAATGGCTAAAGCAAATTCAAAGAACCTCAAAGTGTTAATATATGTTAATATTTTCATAGTCGGGTTTTTATCATGTTTTAATACATTTCTTCAAACTCACATGACGTTACATATCCGCCTGCTGCTGTCCATTATATTTCAAATATGACGCAATATATATATATTTTTTTTAATTCGTCAAACTATTTATTTTATTTATTTTTTCATGTGAAAATCTTGCAATAGAAAAGTAATTGTTGTGGCGAGAATTTTATTGTTTTTTTTTTAATTGTTGGTAACTACTATAACGAAAAATGTTTATTAGGTAGATTTCGTAAATAATACTACCTATTGCAGTCGTTACCATGGTGCGACTTTTGAAAAATTTCTTCATAACTTTTCATTATAGAACCCCAGGAACCCAAAACCACCCCCACCTAAAAAGTTTATATATATATATATATATATATATATATATGTATGTACTAAATTTTGTCCGCACGATAAAAGTCGCAATTATGCATGGATTGTCCTCAAACTCGCAAATAACTTTGATATGGCTAATATCTCGGCGGGGATTGAAAATAGGCGAAGTCGGCCAAAGAGGGTGGTATTGGGATGGGTTCAAAATTTTGAATACTGTCTTAACATGATTCTGATAAAACCAGCTCTTACACAACAATGGCAGGAAAAAAATAAAAGTTTTTCGTTATAGCAGTTGCCAACAATTAAAATAGAAAAAACAATAAAATTCTCACCACAACAATTACTTTTCTATTGCAAATTTTTCACGTGTAAAATTAAATAGTTTGACAAATTGAAAACAAATTGAATATTACGTCATAAGTTTTCTAGAGCAAGATTTCCGCATGAAAACTCAAAATAAAATAAATAGTTTGACGAATTAAAAAATATAAATATATATTGCGTCATATTGGAAATATAATGGACCTCAGCAGGTGAATATGTAACGTCATGTGAGTTTGAAGAAACGTATTGCGTTTATCTCTAATTTTGATTTAAATTTTGTTGGAGAATTTAGTACTTAACTTCGAAATCTACCTCCGCCTGTAGGCCCGAGCCGGCAGGGATTTTTACTTGTTTTTCTTGTCATTGTTGTGTAAGAGCTGGTTTTATCAGAGTCATGTTAAGACGGTATTCAAAATTTTGAACCCTCCCCATTTCCAACCCCTTGGGCCGATTTTGCCCATTTTCAATCCCCGCCGAGATATTAGCCATCTCCATGTTGTTGGCGAGTTTGAAGACGATCCATGCATAATTGCGACTTTTATCGTGCGGACAAAATTTAGTACATATATATATATATACATATATATACTAGCAAACCCCGCGGCTTTGCTCGCGTAATATCTGAAATATGCCAAGTGATATTTATATGTCTAATTTTTATTAAAAGGTACTAACTAAATTTTTATTTTATTAAAAGGTAATATTTTATTTTATTAAAAGGTTTTTTTTATTAAAAGGTACTTATTACTTTTAGGAATAATTTAAAAATTACTAATTAAAACACAGTTTGATTAAACATCATTATTACACTGCATTAGGCAGAAATGAGACTTAAATTAATAAAATGAAATAAAACTAAATGAATGATAATTTAGAAAATATTTTGAAACTTTTATGCTTAATTAATACGCTCATTTTAGTATTCATTTGAAGCTTTGAATTTTTTAGAAACCATCTTCTTACATCTTAAAATTAGCCATCATGTCAAATTCCAAGTCCTACCAAGTCTCTCAACATAAAGGGCTATGTTGAAACAGGAACTGTCACCATTAATTTGCCAACATTAATTTTGAAATCGGTTTGTTATTTCCTAATATTTCACAGAAACGTAATTTAAAAAGCTTTTAAAGCCCTTTTTTAGAACGTTTGTTGTTCCTGTGAACCCAAGGTGGTAGAATCACCGGCATAAAATATAGCCTGTGTAGGATCAGAGACTGTTACCATTGATTCGCAACTATTACTTTTATAATCGGTTTATATTCCCTGCAATTGCATAGAATCGTAATTTAGAACTTTTTTAGAATGCTTTTCGCACCTCCCCTTCGCTTCACCCCTTTTTAATTCGAATTTATTTTCGACGTTCCTACGAGGGCATTTATATTTTATAAGTAACTACCATGTCATATTTAAAGTTTCTAGCCTTTTCCGTATCACAGAAATCGCAATTTAGAAAGTTTTTGGCTCCTGCAACCCTCTGGTGGTAGTGGCACAGACATAAAATATAGCTTATGTTTGAGCAGGTTCTATCACCAAAATTTTCATCAATATTTTTTTAATCGGTTTGGTAATTTATAAGTTTGCTTAAAAATTGTAATTTATAACGCTTTTCACTCACTTCATTTTTTTAAATTTGGAATTTTCTTTCGACTATTCTTAGAAAGCAGTTGCATCTTGTAAGTAAATACCATGCCATACTTCAAAGTGTTAGACCCCTCAGTTGTGCAAAAAACGCAAATTAGAACATGTTTTCCTTTTGCAACCCTCAGATGGTAGTGACAGCAACATAAAATATAACCTATGTTATAGCAGGGACTGTCACCATTGATTTGCAACCATTACTTTTGAAATAGCTTTGGTATTTCCGTAGATTGAGTAGAAATCGCAATTTAGAACGTTTTTAGGACTCTTTTCGCGCATTTTCACCCCTTTTTAAATTTCCAATTTTTTCGAAACTGTTCTTAAAGATCATTTATATCTTATAAATATGTACCTTACCTATAATTTTAAGTTGCTAGCCTCTACCGATCTCAAAAATTGAAATTTAGAACGCTTTTTTGCTCCTGCAACTTCTTGGTGATAGTGATACCGACATAAAATAGCGTCTATGTTAGAGCAGAGGCTGTCAGCATCAATTTCCCACCATTACGTTTGAAATCAGATTCATTCTTCCTAAGATATTGCCGACAAATCGGCATTTAGAAGTTTTTAGAACGCTTTTCGCGCATTTTGCTCCTGCATCTCCTCTGGGGTAGTGGAAACAGATATAAAATATAGCCTATCTTGGAGCAAGATCTGTCACCATCATTTTTACACCATAATATTTGAAATCGGTTCAGTACTTCCTGAGATTGCATAGAAATCGCCATTTATAAAGTTTTTTACAACGCTTTTTGTGCATTTTGACACCCTTTTAAATTTCGATTTTTTTAGGAAATGTCCTTAGAGATCATTGATATCTTATAACTACCATTCCAAATTTCACGATTCTAGGCCATTCCGTAACGCAAAAGCCGCAATTTAGAACGTTTTTCCCCCTGCACCCCTTTTGGGGTAGTCGCACCGACATAAAACATCGCCTGTGTTGGAGCAAGGGTTGTCGCCATCATTTTGACGCCATTATTTTTTAGATCGGTTTGGTATTTCCTGAGATTGTGTAGAAACCACCATTAGAACGTTTTTTAAAACGCTTTTCGCGCATTTTCACACCTTTTAAATTTCGAATTGTTTAAGAGCTGTTCTTAGAAATCCTTTATATCTAATAAGTAGCTAATATTTCAAATTTCGTATTTCTAGGCCCTTCAGTAACACATAAATCGCATTTTATAACGTTTTTTGCTCCTACAAACCCCTTTCGGGTAGTGACACCGACATAAAACATAGTCTATCTTGGAACAAGCGTTGTCACCATCATTTTGACACCAATATTTTTTAAATCGGTTTGGTATTTCCTGAGATTGTGTAGAAACTACCATTTAGTACGTTTTTTAGAACGCTTTTTGTGCATTTTCACCCCTTTTAAATTTCGAATTGTTTAAGAACTGTTTCTAGACATCATTTATATCTTATAAGTAGCTAATAATCAAAATTTCATATTTCTAGGCCCTTCAGTAACGCTAAAATCGCATTTTTAGAACGTTGTTTGCTCCTACACCCGCTTTCGGGTAGTGGCACCGACATAAAACATAGCCTATCTTGGAGCAAGCGTTGTCACCATCGTTTTGACACCATTATTTTTTAAATCGGTTTGGTACTTCCTGAAATTGCGTAAAAATCGCCATTTAGAACGTTTTTTAGAACGCTTTTCGAGCAATTTCACTCCTTTTTAATTTCGGTTGTTTTAAGAAATATTCTTGGAGATCATTACTATCTTTATAAGTAACTACCATTCCAAATTTCATGTTTCTAGGCCCTTCAGTAACACAAAAATCGCATTTTTAGAATGTTTTTTGCTCTTGCACACCCTTTTGGGGAGGGGCACGGACATAAGATATAGCCTATGTTCTAAGTTGGACTAACACCATCATTTTGATACCATTACTTTTGGAATCGGTTCGGTAGTTCCAGAGATTACCTCCTACAAATAAACAATTTTTTCCTCTTTATAATAGGAGTATAGAAGTATAGATATATATAAACTTTTTAGGTAGCGGTGGTTTGGGGTTCCTGGGGTCATATAATGAAAAGTTATGAAGGAATTTTTCAAAAGTCGCACCATGGTAACGACTGCAATAGGTAGTATTTCTTACGAAATCTACCTCAAATCACATAGGAACATAGGGTTGCAAACCACTTCTTTAGTCACAAATAGAGGTTGTTTTATCCTATCTCAACCCGGGTTGACGATAATAATTTTGATAAAAAATAATAACATTGTAATGAAAATACAGCGATATGTACCTTGTTTTATGTGAAATGTGATAACATTACGGAAAGATCTGGAAAATTATGTTGCTCAAGCAATCAGTGATACCATATGAATTGATAATCACAGTCCAAAATATGGGGCGTCAAGTGCGTACTGCTGGAGCATATAATGCTTCTACCACTTTTGTTTGGTGTTATCACATTTACAACAAAGGGGAGAATGTGTGTTAAATGTTTTTATAACTTCAGTTTTCTGAAAGTTATGACCGTCAACCCAGATTGAGTTAGGATGAAACGCCCTGCATTTGTGACTAAATAAGTGGTTTCCGACCCTATGTTCCTGTGTGATATTTTATCCTTGTTGTATGCCTGATTTGTTATGTAATTTTGTAAACGTTTCTTTGAATCACCCTGTATAATGTCCAATTTATCTGACACAGAGAATGCATTTCTTTTGTTTCCATGACTGTTCCCCATATTAACAGAAAAATAGTTAAAACTTGACAAAACAATAAGAGACGACTGAAAACGAGAGAACGTTTTCCTTTCTCTTCAAATCCGTTTAAAAGCACACAGTACTAGGAAAGCTTAATTTATTACAGTGTACAAGAGGAAAAGACAAGAATAGACAACACACACCGCGTATCGCAGGAAGAATAAGTAACAAAAAGCGACAAAAATTCGTCTATCGTTCTGTACTTCAATTAAGCCAATACATGAAGCGAGAGCCAAAGGATTCTACGACGCAGAATCAAAAACACGTTGCAGTGTTGCCAATTTAGCGGCAATTGTTTTAACTCAAATATCTACCACTATTTCAGATTAGAATATTACTCCGTCCTTGAATATTACTGTACCCTAATATTACTATTCGGAAATTGTGATATTTTATTAAAAAAAATTCTCACTAAACCATGAATTCGTTCATTAAACGAGATTCTTTGCTTCAAGAAACAGAAAATTTATCGCGTATTAAGTGGGATAACGTAATAACCGTTCGCGTATTAAACGTGATATTTTGCGTTAGTTTTACGAGATCAAGAGTCCGGTAAAAATTCTAGTATTAAGCTTGTATTAACCGTGAGCCTCTTAAAAGGGTTCGACTGTACTTTGAATATAAAAAGGTATCTTAAGCAAAAAATTAGGTGTTTTTATAAAAAAAAAACAATAATAAAAATAAATATTTGTATGCAAGGCTATCTATACTAATAAAAGAAAAAATCGCTCTGTGTGAGTCCGTGTATCTGTCTGTATGTCTGTGTGTGTGTGTGTGCGATGGCTAGTGAAAACTACTGCACGTAGAAGTCTGAAAATTTTGGGTATGAATAGTCCACGACAGGTCCTGATGCACTTCAGGCTCAGATTTTTAATTTTTTAAGGGCCGGTGCCCCTGGGTCCCTTTAAGTTTTCATGCTCTAAATTGTTAATAACATATCTCTTTTCTATTCGATCTTCTTCGCTTTTGGGGTGAATTCTCCATTCAGTTTCTACCCCATTTCTACATTTCAGTTAAGATCCTAACACACTTGGGGCCCGGTACAGGGCCCCTTGAAGTTTTAGTGCACTAAATTGTTAATAAATTGCTTCGTTTTAACCCAATCTTCATTTTGGGATCCTTTTTCAATTTAGTTATTCTACCGTTTCTGCATTCCAGTTAAGACCCTGGGTCCGTTTAGGGTTCCGTAGGGGCCGGTCAAAGGCCTCTTGAACTTTTTGTGTGCCATGCATTTTCCACCCCCTAATTTTTTTCACTTTCTCAGTACGTAATTTTAAAATTATGTCTTGGACTCATCTCTCTAGACCAATACCCGCATATTTTATTGGGGCTCTAGGCCATTTTTTTTAAGAATTCTCCCAATTTTTGTGCGCATTTCTTTAAAATTATATTCTAATTATTAATTCATACCCTATGGCCAATTTTGACTAATCGAAGATCTAAAACGCTAAGTACTAAAACGTTTTAATATGTTTTCGTGTTAAAGCCTTGCTCTCAACCATTATTTGGCTCCATATTATAGCTCCCTTAAAAATAGTCCGATTCACTAGCATTTTTTTCTAACAACTTCTCAGGTTTTCCAGCTACGACATGAATGACAAAAAAAAATTCAGACTTCAGCTACCACCAATTTTGAATATTAATCGCCTTCTTGGGGCCTTTCGTGCAGCTTCTTTAAAAATGATCCGAATTGTTTGCAATTTTTTTAACATTGTTCTAGCGTCCTCTGATTACTTTAAAAACTACTAAAAAGTATCTCTATACCCAACTACATGCCACTTAAGTCTCTGGCCTCTTGGGGCCCGGTACAGGTCCCATTGAAGTTTTTGCACCATAAATTGTCAATAAATTGCTTTCTTTTTACCCGATCTTCATTTCTGATATCCTTTTCACATTTTGTTATTTGCCCGTTTCTACACTCCAGTTAAGACCCTGGTTTCGTTTAGGGTCCTGTAGGGCCCGATCAGGGGCCACTTGAACTTTTTGTGCGGCATGAATTTTTCACCACCTAATTATCCCGCATTCTCAATGCAAAATTTTAAAATTGAGTCTTGCACTATTCTCCCCGGACCAACACCCTGGTTTTTTCACTGGACATTAGTCTCAAGCATTTTCCCCCCATTTTTGCTCATTTCTTTAAAATTTAATTCTAATGATTAATTCTTACCCTATGCTTAATTTTGACTAATTTAAGGTCTAAAGTGTTAATAACTTAGACCTTTTAACAAGTTTTTATGTTAGGACCCTGCTCTTTTCTACCAGTTGGCCCTCTTTGGGCCCTTTGTTATAGGTCCTTTGAAAACGGTCCGATTCACTAGCTTTTTTTCAAATGACTTCTTAAGTCCTCCTGCAACTATATAAATGACAAAAAATTTTCTGACTTCAGCTACCACCAATTTTGAATATTAATCCCCTTCTTGGGACCTTTGTTGCAACTTCTTTAAAAACTATCCGATTCTATTACAATTTTCGTTAACATAGTTTCAGTGTCCTCCAGCTACTTTAAAACTACTAAAATATTTTCTTATACCCAACTACATTCCTGTTAGGACCCTGGCCCCCAGTGCCCGGTCTTTCTTTACACCTCAGTTACCACTTTTTTCGAACATTAAACATTAACTGGGCACATGTCAAAACCTTGAATGGCATTATGTTCAAAATCCTGGTAGCGATGGTGATTAAAACAATGAATGTTCAATCTGTCCGAGATCAGATACAACTCCTTTCTATCCATCATCATTGCCTGATATACACTATAATAGGCATTGAAACATAAAAGTTGTAAACATAGAAATGTACCAGAGTTTTTCAATATTTCCATTGTGTGCAACGGTATTGGGATCTATAAATTTATTTCAGTGATTAACAAAAGAGCCGCAGCTCGTAAATGATCGCTTTTTTAGGCTTTACAAGAATTTAAAAAAGTAGAGAACATCTTCTATTATTTATTTTGTGAAAAAAACCACACTTCTACTCGAGAAACTTACTATAAATCACTCGTCGGTCTCTCTACACAATCCATTACCTACACATTCATTACCACGGAAGTATTCGAATCGCTTGGTTAAAGTAGTTTTTTTTCTCTCGGACTTTCATCAATTTTTACAATCTTGATAAGCCCTGTTACTTTGTGATTCTTTGATCCACATTTGGAAGCTTCATTGTGAAGACACCAAAACCGTTGCATTTTGCGAAGTCACAAATTGATGTCATACTGAACTCACTTGGTAACTCTCAGATGACTGGCATTTAGACACTCTTGTGTTAAGTCTCCATGAGCGATTCTTTGTGACAAATAAACAGATGACTTCAGTTTCATATCACTTGGGGGCGCGTCACAAAGCAAATATCATGAGGACTTCATAATAGAGTCTCCAAATTATGGTCCTGTGAGTGTCGCAAAGTGACTTCTTTGTAATTTCACCCCGTGCCTCACTACAAAGCAACAGTCACAATGACTTTTTAGTGGACTCAGCAAATGACGTTCATTTGATAGTTATAATAAGACACAAGAAAGACATCACATTTTGGTTCACTATAATGACACTTGTGAGCATTTGTAACGTCAATGTGATGACACATTGACTGACTGTTCTGACAATGTAATATCTAATTGCTAAACCTGCCTTTAATATCACTGTCTTTTGAGTACTCACAATTAACTTTTGGGTTTTAAAAGTAGCAGTTTGTAGGCGGCTCAAAGCTGGTTGACGAGAGGTGCTGGGTTCGAACCCAATCGCGCCCGTCGGCCTAATCGTTCGGAGTTTTCCGTAGTTTTCTTCGAACCTTGCATTTCATTGGGTAAATACGGGTTAGGTTCCCTTAGAAAGACCCTCACGGAGGGCACTTCTCCCCTTTGAACACATATCCCCCGTGCAGATAATTGGCCGTCACAAATAACACTATCATAAATAACACCAAACATTTACTTGGAACTATCGATAAATAGAAGTCGTGCGAAATATAGAAAACAATATATACAAAAAGTACCAGAAAACCACAGATGATATTATTATGTTTCGTCTCGAAGAAGTAGTATAAAAGGAAGGCAACACAACAGTAAGAGGGAGAGTTTAGTGGATTAGAGAGTTCCGTCATCCGATTTTTGCTTGGAATGAGACGCTCTATATCTTTGACTGAACAAGGGCGTTGCAACCCTGGTTTTCAATAAGAAATATGTTTATTGGAGCCTTACTACCCTCTATCAACCCTTCAAGTTTCACCTACGAGTTATAAATAACTCTGTCTAAGTGACATCACTTTGCTATAACATATTATTGTTTAAATGGTTAATGAATGCTATTTTAAAATGTCAAAAAATTATATTAATTTTCTAAAACAGTCAGTTTCTTACTTTCAAACAAATATTATTTTTTCATTAGTTAAATTAATCTATATCTCATTTATGTATTTCTTTAAAGTTTCCATATAACTAATTTTTATATATTCCTTTTCAAATGAAATAAAAATAGATAATAATTTACATGTACTTTTGTCAAAAATCCTTCTCGGTTGTTTTTTCTGTTGACTCAAACACACACAGTTGTTTTCAAAGTTAATCATAGCCAAGGGTTAAGTAAAACTGTCCTCAACTCTGTGATTAAGTCCAGATGTAGTTTCGTCTCATTATAAGGAAATCAATCGCCATGAAATGGTTTTTTGTGTTTTTCAGCTTTGTAATTTCTCTTTTTTATCGATAGATAATTCATCGATTTTGCTGCACTGCACAGCATTAACAGTAGACAAACTTTTTCTTCTATTCTCACGAGCTAGCGCTTGACTATAATTATCGTCCAACGCTTTTACAACTAAAATAAAATCCCCCAATATATTTCGAAGTAACGATCACAGTTTGACAAAACCTGTAGCTTAACCAAAGTTCTTATCTCGCAAAATCCTTGACTATTGGCTAAATACGAAATTACGCTCTCTTGCTTCTGGTATGTCTGGCCATTTCACGAAAGTATGTGGAGCATTGTTAAATAGAGCATGGAACTTTATTTTTTCAATTCCTACTATTATTTTTTTCAATTCCTACTATTAGTACACACTCACCCTATATTTATTTATTTATTTATATATCTTGTTCAAATTTTCAATCGTTAATAAAATACTTATTATTCATCCTACCAAGTTGAAATAAATTTTTTTAAACTTGTACTGGATGACAATTGATGTTAATACAGTTTTTTCAAATATTAATGGACTAATTAAATTTTAATTAATTTATTTTATTTTTATACGGAGACAAAATGGCGGCCATTGGTTATTGAACAGCATTTAATGCATCTTCATATCTATAAGGAGGGTTACCATAGGGGGACCCTGTTCTGTCTCCAAATACTGCCAGGTTTGTCGCCAACTGGGTGATATACCGCCAACAGTGACGCCAACTTGGTGATATCTCTAATATTTCGCCAAATTCCCATAGACTTCCATTGTAACCCAATAGGGTTTACTTGCTTATAGAAAATCAACAAATTTAGATATTTTAATGCTACAAAAACTAATATTACCTTAAGGGATTATATTAAATTTTTCTTTGATGACCTAAGTAGGAATTGACTTTAAAAACAAAATTTTTATATTACTTGTTATTTAGCTATTAAGTAAAATTAAGAAAACTCAATTGTTTGGAGCATTTCTGAATATATATTCTCTTAAGAGTTTTTTGTTTTATTTTCAACTTATGTAACTGGGAGCTACATCAAACTCTACATAATAAAAAATATCATCTTACAGCCTCTTTAAAATCTCCACCACACACCCTATCTAAATTGACCTTCTTTTTATATTTCATTCGGGAAAAAAGATAAATCTACTAGAATTATTGCCCTTACGTTTCTTTTAATTATTTAACGTCGAGTCTATCAATTTAAGGCTAAATCAACTGTTATCTAATTTGAATTTTTTTTATATTTCAATCACGAAAATCGATAAATTAAATAGGATTATTACACTTTCGTTTCTTTTTAATCTGCAACGTCGAATCTATCAACTTAAGGCTATATGCGCCATATTCAGTATTTCTTTTACTATTCGTTTCATTATTTTCTATTGAAGAATATTACTTATGCTATTGGTGCTTACTTTTTCCGTCAGTGTCACATCAATCAATATAGGTATTACATGGAAGAAGAACATGCATAGAATATCTTCCGGTAGAAATGAACTATTTTTCTTCCATCCTTTCTTGATTTATTCACTCAATACATTTCCAGGTTCATTTTCCATATTTCTTTTCTTCGGGTATAACATATGTTTATATAAAGTTTGAAAAAAATATTCGAAAATGATAATCATAGAGAAATTACATACCTCAAATCATCGTAAAGAATCTTTGCATCTTACTTTTCCAAACAAATAGAATTATTTGTAAAGATTTTATTGAATAAAGGATAATTCTTTTATCTTTATTGAAGTTATAGATATACGTAGATTAATGCATAGCTTCCATTGAGAGGTATCCATAACAGTAAGACTTTGCGTGTGTTTAACATATTCAAGATCCTACGTGAATAAATTTCAAGCACATTCAAATACTACTATTTTCGAGTTGTAATCTTTAACTCTTTAATACCACAATTCCTGTTATTAAATTAGAATAATATTTATTTGGAAATAAGTGGTACATAAATTCAAGTACCGTACGTAACCTAGAAAATGTGGCAATGTTTGTTTACTCAAATAGTAGCTGTTCTGATTCATAAACATGTACACTATCATATAAATTCTTAAAACATTATACGATGGCAAACACACTTAAAATACTATTAATTTAAAAGATTAAAATATCAGTAAATTAAATTATTATCCTGTTCTTAAAACATCATTCTCCTCTACCTTCTCTTTCTAAAATTTATTTAATGTGTATGCAGTGCGTTAAGGGGTCTCAGGACTCTTGAAATTGGAAAAAATGAAAAAAAAAGACCATTTTCAACATTTAATATCTTAAAATGTATATGGTTTGAAAACACAATTTTTATTGACATGAAAGATGGAAGTGTTTTCTTCCATTTCATGTATTTAAAAAATTTCAATAAGTAGAATTATTATTTATAGGGCGCTCTAAAATGTCAGACATTTGTCGAGCAGAAAATTGGTATAACAGCTTATGCGTAGGATTTACAAAATAAATTTTGCAACTAGAATGAAATTTTTCTTGCCTAATTATACTTTAGACTATAATAATTACCCTGAACTTAAATAAATTTGTATTTAAAGCATTTCTATATTTTTAATAGAAAGTTGTATTTAGCTAATACAAAATTTTGGAAATTTCAAGAGTATAATCACGTAAAAAATATTTTATTGAACAATTAAAATGAAATTTTAGGTTCAGTGTATACAGACTAACATGAAATATATATTTTGAAATTTTCATGAAAAAATATTCAGAAGATTTTGAGATATCCTGCACGTTATGCTCAAAATCATCATTTTAAGAAAAATGGTTTCAAAGTTTCTGAAACGCAGCTTCAGCTACTGATCTAGTATAATTCTAAAAGGCATAACTCCTGTTCTAATAGGAATTTCAAGGAAACAATTATATCAAAATGTTCAGATAGGGGTTTAACATCTAAAAATATAAAATCTCGAAACTTTTAAAGCTTTAAGAATCCTGATACTGCTTAAAGACAAATAAAGAAGATTTCATGCGCAAAACAGCATCAATGGTGTCAAAATATGTAGGTTTTCAAGTGTAGAAAAACAGACCAAGACTGTGAATCCAGTTTTTATGCTGTTTGCGTTGAACAATATTAGATTTTTCGGAATTCATTTCCCGAATGAGCTTCAGAAATGTCTCAACATCATGATTTAATAAAATAAAAGCTTGGCGAGAAATTCATTAACTACTAAAATGCATCACAAAGACAAGCGTAAAATTTCTTTCGTGCATCCCAAAGTATAACTTGTTGATTTGAAACAGATTCTGACTTATTGGACATGACCGTAGAAAGTTCGATCGCCTAGGCTCAACAACACAACCCGAATATCTTTTCCTGACCATAACAACCTGCTGAAACAGATAAAAAAATGTTTCATCTGCAAAGGGAACTTTCCGGGGTAGCACAACGGAACGACACAAACTGTACGAAATCGCTTTCATCAATACTGTTCGTTTGCGCAGTACGAGAAACAATTATATGCCTGAGCACTGCCATGGAAGAAGGACAGAATGATGTCAAAATCTCTTCACAGACGAGTCAAGAGTTCTGCTTGAAATCAGATGATTTTCGTATTTTCATATGCATAGAAATATTGCTAATATTATGCGCTAAAGAACAATATTGAAGTAGTGGACTGATGGTTTGGACAGGAATAAGTACAAGTGGACCTACGAATCGGTATATTAACCGGGATAGCTGTTCACGAGTAGAAGGTACAGGAACAAGGTTCTTGAGCCTTTTTTACCGTAAGATGGAGCCATCGATGATATCTTCATAAAAATTGACGATAGCTCTCAATCTCACAGAGCTAGTCTTGTGGAAGACTAGTTTTTAGAACAGGGGATCATGAAGCATACGGGGTGGCAGGTCTGAATTAAATACAGCATGGATCTAACGCTTTCTACAGACTTGTTGCTGCCCAACTAAAGCCTTCTCTGACACTTCGAGAGCTAACTATGAACTTGCAAAAGTGAAAAAGATTACCTCAGAATTTAATGGATCATCTTATCTATTCATGCTAAGAATACTCAGTAGGTTCCATGCACAGCCATTTTAACAGTTCGTGAAGACCACACATGAGTAGGGATATTATAATTTACCCTAGATAGATAACCATATTTCACTATACACTAAAGATAACCATACGTCGACTCGACGTGCGAATGTTTGAGTGAGCATATTTTCGATTAAGTGTATACTAGGTTTATAAATGTAATAATATGTGTTAATGTATGTAATTGAGTGCCGAGTACATAAAACAACATAAGTATTTATTTAAATTTTATTACGAAAAAACAATAAGGAACAAATCAAGGAACTTCTTATTTTACGAAACTTAAAGATAAGGAATCTCTTCGTCAGTCTTATAATTTACCATTAAACCATTTTATACCATATACCATTACCATATACCATTTACCACAAACGAGTTATAAATCGATTACGTCGATTCGACGTAGGTTATCTATCTAGCTATCTAATAACGCATGAAATTCCAAGAAAATCAAATTGTGCACATTTCTACTTTAAAATATTAAAACTTTTGAAACGAAACAAGTCCACGGAGCGCAATATTTATCTTTTAAATTGAATAAAATAATTTTGTAAGCCAAATTTTATAATGACCATATATTTGTAGGTCTGCGTCAGAGAAATTTTTAAATTTGATATGAAAAATCGTTATACTGACGAAACTCGGGATGCATTCATTCATTAAAAAAAAAAAAATGTATTATTATTTATTCAGTAAGTAGTCAGTATGTTTCATAAAGCAATTAGACTTCTTGCACGGATGCAAGAGGGTTAATAAATACGTATATAAAAATAATAGCCTTGAGCCTATAATTGTGGTACTATCAACTTTTAGCATAAATACTTTGAAGTAGTACGCTTAAAGATCAACGTTATTAAAACGCATTTTAAGCATCACAGTACGCTGACGATTACCATTACATTTTTGCACACACGTAAACAAGGCATCAGTTTCGTTGTAATCTTTTTCGTTTGTTTTGATACAACACCGAGATATTTTAATGTTTAACCCATTTATGCCTAGCGTCCCCTTTATGGGACGCTTCGAATTTTAATAAATTTGTATAATTTTCTTCTTCTTTATAGCATGAAAACTGTATGAAATAATTATCTATAATTGTCTTTATCTGTTACCGAGAGATGACAGCATAAGAAGTATATTTATTTGTGTAAATGAAGGCTTTTTTCGGTGTTTATAGATTTTTCTTTTTTCATGAGGGCGAAATATAAAAAGTAAGCTTATTTGTATTTTTTCTATCAAGGATCTATACAAATATGTCATAATCTTAGCTTGTAGGCTTCTTTGAAATATGTATTTTTTTAATTGTGAAATTATATGTTCAAACCTAGTTTTTATGTATTTTTGTAACGTGCAAAATATAGGCCGCTAGGCACAAATGGGCACATATTTTTATTAGACATTTAGGTGACAGTTATTTACGTAATGTCCTTTTTCAAGATAATTATGAAATAAATTGTTTTTAAGCCGCAAATACGATAATTCTTAAATTATTATTAATAATACTTACAATGTTAATAGTCTTTTTAACGAAATAAATATATTTTTTTAGCAGTTCATGAAAATACTAATTATAGTATATAACATGCAATTTAAAAGCATTTCTTATATAAATTTCGTCAAAATATATAATTATGCATATTATACTATTATATCTATTAGGCATATTCCCATAGTTAGAATGTTTACGTTTTATCAAATAAATACAAAAATACTTTAGCAAAATTTTTTTTAGTATTTTTCTAGTTCATTTTGCAGTATTTTGAAGTGATTTAACCAACAAATGTGAGAAAACAAAAATTTAGGAATAAATGGGTTCAGAGAATTGAAATATTTTCAAAAATGTAATTTATATTTCAAATCATCCAAATTCGATGTAATAGTTACCTTACTGGCAATATTTGGCGTATATTTTTCTTTGTTTGAATCTTCGCTTATTTGCTCATGCATTGCAACAAATTCCTTTAGGTGAATAAAACATTCATTTAACTCTATATTTTAAAGAATAAGGATTTTTGAAACTACATTTCATTTTTCAGAAGGATTTTCCAATGTCTCTATACAAAATTCAGTGAGTTTCATTCAACCTAAAGCAAATCAGAACAGTCTTTCAACAGCGCTAAAACAATTATCCATATACACTATATGGCCAAAGGTGACTGGTCACTTGCGATTTTAGACGTTTTGTTAAATATCTAGAAAAATTCATGAGGAATTAGCCTGAAACTGCAGGTTTGTAAACAGTATAGCATAGGTCATATATTTTTGTGAAGATTTTTTTCTCAAACCCCATAGGGGACCGTCAACAAATTGAAAAACAACAAATATCTTTTGGTTAACCCTGTAAAAACTAATGTAGCAAAAGCGTTCAAACTCGAGATTATTAATAAGTGGCTTATTGTAGTACATTGTGTTCATTTTTATGAGGATAGCATGTATACTCGTCGAGAAATTAATGTTTTTATAAAAACAGTCCCAAATTGTGCCATGTTTTTTGCTTATAATTTGCAGAGTTCTTTATATAAAAAAACGTTCTTTTCAGAAAATATGACAAACAGTATTGTACACAATACTCAGTAATCAGAATTAAAAAATAATAAAAAATGGATAAAAAATGAACAGGTTTACTAAAAAATTTTTCACTGCGCATGCACGATCGCAATCAAAATATAATACGCATAATGTATTAGCTAAGTATATAGAGCAACGTATGTGAAAGTCTCAAAATCATAGCTTGAAAATTTTTAAAATTATCGTCGATAGAATAAGCTCGAAATCTGTTGTTCCCAAGAGGAAGCAAAAAGATGAGGGGTTGTGTCAAATATCTGTTGATTAGTGCCAAGATAGCGTACACAATATTGCACGTACTACTATATTTGGATACAACCCCTCATCTTTTTGCTTTCTCTTGGGAACAACGGATTTCCAGCTTATTCTATCGAGGATAATTTTCAGAATTTTCAAGCTATGATTTTGAGACTTTCACAAAAATTGCTCTGTATACATAGCTAATACATTATGCATATTATATTTTGATTGCATTCACGCATGCGCAGTGAAACATTTTTTAGTAAACCTGCTCATTTTTCATCCAATTTTTATTAATTTTTTATTTTGATTGCTTAGTATTATGTAATATGTTGTTTGTCATATTTTCTGAAAAGAACTTTTTTTATATTAAGAGCTCTGCAAATTATAAGCAAAAACAATGGCGAAATTTGGGACTGTTTTTATAAAAAACCTTAATTTCTCTACGAGTATACATGCTATCCTCATAAGAATGAACAGAGTATATTAAAATAAGCCACTTATTAATAATCTCAAGTTTGAACGCTTTTGCTATATCAGTTTTTACAGGGTTATCCAAAAGATATTAGTTTTCTTTAAATTTGTTGACGGTCACCTAGGGTTTCTAGAAAAAAAATCTTCGCGGAAATATATGACCTATGCTATACTGTTTACATACCTGCAGTTTCAAGTTAATTCCTCGTATATTTTTCTAGATATTTAACTAAACGTCTAAAATCGCAAGTGACCGGTCACCTTTGGCCATATAGTGTATATATATAAATTGATTCGGAACTATCAGGAATTAATACTAATCTTATATCTAAATATAATCTGTAATTTATATTTAGACTTATAGAGATTTAAATATTTAGCTGCATTATTTAACCCCTTCGCGACGAGCATCACACATACGTGACACAGAGTATAAAGTGATCAGAATCATTGATTATACATATCAGCTTTTTTTATAAAAAATTTTGACTAATTTAAATCAGAACCTTTTTGCAATTAAATTAGGGAAAAATTTAGATTTTTAAAAATTAATTATAAAAGATTGAAAATCCTAAAACACTTCTCCCGAATGAATTCACAGAGACTCCGAAGTTCATGAGTCTATCAGCAACTCAAATCGAAATCTTAAACATCAAAGTGAGGCATGCTCCATAATTAAATAAGGTTTAATAAGTTCAATTTTTCCAAAAAAACACTCGTTTTACATGTCTGTCAAGTGATCCGTGTTTTACGTAACTTTATTCCGGAAAAGAAAAATTCGCAGTATTTATCTCAGAATATCCGCATTCAATAAAATAAATATTTTTATTCAGAAAAATACAGAGCATTTGGCAGGTATGATCTTGCCGCAACTCCTTAATTTCACAGAAAATGAGAGAGTTCATTTTATTTACTCGACAAATGCAAATTGTACAAATTTATCCGTATTGCATCGACATCCTAGCATCAAATACTAGGATCTATACTATCATCCTAGCATCACATGCTAGGATCGATACTATCATCGTAGCACCAGATGCTGGGATCATTGCTATCTGTAATTTGTCCTTAAATTAATAGGGAGTTAAATCTTTAGATGTAAGAGCGATTCCACCAAATGATTTTAGGAAAACTCAGAGTCTATCAGCAATTTAAATTAATTGCGAAACCACAGTGTATCAATCTGATGCATAATCTGTAATTAAATAAAACTCAATAATTTTAAATATCCCGCAAAAGAATCGTTTTACACCCCTGTGTTCGCATTTTAATTAGTACTATTAGTAGAAAACTCTTTTTTTTTTAATCGCAGTACTTCTACGTTAAAGTCTGCCAGGGAGTCTATCAGCAATTTGCAAAGACTCATGGTTAAATAATGTTTAATAAGTTAAATTTTTCGGAAAAACAATCGTTCTACATACCTGCCAAGTGATCCGTGTTTTACGTAACGTTATTCCCGTCTTAGAAATATTCACTTTATTTTATCGCAGAACATCCGCATTCAATAAAACAAATATTTTATTCAGAAATTCCAGTACTTAACATACAGAGCATTTTGGCAGGTATGATATTACAGCATCTCCTTCAATTTCATTGAAAATGAGAGAAAACATTTTATTTACTCGTCAAATGAGAAGTTGTACAAATTTATCAATATTTCACCGACAGCAATTCTACAGTCTATCAGCAATTCAAATTAATTGCAAACTCACAGTGTATCAATCTGATGCATGATCTGTAATTAAATACAGGATCTCCGTAATTAAACGACCCTACTGTAAAGTTGTCTACAGGCGAAACTATTGTTCATAAAGTTGTGAAAGTTTGTGAACGACAGAATAAAGGGATGGAAATATGTTCAAAATTTTGCCACCAGAGAACGTTTTTTAATGAGTTACACATTTAGCGTACATTTACGAAAGTTTAGAAATTTTTACTTATAATCTTAAAAATAATTCAATGACATGTTTTTAACATTTCCCAGAACACACTGCTGTAAACTGTAAAACATGCTACAGTCGAAACCCGTTATAGCGGACCCGGTATATAACGAACGAAAATTTTGGTCCCTTCGTTTTCCTATTGTATTTAATGCTAATTTATCCTTTTATAGCGAACCTCCGAAATCTTAATAAGCGGCTATCACGAACATTTTTTTTTTCCAGTCGACCATGTTTTCTTTTTTTGTTGTTTTTTGTTTTTTTTTTTACTTTTCCGCAGTTGTGAAAACAGGACTTCAACTCCAAATTTATAAGAAAATGCATGCCGGCTAGTGAAACATGGTGCAAATCAGCTATTCTTTTTTTTTAAGGGTAGAAACAACTGCATTCTTTCTCTTTAACGATAGACACTCTGCAGGTGGGATCCCGCTTACCCGTCAGTCATTTTCCCTTATTCCTGGTCGTAGCTGTGTACAAGACTGGAGACAGAGCCGAAAATGAGGGGGGGGGGGGACGCGACGATTTTTTAATGGTCATATTTAATAGATTTTACATTTTTTTAATACATCATTATTGAATATATACATGCAACTAATAAGTTATACATTTTGTGAACACTAACATTTTTCTTAACTGCTCGGATATTGCGAACCACCGGATATAGCGAACAAAACCTTCGGTCCCTTGAAGTTCATTATAACGGGGTTCGACTGTATCTTACGATACCAGATGGTACCTGAAAATGATAACCGTCAGGCGGAACGTTTGGTTGTAATAAAATTTCTAAACTAATGTAAACGTATGCTAAATGTGTAATTCGTTAAAAACATCCTAGCATCAGATACTAGAATCAATACTATCTGTAATTTGTCGTAAAAGTAATAGAGATGAGACGGGTTTAGTCCGAGTCCGAAAGCCCTAGCCCAGGCCCGACACGGGCTTGAGCTCGATTTTTTAACAGTTTTCGGATTCGGGCTCATTCTGTTTGAAATTGGCAATTTTATTCATCCTCGTGCAGAAACAAAAACATAACTTTTTCCCCTTTAATTGCTTATTCCGTTACAAGACATTTTAATGCTATTTTGATCAGAATGAAAGTGAAAAAGATTTTTTTTTTCCTTTAGTAGTAGTAGTAGTAGAACGCCATTTTAAAAGAAAACTTGTGATATTTTGAGATTTATGTTTGGCACTGACGGCCAGCGACGACTTATTATGGCACCAATCAGAATATGGTGCCATTAGGATATGTTTTAATTCGAATGTTTATTTATTATTACTTTTTTTAGAGATCTAATGCGAAACGAATATTTTCTTTTAAGTCAATCAGCATTAGCGCTTAAGGTTTGAAATTTTTTAGTCTTCTATTGTCTGCAAGTTCTAATCACAGTTTATATGAAAATAACATTAGTGATTTTATCCGTTTTTTCTTCTTGAACTTTGCTCATTCTATGGCTCTGCTTTTTACATTATCGGAGTCACTTTCATTCGTCAGTGGATAAAATTGACATTTATTGTTATTCCCGCTAGAAAGCAATCGCGAAGTGTTTCTCTTTTCCTGTAAAAGAATCGGATCTTTCAGCTAACGGTGTCAGATTTTTAATTTAAGCTGATTTTCAAAGACGCGAGAATTACGAAACATGTACACCTTTTATAGGATATAGAAAAACGTTGTTCGATTCTTCGTCATATAAATCTTAATTTCTGCAAATTTCATTCATTTATGCATAAAACGCACTCCGTTAAGGTGTCTATCAGACTTCCTTGTTGCGGAAGAAAAATATGAGAATCTTTTTAGGGATGTATATTTTTATTTGATACTAACGTTGATAAGATTGAATGTAAATTTAATGAAATTGATTATGTGATACGGATTAACAGTTATTTTCATAAACTAAAAACTCTCATGCGTTTAAAAATTGAGATATTACAATTAGAGCAACTTTTTAAATATTATGCAATTTTTATTGTACTATTTTTCGGTATACATCCGTGTATCGGGCTCGGGCGTCCCGGACTCCAAAAAGTGAGCCCGAACTCATCTCTAAAAAGTACTAGGGAGTGAAAACTTCAGATGCATTATTTAAACCGAGAGTGATTCTAACAAATGATTTCGTGACAAGTGAGGAGTCTATCAGCAATTCAAATTAAGTTCGAAATCGCAGTGTATCATTCTGACGCATGATCATTAACTAAATAAAACGCAATAAGTTAAAAAAAAAATCCGGCGAAACAATCTCTTTACACCACTGGTGAGTGTTTCGCATTTTGATTAGTACTATTTCCGAATAGAATAGCCGCTTTATTTAATCGCAGAATTTTTGCGTTAAAGTCTATCAGCAATGGAAATCAAATTGGAAACTGTGGTGTATCAAACTGGCGTATGCTCAATAATTAAACAAAATTTTATAAAATTATGTATGAAAATCACTTAAAATCATCAAACTAAGATATTACCATCATATTTTCCTGAAGACGGCTGTAGAAACAACTCGAAACGTAAAAGCTAACTTTTAGCTTATTAAAGTTCGTGTTTTGTGTACCATTAAGCAAGATTGTGTCTTTATTTACAATCTAAAGTTTCTTTGTTATATAGTCTGGCGAAAGCTGTAGTTTTCTTGTTGTATTTCGTGTCTGCTATACGTTTTGATCCTAGTTTTAAGGGGTCTCAGGACTCTTAAAGCTTCAAAATTTTAGAAATTTTAATTTTTTAGATGTTAAACTCCTTTTTTCTGATCCTTTTTATATAATTGTTTCTTTGATATTCCTATTAGAACAGAAGTTATAACTTTTAGAATCGTACCCGCTCAATAGCTGAAGCGGCGTTTTCGATACTTTGAAGTAATTTTTTTCCAAATGAAGTTTTTTGGTTTTACGGGCACGATATCTGAAAAACTTCTGAATATTTTTCCATGAAATTTTCAAAATATATATTTCATGTTAGTCTGTATACACTGAACCTAAACCTTCATTTTTATTGTTCAGAAAAATATATCTTTTAGGCGATTATACTGTTGAAATTTTCAAAATTTTGTATTACCTAAATACAACTTTGTATTAAAAATATAAAAATGCTTTAAATACAAATTTATTTAGGTTCAGGATAATTACGACCGTCTGAAGTATAATTTGGCACGAAAAACTTCATTCTAGTTGCAAAATTTATTTTGTAATCTTGCGCATAAGCTGTTATACCAATTTTCTGCTTGACAAATATCTGACAGTTTGGAGCGCCCAATGAATATAATTTCTGCATCTTGCAATTTTTTAAATACATGAAATGAAAGAAGATACTTATATCTTTCCTCCCAATAAAAACTATGTTTTTAGATCATATACATTTTAAGTTATTAAATGTCGAAAATGGTCTTTTTTTTATTCTTTTTTCCAATTTTAAGAGTCCTGAGACCTCCTTAAGCTTTCTGTTTCTTATTCGTACATAAAATTGCACTGTTGCCTCTTCTATGGTGAAAGGTATTTCAAATTTCATATACCCCTGATAATTAATTGATTTGGTTTAATGGGTTTATTTTCTTACAGACTTTGCTTTTTAAATTTACGGAAGTTTTTGCAATACGTGAAATATTGTATATATTGAGTATATATTGAGTTGAAAATTTTAGAAGTTGAATTTTTCGAACAACCGTCTTACATACCTGCCAAGTAGTCCATATTTTGAGTACCACTATACACGAATTGTTTTATTTAATCCCATAATTTCTGCATTAACAGCTATTAGCAATTCTAACCAAATGTGAAATAGTTTTATATCTAAGTGAGGCATGCTTAATAATTAAATAATGTTGAATAAATTGAAATTTGACAAGTGACAATCATTTTCTACAGCTTAATAGAAAATCAACGAATGGGTGAATTTTATCTAGTCACCAGATTATAAGTTATACAAATATTAACGTATTTCATGAACATCCTACTAGCTCAAATAATTTCGAGAATTAATTTTCACATTTCAATCTATAGGCAACGCATTTCAGTTAATAATGATTTAGATATTTGGCCGCTTTATTTAATCCAATAACGATTCTTCCAAATGCGAGTTTAATTTCGCTAAGTCGCAGAAATCCACGTGTCTATCAGCAATCAAATGAATTTTGAAATCGTAGCGCATCAAAGTGACGTATTCTCGCTACTCGGATAATTATTTACACATTTAGCTAAAATGATTAGAACTTGAATGGTTAGAATTGCAGAATTCCACATTTGGAACAGTTTCCTAACATTAATCAGACATCTCGGTAATGAGTAAAATGTTATGATTTGAACTATCTGCTTGAGAGAGGCGCTTCTTATAACACATTTTTAGGAACATTTTTTGAACATGAATATCGAATCATTTTGGCTCTATGTTTTAACTTTGTTTGAAAGAAGTTTTAAAAATAAATAAATAATGTACAGTAGTGGGACAAAAGTAAACACCCCTTACTAACTCTTCAACGAATTATTGTAGAAGAAAGTTACTGGTACCAAACGATTGGAAATAATATCTACTTTTAAATGATGTATATAAAATTTGTTTAGTGGGGCTATCTGCATATAAACGGTCAAGTGCGAGTATTACTTGCGCTCAGAGGTATTCCGTACAATAAATAAATGAATTACTAGCTGTATTATTTAAAAAATCGCGACTAAAAGAAAAAAAACTATAAACGTAGGGTAGTAAAAGTAGTGCATACTTAAACTTCATTTCCATTTCATAAAACTAAATTCTAGTAACTAAAACTAGTATAATCTTTACTTTTTACAGTGTATCTAAAACAAAACCCTTGTTCAAAGTTTAAACTTGGAACTGTGCTAAGCGCGCTTCGAAAGGAGGTCGCAAAGTTGCAAAGCCGCCTTGGTCTATGCCGCGTTTTTCCAGATAGGATTTTAATTAACTTTTAAAGACATGAGCGGCGTATTGAGATAGCCACCCAATGCAAACTAGTCGCGAATCTCGTAGTATTTATGTGATTAGTTTTAATTAAATTAGCCCGTTTTTAGCAATTTGACATTTATTGATTTTATACTGCTACTGGGATACATTACGCAAATGTATCATTAAAAGTTGTTATTTACGCTTTAAAAGCCGATGGTATATAGAGTACGTTGCCACTGTCATTATGTATGTCCAAACCGCCCGTGTCTTTAAGGGTTAATATCTCGGCTAATTACCGACGATTTTTTTCAAAAACCATTATCAATAATGCTTTTCTACTTCTGCTACGATAGGTACCTCCAGAGCTCCTCATCACCGTTGCTGAATGCCCACAAATCGAAATTTGTGTGTAACGGAAAAATGCGTTTTTCTCAAAAACTATGTGTAATAGGGTAATCGCTATAATTTTTCTGCAAGGTTTAAATTAACGTCTACTACCTCTAAATTTTTCATAATTTTAATTTCAGTAGATGCGGAAATAGATGGGAGGGAATATATTTTTGCACTACATGTTCGACTATATCTTTGCAAATATGATACCTAAAATTAAAAGAAATGTATTTTTAAGTTCAGCGTTACGAAAGCTTGTACAGGATATCACACACGATATACAAAGAAAGGAATTTTTTTTTCAAGTAACTTAATTAGCCGCATTACATTTTTCCTAAAAATCTTTGTAAATGTTTGATAATCTGGAAATTAGTGGGTCAATAATCTTTATTACTTCCTCCAGTTTGAACTTTCCACGTTCCATAGTTTTCGACTAAAATGGTTGTGACAGACAGACAGGCACAGGACTGATTTTATAATGGTTCCGTTTTTTCTTTTTAAGTACGGAACCCTGATAAAATTAACCCAAACTTTGTTTTTTTTTTTGTTTGTTTGTTTGTTTGTTTTCAATAGCAATACCCAAATTTGACTTCATAAATTTACGATTAGTTTCAGAAAAATTAATTATTTTAAAATTAGCATTTTTATGGGCTGTATCTAAATTCAAGTTCTCTACTCGATTGTTCAAATGCTACAGAATGACTAAGTCACTTCTATTAATGCAATATTTCTTGCCAAAATGACCATTTCAATCAGTTAATAAGTTTCGACTATTGCCAGTCCAAATGTTTCAATAAAATGGGTAAAATATATTTTTTTTAAAATTATGCTTTTCTGCACATCATCATTAAACCATCATATTGACGATGCGTAATTTGAAAACTTGGAAGAAAATTTGAAATTTTGGATTCACATAAAACAGGACATAATAATAAAAAAAATATATAAAAAAGAATTGTAGGTTGCAATTCACATTTTTTTCGAATATTAATTTCTTAATCCATATTATAAAAATTTTTTAATTGAATATCTATGTATATATAACGCTAACGTACGTGGCACAGAAATCACGATTATTCGTTATTGTTTAATGGCAACGCCCGAGAAATTCATCTCATTGGTTATTGTGTAAAAGTTCTTTGGCAGGATTTAGGGCGATCGGGTTTTATTTACGTTTCGCCCTTTCGCTGCAAATATGGAGCTTCAAAAATACCCGTTTAACATCTCGGCGAATGTTTTGAAGATAATAAGAAGCCGAATTAAGAAGAGAAAATCGAAATAGATTGGATCGAGAATGCCGTCAAACACGGGACATAAGCGATTGTGAAAATAGGCTTAATAAACGTAGCATGCACACATTGCTTCTAAAATCCAAATTACTGATTTAAACGTTCCGCGGCATAACTGTGGGACTTTGAGTGAAACGTGCAATTTCTGAAAAGCACTGTGTTGGAAATGCGAATTAAACAGCAGCAAGAAGTTTACAAAATGTTGTCATGACATTAAAGTAATTTTGTCTCCCTTATCAGAAATTCCCGATTTGATAAAAGATTCGTTGTGTCAAAATTCGTCCCTGGTAATTTGCACCGTCTCTAACCCCCTCTGTACGGACCTGCGATACAAATTTCAGGTTCATTTAAGAATATTATTACGGGCCCACCAGAAGTAAGATTCAATAAAACCTGCTTAGACGGAAACGAAAACGACCAGTGATAAATTCCGTTTTATGCAGGTTATTTAAATGGAACAAAGCATAATGGCATTTTTGGGGGGGAGCTGAAACTTTATTTTTCGTTTATTGCAGGATTCCGTTATAAACAGGATTTACTCTAGTAGAAAATAAATTTGCTGGACGGTACTTTTTAAATATATATAGTAATATTTGCTTACAATTTTATTATTTCTTTTTCAGCATTGCAGTTTATGTTGTATTTGTAATTTCTTTGTCCTCTAAAGATTTTAAATAAAAATTAAAATATTGAAAATATAATTAAATTTTAATTGAATTCATCAATTAATTTGGAAAAAAAGTTTAAAGAATGAGACATATAAAAATTAAAAAACTTAACCTGTGACTTTACGCAACTTTTGATCTGAACAAGAGTCGGGCCCTGGTAATTTGCACCGTCTCTCCCTCCCCCCCCCCCCTTCTGTACGGACCTGCGATAAAAATTTCATATTCATTTAAGAATATTATCACGGGCCCGGGCAACCCCGGGTGGGTCAACTAGTTCAATGTATTTATGTCTGGGTTTTTTAGTATTATAACCACACGAAAAAGGATATTGTAATAAGAATATGTAAATGTAATTTAACATTAGAAGCTCGAAATTTTGAAAGCATGAAACGAATCAATTCAAAAACTTATCATAATTACGTCATCATCCAAAAGACATGAAATTCCGTTTCTAGGCATAGTTTGAACCGAAGATTTAAAATATATCGTCAAATTTGGATGTTGCCATTCAAAAAAACAAAATTAGGTCTAGTTTTGATTTGGACCCTCTAACAAATTTTATATACATCATTTAAACGTAGACTTTATTTCCAATCGTTTGGTACCAGCAACTTTCTTCTACTACAATTTGTTACAGAGTTAGTAAATGGTGTTTACATTTTTTCTACCACTGTACAAAATATTAACACTGTAAAGACTGATGGGAGTTATCAAATATAAACTTAAAACGATGATCCAAAAAATTTCGCTCTATAAAAAAAAAAAAAAAAAAAAAATCGTATTTATATTATAAAAGAGTACACTCAATTCACCAGTTCATTTATACACTATATGGCCAAAGGTGACCAATGACTTGCGATTTAGTCATTTGTAGTATCTATATATATATTACGCTAATGTACGTGGCACAGAAATCGCGATTATTTGTTATTGTCTAATAGCAACGCCCGAGAAACGCATCTCATTGGTTATTGTGAAAAGTCCTTTGGCAGGATTTAGGGCGATCGGGTTTATTTACATTTCGCCGTAGAGGAAAATGCTCCATGATGTTTCCCTCTTTCGCTGCAATTATAGAGCTTCAAAATATCATTTGAAATGCCCATAAAAGATGTCGGTGAATACTTGAAAGTGAAGGAGAAGCCGAATTAAGAACAGAAAAATGAAATAGATTGAATCGGGAATAAAGTTAAACACAGAGCATAAGCGATCGCTAAAATAGGCTTAATAACCGCAGAGTGCACGCGTTGCTTCTGAAATCCAAATTATTGATTTAAACATTCCAGGGGGCACAACTGTGGAACTTTGAGTAAAACGTGCAATTTCTGCAAAGCACTATATTCGAAATGCGAATTAATCAGCAGCAAGAAATTTAAAAATGTTGTCATGACGTCAAGTAATTTTGTTTACTTCCATCTGTACGGATCTGCGATTCTAATTTCAGGTTCATTTAAGAATATTATTATGGGCCCACCAGAAGTAAGATACAATAAAACCTGCTTAGACGGAAACAACCAGTGATAAATTCCGTTTTATGCAGGTTATTTAAATTGAACAAAGCATAATAACATTTTTGGGGAGAGAGGGGAGCTGTAACTTTTTTTTTTTTTTTTTTTTTTTTGTTTATTACAGGATTTCATTAGAAACAGGCTTTACTCTACTTGAAAATAAATTTGCTGGATGGTACTTTTTAAAACATTCTATATAGTAATATTTGCTTACAATTTTATTATTTCTTTTTCAATTATTACAGTTTATGTTGTATTTGTAATTGCTTTTTCATCTAAAGATTTTAAATAAAAATTTAAATTATTGAAAATATAATTAAATTTTAATTTAATTCATCAATTAATTTGGAATAAAAAGAGCATGAGACATATAAAAATGAAAAAACTTAACCTGTGAATTTACACAACTTTGGAACTGAACAAGAGTCGGACCCTGGTAATTTGCAGTCTCCTCTCCCACTCCCCTCTGTATGCACCTGCGATAAAAATTTGAGATTCATTTACGAATATTATTAAGGCCGGGCAACGCCCGGCGGGTCAGCTAGTAGGTCATATATTTCGTGAAGATTTTTTCCCGAAACTCCATAGGGGACCACCAATAAATTCAAAAAGAACAAATATCTTTTGGATAACCCTGTAAAAACTAATGTAAAAAAAGCGTTCAAACTCAAGATTATTATTAAGTGGCTTATTAAAATATACTGTATTCATTTTTATGAGGATAGCATGCATACTAGTAGAGAAATTAAGGTTTTTATAAAAATAGTCCCAAATTTCGCCACGTTTTTTGCTTATAATTTGCCGAGTTCTTAATATAAAAGAAAGTCCTTTTCAGAAAATATGACAAACAACATTGTACACAATCCTCTGCAATCAGAATTAAAAAATAATAAAAATTGGATGAAAAATGAGCAGGTTTACTAAAAAATGCTTCACTGCGCATGCGCAAATGCAATTGAAATAGAATGTGCATAATGTATTAGCTTAGTATATAGAGCGACATTTGTGAAAGTCTCAAAATCATAGCTTGAAAATTATGAAAATTATCGTCGACAGAATAAGCTCGAAATCCGTTGTTCCCAAAAGGAAGCAAAAAGATGAGGGTTTGTATCCAAATTTAGTAGTACGTGCAATATTGTTTACGTTATCTGGGCACTAATCACCAGATATTTGATACAACCCCTCATCTTTTTGCTTCTTTTTGGGAACAACGGATTTCGAGCTTATTCTATCGACGATAATTTTCAGAATTTTCAAGCTATGATTTTGAGACTTTCACAAACGTTGCTCTATATCTATATAATAGCTAATACATTATGCGTATTATATTTTGATTGCATTTCGCGCTTGCGCATTGAAACATTTTTTAGTAAACCCGCTCATTTTTCATTCAATTATTATTTTTTTTTTAATTCTGATTGCAGGGTATTATGTACAATGTTGTTTCCCATATTTTCTGAAAAGAACTTTATTTAAATTGAGAACTCTGCAAATTATAAGCAAAAAACTTGGCGAAATTTGGGGCTGTTTTTATAAAAACCTTAATTTCTCTACGAGTTTACACGCTATCCTCGTAAAAATGAACACAGTATATTACAACAAGCCACTTATTAATAATCTCGAATTTGAACGGTTTTGCTACATTAGTTTTTACAGAGTCCCAAAAGATATTCGTTCTTTTTCAATTTGTTGATGGTCCCCTATGGGGTTTCGGGAAAAAAACGTCCGCGTAAAATATTTGACCTATACTATACTTTTTACACACCTTCAGTTTCAGGTTAATTCCTCATGTATTTTTCTAGATATTTAACAAAACGTCTAAAATCGCAAGTGACCGGTCATCTTTGGCCATATAGTGTATCAGGCATGCCAGATTTGTTTATCACAAAGGATTACATTCAGTATTTACAGGATAGCTCAAGAGTTACAATAGTGTTTAAAAATAACTAAACTGAAATGTAAAAAATTTAACCCTTTATTGCTTGATTTTTTATTTTGTTCAGAAAACATTGTATTTGTCTCTTATTTTTGTTAATTATCCACTAGAAAAATAGTGAAGAAAGTTATTTATGATTTTGTTGGATATATGTCATAATTTCACTCCTAAGTTACATAACAAAAATTGCTCAAAAAATGATAATTTTAAATTTTATACTTGCTTTAAAGTGTTTACACTGCACAATAACAACTATTCAACGATATAATTTTTATAATGCTTTTAATAGTTTGCATATTTAATAATTATTATCTTATAAAGATAGAGAAAAAACGCCAGTCGAGCACATTACAAGCACTATCCACAAAAGATGTTATAACCTCCTCGTGATAACAAATCAGAACAAAAACTTGACGACCTTAAATGCATGGTACCACACGTAAGTAACACATAATAGTTCACGAAAAGAGCAGTAGAAAGCGCCAAGTAACAAAAAAGAACATATAAATCCTGCGTTACACAAAGCATTTAAGGGTTAACTTAATTTTTCTCTTTTTATTTTTAGAATTAGAGGAAATTCATCAAGTACAGTGTGATAATCTAATTTATTTTCAAAATGATTTGAGATTTAAAGAGTATAAGCAGAAGATGTAGCATGTAACAGCCTGCAAAAAGAAGATAATAGGCAGCTTTATCCTTATCTGCTGTTAGTGGTGTCATACACCGCTGCTTTTTTTAATTTTACAGTTTAGATTGTAATTTTCAGTTTAACTGTAAGTTCAGTGTAACTTTCAATTCATATCAATTAGTTGTTAAACTGATAATTTTTAGTTAGTCTGTTAAATTAAGGATGCCGCCAATGCGCAACTTTGAAATGATTTTTAGGTACGTACATAATTATATAAATACGCAGATGTTTTTTATGTACGTACGTAATTATATAAATACGCAGCCCCAATAGCCGTCGTCTGGTCTATCTGTCTGTCTGTCCGTATGTCGCCATATAACAGCGAAAAAACTACCCAATCGAATGGTTTGAAATTTAACATGTATAACCGTTGCAGAATTTTGTCGAAACATTTCAAATTCTATGAAAATCGAATCAAAACTTGCTGGACAAACTTGTAGTCCAGTGACTCATACAACTGCTTATGGACTTTCTAATGAGTCCTTAAAGGTTCAGGTATATATCTTTCTATTCTTAAAAAAGTAACTAACGCTGTCACCTCCGCTGCCGCCGCCGGATTTGAATTTTTTGTGACCGGGGGTCTTTCTTCGTTAATATTAAGTAAAATATTGCATACAAAAATGTGAAAATCGGTGGTATTATAGAGAAATGTTTGATAAACACGCTGATGCAGAAAGTTTTCAAATCGAAGAATTATTTTAAGAGATATTTAATACTAAATTTGGACAAAATTGTTCCATTAAAAAAGTTTTATAGGAGCAAAAATTATACATGGGAATTTAATTATTTTTAGATCATTTTATGCGTCAGAATTTCCCGGTGTGCAAACTGCATTTTTTTTCATTTTTTGAGGTTTTATTTCTATTTTAAATTCAAATTTTCAGCATTTCGAGAGATATTTTTACATATTTTAAAAAATGGTATTAATTTTAACTGTTGCCAACTGTATAAAAATCGCAAACAATACTGTTTGCTTCAAATTAAAAATTTATTTACACGTGACTATTATAAACAGAAAATATAAAAAGCAGGAACTCATTGAAAATTACGTCATAAAAACTATATTTACACGTGAATTTTAAAAGAGAAAGAATATGTAAATTAATAAATTGATTAACATGCGTTAGAAGTCTTAAATAGGAGAAATTACGTCCCATTTACGTCACATTACACTTATTACGAAAAATGAAAAAAAAATGATTTTGCAAAACAGTTTAAATTTAAAAATTGCTCGAGACATTTATTTGATATTTTAAGATATTTTCAACTATTTTTATTAGGACAGCGCAAATAATATTTCATTTCTAACAAAAGTAATTTCACGTGAATATTAAAAAGAGAAAGAAAAGTTTGGTGAAAATTACGTCACATTAAAAACGATACATTTAAAGTGTCTTATTTTTAAAAAAAAAACTTTCTTTTCGCTTTGCTAAAAAATACTGGAAGACAGAGACTCTGTTTAGTTAATTCATATTATATTAGCTTATTTTGAAATATTTAACTGATTTTATTTAATCAGAGACGGAAACAGCCATTGTACCTTTTAACAGCAGCTGATTTGGCCTTAAAATTCCCCAATCAAAGAGAAATGAATAGAAACCCGTTTATAGGGAGAGCTGTTTTTTAGCTTATAATTCAATCTTCCGAAATCTTTTTTAAGACGATCAAATTAGCGTGCTTTTAGAGTCTGCTGTGTCTGAACGGGGATTGGCGAGCATAGCTGGTAGGGGCAGCGCCCCCTAGTACTGCCTAAAGTAAAATCTCAATTATCAGCTGAATTACGTGATACAAAAATTATAGAGTATCCTTAAAATATTAATTTGGCATATGAAGATTCCATGCAGCTTAAACATTGTGATATTATTTTAGGATATGACTGTTTCTTTTCTATTTTTAGACATGCTGTAATTGAGTGTACTGTAAATGAGCCAGTTGCACAAAACTCTATGTTTGGTTTGGTACAGTAGCGCTCAAAAGTATTTTGGCAACCTTATATTCTCTCTTATTTTATTTAATATAAAAATGTAAAAGAAAATATATTCCCTATAATTCAGAACACTATGACTGCAGTTATTCAAATGTATCAAGTTTCAACTTGTTTGTTTACATTCGGCGCCACCGAAGAAATATGACTCCTCCTGAGCTAAAAAGTATTTTGACAATTAGTTTGCGTTTAATTGTTGAAGGTGTCAGTGGTGCTATAGCTTCGATTAATGTTTATATCGACTTATTGTGATTATTTTTTAATGCCGAAATATAAAAAATATTGAAGTGATTCTAGAAAAGCCGCTGTAAATACACTTAAGAAAGGTAGACTGCAAGCAGAATTAGCTTTTTCTTTTAACAGGTCTCGTCAACATGTTATTACATGGGATAAAGTTTTTAATAAACAGAAATGCATCGAAAATAAGCCTCAAAGTGGCCATCCGAAAAAAGCAACTTGCAATGTTGACTGTATTCTAAAAATGACATCTACAAGTGATTGCCGTAAGTCCGCTGTAATAATAAAAAATGAATTGAAAGAAAATTATGGCATAGACATACACGTTTCATCAGTCAAACGACGCCTAAACCTCTGTGGTTTACATGGCAGAAGACTAGCAAAAACACGTTTGTTATCTACTAAGAATATGAAGGCTAGAGTCGCATTTGTGAATCGGCATAACCCTTTCAGGGGCAATCAAATTCCATTGCTAAAGTGTTCAATTTAATGACTGACACCGGAATTTGAAAACAAATTTATTTCTAAATAAGAAAAAGCTATATTTCACACACATAATAAACCTAATTTTTTAAAACTAAAATTCCGGTGTCAATCATTAATTTCAACACTTTAGCAATGGAATTGCTTTGCCCCTGAAAGGGTTATGCCGTTTTACAAATGCGACTCTAGCCTTCCTATTCTTAGTAGATAACAAACGTGCTTTTGCTGGTCTTCTGCCATGTAAACCATAGAGGTTTAGGCGTCGTTTGACTGATGAAACGTGTATTTCTATGCCGTAATTTTCTTTCAATTCATTTTTTATTATTACAGCGGACTTACGACAATCACTTGAAGATGCCATTTTTAGAATACAGTCAACATTGCAAGTTGTTTTTTTCGGATGGCCACTTTGAGGCTTATTTTCGATACATTTCTGTTTATTAAAAACTTTATTTCATGTAATAACAAGTTGACGAGACCCGTTAAAAGAACGAGCTAATTCTGCTTGCAGTCTACCTTTCTTAAGTGCATTTACAGCGGCTTTTCTAGAATCACTTCAATATTTTTTACATTTCGGCATTTAAAAATAATCACAATAAGTCGATATAAACACTAATCGAAGCTTTAGCGCCACTGACACCTTCAACAATTAAATGCAAACTAATTGTCAAAATACTTTTGAGCTCAGGAGGAGTCATATTTCTTTGGTGGCGCCGAATCTAAACAAACAAGTTGAAACTTGATACATTAGAATAACTGCAGTCATAGTGTTCTTAATTATAGGGAATATATTTTCTTTTACATTTTTATATTAAATAAAATAAGAGAGAATATAAGGTGGTCAAAATACTTTTGAGCGCTACTGTAGTAGCCCGAAAAAATGAAACCAAATTGTAAATATCCTCCTACTATTAATGCACATTTTTGTAGTGTTCAAAAATAATCAAATTTTGTTATACACTGACTTCCAAAAGTTAAGGGACAGTGCCCGGATGCTTTCGATTGTACACGCTTTGTCAATATCTATTGAAATTCTGGACGAATTGTCCCTGAACGTCGAGGATGTGAAGAACATGTTTGACTGCATATTTTTCAGTGAAAATTTAGTCGCGGGGACAATTGTGATGCCAACAATAACCTTAATAATAAAATAATGTTTGCGATCACTTATGTAACAGAAAAGGCTAAAAATTTACCGTCACTGTAGCGAATGACTATGTGGATGCTGTTTAACGTTTGTGTGTATTTGTGTAAGCATAGCACCCATATTCCTGAAAGTGTTAACGTTTCTGTGAAAAATTCAAACTTTTTTGTTTATAGTATACAATTTGTTTTCAACCAAATTTAACACCACTTTCCGAAAACATGACAAAGAACAACAGAAATGGTATACTGCAATTAAAATAAAGATATATTGAATAATGTGATATGGGCATTTGTACGAAATAATTTTTAACTGGGCATACGTGGAAGATTCCAAAATTTTTGGTTCATAATTTGATAAGAAGCGATATATGAGTTGGTATCTGAAAGTAGAGTTATGATAAGGGATTTTCCACAATTTGTCAATCAGCTCTCTGCATCTTTCTGAGTTTTTATAATATTTGATTGGACTTTCTATATAAGTTGCCCTAAATATCTGACTACCATATTATGAAATAAAAATTATTTTATACAAATACCCATATCTCATCAATTATTCAATATATTTACATTTTAGTTGAATTATTCTGTTTCTACTTTTTTGTTCATATTTTCGAAAAGTGGTGCTAAATTTGGTTGAGAACTCTGTGTGCTATAACCAAAAAACGATTGACTTTTCCACAGAAACGTTAACACGTTCAAGAATATGCGTGTTGTGCTTTCAAAAATACACACAATCGTTAAACAGAATCTACATAGTCACTTGCTATAGTGACAGACCATTTTGAGCATTTTCGGTTACATGGTTGATCGCAAGCATTATTTATTATTAAATTTATTATTGATCCCCAAATTATCTCCGTGACTAAATTTTCACTGAAAAATACGAAGTGAAACATGTTCTTAACATCATCGAAGTTCAAGGTGTTGGTGCTGTTTATGATGGCCGATTATCTACACGAGGGATAGAGACTCGAAGGAGGAGTGTCTTCCGTGGGGGTTCTTCTAATGGAACCTAACCCGTATTTACGCAAGGATATCCAAGGTGCAAAGAAAACTCCGGAAACTCCGAACAATTAGGATGATGGGCGCGATTGGGTTCGAACCCATCACTTCTCGTCTACCAGCTTTGAGAGCAGAACCTCTCGGCAACTGGTGGACCTCAAAGTTCAAGGACAATTTGTCAAAAATTTCAGTAGATATTAACAAACCGTGTATTAACAAAACCTTGATTTTGGAGGCTAGTGTATTATGAACAATTTTTTAAACATCGCATACAAAATTACATTTGTCTGAGGCAGAAGAATTTTGTGAGAATCATTTCTGCGCAACTTGCCAAATTACTTCAGAAGGTAGATTTGAAGTTAAGTTCCCAGTTTACAAATATATGATATCATTAAGATATTCTAAAGCCTTTGCAATAACGTTTGTTTGCTATGGACAGAAAAATTCAGTTTGGCAAAAACTTTGAACACGAATATTGAAATTTTATGAAGCAGTATGAAGAATTTTGTCATATGACACCTGTAGAAAGAAATTCAAATTCTAAGAGCAACAAAGTACATTTTTTTCTAATCATTCATTCTGTTACAGAAAATGATGTCATTTCTACAAAGTTACGGTGACGTTTGATGGTACACGCCTCCTAATGCTAATTCTTAAAATTATTTTTCAGAAGTTCGTCAAATTTCACAACCAAATTTTTTGTATATTCTGATAAGATTTATAATACATCCTGTGGCTTTTACTGCTGATATTCAGCCGATGTAAAAGCAAATATTAATTGCTTTGAAGATCAAGATTTACAATGTATTGTTCTGAAAGAGTCAGTATACTCGATCCCTTTCTACCTACAGTTGTGGAAAAAAAAAAGTAAACACCCCCTACTAACTCCTCAACAAATTATCGTAGAAGAAAGTTACTGGTACCGAACGATTGGAAATAAAGTCTACTTTTGAATGATGTATATAAAATTTGCTTAGGTGGCCATCTACATATTAAAACGAAACATAACTTTATTTTTTTCAATGGCAATACCCAATTCTGACAGCATAAATGAACTCTACGCCCTTAAATTAGCCTAAAAACAATTTTTTATGCAATTCGTACCATAAGTTTCCGAGAAAATAATTATTTTAAAACGAGCGTATTTTAAGGGCTGTATCCAAATTGAAGTTCGTTACTCGATTGTTAACCGAGAGAGCCCCCTTCTTGATCAAAGCACCTTATGAAGCCTGTTAGATAACAGGGCAGCAGAAGAAATTTCAAAATATCTACTCACTTCTATCATAGACGGCCCCTTAAACCATCATTTTGCCGTTTTTTAAGCATAATTTGAAAACTATTTGGAAGAAAAATGTGAAATTTCGGATTTTCATAAAGCATGACTTAATAAATCTAAATCCATCAAAAAAATTGTAGGTTGCAATTCATAATTTTTTCGAATATTAATTTCATAATTCATATCATAAAATTATAAAAATTGCAAATTCAGCATATTTATGTTTGGGCACATTAGCATTAATGCTACACAAAAAATTAGCAAATTAGGAGCATAATTTCAGGAGATATAAATAAAAATATGTAAATGTAATTTAACATTAGAAGCACTAAATTTTGAATATTTATAATTCAAAAACTTATCATTCAAATGACTTGAAATTTGGTGTCTAGGCATAATTTGAACCGAAGATTTGAAATATCTCGTTAAAATTGGGTATTGCCATTGAAAAAAATGAGGTTTGGGTTCGTTTAATGTGTGGATGGCCCCCTAAGCAAACTTTACATACATCATTTAAAAGTAGACTTTATTTTCAATCGTTCGGTACTTTTAACTTCCGTCTACGATAATTTGTTGAAGAGTTGGTAGGGAGTGTTTACTTTTTCTTTACCACGACTGTACATTTGCCGTTTTATATTTAACCCATTTGTGCCTGGTGTCCTAATTTTGGGACGCTTTCTTAAAAAAAACTTCCCATTACAAATGGAATTATGATATCCTTTCAAAACTTTGTAAAATATGTCCTTACTATTTGTTTTCAATATTTATCCATAAATGACTGCGCATTTTTAAGAATAAAAAGGTGAAATAAATGTTTGTTGTAGCGAAAAGTTGGATTTTCTTGAAATAAAATGGCGCGTAAGAAAAAGTAAGATATTTCTTTTATTTTTTTATCAATCATTTTATAAGTGGTATTATTTATAAGACGAAACATTATTTTAGAATACGTAATTTTGCATTTTTTTCAGATTTCTATTTTTTTATTCGAATTTGAACCTTTATATATTGTCCCAATTTTGGGACGCTAGGCACGAATGGGTGGGCGTTTTCTCCGTTACTGTCTATGCATTAAATGTATGTTTTATGCCATTTATTTTGTTACAAAATGGTTACATACCATTTAGATTATTATTTGGCTATAAAATTATTATTCGGATTATTATTTGGCTATTTTTTGTTATTACTATAGGGGGGGGGGGAGTTAGTGGTTGGGCACGGTTCAAAAACAAGACACCCACCCCTCCCCACCCTTAGCTATTGGCTTGGTAAAAATTTATATCATACCGTTATGTTTTGTACTAGTTTAGTATTTGACATCCTGAGGTTACTAAAATACACTAGAACCTCGATTATCCGACATAACTGGGACCGAACCAACAGCAGATAATCGAAATTTCCGGATTATCGAGAATTTATCAATAATCATCTAGTTTAATATGTAACATCGTCATCGAACTGCTATTAGGACTATTTAAACTGCTTAATAAATATCTAAGTTTAACTTATGCATGAAAATAATTTTATCTGTTTAGAACAGTGACGTGTACACAGGGGGGAGGGGCAAGAGTACAATTATACCGGGATCGAATCTTGCGGGAACTCATGCTAATTTCGATGGAATTCGAAGAAAGGGGAACCAAAATGCTTATATCTACTCGTGGTTTGGAAAGGAACAGTTGCATACACAAGGAATGTGAAAGTAAAAAAAGAAAAAAATACGTTGGAAAAAAATTCAGGATATCGACATCGGTTTACAGAGATTTCCGGTTACACGAGGGTCGGATAATCGAAGTTCTACTGTGCCATATATACTCGTGTGTAAAACGAAAAATTTTTGACAATTTTCTGCAAGTAAATTGGTGGGGGGGGGGGGGGGTAGACTTATACGCGAGTCAATTACAAAAGCCAAAAAGATTAAAAAAAAAAAAACTACGAATGCAGTAAAAGTCTGCTTTTTTATGTGTATAAATAATAAACTAATATATAAAATATACAAATAATAATAATTTATTATTAAAAAAATTTCAATGATTTGTTTGTGTTTACTTACTATTTTGTCGCATTAGTAAGTGAACTCTTTGGTTTAATTTTGTGCGAAATTGAAGTAAAAAGTTAGGGGGTCGACATACGCGAGTTTTTGATTTTTTGCAGAATTCGCGTTCAAAAGTGAATGGGTCGGCATATATGCAAGTACAGTAAACTCTGTCTAAGGCGGAATCGGTTGGGACTGAGAAAATTTTCCGTGGTAGACAATATTCCGGCTTATGCAAAAAAAACTCCCCACCCCACAAAAAAAAAAAAAAAAAAAAAAAAATCCCTTGCCGATGAAGTTCTTTCATTGATTTTCCTGACTCGAAAATCAATTGAAAACTGAAATTCTAAAAGATCCTTTGTCTTTATAAATATATGAGAAACGCTATTCAATTTCTTAGTACTGCTATAATATATGCGAATTGGATGTTTACACACACAAAAAACAATAAACTTAGAGAATGAGACGAGAATGGTATCATGTTGTATTTGAGTACAACCTTAAAGTATAATATATTGTACTTGTGAAAATATATATTTTCATAAATGTGTATTCTACTAGAAATAACTTTTAAATGCAATTTTGTATAGGAAAAAACGGCATAAGCAAGAATTCCTTAAAAATTAAACAGTTTCTGTTCTTTTGAATTTATTTTTTCGAAGTGTTACACAATTTAACTAACATGCTCGACATTGAGTATTTGACTTTAAAGTATTTGACATTGAGTATTTGACAGTTTTAAAGTTTGACAAACAAAATGCTTTTCATTTTAAAATTATACTTTTTTCCGCCTTATGCAAAATTTTGGTTTCAATGGAACCTTAAAATCCTTTCCGTTTCCGCGTTAGACAGATTCCGCCTTATGCAGCATGAATTAATGTAATTTTCTATGGATTCGCCGGGACTTGAAAAATTTTCCGCGGTAGACAGATTTCCGGCTTGCACAGAATCCGCCTTAGACAGAATTTACTGTATATACGGTATATATACTCCATTTGTAGTTATTGATTATTATAAATTGTTGCTATATAAATTTTTACTATGCCAATAGCTAATGGTGATGAGGAAGGGGGTCTTGAGCCGACTCCAGCCCTCGCCCCCCCCCCCCCCCCCCTTATAGTAATAATAAAGAAATTTTTATAGTCAAATAATAACCCGTATGATATATAACCTTTTTGAAACATATTAAATGGCATAAAACATGGATATAATGCCTAGACAGTAACGGAGAAAACCCCCACCCTTTCGTGCCTAGCGTCCCAAAATTGGGACGTTTATATTTTTATACGTTAAATATAAAAAAATTCAAAGAGAATTTTTTTATTATTTTTTACGTTCATTTTACACCATTTACTATAATTAAGCCCAATATTGAGTTGAAAAAAAATTCAGGCACTAATGGGTTAATAAATGTTAATTATACTCTAAATGTGACAATCGTATGATAAATTCTATCGGATTTACGCATAATGTCCTTACCCGAATTTTCGTTAATTCTTATTTGTATGACAGAGGCAATATGCGTTAAGATAAATACAGTAAAAAATGCTACCCTTTTACATAAATACTCATTTGTAATAATTTATTCCAAGTTTTGAATGAAATAATTTTTAACGTTTCATCTATTTTTTCCTTTTGTCAAAGAATTTGCAACAGCCGTTTTCTAGAAAACGGCTGATGATAGTTTCTAGATTGGTCCTTTTTTATACATATTTCCTTCAATATACAGGGTGCAATATGTTATCTATCGCCGACCTTTAATTTCTCAACCGTTGGCCGTAGACATATAGCTCCAATTACAAAAACGTTTCAAATGAGCTATGAGCTAAATATTCATGTTGTGGCACTATTTAAAGTAAAAAATCAATTTTATAAAAATTACGAAATCTAACTTTTTATACAGTCCCCCAGTCTCTAAAGTTATAATTAGTAAAAGTTTACACATATCATAACAAATATAATACAAAACGTTTGACACCTGTACTGCAAAAATTGACACAGTTACTAAATTTCAAAGTTTGAGAATTTTGCACATGATTTTGTCTTTCATTGAGGGACCAGTTAAAAGATGAGTTAAACTAATTCGAGATCAAAGTCGGGGTGCAATGTCCTTTTTACGGCGAAACCACCTTTAGCCGGTATCGCCAACTCGGGGAATCACCAAAGAGGGTTACTTCATCTAAAAATTTCAGTTAACTTTTATGGGTGGAACAACATTCAAATGTCAACGTAGGTAGAGTCGACGACCGGAAAATAAAACATGCTCACTAAGGACTAGATAACTGGCAATGGAATTGCACCGTGATTTGGATCTCGAATTACTTTAATTCATCTTTTAACTGATCTCTCAATGAAAGACAAAATCGTGGGCAAAAATCTCAAACTTTGAAATTTAATAACTGTGTCAATTTTTGTAGTACAGATGTCAAACTTTTTGTGTTATATCTGTTATGATATGTGTAAACTTTTACTAAATATAACTATAGGACTGGGGGACCGTATAAAAAGTTAGATTTCGTAATTTTTATAAAATTGATTTTTTACTTTAAATAATGTCACAACATGAGTATACCTCATTCGAAACGTTTTTGTAATTGGAACTATATGTCTACGACCAACAGATGAGAAATTAAAGGTCGGCGATGGATAACATATTCCACCCTGTATAAAAAAAAAGTAACGACTTGGAAATCGATCAATAAAAATCTGCGTAGATCTTCCCGGTACACTCCTAGATCGGAATCCATATTTCTTGTGACCTGAGGTCTTTATTCGTTCATATTAAGAAAACTGTTTCATGCAAAAATATGACAATTGGTGCTATTATAAAGAAATGTTTGATAAACACGCTGACGCAGAGAGTTTTTAAATGGAATAATTATTTTAAGAAATATTTAATGTTAAAGTTAGTCAAAATCGTTTCAATAAAAAAATTTATAGGAATTTAAACATTTTTACAACAGTTAATACATTAGAATTTCCCGGTGTGCAGACTGCATTTATTTTTTTAATTTGACTCATTTTTTGAGGATTTATCTCCATTTTAAATTCAAATTTTCCGCATTTCGAGAGATATTTTTTAGATATTTTAGAAAAGGATATTATTTTAAACTGTTGCCAATTTTAAAAACAGCGCAAAGAATAATATTTCTTTCAGATAAAAAATTTACGCGTGGCTATTATAATCAGAAAAAAACTTTAAAATGTGAATTAAGTGATTACGTGTTAAAAATCAGGAAAATATTGAAAATTACGTCATAAAAACTATAGTTACACATGAATTTTAAAAGAGAAAGAAAATTTTTAAATAATAAATTCATTATTATGCGTCAAAAATCGCAAATGTAGGAAATTTACGTCATATTTGAAAAGGCCAAGTAATTGGTAGCTGGCAAAACAGTTTAAATTAAAAAATATATTTGTGCGAGACATTTATTTCATATTTTGAGATAATCTTTTCAAGTATTATCGTAAATTCTAAGACAGCGCAAATAATATTTCCTTTCTAACAACAAAAGTATTTTCATGTGAATGTTAAAAAGAGAAAGAAAACTTTTGTGAAAATTACGTCAGATATCAAACGATACATTTCAAATACGTTATTTAAAAGAACTTTCTTATAAAGCTGTTAAAAAACCGAGAGACAAAGACTGTTTACTTAATTCATTTTACTTTAGCTTATTTTCAAATTTTTAACTATTTTTTTTAATCAAAGATGAAAATAGCCATTGTATCCCTTAACAAACGCTGATTTCGCCTTAAAAATCTCCAATCAAAGGAATATGAATGAAAACCCGTTTACAGGGAGATCGCCACTGTTTTTTAAAATCATAATTCAATCTTTTTAAAGCCGATGAAATTAGCCTGATTTTAGGATCTGGAGTGTCGGAACAGGGATTTGGCGAGCGTAGCTCGTAGGGGGCAGAGCCCCCTAGTATTATAAAATTAAAGATGGAAATAAATAATAACACTTTTCTTAGTCTTAAAGTGTAGAAAGACTTTACTACACTTACAGAACTTACAGAACTTAGTAAATCTTTTTTATCGAGGACTACTATTAACCTTGGCATACCTAAAAGACGATATCACTCTACTTGTGAAATGCATCTCAGTCGACTAAAGATCTGCAGAGTTGAACAAGCTGGCCACTGACTGCAGATTATACATCTTCATGAAGGAAACCATATTGAGTAGCATTTTTTGCTTAGATAACGCCTTTGTCACGTGAACATTTGGTACTTTTAAAGTTTGTAGACATGCATCTTTTTAACGTATGACCAGTTGAAGAGCGCCATCAATCGGTAGTTTCTCAAACTAATTTTTTTACGTAATTCGTTTCCCCGTATCTTGTATATCTTGTGCACAAAATTTGAAGTTCATACACAAAGTAGTGCAATATATTGAGAGGTCGAAATAGGGGTGTCTTAATTATAGCCACCTTGTAGATAATGTAGGGTCATTCTGAATGCAAAGGTAATTGACCAGTGAAATTATAAAAACTGCAGAAAACAAGAATTGTTGCTTAGATTATTCTGGCTTTGGTTCTCAGAAAATACAACACACAAAGAAATGGCTTTTTATAAGTTATAGTAACAAATGAAGATATGCTTAACTGCTAGCATAGAATAGTATGGAAAATAATAATTTTCTATTTTTATTAGTTTTAGACTGAGAACCGGCAGCACCGACAATCACCTCATTGAGTTCACTGATGAAATTCTAATATTAGTTAAATCTTGATTCGCATATTAAAACGCAATCGGTCTGCCAGGTCATATCTTGGTGGAAAACACCTGAAAACCCGATTTTAGTGGCTGACTCGTACGTTACCATTGTGTTTTTCTGCACCAAAAGGTACGAAAACATGAAAGAGTGGGAGCAGGAAAACACAATGGTAAACCTACGAGTCAGCCGCTATAATCGGGTTTTCAGGTGTTTTCTACCAAGATATGGCTTGGCAGACCGATTGCGTTTTAATATTCGAATCAAGATTTAACTAATCCTAGAATTTTATCCTTGAACTCGATGAGGTGATTGTCTTGTGTTGTCGGCTACCGGTCTATTTCTGAGTTATTGTGTTTTAAAATGTCTTCTGACTTTTGGATCATCTGGTATACATGTCTGTTAGCAAGAGCCTCACCAGTGGCCGAGAGGTTCTGCTCTCGAAGCTGGTAGAGGGGAGGTACTGGGTTCGAACTCAATCGCGCCTGTCGGCCTAATCGTTCGAAGTTTTCTTCGAACCTTGGGTATCCTTGCGCAAATACGGGTTATGTTTCCTTAGACAGACCCTCAATGCGGGTACTGCCGCGCCGCCGGGCCTATATCATTGAGTAGATAATCGACCGTCATAAAAACAACCAACCAACATTTTAGCAAGAGTTTTTAATACGAACATTCCTATTTTGATTTTTACATAGAAAAAGAAGTGGATAATTGCTAGTTCAGTATCATTTCTAAATAATAATACCGTTAATATGAGATGTAAAGTTCCAATGGCCGAAAAATGTCCGAGCCAGGATTCGAACCAAAAATCTCTCTACCGAAGCTGCCAGTTCTCTGACAACTGACCTATCTCGGACGAATCTAGAGCAATTCACCCTGCTAACCTTATTAATCATAGCATCTGGTCTGATACATATGAATCAGCTCAACATAATAAGTCGCAGGTAATGGAACTCCTGTATACTGGTGTTCCATTACCTGCGATAAACCTGCGTATCCAGCGTTTATAAATGCTGGATACGTAATTACAGTCGATTAATTTTGAACACAATTATTCTAAATTGTAAATAACTCATGTGAGATGAAAATTTCCAACTGGACGAAAATTCCTGAGCCAGAATACGAATCAGGGATCTCTTAGCTTCAGCCAAGAGATCTCTGGTTTGAATCTTGTCTCAGAAACCTTTCACTCTGTTGGATATTTACATCTCAAATGCTTTATTTACCGATTAGAATAATTGTGCTAAAATTAAAATACTATAAATAATTTAAATTCTCCAGTATACTGGAGTTCCATTATCTGCGATAAACCTGCGTATCCAGAGTTTATAAACGCTGGATACCTAATTAAAGTAGATTAATTTTAGCACAATTATTCTAAATTGTAACTAACTCATGTGAGATTAACATTTCCAGCTGGGCGAAAATTCCTGAGGCAGAATTCGAACCAGGGATCTCTTAGCTTCAGCCAAGAGATCCAAAATGTTCAATTTTTGGCTCAATCATCCTATATCACAGAACACTAAATGTATTTTTAAATGTACATAATTATAATTCAAAATCCCTATATTAAAACAAGTCCTATTTTTTTTCTTGGACAATTAACTAAATTAAAAAAGAAACTATTGATAATATAATATACTTTCATTAATGTAAAATATTTTTGCAAAAAAATCGCAGTTTCAAATAACTTGTTTTTTGTGAATCAAACCTTATTGATTTCACAGGACATTTTATTAGAAATCTTTTATTAGCATCTCCATTCACTGACATCGGTCTTAATCTATTAATTACCGAATTTGGTGAAAACAATTATATAAAACAGACATGTCAGCTTAAAAGGACATTTCTTTTCTAATTTTCTTTCTCCAATATCTTCCTTTGCAGCCTTTTGTCGCAGCAATTGTGTTTCGTAGCTTTGCTAAAAGCACGTTTTCTCGAATTACCTGAGTTTTCGTTACTTCTTATTTAGATGACAGAGTCAATTTGAGTTGAAAGAAATTGTTGTAACAAAATACTGTGCTGTCACTAACTGCTTTACAAAATAGAAAACTTCTTGCGTTTTGAATTAAATAAGCGTTTGCATTTATTATTATTATTTTTATTATTAGTGTCAAATAATTCTTAATGTCTATTTTCGGAAAGATCTCTGATTTTGCGTGCATATTTTTGATTTTTTTTTCCCCTGACAATTTGTCTAATTTCCTTGAAGCTTTTTTATCATAAAATTTATGCACAATACATGTAAATATAGAGTGACGCACAAAAAAGGAACTCTTGATGTACAGTCGTGAAAAAGAAAAAAGCAAACACCTCGTACTAACGTTGCAACAAATTATAGTAGAAGAAAGTTACTGGTACTAAACAAAAGAAAATAAAGCCTACTTTTGACTGATGTATATAATATTCGCTTAAGAGGCCATCTGAAATTCAAAACTAGGCCAAACTTTGTTTTTTTTCAATGGCAACACCAAATTTAGACAATATATTTTAACCCTTTATGTACTGAATTATGAATTCATGAAAATTTTATCTTCTGAAGCATTTTTCGTGAATTGTTTGAACCACATTAGAAGACTTACATAATCATTTAATAAATTTTAGAAGGATTTTAGAAGGACTGGAGGATTTAGAAGGATTAACTAAATTTGAATTTATAGAGATTATGTGCAATATTTATAACCCCACTCAAATCTTTTATTTTAAATATTTTTCTTAGTATTTTGTAGAATTACGAAACGTACAAATATATGCTCTTACATTAGAAATGTAGAAATATTCCCAAATTGAAAAATAAGCCCTTTCCCAACGCCAAGTAAGCCGAAAAGATGCAAAGGCAAAAGAAATCAATGTTTTTGGAATAAGATAAAGTAATGTATCCATAGCTTATTCTAAACCGTAGTACAACTAATCGATGTATTGAATGAATTTTATAACAAGTTATTTTAATGGTAATTTTAAATACCGTCAGTAGATAAATGGTTAATCTTCGGTTCAAACTATGGTAAATAAAAAATTTCTAGTAAGTTGGGTGATAAGTTTTTAAATTATAAACATTCAAAATGTAAAGCTTCTAATGTTAAGTTACATTTTCATATTTTTATTAATATCTCCTGAAATTATAATCCTGATGTGATAATTTTTTGTTTCTTATAATACTAAAAAACCCAAACATAAATACATTGAATTAGTTATTTTAAATTTTTTATAATATGAATTATGAAATTAATATTCGAAAAAAATATGAATTGCAACCTGCAATTTTTTGATAGATTTTTTTATTATTATTATTATTATGTCCTGCTTTATGCGAATCCAAAATTTCAAATTTTTCTTCCAAGTAGTTTTCAAACTCTGCTTAAAAAACGTCACAATCATAGTTTGAGGGAGCGTCTATGATCTGCAGAAAAGATTAATTTGAAAAAATATATATTACTTATTTTATCGAAACATTTGGGCTGGAAATAGTCGAAACATATTAAGTGAGTGAAATGGTTATATTGGAAAGAAACAATACATTAACAGAAGTGACACAGGCATTCTGTGGCATTTCAATAATCGACCCGTAAGGCATGGTGACGTTACGGCGACGTCGTTGTGAAGTCACACTGTGACTTTGTGACCGTCGATGTGACGTCACGTGACGTCGATGTGAAGTCACAGTGACTAGAATGTGAGGTCGTTATGGCCGTTTTAGAGCTCATTTGTGACGTCACATTGTGACCAATTTGTGAAGTCACGGTGAGACCAATTTGTGAAATATGTGTGATTTGTGACGAAATTGTCATTAACACTGTGATGATTCTGTGACGACAGTGACAATGTTGTGAATTCACATTGTGACAATTTTGTGAAAATTGTGTAATTTGTGACGATTTTGTCATTAACTTTGTGACGAATATGTGACTACAATGACAATGTTGTGACAGCGTTAAGATGCAATATATTTATTGAAAAATGAAATCGCTATTCGAGTTCAATCAATGCACCATGACAATGAAAGCAGGAATGATTATGAGTAAAAAAAAATTCTGAAGTTCACAGAAAAATTTCAGAATGTTTTTTTCACGATACTTTATTGAAATTTACGTTTTTTTTTTTCGAAATCCTTCGGCGATATTCACCTTATTTGTACGATTTATTGACAAAATTTTATGTTTTTTCACTATCATTTGACGAAATTCGCTTTTTTTCACTATGCTTTGAAATTCACAAAATTCACGTTTTTCTTCAATCTCTTGACGAAATTGCGATTCTTAGATGAAATTCACGTTTTTTTCTACGACCATTTCAAGAAATTTAGATTTTTTTTGCGATCGTTTGACAAAATTCACCTTTTTTGCGCGATTTATTTACAAAATTTCGCCTTTTATGTGGTCCATTGATGAAATTCGCATTTTTTGTACAATCTTTTGACAAAATTTGATAGATGAAATTCGCTTTTTTTCCTCGATCTTTTGACGAAATTTGCATTTTTTCGCGATCCTTTGACAAAACTCACGTTTTTCTTCAATCTCTTGACGGAATTGCGATTCTTAGATGAAATTTACGTTTTTTTTCACCACCTTTTGAAGATATTTAGATTTTTTTCGCGATCATTTGACAAAATTTGCCTTATTTGCGCGATTTATTTACAAAATTTCGCCTTTTATGCGGTCCATTGATGAAATTCGCGTTTTTTCTACAATCTTTTGACAAAATTTGCTATTCTTAGATGAAATTCGTTTTTTCCACGATCTTTTGACGAAATTTGCATTTTTTCGGATCCTTTGACGAAATTCACGTTTTTTTTCAATCTCTTGACGAAATTGCGATTCTTAGATGAAATTCACGTTTTTTTTTCCACGACCTTTTGAAGAAATTTAGAATTTTTTTCGCGATCGTTTGACAAAATTCACCTTATTTGCGCGATTTATTTTAAAAATTTCGCCTTTTATGCGGTCCATTGATGAAATTCGCGTTTTTTCTACAATATTTTGACAAAATTTGCTAATCTTAGATTAAATTCGCTTTTTTTCATGATCTTTTGACGAAATTTGCATTTTTTCGCGATGCTTTTACGAAATTCATCTTTAATCAATCAAGTTATTATTTCTTTTCTATAAACATCACAGCAAGTATTAAAAACTTTTGAGAGTAAAAGAATAATTAGGTAATATTTTCTCATTCTGCTTTTGCAATAATAAATTTACAGCAAATTGGAGCTAACAACTACAGTATTTACTCGCGTAATAGTCGCACTTTTTTGCCAATTTTTCATTGTGAAAGTCTAAGTGCGACTATTATGCAGGGAAATCTACTACACAATATTGTACACTCTAATGCTAAAACATTACTGGTATAAAAAAACACATTATAATAAAATTAGTAACTTATCATATGTTTCCAAACTATATGCTGTTTATTAAATACCATTTTTCTTTTTATAGTAATATTTTCATAGACGTAAAATTTACAAATAATCTTTGTGAAAATTTTGACAAAAAATTCTCATAATAAATCACTTTCACTGAAGGTAGCAGTACCACTATTGTAATATGAATTGGTGTATGAAGAATCTCCGTCATTCCATAAAATGTCACCTTTGCTTCCGTCCAAAGCGTCGGAGATTAATAGTAATATTCCTTTGTACAAATGCAAGATGAGCTGGAAACCATATTTGCTTGTTTTGTTGTTTGTGCCACTAATTAATGGTATATTCGAAAAAATGTTTTTCCACCCTCAACAGCTCGAAATTTTCTGAGACATTTTCAGACTCATTTTTAAAAGTAAAAACATGAAACTTGCTAGGAGTGATTTTTGAAGACATGTTTAACGTGCCGTGTGATTTCATTTTCAGCTCAATTAATTAGAATTTGATTTTTAAACAATTATTTTCTCAGTATGACCCTTTTTTTCATTCCCAGATTGCACGCTTCGGAAAATTCGGTTCAAAACGCTAACTTTGACAGCGTTTAATACAGTATTTTCTGCATTTATCAAAAAATTGAGAAGCACGGCACATTATGTAGTTTCTAAATAAGAGAATTTCCCAGTTTGATACTTTTGAGAGCAAAAATGAGTTTTAAAATGAATTAGAAAATAAGCAGTTTGGATTGGAATACAACCTTAAATTATATTTATTTGCTGTTTTTATTAATTCTGCAATTACTTACTGTTCAATCTAGGCCATTTTTTAAAGTTGCAGTACCCTTTTCTTTTTAAAATGGGCGAAATACATCCTTTTTTTTAAAGTGAAATTCACCTTTAGTTGCAATCAGAGATTTCTTCTAAAAAACTACCTCATACAACAGTATTTTTAAATCAGTTGTGTCCAAGACCTTGCAAAAATTATAGAAGTTTATTTCTTCAGAAAATACAAGATATTGTTAAATCATGTCGTTATTTAATTGTATTTTTCAATTTGTAATTCATAAAATCCTTAAAAATTAATGTCACTTTATTTATCATATTAACAAATTATATACTTTTTCTTATAGCATTACGAAACACATTACTATATTACATTTACTCATGAAGCTCTGTCATCATGCTCTGTTTTTATGAACTAGCATCTCTTTTTAATGCATTTGACTAATAACACCAAAAGCATTTTTATATTAAAAATATCAATTATTTATTCAAATAAAGTTTTGAAATTCAATAGCGATACTTTCATATAAGCAACAATCCAAGAGTTAATAGTCGAAGAAATCGCCAAAGATTTTACTACCTACAGCAGTTTTTTTTTTAAATTATTATTAATATTCTAATAGTTTTAGTAGTTTAAGCGAGCAGTTCGATTACATGTTTATTAAATTTGTGTTTTATTTATGAACAATGTTTGATGACGTTTTTAATTTGTTATAAATGTTTTAGAATAACGTGTGGTGAAAATTTTATATATACAGTCTGTTACAAATGCAGGTAATCATATTTACTTTTATATGACACAGTAAAATAAAAAATAATGAAAATAATGTAAAATAGTTAGTCATTTTTATGTGAATAAAGTATAAAAATTCAAACCATAAGCAAAAAATAGAAGCACACATTGGTTCATTATTACTATTATTATTTTATTTACAGGATTAGATGATAATCATAAATAACAAGCCCCCTTTAATCAGTCTGTTAGGTAGCTTTCTTTACAAAAAAGCTACCTATTGCAGCCGTTCGGAGGAAAGCGATTTCAAAAAATTTTGGTATATTTTCATCGATCATGACCCCCAGACCCCGAAACCACCCTCCGTTCAAAATTGATATATATATATATATATCTGACCTATGTCACACTGTAACTCCCGTAATTATGAACCGATTTCGATGTAATTCGGTGTGTACATAGTACATACCAATGTCTCGACCGAGTTCGTTGGCCAGCTTCATCCGCCGTTTTGTTTCAAAATGGCGGTCATTTAAATATTTTAAAAAATTTTAAAACTTGAAATGTGGTACGAAAAAATTAAAAATGGAAAAATATTTTTTTCTTATGTATTTGACCTTTATACAAAGATTCCGGAGCAGTTTTTGTTTCGTCTATATCTTAAAAAATGGCTGAGTTATAGCATTTTGAATTTCTAGCGTGGCTGACATTTTGAAACGTCCTGAATTTTGTCACGCGATAAAAGGTGTATTTATGAACCGATTTGGATGTAATTCAGTGTGTACATAGTACATACCAATCTCTCGACCGAGTTCGTTGGCCAGCTTCATCCGCCGTTTTGTTTCAAAATGGCGGCCATTTAAAATTTTTAAAAAATTTTAAAACTTGAAATGTGGTACCAAAAAATTAAAAATGGAAAAACATTTTTTCTTATGTATTTGACCTTTATACAAAGATTCCGGAGCAGTTTTTGTTTCGCCTATATCTTAAAAAATGGCTGAGTTATAGCATTTTGAATTTCTAGCGTGGCTGACATTTTGAAACGTCCTGATTTTTCTCACGTAATAACAGGCGTATTTATGAACCGACTTGGATGTACCTTGGTGTGTACATAGTACATATAAATATCTCGACCGAGTTCGTTGGCCGGCTTCATCCGCCATCTTGTTTCAAAATGGCGGACATTTAAAAAAATTAAAAAATAAAAAAAATTAAATGAGATACCAAAAAATTGGAAAGTGAAAAAGATTTTTTTTGTATGTGTTTGACCTTAATACAAAGATTCCGGAATAGTTTTTCTTTCGTCTATATCTAAAAAAAATGGCTGAGTAATAGCATTTTGAATTTCTCTTGTGGCTGACATTTTAAAACGACCTGATTTTTGTCACGCGATAACAGGCGTAATTATGAACCTATTTGGATGTAACTTGGTCTGTACACAGTACATACCAATGTCTCGACCGAGTTCGTTGGCCAGCTTCATTCCCCATCTTGTTTCAAAAGGGTTGCCATTTAAAAAAAATTAAATTTAAAATTCAAAATGAGGTATTAAACAATTGGGAAATGAAAAAGATTTTTTTATGTGTTTGGCCTTGATACAAAGATTCCGGAGCAGTTTTTATTTCTGAAAATTTGTTCTTTTGTTTATATCTTAAAAAATGGTTGATTTATAGCACTTTGAATTTCTAGCATGGCTAACATTTTGAAACGATCTTGTATTTGTCACGCGATAACACACGTATTCGCCTATTTCGATGTAAGAAGGCATGTGGATAGTATACATCAACACCTCGACCAAGTTCGCTGGCCAGATTCATCAGCCATCTTGTTTCAAAATGGCCACCATTAAATTAAAAAATATATATATATTTAAAGTGAGGTGCAAAAAATTAGAAATTGAAAAAGGTTTCTTTCTTAAGTATTTGACCTCGATATAAGGATTCAGGAGCATTTTTTGTTTGCCTTTACCTTAAAAAATGGCTCAGATATAGCAGTTTCAATTTCTATTGTGAGTGACATTTTGAAAAATCTGATTTTTTGCATGCGACAGCACTCCTATATATTAACTGATTCCGAAGAGAGTGAGCATGTGCACAGCAATTACTAAGGTCTCGACCAAGTTCACTGCTTAGCCTCATCCACCATGTTGTCTTAAAATGACAGGCACTTTAAGAAATTGCCGAATTTGGCAGCCAAATATAAGTTACTTTAAAGAAAAGCAGCTTCGATAAAGCTGACTAATTTCGCGAAATTCTCATTCATTATATTGATAAAAATTAGTATTGAATCTCCTATATTCGGTTTCCACTAAATTGAGCTTCGTGTGTTTGCATGATATAAGTTGGCTTTTTTTAAATAAGGATTATGAAAGCTACCTCTTCCTCCCGGCACTGGCCGGAAGGACTTTTTTCTAATAGAGTGTATAGTATAGATATTTTGAAGTTTATGCGTATAAAATCATTCAAAAAGTAAAATATTAAAAGTGTCTAGAAAAAAAATAATGAAATATATTTTACATTTTAGTTTCATTCATTCAAGTACATGGATATGTGTTTTAAAAATTAAAATCTTTCAATATAACCAAATTTAAATTCGCACTGGGTTGCATAATTTCTATATTTGTCAACAAATTAAGACACCGGTTTACTTTCAAAGCTTTTCGTTCATAATGTCTAACTGAAAAGTTCTTACCAGCTAAGGATATCGCTTTATAATTTTTTATAACTTTTTTCACATCGAATAATACTCATTGACATTGATTTTTCACTCTTAATACTACATATGTATGGTATCCTATAAATAGTACTTCTCCATTATGTAAAAATTTCCTATTTCTTCTAAATAGAATAAACAATCTTCTTTTCTTCCGAACATATATTAATTTTTAAATAAAAATGTGCAACGCAAATTGTTTGAGACAATCAAAAAATTTTATTCTATAAAAAGGCCTTTTTTATTTAGTACGTTAAATACATTTAAATATTTGCTAATTATGTTAAACTTTGATTATAATATTTTTGTATGTCATTTTAAAGTTTGAGAAAACATGTGATTTTAACCTATAATATTTTAAAAGAAAACAAATCTGATTAAAATAAATTTATATAATTGATATTAATCATCTGATTAAAATTGTTGAGACAGTTATTTATTTCAATAAATTAAATAATAAATCTACTAAACTGTATTAGGTTAATGAAATGTTTATAAGAAAATACTAAAAGCGTTATAATTTAAAGAAAAGCAAACTCTGGAATAAAATAATTTTTCATACCTTTTTTTCCCCTTAACGTCATTCTTTAAATTCCGATGTAATCCATGTTTTAGGAAGAACAAATTTTGGCAGTAGAAAATATGTCAATAATACATACACTAGCAATGATGGGAATCATTTAAACCACACCAAAGCTAGTGTAAATATCTCGAACTCATATTTTCGTCTAAAGTATGAACTTGGGATGATTATTCCTATGAATTTTTTAGGTTAAATGTTTTTATCTGACAGACTGCATGTTCATAACGCTACCTATTGTCCAGCAAAAAACTCCATCTGACTGTTCCAAAGGTTAAACGCAATATGTTGTTTTTAATAGTTTTATCGTCTGCGGTTAGCACTGTTTTGTTTATCAAAGCAAGAAGAGATGGCTTTTCCGTGTTTATACATTTATATGATATAATATTTTTATAAACTTACTTCCAATTAAAATTTCTTGTTTGAAGAATTTTTTGATGCATTTAACTTTTTTTATGTGTTTCAAAATAGTTCAAGTTTTAAGTTTTGTAAAGCTATTTAAGTTTTGCAAAACAAAAAAAAATATTAATAATTAATTACGCCATGAGTTTTACATATATTTTGTATACAGTGAAACCTCCCTGTGCAACCACCTCCATTAAGCGACCACCTCCATTAAGCGAATACCTCTCTCAACGACCATTTTGTCATAGAACGAAATTTATTCCCATAGGCTCAATACTAATTTTACCTCCATTCAGAGACCATTTAAGTTGAACTCCCTCCATGAGCGACCAATTTCTTTGAAGAAAATGAAATAAATTCCGCTTTTTCCTGGTCGCTTGAAGAAAGTTTTATTAGAAAATTAATTCCTGAGAGCGCATTATTCATCAAACTTCTAAAGTTAGTTTAGAATTTTTTTTTTTAATATTTTATTCCGATAACTTTTAAGTGTTTAAACACCTTTGTGCCTCTTTAGGCAATGAATTTAACTCTGATGACAAATTAAGAATGGCAGTCAATAAACTGCCGTGCACTATTCTGTCAAGAAACTCTAAAAAAAATAGATAAATTAATGAAATCGTCATTATTTGCTCCCGTCCAAAAAAAGAAAAACAAATGCATTTATTTACTGAATTTCGAAAGGACTTGGAAATAAAATCTATAAAAGATAAAACCGTAAAATCACAAAAAACGTCAATATATTCATTTTTTATACTCTGCAGTAATTAACTTATGTAATTAACTTTTGTTTTGAAACCTAAATTTTCATATTTTTTCAAAATGTGAAAAATAAATTTTAGTAACATTAATTGTTACATTTTTTTAACAATTAAAATCTAGATTTAAACGTGACCTCTATTAAGAGACCACCTCCCGGAGCGACCAATTTTTATTTGAACGGAACGTGGTCGCTTTAAAGTGGTTTTACTGTATTTTATTTTATATTCGGTAAAAGTTAAATTTATTTAAAAAATGTGAAACAAGTAGCCAAATTTATTTTTTAAGAATAACTTAAAATAATTAAACACTAGCAGAAAAATTTATTACTGAAAATATGCAAGTGTTTTTATTTCTTATAATAAAGCATTGCTTTATTACAAAACTCCGTCCCTTCCCATACCCACACACAATTTATACATACAATAATTTATAAATAAAAACCATTTTCCCGGATTATAGAATACAGGAAGAAAACATTTTCTTATTATTGAAATCTCTACAGTTAATATATTTTTCTAGATTGACCACTAATAACACTAAAAAACATTTTTATATGAAAAATATCAATTATGTATTCAAATAAAGTTTTAAAATTCAATAGCTATACTTTCATATTAGCAACATTCCAAGAGTTAATAGTCGTAAATATCGTAAAATATTTTACTACCTACAACAGTTATTTTTAATTCAAAAAGTTTTAGTAGTCTAAGCGAGCAGTTTGATTACATGTCTATTAAATTTGTGTGTTTTATTTATGTACATTTTTTGGTGAAGTTTTTAATTTTGTTGTGAAATATTAGTCGGAAACAAACACTGAATTATTTTTATTGTTTGATGTGGAAACTTTTAATCTTAACATATGTTTTGTTTTATTGCGAGTTTACACTGCGAGTTACACTGTGAGTATATGGTACGGTTTTTTTGTCATATAATGAGACGTACGTTACATGTAATGACATAACAGTGACGTCACAATTTTTTTTTAATTGACAGAAAATTATCTTTTACAGTAAGTAACATGTTTTGAAGAATTTTTATAATTTTAAAAAGTTTTCTAAAAAGTTCACATATCAGTCACAGTGTGACATCGCTGAGTGGTGGCATTTTGGTCACAGTTGTGACGTGACCACAGTGACTTACAGTGACGTCACAATGACGTCACTGTGACTATGCATGCTATGAGGGGAGTACCGAACTTTAATTTGGATACAGTCCCTAAAATATGCTCATTTTATAAAATTATTCCTTTCTCTTAAACTAATCAAACGAATTTCATGAAAATTAGTATTTAGCCTGATTGAAGGATGTCGAATTTTTTTATGATGCCAAACTTGGGTAATAATTTTTGTAAAGTTCCCAATTCGAAAAGTTAAATTAATTACAGGGAGAATATATATATATATATTTGCTTATATATATATATATGAAATGATTCCGCTTGTATGTAATATTATTTGAGTGTAGTCATGGCCTTACACAATGATGAGGCAGTTTATGCTGAACCTGACTTTATTTTCTGTAATAATACATGATATCTGAGCTATGTTAGCAGGGGTGTAGTCGAAAAAAAAACAGAGGGCATACGTTCTAAGCAGAGGGTATACGCTCAAGCCAGAGGGTATACCCTAGCGTACATATACTATAGCTTTCTTGAGAAACAGAGGGTATACGGTGTTCCTTAAAAAAATCCAGAGGGTATACGTCGTATACCCCCGTATACCCTCCACTACATCCCTGTATGTTAGGATCAACAGCTCTCGAATTTCTGCGTATTATTTAAGATAGGATCCCATCACAATCTGACTTCTCTTTCGCTCTGCACTCTGCTTTTAATCAGTTAGTTATTACTTTTCCCAGCAGAGGGCAGAAGTATCAAAGTGGGAGGCTTAATCTTTCATGATTGGTGCATTATCTTTTTTATAACTGTTTTTTATGTGGAGACAAAGAGTCTGAACTTATGATTGCACAACAAGAGCTACTTCTAATTTAAATGTTAAATATTATTTATGAGCTACTCATACTATGAAATGTCAAATCAGACAAAAGTTAATTATGATTTACTGCTTATCAATTTTCTACTTTGACACTAATTAAACTAACATATTTACTTTGATTTATTGATTTGAAATCACTCCTTTGTTGTTTATAATTCCATTCTTAAATTATCTAGCATAGCCTGAAAAACTCTGTTTATGCTATAAATATAATGATGCTTCCAAGATAATTTAATATGTTTTATGATGACTATCTTATGTCAACAAAGGGTAATTTCGTTTCCAAATCTGTTTCATAAGTATCAATCAGTGTCAAAGATTTTTATGATGAAGAAAATATTTTTATTTATTTGTTTTAAGAGTCTATGAAAAATAAGTTGGGTTTCCTGATTTAAAAAAGATTTTATCTTTTAAAAAGGGGTTTATTTTATTTACTTATTTTTATCCTTTCATATATATATAATAAATTCTCCCTATTTTAATAATAATTCACATGTTTAGACTAAAGCAGTAGAGGCGAAAAATTATATATTAAAAAATTTCAAATGTGCCTACATATGAAAACGGCCTGTAAGATGTTAATTATTACGATTCGTGATACACTAGTATTTTATTACAGACTTTAAAAACATTAATGCTACGATGAATTGCCCCCATGACGATTTGACACCACCATGAATTGACGCATCGAGGAATTGAAGCCGCGGCGAATTAACGCCACATTATAGTAACTATAATAACTGTAGTTTCAATTGTTATTTTACTTTTTTTAATTCATTTTAAGATGCACACATTACTTTAAAAAAAATAATAACAAAATGGTCGCTTTCCCAGAATAGGCTGGGCAAAGTGGCCAACATATGTAAATAAACAAATCACATTGATTCAGGTTGTATATTTAATCAACAAAAGCTAAAGTTAACACACATTCAGAATATTATGTTTTGCAATGTTTTAAGTATTAAATCGTTGCAAAATAAAGTAAACAGTAAGGAGTATCAATATGACGAATGGATGAATACAAGTTCCCCCCGCAGACATGCAGACAGCAAATGTCGAGAGTAAGGCTGCATACAGACGCTTGTTTTGCCATTCTTCTATACAGTTTTCCAGGAAATCTTTTGTTCTGGACGGTTCTGCGGTTTATTCACAAAAGAATGAGGGGAATCTGATAACAAGCTTTCAAAATAGATAAATAAATCTTCAACTTACCATTTCTGACAGGTAAGCTCTCGCTTGCTTCTGGTTCGGACTGCCGGATTTTGATTACGACTTAATTCTACTAACAATAACTCACTAGACGAAATAATACATAACTCGTTATTCTTCAATACTTATATACAAATATATTACAAATATTTACAGGATAATATGACTTTAACATTTAAATGCTTTAACTTTTAATCGTATCATAACGGAGGCGCAACTCCGTTCACCAAAACAAAACATTATTCTAAAGTTTTTTTTTTTTTTTCAGTTCGGTTCAGTTCATTTAGACGTAAAAGTTTTTAAATTCAGGTGTCACTGTTACTGCAAAGGGATACAGAGGGAGCTGTCCGCGACAGAATCAACAATGGGTCAGGAGATAAGGATCTCAACCCTACTTGAAGAAAAGGTTCCTCTTTTGCAGGACATCAGTCCCTTTCCTTTTAAAGTCATTAAAAATCAAAAACAACGTGTGGCCACAAGAAACGACGCCGACATTAATAACAGTTAGAAGGATGGTGCGGTCGCAACTTAAGTCTCTCTCTGAAGAAGTTATTACACTGACCTGTATTCCTTCTTTCAAAGAAAGTACTTTGGAATAGCATTTTTATTATGAATGATAAATAAAAACGTTTCTTTGCATCATTCTAGTCATCTGGTCACTTTGCCCGGAATGACGCCATTACAAAAACTGGGGCCTTACACCTAATCTACATGACTTAGCGTTTTCAAACACACATCACTTAAAAGGTTATTTCATACTGATTAAACAGCATAAGAGCAAATAATTATAACACAACATATTATTTAGCTATAATCAAGAAATTGTACCACTTGCCTAAAATCAACAAGTCGGAAAATGTACGTCAAACATGGCAAATGAGGTGCGCTCGTACTTTAACTAGCTTTATATAAATATTCAGATCCTGGTACAACAGCTGTTGCACTCTTACGCAAAAATGCATGAATACGAAATTTATTACGAATATATATATTAAATTCAGTAATACGGAAATAATAGGAATCCATCTTAAACAGGACGTAATCACCATGGCAACCTAGAATGATTACCTATCATAGGATATCATTGAATTAAGTACGTATGATAGGATTTAATAGAATGAAGAAAACTTTTATCAATATCTTTTTAAGTTTTGGTTAGATATTTATAAAATTAGAAATGACTCGACAGCATTCTGTACCGATTATATATATTAAATTTCAAACTATTCTGTTGAGTAGTAGTTGCGCTGTTGTATGTGGACAGACAGACAGATCAGACAACAACTATAGGTGCTACGTAGTGATATAAATACGAACGCATCTACAAATGCGAAAAAACAATAAAATGGGTTAAAAACAAGAAAAATGTAGCCTTCCACTTCAAAATCGCAGATGATATTACTAGCATCTGTGACGTTTGCTGTGAGGCACTGTACAGTGGAAAAAAATTAAATGTCTACTTTACCCTTACTTCTCCTATATGTTACGCCTTGTATATTTTGTATGCTTTTATATGCACTTAATGTAGATGTGTATATCTCATCACGGTTCAGTGGTTCTTTTTAGATACCTAGAATTATTTTTCTATAAAGTGTATACTAAAATCCTTAATAAGCAAATTACGTTTTTCCTATAAATTAATTTCCGAAATTAACGGAAAATAAAATTAGACTTTTCAATAGAACTTTGCGAAATTAATATTATGGTAAGATGTATTTAATTTCAAGTAGCATACATTAGATAATTAACTATTAACAAAATGCTTACCTGTTCATTTTATTAGAATAATGATTATTATTTTATAAATAACGATATTTATACATAATTTTAAAATGCAATAATTACACCGTGGATAATATTAGCAATAAGAATATAAGACTCTCAGGGTTTTCTCATTATTTCTTGTGGCTATTTCAAATATTTTCATTACTTAATTAAGCAAATAAAAATGAATGTTACCTTATGTAATTAAGATATATATATTAAACTAATTAATTTGTTCGGGGTTTTAGATATTGAAGATTACTATTACAGTGAAACCTCCCTAAAGCGAGTACGTTCCGTTCCAATAAAAATTGATCGCTCCGAAAAATGGTCTCTTAATGGGGGTCATGCTTAAATCTAGATTTTAATTGTTGAAAAAAGGTAACAATTATTGTTACTAAAATTAATTTATTACATTAGGAAAAAATATGAAAATTTAAGTATCAAAACAAAAGTTATTTAAAAAATGAATACATAGACGTTTGCTTTGATCTTACGGTTTTATCTTTTATAACTTTTTTCCAAGTCTTTTCAAAGTTCAGTAAATAAATGCAATTTTTTTTTTTTTTTTTTTTTTTTTTTTTTTTTTTTTTTTTTTTTTTTGACGGGAACAAATTATGACGATTTCATTAATTAATCTATTTCTTTGAGAATTTCCTGACAGAATAGGGCAGGGAAATTTATTGACCGTCATCCTTAATTTGTCATCAGAGTAAAATTCATTGCCTAAAAAGGCACAAAGGGTTACACTTAAAAGTTACCGAAATTAATAAAAATTCTAAATTTAGTTTAGAAGTTTGATGAATAATACTCTCTCCGGAATTATTTTTCTAATGAAACCTTTTCCAAGCGACAAGGAAAAAACGGAATTTATTTCATTTTCTTTAGAGAAGTTGATCTCTCATGGAGGGAGTTCAACTGGAATGGTCCCTGAATAGAGGTAAAATTAGTATTGAGCCTATGGGAATAAATTTCGTTCCATGAAAAAATGGTCGTTCAAGGAGGTGGTCGCACAGGGAGGTTTTACTGTACTACTATGAATGGAAAATTAGTAAATAAAATGTTGACTTTTTGCGCTGTTAAAAATGTTAAAGGTGAAGACATTTATCTTTGAAGACATGTAGTGTTTGAATGAATGTACGATTTATGTTACGCATTTTATTTTTACATAAGATCGAAAACTTTTACGTTTAAAAATTCCATGATAAAACAAGTTGGAAATTGTGCGTCAAACGTGGCAAATGAGGTGCGTTCGTACTAGTTTTACAAATATTTTTTTCACCGCATATTGTACAGAATGTATATTTTAGTGCACTTCATAAGTGCATATCAATTTCATACTCTTCGAAAGGCTGTAACATTATTAAAATGCACTCGAAATCATTTTTTCCCATTGGGCGTAATATTAACGGAAAACTTTTGATTGTTCCTGTAATTAAACTATACATCCGATTTTCATAAAAATTTTAAATGACTCGACAAAACAATTATGCTACAATTATACATTTAAAATTTCGGACCATTCGGTTGGGTAGTTTTTGTTCTGTTATATGCGGACAGACAGACGGACCGAACGACGACTATAGGTGCTATGTATTTATATAATTACGAACGCACCTAAAAAATGAAAGGAAAACGCGCAGCCAATGTTTTTATTCTAATAATAATATAACATAATTTATTAAAGAAAACTCAGCTACGCAATCTTTGATAAATGTTTAATATACAAAATAATATTTTTTATAATTTTTAGGTACATAACTATGACTTCATCCTGAATGATAATCAATTCCAAACGCAATCTGAATTGGCTGGTGCATTAAAAATGCTAGATTTTCTTATTTATTGCACTTTTTAAAATCAAAGGGTATGTTTCAAAAAAGGGAAATTAGATCCCATGTGAATGTGGAAGGTTGAAAAGATATATATGAACTGCAGTTTTAAAGAAAATATGCAAATGATTTTCAGCATAGAATTTTTACAGAATGTGAAAAATGGATTCTTTACGACAATTCCAAACGACTAAAGGCATAAGATCATCCAGGTGAATCTGTTGGAACGTTATTCCATATGGAAGGCATGAATACGAAAATCCTCAATAGTAAACAATAACAAAGTTAAAAGTTTTACCTTTATGTTTTGGTGTTTTATTCAGTAGAAATATATTCTTCTTAGGATGAACAAAAAACATTTATTTGACGATTAAATAACCTAGAATAATATGCTGGACACAATAACACTTCACAATAAAACAAAACAGATGAATATTCCTGAAACTATTTACAAACACATATATAAAGAAATACTTTTAATTATGTATTAAATATTAGTTTGTTGCAGTTTTTAATATATTATTATTCCTTTGGAATATTATTGGATTTTTAATCCAGCAGCACTTTGCTGCCAACTGCTATAAGGGAGGGAGAAACACTAACTGTTCTGAGTGTCTGTGCCAGTAAAACAACAAAGAGGATTGTCTGATGCTGCCATCTGGTGGAATGTTCTTGAAACAAAAGAGCAATTTTCTAACAGAATCACATCCGTCAATGCCGAAATAGAACAATAGAAGTAAATTTGGGTCATTCTATGTCACGTGTGGCACAGCTTTTCTACATATTTCTTCTGTTTTAACAATGTTATTATATCCTAAAATTAAAACAACCATGCTAATATGACAATCTAGAGTTTTTTGTTATTTTTAATGTATAGTTTATGTTTTAACAAATTATAAGTCAATAAATATAGGTATTTATGTAAGTGTCGTGCTCCGGACATTTTGTCAGTTTTTCATGGAATGGTCCTGAAACGGGCAGAGCACTTAGGTCTAGGATTTAAAATGTTGAGATTTTTATTGTCTATTATTCATATTATTTATTTATTATTAAAAACGGGCAGCTTAATAAGGTCTAGGGTTTAAAATGTGGAGGTATTTTAAACCTATTACAGGACCATTCCATGTCACGTGTGGAACAGATTCTCTACGTATTACTGCTGTTTTAACGATGCTATTGCATCCCAAATTAAAACTATGCTAATATGAAAATATAGACCTTTTTGTTAATTTTAATGTATAATTTATATTTTAACAACTTATAAGTTAATAAATATAGGCACTTATGTGAGCGTCAGCGTGAGGGGTATTTTGTTCGTTTCCCATAGAATGTTCCCTTTACATTGTGTATCTGTTGGAACCAGATAGAAGTAGCCTACTGTCAACAGTTATCACAGGCGTCGACTTTAGGGGGACATATAATTCCACATCCATTTCATTAGATATTACGAGATTTTAGATGACATATTTGCATTTCTGATATCAAATCCCTAGCAGCTCCATCATTGTTTTATTCCAACCAATTAAAAACACAAAAAAATCTACTGTTTATAACTAAAAGGCTTCAATGTGTAACAAGTAAACAACAGGTGAGAGTTTCCAAGGCTTTCCTTGTTGCGAAGTAACTCCACGCCCTGTATATGAGTAATGGTATAGCACATTATGAAAAAGAACTGATAAAAGTATAACTGTAGTGCTTTATGCGACCACTTAAATGTGAATATATAGAAAATAAAATCGATTGCAAAGAACATACATTATAAAGGAACAAAAACTCCCCAAATCATCCACAATCGCACGGATGCCTGTAGAAGACAAAATGATCCTTAAAAAATCCTTCCCCACAACAGAACAATCATAAGCTGCAAACACCCAGAGAATTGAACACGAAATAAGTTGAAAACTAGAAAAGAAAATATATATACAGTCTATATAAGCGAACAGCCAATTTGAATATAGAGAAGGCTAGTCATCAGAAGTAATGTGAAGACCACAGTAGAATGAGAGGAAAAGCATAGAAAAGCATTAAACAAGTGGGTAAGTATCACAGAACGTACAGAGGGTTTCGTTTAATATTCCTTTCAAAAGAGTTTATCCTTTTGCAAAATCTGTTAGTTCTACATTTCGCAACCAGGGAGCGTATTCTGCTCTAAGCAAACTTCTATCCGAACGAAACTCCGTTTTACAAACTATCCGTAGATATATTAGTCGAGGGGATCGGGCCTATAGCACCCGAGATAGGTAGGCGGCCCATGGCGGTAAAAATTGGAACTAAAATATGTACGGCCATGATGCATAATATGAAAGAGTATTCAAAGGAGTGTCGGCAAAAGTTAGAAAAGTGCACCCCGGGTGAAAAGGGTGGAGGTTAGAAAAATTGCTAAAAATACAGAAGTTAGAGTTCAGAGGGGTAAATAATATAAGACTTTTTGAAAATTTTTATGATTTTTCGTGTGATCGTAAATGTTCTGCTATAAGTATGCAAAATTTCACATTTCCAACTTAATTAGGGGCTGAGTTAGAAAAATTGCTTAAAATACACAACTTGGAGCTCAGAGGGGTAAATATAAGACTTTTTCAAAATTTTACGATTTGTCGTTTGATGTGAGATGTTCAGCTATAAGAATCCAAGTCTCCAACATATATAGCTTCTGAGAACGGGCTCTGTGACGGACGGACAGACAGACAGGCAGACAGAGGAGTGAGACGAATATGATTTCGTCAGATTAACGAAACCCTAAAAAACGATTGACAAGTTGAAAATAGCCTTAAAGTTAAGCAAAGCCGAATTCCTGAAAAAATACACTTTTCAGTGAACATACATTTTAAATAACAGTTTAAAATTTTTAATAGAGGGTAGGAGTCGAAAGTAAACTTATGACTCACTGGAGCCTGCCGACAGCTCGCTGAAGGCAATAAGTATAGATATTGGATTATTTTTACTTTTAATGTGCTCGAGGACACTATTGTGTTTTTACATTCAGTTCTTCTTTAATCTTTACAAGAATCTCAGTTATCTCGGGGATAAAAACTGAGAATTCATGCAACTGGTAAAGCTGCTGAGTTAGGGGAGGTGACTTAGATTTAATAACATTTGATAGGTTAATATTTTTAATTTTATTTTCTGATGGTGAATGTTTCTGAATTTTCTTTTCTGATGGAAGATTTTTGGAAGTAGCGGCGACTTTTGCATAGCTTTGGTGAAATTGTTGTTTCATAGGATATTTTGTAAAACCTCTGTAGTTGGAAGGATGTTCTAAGGTACAGAGAGAGGATTTAGGAGCTGATTTACGTACTTTTGGTGAAGTAGGTTTTGCATTATATTCTTGAGAGAGATAAGGACTACCACATCCCATACATTTAGGAATAATATGGCAGTTCAGCTTAAGTGAAAAAATTCTGACAACGGTAGCCGTGTGGGCCTTTTTTTTTTTTTTTTTTTTTCAGGGCGAAATATTTCAATTTCTATTCAGAGACCCTAAATTGTACTGACATTGAAAATTTCATAGGATGATTTCATAGGGGATAGGATTTCATTTCAACGTTTTGAGGGAGTTCCATGAGGTAGAGTAGCAGGAACTTGTCAAATCTACGGTTTTTCATTTGTGATAATTTTAATATGGTGAGACCTCTATATGGGAGAGGTTTTTTTTACAGAATTCAGATCGAGAGTCCTGGGGAGCTCTCTAATGACCCCTTTTAGTGGAATTCCTCTATTTTTTTATTTTACATAAATTTTTTATTTTACATTTTTATTTTACATTTTATTTTACATAAAATGTTCACCATGTAACATTTTGTCACGGATGTTTCAGGGTAAATTCTAACAAAATGCTGGCTAATTTGGCTTCAAATTTAAATTTATCGTTAATAAGACAGTTCATTAAGAAATTCGTTAATATTGGGGATTTCCGTAATCATAATTGGTTTTGGTTTTTTTCTTGGTAATATTTTCAGATGAGATTACTTCATCATGGATGGATTTGTCATTATCTGACTCGGTAATGCTTTCAGTTTCATTACAAGTAGGAGCCTTTTTATCGGCAGATTGATGGTGCAGTTTCCTTTTACTTTTTTAGACTTAACAAGGGTGAATTCCTCATCAGTATCCTTATGGTCAGTAGTGTCATTACTTTTATATTATATTCCTTAAAATCAAACATTTTCATTCTTGTATCCAAACCATGTTTAAATATCATATCCGGAAAATTTTGAACATTGGGAGCAGAAGATGAAGCTACAGAAGAAATAGCAGAAGGGCAGCTCATAATGTTACTTGGTGTCGGTCGTAAGATCGGACGTCTCGACCCATGAAGACGCTTCCATTCGAACAAATAGCAAAGCAATATAGGGGGTACTTACACATACGTTAACTCACTGTATAAATGCTTATTTTTGCCCCAAAAAAGACCAGTTTTGACTGAAAGGAATCTGGTTAAAACCAATAAAAGCTACAGGTGCGGCTGTTTTTAATTTTAGACAGCTTTTTTGGAACCCTGCAATATAAAAAATGTTGTCCTCTGCTATTTATTATTTTTTGTGATTATTAATTTTATTTTCTGATCTCAGATCAGACAACGTCGGGCGGTTCAGCTAGTCATAGAATAAAAAGAAAATCACAGGCGAAACAAAACTTTTAAAAATTACTGTTGGATCGCCTCCTTCGACCCCGTGAAGTCGGCGCCTATGAACAGACACCTCCGACTATCAATGGGAAATATTACAAGCAACAATTAATCAATTCGAAAGAAGAATGGAAATAGAAACTCCAGAATAAAGCCCAAAGAGAGGACAAGATTATTTTCCATTTTTTAGTAATAGTTGCCCACACGTTGCAAACGTAGACAATGGACTCTATTCAGGTGACGTCAGACGCCAGAGCTGGCGGTATGATGATCTGTTATTCTAGTTACTGCACCGGCAGAATACCAGTATGCGCAGGAGCAAACACCGCTAGCTGACGACTTTATCCTTAACCCAGGTTGAATGCATACGTTTTAACTGAAAATTTGCAAACTTAGGGAATTTTCTCGCATAACGAACAACATTTTGAATTTAGATTACAATATATTAAATATATGCTGCTGCATCAAAGAATTCTTTCGCGGTATTTTTAACAAACAAGCATTAATAACTCACACCCCATAGACTGCTATGCTAAACACCGCCAGTAAATACCGCCAGCAGACGAATTTTAGCCTCAACCTCAGGTCGCATGCATAAGGTCCATTAACCTCTAGAAATAATTCCCTGGAAGGTTTTGCCTTCCCCGCTGCATTCCGATGTATTGATCCTTCAGATCACTATTCCTTTCGTTCCATACAGTGGAGATCTCTCTTACTCGCGGTTCCGTTCTTATGCAGCAATCAAAAATTGATTTAATGAGCAGATTCTTTAAAAAACTTTCCTTTAATTCCGGAATTTGCTTGTTGTCGAACGCATAGGCGAATATTGGATTTCGGATAATAAATACTTTGAATAAATCTTTCTTTCATTTTGACAAATGACTAGTGTCTTTATACAAAAAAGGGGGCATCATGTTTATACCCTAAATTTTTTTAATTAATTCTTAAAAAATTTCTTTCATTTCATTCATGTATTGCAGCTGAGGGAAAATATCCGACATGTTTAAAAGTAGAAAGTTACTTTAATATTTTGATAAAGTGTATTGTTATTGGCATCATATGTATAAACAGAATATATGCAACCAGAAATGTGCAACAAGACATTTATTTTTACCTTTTATAAGAATATTTATTGATAATTATTTCAAGTTATAATTGTATTTTCTCAAGATTACAAAATACATTAATTACGTCTTAAATCATATTTACAAGAAGAATCTCAGCATTTCCCCATTGTTTCTGGGGCGCATTTGAAATATTTTCATTAGTTAATTAACCGAATTAAAGTGAAAGTAACTTCATTTAATTAAGATCTGTGAAGCTAATTAATTTCCCATGTATTTGTGGCATAACATTATTGAACAGTAATTGGAAGATGATATTCATTGAATGTGATAAAGGCTTATGCATTTTTGCGCTATTAGAACTGTAAGTGTTTCGAGTAATCGTGCAAGATATGTAATGTTAAATCAATGTGAAATACTAGTTGGGGAGTTCCATGAAATTGGTAAATTTTAAATACATAATTCTTAATGTGATATGAAAAGATTAACGATGGAAATCAAGTCTTTTTATACTAGTAATGATGTAACATGGTTTTAAAAAAAGCAGCTATATGATATTTCATAAAAGTTTATTTAATCTTATTATTTTCCATATGCAAAATAATAGGTTTAATTTCTTTCCTTTAAATTGTTTTAGCAAATGAACTGCGGAAAATATGCTGTCTATTTACAACCAGAAAGTTAATTTAATAGTCTAGTAAAGTGTATTAAATTTCAAGCGGTAAAAGTCGCTTCAGTTGTACAGACTAATTTGTTACGGAGGCATATGCTACTCTGTTAATTAACCCTTTGTTACATACTTTAAAACTGACAAAACTCCAACATTAAGTTCGTTATTTTCTAACTAAAATGGTCACACAGAATGAAAAAAAAAATCATTTTATGTACAAAATTTATTATGTTTTTTAAATTACAGCCTGTAGTCAACAGCCACTATAGTCCAAAACAAAAGGAATTAAACATTTTTATGTTTGTGATGCAATTATGCATTAAGACAAGAAAGCTAAAAGTAGTAATTAATAAACAAAATACATATTATACGTATCATCAATTTAAATATCATTATTGAAGGTTTAGAGACATTTTAGTCCAGCGAAAAACTTACCAGTATTCTAAAGGAATATCCATATTGATGATATCTAAACAAGTAAGTTACCAGTTGTTGTGGTGCTACCTCAGTTTTTCTACTGAAAAACATGCATGTCCCAAAATAGAATAAACTTTGAACAGGTACTGTAAATGAAATATTCTGGACTGGAAAAAATAGCAATTTTGTTCACTGTGGTGGGAAGCATGCACAATTGGTTAAGGTGATCACCTCATCAATGTTTTTCCCTTGTACAGGGTGTATCTGAAATGCTCCAACAAACTTAGGGGATGATAGTGCTCAATTGCTCATCAAGACGAACAAAATGCAATAGAACATGGGGTCGCAAATGACGTTTAAAAGGTGAAAATCTCAAAACTAATAAAAATATCGAAATCTCGCATGCTGCTTTTCTGCAAAACTGGCTAGTAGCACGAAGCTGGTTTCCTTACACTTTGTGCATATCCGGCCAGAAAGAGATAACAAAAACTTGGAAGAAAGCCAAAGAAATCTGTGAGCAGGAATCCACGTATGCAAATTTGAGCGAGTCCACCAGTCGTTCCTCCGTAGATGTACTCTGTATAATAATGTCTGCGGTCGACACTTTGAACAATTGTTGTAAAATATTCGTTTTCTCTGGACATCACGAGCTGTGTTGTACATTATTCTGTGCAATAAATAATTTTCGCGAGTGTTTCTTTCTTGTCTCGGTTTGTCCATTTCCAGACGCATTTTCCCAATTTTCATCCTTCAAAGCCATTTGCGACCCCATGTTCCATTGTATTTTTTGTTCGTCTTCATGAGTACTATAATCCCTCTAACATGCACAAGATGACAGCCCGAGTACACTCAGCATTTCAGATACGCCCTGTATAATCTTCTGGTCCTAGTAATTTAATAAAATGTGCACAGTTAATCAAAATCTAACCTTTTGAAATCTTTAACTTTCTTTCACTGTGAGTGTACGCGGTGAAATCGGCATGTTCTTTAGTAGTTTTCAAATTTATTATAATTAGTATTGAAAGTAACTGTTTTCGACAAAATATGAAGTGCTTTTGCGGTGAAACATTTTTCTTTCTTTGCAAAGGAAACTAGCAGTATCGGATTCGACTTCCAGTAACTCCACTGCACACACATAGTGTGCAATTTCCAGCTGTATCCGTGTCCTCCTGTGGAGCATTTGTAACAAGGCTGTCATCTTGTGTATGGATTTTCAAAAGCAAATTAATAAGAATTATGTAAAAATTTTTAACAAGACTTTGTATAGGACTATCTACTCCCTTATAAAGGGGGTCTAGTTTTTTTAGGAAGAGCATTTCGTCCGATATTAACCTGCAAGCGTAAAAGCAATCTCTATCCTTCTTTTTTCTTTACTATCCTTAAGTTTTTGACTCTCGAAACCTGCGGTTGGTAATTTTTGCTGCAGTTTTATTCTAATTGGGGCCTACTGGTCAATCTGCAGAGTATAAAATTAAGTTTGAAAGCTGGTACAAGTTGATGTTGGGCAGAAACCTACCTCAGTGAAGAACGCAAGACTTTTGAGACCCTCCTGCCTCTTGAGACTAAATGAGATCACACAGTGGCTTCAATTTCCAAAGGATATAGGCAGTTTTTACACGCAAAGTATAATGTCGGACAGGACGTTCTTTCTCAAACTTAGATTCCCTAAGAGAGTAGCTAGTCTTCTACAACTTGACTGTGCACAAAGAATATATAATAAAAATATCGTTCGATACAACAGCTATAGTAGCTAAAAGTCACAAATCCATATTCTCTAAATGTCAAAAAACATGTAACGGAACGTTCCATGAAGCATCTACCATGTTGGTGCATTATTCTGAGAGATTCTTCGTAAGAATTTTCATGCGGAGATACTGTTGCCATCCTAACTCATGAGGGTGAAACACCCCTTTTCTGATTAGAAGCGATATTGAAAGGGGTTGGTGAGTTTTCTGCGGTGATAATTTTTAGGGTATTTTATTTTACACTAATAAACTACTAACAGCACTAATACACTAACAGCGTGTTTATCAAACATTTAAATCATTTTATCAAACAATTAAATTATTTATAATACCACTGATTTTTTTAATTTTGTATGTAGTAGTTTTCTTAGTATTAACGAAGAAAGACCCCCCCCCCCCCCAGTCACAAAACATTCAAAACCGGCGGCAGTGTCAGCGTTAGTTACTTTTTTAAGAATAGAGAGAAAATATTGTTAATTTTAATTGTTAAAACTTGGATATTCATTTATTCTTAAGACATGGAAACCCAAGATGGCGTCGTTATAAATTATGTCATATAATTGACTCATGACAGTTATGTTTATTCATTTTTTTAGGAAAAAGAGAAAAAGTATAAGGATAAAAATTATTATTTATTAAGATTATAATTGTTGAGATTTACACATAATTTTAAAATTCAGTATTTACTCCATCAATCATGATTACAAGAAAAACTCCAAAACCAGCATCTTTTCAAAATTTCTAGTAAGTTTTTCAGACGTTTTCGTTAGTTGATTAAGTGACTTAAAAGGAATGTAGCTTCATATAATGAAGATCTATGAAGCTAATTAATTTCCAGTGTATTTGGTTGGTAAATATATATTATACTTAAGTAAAGAAGGCTAAAAGAAGACATGGTTTTTGCGTGCGTTATTAAAAGTGTGAAAGTTTCTATTGTATTTCTAAATTATGTAAAGTTTGAATAATAATAGTATGTTAGTACAGAATTTTGTTTTAGATTCATGAGATATGTTAAGTAATTTTTCAGTTTAATTATCCAACAGAATCGTAAAAAAAAAATAATAATAATCATTAAGGGGACAATCAATTTTGTTCATTTTTAAAATATGTTTCAAATGGAGAACTCACAGCATTTCAATGTTCAGTTAAAATACACTTTTAAGAAAAAAATTAACTGCATATTTGATTAAAATTTAAAAAAAAAATTAAAAATTTGATTTTTTTAGAATTTCTACTATTTTTTTAAATATTGATATTTTGTCGATTTTTTTTTTAAGATTTTCAAATGTGTATTACATAAGACTGTGCATGGATTTTTAGATACATCCGATATTACATTTTATACAATTTTTGTTACAGATGTTTGTAATATATGTAGTGTAATACGATGAAATCTAACACATCTTCATAGACGTTTATTATTTTTTTGAATAACAAAAAACCTGAAGGCTAATTCCATGCGCAGATTTATCCCATACATAATAAAGAACATGTATAAAAAAGTTTAAATATCTTTCTCAAATACAAAAAAAGACCTCAGCATTTTTAAAACATGAAAGTGAAGGAAATATGAACATAGAGAAAAAGCCATTTAAAGTTTTAATTTGTGTGGTTAATTTTGGAAGGTGTATTAACAAAATTTGCCATATATCGCGATATAACTGTCGTATGCGTAAAAAAGAGGTGTCAAAATATTCAAAATTAAACGGGCTTTCATTTAACATTTCTTAAAAAAATTGACTTTTTGACCAATTTTGGGGTAAACTGTCCCCTTAAAAAGTGTATATTCCAATAATGATACATTTTTAAAAACCAGTTATCGAACATTTAATAAAAGTTCAATTAACCCTTTATCTACTGACGGAACTTATAAATACTACTCACTTTAAACTTTCATTCCATAGTAAATATTACTAATATTCTAATGGTATTTTGCAAAAAAACATTTAATTCCACTTTCTCCGGATACATGGCAGCAGTAGTTCTAGGTTTGTTATTTTAGCGAGGAAGGAGGCTATCTTTGAAACAGCCGATGTGTTTTGTGCTGACTTTTTGTACAGATTGTCACGCTCCTCTTTTTATTGCTGCAAACACAGTAAAGAATATAAGATAAGTGTTGGATTTTTTTTTATGTGTTCATTGTGATCTTGGAATACAATTTGACTAGCTATTTTAGGTGAACAGTGCATGTATTTGATTTAACAGTTGAATTACTCGGTGGTATTTATAAGTACCGTCAGTACACTGGGTGTTGGAGAAAATTTTTTTGTTTACTTTTCGTCTGTCTAGTTATCCATCATCTTCATCTGCTTTAAAATGTAATTACTACAATGTAGTGTAGTAATAATTTCTCTAGCATTTCTTTTCGGTTTCATTATTATTTTTTACAAGAAATCGAAAAAGTTGTGGCACCGGCTCTTTTTTGGTATGCAAGAAATGACATATGTAAATTCATATATTGCATATGTGGAGATGCGAGAGAACATGTTGTCACTGGAATATAGACGTCGCATAACTAAAGGACTGCTAACAAGATCGAAACCTAAAGAAAAATAGTTTTTTTTAACCCTTTCAGGGGTACAGAATTTTCAATAAAGTGTTGAAATATATGATTGGCACCGGAATATGTTACCACAATTCTGGTACCATTTGAAGTACCTTGTGGGTTTTCTGTTGCGATAATATTTTAGTCATAGTGTACTGAGCGTACGTTAAAGTACCACTCTAAATAATTACCTCTAAGGAATTAAATTTCTCACGTTTGAGAATTTTTTTTATGTCTATCCTTTAATTTTCCTTGTAGTAACTGAAAAAAAATTGCAGTAGATAAAAGGTTAAAGGGACTCGAAACCCGTATTTTATAATACCTTTTTGCCTTATTAAATGTTCCGATACTTCATTTAAGAAAATGAACCATAAAGACCTCTCGTAAAAAAAAAAATGAATTGAAAAATATATGATGTCCCTTATTTATTTTTTATTTATTTATTTATTTATTTTTACTATTCCATCATACTCATATGGGCCATTGTATGTCACGTGTGGGACAATTTTCTACATAATACTGCTTTTTTAATAATGCTATTATATTCTCGAATTAAAACAAGTATGCAAATATGAAAATCTGCGATTTTTTGTTATTTTAAAAGTATATTTTATACTTTAGCAACTTATAAGTTTATAGATAGGTATTTATGTAAGTGTCACGTGCAGCCCATTTTTCTGTTATTTGATGGAATGGCCCTGAACGAGTAGATTACTTTGTTCTGGGCTTCAAAATGTGTAGATTTTTACACCTATTAAAAAAGGGCAGTTTACTAAGGTCTAGTGTTTAAAATATAGAGATTTTAAAACCGATTAAAATGCCATTCAATACCACGTGTCGGATAGCTTGTCTACTTATTACTGCTGTTTCAACAATGCTATTGTATCCTGAAATTAAAACAAGTATACGAATATGAAAATCTAGGATTTTTGTTATTTTAAAAGTATATTTTATATTTTAGCAACTTATAAGTTAATAGATAGGTATTTATGTAAGTGTCACGTGCAGCCCATTTTTCTGTTTTTTGATGGAATGGCCCTGAACGGGTAGATTACTTTGTTCTGGGCTTCAAAATGTGTAGATTTTTACACCTATTAAAAAGGGGCAGTTTACTAAGGTCTAGTGTTTAAAATATAGAGATTTTAAAACCGATTAAAATGCCATTCAATACCACGTGTCGGATAGCTTGTCTACTTATTACTGCTGTTTCAACAATGCTATTGTATCCTGAAATTAAAACAAGTATACGAATATGAAAATCTAGAATTTTTGTTATTTTAAAAGTATATTTTATATTTTAGCAACTTTTAAGTTAATAGATAGGTATTTATGTAAGTGTCACGTGCAGCACATTTTTCTGTTTTTTGATGGAATGGCCCTGAACGGGTAGATTACTTTGTTCTGGGCTTCAAAATGTGTAGATTTTTACACCTATTAAAAAAGGGCAGTTTAATAAGGTCTAGTGTTTAAAATATAGAGATTTTAAAACCGATTAAAATGCCATTCAATACCACGTGTCGGATAGCTTGTCTACTTATTACTGCTGTTTCAACAATGCTATTGTATCCTGAAATTAAAACAAGTATACGAATATGAAAATCTAGGATTTTTGTTATTTTAAAAGTATATTTTATATTTTAGCAATTTATAAGTTTATAGATAGGTATTTATGTAAGTGTCACGTGCAGCCCATTTTTCTGTTTTTTGATGGACTGGCCCTGAACGGGTAGATTACTTTGTTCTGGGCTTCAAAATGTGTAGATTTTTACACCTATTAAAAAAGGGCAGTTTACTAAGGTCTAGTGTTTAAAATATAGACATTTTAAAACCGATTAAAATGCCATTCAATACCACGTGTCGGATAGCTTGTCTACTTATTACTGCTGTTTCGACAATGCTATTGTATCCTGAAATTAAAACAAGTATACGAATATGAAAATCTAGGATTTTTGTTATTTTAAAAGTATATTTTATATTTTAGCAACTTATAAGTTAATAGATAGGTATTTATGTAAGTGTCAAGTGCAGCCCATTTTTCTGTTTTTTGATGGAATGGCCCTGAACGGGTAGATTACTTTGTTCTGGGCTTCAAAATGTGTAGATTTTTACACCTATTAAAAAAGGCAGTTTACTAAGGTCTAGTGTTTAAAATATAGAGATTTTAAAACCGATTAAAATGCCATTCAATACCACGTGTCGGATAGCTTGTCTACTTATTACTGCTGTTTCAACAATGCTATTGTATCCTGAAATTAAAACAACTATGCTAATACGAAAATCTAGAGGGGTGTTGTTATTTTTAATGTATAGTTTATATTTTAAAAACTTGAAAGTTAATAGATATAGGTATTTATATAAGTGTCACGTGCAGGACAATTTGTACATTTTTCGTGTAAGCTCCTATATACTAAATATATACAAACAGAAAAAAATGAATTTAAAGATTACAACTGTGATGCATTTAAAGAGGCATGTATGCAGTAAAAAGCCTTTTTCCCATTGTTCTTAATTATTGGTTCTTTACGAAAATTCGTCAAAATATACTACTGGTATACCTAAATTCTTTTGAAGAGAAAATTGGAAATTCGTGTTTTCTTCATTGTTTGCAAAGAAGGCCCAGCCTATTTAATATGTAAAATATTAAATAAGCAATATGATTATTTAATTTAATTCACAATATATATCTTTACTAAATAGGTGCTAATATATCTAAATGTTAAAACATTTAAAACAATCAAGATATTAAAACATTGGAGTCAGACGATGTTAAAACCCGAGCACTTTCGACTAAAACATTAGTCGTCATCAGGGGAAAACTAGGAGGCTGTCGGGGGGTTGTCGGCTTAAAGACAACTGCTGGTTAAATACAGAGGGTGAAACCAAAAACCACGAATAGGAGGGTGGGAAGATAAAAAAGTAAAGATATATATTTTGATAAAGATATATATGTGTTAGTAAAGATATATATTGTGAATTAAATATTCATATTGCTTATTTAGTTTATTAAGGTGAATTTGTCGTTTCAACTTGAAATATAGAACTTCTATATTTATTTTATGTAAAATATTTGATACTTGTTAGTTATCCAGTCGACCAGTTTCGACAAATTATACAAATTGCCAAACCACTCGCCAAATTATGCAAATTGACATAATTTTTTTAAATAACGAAAGAACAAGTAAATTAGTATAACATTAATAAAAATACAATTAAAACGTCGAAATAAAAATATTTTGATGACGTAAACACGTGTAACTTGCTTAAAGTCAAGTGAATGTGACATTTACGATCAACATTATTGGCATTTAATCTTACAATTTGGCAACAGTAATTTGGTCGACGGGATAGCTAACAAGTACCAAATATTTTTGTAAATTACTTACAAAATTATCTGTGCAAAAATATGTTATATATGTTTTTTGAAAAAATATTTGTCAGATAATTAACCGCCAACAATTGCATTATATTTATTCATTTTGTTAGTGAGTATTATGTGAGATTATATTTGACAATATTTATACATGATTAACAAGAACGAAAAATCATGCGTACGGCATAGATTATGAAACACTTTCCAACACATTCAGAATACTATAACAAAACATCACAGTTTACTAAGGTGAAAGATGATGTCTAAATGAACAATTTGGAAAAGGCATAATGCATTTGAACACCCAATTTCTGTTATTACCATGAATAGTTGGGAAAATATACATTTTTGTGCAGCCCTGTGTATGATCTATTGATATGTATGCATACTACATAGTATGCTAAAAGTTAGTTCCTTTTAATGCATCGCACAGTTGAAAATTTCCATTCAGCAATTTTTTGCCTATAAACGAATGATGTTTAAAACTTTTGTGCCGCCCTGTATATGATCTACAAAATTTATACACACCAAGTAGCATTTTTAAAATAATTAAATTTGCAAACGCATACCACAACTGAAAACGCCATTCTTCCAAACGTTGAAACTTACAGCAATTATTGTTCGTAGGCTTCAATAGTTCAATTATATTGCTCATTTTTTTTCTGTAACCAAACTCTTTTGGGTCTCCCTGTAAATAAACGATAAATTCTATGCACATCATGCTCTATAGTAAGCACATACACTTCAGTGATAAATATCAATTTCACTGTGTTTAAAATAGTGTAATACCATCAAAATACACCACAAACGATTTTTCTCCATAGACCGTAATGTAATGGGATTCTTTTGAGTGTCCCTGTAAATGAACCGTAAATGCTACAAACTTCATTTTCAATACCGAACATGCCATAGTGAAAACCGATAACATTCCATTTCATGGCAATCGGATTATATTTACGCGAGTTAGAGCACGGACAGACAAACCGAATTCATAAACACTTTTCAACTATGTTGGAAAGCGTTAAAAATTGTAAGGTACTTGCACCCAATAGGGACTGTGCTCTCAATATGGGCACCCCTAATATCTTTAAAAGTAACAATTTTGAACGAGAGATGGCGCTTGCATGTGCATGAAGAAAGGCAGTTGAAAAGATAATTAAGCCTGGAAAGTGCAAAAAAGCGCGCTGTTCGCCATTTGGAAGGAAACTTGTTGTTTCGTGGTGTTGCTAATCGTAATTACAGGTAAGCTTAAATTTTATAAGACATGGTAAAATTACTTTAAATATTGAAAAATGGAGTGTTTTAGAAAGCTAATATAGCATATTTTTGATTGCTATTGCATGTATTGCTTAAAAATGTTTTTGTTTATTTATTACAAGATTTAGTAAAACTATGCACGATTCCCAATATGGACACCTTATGTCCACACTGGAAATACAGCAAGTATATTAGCTTTATAGATGCAATAAAGCTAAGCAAAACCAACTATATTATTTCATAATATTTTGTAGTAACTGAGGTGCTTTGCATGGGTCTTCGAAGAGCCACAACCGAAAATGCCCCCCCCTTCTAAAGTGCATGTTCTAAAGATATTTACTGTGCTCCCCCCTCCCCCACAATACTTTAAAATATATTTCTTTTATCCCCTCTCCTCTAAAATCCCTTGGAAGAATGGCTCTTCCATACACCTTGTGTAGTAGGTCAATAAGGAACCACCTGTCCCTAGTATGGACATGCATGTCCATAATAGGGACAGGTGGTTCCTTATATGGACACTTGTAAACATTTTTTGTTTTTATCATTAAAATTAAACCAGAATAATTACAAGGTCGCTAATTTTAATAATGATAGTCAATAGTCCAGGCATAGTGTTCATATATTTTTGGAGTCCTATGACATGTACACGGGGGTGAAAAAAATCCATTTCCCTCAGGGTGTCCATATTGGGTACAGGTACCTTAGTAGTTGCACTATGTATGGTATTTGAAAGAAGCTTAAAATACACTCAGCATTTTCTCATTATTTCTCGTAAATATTTATTTATTTATTTTTACCTAATTTAAACCAATTAAAATTAATACAATTTCATGTAATTATTATAGCTGAATGTAACTTTTTTTGGGGGGAAGGGGGGGATTTTAGATCTTATGTTCTTGCGTAATAATTACAGTATGACTTCGAAAATCTGACATTAAAATCATATTTTCCCTTCCTTTTTCTTCTACACTTTTAAGTTATGGAAGAAGAAAAATGGCAATTGTTTATGAATTAAAAACTTCAAGATCGAAAGTAAAAATGCAAAAAAAAAGATTATTTGACTTTTTTCCAACGTCAAAGACTTTGGCGAATGCATTGCAAAATATATGGCCGGAACGAATTTTCGGCAACGGCGATCGTGAGAAAATTCGTGAGACATCGATGGTGAGAAAATTTTTTTAGGATTTTTATTACATTGTTGAAAAGGCCGCCATTTATGAGCTCATAGAACACGCAAATTCTGAAAATGCTTTAAATGTCGAAGAAAAGGGTATAAATGATTGGTTATGCACTGACGAAAATGCGCCAACAATGAACAATTTAACGGACAACTCACTGACGCTGTGCTAAATAGAAGCGCCGATAATAATAGTAGCAGTTCAGAATACGAGGATGAACAACCGGCAGAAGAAAAGGTGTCATTAGAAAAATGCATAAATTTGACAGGAGAATTAATATCTTTAGAGAAACAGACTGTATTTCCGAAATAGACATTCTTCATTTGTATAAAATATAAGAAAAAATTTTTAATGAACGGAGAAGAAAATTGAAGCAACAAAATTGACATCGATGTTTCCTAAATTACACGAGAATAAATAATTTCACTCATTATTAGATTTTTTTTTTCTGTAACACAGAAAAGATCAATTAAAGCCTTTTTTTAATTTAATTTTCTCTTTTTCTTACATAATTATCACTTAATAATGAATTAAATTATGGCTAAAGGCACCATTAAGAATACTAGGGGATCATACCCGGGCTTCCCGGGTTGAATAATATATGTACAAACATTTTTTTTTTATTGAAAACTAATATATATATATTTTTTTTATATGCAATAAATTTTTTAGATTGCCCACTTTCATTAAAATAGCATTTTTCATATGGAAAATACGAATTATACAATCAAATAAGTTTTTGAAATTTATCAAAAGCGATGTTTTCTCATTAGCCGCATGCTAAGAGTTATTTGACCAAGATTTTGCTACTTACGGCATCCTTTTATATTCTGATAATTTCAGAGCTTATACATGTCTGTTAAATCTGTGTTTTATTTATTTATTCAAAGAGAATTTTTTTAATGTATATTAGCCGTAAGAAAATGATGAACTCTTTATTTTGTTTTAAGGGCAAAAGGATTAATCTTTCGTAATCAAGCTCCGCGTAAAATAAATAAAAAAAAAGAAAAAAAAAAGAAAAAAAATCATGCTTTAAAATTATTTTTAAAACCATAACATCAGTCAATTAAGATAGTTTTTAAACAAATTGCATTTGAAAGTAAATTTGTTTTTCCTATGCGACGAAAATTGAAAATGTACGATGGTGAGAAGATGAAAAAATTACAGAGCGAAAATTTCAAGGCCGAAATTTGATCGTGAAATGTTGCCATTCGCAAAATGGCGTCAGCGTTACGCACAGATACGTTTGTTCTTTATAATATAGATACTTAATCAGTAAAATATCATAAAGATCAGTTATTAGGATGTGGTTATGAATTGAAGCTCTTATGATTGGTATTCCGGAATGAAAAACAGCGATTTTCGCCTTCTCAAAATTTGCATACGCACCGCACTTCTCATATACATATTCTCTCATATTCATCATTTAAAAAAAATTGTATTTTATTTCATCATTTAAAAATCACTTTAACTCAAAACTTGAAGTCACGATTGTCAGCAACATCTTTCATGTGAACAGACGCACTCTTTACTTGAGATTCTAATATCAATTCCGGAGAGTAAAAATTTCCGTAATTTATGCTTCTTAGATGCATTTGTGTTAAAATGTTTAGTTTTATCTAAGAAAATGATCGTTTTCTTTTAAATATGAGTTCATTTTCACTTAAATAAGCATTTTGCCTAGTGTCTGAAACTTAGTATCAGTACACATGTAGAAGGAAAAACAATATAGAAAATTTATGAGGTAAAATGCGTGTTTTCAAAAGCTGTACGTCATTTTCCGTTATTATGCCCCTAATATAATATTCTGCTCCTAATGGAATTTTGCGACACTTATACAAAAATTTTTATCAATAATTTTGAATTTTTTTTTAAGAAATAGCATGAATAAAGATAAAAATACCTCATTATTTCTCTCTTGTCTGCAATAATGAATGCTATCTAATTTTCACCATTTTGAAGAAATTTCATAAAATGCTTTTAAAATTAAAATATAAAAGTGAGGATATTAAACAAAAACAGATAGTGCGATAACATCTACAAATTAATAGATTTCAGTTTTAAAAAAAAATATTAGTAAAATTGATTCAGCAGAAAGATCAGTGCAGATGACAAAAAACACACTTGTGTTTTAAATATATAGATTATATAAAATTAGGAAAAATTGAATTAAGTAAATTATGTTATTTTGATAAAATTATAGTACAATGTCCTAAAGAATAGCATTAAAATTTTATTATTCGGGAGAATTTTGGACAAAAATTTCAGGAACATGATATTATTTTAAACCACGAATTATTTGTTTGCTCGTCTAACTCGGCGAAGCAAATCCATCCAGGCAATAATCATCAGTTTCTGTAATATAAATCGCTATTATTTGCATGTCACATCTCTTTTATAAAGACACACTAAATTTTTGTAAAACATTGCGTTTTATCAGTGTGTGATTTCGATTACATTATTTTCAAAAGTGAAGCATTTTCACCTATGAAGAATTTCAAAGCAGCTGGGCTGTAAAAATGACGCACTTCTACAAAACGTAATTCAGGTTTAAGAATTAAAATACACGCTTTTTTATAAAATGACGTCGTTTGCATCCGTTAACGCAATCCACTTTTACAATCCAGCCTTAAACTTTGTCTATAGAAAAGTATGTATATGACGTCATTGTCACGGAATAACAGACAATATTCGTGACATAGCCCATATTTTAATTTCAACTTTTTTTTTCAGGTTTTATGAGAAAATGGCAACAAAAAGATACAGTATCTCCTATTTTCAACTATTTTCCGTTTACTTTCAATGACATTCAATAGAAATGGGGAACTTTTGTTGCCACGATAAGAAAAATGGTATTAAAAACTACAAAAAAATTAATATCTCAAAAATAAATTGAGACACAGCTTTCAAACAAATTGCATTTAAAAGAGCATTTTTTTTCTTTATACGACGGTGGAAAATTTTAAAATATGCGATGTTTAGAAGTTTAAAAATTTGCAGAAGAGAAAATTGCAAAACGGAAATCCATTTCAAATTTGAAAGTGTTGCCATTCGCAAAATGACGTATGCGTTACGCACAGACATGTTTGTCCTTTATAATATAGATGGTACTACTTTTGATATTCCTAGTTACTACTTTTGTTATTCCTTCAGAAATCCTGAATTTTCAAATATCCGGCATAGTCTTGGTCCCGATAATGCCGGATTTTTGAAGTTATACCTACTGTATAAGACATTTATGATAGTTAAGTATAAAACATTGAATAAAAGATTATTTTTTTTTACGCTGTTAAAAATGAAAACGCTTCTAATAAATGTTGCATGATATCTAATGTTTGAATGAATGAAAAATATTAGATGGAAAATGTGTATTATGTTATAAAGAAAAGTTTCAAGTTCTTTTATTTTAAGTTATACGAGAAAAAAATAAATACGGGCCTCAAAAAGTGTTTTCTGGCATAGTAAAAAAAAAACCAGCTATTTAACATTTGATAAAAGTTTAATTGATATGAAAACTAACAGGATAATTTCTTTAAATTTATTCACAAAAGGATATGGGATAAAAATATTTATTCTCATTATAATTAGGAAGAAAATTTATTATGACAAACAGGATATGTCACATAATTATCTCATAACAATTAATTTTAACCATTAAATTTCTTTAGAATAATGATATCGATTTGCGGTTCTAATTAATGATATTTGCACAAGATTTCAAAGTATAATAATTATGTCATGCATCATATTTACAAGAAGAGAGCATTATTATTCTCAATATTCCCTCATTAGTTTTTAAGTATTTAAGATATTTTCATTGCTTAATTAAACAAATTAAAGTAAACATAATTCATGTAAGTAAGATCTATGAAGCTAATTTATTTTCAGGGGATTTTAGATATTACGTTGTTCAATACCAATACAAGACATTATTCGTTTTTTCTGAAGGGCTGGCTAAATGATGCATTGAATGTCCAAAAATTACCAAAGAAATAAAAATTTCAGAATTCGAAAAGTATAGACAATAGCACGTATAGATTTTTCACAGAAATAAACAGAAATACATGTAATTATTTTTATAAATAAAATTTTATTCCAAGAATGATTACTTTTCTTACTAGTTAGTAACATTTCAGTTGTGTCAGATCTTTGTAAACTGTAAAAAAAAAAATCTGTAGTTGTACAGATGTAAAGTTGCATGCTTACTAAACTTTCATCGTTAACCCATTAACGCCCAAATTATTATCTTCGATAAAATGTAAATTTTGGATTTCCCACCACTTTTAAAGGAAGGGTAATTTTTATCCAATTTTATCAAGGAATTTGTCTCGTGAAAGAAAGTATATATTTATCTTCATATTTACTGGTATGAAAAGTGCTTTCTTGGCTTATAATTCTAGCGTCCTCAAATGAGGACACTGGGCGTTAATGGGTTAACTGCACAAAAAAAGTTGTAAAACTACAAAACTAGTTTTTGTAAAGCTACAGAAATCTGTAGCTTTACAAATGAATCTGCTAAAATTACAGCAATCTTACTAAAATTTTGTCTGTAACCCTGGTTGCAGTTACATGAAAAGTTCTAGGCATCCCAGTTTCCCAAAAAATTCTAAGTAACTTTACAGATTTTTTTATTTTCGGTGCAAAAGTGTACCTGTTATATAAATTTTTGTTGTTGCCGTTACATAAAAAGTTGTAGGAATCCCAGTTTCCTATAAAAACTTTAGTAACTTTACAGATTTTTTTACAGTGTACAGTAATGCGAAACACTTCGTGATGCAACTAAGATTAGAAATGTCTCTTTTAAAGAATAACATTTGTGGGGATAACTGTCAGTTGTGGCTATATACTTTGCAAATCATTGTAAATGATTTATGCTACAATTCCTGTCGCACGATGGCTTAAATAGAATCACACAGGAGCTTTGGGACTACACTGTAAAAAAAATCTGTAAATTTACTAAAGTTTTCCTAGGAAACTGGGATTGCTAGAGCTTTTTATGTAACGGCAACAACAAAAATTCTTGTAACATCGTCAGTTACAGGAATTTTTCTTGTTGCCGTTACATAAAAAGTTCTAGGAATCCCAGTTTCCTAGAAAAACTTCAGTAACTTTACAGATTTTTCTTTACAGTGTACTACAGTTCTAATTATCAAAGACAAATGTAGCCATTATGAAAGTATTTTTTCTTCTTTTTTTTCAAAAAAAATAATTCTATGTAAAACAGTCCTCGTGATATTATCCATACCAGTGATTCCTAAAATTTTATACTCCGCGTACCCCTTGTATAAATGTGCATGATTGTCGTACCCTCTATTTTTTTCTGCTAAGAATCATGAATAGAAAAATGAATACAAAGAAAACAACGATAGATTTCCTGTTTTTTTTTCTTTGTTTATTAATTCCGAGAAGATTTTATTTTTCTAATTTTTAATTAAAATTTTTTGAACACATTTGAAACTTTTGATAAAATTTTAATTAATATGAAAACTTACAGGATGTAATTTCTTTAAATTTATTCCCAAAACTATATGGGGTAAAAATATCTATTCTTATTACAATTAGAAAGAAAATTTATTATTATGACAAACAGGATATATCACATAATTAACTCAAAACAATTAATTTTATCCATTTAATTTCTTTAGAATACCGATATCGATTTGCAATTCTAATTAATGATATTTTCACAAGATTTCAAAATATAGTAATTATGGCATGCATCCTATTTGCAGGGAGAGAACATTATTCTCAATATTTTCACATTATTTCGTATTTAAAATATTTTCATTACTTAATTAAATGAATTAAAGTTAATATAATTCGTGTAACTAAGATCTATGAAGCTAATTAATTTCCTGAGCATTTTAGATATTACGTTGTTGAATAACAATACAAGACATTATTCGTTTATAATGAAGGGCTGGATAAAAGATGCACTGAATGTCCAAAAATTATCAAAGAAATCAAACTTTCATAATTGGAAAAGCATAAAAAATAGCATGAATAGATTTTTCACAGAAATAAACAGAAAGAAGAGTAATTTTTTTTTATAAATAAAATTTTATTGCAAGAAGGATTACATTTCTTACTAGTTAGTAGCATTTCAGTTGTGTCAGATCTTTGTACAGCGATGCGAAACACTTCGTAATACAACTAAGATTAGAAACGTTTCATTCAAAGGATAATATTTGTGAGGATAACTATCAGTCGTGGCTATATACTTTGCAAAGCATTATAATGATTTATGCTACAATTCCTGTCACACGATGGCTTAAATAGAGTCACACAGCAGCTTTGGGGCTACGACAGTTCTAACTATCGAAGACAAATGTAGTCATTATGGAAGTATTTTTTTCTTCTTTTTTTTTTCAAAAAAAATATTTTATGTATTTCTGTAGAACCTTCATCGTGATATTATCTATACCAGTGATTCCTAAAATTTTATACTTCGCGTACCCCTTGTAGAAATGTGCATGATTGGCGTACCCCTTCTTTTTTCTTCTAGGAATCATGAATAGATAAATGAAAACAAAGAAAAAAACGATAGATTTCCTGATTTTTTTTCTTTGTTTATTAATTCCGAGATTTTATTTTTCTAAATTTCAATTAAAAAATTTTTAACACATTTGAAACAGTTGATAAAATTTTAATTAATGTGAAAACTTACAGGATATATACTTTCTTTACATTTATTCACAAAACGATATGCGTAAAAATATCTATTCTTATTGAAATTAGGAAGAAAATTTATTATTATGACAAACAGGATGTGTCACATAATTAACTGATAACAATTAATTTTATCCATTTAATTTCTTTAGAATACTGATATCGATTAGCAGTTCTAATTAATTGTATTTGCTCAAGATTTCAAAATATAGTAATTATGCCATGTATCATAATTGCCGGGAGAAAACATTATTCTCAATATACTCTCATTAATTCTTATTTAAAATATTTTCATTACTTAATTAAACGAATTAAAGTGAATATAATTCATGCAACTAAGATCTATGAAGCTAATTAATTTCCTGGGGATTTTAGATATTACGTTGTTGAATAACAATACATTATTCGTTTATGATGAAGGGCTGGATAAAAGATGCACTGGATGTCCAAAAAATACCAAAGAAATAAAAATTTCATAATTCGAAAAGTAAAGACAATAGTATGAATAGATTTTCCACAGAAATAAACAGTAAGACGTGTAATTTTTTTTGTAAGTAAAATTTTATTGCAAGAAGGTTTACATTTCTTACTAGTTAGTAGCGTTTTAGTTGTGTCAGCTCTGTACAGTGATGCGAAACATTTCGCAATGAAACTAACATTAGAAATGTTTCATTTAAAGGATAACATTTGTGCGGATAACTGTCAGTCGTTGTTATATGCTTTGCGAAGCATTGTAAAGGATTTATGCTGCAATTCCTGTCTCACGATGACACAAACAGCATCAGACAACAGCTTTGGAACTACTACACTGTAAAAAAAAATCTGTAGTTCTACAGATGTAAAGTTACATGCTTACTAAACTTTCACCTGTAACTGTACGAAAAAAGCTGCAAATCTACAAAACTAGTTTTTGTAAAGCTACAAAAATCTGTAACTTTACAAATGAATCTGCTAAAATTTCAGTAATCTTACTAAACTTTTATTTGTAACCCTGGCTGCAGTTACATGAAAAGTTCTCGGAATCCCAGTTTCCAAAAAGATTCTTAGTAACCTTACAGATTTTTTGATTTTCGGCGCAAAAGTGTGTCTGTTACATGAAATTTTGTTGTTGCCGTTACATGAAAAGTTCTAGGAATCCAAGTTTCCTAGAAAAACTTTAGTAACTTCACAGATTTTTTTTTTTACAGTGTACAGTTCTAACTGTCGAAGACAAATGGTGCCATTATGGAGGTATTTTTCCTTCTTTTTTCTATCAAAAAATCATTCTATGTATTTGCGTAAAACCTTCTTCGTGATATTATCTATACCAGTGATTCCTAAAGGGTTCTACCCCGCGTACCTCTTGCAGAAATATGCATGATTGGCGTACCACCTATTTTTACTTTCTTCTATCTTCAACAGAAGAAAGCATCAAATCGAATCTTTTTTGACTACCGGTTTTTAACTGCCGTTTACATGTTTTAGAGGTCACACACAAGGTCTGTCTTAGGTCTGTTTAGAGGTTCACAAGGTCTGTCTATCCGTTTGTCGCCATTGCACCATCCAAAAATGTATGACGTTATGCATAGAATTGAACCAAAAATTTTGTGTATGTTTTTGACTGTAGCAAGCATGTCCTCCTGCAAAATAGAAACATTCCGCCAGAAGGGGGCGCTGTAATTGCAAATTTTGTTCCATTGTCATTATTGTACCATCGAAAAGTGTAAGACGTTATGCATCGAATTCAACCAATTTTTTTTGTATGTTTCTTGGCTATGGCCAGCAGGTCCTCCTTCAATTTGGAAATATTCAGCCGGAAGGGGGCGCTATAATAGCGATGTCTGTGCCATTTTCGTTATTGTACCATCAAAAAGTGTATAAAATTATGCAAGGAATTAAACCAAATTTCTTGTCTATGTTTTTGGCTATAGCAAGCAGGTCCTCCCTGAATTTGAAAACATTCTGTAGAAAAAGGGCGCTGTAATAGTGATGTCTGTGCCATTTTCCTTATTGTACCACCGAAAAGTGTATGAAGTTATGTATAGAATTGAACTAAATTTTTTGTGTATGTTTTTGGCTATGGCCAGCAGGTCCTCCCTGAATTTGAAAAAAATTTGCTGTAAGGGGGCTCTGCAATAGCGATGTCTGTGCCGTTTTCATTATTGTACCATCGAAAAGTGTATGAAGTTCTGCATAGAATTGAATCAAATTTTTTGTGTATGTTTTTGGCTATAGTAGGCCTTCTTCCAATTTGGAAATATTCCGTCCGGAAGGGGGCGCTGTAATAGCAATTTTCGTGCCATTTTCATTATTGTACCGTCGAAAAGTGTATGAAGTTATACATAGAATTGAACCAATTGTTTTGTGTATGTTTTTGGCTATGGTAAGCAGGTCCTCTCTGCCTCTGAAAAAATTCTGCCGGAAGGGGGCGCTGTAATAGCGATTTTGTGCCTTTTACATCATTGTACCGTTGAAAAATATATTAAGTTATGCATGGAACTGAACCAAATTGTTTGTGTATATTTTTGACTATGGCCAGCAGTTCCTCCTTGAATTTGGAAATATTCCGCCAGAAAATGGCGCTGTGATAGCGATTTTTGTATAATTTTCTGGATTTTTCGTAGATTTATTGTCCATCGGCGGATTGTGCAGCCACGGGAACTCGCGTCCTGAGCCGGCTATTCGCAAACAGCTGATGTACAACAGAATAACGAAAAACTATTGATTTTTATAAATATCAAGATCGAGATTAACTCGTTTTTACACCAATTAATTGACTGAAGCAGAGATTTAAGATGAAAATCAAAGTTGGTATAGTATTAGACTTATAATATTGAAGTATTAACATGTGTAACTACTTTTTGAAATATTAAGATGCAGGAGATAGAAAAAAAGTTTTGGGATTGGCCCATCTAACTAGTTTTCTTCTAAGAATCATGAATAGAAAAATGAAAACAACGATAGATTTCCTGATTTTATTATTATTATTATTATTATTATTATTATTATTATTATTATTAATTTCCAAGATATTTTATTTTTCTAATTTTCAATTAAAATGTTTTTAAATTAAAATAGTAACAATTGTATTATTCTGTTGTTAAGCTATAAAAACCTAAAAAAGGTAAAAAAAAAAATAATAATAATATTAAATAAATAAATAAAATATGGGGATTATCATATCTTTACCGTTGCCAAATTTTCAATAAAATTAGAAAGAATAATATTTTTTAATTCGAATAGATGGTATTTTAGAATTTATTTATTATTTATTATTATTTATTTATTTTTATTTATTTTTTAGTCCTCTAATGCCCTAAAAGCGAATGTTTTGTTTGTTAGAATGAAATTATTTCTGAAAGAAAGCATCGATTTTATTTGATAAAACTGAAATATTTTTCCATATTTGAGGTCATTTCCAAAGACTTTTCGTTCTACCAGTTCCGCAATCGGGATCAAGCTCATCGAAACACGAAACGATTTTACTTGTAAAAATGATGCCAATGCTACAATGTACTTTCATACACAAAAATGCAACGTTTTAGTCTAATTAAATAAAAATCAAGTAATTTTTGTACCGCTCATTAATTCTACATTGTAAATATGTTTTCATACTAATTATAATAAATTTAAAACAATTATTATTAAAAGTATTTTCTAAACATAGAATAAAATTAAATTCTTTTTTCTCCCCTCCCCCCCCCTCTCCCCTTTAAATAATCGGAAAGTCTCAAGCATTGCAAATGCTACACAACTTATACAACTCAGCTTGTACATTCTTATTATGTGCTGTAATTTCCGTAATTAAAAACGCAACTTTTTAAATTTTCTTATGCCAAAATAAATTACTTACTTATATTATATTTAATTACGGCGAATTTGGCTTATTTGTGTTTATCAAATCATGTAAACATAAAAAGAAGCAGAAAAAAGATTGTTGCATCCCATCATATAAAGACCACTAATGTGTTCCCAAGATTATCATTAGTCACTAATTAAGTAAATTCCATTAATTATTATTTCCCTTTAAATCAACAATACAAAAACAAATTGGAAAAAGCAAAGGTAGCTATGTTCATTATTGTTTGGATATTTGCATTTCAAGATAATTAATATTTGTGCTAGCGTGTACTAATTAGTTTTCTAAAAAATATAATAAAAATTAATAAAGAATAAGAAATACAATTCCTGTACAAATTTGTGATTTCGGAATTATTTAGATTTAATTTGATCCTAAAACCAATCTCAGAATTTAGAGAACATACATTTCTTTAATATCACTACGCCTATGGCAGAATTTTTTTAAACTTTCTGCGACAAGCCTCATTAATAGTACAATATTTTTGCAACGTGATATTTTTAACGGTAGAAATGAGTGATAACTTTATGCATACACAATTAGAAAAAAGACACTGAAAATGTACTTCTGTTTCAGGAGTTTCAAAGGATTAAATGACACCAGGAGTTGCGCACAAAATTATTTGAAAATAACTAAAAGTTTTTCTTCGCGTAAAAGCAAAATTTTATGCTAAAATTCTGGTGCCAATGTGGCATTTAGGAATTAAAATTAAGCGGGATATATAATATCCCACCGCTCTTCAAGGGGAGCATTTGCTGGGTTTCCCAAACATGACATCCTGCTCAATTAAAATACAACGAGTCTGCGTTGTGTTAGCACGAGCATCTAATTCTAATACAGCAGAATCGATTTTCGATGCCCGAATCAGAAACACGGCGAAAAAAATATGTTTTTTAGCCGAAAAATTTGTTATATAAGGTATACGAGGTAATGTAGTTATATTAAAGCCTCTGAATAAGAGGTAATGTGGTAGTCAAATGCAGGTTATAACATCAAGACCGCCAAATCTATGCACAGCCAAATTTATCGCTTGGAGTAAAAAATAAAAAAAAAATGTCTGCAGGACTATACCTCTACGATTTATAGTTTCCGAGAAAAATGAGAAACAAAATTATGACGTCATGTCCAATGCAAGGGAAAAAACTTTGTTGGGAAAATGACCATCGGTATTGGAAGTTGGTAAACTAGTTAGCCCTTTCAGGGGCAAGGTACTTCTATTCGCAAAATGTTGAAATGAGTGAATGACACCAGAATATATAAACAAATTTATCTGAAAATAAGCAAAAACTTTTGTTCACATACTTAATGAAATAACATTTTCCACTCGAATATTCCGGTGCCAATGTGGCATTTAGGGATTATAATTAAGCGGTCCAAAAATGAACCACCTTCCTTGAAGGGGTTAATAAGCATATAAATATACTATATACCAAATTTGGTACATTTTGGTCGATTAATATACTAAATATAGCTCTGAGTCAGTGAGAAAAACGGAAGATTATAATCATTTAATAAACCATTTAACAGTGCTGAACAGTGGAGCAGCGTTGAGCGGTTTCCTAGTTGGCAGGCAACTTAACACCCAGGCTGTAGATATGATGTCTTACAAATTAATAAACCAGTGGGAAAAAGAGAATGTGCAATTGTTTAAAACTACATTATAAGAAAACCATCTAATAAACCATTTTAAAAAATTATATATTTTTATATTAAAATGATTTACAGTATCAAAAACTAGATTTAAAAAAATGCGTATTAGATTCATATAAACAAACGTAATCTAAAGTTTTCGCTTTTACAAAAGATTGATAAAAATTTCAGGTAGACAATGTCTACACAATACCTGATTTTAATCCTCTTTCAAAACTAATAAATATAAAATAATATAAATTTTTAAAAAAATAAATCCTCTAACTTTTATTCAATTGAAAAACACTAAAAAGTAGAAATTAAATCTTTTAGGTAGCTTTCTTTACAAAAAGCTACCTATTGCAGCCGTTCGGAGGAAAGCGATTTCAAAAAATTTTGGTATATTTTCATCGGTCATGACCCCCAGACCCCGAAACCACCCTCCGTTCAAAATTGATATATATATATATATATATATATATATATATCTGACCTATGTCACACTGTAACTCTCGTATTTATGAACCGATTTGGATGTAATTCGGTGTGTACATAGTACATACCAATGTCTCGACCGAGTTCGTTGGCCAGCTTCATCCGCCATTTTGTTTCAAAATGGCGGCCATTTAAAATTTTTTAAAAAATTTAAAATTTGAAATGTGGTACCAAAAAATTGAAAATGGAAAAATATTTTTTCTTATGTATTTGACCTTTATACAAAGACTCCGTAGCAGTTTTTGTTTCGTCTATATCTTAAAAAATGGCTGAGTTATAGCATTTTGAATTTCTAGCGAAGCTGACATTTTGAAACGTCCTGAATTTTGTCACGCGATAAAAGGCGTATTTATGAACCGATTTGGATGTAACTTCGTTTATACATAGTACAGACCAATGTCTCGAACGAGTTCGTTGTTCAGCTTCATCCGCCATCTTGTTTAAAAATGGCGGCCATTTAAAATTTTTTAAAAAATTTAAAATTTGAAATGTGGTAGCAAAAAATTGAAAATTGAAAAAATATTTTTTTCTTATGTGTTTGACCTTGATAAAAAGATTCGGGAGCAGTTTTTGTTTCGTCTATATCTTAAAAAATGGCTGAGTTATAGCATTTTGAATTTCTAACGTGGCTGACATTTTGAAACGTCCTGATTTTTGCCACGTGATAACAGACGTATTTATGAACCGATTTGGATGTACCTTGGTGTGTACATAGTACATACAAATAACTCAACCGAGTTCGTTGACCAGCTTCATTCGCCATGTTGTTTCAAAATGGTGGCCATTTAAAAAAATTTTTAAAAATAAATTTAAAATGAGATACCAAAAAATTGGAAAATGAAAAAGATTTTTTTTGTATGTGTTTGACTTTAATACAAAGATTCCGGAACAGGTTTTGTTTCGTCTACATCTAAAAAAATTGCTGAGTTATAACATTTTGAATTTCTATTGTGGCTGACATTTTAAAACTACCTGATTTTTGTCACGCGATAACAGGCGTATTTATGAACCGATTTGAATGTAACTTGGTCTGGACATAGTGCATACCAATGTCTCGACAAAGTTCGTTGGCCAGCTTCCTTCGCCATCTTGTTTCAAAAGGGTTGCCATTTTTTTTAAAAAATGTAATTTAAAATGAGGTATTAAAAAATTGGAAAATGAAAAAGATTTTTTTTTATGTGTTTGGCCTTGATACAAAGATTCTGGAGCAGTTTTTGTTTCTGAAAATTTGTTCTTTTGTTTATATCTTAAAAAGTGGTTGAATTATAGCACTTTGAATTTCTATCATGGCTAACACTTTGAAACAATCTTTTATTTGTCACGCGATACCACACTTATTCGCCTATTTCGATGGAAGAAGGCATGTGGATAGTATACATCAATATCTCGACCAAGTTCGCTGGCCAGCTTCATCGGCCATCTTGTTTCAAAATGGCGACCATTAAATTAAAAAAAAAAAAAGATTATATTTAAAGTGAGGTGCAAAAAAATTAGAAATTGAAAAAGGTTTCTTTCTTAAGTATTTGACCTTGATATAAGGATTCAGGAGCATTTTTTGTTTGTCTTTATCTTAAAAAATGGCTCAGATATAGCAGTTTCAATTTCTAAAGTGGGTGACATTTTGAAAAATCTGATTTTTTGCCTGCGACAGCACTCGTATATATCAACCGATTCCGATATGAGTGAGCATGTGCACAGCAATTACTAAGGTCTCGACCAAGTTCACTGGTTAGCCTCATCTACCATGTTGTCTTAAAATGGCAGGCACTTTAAGAAATCGCCGAATTTGGCAGCCAAATATAAGTGACTTTAAATAAAAGCAGCTTGAATAAAGCTGACTAATTTCGCGAAATTCTCATTCATAATGATTTAGTATTGATAAAAATTAGTATTGAATCTCCTACATTCGGTTTCCAGTTAATTGAGCTTCGTGTGTTTGAATAATATAAGTTGGCTTTTTAAAAATAAGGAATATGAAAGCTACTTCTTCATCCCGGCACTGGCCGGAAGGACTTTTTCAAACGAGTTAGCAAAAGGTATTTTTTTTATAACAGTTAAAACTTCCAAATAAATTTATACTTTAACAAACATATATGGGAACGCCCACTGTTACTCTTGTGGCCATCAGAGCCAATTTCCATATATATTTCCAATTCTTTTATTACATAATATATTTAAGATAAATTTGTTGGAACTACTTAAAAATACATGTACTACTCTACTTTCGTAAACAATGTACAATTTGTAACAAAAAGCACTTTATTTGCCTAGATAATAAAGGAAAATTTTGTTACTCTTGTGACCATAAAAAAAATGCAATTTTCAAAAATTGTGTTGGACGCAGAAATTCTATGAATTATATGAGACTACAGAAATAAAATTTACAGAATATAGCAGGGTAATTATATCTTTTTAAAAGCATTAATCATTGACCTCATCTAATATCACATGAATTACTTACATTTGATTTTGCAAAATGCTAAGTGTTACTCTTGTGACATTTTGTCCATAATGTAATTTTAGTAAAAATTCAGTTTAAATACTAAATAAAATAATAAAAATAAGTTAAAAAAATATTTCCCATACACAACAACTTTTAATGATGGTTTAATTTTAAAATAACATAAAAGAATGTAAAAAATTCTAAAATTAATTATCACTATAACCACATAGCAACCTCTCAGTTTCTGCTACTTAACAAAATAAGTCATTGTCTTCATTATCAATAATATCACTTGCAACTTCTCCTGTATCATGATTTACTTAGTGAAACACAAGTTCTTTGTACGAATCATGTTAGTGTAAGGTTTGTAGTAGATAGTGTCATTTTTCATGGTTTTAACAAATTGTATTTGTTGAATACCCTTCGCTGTTGCTATTTTCTCTCAAAGTAATGGAACGTTGTTGTTTTATTTATTTTGACAACACAAGCAGTATGTCTTAGAATTACATTTTTAGCACGCTCTTTATTCCACGTATATAATTATACAACAACACAAGATAAATCTACAGCACCTATACCAGGAGTATTTGAAAAAAAAAATATGCCCAATTAAGTTACTTGAGAAAGGAGTCTGATTCATTGCAGGCATATTTTCACAGCTTTTCATATTTTTGTTTAAATTGGAAAGCACAACCACAATATAAAAAAGTAAAACAGGTACACTTTAGGAAAATAGAAATTCCCTTAAAGATGTTATGTTGAAATTTTACATACGAGAGCATTTACAAAAAATTGATTATGAGTTACATTGTCTAAAATAACAGAATAAGATTTTACTTTATTGGGATCATACTAATTAATGGCTGAAAATACAGTCGCTTGCGGATTTGACCAGTAATGCAGCATTTCGTACCAAAGTTTCGTCTTGGCATGAAAATGTACAGTTTTCAGAAAATCGACTGGCATAACTATTCTTTGAGAAATGGTTATTTTTTTGACATTATGAAAATAATGCTGTGTACAAGTTTGAATGAATGTGTGCCACAGAAATGGATTTAGTTGCTTTCGAAAATTTTGTAAACAATCAGAAATGGTTTCTTCAACTGTTACTTTTTCAAAACGTTTATCAACATTTTGAAAAAGTAACAGGATTGACAAGATGTTGATAAACGTTTTGTAAATAGCAAAACGTTTATCAACGAATAAATAATATCATAAGACGAAACGCAATTTTTCACCTTAATTCAACATAAAATAAATAATGTGTACATTAAAAAGGTCCACATTCTTACTTAAAAGGCGACTAATGTAAGGAAAAGGATGTTATAAGTTTAAAATATAGATTTTATTTATACTTTTTTTTCATTTTTTTTTGCGTTTATCAACGTTTTGCTATTTACAATAACTTATAAGAAGTTCTGTATTATGGACTTCCGTTTTAAATAATTCTTCGATGTTATCTTCGCAAATTAGACATTCTGAATTCCTACATCCTAATTAAGATGTATCTCGGCAGACAAAGTCATTAAATCCGTCACAGGAATGTTTAATGCAGGAAATACATCAGTTACTGCATTATGAATCGCTTAAATGTTTTCGTGACAACGACAAATGGAGATATTCTGATGAGTAATTTTCTATTGTTTTTTGAAACTATGCTTTAAAGCTGCAAAGGAATCTCCAATTTTTCCATTTAGGAAAGCTTCTTTAAACGAAAAACGTATTCTCTTAGTAAATGTCCCCTAGATTTGATGATATTATGTGACCTTTTTCACGCCTAACTAATGTATATTTAGCTGAAGAATGACCTCTTCTTAAATCTTCACCGACATAAAATTTTCCAAATCTGTGGAGTTAGATTTTTTTTCGTTACAGTATCTGAGGTTAGCTAGTTCTCTACTTTTTTCTTTTCTTAATATTTCCATTAGCTTGCTGAAGCTTTTGCTGACTCTAAGACTTTTCTTCACCTTATCGTAATAAATTTTGTTTTGTCTCTTTCTCACATCAGCATACTCAATTTCTTTCTTATTTTTTCTCTACAATTTTTGACGCTTAGCAGAATTTTTCCTGCTCTTTAGAACAATGTCGTGTATAGGAAACAATATTAAAATATTTCCTTTAAAATACATTATCAGAATCCTTTCCATAAGTGTTACTATAAAAACCTCTGTAGGTTATACAGAAGAATTTAGTAAACGAAGCTTTATAAAGCCTATAAAATATCTGATCAAAGACCATGTGCTTCAAACCAAAAAAAGCACACAAAAATGACACGAGTTGAGTTGTTTTATTATATAGTTAATTACTTGTCATGATTATTTTATAATCTTAAATAATAACAAAAATGAATAAAAATAAATCCATCCATTAAAAAAAACTCTAATAAAGATAATTTATCTTCCATAAAATTTACAAAGTAACATTAGTTATGGCTAAAACTATTTCAAGAACTGCTCTAATAATTTTGGTTGTAAGGCAGTTTTATGTCAAACTATGGACAAAAGTGTTATGTGTTACTCTTGTGATACAGATGTTTGTTACTCTTGCGACAACTCCCCAGAGCCTATTACATAGCATAAACATACATATTACATAGCATAACATAAACAAAATATTTAATGTAAAATCTGTCTTATACCTCGAAATCAAAGAGTTAGAAGTTTTGGGTAAAACTTTTAAGTAGTTTTAATGAAATTAAAACTTTAATATGTTGTCTGTTACTCTTGTGACATTTAATTATCAACTAATAAATAAAGCTAAAATTGCATTTAATACCTTAGATAAAACCTTTTAACTATGTATATCTGACGGGTGTAATAATAGCTTATTACATTAAATCCATAATAATTTCATTTAAAGAACAGAAGTAAAAAAAACCATACAACTCAATAAGTGGATTTTTATGCTCAACTTTAAATAAATTTTAATACTGCTAGTTTCCAGATCGGTCTTAGTGTAGACTTATTCTTAGGAAATTAAAACTTACAAATTCCTCTACAGCAACTCTTTAACTTTAAATTGATGTATCACACTTATATTTCCGTTTTAAAAAAAAATTTCTTCTGCCGTGGACGTTCCCATATATTAAGGAATAAAGGCTGGATCGTAGATTTTTAGCACCAACTTGTGACAAAAGGTATATGATATTTTCAATTAAAAAAAAAAAAAAACTCTTGCTTTTATTAAACTAAAACGCACTAAAAAATAGAAAATCTATTTTTTTTTTTTCAGTTAGTGTAAAATGAAAAAAAAAATGTCATTAACAACTTCCATATATTTGTATTTTATCTCTACATATTAAACAAGCCGGAAATTGTACATCAAATGTGGCAAATGAGGTGCTTTCGTATTAGAACTTGTTTTATAAATATTCAAATCTTGGTACAATAGCTGTTGCACTCTTATGCAAAAACGCATGAATACAAAATTTATTACGATTATATATATATATTAAAGTCTATACGGAAAGTTTAAACGGAAATAATATGCCTCCATCTTAAATAGGGCGTAATCAGTATGGAAAACTAGAATCATTACTTATCATGGGGTATCATCGAATAAATTCCGTATGATAAAATATAATGACATGAAGAAAACTTTTATTAATATCTTTTTAAGTTTTCATTCGATTTTCATAAAAAATTTAATTGACTCAACAAAATTCTTCAACGATTATATACTGTGGCGGCCAAAATTGTGGACACTTTTGGACATTTTTATGTTTTCTACATTTGTGTGCTTATAGAAAATGTTACGTTTCATAAAATGCATTATTTTAAAGATAATTTAATCCTGATTTCAACACAAAAAAACAAAATCCAAATATTGGCAATACAAAAAAAAAAAAAAAAATAAGCGGCAATAATTATCGAGATACATTAGATACTGGTGATTGCAGTGAGTTATCAGTATTTAGTAGGGTAGCCTTTATGTTGTATTACAGCTTCATATCAATGGTTCATTGAGCTGAGGAGAGTTTAAAGCTCTTCCTTCGTTATTACATTATGCTACGAAACAATTATAGCCTCAATTATTTCCCTTTTATTTGATGGGCGCCTCATTCGTACAAGAGTTTTCAAACGGTGCTCCACACTGTAAAAAAAACGCCATTTTTACAGTACAAAGTACTGTTCATCTCGCGCACAAACTCGATCACAGTGAATGTGCTGTATCTTTCTTTGGTTTCCTGACCATATTAACATGAAAAATACAGTAGTTGCGTAAAATTAACAGCACAATGTGCTGGCAATTTGGACGCCAGCAGTTTGTGCTAGCGTCCAAATTGAAAAAAATTGCCTGCACATTGTGCTGTTAATTTTACGCAACTACTGTATTTTCCATGTTAATATAGTCAGGAAACGAAAGAAAGATACAGCACATTCACTGTGATCGAGTTTGTTCTGGTAAATTTACAGTGGTTTTTTTACAGTGCAAGTTCTCAATAGGATTGAGATCAGGACTGTTTTTCTGGTCATGAAAACAATTAACAATAATTGAATGCTCTTTGTATTAAACCACTCTTTCGATATTTTTGCTGTGTGGCAAGGAGAAGAATCCTGCCGAAAAATAAATGAAGCATTGTTGGAAAAGAGATCCCTGATGGAAGGTATAAGTTTTGGTTCTCGATTAGTGTCAATGTATTTTCTTGCATTCAGTGTTCCATCGATTACATGAGGGCGACCAATACCGTCTGCTAACATGCATGACCATATCATAACGCTAATTGGGTTCTTCACAGTTGCTTGAATGCAGTCAGGATGTAGCTCTTCTCCTATTCTACGTCTTACATATTTTCGACCATCACTACCGAATAACAATATCTTACTTTCATCACTCCAAATAAATTGTGAGCTTGTGACCACTGATCAACTCTCCAATTAATGTGTTCCTTTGCCCAATGTAGTCTATTTTGCGCTGCATTAAATTGAGATAAGGCTTTTTTCGTAAAATTCTACCTTTTAGTCCAACCTGTGATAATCTTCTCCTGATTGTTCTTAAGCTGACAGAAACACCAGCATCATTCATGGTGTTTGATGGCCGCTGATGGCATTCTTCTATTTTGGGGACATAGTCTTTTTATTCTTCTGTCATCCACAGATGTGGTGCACCTTTTTTGGCCTTTTCCTGCTTTGTTTTTTATTGATTGTGTCTCCAGATATTATAGACAAAATTTTCGGACTCCAGATGTAGTCATGGAATCACCCAACTGTCTTGCAATTTCAGCATACGAAAGACCACGTTCTTGTAACACAATAATCTTAGTTCTCATTCTATGTGTCCAATCTACTCTTTTATTTGATGTCATTGCTTCTTGATTAAATATTAAAAATATTTTTAAAATGCATACTAAAATGTTAAAAAGTTTAACAAAAATTCCTACTTGTAATTTGATTACATAAAAAACAAAGCACAATAATAACTTGTTCCGACTTTAAGTATGATGCCAGGTTCTCCTGGCAGTTATTTACATTTGATTGATACCCAGAACAAGAACAGTGATTGGCCAGGAAAGTTAGAAATTATAATCCACTTCATAACTGTTTTTGATTTTCAGATTAAAGTAAGTATAATTTTTTTTTTATTGCAAATATTTGAATTTTGTTTTTCGTGTTGAATTCAGTAATAAATTCTCTTTAAAATGATATATAAGAGTTTGCATTAGTGAAACATAACATTTTCTATAAGAATGCAAAGTTAGAAAACATAAAAATTTCCAAAAGAGCCCACAATTTTAGCCACCGCTGTATACTAAATTTCAAACCATTCGATTGGGTAGTTTTTACGAAGTTATATGCAGACAGACGGAAGGAGCAGACGACGACTATAGGTGCTAAGTATTTATATAATTACGAACGCACCTAAAACGAAATGTAGGTACACTAAATTTTTATTACACATTTCTAATGAGAAATATTCCTTGATTTCTTTATTAACCTTTTGTAAAAGGAAAAATCGGAGAATGTTTGTTTTGTCATAAGTGTGTGAAAATATATGTGCTGCCCTGGATTTTACTGCTTAATATATATGTATGATAGAGTATAAATATACATGAAAGTTATAGGGAAATTTTTCCATTTTTTCACTGATTGAAAAAGATTTATTTTCTGCATTTTAGTGTCCTTTAGTTGAATAAAATTTGTTAATTGTTTTCTTAATTTATATTAGAATTTTGTTTCGTTTAAAGTGTGTAATAAAACTATGCGGCCTTAGACATACATAAATATATATGGAAGTTATTAATGATACAGAAAATTTTACAGTAAACAGTAATTCAAACGAATTTATTTTCTACTTTTTAACGTCTCTTCTATACTAATTAAAGAAAGGAGTTTTGTGTCTAGTTGCAACGGCTAGGAAAATCTACTGATCGGACAGGTCTGACATTAAAATGAGGGCAGTCCAAGATAGTTGCGGGTCCCCTCCCCGCACTTTTGTTTTTCGAAGTTCCCAACGGGTTCAACTGTAGAGATATGGAAAAGCAAAAAACACCTACCTAATCCATATACTTTCTGCTCTACGAAGGTGTAACTTTTCTTCAAAAATACAAATATTAACACTTTAAAAAAATTTGCGACTGGAAGTCATTTTGCGCCTCCGAAGACACGCGCCTTCTTTTTTTCTACGCTCAAGGTAACTAAATGTCAGTATTTTAACACAATCTTTCTACTATTTTTTGCATACTGTATGTACAAAATGTATAAAAATCTAGAAACATCCGAATGATCACAAATATTAAAAATTAAATTGAAAAAATCTGAAAAAATTTCGCTGAGAATGTGAATACGCAGGTTACTTTTGATTTGTTTTCACTACTAAATATCCATATTTTGACATAAAAATTATATGCAGGTTTCCGAAACATTACGCTTATAGCTCAAAAAAAATTCAAAAATTTCGAACGATAAATTTATTTTATTTTAATATTAAACAACCCGACGAGAAAAGTAAATGTGAGAAGAAAACACAGCCTTTTTACAATTAAATAGCAATATTTTTCACGAATTTTTTACACATACTTTAAAACCATTGTATCCGTAAATGATAGCAGTTTCAAAGAGTTTGGACAAAAATAACTGTTTTTTAATTATTAAACGTTCGGCTGTGAAAAAAAAGTCTTCTTACGTGCTTTTACCACTATCTATGTATATTTTTTTCACAGACTTCCAAACCATCATATTTGTTGATCATAAAAATTTCAAAGAGTTTGTACAATAACAACTATTTTTTTATATTAAATGACCCGATGTTTAAAAAAAATAATAATAAATAAATAAATAAAAAATAAAAACGCACATTTTAATAGTCTGAATCAGCTATTTTTTGTCGAAATACTGAAAATTATATAACACCAGCTTAAACAGCGTACATTTTACTTTAAAACAACGAAATTTAAAATCATATAAATATGAAGATTCTTTAAAGATGGTATCAGGGACAACGGCGGATGGGTCAGCTAGAGTTAAAACAAACAGAGACTTACTTATTTTTAGGGTTGTGTTCATGAAACCCTTAAAATCTCGCTTCTCTGTCTGTCCGTCTGTCCATCACAGCGCTCGTACTCGGAAACTATTTAAGTTACAGACTTGATTTTTTTTTACATAGAGTTGAATACCTCCTGTCATAATTAAAATCATAAAATTTTGAAAACGTTATGTTATTTTAATTAAATAAATTAATATAATGATATCCCACCATTTTTGCGATTTCAAAACACAATCTTAATTCAATCATCTTTTCGTGAATTCGGTAGTCCTGTGTTAGAGTGTGTTATTTCTAACCGAAAGATGCCGGGTTCGAAGCATGTCGGCGGAAGTTGAAATTTTCAATTTTTTACATTTAATTGTCCGATGGATTTAATTAAAAGAGATTTCCAATTTTTTAACCATTTTACGGAGTTTTTTTTTTTTTTTTTTTTTTTTTTTTTTTAATTTTAATAAATTTTAAAAACCTTTTTGGCGCCATCTAGCGAGTGTTTGGAAAGTGAAAGAATTAATATGGATTTTTTTAGAATTATTTCAGCATTTTAAATACGTTTTAAACAATTTTTTCTTCTAAAAATTATATTTTATTTATACCTCCGCCAAATATTTTAAATTGCTGAATTTAAAAATATTTGGATTTTTTAATTTTATTTAAATAATTTTACTTGAATATTTTTAATTTGGTCTAAAATTATTTTTTTCAATTATTTTAAAATTAAATATAATGGTGCTGCCATTTATTTATCCGTTTAATAATTATAAATTAACAATTTTCATTTATTAATTAAGGATAAAATGCTTTAAAAGAGGTATTAAATGAAAAAGTCCTTCCGGCCAGTGCCGGGAGGAAGAGGTAGCTTTCATATTCCTTATTTTTAAAAAGCCAGCTTATATTATTCAAACACACGAGGCTCAATTAAGTGGAAACCGAATGTAGAAGATTCAATACTAATTTTTATCAATAGTAATTCATTATGAATGAGAATTTCGCGAAATTAGTCAGCTTTATCCAAGCTGCTTTTATTTAAAGTCACTTATATTTGGCTGCCAAATTCGGCGATTTCTTAAAGTGCCTGCCATTTTAAGACAACGTGGTAGATGAGGCTAACCAGTGAACTTGGTCGAGACCTTAGTAATTGCTGTGCACATGCTCACTCATATCGGAATCGGTTGGTATATTCGAGTGCTGTCGCAGGCAAAAAATCAGATTTTTCAAAATGTCACCCACTTTAAAAATTGAAACTGCTATATCTGAGCCATTTTTTAAGATAAAGACAAACAAAAAATGCTCCTGAATCCTTATATCAAAGTCAAATACTTAAGAAAGAAACCTTTTTCAATTTCTAATTTTTTTGCACCTCACTTTAAATATAATTTTTTTTAATTTAATAGCCGCCATTTTGAAACAAGATGGCTGATGAAGCTGGCCAGCGAATTTGGTCGAGATATTGATGTATACTATCCACATGCCTTCTTCCATCGAAATAGGCGAATACGTGTGGTATCGCGTGACAAATACGAGATCGTTTCAAAGTGTTAGCCATGATAGAAATTCAAAGTGCTATAATTCAATCACTTTTTAAGATATAAACAAAAGAACAAATTTTCAGAAACAAAAACTGCTCCATAATCTTTGTATCAAGGCCAAACACATAAAAAAAATCTTTTTCATTTTCCAATTTTTTAATACCTCATTTTAAATTTTAAATTACATTTTTTTTTAATGGCAACCCTTTTGAAACAAGATGGCGAATGAAGCTGGCCAACGAACTCGGTCGAGACATTGGTATGTACTATGTACACACCGAATTACATCCAAATCGGTTCATAAATACGAGAGTTACAGTGTGACAAAGGTCAGATATATATGGATATATATATATATATATATCAATTTTGAACGGAGGGTGGTTTCGGGGTCTGGGGGTCATGATCGATGAAAATATACCAAAATTTTTTGAAATCGCTTTCCTCCGAACGGCTGCAATAGGTAGCTTTTTTGTAAAGAAAGCTACCTAAAACTCTGTGCGACCTGCGGTCACACTTATCCACTTGTTTTATTATTATTATTATTATTATTATTATTATTATTATGTACTCTAAATGTTTATTCTCACTCTATATAGTTTCGCTGCCTTTACGAAACACCCTGTATAAATCTATTAACCTTTATTCCCCGACGGTACTTTAAAGTACCACAATTTTCTATCAAGCACATACATTGCATTAAAGCACATACATTGAAAGCATTCGCAATGGTAGTTTTAGGAAAGAACAGCAAGTACTTCCCTAGACCATCATTAGATAGCAATAGCCGTTCCAGAAAGCTGAAAATTGTTCAGGAACCTGTGTTGACGCGTGTGTGCGTCCATTTTGCTTCCATTTTATTGTCTGGCGTGGCATCTCTAACTTTTGATTGGAAAAATCATAAATTTTAAAGGTAAGGCTATCATAAATTTTTTTTTCTTGTTTAAATAGAACGCTTGATAATATGTTTTGAGAAACAAGTAATATAAAAATTTTGTTTTTAAAGTCAATTCTTACTTAGGTCATCAAAGAAAAATTTAATGTATTCCCTTAAGCTAATATTAGTTTTTGTTGCATTAAAATATCTCAATTTGTTGATTTTCTATAAGCAAGTAGGTTTACAATGGAACTCTATGGGAATTTGGCGAAATATTAGAGATATCGCCAAGTTGGCGTCACTTTTGGCGACTCATTTTGGTCGCCAAATTTGGCGATATATCGCCACGTTGGCGACAAACTTGGCGGTATTTGGCGACAGAATAGGGTCCCCCCTATGGTAATTAACCTTATAGATATGAAGATGCATTAAATGCTTCAATAACCAATGGCCGCCATTTTGTCTCCCATACAAAACTAAAATTAATTAATTAAAATTTAATTAATGAATTAATATTTGAAAAAACTGTATTAACATCAATTGTCATCTAGTACAAGTTTAAAAAAATGTATTTCAACTTGATAGGATGAATAATAAGTATTTTATTAACGATTGAAAATTTGAACAAGATATATATATAAATAAATATAGGGAGAGTGTGAACTAATACTAGGAATTGAAAAAAAAATGAATTTTCTGTTTGTTTACTTTACGAAGCACTTTTCAAAGCGGTACTTTTGTGTACCGTCGGGACTAGGTTGAACAGGAATTTTATTTAAATTTTTATCGTTTGAAGATATATGGCGCATGAAAACATATACCGGGTGTCCCAAAAAGGACTGACTGATTTTAAAATTCAATAACTTCCAAAAGGTGACAGATATTAAAAAAATTCTTGCAGGAGGTTTATGCATAAAGTCAAAAGTTTTATTACAGTGATTTTCGATTTTAGTTCGAATTACAAACAATAGATGGCGCTGTAAGCAATAGTCGTTAATTACACGCTCGACTTTTGCTCCTTTCTGTTGTTCCATGCAGAAAAAGGAGATGGAAATGTATTATCCGGGCCACGAAGTACCAAAAATCGAGCCTGAATGTAGCCTCTATTGATCGCAGCGCCATCTATTGTTTGTAATTCGAACTAAAATCGAAAATCACTGTAAAAAACTTTTGACTTTATTCATAACCCTCCTGCAAGAATTTTTTTAATATCTCTCACCGTTTGGAAGTTATTGAATTTTAAAATCAGTCATTCCTTTTTGGGACACCCGGTATATTTACTATTGATGCATGGGTACTAGACAGGTGGATTTTGATATAAAGTAGCTGAAGATATGACATGGTTTATGTATGACATTCATGAATAATAAAGCAAAAAATATGTTCCCTTTTATTTGGAACAAATATTTTACTTTTATAACACAAAATTTAAAAACAATTACAGATTAGAAAAATAATCTAAAAATATCTTTTAGCATTTTTATGAATCATTTTCAGTTTTCTACAATTACAACTGCAATTTTTAGTCAGATGTGCTTTCCATTGGACGATAGTGATACGACTATTGAATATTCTTCAGATGATGAAATTCTCACTGATGATCCATCAATAGTATCTTCATCTAGTCATATATACATGTGTTATATGCAACTAGATACAGTCGCACCTCGTTATTCCGACACCCAGTTTTCACGTCACTCCGCTTATCACGTCAGGTTTTCAAAGTCAAGATTTTCTGTATATGATTTTAATGTAAATACACCCCGGATTTTACGACGTTGAATAATTTTCAACTCCGGATATCCCGACGGTTAAGGAAAATTTTCCATTTTTTTAAATCCATCTTATAAGCACGGAAATTAAGCGATAAGAAATGTCTTAGCCAAACTTTTCATAAAAGTGTCTAAAATACCCATACGGATAAATGAGAAAATTTACTTTAATCCTTTATCTGAATAAATAAAACCACATACAATAAATAATCCACTTAAGTTCCAGATAGACGTATCAATCTACTCGCGGTCTTTTTGTCCTGGTCAGGTGGCGCTTTTTTGTGGTTACACGGCGTTTTTCATCTGCCTAAAACCGAAGCATTACATTGCATTGAAACGATCACAAATTATCTAACATCCATTTCTGCAACAACAAATATTGCTTGCAATTCATTGTATAACATTGAAAAAAGAATTATAGAAAGCCCATCTAGGGATAAGCAAACTTTACTTCATTAATATTTCATGTAACAATAAAAAAACAAGTCATCTTAAATCTGATTTTTATACTTTTCAATTTTGTTTTTGTGTTTATTTTAATAATAATGTTTTATTGCTTAAAACTGCAAGAACAGTTATGAATTTAAAATTGTCTTAAATTAATTAAAAATACAGCTTTTTAAAAACATATTTTTCTCCCACTCCGGTTACCGCGACACTCCGCTTATGACGACACTTTTTTCTGATCATTAGAGTGTCGGGATAACGAGGTTCGATTGTATATACATGATAAGTCACATTAAAATAATAAGAAAATATTAGATATCGCTATTGTTTTGTTTGTTTTTTTAAGTCTCGATATTTTTTTCCAAGCGTTGTGACCCAGCGGTACTTTGAAATACCAAATCAAGTAATTAGCGTAATTAAAAAAAATTAGTCTTTTATTTTTTGTGCATATATCTTCTAATGTATCACAGTAATACAAGGGGGAAAGTTTAGAGGAGATAGTTCTTTAAATTAATAATTTGGGATGTAAAGGATTAAAATGACATGATTCCAAATAAATACAAATAAAAAAAATCACTATACCTCATACATTTTATTAAGGATCTGTAAAGATAATTTATCAAATACATGTTCTGAAAAAATAGCTTCAAGATTAGTAATAATATAAAATCAACATAAAATGATAGGATTCCAAATAAATTCGAATTTTAAAAAATCACTATACCTCATACATTTTATTAAGTATCTGTAAAGTTAATTCATCAAATGCATATGTTATTGAAAAGATAGCTTCAACATTAGTGATAATATAAAATCAGCATAATTTAATGAATTTAAAAAATCAAAAAACCCGTCTGCGTAAAAAGTGAACTAATTAATTATTTCTCATCAATGTGAAACTATTTTTTGCATTACTTACCTATTTTTTCTTTATTTACGTGTATTGATGACTTTTAAGTTGTGTTTAATTGTTAGTTCCTAACTATAAACACAGTTTTGAAGAGGCCTATGGATGTCTATGAAGGTTAGAGTTGCAGTAAAGCTAGAGATCCTACTTACACAACTTCCAGGTTGTGTAATATTTAAACGGAGCTTCTGACTGTAAAATAATCAATGAAACATCGTCTTCATTTTGAAAGACCTATCCAATGATATGCCACTCAGTAGGGTGCGTTAAAAAAAATTTTTCGTCTCTACCGCAATTTTGTATTTTACGGCCGCCATTTTGAATTTATAAAAACGAAACCTAACCTATAACCATCGGACTGTTAGGATGAATCGGTAGAGACCTCATTCATTAAAATCCATCCAGCGGTTGGGATGTTTTGAGGGTATAAAGAAATCCACACACCCAGATACGCGTGCAGCACATAACCTTTCTTGGCAGTCGGATAATAAAATGATATGATTCCAAATAAATTCAAATAAAAGAAATCACTATACCTCATACATTTTATTAAGCGTCTGTAAAGGTAATTTATAAAAGACGTGTTATTGATTAATAGCTTCGACATTAGCGATAATATAAAATCAACACAAAATGATATGATTCCAAATAAATTCAAATTAAAAAAAATCACTATACCTCATACATTTTATTTAATCTTTGTAAAGATAATTTATCAAATGAATGTTATTGAAAAGATGGCTTCACCGTTAGGGATAATATAAAATCAACATAAAATGATATGATTCCAAATAAATTCAAATAAAAAAATCACTTGCATTTTATTACGTGTCGGTAAATGTAATTTATCAAATGCATGTTATTGAAACGATAGCATCAACATTAGTGATAATATAAAAGCTATATAAAATGATATGATTCCAAATAAATTCAAATAAAAAAATTACCTGCATTTTATTACGTGTCTGTAAAGGTAATTTATCAAACGCATGTTATTGAAACGATAGCTTCAACATTAGTGATAATATAAAAGCTATATAAAATGATATGATTCCAAATAAATTCACATTAAAAAATCACCTGCATTTTATTACGTGTCTGTAAATGTAATTTATCAAATGCATGTTATTGAAACGATAGCTTCAACATTAGTGATAATATAAAATCTATATAAAATGATATGATTCCAAATAAATTCAAATAAAAAAAGCACCTGCATTTTATTACGTGTCTGTAAAGGTAATTTATCAAACGCATGTTATTGAAAAGATAGCTTCAACATTGGTGATAATATAAAATCAACAAAAAATGATATTATTCCAAATAAATTCAAAAACAAAATCAGTATACCTTATACAGTTTATTTAGTGTCTGTAAAGGTAATTTATCAAATACATGTTATTCAAAAGATAGCTTCAACATTTATCGAGTCATTTTAATTCATCCGAAATCTCTGGCTTCTTGTGCCATTAATCAGTTTCATCACTTTTTCATCGATTCGTTAATCTAATGAGTTTCCAATAGATTTGATTCTGAAACCAGTAGCTTTGGAAAGCAATGATACCGGGATACTGGTACAGATGCAATTCATGGAAAAATAGTTACAAACAAAAAAAGAAAGAAAAATCATGCGTCCAGCATCGATTACGTAACACTTTCCTACATATTCAGAGTACTGTAACAAAACTTCACAGTTTATTAAGGTGAAATATTATGTCTACATAAACAATTTAGAAAATGCATAACGCATTTGAAAACTCTATTTCTGCTATTATAATCAATATGTTTTTTTTTTCAATTCCTAGTATTAGTTCACACTCTCCCTATATTTATTTATTTGTATATCTTGTTCAAACTTTCAATCGCTAATAAAATACTTATTATTCATCCTATCAAGTTGAAATAAATGTTTTAAAACTTGTACTGGAAGACAACTGATGTTAATACAGATTTTTCAAATATTAATTCATTAATCAAATTTTAATTAATTAATTTTAGTTTTATATGGGAGATAAAATGGCGGCCATTGGCTATTGAACAGCATTTAATGCATCTTCATATCTATAAGAGGGTTACCATAGGAGGAACCCTGTTCTGTCGCCAAATACCGCCAAGTTTGTCGCCAACTTAGCGATATCTCTAATATTTCGCTAAATTCCCATAGACTTCCATTGCAAACCTACTTGCTTATAGAAAATCAACAAATTGAGATACTTTAATGCAACAAAAACTAATATTAGATTAAGGATTATATTAAAATTTTCTTTGATGACCTAAGTAGGAACAGACTTTAAAAACAAAAAAATTATATTACTTGTTTATAGTTTAGTTCTGATAGTTTTGGATAGTTAAGTTTTAAAATATAAGTTTTTTGTGCAGACCTGTATATGATGTATGGATTTTTATGTGTACTACATAGTATGCTATCAGTTATTGCATTGAAACGAATACCACATTTGAAAATTTTCATTCAGCAATTTCTGTGAATAAATGGAAATCTTCTTGAGAAATTTCGTGCAGCCCTGTATATGATCTATAGAATTTATCCACACCAAGTAACATTTAAAAAAATGGTTTAATTCAAAAACGCGTACCACAACTGATAACGCACTTCCAGTAACTATTGTTCATGGACTTCAACTGTTCAATTTCTTCTGTAGCCAAATTCTTTTGCGTGTCTCTCTAAATTAACGGTATATTCAATGCACACCATATTCTACAGTAAGTGCCATGTAGTTTTCCCCTCAGTGATATATATAAATTTCAGTATGTTTAAAATAGTGTAATATCATTAAAATACACTGCAAACGATTTTTCTACATAGACCGTAATGTAACGGAAATCTTTTGCGTAGCTCTGTAAATGAACCGTAAATGCCATACACTTCATCTTCAATACCGAATATACCATACTGATGCCCAATAACATCTATTATTTTCATGGTAATCGGGCTATATTGATGTGAGACAGGGTAAGGTGCCCTATTATAGTCCCCCAGTCAGTTTTAGGCCCTTGGAAGTTGTAATTTTCAGTGAAAATCTACCAAATTTGGATTTTACATAGACTAACTACCTACACAAATAGAAACTCAGGCAAATATCGTACAAAAAATTAACAATGCGAAAAATTGTTTTTTCAAAAGTATCTAAAAAATACAAAAGAAAAAAATGGTCCCAATTTCGTCCTCCCCAAAAAATCCAATACGCCGAGGCTTAACTTATAACTAAATCAAAATTTATTTCTAAATGAATAAGTAATTTAATTTACATTAAAGTAAGGCATAAAGAAATGTACTACTTATCAGTGGAAGAATAACTTAACGAAACATTAGCCATCCAAACCTGAGGAAAAAATTGAAAAAAAATGTCATGAAAAAGCATTCCTAATTTCGTCCCCAAGACTAAAATAAGAACTGCAAGGGGGACAAAACTGGGACCACGCTACTTCCCAATATGACGGAGTTTTAGTTCCCGTAAGATGAACTGAGCGTCCTAAAACTCACTGTATGCTGCTGTCAGCATCTTACCAACGTAAAATACATGCAATGAATAAGAAATAAATACGTACCGTACGGTAAATAACGTTCTACAAACGACGTAATAAGAACTCGGGTCTTCTAAAAATAGAAAATTGGCCTTCTTTAATTTATGTATGCGTCTTGGCGAACGAAACTTTCAACACTGACCCCTTTTACCTCATGTCCACTGTGCCTTGCTTCATAAATGGCGCCACTTTCGCAGAAACGGAGAAGTTAAGTGGGACGAAATATGGGCACTTTACCCTAGAGCTCGGACAGACAAACCCAATTCATAAACCCTGTTCAACAATGTTGGAAAGTGTTAAAAATAAACACAAGGCTCCGTTTTAATACCAGTATCTTTTATTAGTTTTCTTCACCTTAATTAATTGCAGAATACGTAATAATTTTCTGCGATTAAATAAGGCAAAAATTTGAGTACGGAAGTATTGGCATTTAAAATGAAGAATAGGTTCTTTCTCTCGAATTTTGGGTTTCACTTAACCCTTTGTATCACCGCGTTGCATATTTGCAACATGCCCAAAAATTAATGTTTCTCGTACGGTAAGCTTGAACCCTTTCAGGGGCAAGTAATTGTGCTTCTGGAATGTTGAATTCACACCGGTATTTCTTAAAAATTTTATTCCAAAATAAGGAAAAGCAATTGTGCAACTTTTTCCCACCAAAGTTATAATAGTAAAATCTAATTAAAATTTTCTAATAGAAATCTTGATTAAAATTAAGTGGGATATTATATATGGGACATTCTCATAATCTTTTGACTTTTGAGAAAAAAAATTTGGCGAAATTAAACTTGCTAAAATAACATTTTAATCTGATAGACGAATGCTATAATGATTCAAAATAAAGAAAAAATGGTCAGCAGCGAAAAAAAATTTATTTAACTGAGGTTTAAGTTAAACTTGCGAGTTTAATTTTCCTTACCATTTTACCACTATAACTTTTTATTTTCTTCTAATTTTTTACTTATAATGAATTTGCATAGTACCCACAGGACATTCAAATAAGAAATAATGACAATGTAGTATTTTTAGTGCAAAATTTTGGTATAACATTGTCTTAAAGGGGTGTTAAAGAAGGGACGGTAATGTAAAAAAAAGGAAGATGGTATAGGAAAAAAGGGACAAAATGGGGAATAAAGGAATAAAATGGGGAAAAAGGAACAAAATGGGGGAAAAAAGAGACAAAATGGGGAAAAAAGGGACGCTAAGGATGGAACAGCAAGGAAACTTACCACCTATTTTAAGCAGATCATGTTAAGACTAAGTGGTAGTGAAAATGTCCATTGATTTTTAGAAACAGTTATTTACATTGGATTAAATTTTAAAAAATAATTAATTTACCTCGAAAATTGCAGGATTAAACCTTGCGGACGGTAAGACTACCAATAAAGCCACGGTACTTGAAATTGATATTTAAATGCTTATTTATATTCTGCAGTAAATTTCCTGTCAAAGAATTTTAGATATTCTTTCTCTAGCATACTTCTGGATGAGCAAAAACTTAAAAAAAATTCCGTCGCTGCATCTGAAGTGATTTTCTGTATCATTTTAGAAGAGGGATGGTAAAAAATCTAAAACCCAGGGACAGAGTTAAAAAAATAATATCAACCCTAAAAATGTGTGCAGGTTAATTTTTAGCTTCATATTTATATAAAACAATAGTTCCAGTTTCAGAAAAAAAATTACATCGAATTATTTTTATTAAAACAATTTTATCCAGACAGCTCCAAACTTCAAAATCAGCATCAGGGACACGGGACGGCAGATGAGTTTTCCATGTGTTTGGACCCCCAACATCGTCCAAAACTTATTTATCTCGTTAATATTGTTCTGCAATCATGCATTGGGATGTCCCCAAGGATATGAAATAAAAAAAAACACAAAAAAGTGTATTAAATAAAAGATTATTATTATGTGACATGAAAGTTAAAAGATTGTGAGAATGCCCCATATCCCACCGCCCCTCAAGGAGTTAAAAGACAATTTTATTTATTGCTGCTCCGAACCAACACAGCAGTTAATATAAATTGCTCTTTAGAATTTTAAACAGATGGCGATACTGAATTAATTTTCCATGTCGACGTTTTCTTTGTCATTTGCAGAGTTTTGCATCGTTAATGCTGAAAAAAACTTGTTAATTTTGTAAAATTAAAAAGGCTGGAGACGACCAAAAATAATTTTTTTATAAAGGTAAGTTTTAGTCTATACTATGTAATTTTGTATTAGAAAAGTTACATTATTTATAAAAAATGTGTAATTTTCTGCTTATTGTAGATGTGGAAAAAGTATCTTTTAGTCAATATTTTTTTATGATCTAAATTTATTTATTTTTTATTTTTTTTTTTTTGCATGCTTAAAATCGTGCATTCTAATAGACCGGGGAGCGCCAGAGCAAACTATCACCTCACTGAGTTTGCGGCTGAAATTCTAGGATTTCACAGAACTCGATTACCCTTAAAATTAAACTCGTCTGCCAAATCATATCTTAGTGGAAACCCCCTGAAAGCCCGATTTTAGTGATTGGCTGGTAGGGTTATCATTGTGTTTCCCTGCACTCAAAGGTATTAAAACGTAAAGGACTGAGAGCAGAAAAATACAATAGTAAGCCTACCAGTCAATCACTAAAATCGGATTTCCAGGTGCTTTCCACCAAGATATGACTTGGCAGGCCAGTTGCATTTTAATATTCGAATCGAGTTTTAATTAATCCTGGAATTTCGGCCGTCAACTCGATGAGGTCACTATTTGCGCTGCCATCTCCCCTTCTATAACAACGGAGTAAATATTTTTCAGACGTTGAGCTACCGAGAGTTAACGAGATATTTCTTTCATTTAATATTTATTTATTGTAGTTTACTTGTATGTAGCTCATATTATTAATCTGTATTATAATAGTCCAGTTTTCGAGTATAGTGCATAGGTTGACCCCTCTAATGAAAAAAACAAGTTTTCGACCTTCTAGACATTGTGCGTTTTTTTACCATATCGAAAAAACCAAAAAATGTTGGGACTTTTTCGATTTCCTCGAGTAACTGATTACATTTTACGGAAAAGTCACTTTCATTATTTTGTAGAGGGTAAAATTCTCAACAGCATGTTTGTAAGTTACCCAAACATGAAGCGAGATACGAAGCCGGGAAAATAGGGTATAATTTTCAAAAAGTGGAGAAATAAACAAATGACGTTAGTTTTTCCTTAATAACCCATTTCTATTTTTTATTTTTGCATCTTAAAGACAAAGAGTCTTAAACTTTGTAAAACATGAAATAGTCTACACGTTTCATTCATTAGATCATTAATTATCTCTAATAGACTCTAAAAATCAGAACTACACAATTTATGGTTAATGCAGGAAAATACCGCTTGGAAAGTTACTAATTTAAAAGCGAGCTTTATTTTTGATATTGAATAAACAATATAATTAATTAATTATAGCAAGTACAATAAAAAGTAATTTAGGAATAACTGAAGGGGGACGAAGTTAACCAAAAAACCTAGTCGGTAGATGTAGGCGCGATTCAAAGGTTGGGCCAAGAATCGGAAGTGGAAAGTAAAATTAAGTGCTGGGGATAATATAAAAAATACTTCAAAGATAAATAAAATAGAACTTAGAAATGATAAAAAGGCAAAGGAGTATCCAGGGCCGAAACTAGAGAGGGGTAAAATGGCATGTTCTCTGAGTGCCAGAATGGAAAGCAAAGAGAGTGCCAAATGAAGATTTGGTTTGTCGTATTTGTATTAATTTGTCACACATATTTTTGTTAGTCAAATTTCACATTGATCTCACGTTGAGAATAGTATTTCCAACATAAAGAATACCAACAATTTTGTCTGCTAAGACGGAGAGCTGTATAAAACGGAATTGTGTTTTTTTTTTTATTCAATTTTAAATTTTAAAATAAAACAATTAATATCATAAACTTATAAAATTCTCTATGTAAATTTACTTTGGAGAGGAGGGGTGGAGGTTAAAATCCTTGTTTGTTCCGGACGAAAAAAAAGCTAGCGTGAGCAACATCAGAACAGCATATGTTGGCATTAGGCCTTCAAGAATCAGTCGAAATCAGAATGTTCATGTGAACAAGTTGGTTGAATGATTTTCCAGCTATCACCAGTTTCTACAAATTAACGAGCTGTTGGCTAGGAGTGCGGAGCTCGGACAGCGGAGTGATCGGAAGTAGAGAAGTGAATTGCCATCTTTCGCAGGAAGTTGATAGTAAAGGAATGTCAAGCATCCTTCATCAAAATTTTGAAAGTGTACATTTTAAACGAAAGGCTGCAGTAGTTTCTTTTGCTACAGTAACAAGAAGTACAAAAATTAAGGAAGCGAAAGTAGCCATAGATCCTTTTGTGATGTTTCACAGGATGTTCCTTGCAAGCAATCAAACGAGGAAATGAAAGAATACTTCCAGTATGAATTGACTCCTTTATCTTTGTCACTTTTTTACAGAGAAAGGTTTGTGCAAAGGCACCAAGTGGATATTTTGCTCTGCTTTTACCTCCCTAACAAGTGATACAATATTGGGAACGAAAAGAGTGGAGGTAGATGATGGAGGATATCTTCAACACAAAGTTCGTTGGGATTTCAACGAATGTTTTACTGTATCTTCCCAAAATATGTGAGATACGTACAGTATCATCACAGTGGAAATGCAGTCTTTGTCTTTGATGGTCATTCTGACCATAATCAAAAAAGTATAAAAAGTGCAGAAAGAGTTCGTCGCTTGAAGATTCATACTTCTCAGCGAAAGGCTCAGTTCAATGAGAAAATGTTTCCACAGATACCACAAGAGAAATTGTTGGGGAATGAAAAAAAAAAATCACTTTTTATTTCCATGCTTCGAAATGAATTTAAAAAAGCACAAATGGCCACTAAGCAGGCTACGGAAGATGAAGATGTGCTAATAGTGAACACAGCTATATCCTTGGCCCGTGATTACAATGCTGTCATTGCCAATGGTGAATGCATTGATCTTCGTGTTCTTGTGATTGAATTAACTCCAGACAATGTTCATTTCCGAAAGGCTGTTGAGAGTGAAACTTCCTGACGCTCTCTAGTTCAACAGGTGTTTCAAATTTAAGGAAGTTGCACAAAATATTCTTTTTCTTCATGCTGTAAGTGGTTACGATATCACTTCTACGCTCTTCAGCGATGGGAAATGAAATATTGCAGAATTCTTCAGACCCCATTCCTGAACCAAAGAGTTCAAATCTTTAAAGACCCAAATTCAGAGAGGTACAAATTTGTTGGAAGCGCAGAAGCTGTACTTCTTGTACTGTATGGAAGTGGTCCAAGCCAAAACTTGAATGCATTGCGGTATGTCAGTTTCGCTAGAGTAGCTAATATTATTAAATTAAATTTAGCGATTCTACAAAACAATCGCGCTTCTACTGAAAATCATGCGTTTTGGACGTACCTACAAGTTCAGACATAGCTGAGAAACGAAAAGAACCCTTTCGAATGCGGCTAGAAGTGAAATGGCCATGGTTCATTCCAGTCCCCATGATGAACGAACCAGTTCATTAAACTCTACTCAATTTCATATCTTGCCAAAGCAAAAAAGGTTGCAGTTGTAGGAAGGCAGGCTTGAAGTTCTCATGTGTGTGAAATGCCACACCAAGTATGTGGCAACGCTCCTGACATTATACTGGTCCTTGAGGACTTTGACGACGAATACAGTATATTTGTTGATTAGTTTCTTCTATATGCTATAATGAACTAATTCGTGTTTTATCCTCTACGAAAATGTAAAGATAATTTTTTCTGTGAAATTCACTGGAACCGAGTTATTCAAGAAAAATCGAAAAAAGTGCCAAAATAAATTCTTTTTTTCCTATATGGTAACATTATTTCCGGAAATTTGCAAATTTTACCCTATTTTCCCGGCTCCGTATCTCAGCTCCTGTTTGGACAATTTACAAACATGAATAGGGAATGTTGTAGGAAATTTTATCCTCTACAAAAATGTAACTATATTTTTTCTCTAAAATGCACTGGAACCGAGTTATTCAAGAAAAACCGAAAAAATATGTTGTTTTCGGTATGGTAAAAAACGCACAAGGTCTAGAAGGTTGAAAACTTAATTGTTTCATTATTAAGAACAGCCAATCGAGTCGAGTAAGACGGGTAGTGAAGAACATGAGACGATGGTATCACTACAAGGGCTAAGCAGCAGAAAAAGAAACATAAAAGTGACTATACTTACAATATATTTGTTGATTAGTTTCTTGTACATGCTATAATGAATTAATTCGTGTTTTCAATATCAAAAATAAAAGTTTGTTTTTTTAATTATTAACTTACCAAGCAGTATTTTCCTGTTTTCAACCAAAATCTCGTTTCTGTGCTTTTTAAAGTCTATTACAGATAATTAATTATTTAATAAATAAATCTATAGGCTATTTCACGCACTAAAAAGTTGATTATGGCAGTTTTGATTCTAAAATGCACTAAAAGTGGGGTATTGAGCAAAAAACTAATGTTATTTGTGGAATTTTGCAAATTTTACCGTATTTGCTCGGCTCCGCATCTCAGCTCCTGTTTGGGCAATTTACAAACATGAATAGCGAATATTGTAGGGAATTTTATCCTCTACAAAAATGTAAATGTATTTTTTTCTGTAAGATGCACTAGAACCAGGTTATTCAAGAAAAAAAAGTGCCAAAAAAATATGTTGCTTTCGGTATGGTAAAAAGCGCACAAGGTCTAGAAGGTTAAGAACTTAATTGTTTCGTTACAACTAATCGAGTCGAGCACAGAGACGGGCGGTGAAGAACATGAGACGATGGTATCACTACAAGGACTAAGCAACAGAAAAAGGAAACATAAAAGTGACTATACTAACAATATAGTTGTTGATTAGTTTCTTGTTCATGCTATAATGAATTAATTCGTGTTTTAAATATAAAAAATAAAATCTTGTGTTTTAAATTATGAACTTGTCAGGCAGTATTTTCCTGTTTTCAACCAAAATCTCGTTTCTGTGCTTTTTAAAGTCTATTACAGATAATTAATTATTTAATAAATAAATCTATAGACTATTTCACGCACTAAAAAGTTGATTATGGCAGTTTTGATTCTAAAATGCACTAAAAGTGGGGTATTGAGCAAAAACTAATGTTATTTGTGGAATTTTGAAAATTTTACCGTATTTTCTCGGCTCCGCATCTCAGCTCCTGTTTGGGCAATTTACAAACATGAATAGCGAATATTGTAGGGAATTTTATCCTCTACAAAAATGTAAATGTATTTTTTTCTGTAAGATGCACTAGAACCAGGTTATTCAAGAAAAAAAAGTGCCAAAAAAATATGTTGCTTTCGGTATGGTAAAAAGCGCACAAGGTCTAGAAGGTTAAGAACTTAATTGTTTCGTTATTAAGAACAACCAATCGAGTCGAGCACAGAGACGGGCGGTGAAGAACATGTGACGATGGTATCACTACAAGGGCTAAGTAGCAGAAAAAGGAAACATAAAAGTGACTGTACTAACAATATAGTTGTTGATTAGTTTCTTCTTTATGCTATAATGAATTAATTCGTGTTTTAAATATAAAAAATAAAATCTTGTGTTTTAAATTATGAACTTGTCAGGCAGTATTTTCCTCTTTTCAACCAAATTTCGTTTCTGTGCTTTTCAAAGTCTATTACAGATAATTAATTATTTAATAAATAAATCTATAGACTATTTCACGCACTAAAAAGTTGATTATGATTGTTTTGATTCTAAAATGCACTAAAAGCGGGGTATTAAGCAAAAACTAACGTTATTTGTGGGATTTTGCAAATTTTACCGTATTTTCTCGGCTCCGCATCTCAGCTCATGTTTGGACAATTTACAAACATGAATAGTGAATATTGTATGGAATTTTATCCTCTACAAAAATGGAACTATAATTTTTTTTTCTGTAAGATGCACTGGAACTGGGTTATTCAAGAAAAATTAGAAAAAGGGCCAAACAAATTTGTTTTTCTTCTGTATGGTGAAAAACGCACAAAATCTAAAAGGTCAAAAATTTGTTTGTTTCATTAGAGGGCCAACCTATACACAATACCCGAAAATCAGAATTACCCGATTTTTTGCAAGGTAAAATACTATTTCTACTGTACTATAAAGTAAAAACTTTTTATATATATATTAAGTTCTAAACATCCCACAATTTCAAATTTTACACTATCGAATAGAGGGGGGAAATGTGAAAAAATGACATTTTGTCAAGTGGCAGCATTTTGCTTTTTCGAGATTAAGGCCTCTGTCTAAATACCAGCGAAATAAACAATTGTAAATTACATCATTTTACAAAGTTATGTCCTTTAAAGATTAGGGATCCTAATTTTAGTTTCTGTTAGTAAAAAATAACGTTCAAAACTTCCATTCTGTGACATCTTTGAAAATATTTTTAATGTAAAATTAATAATTGCAATAGTGGTAAAGAATTCGTCAAGTATTTGTTAAGTACTTGTAAAGAAGATTCTATCTTTGTAAACTCATCATTAAAATGGCAAAATATTTAACCTCTTTAAGGGCAATTTTTTTATGGTGACAAAAAATACATTTTTTTTTTTTTTTTTTTTTTTTTACAATTTATTCATTTTATATTAATAGGAATTCAAAAAGCAAAAAAAATAAAAGCAATAAAACTTCACAAAACAAAATAACGTCCACATTTTTGGACGCTGAATGTCACTGGTAATTTATGAGCAAAATGATTTCATACATTCCGGGCGTACCGGTTCTTCACATCTCTCACAAATGTAACAAGTTCGTCTTACACAATTTTAGTCGTGACATCTTGGATGATTTTTCAGTTTCTTTTTTTGGAATAAATTATACTTACGATTGTATTTAAGTAAAAACACTACCTATATCGAACGATAAGTGTACACATATGTGTACGTTTGTAAATTTCTTATAAAAAAAAAAAAAAAAAAAAATCTAACAGTAAATTTCTTTCTTACATTTCTACAAATTATTAAAATTTAATATATTTAGTATATCTGATATTATTTTTATCAAATATTAACGATTTGTTCAAATAATCCAACAACAATAACTGCCGAAAATTTACTTCACGCTTTATCTCTAACTGTAGATCGAAAATAATATTATCAATGTAGCCAGACCAAAAATTTTTACTTCTGTTGTTGAGAGATTTTGTAGTGTATAAGTTATTATCAATTTTTTGTTGTTTTTATTATTGACAGTAATTATAATTATAAAACAAACTAAACTCCCACATATATGGCTAAGGGCGTGAAAAGATTAATACTCTAAAAACATTCCCTTTCAGATATTGCTACTTTAAAATAGTTGAATGAAATATAAATACGAAAGAATGCTAAGATTTTAGGCGTCAACAGTGTGCGAACTGCGAGCAATCATAAAACTCATTAATAACTTGAGCATTTACAGAAATCTCACTATGTTCATATCTAATCGATATCATTATTGCATTCTATTTCCTATTTTTTTTTATCCCCTCTGGCTCTGGAGAAATTAATTCACTTTCAGAAATACGATATCATTTCCTGTTCAATTACTTTCACGTATTTATTGCCGAAATGACTTTCTTATTTAAACATGTTTAGTATCGCCGATTAAAAATAACTTTCTATTCCTACATGTAAAAGATGAGTTCTAGACGTAAATTGATTTCTCTGTAGATTAATCGTGTCTAAGTCACCTGACATGAATTGTTTCTGAATGCCCCGAAGCGAGATATCAGCAATACCGATCAAATTACCAGACATCGCTTATTCATCACTCTGTTTGCGAATGCCGATGTTATAATTTAAGTCATTTCTCAAACCCAAACTCGCAACTTTCAGGAACATCCAGGAAGGAATTTTTCTTTTAACCCGGGAGAACTCGCTGCATGAGATTTTCCCTCACCGTCGTACTTTTTTAACACTCTTATTTAAACCGCTTTTCATTTTAATTAAAATTTAAAAATGCTATTTCAATTATTTTACTTATTTGTGAGTAAAAGTACTAAGTCAAGCAGAAAAAATGATATTAAGAGAATGTAAAGTAAAAGATAAGCAATTCGGCACCGTGAGAGAAATTCTCATTAGCGAGTTCTCCCGGGTTAATTACTCGACATTTGTAGATATTTTTGTTGAAATGCTAAGAAATAGATTAATGTAGTATGCAGGGTTAGCGTACATGATTCAACGGGTTTCAAAGCACTTTTTATTGAGAGTTATACGACCTACAAAGACGGGTGATACATGACAAGATACATACACTCGCCAAGTTTAAAAGCCCGACTCGTGGCTCGCGTGCAGGAACGCATCACTGCTGCTGTGATGGGCATTGATAGAAACATGCTATTGAACATATGGACGGGACTGGGTTATTGTTAGAATGTGTACCGCGTGACTAAGGGCGCACACATTGAACATTCGTAGTATGTACCAGATCCTAATTTAACAAAACTTCAAAGGAAATCGAAAAAGTAAAAACGGTCTTTGTAGTGATCGACCTCCGTTATCCAATTCAAAAAAAAATATTTAGAAATATTGAAATAGAAACGAGATATTTTTAAAAATTCTCCCATAGGATTAACATTAGCGGGTTGGTGTTTTCGCGTGAGTAAAATAGCCTCTCAAATGATCGTTAATGAATTATTCATACCCAAGTTGTTTTCGAAAATTGTCCGGGCGATATGTTCGTGGATTGGTATGGTCACGGTTCCGGATTGGTAGTAATTTGTAATACATAAGCTACAAGTGCTTAAAACTGGATAAATTTCTTGAAGAAAGACATATATATTTTTTTAAAGAAGAAATTCTTAAGCTTATTGAAACTTGTATCTTTATATACCTGAAACAAGAGCGCAGATGTTTCTTAGCACCATAATGTTTCTGTTACTGCAAGTCAAATTTCAGATCTAAACACTATGCTGCTGTATTTTTTTTTCCTTTATAATCTTTGGCATCATTATTATGTTAAACGTTTCATTAGAATTTGCCCTTACAAAAGGTTTTCCAAATATATTCTCCAAAAAGTTCTCCATAGTTGTGCAAAAATTTGTGGACAACATCATTGCTTTAAAATCACATATTGCTCATCAACACATGAAAGACGTAGAGTTCATTTTACTACAAGAGAGGAAAAGTGTGTGCTCTACATCCCATACAAAAATGAAATTAGGATTCATCTGTTTCAGAAAAATAGATGAGTTTAACTTTGTTAATAGAAAAAGGATTCTTTGAGTTTAAGGATATTGAGAAAAAATCTACAGCTATGGAGAAAGAGGGCTAAATATATAAAGATGCCCGCCAGAAGTGTAGTAATCAACAAGTATTCCTACACTGTAAAAAAAATATCCGACCAGTTTTCCTGTAGGAATCGGAAAAATAGTTGCCCTTATCGTACCGGAAAATTTTCCGACCCAGCTCGGAATAAAATCCGTAAAAAAAAAAAAGGAAATAGTCAATAAAACGGTATTTTACGGATTTTATTCCTAGCTGGGTTGGAAATTTTTCCGGTACAATAAGGGCAACTATTTTTCCGATTCCTACAGGAAAACTGGTCGTATTTTTTTTACAGTGTAAGAGTCTAGGAATCCAAAACCGAAGTCTAAGAATTGTATATCTTTCTTTCAAAATGTTCAATGCGTTCCTCATCCAACATATTTAAATGTTTTTTTTTTTTTTTTTTTTTTTTTTTTTAATAAATTTGCTCTTCTTGACTTCCTTATCAACATTACTATTTCGTATTGTACGCAAACGTTCTGAAAATTTTCAGTTTCTGTGAGCTTCATGGTGCAGGAACATCGTTGTCGATCGTCATCCTCAGCATCTACAAAGTAAGCAAAAAAGATAACAAAATTCACTACGGATAGACTTCTATATTTTTTTTGTATCTTGAAAGTCATGCTGAGAATCAGCTATATCAGGGATCGGCAGCCTTTTTAGCTGCGGTTCACAATCAACCAAAATGTGTGTATTAAGAAGACATTTCGGGTCCGTGTTATTTTCATTCTTTTTTGGTAAATAATAAGATAAATTTTATTGAAAAAATAATTACAATACGCTTTTTTAAACTTTAAACATAAAAAATATAATTATAATTATTATATAAAGAAATATAACTGAATGAACTTTACTTTTCTCCATGGAAATAATTTCTTTTAATAATGATAATTATTTCCCTGCGCAACTATAATTGCGTGACTATTCTTACGTTACTGAACAAGTGCTACAACTGAAAGTGAACTGAGAGAACTAGGGTTTCTAACCACCAAATATTATACTAACTGCCAAACTGTAGCAGTAGCTCAAGCCGACTTTTGAAAGAACAAAATGAGAAGATGAGTTGAATGCAATGATTGGACGCTGCCTTTCGCCGCGTCTTCGTTCGTAAAATCGCTGCGTTCGTTATGCATGTTCGTTAATGCAGCTTTGTAATCAAGCAAAAATGTTATTGTTATTGCTTATTTTCAGTTTATTTTTTTATGTATTCTTCAAGTGTTCGTTTCATATTTATGTTTCATAATGTGTTTTTATATATTATACTTTATTTCAGAACACAAGTGGGTCACTTGAAATTATGAAATATGTCAGTTAATGACCCGCGTGTCATAAATTACGACTTCTGGGCTATATAATAGAACTTCCTTTTCAATTGCAAATTTTTTAGGAACTGGTCTGCTGAAAAACTACCAAATTTAGACGAAAACTTAATGCTACGAAGCGATCGGTCCAGCCTTGTTTCGATGACAATAACCCATTGGTAGCAATAACAGTGATCACATTCGATACATTATACAATCTGCCCGAAATGCTTTCTTAAGGCTATTCCATTCTAAAATGCCTTATTACTGATGATGAAACTTAGATATATGCTTTTTATACAGGAACAGCTCAACAATCAAGTGAATGACGCTTGAAAGGTGAAGCAAGACCGAAGAGACCACGTCAAAGTTGCTCAAAAATCAAGGTAATGTTGACTGTTTTCTTCTATCGTCGTGATGTTGTGCATTATGAATTCCTACCAATTAACCTGACAGTAAAAAAAAATGATTGAGTGTTTTACGCCGTTTGAGAGAAGCAATTTTTTCGAAAACAGCCTGAAATGTGGCGAGGAAACTCATGGGTTTTGCATCACCATAATGCGTCTTCTCACAGTGCAATTATTATTCGATTTTTTAACCAGCCATTCAACAAATACGGCCCCACAATCTCTGTATTCACCTGATATGTTACCGTGTGACTTTTTCTTATTTCCATCTCTGAAAGTGCCTCTTCGTGGTCACTGTTTTGAGTCCATTAATTCGATAAAAGAAAATTCTCTATGAACTCTGAAGGGGTTTCACAAAAACGATTTTAAGGCATGTTCTGATGATTGGAAAAAATGTGCACTGCAATCGGATAAGATTACTATGAAGGAGATGTAATAAATTTTGACCAATAAATTGATACCTTCTGTTTTATGTCACCATGCAGATACTTTTTGATCACTACAGTATATATATGTGTATTACATATCAAATAAATGGGTTAAGTCGAACAATCTCGTCGTGCCTTTTACGACATATTGCTGGATTAGTACTATACTTTAATCAGCCATTGGTGAAGTTGTGTAGCAGTCGTACCACTTAGTTTAAGCATCGCTGTTGGAGGTGTCAACATAGTGGAAATTTAACAGCTGTGGACCGTTAGAATACTTCAGTTGACTTATTTAGTCAACTCTATCGATTGTTGATAGTGATGAGATTGGTAAAGTCCAATCAAACAATCATTGATTCATGATACATTGAAGGCAGATTAGACCGCATGAATGGTAAAAAAGGGATAATGAAGAAATGTAGGTTTTTTCCCAATTAAAACATAGGCTGAAGTCATTGGAAACTGTTTATTTCATCACAACATATCAACATAAGCAATTCCCATAGGGTCAGAATTATCAGAGCCATCAGGCTTAAGCACGAACTAATTATTCATGCGAAAAAGATGTTAAAGAACGAATTTAATATTCTACGTGACTTTGGACACCAGATAACAGATTAGGTAAACAATCAAACAGCACAAAAAAATCTTCTTCTGAGCTCATGCTCGAGGGTTTTATTGGAATACGCGGAGGAATTCCGATTGAAATGCAAACTTCAGACTAACCAAACAAATTCATGAGCGAGACACGAAAGAAACTGCGAACCGTCACTCAACCAATGGAGAGCGATCGAGAAAAGTCATAGAAATGAATCCCGGCGCTGCTGACGGAAGGATTCCGATGTGATTCGACTGACGCTCACCAGGCTGGCGTGAAATTACGATGTAATAAAATAAATATGTAAAAATGTTTTATAAACATTCTAAAAATAAAGTAACTGCTCTCAGATTTTACAGTTTAATAGCTGATAAAAATTAATGAAGGGATTAAAAATTTAGATTAAGTTTTTGAATAAGACAATTATTAAGATATGGGTTTTAATTTTATAGGAATTTAACTAGAAATAAATAATAGAGAGTATTAAGAAATAGGGAAATAATAAATATGCCGGCATTTAGAATAATTTAAATGAATAGTAAAAGTAAAAATTTTATATAACATATATATATGTATTGCAGTTTTTTTTTAAATGTCCCATCACTCTGAAATCCTTCGAAAAGAATATAAAATTTTGGTGCCTAAGAATATATTAAAAATGTTAAGACTGTTCTCAAATCCAAAGGGATTATTTCTGACACATTTTTTAATTCTTTTTTTTTTTTTTCGGAAACACATGATATTGGCAGGTGTTGTCTTTCTGAAAACAATGTAATCGAAAGACATTTTCCATTTTCTGATTAATGCAAAATATCTTTCAGAAATACTGTCAAAGTTGGCGTTTGAATCGAATTTTCGGTCGTGACGGAAAGAGAAAGGATAAAAACCTGTCATCACATCACAAAAGTCGCTTATATCTCGATTACTAATTTATACATATCAAAAAATTAGAAATGTAATTCAACTCCAAATCTCTTCAGTAGCCTACCAATTTTGTGCTTTTGCGCTTAAAAATGTGTCAGAAAGTTTCGCGTTTGTTAAGCAGGGGATCTGAGAACCCCCTTAAATAGTCATTAAGTTTTATCTCTTCCAAAAATAATTACTTTTTAAACAAAAACTGAAGTTTATTAAATATAATATCGAGATTTTTTTCAATTAAAGAAAGCGTGATCTTTAAATGCAACAAACAGTATGCATGGGAACTAAATTTCTTTCAAATTAAGATATATTTAATTCAAAAACTGATTTCAAAAATCTATTACTAAACCTTTTGATAAACGAAACTGCTTACATTAGAAAAATTCAAGGATAATTCCGTTTTCACACCCGATGGCACCAGATGGCAAATTCATTTAATTTTCTCAAATACTTCTCGATAATAGAAAAACTTGGAAATACGCCAAAGGGTGCAGACGTGAAAGTATTTTCGAATAGATTTGGAAAGCTTATACACTTATTCCAATTTTCATTTTTTTTTCATTTTATGATTATATGAATCTAAGATTACCTAAAGACAGGTGAAAAATAAATTTTCAGTTAAATGCAATAATTTTTTTGAAATGAAAACTTGCAAATTTCGAAAGCTCTTATTTAATGTCTGAAAACAAATTTTATTTTTGAATCTAATGTACTTTCAAATAAATGATTTCAGGTTTATTTATTTTGTTCACGTTGCCAGCATAATTTATTCGTATTTCGATTATTCATTTAAGGTATATGCTTACGGTCGAAGCGTATTTTTTTAAATGTACAATATTGGATAAGTACACAAATTTTTAGTTCAGTTGTAATATAAAATAACGAAAAAACATAAAATACTAGCATCATCTTCATAACATTTAAAAAAATTGGGAGGGGGGGGGGGGGGCTGAAAGTTTTAGCTAAATTTCATGCTTACGCTAGACAGCGTACACTCAATTCCACTAAGTATATTTCAGTTTCCTTTGTACTACATATTACCATTACACAGACCTGCGCACTGAACTAGGAGTTTTACAAGATCTTCAAACTTAACTAAAATATTTCAAAATATGCCAAAAAATACATATTTTTTAACAAAAATTATCATTCGTTATAATCTAGTACCTATAAAATAATTACATTACCGCATAGAACTTAAACTCTATTTCAGAACATAGTGAGTAATATGGAAAGCATTCTGACAAAATTTCACTGAAATATGTTTAAAACATTTTACGTAATGAAGTTTTTTAAAAATGCAAAAAAAATTGATTTCCCAGAAATGGTATTTAAAGATTTACTTTATATCTTTCAAATACATACAAAATTAATCTAACTAATCAATAAAGGTTTATTAGCGTTTCTATGTAAAAAAAAAAGGGTAAGAAAAGGATGCAGAACATTGTTTACATTTCTCCTGGCCTTCCTGCGCCCACTTTCGGTATTGACTCATTACTTCCTCTTTATTAAATTAACCATAATGGATCTTATAGTAATCATAGAAATACAATTAAAACAAATTTACAATCGCTAAAGATTGCAAAAAATTGTCTTAAAAAAACAGTAAAAAATATTTCGAAAATTTTTACGAAAATAGCCATGTTAATGTAGGCTTAAGTACTTGTACACTTGAAGTAGTACCTTAAGTAGGCTTGTATATCTTAAGTGAACCTCATCAAGCATGACGAGTGAAAAAAAAAATGTTGTCTCATTCAGTATCAACAATACACATGCATACTAGAGATGAATCGTGGTCAACCCGAGGCAAAGCCCGTTTCGGGCTCGGCGTCAAATATTTCATGCACGACATCCTGTGATTAATTAAAACAAAAGTTACTGTTCGGAATTTCTGGTATGTATTCCAAATGTGCTAATTTTGAAAGTTCTGTCATACATTTTACCATGTCATTAGGAGGTTAATATTTACTATATTTTATCAGTAATTATTGATATTAATTCTTATAATAAATGAAATGATGCATGTGTGAAGTTAAATTGATATAATATGGGCATATCTCTTTAAATGATTCACTCAGTTAGGCACATTTTTCTTTGGTGCCTTAACACTAGAACGCCGAGCAGATGTCAATTCGACATCGACCAATGGGATCGATGATCCCATCGATGAGTCGATGAATCCATAATCGATTCGAATCAGAGAGTTCTTCATAAAATAAGTTAAAAATAAATTACACTAAAATAAGGCATACAATTAACTTCAATAATTTTAAATAAATTTTCTGTTTTAAACATATTTTTATTAAATTTATGTAAAAATTTCCGGCGTTCTAGTGTTAAGAGTGGCCAAAAAATTAGAAACACCCTCTAATAACGACTTGGTCCACCTTTAGCTCTAACCACAACGGATATTCTTCTTGGCATGGACTCAATAAGTTACTGATACCGTTGCTGAGGAATGTTTGCCTATGTTGACATAATGGCAGCTGTAAGTTACGTCAGATTGGATGGTGGCGTTTCCAAGCTTTGTAGTGCTCTTTCGACTTCGTCATACAAATTCTCCTAGGATGGAGTTCAGGGGACTGGGCTTGTCATGGAAGCCGGTTAAACTCTCATTGATGTTCCTCAAACCAACTTAAGACCTATCGAGCACGGTGGCAAGATGCATTGCCCTGCTGAAAGTGACCATCTCCATAAGGGAACATTATAGCCATAAACGAGTGCACGCGATCAGCAACGATGTTGAGGTAAGCTCTGCTATTCAGAGTTGTGTCCACAGATATCAAGGGACCCGCAGTACAACAGGAAAAAATTCCCCACACCATATTTCCATCGCCACCAGCCCGGAGAGTTGTCAGTTGACGGGAGGCTCCATGAATTTGTGCTGTTTGCGCCATATTCTAGTCCTGCCATCTCTCTGATGAGTCAGGAAACAATATTCATCAGTCAGGCTACTTTTTTCCAGTCCTCAAGCAACCAATTTCGTCGATCGTTCGCCCACACTAGGCGCCTTTTTCTATTTTTCTATAATACCAAAAGCACTCTTGATGGTCTCCTGCTGCTAAAGTCCACCCTTTGCAAAGTCTGTCTAGTTGTACGTTGGTATATGCCTTATGATGCACCTGCATTGACTTCAGCTGTAGTTTGTCATACCTTATGTTGATGTGGACTATGCGCGCTACTCGCCATTCACCTCTCTCGTTCACAAGCCTTTTTCTCACCAGAATGGTCCTTATCGCTTGAAGTTCTTTTTTTTCAACTGCCACTCTCTAAACGCCCGAGATACTGTCAGGTGAGAAAATCCTAAAAGAGTCCTCGTTTCAGAGATTCTGGCTCCAAATCTTCTTGCAGCGATGATCATCCCTCGTTCAAAGTCACTTAAATCTTTCATCTTACCAATTTTTACAGTAAATTCCGTGGTAACTGCGTCGTAAGAAGCTGGGAATTCCTTACATAAGCAACTCTACGTTGTTACGTCATTCTACGTCACTGTCGGAGTGGTTTATTTTCAAATAATGACTGTCTCTAATTTTTTTGGCCACTCAGTCTGTAAGTGAGAGATGACAGTATTTTTTATATTTTTCTTATCGTTGCTAGAGATAGTAGAGAACGTTCGTGTATTATGGAATGGTCGGGCAGTATAGAATATTTCAATATCTGACCCATACGGTACAGCAGCAAAGCATAAAACTGCCAAACGACTTCATAGTATTCCCATGATGAAATGTGGTGAGCTCTGTTTGAATGTCTGTTGATGGAGTGACGCGGTAAAATCAAAACTTGTGTTCAATTGTTGCAGTTTTTTGCAGTAAGTTTTATAAAATTCGTATTAATTATAAGAACTCTTCATGAATGTTTTTAACCAAGTTCAGTATTACGTTGATGCGTTATATTTATTGCTGTTGTATTCGATAGCTCACTTTTATAGGAATGTGACTGTACTGTGGTCAATGGATAGATAGTCCACGCTTCTAAAACACAACACAACATTTAATTATTTACATAAAATTCAAAGGAGACTGGCAATGGTTGATACATTGCGCTTACGTCGTAACTTACATGGAGAACAACAACAACAAACTGGCGGGGAATCCTCGCCCGCGCCCCTTCCAGTCCAAAGCGCTTGTAGCGCCCTCTCACAAATTATGATATACGGAGGAAACACTCCCCCGGGGATTGAAATGCAAATTTCAATATACATTAACATATAAATTTGCAAAAAAAAATGTTCACACAAGAAAAATTATAGCATATAACAACTTACATACACAATAATAATACAAGAATAAATTCACTATAACACTAGAATAAATACAGAAATAATATATACATTTTAAAGTTTGCTTAGGGAAAGAAAGGAAATTTGTTACTCAACTGGTAATATACAGACATCTCGGACGTTTCTTTTAAAAATTCGCCCATCTGGTAAGCGTAAATTCACCGTTCGAATTATATTATCCCTTCCCTTAAAAACTTCTACTATTCTACCAACCAACCATTTGGTGGAAGGTAAATTTTCCTGCTTTATTAGTACCAAAGTTCCTTTCTGTACATCATCTTTTTTAAATTTCCATTTCCCCCTCTGTTGGAGATTATTCAAATAATCGCGCTTCCAAAGTTTCCAAATTTGTTGGCTAAATTTGGTGATTATCTGCCATTTTGCCAATCTATTTTCATTAATTTCATCTAACTGAGGTTCGGCGATCGAAGTAATTGGCCTACCGATAAGGAAATGTGAGGGTGTCAAAGTTTCGAAATTTTCAAAATCTGGGGATAGTGGGGTAAGGGGGCGAGAGTTCAAAACTCCCTCAATTTCCGCTAATATCGTTAAAAATTCTTCTAAAGTTAATTTTTGGTCACCTATTACCCTTTTCAAATGAAACTTGAACGATTTTACTGCTGCTTCCCAGATGCCGCCAAAATTAGGAGATTTGGGGGGAATAAATTCCCATTTGATACCCTCCTGGGTTAAAAAGTTACACAATTCCTCATCTGGGACACTAACCAGTTTATGCAATTTTTTCAACTCGATGTCAGCTCCAATGAACGTTTTTGCATTATCAGATAGAATTTTGGCACATTTCCCTCGTCTGCCAAAGAAACGTTTTAAACTAGCTATAAAAGCTTGAGTTGTGAGATCTGAAACAAAGTCCAGGTGTATTGCTTTGGTGCATAGACATATATACACTACTACATAAACTTTATTTAATACACCCTTCCTTTGATTTCTAAATTTAATAGAAAAGGGTCCACAGTAATCCAGGCCTGTCACGGAAAATGCAAAATTTGGGGTCACACGTTCCCTTGGCAGATCGGCCATCAACTGGGAGCTGACAACAGGCTTATTTTTGAAGCATGTCACACATTTGTGAACAATTTTCCGGCAATTATTCCTGCCATTAAGTGGCCAAAATTTCTGTCTAACATGGAAAAGCAAGGCTTGTGGGCCTAAATGAAAATACTTCAAATGGAAATAATTTAAGATAAATATTGTTAACTTATGATTGGCAGGCAACACAATTGGAAATTTAGAGTTAGGCGGCAAATCGGCATGCGATAAACGGCCACCAACTCTAATTAATCCTTCATTTCCCAGGAATACATTTAAAGAAGATAATCTACTATTATGCTTAACAGGCTTACCCTTTTTGAGACATTTTATTTCATCTCGAAACTCACCCTTTTGTGCTGACCGAATTAAAAATAATTCGGCTTGTCTCACTTCATCTAGTGTTAGTGGTCCCCTTGTTTTCTGTGGGTTGCGACAATTCTTGTAAAATCTAAAAATAAAACTAATTATACGTATTAATTTTATAAAATTATTAGTCAATGAAAAAATGTGTTCAATTATAGAATGTTCAGTGGTGATAGATAAGGTGGTAAAGTCATGAATATTGTCCACGGAGTCTCTTTTTAGTTCATTTAAATAGATCTCCTGATCTGGAACTACTAGTGATTGTTCGTTGTTACAAATATCTAACGAGTCCTTGAGAAATTCTGGACCAGTCCACCATTTGTGACTCTGAATAAGATCTTCCGATTTTATACCTCTAGTCAGCAAATCTGCAGGATTCTCAGACCCTGCACAATGAAACCACCTGGATGGGTCTGTCAGTGATTGGATTTCTTTGACCCGGTTAGACACGAATGATTTCCACCTATTTGCAGACCCCTTTATCCAATAAAGGGCAATCTGGGAATCGGTCCATAGAAACATAGAAGACGGTCCCTTGCGATCTAGCACCTTCTTCACCTCACAAGTTAGACGCGCTGCTAGTAATGCACCCAACAGTTCCAGCCGGGGTAATGACACCTTTCTCAGGGGTGCCACTCTGCTTTTCGATGTTAGCAATTTAATGGAAGACTGGGTCTTGGAATATATTTGGAGATATATGACAGCACCGTATGCTTTGGGACTGGCATCGGCAAAGGTGTGCAGTATTACTTTATATTCAGAGTCTTCAGGGAACTGAAACACATTTCGAGGAATATTTAG